>CM051663.1:101639450-103000234 GCA_028020825.1 Podargus strigoides | reverse complement strand
TTTAATATCCCTATATTTAACTTCAGTTTTAAAAACCTGTAGATTTATCACTGCCTTTTTCTTGTGCTCACAGCAGCTGCACACTAAGCAGAATTTCCATCCAGGATCTTAATTTGACTTTTTAGGGCTACAGCTAAGTGGCTCCCAAAAAAATCTGGAGAAACATCAATTAGGGCAATTCAAAGAGCTGCCATAAGAACTGTGACAAAGCAGTAAAGAAAAGCTCATACCCACATCAGAAGTGCAGTGGAACAGAGTCAAGCTGAATGTTTGCTCTATTGTCAACTTGGCACACTCTGGGGAAGTTGTGGAAGTCTGTTGTTAGAGTCATTTAAAATTAGATTATTTAAAAAATAACAGAAGGAATAAGCCTTAGCTGTCTAGATTATGTTTTCCACAATTTTGCAAGAACACTAGAGAAATATCTACGGTTTTATTTTGTGCAAGGGCAATAGGCTTGTGGGATGTAAATTACCATAATGTTTGAGGTTTAAGGGCTTACACACAACATCTGAACTGCAATATTGTCCATTATGTTCATTAACATTCTCAGAGCTCTAGAGTAGGCTGGCCGCCTGGCAAAATATATTGGTCATACTGAGTTCACAGGTCATCACAAACACCTGAGACTTCCCTTGAGTGTGTCAAGTCACAGAAGCACAGAATCATAGAATAGCCTTGGACGGAAGAGACCTTCAGGATCATAAAGTCCAACCACCGACCTAACACTGCCAATTCACCACTACACCATGTCCTTTAATACCTCAGCTACATGTCTCTCAAATCCCTTCAGGGATGGGGACTTCACCACTGCCCTGGACAGCCTGTTCCAAGGCCTGATAACCCTTTCAGTGAAGGAATTTTTCCTTATATCTAATCTTAACCTTGTACACACAGCTATAGAGCATGACAGAAGACAATCATCTTTCTCCAGTTTCTGAGAATCTTGACACAGGGAATATACCGATGGACATGTTTTCATGCAGGATTTTAATAAAAAAAGGTAGAGGAAAGCAGAGAAAATAAAGAGCAAGCATATGAAGAATGCTTACTTTCACAGCCCACCTCTGGTGGCATACATTACATTGGGCAACAAGTTCCTGAACAAACAGAATTCATTTTCTCAGTTATAAGCAATTACTAGATTTCTACGTCATTTTATTGGAAGAGCTTGCATTACCACCATCCTCTGATACAAAGAACATCTACTAGGCTACCAAAATAATAGCTTTTTAAAACTTAAAAATCAACGTACATACTGTCAGGCAAAATGAAGTAAAGGTGTTCACCTACCATGCATTCAGAAGAAGGCTATATCATACTATCTATTATAATCTGGTCTACTTGCACTAATACATCAAAACAGGTCTAATTCTCCCAACAATTCTATCACTTAAAACCAGGAACCACAATTCAGTATAGTCATGGCAAAAACCAGCAGTGCTCATACAATCACAAGTTTAGCAGAGTCACAGTTCGGGGTTTTTTATTTTATTTTATTTCAAGTCATCTTTTAGCAGCCGAGTGCAGCAGCACATGAAAGCAGTTGCCGTGTCCATACCTACCGCTAAATCCAAGCAGCTGTCTGGCATTAATATATCTCACCAGAAGTCTGTGAGACATGGTCACAGCCAGTACTCAAACACAGTCACTGTCTTTTGTATGTCTTCTTTTTATTCTCCACATTCCTGCCAATTTTTCAGCATCCAGGCTTTTACTTTGTGACATAGGTTTCTGAACAGCCTTTTGACAAGAAGAGGACATTCGGGTCCCCATTCAGAAGTCTCCCAGAAGTTTCCCAAAGGTTCCACCAAGTAAAGTCTACACATTTCCAACGGGAAGGCATCTGTTCTAAGCCAAAAATTAATTTGTTTGTAACAGACAAAAACTAACACTTTAAGGATGGTATAGGGAAAGGTTATTGTAGCTTTTAAGATTTTCAGTGTAATCATTTGTATTCAATATTAGTCACACAGTACTTAAAGAAAAGAGCAAATTTGATCTACACATCTTTGCAAGTTAACTGCAGATGTCATGCCATACTTTCCAGTCAGACCAAGAGAGACTCAAAGAATTTAAAAGTCAAAGCTAAAAAGCCATTTCTAACCACACAAACATATAGCAAGAATCATAAAACAGTTTAACAAAACTTGCCATTTTATCCAAGTAAGTGTCCAGATTTACTTAGGAAAAAAACCCTAAAACACCAAAGTACTTCCTCTCAAGCATTTTTCTCCTTTTCTTGTTCTCAGTTTAATACAGCGACTTAATTCTTAAGACTTCTAAACAATTTTTGAATGAAGAGTAAGCCCAAAGTATTTCTTCAGCATTCATAATCCACACTTCAAAAAACAGGTAGAAGAACAGTATAATGGAAGCTTTTATAGGACCTTGTTACAGTGAGTTTTCACTAACAATTATAATTGAGAAAACTTTCATGAGCTAGAGCCCCTAAAGCTTGATCTTTTGGGTTTTTTTTAAGCATGATCATCTGATTCTGAGAATTCAGAGCAACGCTTCACAAGCTTACATACCTTATTCACTCTAGAGTTTCTCTCAACAAAAGTTGTGAGCTACTGATACAGCTCTGAAAGGTCAAAAAAAACGCCAAAATCTTATTTCCATAAATTACTTTTGTTCAGCTTGAAAACCTATCTGATTTACCATCTTCTGCCAGCAAGCTGATCAAAGAGTGGACCTTCAGAGCATGTCTACTCTCCTGGAGTATGTTTTGTTCAGGAAAATGTAAACCATCTGTGACTTTGTCTTTCATGGGGTGAAGTCGTACCACAAAGCAGTTAAAGATAGCACAACAATTATATGTTTGCAAGGAAGCAGCTAATTAAGCTTTGCCTAAGCAGGCAGAAAGCAACCACAGCTTGCACAACTACAATTTCTACAATGGTTTTTAATCTTCCTTTCCAGAGCCAAAATACATTGTCCTCCAGATCCTCTAAAGGGTTATGACTTTGCTGGATAACCCAGGTTAGATCTTATTTTTTCAAATCAGCAGGAATTTTCACATGGCATTACTAAATCAGAGTTACATGGGTAACAAGTGCATCCAAGATCCAGAAGGGAGTTTTAAAGAAACAGAAAGACAAGTTCAGCTGGAAACAAGCCTGTGGCCAGGAAAGCGCATACTGTCCTTGCTATAAAATCTATTGAATCATCTGCAAAGCAGCAAGATGAGAGATTACTGGAAAAGAGCTGGACAAGATAAAACAACAACTAAATTCAATTAGTGCCATTAATCTTGGGTTCAGCCTCAAGCCTCCACCCATTCCCAGGTCTGTTTAATCCCCACTTTTTGCCAGATCGCCACCATTTTAGAAGAGACCTTACTGCAGCCTCCACAAAGCCTTCATCATGAGGCGGTCTATTTGACTGCACCAAAATATTTGTCCATTTCCAAGCACCTCAAATTCTCAGCTGAGGCTGCCATCACTTACATGGTGCAGCAAAGTAAGCTGCTCCAGCATTTTTGCTCCCTTACTTCACTACTTCTCTAGAATGAGAGCACATATCCTGCTGGCTAACATCCTGCTTTTCAATTTTGTACTCCTGGGAAATCTATGCATTTCAATTATGCACACTTACGTCACCACCTACCAATCAAGGCAGGATAGACAGAGTTCATTTCATCCATTAAACTACCCACTCTTTGGGAGATAATGAAAGAAGTGCAGGTGTAAAGCAGGAATTTATCATCTGTGATTTTAGAGGACTAGGTTAGATCAAGCAAAACAGCATGCAGTTGAGCCATAAGACCCTCAGCTGAAATTCTCAGAGGTTATGCAGACATTTTAGTGAAAACTATCACTTTTTTTCTCCCCATCACACACACACACAGTGGGGGGCAGACAGAACCCTGGTGATGTGGCAGTTGGTTTTCTCTTCTCTCCCTAGATTATTTCATGTCACGAGCATACGCTTCAGAGTATACATTGATTTCAGTCAAAGAAAATATCCAGAACTGTCATAAACTTTAAAAAAAAGGATTTCTGACCACAATGTAGCAAGACTGGGGTAGAAAGGGAGAAGAGGAAAAAGCAAATTTGTTTTGAGACCTATTTTAAGTTCACATCTCCAGGCAGAACAGCTTTTAGCATTGCTATCCTCAGTAAGAAGCTTCAGGGCCAGTTACTTTCATTTGTTGTTGTTTCCCTAGGGAATTGCTAGGTTTGCATGAATAGATCTTTTCTAGCTTGGCTTAGAGCAGGCATGTGGGGGGAGATGGAAAAAGAGATGAGTGGGCTGGAGGCGACAACAAGAAAATTACAGTGCAAGTACTGTTTACAAATGCTGTGCCACACTAAGACAATCTCAGCTGCTCAGGCAAATTATTCAATTAAACCCTAAGCAATGGCAAGGTAGGTGGAGAGAAGCATGCTACCACCTAATCCTTCACTCTGAGGGTCGGCAGAAGGGCAAGGACATTCCACGCAAAGCTTCTGAGAGGACAACACTGGAAGTCTTTAGTTTTCCCCAGGAATTAAGCACTTGGCTGCCGACTTCAGTGAAGGAAAGTCAGCCTCAATCTCACTACAGCAGAACAGCACCTCTGATGAACAGTATAAACAAGTAAGATCCAAGAAGGGCTCCGAAAAAGCTACTGGAACCAAAAAAGTGGTAATCTGGTACACAGAAAAAGGTAATTGGAAGTCAAAAGGAACTCAAGGACTGCCTTTTCTGACCATGAAAGTATAACTATGCTGGTGCCTAGCCTACCCAGCAACGTTATCATTAGGGGTTTCTATTTTTATTTGGACAGTGAAAATGCAGATGATGTAGTCAGAAGCTTCTCACCACTTTATTAACTAGTTTTTCTTATTTGAAGTTCAGGAAGGAATGTATGAACACTTCATTTATCAGCTGTACAAGCATGAGTGCTCATTGCCTGTTATTCCCTGTATGCCTACTTCATTTCTTTGGATTATCATTGACACCTGCTTAATACTTTGACTCCAAGGTTATTTGCAAGTACCATTTATGGTAGTTCTGCAGAAACTCATGCCCTAAGAGCCTGACAGATTGCCAGCTCACTTCATTAAAAAACCTCCCGTGTAACAGCTTTCTTGTAACTGTATGTAACTGCTGACCAACACTGTGTTTGAACTGATGACTCCAAACTGAAGTGCTCCACATGTCAAAAATCGGCTATGATAAGTCAGCCTGTAGCTTGTGAATATAGGGAATTCTTAAAATGGAGCCTTCACTATGGCAGCTGTTATTCCCCTAGAAAAACAGAAGAGCTAGTAAATATGCTTTTACTGTCATCTTTAAGCCTCTAGAAGCAACTCTCTTCTTGATACGTCTTTCTTCCGCTTGAATATTCAGAATTTTCTATTACCCTAGCACATTTTAGAATACATCCACTAATCCCCTTGTTGACTGATAACTTCTCTTAAGATTTTATTTGCAGCCTCTTGGGATTACTTACATGGTCAAACTCAGATCTTCAAGTAGCTTTTAAAGTGAGGAATGCCCAATAAGTGGGGTGTGTGTGGGAAGGGTGTGTGAATTCAGCATCAGCCAGGCAGAACAAATTCTGGCTCTTAGGGTTAGGCACGTCTCAGAAAGGAGTACAAAACTTTTTGTCATCATACTGCAGATCACCTGCCGAACAGTAAAAACAAAAAAAGAGACCACAAAAAGACCACTCAGTACCAGCAACCACCCTGAAATGCAAAGAAACAGGCAATATTACAGAGCAGATAGCCTCCACAGCTATCAGTCTGCCAGTCAGCCATTTATCAGGACTCCACAGCCAGGTGAACTGGAAAGCACTCCTTTTCAGACTCTTACCAGCTGCTTCCGCTCAGGTTAATACTAAACCCCCAGTTTGTTACAGACTTCACTATACCAAGAATGTGACTAAAAAGGTGCTGCCTGAACACCTTGTCAACTTAATTCTTCTGTTAGGTCTAAAGCAGAAGAATATTAGAAGTCCACTAATGGTAGCAGCTTTCACTAGCCTTTTAATAGTCTTACCATAGAAGCATCTCTGTGATTTCTCCCTCACGATCTTCAAGCAGAGAGATGGACAGCTGCCTCACTGTTTTCTGGCATGGGAATCGCATGGGGAGAGAGACTAAGGACAACTCAAAACCACCCACAACCGAAGGTTTTGCCAGTGTAACACAAAGGGCACCCAAGTGTCAGACAGTTTGCGTGCTCTGCTGTTCTCCATGCTGAGCTTTTCGCCACAGTATCTGGTCGCACACTGAGCTCTACAAATGCATATGGTAAAGGTAGTCCTTTCCCTCAGAGTACTGAACACAACAGGACCTGCATCTATGATGGGGTTCCCAGAGGTTACCACAACATAAAGCTTTCTCTTCTCTGGTTCACCTTAGTTGCATAGAGACTGTAAACCTCGGGTATTATAAAAAGGGGAAGTTAAATAGTTCCATTCTTCTGTATTAAAGCTCTTAAGATGAATCATATTGCACAAGCACCTTTTTAACTGCACTGATGAGAGGCCTCTCCAAGCACTGTTCACACATGGACCTGCTCTCTCTAAAGCTGCTGTGCTACAAACCTCGAATTTGCTCTCTCCAGAGTTGATGTGTTACTAACCTTGACAGAAAAACACAAAATGAGGTAAACAAGCAAGCCTTTCAAGTGTAATTTCTGAAGTCATTTAGACACTGAAAACAAAACTGTTTGATCAGCGTACAGAAACAAGCAGACAGGAATGGCTTGGTCCTGAAAAGATTCTGAAGGGAGAAGGAAAACACAGCACAAAAAGATTTGTTTCACTACCACTGCCTCAAGAACCTGAAAATGACTAGCACAAGTATGTCTCAATTTGTAGCACCTTACATGCTCTTTTGAACAACTCCTGACCCCCCCCTTCACCCCCCCAAAAAATGGCCTAAAGGGACAAGGGAGAAATTACATGAATATTTATGATCTTTAAGAACAATAACCTTTATGTTGAAATATGCAACATGTAAACAGTTTACTAAGGGTCAGATTTTAAGTATTCCATCATTCAGCCAAAATTCCTTGTTTATAAACTATTACATAAATCACAATCTTTAAAAAAATCTGTCAGGCTCCTGCTGAAAATAAGCAAAATATTTGTCCTTGAAATCTCACCCAAGCAGTAAGTATTTTTACACTAAAGGACACTAAGTGAAGGTTATGAGGAGAGCAATGTCATTTGCAAACAAGATCTCTGGAGCAGGAAACATCTGAATTTTGGTCTGTTGCTGTTCAAAACAAGTTATACCTTTGGTTAGACATGTCAGATAATACACATACACAAAGGTACTGGGTTCTAGAAACAAAATACATCTGCCACTCTTGGGCATCAGTGATAGGCACTGAGCCTTCAGAATAAAAGACAATGACAGAAGACAGACTCTCCCCCTAGCCAACTTGAAGTTCAGAACAATTCGAGTGCTTAGAAGAGAGAAAGGGAAAGGAGGCTACACAAAGTGAGAGGGAACAAAAGGAGGGATGGCTCCTTTTCAATGACAGGCAGATACAGCCACAATTTGATTTCAGATAACAACCATGGAGATCATGTGAGCTCACTGTATATAACCCTCAGCACAGACTGGTGAGGCAGGAAGAAGGTGGAATCAAATGGTTACACTGGACATAGCTGTTCCTCTTCCATCAAACAGTCTATCAAGTGACCAGTGCCCCACTTCCCATCATTGGCAGTACAAGTTAGGAGCAGTCAGTATCTCAAATTATCAGCTCTTGTAAAATTCAACAAATGAGACTCAGATGTAAAGATGACTACTAGCCCTGTTGCATTATATGGACAATTTGAGATTCAAGGAGTAAATATCGATCTCCTCCAGCTTCCAAATTCAATTTCAGCAGAGGAAAAGAGACTGGTGGGCATACTCCACACTTTTACACCAGCAAGGAAGAACAAGTTAGTAGAAGAGTCTCATGAAAATACTCTGTCAAAAATTTCCCTGTACAGGTCACGTTTCAGGGCTTGCTCTCACTGACAAAAGCTATTTCATACAACTGTTTTCACTTCAATGAAACATCTTTTCGAGGGTGGGGGGAAAGCTATGAATAACAGAAGTACTTTTTATGTGTAGGTGAATTTTTTTCTCCCATATATACTCATTTTGCAGGTTATGATGTACATAAGCCTTTGGGTACTTCATATTCAAAAGCAGTTATTTGTTTAGAGTTCCAGCCTTTTTTATTATTGCTATTGTTCCTCATACATACCACTTACCCTGGCTACTTAAAAGGGCTGAATACCAAATGTGGCTGCATTTCCAAGACTCAAGACCTTGCCAAATCAGTGCACTTCATGCTTTATCACACACTATGTCCCTCGCATAAGCTTTTATGCAAGTCAAAACCAGCCGCATTATTCTTTTAAACAATTATTATTTAAGAATCAAACATAGTACTTGATAGTGTGTCTGGAAAAAGGCATAACATTTGCAAGCAGTTGGCAGCCATTGTTCACTTGAGACAAATCTAACTTTTTTCAGCATGTGTCTGGGTTCAGATTGCCACAGCTGCAGAGTCAGAGACTCAGGCTATCAATAATTATTCTGCCTATACCTGGTCACCATGAAACTCCTAAAAGGAGGAACTAAGCTGAAAGGCAACAGCTCTACCACATGACTTTAAGAAGCAGCTTAAGACTGTTCCCATCAATCAACAGTATTATATTTAAGGCTCAGTATTTTCTTCAGTACAGTATCTCCACACAAAGAGAAATTCCAGATTAACTACATCAGTCAGAAACAAATTTTTCGTCTTACACACACTTTCAAACAACCCAAAGATTAACTATTTTTAGCTTGTTTCTCTCCATTCTAGAACAGCCTGAAACCATGACCACAGAGGCCAAACTTCTGAACCATCTTAAAGTTTCATAGTTAACACACTTACTTACCTAGAAAATATCTGCATTCTTTTATCAATTTCTTCAAGAAGAGAACTGACATGACTTGTGAACCTTTGTACTAGTAGTGACTACCCAGGTCTGCAAGATGGAAAGAACACTGTTAATCATCGAATGCCAGGTCGGAAGGGACCTCAAGGATCATCGTGTCCAATCTTTCTTGGCAAAAGAATAGTCTAGACAAGATGGTCCAGCACCCTGTCCAGCTGAAGCTTAAAGGTATCCAATGCTGGGGAGTCCACCGCTTCCCTGAGGAAGTTATCCCAGTGGTTGATCATTCTAATTGAGAAAACTTTTACTCCTGCCCAGTCACAATGTCCCCAGGAGTAACTTGTACCCATTACCCTCATATTTTCCACATGACTCCTTGTAAAAAGGGAGTCTATACCTTCTTTGTAGCTACTCTTTAAGACTGGAACATGGTGATGAGGTATCCCCTAAGCCTTCTTTTCTCAAGGCTGAACAAACCCAATCCTCTCAGCCTTTCCTCACAGCAGGCTTCTCAGTCCTTTAGTCATCTTCATGGCCCTTCCCTGGACCCTCTCCAATCTGTCCACATCTTTTTTATATGTTAGAGTAATACAGTAATAGCAATGCATTACCCCATTTTCTGGTTTAACAGCTTAAAAAGCCAACATTTTCACATAAAATTTGAGGTCTTTGGCCACTGGAAGGCCAAAGAAATCATGGGATTTCCAACAAAAAGAAGCCTCCAGCTGCCACACCACACTGAATCTACAGCCACTCCCTAGATCAGTCTAAACTCAACTCCAGCTAGAAAGGGGGGGGGGGGGGGAGGGGGAAAAAAAAAACAAAACAAAACAGACTTACTTAAGTTCTTCTAGAAGATGAGATCAGCTGGTATGCATCTTATCTTTTTTGGTGTTGCTATAAATAAGCTTCTTTGGACAGCACAGCTACTCTCCTCAGTTCTTCACAAACCAGTGCAACTCCCAAACATTTCTCTCAATCAGGAAACACCACAAGCACTTAGAAACCACTCCGTGAATATCCAGCAAACCTGTTGTGCTCCCACACAACATTCACACTTTGCCTGAACTCGAAAGGATCCTTATAGCAGCATTCTTGAATTCAGAAGGAAGGCTTTACAATAAGTACTAAATAAATACGAGACTAGGGGTGCTTTTAAGAGGCTACTTCACTGATAAAGTGGTAGAAACACTGATAACAGCTCAACAGAAGGACGAAGCCCCAGCTTATCTTAACAGCCCAAGTGGAAGGGTATAAAATAGCATAGCCTTTTCCATATTGCTACCTACTTCAAGACAAGGGGAGACAGGGGAGGCAATAACTCAGATTCTTCCTGTACTTAAGCACAGAAGACATGAACAATAATCTCCCTCCAGGGCCACAAACCAACCTATTGCAGTCTTCAAAGAACTGTTAGCTAAAGAGTCAACCAGAGGAGGGATGTGACCAGAAGCTGCCCTGGCAATGAGTAGATTAGTTATTTGCAAACTTGCTGCATTATGTAGAGTCACTTAGGTAGTTTTGTATCAAAAACATTGATAATTGGCAGCTAGCAGGCCAGTTTCAAGGGGAGACTTCAACTTCCATCCTATAAAACTCCATTAAGATTTTTGTGAAACCATGGATTAACAGGCTCTTCTTTCATAAGAAAATACTTTCCGTGAACAGTTGGTGAATGGGCTCCACTGTTAATATTTCCTTAAGACCCAACTGCCTATGCTATGCATCTGCTAAATGTGTTTGTGAAGTCTTATCAACCACAACCAACCTCAGAGAACACCATCTCTAGGTTTACTGTGCAAGTGAACAGAAGTCAAATATTAGTCTGAGTAAAGCACAAAACTAAGTTTGCTCTCCTATATCCTGCCCAAACAGTATTATCTTTCAAAAAGGAACTGCAGAGTCACCTGTACCTATCCCACATCATCTTCACTTTGAAGAGTTAACAATTTATTCCATCTAGCAGAAAGGGTTATCAACCAAATACTTCATTTCACACAAAGCCACAAGAAGTGAGGGTTGCTAAAACAAAGCAAAGTCTAAGCCTCTGATCTGAGGGAGAATATTATCTTGAGATTCAAATGGGGACCACTAGCACCAGTGATGGAAAAATTAAGGGAGAAAGAAAAACAATACAAAGACTATGAGGCAGGAGTAAAAAGCAAGAGCTTAAAGCGCTCTTCCTTCAACCTGAAAGTAACTCTAGAATCCCTGTGACCTTTAAACTTAACGCACAAGACAAGGCTAGAACTGTCTCGGCTCAAACAAACTACAGTGGAACTGCTCTCCTTCCTTCCTCCCTCTCTCCTCAGTAAGCCTTTCCCGTCTCCTGAACTGTGGGGAGGATGTGATTGCCACTTCACTGGCAGCAACTGGCAGAATACCATCCCAACAACAGTCAGAGGAAAGAGTATCAAGATGGAACAGGCTGTATGTCTGAATATACCTCCTTCAGAGATAATTACTGCAAAACAGATCATCCAACTCTGCAGAAAGCTCCTCATACATTTACACTACCAAAATCCCACCAGGAAGTGTCCAGAGTCCTCTCTACCTACATGGACTGATTTGTTTCTTTCCACTAGGTACTATCAGCAATGTATTTCACTAACAAAGCAACTCCTAACAGAGCAGTCTTCCCCCAAGGAGTAGTGAGGGACTAGAGTATGAAGTTACAAGAGGGCAGGAAAAGCAGTTCCTGATCTTCTGCAGAAGACTTATTCAATGTCTAGTCTGCACTGACAGGAAAGTTTCTCCTTAACAGGTTAGAGCAAGATATCTAAGGCACCAGGAAAAACAAGATAAGAGCATACCTGTGTTGGTCATCTTTCCCATTATGACCTTCAAAGTCGCAATGAAGTTCTGGTTGATTTAATAACTGCATACCTAAAAAGATGTTGAGAGGCCATCAAGCTCACTAAATGCAAGCCCCTTCCTAATGTTCTAAAGAGGGCTATGAAAACACTTTCAAGACTTCAGTATTTCAGGGCCCAGAATGTTTTTCTAGAAACTGAGAAGTTTCTCAAGTTAAAGTTACTTTCTAATTAACTAATCTGTCCAGAGTCCCAGGTTGTCAAGGATTCAAGCTTCCAATATGGTTTAACTTCGCTTCCAAGCTTATCCTTGGATTTACCAGCTTACTCCTTGAAAATAATCAGCCATTAGCAACAAAAAAAAAAAAAGCTTTAAACATCAAATTATGCTAATCCCATTGGCACAGCTACTGAATGATGCAACAGATGGCTAGAGCTACGACACAAAGGTATTTTGGTTTTAAAAACTGATACCATGGTTTTGTAATACTTCATGCTAAAGTAGTTATAATACCCAAAGTTTTTACTCATTTTTTCCAAAATGCACATATCATCCCTAACCATTTGTTTTGAGATAGGCCTACAAAGTTGGTATTTTCAGAAAAGTCTAAAACACCTGCACAACTAAATCCAACCGAGCTTCAACACAATTTCAACCCTGTTTTCCCTTGGCCCTCTAGGAAGTCCTAAAAGTAGTATGCTTTGCCACAAAAAGGCAGTTGTTCCTGCTAGGTCTATGCCTGACTCCAGAAAGGCTACCTCAGAGACTGGGAGTGTACCTAGAAGGAGCACAGAACATCACATCCTCACTATTTGGGAAGACACCAATACACCTGATCTGTGTGAGAAGTGGTTTCGCTCACTTAACCACCCACACTGCCAGAAACCTTCTTTGCAGTAAGAATAACAAAGTCATAATCGAGGACATTTGCCACAAATCCCAAGTGAAAAAACACCATCAGCCAAGTTCTCCCGTTCTGCATACTGCCCATCTGCCTCAGTCCATGCCAGTATGCCTTTTTTTTTCCCCTATGGGTGCCAATCCAGACCTTCTCACTGGGAGTATGAGTTCACTTGAACACTTAAATGGTGCCCTAATCAAGGGAAGAATACACAGGCACAAATGCATTCTACACACAGAGAACCCTCCCCAGCCAGTCTGTAGCAGTTGAAAACAGGGACACAAAGATCTGGCTTTTCACAGGCACTATCAGTCCTGTAACAAAACACAGGGCAAGCTGACAGCAGCTGGTGATAGAGCCAAGCCTTCTCCAAAAACACCAACTCTATAGTTATCTTCCTCGCACAGGGTGCTTTGCAGCCCTCCAAACATGGAGCTTTCTTAACATGAGAGGAAAAAGGCAAAGAGAGCAAGACGCAAAGCAGCTGTTTTGGTTTATGGGCTGTGCCCCAGTGAAGCAGATAGCCCTAGCATGTAAGGTAAACATTAGAGCATTCCTTGAGAATGGAATGGGAAAAGGTTGGTTACTTGCACAGTGAGTGAGATGCTGCCTTTCTACACCTCACTGTGAACAACAAAAAGCAGTTGCACCCTTCTCGTTTAAGGGGACAGCTGCAGAGAATTAAGGCACACAGAAGGTTTCTTTAGGACTCACTTATTCTGCCCCTGTCACGTTCAAAACAATGCTTTTAATGCCTGCTTGAGAGTATTTCTCTTCTCTTATTGAGAAATTCTTAAGGATTTATATCACATAATACTGCTCAAAGTAATACTTAAAACCAGCTTTTTTTAAAAGAGACTAGAATAAAGCATCTATATCAGAACTGGGCTAATGTCAACAGGTCTGTCTTCAGACAAGGGGCACAGTAACCTCACCAACTCAAAAGTGACTATCAGGTGTCTCTGCTATTTTGTAGGAGAACCAGACAGTACTGCAACAACTGCAGGTTTGTGAGAGGAAGATCTCTACAGCTGGGGGGGGGGAAAGTCTGAATTTCATAAGCAGAAGAGAACATAATGTTTCTACAAACCAGACTGCAACAACAGTGTGCAAGAAGCAGTTTCAGAGAAGCTTTCAGAACTGGCACGCATGCCCTGAGACCCATTAACTTTCCTCAAATCCAGTGTGTTCTCTTGTTCTAGTAATGTTTATAAATGTATTTTCAGCACAAGAGAAAACTAGCTATGCAAAGAAAAGCTGAACATGACACACTGTCAAGCTGATAAAAATACAACTGAAGGTTGACTTGCTCTGTTAGCATAGCATACACTTTAGTTAAAACCTGAAAATGCTCTACTGTTTACAAGGAAACAAGATATTCAAGATAAGCACATTTCTTCAGTGTGCCAAACGAATCTTCACTGCTTAACCATAACACAAGTAGTGAGTATAAGCCTCAAAAAGAATAAAGAAATTAAAGTTCAAACTCTAACTATAGCTGCACATACATAAACAGATGGAAAAACTCCAAAGTCGTACTAATGCAAACTGCGAGCACTGGATAGTGCTGCTCTAGACTCTATGCAACAATAGTAGGAAATGGAAGTATCTTGCTTTTTTCAGTCAAAACATACAAATTACGACCACTAAGCAGCTTCCAAGCTGTTTCCCTAAGGACCAAGTGCAGCCCTCTACTCTCGCAGCCCAGGGCTGAACTTCTGCTTCCCTCTCATCACAGTATTGGTACCTACAGGAAAAGCACAAAGTAAATGATCTGCTTTCTCTCCAATAACCGTTCCACAGAAAGGAAGCTGTCTAGCACTTAAATGATTATGGTGAGGCTTTTCTTTCCCATTAGCTAACTTTAGGCATTTTCTCTGTATTGTCAAGTCTGACACTTCATTGGGGTCAGAGCCTTGGATTTCTGATCATGAATTTTCTTTTTCGGTGGAACGTACAAAATTCACAGCTCATTATGGATACCAGAAAGAGACAAGAAGCACAAAGCTGACAAATACCCAGGGTCGCTAAACAGCTTCAAAGGATCATCTGAATGCAGGTTTGTGAGGAAGGCCATTGGAAAGATACAACTATCAACATAGTATACTGAAACTGATCCTCCTCAAGCAGAATAGGGAAGGTACCTTTCTCCCACACATTCTGGTTGCAGCACTACCTGGGCTTAGAAACTTTTATAACATTCCCATGTCAGAATGTCCTAGGGACTCAATCAGCAAAGGAACAAGACTCCATCAAATAGGGAGACAGAACATTCTTGCTAGGACTAGACAGAACAAAAGAGAACTTGGAAAATTGCCTTTCACTTGTCCTTAACCAGAGACCTAGAGTGCATATAGAGGCTGAAGACACAGCTCTATCACAGAACAAAGACCTCCTAGGCCTCCAGTCAAGACACATAGTTCCAGCTTAGATTTGTGGCCTCTCTCTATCTGCCAAGAAAGGAAGGGATTTATGTCTTCAGGGAAGAACTTACAAAAACCCCACAGTTTATAGCACCCAGGGCACACAATTTTATTGGTATTATTTTTTTACCAACACAGCAGTCCAAATTGCGTCTTCACACCCAGCAAGTCAGCCAGTCAAAAAACCCCTACTCGGAATCCGTTTGTGAAATGTATCTCAGACGAGACTGAAAGAACTAGCGAGATCAGGAAAAGGAACAAGTCACTTGCTCATTTAAGTGTTTCAAAAAATCAGAATTGAGCCAAAAAAAGCCACCATACACTCTTCCTTCAGCTGGCAAACTGCACGTTTTCATGTTTGCCCCTTATGCTCCTAAGCAAAATAAGAAAACACAGTGATCAGTCAAGGGTTTGTTTCAAATTTTTACGCCTCACCACCAGTGCCAATACTGGTCTAGAAATCATTCACTAATTATCCTTCTATAAAACCAGAAGTGAGTGCTTCTACATATATAGGAGAACCTCACTCTCCCAACTGGAAGTGTTAAAAAACAGTTGTAAAAATCTGGAGTCTTTCAAAAACACGATAAAAATACAAGTCAGGTTTACTAAAGGGAATACGCTGGCATTAGAAGACAGAAGCCCCGTAAAGCTGTTCAGCATACTTTCCCTTCTGATGGCTGTAGTACCAGCTTCATTTTTTTCTTCTTACTCTGATGTTTCATCCCATTAACATGCCAAGCAGGAGAAGGAAGAGTTCTGTGAGTTTCAGTACATTAGCCCTGGCAAACTGAGCTCCCTCTTTTCTATCAGTTAACTTGAAGCACACAGAGAAAGGTCTCCCAGACCCTACCTAACAACTTGTGAAAGTAATTTCCATAAATTAATTTGCAAGCAAATAACTCTGTGTGACCAGAAAAAAAAAAAAAGACACAGGAACAAACAGGGAAGAAAACATTGGCAGTTATACTGGGCAATATTAAAAAGGCATACCCAAGGGCATAGCTATTTCAAGGGAGGAAATCCACCCATTGGGAAACATCAGAACTAAACGTAGCACACAGTCTCATACCAGAAGAATGCTACATATTGCAATATGAAGGACAGGATCACTCACTGCCTTGCAAATGGGGTGAGAAAGTGCGTATTGATCCTTAAATATCAACTCAAATTCACTTAAAGGCTGAAACTCCTGTTATTGGACTACCTGTTAATTCAGTAGTTTCCACTGTATGAAACAGCTCAAGCACTGATCTTCCCTGCCTCCAGTTTTTTTTATCTGTTGTAATAAAACACCCCAAGAATCCAGCAGGTATGACTGCTGCCAGAACTAGTACTGTAACAAAGATCACTATACTGCATATTTCAACTGAGGAGACCAGCAAATTTATATGGAGTTCAGGCACTGATTATGCATAAAGCTAACATCTTTCTTACAAAAAGAGTACAGGGAAAAATCCCAATATAGCCAATACTCAGCACTCATTACATTGACAAAGCTACTAAACAGTTACTAAAGACAGGAATTTCTTCCTTTATTTCCTCAAAAAGAGTACTTCATGATACAAAATTACAAAAAGGTGTTAACTAACTAATAACTCAGGGCTGACCAGAGCAATAGAAGGCTTCAGAGGTAGAGTTAGAAGTATAAACAATAGAAACTTTTAGACAAAAATGACAGACCAGACACTGAAACAAGTTTAAAAAATATACTGTGAATGTTAAACAGCAAAACAGGCTGCTTCCACTAAGTATTCCCACTTCTCAAATTACCAGGACTCCATAGTAAAAATCATAGATTTTACCTGTGTGTGTTCCCTCCTGTGAATCTGGAGTCTTAACATTCAAATCAGAATGATAGTTGCACCAGCAGAATTATTTCAGAATCAAATACCAAGGCTCTTGCTATAACATAATTTTGTTAAAGGAATACAAGTGGATCATGAGGACCATCAAGTACGATGGAAATTTCAGAAACACTACAGGTGTCAAGGAGGGGCTTCAGTAACACTGTAGGTAGGCAAATAAAACATACTACTATTTTTGGAAGCATTCTTGCAACTAAACCCCAACTTTTGCCCAGCAGATTTTGTAATCTAACTTTGAATCGCCAATCTCTTTAAAAGAGCAAGCATGGGGGAAGAGGGCACCTTTGTCACAGAACAGGATCAACGCATACATCCCTAGAAATAACTCCTAACATATAATCCAATCAAACTGCCAACTTCACCACTAGCCACCCAAATTCTAACTTGCAGTTTATATTAAAAAGGGCTGTCAAGTTCACTCTAACACCATCCACTTTCCCACCTATAGCATTACCAGGCTTGCCTACTTGAGGATGTAAACAGTGGCACACAACAGTGGTCCCCATTCAAAAGTCAAACACAGCAAGTAGGAGGTTTTTATTAAGATTTTCAGCAAGTGGTAGGTATGCTTAAAAAAAAAAACAACAACAAACACACACCTAGCATTCACTACTCTTGGGAAAAGAAGGTAGAACTATTTATTTTGCTTTTTAATACTGTTCTGCCAGTATGCATTTGAACACACTGTATGTGCCAGCTGGCACAGATACAAGCTATCGCAATTTTCCCAGGCCTGCATCTATTCACATCCACACTGGTATCTTGAAAATCCATACCCATATGCATATGTAAAAACAGATGTAGGGCCTTGTTAGTATATACATAAATATTCACTAGTGGCTATTCATGCCTACAAACACATATGTCACATCTGCAAGATAGTGAAAAGTCACTTCTTCACATACTGATCCCAGGAACAGGAAGAGACCTACATTCTTACAAGCTCTGTCTAAGTGTATGAAGGTCAACTACAATATGATAACACTGCATTCCATTTATCTCCCTTCAAAAACTGAGGGAACACAAACTTTTATCCCTTTTGTAAAACGGCTGGAACAGCTAGAGATGAAAGAACTTCAGTGTGACATTAGATCAATAGCATTTTCACCAGTTTACAAGGTAATGCTACTTTCCTAGATAAGAACAGGCTACGGACAGAAATCCTGCAATGCTGCAAATGCCTATCTAAACTAGAGAGCAAAGTACAAGAGAAAGACAGAAAAGCAACTATCAATAGCACTCTCCTGCACACTCCACCCCAGTTCGTACACAAGTTCTGTGAATCACAAAAGACAGAAAGAAGTCCTTCCTTTCCAGTTTTATTTCCTTTCAATTTCTTTTAGGCTTTGTGTAGCTGAGCAACATCCAGACCCATCAAGGTTAGGACCACCAATTTTTCCCCAGCGTTTATTTTAAGACTACACTGACTACATGTGGTTTACACCACTGCTTCACAGAGTAGGTAGGGCATCTTATTTCAAGTCTCCCTGCAGAGAGGTAACAAACTCCATCCCTGAAAGTGGCTGCTCATCTTTAAGTAGTGAGACTAATCACCTCCTTTCATTGTCCGAGTACAGTGAGGGTTTAAGTCAGTTCTACCATGTGCTTCACGAACAAGTCCTCATGTACAGCCCATCTACTCATTTTTACTTGGAAGCACCATCCTGAGGCCACACTACAGTAAAAGTTGCCTTCTGAATCAGTGCAAAGCCCTCTGAAAGAGTCAAAGAGAAGCTACATGGCTGGAAACATCTCAGCGTAACCCAAATGGGTACCTGAAATATCAATCTGAAAGCTAGCTTTAAAAAAAACCCACAGTTTTTTAGTGTTCCAACTATTTTACCAAGCTGCTCCTAATTGCCAATTAACAGAAAAATGCAGTCATTTCGTCAGTTATTGGAAGCCTTGAGTTTTTCACATATTCAGTAGTAACCAGGAACAAGCAACGAGCACATATTTTGCTAGTACAAATACTATAAGGTTATGTACAGGAAGAGGCAAAGTTTCTTTATGAAACCAGGTGATACAGGCAGAGGTGACCACATTCACAAGTGCACAAGCACACCTGAAGAAGTCAGTTCACTGAGATAAGAGGGAAAGCAGACAGCAGCTGACAGAACAACTACATTCTCTCAGAAGTACTGCTCTGTCTCTCAGTTGGGGCTGTAGAGTCACAGAACGTGGTCACAACACAAGCCTAGGAACCAAAACCCTTCACCAGATAAATAAGAATAACAGTTCAACATAAATAGTAATTTTATGGCACCTCATGTAACCCCTAGCTGTATTTTCTCTCCATTATTAACTTGCATCTGTGGCCTCTTTTCTTTTATAGAGGCTATACCCTTTTAACATTTCTGTTGAAAACATTCTTCCCTTTTCTCCACAGGTTTCAAGTATGTCCTCCCAAACACAAGACCATCAAACAACAACTTGTCACTCACTGTGCTTCCTCCCATACCCCAAGAAGCACTGGCAGCAGCCCTGTCTTCACTTTACCACCAAATCATCCCCACCTGACCAGTAATGCCAATACAACAGCTACAGGACTCCACAGTGAACCTGGTCAGGTTCACTATCTTTTATTCCAACAAGGCTATTTTTAAACCCAGACTGGTTTTCTGATCAGACTCTTTATGCATACCCAGACAGCTGTGCTGTGTGACACAAGAAAAGGACACAGCACCCTAGGATAAAACAAAAAAAACCCAAGGAGCTGGAGGTAGGGGCACTGCCCAAGACTCTCCTAAAAATCCTGCCCCGCCCCCCCCTTGTAATTGGTTTCCTCTCGTACTTCGCTTTAATGATCGCTTCTATTGTTTCAGATCTGAAGAACCTGAGGGCCTTAAAGCCTGTCTATTTACTGAAAAGGAATGCACTTCACTGAACAACATATCTATGGGAAAGCTGTATCTAAAGTCTGTTTAGAGAACAATGAACAGTTGATTTAGAATCTTCAGATCTGTAATTTCACTACTATCAATATTTAAACCAAGGGGAAAAGACACAAATCTCACAGCAAGCCCTATATTCACTCTACCCCACTGGCTCTGCAATAACAGAGCTTAGCTGAGAAAAGTCCTGGTTTTAATAATGCTGCCATTCCAGAGAAAGGAAAATCATTTTTGTAAGTGAAAAGCACAAGCCAAGCAAGAAAGGAATTCTGTTTGTTTCTAGAGTTGCTTTTTTATTTAAGAAAACACAATGGAAAGCAGAAAAACCTTAGAAGAATGAAGCAGACAGTGCCCTGAGGGAAGGGGAAGGAACACAGAGGCAAGAGCAGGCAAGAATTATTGGACTGTAGATTGTTAAGTGGTGCAGAACCAAAGCCCCCCTCAACCCAAAAATATATAATTATTATTATACATCTACTTCTCAGTAGTTGTCATGGCACAGTACAACTGCCAAGCATCTATTTCATCCTGTCCGTGGAGCTTCTTAAAGTCAATTTAATACCCACAGAAAGGATTTGGTACATCTCTCAGCAGCCTGGGGATAGCAGCATTTACAAGATCATATACAAAGGTGACAAGTAATAGCTATTACATTTTCATTGAAAAATCAAAATGGATCTTTGAACAGATGCAGGACATTTAAACTGCTCCCCCCTAATAAGAGGGCCTCTCAGAAAATATTTTCCCAAATACCAATCACACACCGATTCTTTCACTGGAGCAGACATTCAAGGTCACTCAACCCCCAAAATCCTACTTTTTTCTCTAGCTGGTTTCTGTAGATCCTCAGATACAGGACCCTTAAAAGCTTTTTCTCGTTTCATAGCATCATGTCCAAGCACCAGCATCAAAGCCTGCTACGTTTTGCAGTCTCTAAGCATTAACCAATGCCTCATCCTACATTCACCCAAATTCTCAGTAACAGTGCAGCTATTTAAAAGATTTCCCCACCGATCTTGGAACAACGCATGCCACGTACCAGATGTTCTCTCATCCAGGAGCTCACAGCCTGCCACCAAGGGAGAAAAAAGGTGGGCAACAGCTCTTAATCCTTCTGCATATGGCTGAACAGCGTTCTCCCTCCTGTGTGCTGCATTCTGTACAGCCACTGCAGTGCTCAGAGCAAGCAGACTTGCAGGAGCAGCTGGAAAACAGCCTTGCATCTTTTAAACTGAACATAGGCGTCCATCCCTGATTGAGGGTGGTTCTTTCACAGTAAACCTATCACCTACAGCTCCCTTAGCCAGAGGGTGGGTCAGAGCGACAAGTGGCCACTGGAAGGTGATAACTAGGGCGAGAATAATAAAGCCAGAAAAATTTTGTGTGTGTAGGAAGGGAAAAGAATAAGTGGAGCAAATAATGAGCAAAAGAATGGAGTCAGTATACAAAGAAAATTATTTACTGAACAGACTATTCGTGCTGCTGATCTCAGTTCATTCCTCTCCAAGTTTTAACTCCTTACAGTCCAAGCTTTGCCTGGGAGAGGTTACAGCTCATTTCTACCACTAGCCTCTCAACCATTTTAAAATATAATGACTAGATCCTGCAGATGAGGAGGCACTCCAGCAATGGGCTGCTGCTCAGTTTCAGTGCTCTATTAAGTTGTCACAAATTAGAACATTCTTACCACCTCCACCTCTCAAGAAAAGCCACTCTGAACTCAGAGTTGAAGGGGGTGGCCATGGTTTATACCTCCACCATTTTTAAGACCTTAACAGAAATGAGAATTTTTCTGCAGTACCTGAATATTCCCAGGTTATACAAAGTTGCCTGCCAAATGCCTGCCAAACATTCCTTTCCACAACAGACTGTTGTATACACGTTAATCTCACACCCATGACCTTGCTCTTGCCACCTAAAGATTTTGCTGTCATAAACTCCACAGACAGTACATGCATTTGCAGTGTGTAACTATGGCATAAACTCCAACATGTCACAGCAACTTGTACTTTGGATAGCAGGAGCTATCCCATCAAATGGGAACACTAGTATCTGTTGCATTTCTACTTGGGGAAACAGGAAAATGTATTTTTTCAGCTATTAAAAAATATGTTTTAAGTTATTACTGCATTTGAGAAAAGGATCACAGAGCCTACTTGCTCTCAGATTCCCTGACATTATGAAGGATATTGCCTCCATATCTGAGCCTACACAACAAAGCAAGCGGTAAACCCCAGTAAAATCATGCAATATGCAGTATAACTTAACACTAAATGTGTTTGTGTTACACAGCATAGCATTTAATTTACAGCACTGAAAAAAACCCTTTTAAGCCCACACCACTGTAAAGAAACTTTTCTAAATACAAGCCAAAGTGTCTGACTTTGTAAATAGGCTGAAGGCTGTTCCCATTCTTCTGCCAGGTATGAGGACTCCATTCAGTCAAATCATAGGAATTAAAACTGAGCATTTGCAATTGCCATTGTAGCAAATAAAGCACAATTCTAGTAAATAAGTCAACCTAGCTTAAGATAAGACAGCTGTTAGAAGGACCATGCTCAGCTACCCACTCTTGTGAATCATTTCCTGAATTGCCATAATTAGCACAGCACTGTAAGGCAATTCATCCTCAAATCCAACAGAAGAAATTAACACTCATCTTAATTTACTGTGTTAATCTCACAGTACTTTATGCCCAGTCCATTTCAGAGTCTTCCCTTCAAGATCCACATCAACAGGAAAAGGAACAACGGCAGGCACGGACCTGCTGGGTCAGGTCTGATCTATGTGTCTTGAACCTACTCAGCCATCATGTCCTTTCCTCTCTTTTCACCACCCTCTCTTTCAGCTTTGTTGTACTTCTGAAATTCCTTATTTACTTAAGAGTCTAGAACCAAAGTATATGCCTAGTAGCTGAATTCACCAGCAGACACTGACTATGAGAAAGTATCATGCCTGTAAGTTATCATCATGGTTTACATGAATGCATAATAAAGAATTCGCCACCATTGTCTTCTACCATCAAAAAAGCCTTGACTGCCTGGGATGTTTTCTTGTATGCAGGTTGATCCCTATAGCTTTATGAAACCTGTTAGCTTCTCTCACCCTTGGAGATCTAGACTTTTGATATTATAAACCTTGAGCTCATTGAGAGTTTGATGAAGCATAAAATAAGCATAGTTTAACAGTCAAATGAACAACAAAGGGCCTTTTGTGATAGCTAAAGAGTACAGGAATAGAGCAGCAAAGGAACGGGGACTTGGAAAAAAGACAGCCCCTCATATTTGGAGGCAACATTCTGCAACTTTTGATTAATCATTTATCAATGACATGATAGGATTTCAAATGAATACAATAACTTTAAGCGTAATTGTTGTACTGACATAATTCATCTGAAGACTTTAGATTAAGAAAGAAAATTATATAAAGCAGAACTGCTACATTGCTGCAGGAGTACAACATGATAAGGAAATATGAGCTCTTGTAAAACATTTTCTTTGAAATTTTCTGGCAGAGGATAAACACTAAAGTCCCCAGCTTTCTGGCACAAAGGCAGCTTACAAAATGCTTCTCCAAGAAAAAGGAGTTACTTTGCCTGTGTAGCAGCACTTATTGCTTCACAGGAGCTACAGTTCCAAGATCACTATCTCAAGATGCAGCCCACCTTAAGATGGCAGAATTCAGCACATGTGAAAATAAGCCATCATTTTGTAGCAGAAAGTGAAGGATAGTACACAGCAGTAAAACATCTGGTTTTGACAATATTTCAGTTTGGAAATACTCACAATTTAAACTAGAGGAGTTTTGAGGAAGAAAATTATGAAGTAAACAAGTCATCTTCTAGAACAATTTCACCAAGTTTCAGCTAGCCTTAGAGAATAGAAAAGACATATATTTTTTCAATATACCCTTTTAGAGGATTACTAAACATTTTAATTCCTCTGTCCTAACACTGCAGCATTTTAGAAGACTGTTGCTTCAGTAACTATTTAAAAAATAAACTCTCCAGAGAGCACACAGCACTGAAAACAAGCCTCTCCAGACAATCATCCACAAAAGGGCACGTCAGCAGAAGAATTCTCCTACAGAGGAAGCAAACATCTCAAGTGACACTGTCCAAGCAATTTAGATGGATTTGATCACAGTTGAGACTATACCATTTCTAAATTAACATCAACCAGTTCCCCTCCAAGAAAATACAGCAAACTGCACAGCTAATCCAGTCCACAAGACATGACCTGGATGAATTCTAGGTTCCTACTGGCTCCCCCTGTTAAGAACAGGCTTATGGCCATTACTAACTAAATTCAGTAGTTTCTCCTCCATGCACCAAAGAAGGGTAAGACAGTAAAGAGCCAGGAGGGAAACAAAGACAATGTCTGTGGGGAACATGAAACAGAAAGAGGGCAGTGGATTTAAAGGAAGGAAAAAAAAAAAAAAGAAAAAAAAAAAAAAAAAGAGAGGAAACCAGAAGGAATACTGAACAACAAACCTGAACAGCACACTATTCTCTGAAGGCACTCAAAAAGCCAGTTTTCCAGTAGCACCATGACCTGAGATGCAAGGATAAGATATCAGAAACACAATCTACTATTGCTGGGATGCCAGACTCCCTCCCCAGTGCTTCTGAAGTTCAGTCTGACCATGGCTAGAAGAAGGTTCTGCATGTTGGGGAGTCACTGGGTAGGAAGGGCACAAAAAGAGATAGAATGGAAAAGTACAGTCAAGTACAATCGAAAACCAAACCACCAGACCTGGAGGAGACAAGAGAGGGGCTACATGTTGTACATGGAACATACTCAAAGATCTCCCTCCTGTCCCAGAGGGAACATAGAGCAGGAGACTCCTCCCTCCCCTTGTGAACCACACTATGAATACACTCATGACCACAGCTATATGAAGGACTGTATCGGCAGACTGTGGAACTGGCTCAGCATACAAGCTGGCCACCTGGAATACCTTATTCCTCTTCTGATTTTAGTAAGTCACATCACTCACTGGGTAGGATACGAGATCAGGGAAATTGGAACAAGTGTGGTACGAGTGCAGAGAGGTGTCTGAGGGACAGTTCAGACAAGTCCACTCAATGTCATGAAGCCTGACCCCACTGAGTGGAGCTAGAGACAAAGGAGGATGTGACAGGGACATTTGACCTGAATGCAAACTGGGTATTCCAAGGCAAAGGTTCCCAGATGACACAAATATATACCTCTCACAGAGTTTATATTTTGCAGCTTTACAAGTGTCCCACTAAATTATTTGAAGGTTGGTTCACATCCTGAAATTAAAAAAAAAAAAAAAAAAAAAAGAAAAATCTTAGAGCAGGGACTACTTTACTACAGTATTTGGCACAGCAGAGTCCTGGGTGGGTCTCTAGGCATGTGTAACACAACAGGCATATGTGTAATGCAAAAGCAACAAGACAAGTATAGTGTACAATAGTGGGCTCAGTTGTAGCCCATTCGTCTTCTCTCCGAGGGAAGACTGAATACTTTCACCGTGGTGAATTATTAGTTGATACCTGCTACTGATGCTGTCACCTCCTAGATAACTCATCCATTTTCACACATATAAATTCCTCTTTCTGAAGTACTGGAAGCAGACCAGGCATCACTGACACACAGCCTTTTCCTATACTTCCTGGATGTGTAAGCAGTCCTATTCTCCCTGGCAAATCCACAATATGTTTAGATTCTGTTTATAAGCAGCAAGACAAATTACACGGTATCTAGAAGAAACTTGAAATACCAGGTGTGAGGCACTGGCTTTCTCAGGCTCACCAAGGAAACTATCCACAAAGACTAACTCCAAACCAGTCTTTCCTTACAATCAACTCAGAGGCAGAGCTCTAGAGAATTCTGAATGGGAGCCTTGCTTAATTAGTGATTTAGCATGCCACACTCCCAAAACTGTTCACCCTTCCTGACACAGTCTAATCTGGCTTTTCTTTCTCAAACTGAGCAAAACTCTGTTTATAGCAGATGGAGTACTACACAAAAATGTATACAGACATTAAAGAAATATTATTAAAGAAATAACTTTCTCCTACAAAAAAAAAGATTAGTGAAATATTCTTGGGCTTTACTGTTTAAAGCAAGGCTCCCAGGCAAACACCTGCCTCCATTCTTCATTTCTGTGCAGATCACCACACAATAGATGAGGTTAGAAAGTCTACTGTCCTCCCCTTTGTTCCTTCAGTCCCATAACCATGATGTTGCAAGTGCTGGAGGACACTTCAACATGAAATCGAGTAGTCTATAACATGGATATCAATGGATGGATATCAATTGGTTTTGCTCTCTCTAACTGGGTTTGAGCCAAATTTGGTTTCTTATTGCCTTGGGATTCATTTCTTTAATGAACCCTGAAAAAACACAAGCAAGCGTAAAGTGGTGCAAATCGCTACAAGCCCCAGTATCTCACAAAAATGGAACAGTTTATACTATCCTTTGCAAAGGGCTTGAAAAGAAAAGTGCTTTTTAACAGTTGTGTAAATATACCCAGCATATTTAGAAAGACTATGAGAAGGGCAAGAAGGGCCTCCCAATCGTCCCGTTAAACCAAGGCAGTTCCACCAGGGTCATAAAGAGATAGAAATGTCAGATAGGACTCACATGGCCACAAGCACCTTTACTTGCATGGCAGAGATAAGATATGATCCCACAAAAATGCTGCTATTCTACCTACACTAACTTCCAGTGAGAAGTTTCCCTACAGACTCAGGGTAAAGACATCTTAACAATTTAAAGGGAGGACACTATAAAAGTTATGCTATCTATAAAGTTACTTCAGTTCAAAAGTTACTTAAAAGATTATACTTAAGACTTTCTCAGATGTGCCATCCTAAATTCATTCCAAAGCATCCTGCAGCCATGACAATAAAGGCTACAACTAAGTAAAGCTTGAAAATAAGAGATTCATTAAAAGTCTTCAATGCACTGAAATGTCCTCTTCCCTCAACTACATCAGCTCCCAGTAAGCTTTGCCTCACTTCAAAGCACTGCAGATTCAGAGGAATTATTTCCAAACAGCCTGGCAGAAAACAGTAATACAAAACAATTTTCCTGCTGGCCAAAGAGGAAGCTGACACAGTAAGTGGGTTACTTCCCAGATTTTAATGAAGCTGTACAACTGGAATCCTAATGCAGGCAAACATAGTAAAAGACTCATACCATAAGACAAATATTCTTGGACTGATGTTGGAAACAGTCAGCACAGAAAACTGAAAACTGCACGATTTTACCTTTATTTTGTATCCTACAATAATGTTTGAGATCACCAGTCTAAACAAGACTTCCAGTACATGATACATTACACAAGGGATATGCTACTCCAATTCCAAGGATGAGACGATTGCTGGACAAGTGGATCCAAAGAAAGAAGGGAGGTCAGCAAAAAGGCAAAACCACTCAAAGATAAGCAGCAGCCAACTCATTCCACTGCTGGGCTGTTGTGCTTCAGTGAGCTCATGGCAGGGGAGGGAGGGCATTAAGAACCTCTCTGAAGTTCTGAAGACAGAAGATGAGGTAGCTCCCTATATGTTTATGGGACTCATTTTCATGATGGGTGAAAGGCATCCATTTGCCACTCCTCTTTCAGGATGAACAAGGTAAAGACTAAGGCTTTCGTGAATGCCTAAAAGTTAGCAGCATTAACAGGTGAGTCTACCTGTCAAATTCTCCACAGTATGCCACTCTAGGTGACAGTCAAAAAGGACCAAGAAGAAAGAAAATGTCTGTAGTTGTAGGGCTCCGCATAGGAATGATTTGCTAGAAGTCTTAACAGTAGACAAAAACCAAACAAACACACACCACTTTCAGTAAAAGCGATCATTGTTTTGAACAGTTGTGTGTCAAAAAGAAATCCACATACAACGTGAGGGCAGCCTAGACTAGTTTTAACCATGTGGCTAGACACAAAAGATCCTATCTCAAAGACATTGTGGAGAAAGAATGAAAAAGGTTAACATTCAACCAAGATAAAGATCTGAGGAGAAGGCAGAGATGACAGGCTGAGAGACAGGAATATAGTAAAAAGGTTTTCCTCACAATTTCCATAGCTTGCTTCAGTGCCCCTCTAAAGATGAAATGCAGTTTCTCTTGTCTATTGCAAAAACAACAGTTGCAGAACAGCTGATCTCTATTGGAGCAATCAGGGTTGTCTTCAGTAAGAAGCTACACTGCTACCGCACACCTAAAGCAGCAAAGTTAAGAACTCTCCTTAGGAAGTGTGGGATGAAATAGCTTCCTCTTTCCTGAAACTGAAATTCTATTGTTAATTTACTGCTGTCTACAAAGAGCAAGAATTTGCATTTCCTTTCCTAGTCTCATTGAATACTTCTGAATTGAGTCAATTTCAGTATTTCAAAAAAGAAAGAAAAACATCCTTCAGTTTCCTCTTGCTACCAAGCCAAGCAACTGCTGCTTGATTAAACTTTAAAAGAAAAAGGACAAGGAGGGGGTGTCAGAAGAGAAGCTGCCCACACAGGGCCCAACCTTCCTTTCCTTAAATGGTTTCCTGTATCTGGGCACTGAATTTCTGTTACGAGCCACTTCACACATAAGAGCATCACAGTGCCACTCCAAATCAAGATACAATACAGGCAGGAGAATGAGAAGAGCTATGATCCATTATCGGTTTGCTGTTTACACAAAGAAACCAAATGTTACAGCCCCTTCAACTACCTATTCCAGCTATCTCAAAATCAGGAGGAGACTAGAGGAAGAAACAACAAATAAGTTAGTGACTGCATGTCCCAACTCAGCTGGAATCCAAATGTTTTCATACCACTGACAAACACCATCTACATGCAGATCTCATTCCTCAGAGTGGATGTTCTTGGGTTCTCCCAGATACACTTTTCCCTTTCTCCCTCTCCCTTGTCCAATTTCAACAGAATAAGTCATTCAGCTGGGGGAGGGAGGGGTAGAAAAAGGAAGGAAAGGGTGGTGATTTGATGTTCCTAAACTAGCTTACCTCTTGCTCTGTCTCCAGGTTTTGTGCTCCCCTCCTAGTAAATAAACAGTGCCAGCCTCTTGTATCTTATCACATCATTTCCAAATAGCCAGATCAGTATCACTGCAACTTTATTTCCACCCATCAAATTATGAACAGCATCGTTGTAGCTGACATCTCAGTTACATCCTGCTAGCTTGCAAGGCTAAGGTCAGTTTTAGGGTCCAGTGCTGCTGGGAGACCTACGAAAATGCAAGCCAGGCTCCCCTGATAGAGCCCATGTAAAAAGCCACTTCCTGGATTTACCAGTGGGAACTTCCCTCTCCTTCCCTTTTTAAATGAAAGGTGAGATTATCTGCTACAGTAAAAGCACTCACCCAGGAAAATTCTCTCAGATCACATCTGCACTAGGAATATCTCAGCAGTATGAGAACAGACATACAGTGTATTGGCAAAGCTGCATTTCACACCCATATATTAGGAATAGAGCACAGCATTAAGACAAGCCCTAATACACATGCTTTACTCGTATAACTGAACCTGTGTGAGGACCTTACATACAACAGACAATACCCCTGACCAACAGTGACACTGATGGAAGGCTTTAGTGCAGCCCCAGTGCCAGATGCAAATGAAAGGATTTTTCCACCCCAAGCTGTTAAGGTGTAGATGGATCAACTGGCAGAGAACACAGTCCTAAAACATCAAGGCTGCAAGACACATGGCTGAAACAAGTTTTGACCAACCTGTTACCACAGCTGCCTAAGCCTTCTCTACAGTAATAGCACAAAAGCTGTAACACCAAAGAAAGTCCACAGATGGGCTCTGCTGTTGCTTTCGCTGGCAATTTCCTTGTGACACAGTCAAAAGAGAGCGGACACTTTCTGTCCCTACCAACTAGAGGCAGCAGCAGCACAGACAGTTCTTCTCCCTTCACCTAGAGCCACCGTGAATACTACTCTAAGATTACATTGGCAAGACAGCCCTTGGGTACGAAAAGCAGAGAAATAAAAACTAATCCATTAATGGATTACTCAAGTGACTGAGAAGTCATTTTTAAATCCTTCAAGACTAGAGGAGCACATGCAACTAAGGACCAATTCTGCTTCAGCTTTCTCCAAAAGCAACACATCATCAGCTCTGCATTACCATGTGTATAATAATCCGAGCTCTCTCATGGAAAAGTAACAGTGCTGTAGTCTTTATCAAAGGAGATCAGCACCTGCAAAATAACTAAGATTTCTCATGTGAGATTTCTCATGTTTGCAGGATATCTGAAACCCAGAGGCAAGAAAGCTTAGAAAAAAATGTCATCCTGACCTCAACCAGCTGAGTTTAGGTTTACACCAGGAATATACAGTCAAATACTATTTACAGACCCTTTCTTAACACATAGGGTTAGTCGGGAACGGGATTTGTATTCAAATTTATGGAAAACTGAAATTCAGATATGTGTAATTCATAATCAGCATAGCTATTAGGTGTTTTTTTTCTGCATAAATACTTAACTGGTAAAAGAAAAATCTTCATGGTTATCCTGTAACATTTCAGAGGAATTTCCCAGTCCATTAATTTAAAAACTAAAGGATTTCCAACTTCACCAATTAGCTGTAAGGTGTATATTCTGTATAAACTGTAGTTTAAGATATGAATGAATGTAAGTCTAGTATATGTAGTTACATCCATCTGTGTTCTTGGATACAAGTACTTCAACTGCAAGCTAAATACAAACATATCTGCTGTCTTAACTGTAGTGCGACTTCTTCATTTTCAGCCGCAGATGAACGTGTAGTGGACTTTTTGCTGGTGTAAAGGGACACTGCCAACTTCAGTCTAACTATAAATCTAGTTTAGTGCAAGTAAACTTTCACAGACTCTTAGATCAGCAGAAATATTCCCATGATTGAAGAAGTTAATTCCCATGCAGCGAGTTATTTTTACTAAATACATCCCTGCAGCACAACCAACCCAAACACAAGTGCAGAAAATGTGACAGTGAAAATTAAGTAGAACAAGCACATTCTGTATAAGAAATGCAGAAAGGGTTATTAGCATAACAACTGGGAAGTAAAAAGTCTATTTCAAGTAAGTTCTTAGTTACACACAGAAAACCTTGTTTACTTTTTAAGCTAACTCGTAGCCTTCAAAGTTTATAACTAAAATGGGCCCCAACAGATAGACAGTTTCTATATATCCAGATTGTCCAGCAAGAAGCCAATTATTTCCTCACCTTCCCCTAAACCCCCTATACCAGCACCGACACACTACATTTAAAGGGCAGAATAATCAAGATCCCTAATTTTAAGCCTTAAACCTAACACTCAAAGATATTTCCCACATATTCTTCAGTTTGTTAACCTTTCAAAGGAGTACAACAGAATCAACAAGAGAAGCAGAAATTTTTGTAGTGCCAGACTTGATAATCACCTCTCCATCTCAACAAACAGCACTAACCTTAAATGGATGGCTGCACGAAGTAAGAGATTACTTCTTTAGAATATGGAAAGAAGCTGTTACAGTGAATGCACAAGCAGGTTTTTATTATAGTGAGAAGGAACCCTATGTTTAGGAGGAGTTACACTTTTTAAGTATTCTAACACCCTAAAGACATCTTAAGACAATAAAGCCTGTATTATAACCAAAAAAGAAGTGAAACGGAGACAAAAGTATTAGAAAGCTGGACATGTCGTGTACCGAACACAGCGAGAACCACTATTAAAAGGTTAAAGGCTTGGGTCTGCGGGACAAGCCGGTCTATGCGATGTCTCTCGTGGGGGTGTCACAAGCTCCCCGACGGGGGCAGCACGAGGAGTACTCGCTGACCCTCCCCGCCCGCAGGTCACCTGTACAGCCACCCCGTACAGCCGCCGCCTCCTGCCCCGGGGGACTGAGGCGCGGCAGTGCCTCTCGCTGAGCTGCTCCCCTCCGGCCAGGGAGCGCTCGGGGGTGCCCAGGGCGGCCACCACCGCCTGGTTCCTTCCCGGCGCCGGGTGAGGCAGCCGGCGGACCCGCCGCGGGCCGCCCCAGGGACCGCGTTTCTCGGTTGTGCCCTGCCGCCCCGTGCCAGCCCCAGCCGCTCCCCGCGGGCCCGCACGGCCCCCACCCCGGTCCGGCGCCGTGCAGAGACCCCCGCCCCGCTGCCAGCGCCCGGGGCGCCGCGCCAGGCCGCTGCCCGGGGATGAAGCAGATTCTCCGTCGCCGCCTCAGGAGCCGCCTGCCCCCACCCGCACGCACAGCCGGGCACCGACCACCCCACCTACCGCGCCGCGCGGGAGCCCGCCTTCCTCCCCTCCCAGGGGATGGCGGCGGAGGCACCCCCGCCACCTCACTTACCTTCACCCCACACTACTCCGGGCGCACAGCCCAAAGCGCCTCTTGCCGCGGGGAAAACCGCGCTCCGCCCTTAAGGCTGCCGGCGCGGCGCGGCCCGACCCCGCCCACCGAGGGACGGGGCGCAGGGGGCGGGAGAGGCGGCAGCGGCGGCGCGCGCGCGCACACCTTGGCAGCCGCCGCTGCCTTCGGGCGGCCCGCCCCGCCGCGCCGACCGCCCCACCCCGTTCCCGTACAGCGATACTCGGAGCCAAGGGGAGGGCGGCGGGAAGCGCAGGCTCAGCCGCTGGGCCCACGATGCGCTGACAGAGAGAGAGAGAGAAAGGCAGGAGAGGGACAGACACGAGGACGCAACAGGCGCGGCGGCGGACAGTAAAAGGACTCGGTTGCCCGCCACAGCCCCTTCACACTCTCGGCTCCTCCCCCGCTCCCCGGCAATGGTACGCTCGCACCGCCCGAATCGCACGGGCCGGGCGGGGATTGGCCGCCCTGGCGAGGTGAGGCGGGGCCCGGGCGCGCGCCAAAGGCGACTGGCGGAGCGGAGACCCAAAAAAAGGGGCGGGCCGAGGCGCCCGGGCGGGGTTGGCGTTCGCGTGTGGGGCGGCGCGCGCCTGTGCCGCTGCGGAGTGCTCTGTCACCCGAGCGCGCCAAGGGCCCTTGGGTCGCGCCCGTCGCCGTCCGCCACGGCCAGGACCCTTGGGGCGGGCCCTGAGGGGCCTTCCCCGGGCCCGCTCCTGTCGCACCTTCGTGGGTGAGCGGCCACCCGCTGTTACCCACCCCCTTGAGGAGGACGCGAGTATTTCCCGTGTGAAAAACCTCATGCCGACCAGAATCCCGCGAAGAACCCCCCACCCCCACAGGACAAAGCGACCGCAGCCTCTCCAGATGAGGCAAGAACGAGACCCCTCATGCAGGCCGAAACGATAGGTGCCGCCACAGAAAGTGCTGACAGCAGTGAGGCCCTGGCACGAGTCAAGGTGTGTGCTTGGAAGATTTCCACGTGTGCTTTTGCACGTAAATGTGAGATGGTGATGAAGCCGAGCGCAGGAGAGATGGCACATAAGAAACCATCAGGAGAAAGTGGCAAATCAGATCTAAAAATGGCTGGAGAGGCGCTTGTGACATCATCATGAGAAAGGGCTAAATATGTTTTTGGTTCAGGGTTGGCTGAGGAGAAGCTGGGAGCTGTGGTCATAGCAACTACTCCTGTTTGGATCCTGCTGCATTCGAGAAGACCGCTCATTGCCTGTGTGCTCTGCGAAATGTACAACATGCCATCAGATGCATGCCTGCTCCCATCATCCTCATCTTCTACTAACTGAGTCAACTTGGAAGACCCAAATATTAACTAATCCATGAGGTGATAGTATAGGTACTGGATGGACAGGGAAATGACAAAGCCTTGTTCTTCAGTAAAGTACTGAGAGGAACATGGAAATGTTTAGTGTGTGTGCATGTATGTAGGCTTATATATGTATGCGCATCTGTGTAATTTATTTAATGCTCTCAGAAGCCACTGGTTACTGGCTGAATACTCTGCATTTGAACTAGCAGCCAAGAGCACCGTCAGTTCAGCATATACATCCACCCACACATCTGTGTGCATATATATATATACATATACATGTTTATGCTGTTTATACAGAAGTTTTTCATTCCTACCTGTACACCTTAGTGTGTCTAAGTAGTGCACGCATACATGCTGTCTTTGCCACAGTCAGCTGAGCATGCCCTTGAATGCTTCAGCTAAGGGAGCCAGTCAATGTGCACCTGAATAAAGCAGGAATGCAAACCAATACAGACACACTGTGAATGACCCAGGGATTAGGAATCGAGTACAAACCCAGGATAATATCATAATAGTAATGGTAATACAAAAGTACACCAGTTTTCCTTTAAGTATGCCTTTCACGTCCAGACCCACACAGTTCCAATGTCCTACCAAAGCCATAGGTTTCCAACCCTACTTTAAAAGAAAAGTTTTGATCTCCATAGTCTATTAGGGATTTTTGAACAAAAAGCAGTTGGGTACAGCAATAATATATGTCATGAAAAACAAAATAAACACTGTGCATAAGAGATGCATAAAATGAGCTCATGACACAGCTGAGGAAATTCTTACTACAGTGTGGCGTGACAAATATCAGCCAGAAGTGCACAATTCCCAAATCACTATCTATATCCCTGTCTGAGAACAGATGGAGGAAAACCTTTAGCTGATCTAAACTTGGCTCAACCCTCCCTGTTTACTGATGGAGTTTCCATAAGCATAGAAATTAGAGCTAGCGATTGCCATCCCTTGAGAGACGCAGCCTGCCGATTCAGCTTATGTGTTGGAAAATCTGGGAAAAACACCTGTCCTTACCTGAGCAGGTGTGCATAGTCGTGTACATACGAGTGCCAAAGGGCAGTAAGAGCTCCTGTCAATGGATATTTCCACCTCTGAAGTCAGTGAAGGTCACTGACGTAGTAGCTCTTTGTAGGGGTGGCAGCAGCCTACATTACCTGTTCATAGCCAAAATATCAAGGTGTCCTCCTCTACAAAGATGCAGGTTGAGGATGTGTTAGATTATTGAAAAATGAAAGGAGGTGGAAGAGAGGGTTTACATAAGGCGATACAGGAGACATTTTCAGTGCATTCAAAGGGGCCAATGTATGTAGTGTGTCCACTAATTACTGACTGGACACTGAACAGCCAGGTGGAGGGCTGTCAGTTTAACAGTAATCTTTGTAAAATGCCAATAAGGACCTGAACAATTACCATTAGGAAACTGAAGATCCATCTGCACTCTAGCATGAGGCTGCCTGTGTGTTTTGCCAATTAGTAGGCCCAGTACAAAAGACACAGCCAGCAGCAGAACAACAATCCAGTGAGTAAGTTCTATTTCACGTAAAGGACTCAGAATATAGGGGATTGCCGGGGGTACAAACAAGTTAGGTAGATCACAAATAATAGACATCAACCCCAGCGACCCCAGGAATGACATAGTATCACTCATAATAGACGGAACAAGCAGAGACACAAGGTAACCCACAGAGAAAATGGGAGACAATCAGGAGAATAAGGTGGTTACATATGACAGAAGTAACTCCATGTTGCCTCCCCACAAAGCCCACGTTTGTACGTGCCAGACCTGACTGCGATCCAGTTGAATGAAGAGCCAGGAGGTCCTTCCCCAACAGGAAAACTCTGCGAAGTGCGTCCACTCCACAGACAGACTCTCCAACCCTTCCTGCAAGTGGGCCCAGCTTTTATCCCCAAACAGGACACCTGGCACTCGTTATCAAAATGCAGGGCACTTGGGGCTTGTTTACCCGAGGGCTCTCTCTGCAAGGCCGGCCACACCTTGGAGGAAAGCCAAAAGGTAAACTCATCCCCTCCTTTTGAAGGGCTGTGGGAACCACCCATATGTCAACCTTAATTCAGGGCTTGGGGTTCAGACCCCAGCACTTCACTGTGGCATTCACAGCAAGACTTGTACGTCTTGGTTTGATATTTTGGAATCTCCAGCACCAGAGAGGCTTAGTCATATGACAGGGTTATTTGCATCATTATGCTGTCAGATTCCCAGAGGAGTTTTCACAATGCACTGTGAGAGGAAGGGTTTAAACAAGTATTACTAAAGCAAAAACAAAGCACTATACTTCCTTTGCATGTCTCTTTTCACTGTGTGCACGTGGTGTTGAGAGTGGGAGGAGGGTGGAAGGCAGTACTGTACAGAGCTTTAGGCTAATAAAGGACACACACAAAACCAAAGGCCTGCAACATCGGTGCAAAATGGGCTACTTCATAAAAGCCAAGCTAAGACAGCTGAAATCCTGCATCACAGCCTAATAGATTGATGTTACAGGCTGGTGATGTGCAAGGTAAGCCCACTGCTGTATCTTCCCTGAGGACTTTACAGAACTGCTGGTTTGCAGTAGGGTAGGTAACAGTCACGGTGCTCCAGCCAAGTGGTGATTCCCTGTGAATGAGTGCCTGCAGGCAGCGTAAACTGGGTGTCTGGCACTGTCTGCCAAGGCAGCAGTCCCAAACCAACCTAAGGAAAAAACATTGTGGTTCAGGATTCAGCTCTTAAAAGGAGGTGAGCTGCTACTGCTCAAAATAAGGTCAGAGTATGGTACCATGTCCCATTTTGAAAAATCAATATACAAAACCAAGGCTTGACTTTTTTATATGTTCTGTTTCTAAGATAAATTATTGAAGGTTCATAAGGGCCAGGTGCTGCTCCCAGTTTGACAAGGAATATAGCAAGGGAGGCAATTTACAGAATAAAATCCAGTAAAGTTTATGGTATCTATCTCCATGATGTTAGTGCTATTTTCACAGTAAAAATGGCCAAGGAATCTTGAATTCTCTTCTGACAGCCTTCCAAGGGTCAGAACTTGCCAGGTGCATGACTGCTCCTGTTGGAATTTGCAATCTCTAAAACACAAGAACAGCAAATTCCCCTGGAAGCATACTGTCCCGGAGCAGAGCCCTCACATCTTGAATTAAAACCACAAGAAGTCAATTTTCAAACAAAGAAGCAATCATCAAATTACAGGGCTGGAAGGGATACTGAGAGGTCACCTAACTCCATCCCTGTGAAAACATGTCTGTCCCACCTGTTTTACCCCTCAAAGACCTGCCCAGGCACCATGGTCTATCCAGGCAAGATGTTCTTTTCTCATGATTCACTCTTCCTGTCTTTAGAAAGTTTTCCCTAATGATTAACCTGGATCTCTTTTACCATAATTTACATCTACTTCTCATCCTACCCATTACAGACAAAGAAAACATTTGTTCCTCTCACTCCTGCAACAGCCTTTTAGCTCTATGACGAAGACTTATCATGTCACTTCTTACATTCCCCTGCCATAAAATTTCATTTTGTCATGCCTGCCCTCCCAGGTTACATTGTGAGACCTCTGGTGATTCTTGATGTTCACCTTTGATGGCTCTCACTTTAGTCCACGTCTTTCCTGAATTTCCCTGTGCAGGGACAGCACACAGCATGTTCCCAGTTGACGCCTTACCAATATGATGTAGAATAGAAGGAGCATTCGGTGTGTTCTGCAAACATCCCTCCTGTTTATAAGTCTTAGTATGACATTTACAGTGCCAGAGGATATCTTTTGCTTTCAGAAGGCATAAGGCAGAAGTCATCAACTACCCTGCATTCTCCTGATGCAAGTGGTTATTCACTGCATAAACATCTGAATAATATTTATAAAATGATGCTTTTTAACACCTTCTGCCACCCGTGAACACACATGCACACGCTAATCTGGAAGGATGTTGTGTGCAGGGGTGGGAGCTGAGTTTCAAATAAATTGTTGATGGTGTTTTATTACAAGAAAACAAATAAAAGACTAATTCATGTGAAAAAAACCTGCCTATTAGCTCACTAAGAAAAAGTAGAAACTTCTCCAGTTCACCAGGGAAATAAAAAGCCAGCCCATCAGATCCAGTAAACTTTGATCACGTAGAAATACATTTCTTCAGGCCTAGAAAATAAGCTTTCAGATATGAACTAATAAGGTTTCTCTGGGGCTACATGCAAATTTGCTGAGTATTCTGTGTAGACTTAAGCATTTGGGAGCTTTTTAGGAACAAGAGAGGCTCTGAATCTGAACATACACACTGTAGGTAATTTCACCACTCACAGATTTTCCAAGCAATAAAATATAAAATTACAGCTGGGTTTGCTGCCATGACTTGGGACTGTGAGCATACAAGAAACTAATGAGAAACACACAACTTCACTATACTGTACATTTTTAAGTAGAGGTAACCCAAAACAAAGGCTACACGAGAGCAGAAAACTCCCTCCCAAAACTGTACAGTATGCTAAGGGCTGGGAAAAGTAGCCCAGCTGAGTTTGACATCACACTTCAAGAGAAACAACAGCTCAGGCATATAAAGAGGTGCAGGATCGTCTAAAGCAGTAAGGCAAGTGCTTCTCAATGAGCAAAACATACATATGCAAGAAGACAACCATATCCAGACGAAGTACTACTTAACTCTTGCCATATTATGCAATTAATATATTAAGCAAAAAATCAGAAGCACAGCATTTCCTTGTACTCAGCTAGTCCCTAGAAGGACTAAAGGAATGGATTTAAATATACTTTGGTGAAACATAATAGAGAGAAAGTCCTGCAAGGTCATCACCGAGACATGTCTTTGGTTCTTCACCAAATTTGAGCTGTACAAATTTGGCACAAGAGCTGCCTATGCTGAGCTCCCCTGGGACTGGTTTACTTCATGTAGTGTGTATTAAGGTCTAAAAGGCACATTTACTATTTGGAGTTTGGATTAGGGGAGAGCCTAAGTTATGTCTTGTATACTTGTTTTTAAAGCAACAGCTTTCTAGTCCTTTAACCAAGTGTATAGAACAGCTCCCTTGTGGTGTTATCTAGAAATAACCAACAGCCCTGAATTTCAAAACAGATCTGGAAGTTTTCTTCCGACTCTTAACTTACCCATAGTTAGGTTCTCTTTAGCAAAAGGTGGCCCTGGTTGAGAACCTTATTGCTTTACTAGTACTGTTAGATTTGTCCTTTGACAAGGTATAAAAAAGACTCCCTGTGTTCCATCTAAATTCATCACTGTTTAGAGAAGTATTAATAAAAAGGGCAAAGTAAATCAATGAAGTCACTTTATTGATCCTGAGAATGTGGAACTACTATTAATAAAACATGTTGATGTTGTTTTATGCATAGGTCAAAGTCCTGGTAAGGGCGTGTTTGTCATTCTAATATATGTGCGGTTTCATCAACAAAGTATTTTTTATTGCAGTATTGTATTTATTCATCTCGTGTTTTCCTCCCCCACAGCCGGAACATCTGCTAAACGTTTCTGAATCTAAGCTTGTTGGGATAGGGCCCATTACTTTTACATATTTATGAACTGTGTGGTACACTGGCATTCATTCAGCAAAGTCTGTTTCCCGAGGCTCATGCACAAATGACATAAACCGGTATGGATTTATGTGCAAGAGGTTCACATGTGCAGAGGTCACAGAGGGGGCTGAAAATCTGTTTACATCCAGAAGTACTTAAATGCCACTGCTGCAGAGGAACAGAACTATCTGCTAATATTTGAGTGATGCAGGAACACAAAAGAGGAAGAGCAGATATTTATGGTGTCCTAAGGAATTGTAATGAAGAATAATGGGATAAAATCCAATGAAAAGAATTTGTATCTGACTCCAGAAACATCCTCTATCATGAAAATATTTTCAAGTCTGGTCAAAGAGTCCAATAAAGTGAAAGCTACTATGCGCGTGTTAGTTACAGCAGGCTGGACAAAGCAGAACACAGGACCGGTTCTGGGGGAGGAAAAATGAACAAATAATTCATTTCTGATTTCTGTTTTTCTTCTGTTGCAGCCCAGCCTCTCATGCCAACACTCACACAGGCACAGCTTTATACTGTTTACACACTGAAGGGAGTGTATTCTGCCGTTATTGTGCAGAGAACTTACACATGTGACTCCCATTACCATGAACACAAGCTATGTTCATAAATTGCCCTTGTGTGCCGGACTGAGCGGACCTGTCCCTATTTGCCTTTCTGGCTGGATTGCAAACAGTGCCTTTCCGAAGTCGAGGCCATAAGATTTTCAAACCTCATGAGAATGAACGTAGCCCATCTCCTCTCAACTGTGAGAGCCATCCATGCTCTAAGGATCATTTGTCTGCCTAAATCCATGCCAGCAACAGAGCACAAGCACAGTAACAGCCTAACAGTCTTAATGAGATTACAGCTAGAGATGCCCTAGCACTGCCATCTGGCCAAGAAACAGAACAAGCACCAAATTCATCTGGAGAACAAAAATCTCCTTGCCTTTCATGTGAGCAGGCTGCAGGTTGATCAAGATTTCAGATCTATGGTGTACCCGATCCCTTTGATTTTTTTTCCTTATATTTTTTTTGAAATGAACTATTATGTTTTACAAAGCAGCATATTCCTCTCACAGATCTCTAGATTTAATTAATATTTTTCAGGTGAGAATTCAAATCTGATGATCATGCTGCTCTGTAGCACAATTACATTTATAGATGCCTATTGTTAGCCACGCTAGACTGATCTCACCCATGGCTTTTGTATGCTTGACTATGATATCCATGTGCTATGGTGGAACATGGTGGATCTTTGCCAATATAATCATTCTTTTTATCAGCAGTTTATCTGATGCATCTGTTGTCTCACTGGAATGAAATTGCTTGTAACTCTATCCTACACAGGGCAAATACTCTTTCTGCACCTGTTCCAAGAGGCATTTGGTTTACTCACTGCTTAAATTCTTAATCTCAACAAAACCAAGTAAGTTAGTGTGTATAACAAAGGCTGGAATCATGAATTAAATGAAAAAGCTGATCTTTGGATAGTACCGTATCAGCTGGCTAGAGTACAAAACCTAGTATCACTGCATTAGGGTACGGATTGCACGGTGCTCACTGCAAACTGCAGATACTGCCCTGCAGATTTCATCGAACTTACTGTGAGAAACCTGCTCCTAATGGGTAAGCCTGCAGATCCTGCAGGACTTCATGCCTAGAAAAAAAATAATCCAGTAGTAGTGCATTCATGGATTTTGCATGAAGCCTATTTAGAAGAGCTAGCACAAAAGAAAATTCCTGCCCTTAGAAACAAGAACTCCCAGAATTTTATAGTCCGTAACAAACAATAAATAACATTTTCAGCAGAAGGCAAGAGAGGCCAGCTGGGTCGGTACTCACAGAGCAAGGCTGCATAAGTGACCTTCTTCTCACACAAGTCAACTCCTCCCCGACAGGTGCTCATAGTTCACCCACCTCTGCCAGGGCAGGCTTCTAAATTAGAGCTCCTTCACCATTCATTGTGCCCAGCCTCCACACACGTTTCTCTTTGGAGAGTTCACACAAACAATTTTATCTTTCTGTAGGCTTGCAACATAAAGCCAAAGAAAAAAGGAAAGGGGATCTGGGATGCAAGTCTCCTGTATGTCTTTCCCAGAGCATCTCACAGGGTCTCGGGGAGGCTGTGTGATGATGGGTCTGGCTGCCAATTCGTCACTGTTGCCACGGTAACGGAGCAGTGGTCCCCAGTGGCTTGGTAAGGGAGTAGCAGTGGGAGCACTGAATGTATGTATTGCCTCCTCCTTTGAGGATTCCTCTGACCTGGGTAATCCACCCATTTCTTTTAAAAAAGGCTGTTTTATACAGAAGGTACTTCCTCCCCCAGCTTTAGCACACATACACCACACTTTGGTAACTCCACTCATGGGTATCTACAGCATCTGTAAATCTTGTTTGTATGGTATAGGAAAGCTGGCATAACTCCGGGAGAGCCACTCACTTCCTCTGGGAAACAACCATGTCATGTGAAAAAAGAAACCTTGTTCTGGTAAACATCTGAACATCAGCACACACTCACCACTATTTGAAGAAGTGCTAGGACAGAGCAATACAATTTTGTCTCTCTGAGCAGGTGAATTAGCAGCTGAGACGGCAAGAGGTTATTTTTCTGCCAACGTGACCAAGTGCAAGTGTGTCTGTGAGGCCTCATTACAGCTGCAGGGAAGCTCAGGGCAGGCAGAGTTCCTTTGTTCCTGTCCCCTCAACTGAAAAGTCTTTGTGTTATCCCTTCTGAGCCTTAATATTGCTGTTTTCAAGGTGTTTAAGATATTTTTATTGTAACATTGATGTAAGTATTATTTTTAATGTGAGGCAGGACAGACCACAGAAACAGAGATCTACAGACTCAGGGCTGTAGTCAGAGAAGCAGCCACGGCTGCAGAAGCAGGCATTATTTTGCTGGACAATTAACAATTCAGGCTTGTTTTGAAAATCCTTGGATAGTTAAATAATACTACTTGTTTATCAGGCTTTATTTATCTCATCTTCTTAATAAAATGTTGCTAATGGTTCTTTGTTTCTTGCCTTATTATTCTCTCCTAATGCCAAGTGCTTCTTTTAAGGTAATGGATTTCCTCTCTCAGGACGCCAGTAACAAATACAGCTCTGTGTGCATGTAGGTGGTATGGACAAAAACAAACACACAGAAGTAAAAACCACACATTTGTTTTCTTGACTAACTTTCCTATCCTCACTTCTAACTCAAGGTGTTTCAGCTTTCTCTGACAGTGGCTCATCACAACTTGCTGGGTAGGGACAGGCCTCCAGATGCCAAAATCCAAATATTAAAGATCCCATCATGACAGGGGCTTAAGTACCTTTTTGTCCCACCACAATCTGAAGCGGCAGAGGTGGGAGTAGCCTAGAACAGCAGTATCAGCCAGAAGGGTTAAAAAGACTTGAACCAGATTCAAAAAACTGTGAGTGGGCTAAAAAAATCCCAGCCGTTAAAAACAATAACAATTCAAGTCATTTTACTCATCTTTGCCTTCAGAAGAGAAAAGTTTTCCAGCTTTTCTCCAACTCTACAAGGATCATAATTGAATTGGGTTTAGAGAAAAAGTTGTATTTCTATGCTTACACGATTCTAAAACATGGGACTTGGGGAACATCACCAAATGCAGTGATGGCCATGACTATGCCACTAAATGAGAATGCAGTAAGATCAGAAACTGAACTGCACATTTAATCTTACATAAGGAAAATACCAGTTGGTACATGTAATTAAACATATCTGTTTTGCTGCTCCCCCTCACCCCAATATTTTTATGCTTGCCTTGGTGGAAAAGACTTGGTGCCTCTGGTTGTGATAGCATAAAGCCATTCAAAATGAAGCTGTCCCCTGAAGGAGACAGTCCTGAGAAGGAATAACAGTGAGTTAGCAGGGGGTATGACAGCAGCAGAGGAGCGTAGGGGAAAGGAGGTGGCTGGGCTTGGCCTGCAGCACCGAGAAGCCTTTTCCATTTGCAGCTGTATCTTTCCACAGCCAGAGCACTAGCTGGAGCAATGTAATGGGATCACGAGGGCTGCTGTACCATTACTTACGGAAGAGGGTATAAAAATGACAGCAGCTAATAAGCACCATCAGCCGCCTCATCAGGCTGATTTCACAAACAGACAGTTTCGGAGGCTAAAGGGCTGGAAACAACATTCTGGCTGCTGGATCCAGGCCAGTACAGAGAGAGTACAGGCCTGTGCCTGGAGACTTCAGTCTCAACCACAAACAAAAAGAGCTACCCTAAATGTACATCCACAGGAGGACACAGATTTCGTAAACTGAGCTGGAAGGCTAAAGCCACAGCACATTCATTCTTCCTAACGATTAAGAGGCAACAGGAGCAGGAACATGAATGTTCCTTTGTCCGTAAATGTCCAGACCACATTCCTGGTTGTGAAGTTCCCTCACAGAAAGGAAGGCTTTCTCTGGAGCTCACAAATGAGGACAGCAAGAAAGCCTTAAAAAAAAAAAAAAACAAACAAAACAACACAACTTGGTGGATCAGGATAGAAACACACCTTTAACTGAGGAGCTAGTTTAGAGGAGGTGTTCATGTGTCTGAGGGAGGAGGCTGGCTGATGCGAAGGGCAGAAAGTGGTCAGAGATGCATGTGTGGTCTGAGGGCAGGATAAAGGCAGGGAGTGTGTGTTTATGCATGTAGGAAGGGACTGTTTGTAGTGGGAGTGCAGTCCATGCACATGAATTATAGATGTCAAATCTGAAAAGGAGTTTGTCAGCCTTTTCACTTTTCCCTTCTCTAGCCACTAAAGATTTGAAAAGTTGAATCCTCCATTCATTGCACCAAAGGATCTAATGCAGTATATCTGCTCATCAGTCACTGATTAGTTAATTCTGACAAAAAAATGAGTGACAAGATTGGTTCATTCAAACATCAAGGTTCATTTTTCCTCTTAGTATCCCTATCCAGGATTTTTTAAACATGCATTTAATTTTTTTTCACTCTGATCTATAGTTAACGTTGTTAGGAAGTGTCTATGCTGTTTTTCTAAAAGAGAGGCCCACATTTACTCAATTTTTGCTTGAAATTCTCTGTTAAAATACACTGCTGGAAAATTAACTCACAACCAGTTTTCAAGGCTATTAGAAAGTTATCACCACACTACAATATGTCCTGTGGTAAATGATTTGGATATGCTAGGATTTTTTCACAATATTTCCACACTTGATTTTCATGGAGATCCTTGTTCCTGCTTTTCTGTGCTCTTATTAACTGCTACTGTGGTCATGCATGTTATTGATGGGTTTCTGGAAAGCTCAGCAACTCAGCAATTTCATAACTGTCTGCATTATAAATAATTCAATCAACTGTTCTTCCCCACATCTACATCTCATTTATTAATCGACTTTCTTTTTAGGCAGTATTTTCTCATCACCATCCAATATATATACTTGGATGAGGAATGTAATTAGTTTTGTGGTCCTTTTGCCAAAAATTTCCACTGACTTCAGTCAGAGATTTGCCTGAAGAACCCCTGATTATTGCTTGTAGGAGCTGGTCTTATTTCTGTACACCAGAAACAGGCTGAAGTGAGTGCACACAGGTGGGCAATGGAGTCCCATGGGTGTTTTAAGAGAAGCATGAAAATGTGGGTTTATATGTATGAGATGAGGAAGGTGAAGGATATAAGTGAAAGAGGATTCCGTTATACAAAAGCAGAGCAAACTGAAGATTTTATGATTAACTCATGTTAAACTCTGGTTGGCTTTTTTGTTTTGTTTTAAGCTTTTCAAATAACAGAAGAGTGGATTTTCTCTTTACCCCCTTTTCTCTCATCAGACAGCTGTACAAATATTTTAGCATATGATTGTGGAAGCACAACACTGAAAACTTTTGAATTGTGCCAAGAGAAAAGTACAGGAAAACAAAAGGCAGAAGCCTGGGGTAGATCTCGCTGCCAGCATCTTCTGCCCCAAGGGAACTAGACAGAGGAAAAGGGGAAGAAAAAAAGAGAAGTCTGATAGCTTTCATTGCTTACGGTGACAATATCCCAGGTCAGAAGGAAACACTGACTTTTGTAGTCTTTTTGAAGGAGGGTAGCAAAGGTATTGGAGCAATTAGCAGTCTATTAAATCGCGTCTTTCTTGAAGGTTGTTGCCTTTATCTGCAGCACCAACTGCTTGTATTGTACCTGGGTAAGATACTGAGTTCTCAGGCTGCAGGTAAATTGAAAACCTGACTTACACAGTGCAGTAAGTCAGTCTTTGAATTTAGGAAATCAGAGCTACACACTTGGTCTGCGGTTGTACTGGCCTGGCACAAAACAAGCCTTCTTCCAGCAGCCTAAGGGGCTCATCAGCAAAGCAGTGATTCAGGCCAGCTGACTAAAAATGCATCTATTCACAGATTCTATCAGGAGTTTATGCTACATAAGTGTGGGCAGCAGGCGATAACACAAATCTAAATATGCCACAGCCAGGAATCAGGTTGCACAGTGATTCTCTGCCAAAGACTCCTGTCTTCTTCCTGCAGGGGAATGAATTAACCCATTAAAAAATTAGCTCTCACTTGCAGTATTCTCAGTGTCTTTTGCTTGCCACACTCATTCAGCAATTCCTTTACATCAAATGACAGAATAGTTTTGCCTTTCCCTTGTGCCTAAGGCAAAGCAGTAGGTCATGCCGTAACCATGCCATATCTCCCAGCGATGGCACATGCCATTTTGCAAAGGAACATGTACAAATCCATCCTGCTGGTGAGAAGTCAAAGGAATGAGATTTCCTCCTGAAGCTGGTCATCATTCTGTGCCCTGAAACACAGGGCTGGTGATACTTCTCATTTTTGTTAGGCTCATATAACTGCCGAAGTTACTCAAACAAACAAGAAGCCTTTGCCTGTGCTGCATGTAATCTCCCATCCCAGGGAATTAAGCAGGTGGTTATTAAAACTGCAATAACACTCACTCTGTGAGTGCAATGAAACCCTAAAGGAAGAAATTCTTCCTTCCATCAAAGACAGCAAAATCATTTAATGATTTCAGGAAGCCTTCATGCTCCAAACTTCCTCTAACCATTTTCATTCCACTTCCATTTAATTACCTGAATGATTAATTAAGGTTAATCAGCTAATGTTTTGCACAGTGCTTTGAATAGGTAAAGCACTGCATAAATCCTTGGCATGAACGGTTTATTAGGCTACTACTCACTTCACTGTTGTTGCCCTCTGTGCTCTGTCTATTCCTTTTCATACCCTTCACACCATCCTACTGTGGCTTTTTCAAGACTATAGCTTTGCTGGCATTGTCACATGTACTTTTATGGAACCTGAGTCCGCAGTGAAGATCTTATACCCTGTTATCCATGTAACAGCATTTTCACCTCGCCACCAGGCTCAGACTCCAGCCTTACTCCACCTGTCCCCTGCCCTCATCTGCACAGTGTTGAGGACAGAGGCTTCCGTCACTGAGCACAACAGCACAAACCAGGAGTGGCTGCAGCTTCTCCTGAAAGGAGATTGGTTTCCCAAGCAAGTCGTGGAAACATCTGCAATTCTGTCCTTCCTTTAGGAAGCCTAATCTGGTCTCTCTAGATGTCACAGGGGCTGAGCACATACTACAGCAGAGTCATGGTTAATGTGGCCTCCAAAGACAAAGAGGAGGCTTGTCTGTGACAGAAATCTGACCCTCCTAAAAAAAGATTTGAGGCCACCTCCCAGCTTCTCCACAGTTTTGTACGACTGAGCAGGCCATTTACAAGTAGATGTATAAGCGTTGATTTTGGGTGTCTCAAGTTGCAGTTGGTTTGAGAGACCAGAGACATGACATATCCCAGGATGTATCCTTCCAACTGAAATCAGTGGGCTCTCCAGATCCTGTGAGGTAAACGTACAAAAAAATGGGTTTGTTTTGTTTTTAACTGTCAGACATACAAATTCTGCTTTGTAATTGAGAGTCAAGTCAAGTTCTTTCCTTCTTACTCATAAGTAACATTCAACAGGCCAAAGCAGGCTACAGGGATGCCAAAAATATAACTCTTTGGAACTCGGTAAACAATTTTGTTGATACTGCTGAAAACAGAGCAGAATCATTTTCTTTTAGCGCGTTGGCTCTTCAGAGGTAATGACAGCTCATTTCTTTGAGTCACTGAATTCAGCAGACTCAACTGGGAGTGCTGAGCTGGTGAATCTCATGATCCTTCTCTCATGTTCCAGTTTAACTCCTTCTAGGGTCTCCGAAACAAAAGACCATCTCACATTCAAAGACATCAAAACAGCAAAGGACAAGTCCAGAAATAAAGTCCCTCTAATATTCCTTTCATCCTTGCCTAGGTTGCTGCTAGACAAGCATAGGTCTAAGCAGAAATGCCCATGCAGAAAAGAGAAAGAAGAGAGGAAAACGCAGTAATCGTTCTTCCCTCACAATCCCCTTTCCTTCTGTATCCTCACATTGTAAGCAGCTGCAGGCATGGTTTTGGGGGGACTATGAAGCCCTCCTTTCTTCTAATCCTTCTTGTCTTGGCCCTTATCAACTCTGGAAGAAGACTGCTAACAGCATCGGTTGCCAGCCAGGGCAGCCACACAAAGCATCTCTTGCAAGTTTTCCAAGTAAGTCCCAACTGTGATGTCCAGGGTTTGCCCAGCACAACTGCCAGTCACAGTCCCCACTGCTGAGAAACGATGGGATTTGCAGTAAATCAGCAACTGAGAAGCGAGGAGCCAGAGAACAAAACGGAGGAAGAAAAGCCAAGGCAAACAAATGCACAGCACAAAAAAGACACGTATAGAAAACAAAAGATAAATCAGTACCACTTAATATGGTTTAACTCATTTGTGGCTGGCATCTCTAAACACCAGGAGAGCTAGTTAAACCACCAGAAAGGTGGCATACATGTCCCGAGACCCGTATGCACAGACAGACATGGAGGCGTTATACAGGCAGTATGGAGAATTCGAATACAGGGGTTTACATCTATGCACTACTGTGTGTATGCGCATGTTACACACATGCAGTACCAACAGCTCTGAGAGTAGAAAATTGTGATTCAGGCCTTGTAGTATAACACAATAGACTTAAAAACCTTAAGATTTTGAGCTTTAAAGAAGAAAAAAGTTTGGAACAAATTGCAGCAAAAGGCTGACGAGATGCTGCCTGAATGCCTGACACAGAACATAAGCAACAGCCATGTGGAGAAGACTAGGCAGCAGGAAGAGAAAGTACCTAAGAGTTTTGACTTTTTTCCACCAAATAAAGAAGGAAACAATATATGGGTCTTCTTTCTCTGGCTACAGTCACTCCGGGAGAGCAGGGGGATTGGTTTCTGTGGCTCATTAACCCAGGCTACTGTTTCATGGAGATCAATGTATCATTTAATAGGGAGAGGCTTTTCAGCTCTGGGAGATTTTATCTGTTGATGGCTACCATGATATTTATAGACATATCCATCAGCATAACAGCTGGAAGCACTTCCCTAGGGGTCAAATTGGGTGGATTCCCCCCATTTAAACTCCATTATGGATGCAGCTTTCTGAATAGGATTAACCACTTAACTCACTGAATCCCGAACATCATCAGCTATTGTTCACAAGAACTGATGATCTCCATGGCTTAGCTGTGGGATGGTTGACTTGTTTTCAGACTCAATTATCTTTCCAAAGAATAAGGTCCTTTGTTAACCTCTGACTTGCTGAGCAATGTGTAGGCAGCCTATTAAGTACTTCACAGTCCTCTTCTAACCTTATGATTCGGGCAGCTCTACAGATTTAGTCCCATGATTGTCCTATTTCTGATCAGTCTAAATCTTCAACTGTCACATGAATAGCAAGACCAGAGAACCAGCTTTGGTCACAGCAAGCTTAGGAAATTAAACAACAGTGGCTTGGAAGATCAAGGCAGAAACCCTGTGCATATTATGCAAAGTGTTTTAATGCTTTCAACCTAGCTTTTTTTGTAATGATTTACAGAGCATGCTTCCCTGGTAAGACTATTTTGAGAGTCAGCTCCTTTGGGGATGTAGCACACACTGATTCCATCTCCTAAAATTATCCAAGTACCTTTCTAGTATTGAATTTCTTATGGTGAACACACCTTTTGGCATGAGACAGTCTTGCAAGGGGAGCTTAGAATAGACCTATTGTTCTGACAGCTCACAGTGCATAGGGAAAGTTAACTGCTGCTTAATTTGACACAGAAAGACTGATGTCGAGTCCTGGCAGGGACAAGAGGTCTTGAATACTAATAACAAATTTGAGCTATTTAAGGTTTTGTTTCTAGTCATTGACAGAGCTATCATCAGTCATGACTTTCCATCCACTCTCCCTTTCAAATTTACCATGACTTCCTCATCTCCCTATTTCTCTAAACCTTCTTTCCCCTCATGTTTACACTGACCTCCACCCTCATGACTTGGTTGTATTCCTGGTGCCAGCCTGACACACCAGCGTGCAGCTATCATCATCTGTTTTGCCAATTAGTAGGCCCAGTACAAAAGACACTGCCAGCAGCAGAACAACAATCCAGTGAGTAAGTTCTGTTTCACGTAAAGGACTCAGAATATAGGGGATTGCCGGGGGTACAAACAAGTTAGATAGATCACAAATAATACATATCAACCCCAGCGACCCCAGGAATGACATAGTATCACTCATAATAGACAGAACAAGGAGAGACACAAGGTAACCCACAGAGAAAATGGGAGACAACCAGGACAATAAGGTGGTTACATATGATAGAAGTAACCCCATGTTGCCTCCCCACAAAGCCCACGTTTGTACGTGCCAGACCTGACTGCGATCCAGTTGCATGAGGAGTCAGGAGGTCCTTCCCCAACAGGAAAACTCTGTGAAGTGCATCCACTCCACAGACAGACTCTCCAGCCCTTCCTGCAAGTGGGCCCAGCTTTTATCCCCAAACAGGACACCTGGCACTCGTTATCAAAATGCAGGGCACTTGGGGCTTGTTTACCGGAGGGCTCTCCCTGCAAGGCCGGCCGCACCCTGGAGGAAAGCCAAAAGGTAAACTCATCCCCTCCTCTTAAAGGGCCATGGGAACCACCCATATGTCAACCTTAATTCAGGGCTCGGGGTTCAGACCCCAGCACTTCATCATCCTCTGTCTGCAACCCTTCTAGTGCTTCCTCACAAATACACTTGATGAGAAACATGAGGACAGATGCTATCAACCCAAGTGCAAAAATTAAGTTCCCAGTCTCTAGCAGAACCCACCCCATTTTCCATCCTCAAAGGTCTCAAAGTTAATACATGAATCTCATTCCCATTACTTTGCTCTTAAGCAATTTTATTTCGCTAGTGTATACAGCCACAGCATACTATTGCCCCTTTGCTGTACACTAGTTTATTTCTTTTCATCCAGGTATCTCACAACACTTCATAAATGCAACTTAAACTACAAAACTAATAAGTCTTCTGTTGGGTAGGAGAGACAATGACATTATCATGTCTGTTTTATGAAAAGAGACACTGATGTTCAGAGAGAGAAAAATTTTATAGGAAGAAATCTCTAGTCAATAAACTCTACATCCAAGATGACTTGGGATCATTTTAATACTGGAAATGTACAGGAAAATTTTAATTTTTAGCTAAATCAAGACACTTGTGCGAGTCTATTAATTAGTAGAATTGTCTAAAAAATAACTACATTATATAGTTTTTTAGTCAACTTAGAAACACCTGGAGCAGCGTAAGACCTCCCCCCAAATGGCACTAATAGACCTTAAATGCTGTGACCAGCCTCACTGGAGACTGTCACTCTGCACCTCCTGCCCAGTGGTCCTGGGGGGGCAGGCTCCATTTAAGCCCCATCCTGGGCATCCAGGCTTGCCCTGAACTACGCTGTAGCTGTCCAAGTCTGCAGCCCTCTCTCTGTCTCCTGGGTGGACATTGAACCTATGTCATAGGTCCTGCCTCCTGCTGCTCCTAACTGGACTCCCAGGATCATAGGACCCTGAGCCTAATTCACCACCTTGCCTTGTCTGCGCAGTTGATGAAACCTGTTAGCAGCACCCAACACTGCCCACCCTGCTCAGGTCCTCTGGATGTGACTGTGCCCTCGTCGGGGAGGACACTGCCCCTGCTTATCCTGGGCTCACCCTTAGCGCATGACTTGTCTCCTGCTCTTTCAGCTCCTCAACACCCTCATCCCCACCGCCAGGTCATTTTCATAGTGGACATGCTGGAAAAGGTCTCGCAAGCGCTTCAGTGCAAAGCCAGCAAGCTACCTTGGCCCCAGCCCTTCACAGTGGTGGCTTAAAAGCAGCCACTGACTTTGCAGTGAAGTGTCCCACAAGCACTAACACCAGCCATTGCGTTACCGCTCTCCAGACAAGCCAGTGTTAATCCGAGGTGAGAGTAAGTTACCATGGAAATGCCATGCTGAATTCCCCTGGTTACATCTGCTGAAGGATGACTGCTGTGGGAGATGAGAGAGTTACAGCCAAAAGTTCACTTTAATAAACCAAAAATATTTAAAATACAACTTGCCTCATCTACAGTAGAGTTCCGAAAGACACTAATTACAGTTTATTAGCTTTTCCATAATGTTTTGAGCAAGTTCTTTCAGGCTGTCTACTCTGGGTCATTTTTTGGAAACAAACATTTTGGATCTAACCCTAAATGAGAAATTCTTTCAGATTTGGTAATCCAGACTGGGTTTTCAACTTCCCCCATGAACAGGCATCTGGAATGAAAACGTGTCTAGAAAATTTTGGCCTGCCTGTTCAGCCTGCCTGGGCTCAGGCTGCTCCCAAAGCTGAAAACCTCACTGAGAGACAAGGGTGAGATTCCTCACAGGCTGCCCTTCCCCCAGTGCTAAGAAGTAAACATGCATGTCTGCAGCTACATAAACTAATTAGACACCTAATCCTACCTTTGTCTGCATCTGGTATTGCCAAGAAAGACGAGAAGGAGCAGCAAGTAAGGGAGGAGCACAGGGAAAGAGAACATCAGCTCATTGGAGAAACAGGGGCCAATACACTGCTCAACATACTAATTTTACACAAATGATAAGCAAACCAATAAAAACAGCACAAAGGTCTTCAAAAGCAGGGGAGAAATCCTCCCCAAAAGAGAGGTGCTGCACTTTCATTGACTATATATAAAAGCCCAGAGGCAAAATTAATAAAAAAAAGCAGTACCTTCTTAATTACTATGTCAAGTTTGTGAGCAAAATGGCAAGCAGGGGAGCCCTGCCCACCACAGTCCTCCCACCAGAGGTGCACACGGGGGTACGCTCACCACAAAACACAAGACAAAAAAGTTGCATCAGCACAGAACCCCTTCCCAGTGGGTCCTCTCCCAAGGCTCTGGGCTGCTACCACGCAACTCTGCTGCACTGCTGGCTTTCCTAAAAAAATCATAGAAACATAGAATCACTATGGTTGGAAAGGACCTCCAGGATCATCAAGTCCAATCTTTATCCCATCATCTCCCTAACCACTAGACCATTAGACCATGGCCTCAAGTGCTTCATCCACTCGTTTTTTGAACACCTCCAGGGACAGTGACTCCACCACCTCCCTGGGCAGCCTGTTCCAGTGCCTAACCACCCTCTCAGTAAAGACCTTCCTAATATCCAATCTAAACTTCCTCTGACGCAACTTGAAGCCATTTCCTCTCATCCTATCATTAGTAATTTGGGAGAAGAGACCAACACCAGCCTCACTACAACCTCCTTTTAAGCATTTGTATAGAGCAATAAGGTCTCCTCTCAGTCTCCTCTTCTCCAGACTAAACAACCCCAGTTCCCTCAGCCAGTCTCCATAAGGGCTGTTTTCCAGACCTCTCACCAGCCTCATTGCCCTTCTCTGGACTCACTCCAGCACCTCAATGTCCTTCCCATACTGTGGTGCCCAGAACTGGACACAGAACTCAAGGTGCGGTCTCACGAGTGCCAAGTACAGGGGCACGATCACCTCCCTACTCCTGCTGGTCACACCGTTTCTGATACAGGCCAGGATGCCATTGGCCTTCTTGGCCACCTGGGCACACTGCTGGCTCATGTTCAGTCGGCTGTCAACCAACACCCCCAGGTCCTTTTCTGCCAGGCAGCTTTCCAGCCACTCTTCCCCAAGCCTGTAGCACTGCATGGGGTTGTTGTGACCGGAGTGCATGACCCAACACTTACCCTTGTTAAACCTCATACAATTGACCTCAGCCCATCACTCCAGCCTGTCCAAATCCCACTGCGGAGCCTCCCTACCCTCAAGCAGATTGACACTCCCACTCAATTTCGAGTCATTTGCACATTTACTGAGGGTGATTTGATCCCCTCATCCAGGTCATTGATAAAGACATTAAACAAGACTGGCCACAAAACTGAGCCCTGAGGGACACCTTGTGACCATCCTTGTTGTGAACAACCTTCTCATCACAGCTTTTGTAAGCATCATAGTGGCGTGAGACACAAAAGAGTTTGTTAACTTCTGTACCATTTTCTGTGATTCCCAGTTCAAGATGCAGAACACACATCACCTGTTTGTAGCGATAATTAACCAGAGATCACAGTAAATGTGCATTCAAAATGAGGGACAGATGTCTGACAAACAAACACTGAAAAAAAACAAGTACCAAGCAGTGAGTAAGCTAGGTTAAAAATGAGAAGAAACACATTTTCTTAACTTGCCTCATTTGCCTTATGGTACAAATATTTTGAGGATTCACACTGTCGAGCACTTCTCCAAACCAGGAGAGCACAAAGCTTGCTTTTGAAAAAGAAGAAAGGTGGAGATTAATGGATGACAACTGATTTCAGCAGGTGGGGCCCTGAGAAGAGGTATTAGCTATTAGAAGGCCTTGCAACCCTAAATCAGTGAGCAAAGAGATGCTGTGCTAGGCAAACAGGATTTAATTGACCTATGGTGATGACAAGCCTTAGTATTTTCTCACACATAATAACTGGTTGCAGAAAAGAAGATGCCTTAGGCCTTTAACCAAATTGGTCACCTTAAAGCTATGAAATGCCCCACCCAGCACTAATTATTACGATTATAACAGTAACAATGAAATCAAAAGTAACAGCTCTTTGACTGTTGCCTTCCCAAGGCTTGTATTTTGTTTGATACAGAGCAAAGAGAGAGGCTTAATCAACTTTAAAATCAACTTTTGTTTTGGAAAGCTTTTGCCATTATCTAAGTAAAACTCAAGTTTTGACAAGTTATGAAAACAAATCTGTTTCCAGTTTCCCAGTTTCCAGCGTTTACACCTATATGCTGTGTTTGAGCATCTGTGATGAAAGTTAAAAGAGGGATTTGCTCATACTTTTATGTCATGTAATACCCCCCAGTTGGACTGTGGCTGTGACTACCCACATAGATGCCTTTTCTGCCTTCTCCTGTCCTCACCTGTTGTTTATACAGGTTTTCATGTGGCCAAAATGAGAGGCCACTGCTTTTAAGTACAGTAACTAGGAACATCAGCAGGTGGTCGCAAAATCAGATGAGTCGCCTCTTACTAGTTCTATTTTTGAAACAATAAAATAGGTTTGCTTCTGTGCCACCACACTTGGTGAGATAAGAAAGGAGAGCATCACAATCAGCCATCTATTTCAATGTACAGCCAGAAAGCGTTCACCTCCACCCAACCAAGGGCTCTGACGACCGCCTGCCAGGAGCTAGGGGAGCCCTGAATCTGAGCTAATTGAAGGGATCTGCAGCCAGCTGTCTTCATATTTAATAGGGATGCTGATGAAAATTACAAAGAAATTACAGGTTCCAGCATGTCATCATCTAGCCAGACCCAAACAAAAGCACGTGATGATAAGGACAGAGCACTGCATGCTGGGACCTGCGGTCTCCATGGTCCTCACTGCTGTATTAGAGCTATTGATAAGCTATGATGTACTACAAAACTTCACATCTTTCCTAGAAACTCCTTTCCTCAGTTGTGTTTGTAATGCCTTTTATAATTTCCAGCTCTTCTCTTTGTTCTTATATGGGTGTAAGAGGGTTTCTTTCTCTTCAAATGAAATCATAGGGCCCCACGGCTTCTAGCTCCGAGTCTGCCTAATACTGCTAATCTCGTATTAACAGCCTACTGACACAGAAGAGTCCACAGAGAAGACTGACTGCCAGCCCTCTGGCCCTGTGACCGTGTGCTGGTCAGATCTGGATTAATACTTGAGGCGATTTACCTCGGGAGGCCTTGTTACAGGTGTCTGTAACTCTAAACTCTCCTTGAACTGCCTGGCAGCAGAGGGAGGAGGGGAACCCTTGAATCCACAGCTGATGCAGACAGAAACAAGGCCTCTCTGAAACTCACTTTTCCTATAGAAAATCAGGGTGACAGCAGAAAAAAAAATAAATCCTTGATTTCTGATAAAAGGCAAGGAGCCAGGCATCAACATCCTACCCAGGACCCAAAATCTTACTACCTGTCACTGACAGCAAGTTTGTTTGACTTTAGCTTTTCTGATTATTAGAAACAGTTATCCAGGAGCACAGGCGAACATGCTGATTTCCTCCAGTGTTTATGTAGCGGTGTGGACCTGCTGTGTCAGCTAATTCAGGTACAAGAGCGACTCTTTCAGCTTTAAAAACAGTTAAAGCTGTTCACATTTACAGGAAGATGGAAAAACAGCATCATTCTTATTTGGTGATGAATGTCCATGTGACAGTTTGGTTCACCAGCCCAAACGGCCTCAGGCTTCTCTCCAGGGCTGGGCTGCTCCTCTGACATTCCAAGCACTGTGCTGTGCCGGCTCTGCTGCTCCATGACCCTACATAGTAGGAGGAGGGTGCTGGGATGATGGCTCAGGCTGACCAGCTGCGCTTGACGTCACCCAGCAGAAGAGATCCACGTGCTGCATCTGGGCCGTAGGAGGAATATGCCCGACTGCCGGGGACAGAAACGGAGGCAGGAGCTGATGCTGCCCATGACCAGGTCAACCTCTAAGGCTTCACATGCCCAAGTCTGGAGCTAGAGCATCTCTTGTCTGCACTAAGATAATTCTATTTCAGAATGATTTCATTTTGCTTGTTAAAAAATTGTAAATAAAATAGGTAATCGTTCCTGGCCTGAAGTTAAACAATCCTGTTACTGAGTTACTATTATTTGCAGGTCAAAGAGCTGCAAGAGGTTTGGCCTTCAAGGCACCACACTGTCCCCTCTAGGAAGAGGGGTGAAGTACAAAAATGTTCTACCATGCCTTACAGAGAAACTAATTTTACCTATAATTATTGTTATTACAAGGCTGTTTATTTCTCCTTGGCTCCTTAAACAACCACACTGCAACTCGTACAGATCTTCTGTTTAGCACAACTCCTACCTCTCCCCAACCCTTCCCTGCCTCTAACATAACTGCACAACTGTTGCAGCTCACATCTCTTTCCATAGGCCTTTATTAACAAGGAGCATCTGCAGGAAAACAGGATCTGACTCACTCGGCAGCATCTGCTCCTGCTGCTCACTTCCCCATCTGAAACAACAGTCCCCTGCTTCAAAACTCACCTCCATCACTGCAGCAGTCAACTCCAACATCACCAGTGCAATGCTGTGCTGCCCTTCTAAGGGACAGAATATTCTTGGCTGCTCCCCAGGTAAGAAATTCTTGCATATCGCAAACTTACCTTGTTTTTGTGCTGTCTCGCTCCTTTTCTGAGTCTCAGTGAGAAGCATCCAGCCAGTGTGAGTCTTTTTCAAAATTGATTCCTTATCCATATTTGGGAATTTGTGCTGGGCACTAGCTGGTACGAGGCATGTTATTCCCACAATGCACTTTGGGACTTGTAGTTCCCAAAAAGGAATGTTGTTTTCCAAATCACAAGTGCTAAGCAACAGAAACAGAAGTCTGAAACGCCTTTACCTCTGCCTTTGCTTAGCTGCTCGGCCCTTCCTTTTCCAACGTTTCTGGGCTGTGGTTTCACCTTTACCAGTCTGAATCCTCCAGGAACTTCTTCCACAGTGTGCAAACCTTTTGGGTGTCATGTCGTGCAAAAGCTGCTGCTGCAGAGTGCTCCTGCCACTACCCTGAGGTGTGTGGTCCCAGCACCTGGAACAGCTACTTATAAAAGGGAAGTTACAACCAAGTTTTTAATCATGCTCTCCATGCTTGTCTCCCTTCTTCCAGCACTGAAATGTCATAGAAACCCCCCTTTAAAAGGTGCGTTTCACTTTTTAACGCATTCTATATTAGCATATTTGATTTTTTAAGTTATCATAGTAGGGGGTCAGCATTACAAAATAAATACATCCTGCCTCTCCTGTAGAGATTCATTTTTTGAATGCAGTTTGCACTGCCTGCCGTAATTGCCTTGTAACCACGGCACCCTATTGTTTTTAAATAACAACTAGAGAAGAGTGCGAGTCGTTGCCTGTAGGATACCGACGGAGACGCCGTTATCATCCAGTTCCTTCACCAGCACCATGTGCTTACAACCCCGCGCGGGGTGACTGAGCAAAGGGCCTCCGCGAGGCGGCGGCCAGGAGAGGGCTGTGCTGACGCCCGGCGGCCGCGGGGAGAACGGCAGCGGCCGCTGCGGGGCTGTGACCGCCCGCTGAGGCAGCCCCGCGGACAGCCTCGGCTCGGCCGTTTGCTCAGCCAGCCACACGAGGGAGAGAGAGATCGAAGGGCGTTTTGGCACGGACCGGCACCGACCTCCGTCCCGTCCCGGCTGAAAGCGTCGTGATCCCACAGCCTGCGGTGGCATCTTCGCCCCGGCTGCGGGTGGGATGGTCCCGGGGAAGCCAGGCAGCCCCTGCACCTCAGCCCGGCGGCCGCCAATCCCCGCTCCCTCACGCCGCCGCTGGACTACATGTCCCGCCGGCCCGCGGGGCGGGGAGACGTCCGCCGGGGCGGCCCTTGCGCTGCTGGGAGGCGGCGGGGTACGGTTCCCTTACGACCTTCCGCTGCTGGCGCCGGCAGTCGGAGCGGAGCAGAGCCGAGCCCCGAAGGGGGGCAGTGGCGGCGCTGGAGCCGGAGCTGGGCGGGCGGCGGGCAGTGGGGCGCAGGGAGGGCGGCAGCAGCAGCCCCCCTCCCGGCAGCCCTCCCGCCGCTGCCGCCGCCATGAGGAGCGAGCCGCTGGCCTGGCCCCCGGTCCCGGCCCAGGCGGCCTCGCTGCTGGAGGAGGCGGCGGACTTCCTGGTGCTGCACCGGGACTTCGCCGCCGCCGTGGAGAGGTGTGAGGCGGGCTGCGACAGCCTGGGCCCCGCCACCGGCCCCGGCCCCGAGAGGTGCGGAGCGGGCACAGGGCGACGCTGGGAAGCGGTCTCAGCAGCAGGCGGGCCCCTAACTGCGGGCCATGTCTGCCCTGATTGTGGCTTTATTTCTTTCAATAGAGAGCTTTTGGGGTTTAATAAACTGGATTTTTATTATCTGTATGAATGGCAGTAGCACCGGTTGTTCTTGCCGTGGTTTCCTTTGCTTTTTCTTATTTGGATTAATAGAGGGTGGCGCTTCTTGGTGCAAAGCGAGTTAGTAACTGTCTAAAACCCGGCTTGGCTTTGGCTGCCGCTTGGTAACGGCCTCTCTGTATGTACAGGTTGAAACATGAAGGGATCTGCGGGTGTTTGAGGGCAGCGAGTTGTGCCAGGGGGCCTGCGCTGCATCCTCCTAGAGATGTGGACTCAGTGCATCTTCTTGGTGGGGTTGAATGTGCCTTTTTCTTAGGGGCGGGGGTGGCTGTCGGAGAACCATCGGGTACCTAGGCTAGGCTGCAGCTCACTGGGAGGGATGAGGGGGAAACGTGGTTGTGAGAAGCGCTGATTGAGGTGTCTCTTCATTACCAGTTCTGCAGAAGTGAAATGCTCCCTTTGTGTTGTGGGGATTCAGGCACTGGCGGAGATGAACCGGTGGAGAGAAGTTCTGTCTTGGGTTTTACAGTATTATCATGTCCCCGAACATCTGCCTCCAAAAGTTTTGGAGCTATGGTGAGTACCTGTCTGTGGCTGTCAGATACACAAGGGCTTGCGTTAGTTAGGTTTAATAGCAGGCTAGTGAAGTGCTGGGGTCTAACCCCATTATGGGTGGTCCCCATGGCCCTTTAAGAGGAGGGGATGAGTTTGCCTTTTGGCTTTCCTCCAAGGTGCGGCCGGCCTTGTAAGGAAAGCCCTCGGGTAAACAAGCCCCAGGTGCCCTGCATTGGGTAAATGAGTGCCAGGTGTCCTGTTTGGGGATAAAAGCTGGGCCCACTTGCAGGAAGGGTTGGAGAGTCTGTCTGTGGAGTGGATGCACTTCACAGAGTTTCCTGTTGGGGAAGGACCTCCTGGCTCCTCATGCAACTGGATCGCAGTCAGGTCTGGCACGTACAAACGCGGGCTTTGTGGGGAGGCAACATGGGGTTACCTCTATCATATGTGATCACCTTATTGTCTTGGTTGTCTCCCATTTTCTCCGTGGGTTATCTTGTGTCTCTGTTTGTTCCATCTATTGCGGGTCATGCTGTGTCATTCCTGGGGTTGATGTCTATCATTTGTGATCTGTCTATCTGTACCCCCAGCGATCCTCTATATACTGACCCCTTTACGTGAAATAGAATCCACTTACTGGATTGTTTTTCTGCTGCTGGCTGTGTCCTTTATACTAGGCCTACTAATTGGCAAAACAGCTAGACTTTAGTATTTAATTTGCATGGTGTAAATGAGGATGAAAGCAGAACCTGGGACAGGTCTGTTCTGGACCTGTGTGTGTGGGAGCATGCCTGTAGGCCAGCAGACTGCTTCACAGTAATAAAGTATAAAAGGGGTGATGCTGAGAAAGTAACATCAGTGGCTACACCTATAGTCTGCCTCAGAAATCTGTGTTGCAAATGTAGACCCTGATACTCACCTTTGTGATAGCTGCTTGTGGGTAGTAACTGTCTGTGGTCTCAATTTTTACTAAGAATCAGTTCAGTGTTTTCTAGTGTTTCTTTCTTGCATTTCAGTATCCTGTTATACAGCAAAGTGAGAGAGCCGCAAGTGATGCTGGAGGTTGGCAATAGCTGGCTGAGAGACCGAACCAATAAAGGCCTCCCCGAGTACAGTTCATTGCTGGAGCTCTATCTGTTGCATGTGTTGCTTCCACTTGGCCGGTTTGAGGGGGCAGAAGAGCTTGTACGCAGCTGTGATGTTTTTGACAGCAAGCAGCAGCTAGCATTTCTTGGGACCATTTGTGAAAACCGATGTCAGTGGACTCAACAGGAAGAGACACACTCAGCTGCTGAAGAGCAGCAAGACGCAGCAGCTGAAACTGTTTTGGGTAGGCTCTCCCTCTGTTGTTTGTGCTCTTATTTTTTTTATAATTTAAGTTAGTTGGTCCCTTACTAACAAAGGGTAGCTCGTATTAACTATGTATTAAGAGTACTGACATGACAAACCAGCCACAAGGAAGTCTTGTGCACCACAGAAGGAAATGCAAGACTTAGGGATCCATTTGCTGACAATGACAAAGTGTATTTAGTCTCTGCCAAGGTCAAGAGATGAGAATTATTTTCTAGCTTCAAAAGCACTTCAAAATAAATGTGGTTGGTTTTTGTTTTTTAAAAAAAATGTACAAAAGGGAAACTAAAACTACCTGGCAATCCTTTAAGGGTACATTTTGTTGGCTGTGTGTCCTCACAGCTTCATCTCCACTTACAGTCGAGCCCATGTAGAACAATGCATGTCTGGCATTTAAAGTACTGCTTCTCCTCCAGAACTGTAAATCACTTGACATTATCTCCCAGGAGAGAAGCTGGCACTACTGTGGTATAGCATCATATTATACTGAAGTAGATCCCTAAAAAAAAGGTATAATGAATTGTATTACAAAATTGTACTGTTTCTCTGTTCACTATTATTAAAAAAACCCACAACCCAACTCTCATGCAAGTAAACTGCTTTAGTATCTTAGTTTCTTATTATCTATATCTATGGGACTACTTTTTTTACTTTGCCCTAACAGCCGTTCTGTTCTTGTATTCTAGGTGCTCTGTCCCAAAAGCTCTTGACCATGTTGACATTGCTACGTAGAGCGCTGAGGTCCATGTCAAGCCACTTCTATTTACTTCCTTACAAAAAGATGCTCTTGGCTACTTTTCTGCTGTACCTGGTGGTGGTGAGATTAGACCCTGGTACAATATTAAGATTTCCAATTTTTTAAATTCCATTATGGTTACACAGAAGAAAACAGTTGCTTTTAATAGATTTAGTCTGTGTAAATGTCTCTTCTTTGGGAGACACAAAAACTAGGTGACTAGGAAGTTACTATTAAGGGTTGTTTCTCATGTTTCCAGATGCAATCCAAGTAGATAGATGTAGCTCCACAAAAGCCAGTTTTCTGCAAACGGTTATTCCATCCTCAGCCCTTTCTGACAGATGAGGTGCAGGCTGAGCTGTCCTAGACTGAGCTCAGTCAACTTGAGGTGCCACATGGTGAATGCCTCCTGGAAGAGTGATTGTACCTGACGGGCTGTCCTGTCAGGAATGTGGAGAGTTGTCCTGGGCAGCAATGTAGTCATGCATTTGATCTGCTTATGCTGGAGTTTCATGAGTGATGGCTGCTGCTGTCGCTGAAGAATGGGCTGGTCCTATGGCACAGAGGTGGCAACTGGGGCACAGAGGGGATGGGTGTTTCCCCTTCTGCTGCTACGGGTGCTCCATGGCTATTCTGCAAATAGTCCATTGGAGAATACTGAAGGTGGCTTCCTAGGGATGGGAGCAGTGCCCCAAGTGAAGGCCCAAGTACTGAACCAAACAGAGGAAAGGAAGACAACTTGGTTTCAATTAACTCTAGCTGGGATTAGCTCGTTCTTAATATGTTTAGTGTATCTTAGTTTCACCTTTTGCAATGAAAGGCTCTTTTGCTTTTTGTTTTGTTCTGCAGCTTCTCCCACATCACTGCCATTCATTTACAAACTGGTGCAGCTCTTCCGACAGGCTTGGGCAGCTGTATTTTCTCCAGTCCATAGGCCTCCAATTCAAGACTAAGTGTATTCCATCACAGAATGCAGTTTGCTCTGCTGCTGTAAAACTGCCAGCTGGTTTTGAGGATGTTATCAGGCTCTTCAAGGACTGTTGAAATCAGTGTCCTAATTGAGATGGCCACTTGTGAACTCCTGTGTAGTGATACCTTCATTCTTCAGATGGGGAATGGTGGTGTATGAATTTTGAAACCATGCCAAGTATTCCTGACGTTTTGTTTGGGTTGACAGCACCGTTCTATTTAACACCAGGGTAGAGCCACTCCTTCCATAATCTACAACTGAGTATGAGTCCTCTTTTTCAAACACTTTTTGGATGTAGCTCTTGAGGGAGGGTTGTGTAGCCAGTTACGAACTATGCAAGAAGGTTTCATCCTTGCAAATGCTGAGCAGTTCTCTGAACAAGTGAAATGGCGTTCCTGGAGGCATGACTGTAAAAGGCAACAAAGTGCCAATAATTAGGGGAATACTTGGTTCTGCCTGAAGACATCTGAAAAGCCCAATTCCTCCAGCATGGGATTTCGGACAAGCATGTGGAAGGAAAACACTGGAGAAAGTGCATTTTGAAGGCCATGGTTTCTCTTGTGACTGATGCCTCCTTATTCAGGCGCTCTTGATTTCAGTCATATTTAAGCCAGAAAGCCAAGGTGGTGAGCCACCTGCACCCACTGCATGCACCTACTTTTCTTAAATGTAAATTACAGCACTTTGTGCCTGCCTGATGGATAGCAATTCTTAAGAGCACGTGCTGTTGGTAAGGAAATAGATTTTTTTTTTTAAATTATATTCTATATTACTGTCTAGTTGAACAACTGTAGTTGTTGCATTGTTTTACTCTTTCCCTACCTCTTGTTTTGTTTATGTAGGTGTCAAAAAGTCTCTGTATGTCTAGAATCTGCCCCCTACTCCATCCCCCATTATGTAAAGTCCTGGTTTATGTGGGAGCCGTTTAGCAATGCTTTATCATTTAGAACAAAAGTTCATTAATAGGTAGAAAGAGGTATTTCTCTGGGATCCCAAAACCTTACCTAGGTCTGTGGCAAGAAAACTACTGTCTTTGCAGGTGGTCTGTCACCAGACCAACTCCATTTCTGACCACGTGGGGCATTCATTTTTACTCCCTCCATCTCCCTGTCATCAGTTGACAAAGGGTAAATTCCAAAGGAGAGAGCACTTCAGTATTGCTTCCACTGGAGCAAATTGTTGTGTGCTGGAGAGACAAAGGTAAGGAGCCATTGTGGCAGACAAGTAGCCCACCATCCCAGCATCTGTGCCAGAAGGATGCAGGCTGAATAACATCAGCCCAAACTACAAGATGTTGAACAAAGCAGCCTTTTTGGTGGGCAAATTCTATCCAACACACCAAACCTGTGAAAAGTAGCCAATATAGATCCTAGTACAACAGTAGTTCCCTTCAGGTTCTTCCTTTGCTGTTAGGACTTGCCATACACTGACATGGTGGCTATTTCTGTTTTCTTCACAAGGACAGCAGCCTCCTGGTGTCTTTAAACTCTGTGTGAGCTGTTGCTTTGTTGTCTATTGGGCCACTTTGAAAACAGCTCTGTGTCTGGTTCTTCTTGGATTGTCCCGAGTATCAGAGTCAAGATAAACGGGAGCATGGTCATTCATGAATGCAGTAATGACCTTGCTTAGTTGTCTCAGAGTAAAAATCAAACCAATCCCATATCCGTCCCCAATGTTTTTGTCTTTGCTAGGACTTTACATCAGGATAAGTAGCACATAATGCTTCACCATATTAAAAAGTTATTTCTGATATACTCTGTGCACATAGGGAAGAGCTGCTCTTGATGCTGCTAAATGGTTCTTGTAGTGCAACTGTAAGCGTAGTTACAACTCTGCAACCAACAGTTGATGGGAAACCAGGTAGAATCAAACATGGAAGCTCCGTCTGGAGTTCAGCTCTTTCAAGAAATGGCAAGGCTGTGTCTACTGGCCCCCTATTTTGCAAGGCCTCACTTTAAGCACTTTGTAAGCCAGTTAATGAAATAGCAAACTTCACTCTGAAGTCAGGCCAAATTCTCACCAAATTGACTCTTTAGGTAGCAAACATTTTTTGCTCTCACTTTCTATTAGTGTTTTTAGTTAGACAGCAGAGCTGCATTTTGGGAGTTAGGACCAGTGGTACGGGCAGGCCATAATGTTTCAAATGCCATTAAATGTCACAGCCACTCATCTACCAGGACTTTAACGGTCAACTTAATTTTAAGTGTAGGATGGTAATCTTCACTTTTTTTGAGTACTACTGATTTTTCATTTGTATTGTATTTCTTTTATCAAGAGAGGGCAAGAAGGCAGAAACAAGCTGTCAGGGTTGTGGGGTTTTTTGCAATTAATACTATGGCTGCAGTATTTAATTTTCACAATAAAGTGACTACTGATTTACATCTTTGTAGAATCGCTTATTTGTGCTGTGATTAAATATATGAAAACTTTTGCATTTAATGTAAGGATACTCTACAGTTTCAAACGCTTTCTGGATATGCTTTACTACATGTCCTCATTGCACAGGCATATTTGAATTAAGTAGAGGACTACTTCTGTGTAAATCTAATCAACTGATGCTGTTGGTAGCATCTAAGTCCGTGTTTAAGTCTGTAGGGGTTCAGAGAGTGGTAATTACTTTCTGTGAAAGATCCAGGTTTTTTTGTTGTTTTTTTTTCCCCTAATATCATAAGTGTCTCTGTACCTTGCAATGGCTAAGACCAGTACTACCAAGAATAAAGTACAGCTGTGTTTTTTTAAATCTTCAGCTGTGTTTTTCTCTGCACTCTTAACTACACCATGGAGGGAAAAGACATAGCCATCGGGATCCTACTGTTTAAGCCTTGTGAGAGGGAATGGGTGTGTATGCCAGGTATATGTGAGCTTCCTGCTAGTAATTCCAGATACAAGAGCTAATTACAGTTCTGCTTTTTTGTTTTGCCATCCTTCTAGATCCAAAAAACTAGCACTGGCCCATATTGTAGGTAGCTAAAGAACTGTTGTCTATACAGATGAACAGAGGTCACAAAAATAAGGAATACCTGGCAGAAATAGGAGATTTGGTGCCTTAGCAGCAGGAGACAAGAAGGTAATCCCATGTACCTTGTTCACAGATGATCAAATAGTCAAGTGGAATTCCTTGGAGTTCAATTTGTTCTCCAACTCATTTCAGTCAGTGGAATTTAGGCAAGATAACTCGGTTAATTCATCTACAGTCGCCTTTGTCAGGAAGACGCCACTTAAAAATGATGACACCTTTTGAAAGCGTAAATGAAGAAATTCTGAAATGGTTAATAACCTTTTAAATGAGTTATCAGTAGCATATTCACCAGTTGTTAAAAGTGTTAAGGAAGGAAATCAGTTATTTGTGAAGACACTCTGTATGTGTTAATTCTGGTGACTAATACCAGTTGTAATTTTCTTTTTTTTTCCTTTTTTTTTTTTTTTTTTTCTTTTTTTTTTTTTAAATCAAGGTTTAGCTTGGAGAATTAACTGGGAAGATGTGCTTAAGAACAGACTATAGGGCTGGGTCCTGTATATGGGTGGAAGCAGGCTGCTGGTGTAAGAGGTGAGTGGGTGGAATGGGATGGTTGCCCAGGAGAGATTATGATCTCACCTGCCTACATTGCGATGCTTTGGGGCCCCTGCCAGCGAGGTGTGGATGCCCTGCCAGCTGCCACTAGGCTCTATAAACAACAGTAGAAACATCAGTAACTAAAGGTACTGCTACTGATGAAAAAAGAAAGCACGCAACGAAACTATGGTAAGAAAAGAATCAGATTATTTTATGAGATTATGAGCAATGAGTTTGGCCTTCTATTTCCCCATACTCTGGTTAAGATCTGAGTGAAGGTAGGAAGATTGAAGTGACTTTCTGGGGGGGCAACAAATGTTGCTCACGGTGTACAAACGAACTGCTGTATTAGCCTCTTGGTAAATAAATTGTGAGTCCAATGTGTACAGCTACATTTATGTTAATAAATTTATTATAAGGGAAGTCACATGCAGAAAAAGAAGGATGGGGTAGGAACTTATTTTTCCTTTTTTGGGTAGAAGCTACTCTGGATGTACTTTGAATACAGTAAGTTTAACTCTCTATTAATGAATTTTTCCTACTATCTTGTGATTATTAAAATGAAAAGCAAAGAAATACGGACATTTGCCTAGATACTCAGTAAGACTGGATGGGAATCATCTGCCAAACGTTTCATATTCAAATATACCATGTCCAACAAGAGTGTTTTTGAGAGCACCCTTTAAATTCACAGTACTTGGCTCATGTTCCATATCTGGGACCTTCTGTTGTTTATTTTGTGCACCCATACACAGTTTTCCTATCTGTATGGGCTTACGTGCACTTGCACATTGATCCTGTGTACTGTACACCATGTATCATGCATGGCTGCAAATCTCTAGCTGTTGTGATTATTGTTTCTTTCTACACACAGCAAAATATTTTTCTTCCTATTTGTAAAAAAATGTCAGAATATTTTCCAATATTCCGGTCTTGAGGAAAACTTTGTAATCATCGGTTGATTTGGGGTTTTAGTTAAGATCACGTTATAGACTCTTAGGATATTCCCTGGTTCTTCTCACCATTTCCCTTGTCCTCCCTTTTCAGCGTGAGTGCATCTCTGTTCACATTGGCCAGGCTGGAGTTCAAATCGGCAATGCGTGTTGGAAACTCTTCTGTCTGGAGCATGGCATTCAGCCAAATGGCACCTTCATTGACCAACCCAGCAACGATCCCTCTTTTACCACATTCTTCGGAGAGACAAGCTCTAGCAAATACATGCCCCGGGCTATTATGGTGGACTCGGAGGAAACTGTAATAAGTCAGTACAGAGCTAATCCTGGAAAACAGAAATGAAATAACTCTTCTGGGTGCTAAGGTTCAGATCACTGAATAGCAGGACAGTGCCCTTACCATTAGGGATGATCCCAACTTGCAGGCAAAGCCATACCCATTTTAAGTTAAGTTTTTAATACCAGGTATTACTGAAAGCTCTGTTATTCTCAATGAAAAGATGAAAACTGGACTGCACTCTGTCAGCAGTGCTCTACTAATAATTAATAAAATCAAAAGTTTACTACTGTTTAAACCTCCACTGGTTATGAGTACAATTTAGCTTTCTTAAAGATATTCCTTTCTGGTCTTTTTTTGTGGTGATATTTTTCCTTTTCTAACTGATGGAAAATGCTTTCCTGACATTCAGATGAAGAGATTCTTCATGTAAGCATGAAGAATCAGGCAGCAGAAGTGTTCTGACAGATTTTGGGGGAAAACCACTGTTTTACTCTTCTTTCCAGTCATTTCCCTGAAAGTTCTAATGGATCTTCATCTGATCAGTATATAGAGCTGGAATTTTGCCACAGTATGGCATAGCCCTTGTTTGATAAATGAATTAATTTATATAACACAGCAACTTACACTTGGAGCATAGTCCACTTTTTTTCTTTTTCCCCAAAAATGAGACTGTCTCAGATGATATTCCTCACCTCTGTACTTCGTTTTTCAACACACAGGTCTTCCGTACCATTTTCTACCAACATAAAATGCTCCATTTATTTTGCAAACACTATCAAACTTGGTGAACACTCTCTTCCAAGCTTATGCTTTTTCTGTCTTGTTCAGATGAAGTGCGGACTGGCATGTACCGGCACCTTTTCCCTCCACAACAGCTGATCACTGGAAAGGAAGATGCAGCAAATAATTATGCACGTGGCCAATACGCTGTTGGCAGAGACAAACTTGACATGGCAACCGATCATATTTGCAAACTGGTATTCAGTCTTAAATTCGAATCAAGACCTTAGGAGGGTTTAGAGGAAATGAACACCGCATACTTTTTTTTTGGATAGTGGCTATCTTTTTGCTTTAACTATTGTCATTGGCGCAGAACAGAGAAATGCAGGTCCTGGATGTCCCATCTTAGTTTTCATATGAATGGAAGATTAAAATGGAAAACCTCAAATACTGGCTTTTGTGCTGTGCTCTGGGTATGGGTGTTGCCATCTTTATCTGAGCGTGTAATTTAAAGATATGTTCACTTATTGTTTCACTTTTCCTGTTGCCTTTCAGGCTGATGCCTGTTCTGGGCTGCAAGGATTCCTGATCTTCCACAGCTTTGGTGGAGGCACCGGATCTGGTTTTACCTCGTTACTCATGGAACGCCTCTCCATGGGATTATGGAAAGAAGTCCAAACTGGAATTTGCCATCTACCCAGCCCCTCAGGTCTCCACCGCTGTGGTGGAGCCCTACAATTCCATCCTGACCACGCACACCACTCTGGAGCACTCAAACTGTGCCTTTATGGTGGATAATGAGGCCATCTATGACATCTGTCGCCGAAACCTGGACATTGAGCGCCCCACTTACACTAACCTCAACCGCCTCATCAGCCAGATTGTCTCCTCCATCACCGCCTCGCTGTGCTTTGACGGTGCCCTCAATGTGGATCTGACGGAGTTCCAGACAAACCTGGTGCCCTACCCGCGCATCCACTTCCCCTTAGTGACCTACGCCCCCATCATCTCCTCTGTCAGGGCCTATCACAAGCACCTCTCAGTGGCTGAAATCTCCAGCGCCTGCTTTGAGCCCAACAACCAGATGGTGAAGTGTGACCCAAGACATGGGAAGTACATGGCCTGCTGCATGCTCTACCGTGGTGACGTAGTTCCCAAAGACGTCAATGTAGCAATTGCTTCACACAATTTCTGGTGAGCAACACCACAGCCATTGCAGATGCCTGGGCAAGGCTTGACCACAAGTTTGGTCTGATGTATGCCAAGAGAGCTTTTGTGCACTGGTATGTGGGTGAAGGCATGGAGGAGGGAGAATTTGCAGAGGCCCAAGAAGACCTGGCTGCCCTGGAGAAGGACTATGAAGAAGTGGGAACTGGCTCATTAGAAGAAAAGAATGAGGGAGAGGAATATTACAAATCACTCTGCCCTTTCCTGTGCATGAGATTGTCTCTGTCTCTTTTTTTCATGTTTCTGCGTTTCTGCTTGGCTCACACGCACCTAGTCCATTGCCATCTTAGTAGACTATAAACCGTATGAGTTCTCCTCTGTAAGCCCACAAGACAGTAAATGGATATATGTGGCCAGTAAATGGATTATGGCAGGATATATGACCAGCTAATCATTAGTAATTTCGTCTCAAAGGGTTACAGGCGTCATATTTTTTGCTAATATATCCTGAAAGCATCTCTGTCATTTATACTGTCATTTATTCAATACAAAGACACAGTCATGTAGGTGTAATATTATTTGAGGAGCTCGTGCTTCAGTAGGTCCGAGATAATTGCTACAGACATTACATAGGGAGAAGTCACCTGCAGTGTTCAGTCTTTATTTCATACTAATTCAAAACAATGTTTGCAAAGCTGCAAGATGCAATGAGAACTCTGTTGGTGCCAAGAACATACACCTTGTCCTAGTGCCCTTGCTTCTACAGAATCCACAGTGGGGGATGGTTAGAAGGTGTGATTTTGCCCGCTGCTGTGAGGAGGGGCACAATTCGGATACTCTTAGCTTCAACGGGAGTCTAGAGCACACTATGCTTGTGCAGTGACTGTGTAACAATCATAACTGGATTGGTCTGGAGGTGCAAGTATGCTGACAGTTCTGCTGTAACTGCTAAATGAAAAACATCTATGACAGAGTCAAAGCCCTTAAAATTACCAGCTTGTGGCATGCAGGACACAAGCATTACGAGCTCCATCAGACTGAGATCACAATAAATCAGAACCATGACAACAAATGTGTGTGATAGGTATAGGCGGGGTGTCTAAGAACACCAACTACAACTCCACCGCTTATGTCTTCATAACGTATACTTTTGTTTATTTTCATTGTTTGAGGATTTTAGAACAATGTATTACAACAGGCATGTGGGTGGCCAGCCACAGCCTGAGCTTAAGCTCATGGAATAACAAGATAAACTGCTGGATGCTGCAGACAATGGAACAGGAAAAGTGACTGGCCAACCCTAACCTGTGTCTAAACTAATGAGGTGTAATGGCAGGAGAAGCTACCAGGCATTACATATTGTGAAACGGGAGATTTGGGGACCTCTACTGAGTGTAAGTGAAGTTGAGAAGTTGACTTACTGGGGGTACTAACTGAAGCTGAAATTACCAAATAAAGGTGTAAAATGAGCAGAACAGGGCCAGTGGTGAAAAAGCAGGGTGTGTGTGTCTATTTAGGAGGGAGGAAAAGCAAGAGAAAAATAATTGAAGGTACAGAAAATGGTGTCTGTTTGGGGGTACCTGTTAAGAAGCCCTGTGCTTGAACAATGCCTGGAGCAAGACAAGAAGCCTGTTGTGCTGACTTTACCATGTGTGTCTGACTTGTTTAGGAGTTCATGGTTATCTGGAAGGTTTCCCTTAGCACTGATGAAAAGACACCCTGGAGGGGATGGAGGACAGACCAAATATATGCCACTTACTTTAATACTGGATTTATTATTGAACTTTCATAAATTGACTTCTTTTTTAAAAAATCCATGCTTTCACTGAAACATACACTCAGCACGTATGACTCTGGCAGGGCTACAGAAATGCATTATGTTTCATCCAGACTGTTGAGAAGCATTGACTCCTTTCTCAGTTTGTAATAGAATTGCTAAAAGGTCATAAAGAAAAGCAAGCACATCCAGAAAAGTCACTGATGTAGTTTGCCTTTTTATCTGCAAAATGAATGGCTGGTCTTTATATTAGTAACTATAGTTCTGAACGTGCTTTATTAAGGAAGGTAATTCTGCAAGTCCAGATCTAATTCTACAATTTTCAATACTTACGTAGAAATTTTGTATATCACAATTCTTACCAAAACGAAATAACTCTTTTGAAACAGTATCCCAAGGTGTACTTCATTTTTCTTTAGTTAAAAGTCATTTGACATAGCACAGTTCTTCCATTCAGATGTAATGCCTGAAAGCCAATCTTTTATCAATATAGCAGAGTTTTATGTGGATACTGAAGTATCTTCAGGTTAATTTCAAAAATACCTGAAACAAGATGCTGTCAGATCTCCCACCAGGTGGCAACAGAATGACAGAATGGAGTTCTACAGGGGACACAGGGAAGCATTTATATCTTCATTCACCTAATGTAAGAGGGTACTATAATGTATGGGAAATGCAGTACTTCTAAGCTCTAGACTATTAAAAAATACTATTTTCAGAGGTGTATCTATTTTAAAATAGAGGGTTTAGTTTTTGTATGGCAGTGTTAAGGGTTTTTTTAAATCCCTCTAAGAGGCTTGTCTTGATAGAATCATAAACAATTGGAGATAACTCACAACTCCACTGCACTGTTGCGTTGCTCTGGAGGGCACCTATGGCACAGCACCCAGTTCATGTGCACATGAGAAGCCCTTGGAGCATATCCAGGCCATCCCAGTTGCAGGCAGGCTGTGCATCACCCCTATTCACAAGCCCTCTGGCAGTACCGGCAAAGCCACTCTAGCACTTTGGCAAATTCACTTATTTGCATACCTCAGGACTCTCTGGCAGATCTTTTTTACTATCAGCCCTATTTAGCTTTTGTCATCATCTACCAGTGTCACAAGGTAAAAGCTGAAGTGGGCAGGTCTTGACCAGGCCACTGGGCTATTAACCCTCCCCATGCAGGGCATGTCTCAAGCCTATTCCATGCAGGACAGAGAGGTGCCCCTGCATGGCTCACAAGATCACCATCTGCCCATGCAGGTTGAATACCAGCATTGAGCAAGATGACTTTCTTTCCAAGAATCCAGGTCCAGGCTACATCTGCCTCATGTCTCCACAGAGCAGAGCCTAGAGGCCAACTTTGTAGTCAACAAAATTCACCGGTACCTGGGAACACAGTCCCAAACTGTGCTCTCTTACCCTCTAAATCTAGGCTGAGGGTTTGCTGCCTAAGCACTCCACAATACAGGTGGACAGGGCAACAATAGGAAACTTCATGAAAAACAGTACGCCCAAGACTTCCTCTAGGCTTTTATGTCTATGTCTGGCCATCACCCCAAATCAGTACATATTTCCAGCACTTGAGTTCATGGGCTATCTCAAGGCAGAGCACGTCAAGCCCTGTGCAAAGCAGATGTGCAAAGGCCTTTTTCTTAGCTATGTGTCTGTGAGAAAGGTGAAAGCAGTAACCTGGCTCATCCTTAGGCTCTTCAAGCTCAATTGATTCCAGAGAGAAGAGACACAGCCATTGCACTCCCACCAGCCAGGAGACACTGCTCAAGACTCCGTCGCTCCCTGATCCCTGGAAGTTTTTGACTGATGAGGCATGACCCAGACTCTGTTCAGTGTGGCAGCCCAACATTGGTGAGTCTGTAGTTTGTGTGACAGTTCAGTCTGAGTGGGATGGAGAGAGGAATGATTAACACTGACTCCGAGAGGTGCTCTCACTGCCTATTTCAGAAGAGAGGAGGGGGGTGATGGAAGAGCAGAGAAAATGCAGCAGTGGATCAAATTGCAAATGATTTAGTAACCTCTTTTAGGTTTTGCAGCTGCTAGATCTGACAGGTTGCTCAAAGAATGCCTAAGAGGATCTGGGTGGTGGGCTACCCAGTATTTGCTGTGAGACTTTTTTCTAAGGTGATTCTCTGCACAGAGCTCCACATCTGGTGGAGCTGTAAGCATTAACATTTCAGATTGTCCAGAGCACCAGCGCCTGGCTGGAATGTTACCAGTTCCATTGGAAGAAGAACACTAGAACCTATCCCTTAGTCTCAAAGCAATAACCGGATGGTTTTCTGGAGAAATGTGGGGACTCCGTTTAAACAAAGCAGCAGATAGAAATTATCATGGGAATTCTTCCTCTGGAAAAAATATTTGTGGCTCCAGAAATCTCTGTAGCTTTTCCCAGCCAAAATCAAACATCATAATAAAGAGTATGTTTATAAAGTCAGGGGATACATAATACTCAAATTCAAGCAATGAAGTGTGCCTTCCTCTTTGTTACCTAGGTGTTGCAAACACAAGGATTTCTCCAGGAGAAGCTGCTGCTTTCTTATGCTGAGCTAGTGCAGAAGGAGCAAACAATGAAGCAGTGAAAGCAACTGCCCTAATTTGGTGTGAGAACATTTGTATGATGCCTCCAGCTATGTCTTGCAATAAGCACTGCAATTAGAGACGAGTTAGACTCTGTACTGAATGCTGCACCATGCTGCTGACAACCCAGATAACTGCACACAGAAAGAGAAGCAATAGAAATAAATGGAAACGTTAATAGAGAGGCAGCTGGAGTACGGCAGAAAGAAGTCAGGCCAGCATTTAAAAGCGCTGGTGGAACACACTTCAGAATGGTAATTATATTTACTTCCCGATTCTCTATTTTTGGTTTCTTCTATCCTTTTTCATTCATTTGCTTTCCTGCACCCTCTTAGTCTTCTGTATTGATTTTTCTGTAGTGATTTTTGTCTACACTTGTATGTGCTGGCAGAATAGGGAACTGGCATGGTATGTGTCTCATAGGTGATACATATGGATAATATTCAGGTGTTAGAAAGCATAGTGTATGGCGTATTACATGGCTGCACTCAGATTTAATAAGCACACCAAACCAGGTGGGACTAAATTTGAAATCTGGGATATATCTGAGTCCTGCCTGTCCAGATGAATTTTCATATGTGGGGTGGCGGGGAGGGCAGGAGGCAGTGATGCCGTGGGCAGAACTGCAAAGTCTGTGACCTATTCCTCACCCTGTTGTAACACTGAAGCACAGCAGCAGGTGCTGGGTGCTGGGCCCAGGCTGCCTCCTGCCCTGCAGCCCAGAGCCGGGCTCCTGCAAAGACCTGCCACCACTGAGCTGAAAGGGAAGGAAACACCACGGGAGACACCATGGTAAGGGGGGACGTGGGAACATCAGTCATATGGGTACTGGGAGGACCATGGGCAAGGGAAGGCGGGGGGATCTGCCATTGTTATCAGTGGTTTGTGCCACAAACCCCTGATCTCATGCACCAATTACCACATAAAAGGATGGGAAAGGAGTGTCAGAAAATGTCATTAAAACTGTAAGGCATGGTGAACCAGTTTTCTTCAAAGGGTCTCTAATTCGTGGAATTACAAAATAAATTAGATCTGGAGTCTTAGCTTTTTAGTACTCTCTGTTGTGACTATATTTTGTCAACACAAGCTCATTTTCATATGAGATAGTATTTTTTTTTTTAGAAATTAAAAAGTTACTTACCTTTGTTTTAAATTAGTTTAGTCCCAGTGGCTTTACTGTTCACTGTTTACTGTATACAGTGTATACATGTGTGTTTCTGGAATGCATAAATGTTTTCACATGTGCATGTGTTTAAGTAAGTTAAAAAGGCCCTTCATTTTTAAGACTTGGGGGTTTATTATAAATTTGTAGAAATCTCTCAAAACCTCTAAGAATGTGAAAAATCTATTTCACCTTGTATCCCAATTTATGGCTAGCACTGAGTCTTATTTTGGTGCAGAAAACTATGTTATTTTCTGCCAGTACAGCTGCAGGTCCAAAATGAGAGTGCTTATTTTGCAGGCAAGATACACAATTCCACAAGCTCCCGATGCCTTAAGGCAGACCTAGGGTAGTGAGTATGTTTTGGGAATAGCTGGCAATATCTGGAAGAGTAAAATCTGCCTTTGTACAGTAAATACTTAAGACAGGGAGTATTCTGGTTTTTACGTAGAATCAAAGCTGTCCCTGGTTCAGTTTCACAAAAGACCTGGCCCCTTCTACTGTCTCTTGGTAAATAAAAGGTCAGGTCCACAGTTTGTAAGATAGATCCTGGTACATTAGTGATGGGATATGAAACATGAGTTTGGAGTAAGCTCCAAATTTAAATACCACATAGAGATCAGTTTACTCAGCCTGTGACTCTGAAGAAGACCCACTCTCTTCCCTATTAAAAGTCTGATAGCTATTTTAAAGCTGTTTACCATGCAAAATTAGAAATCTCTTTGTTACTGCCTTATCTCCTTGTCAGAATATTTCCAAATTTATAGAAGATGGGACTTGAAGGCAGGAGTCGTGGCAAGAGTCCTGGCTCTAAAGGCAGGGATGAGATACTGTATCAAATCAGTGCAGCTAAAAGATCAGTCTAAAAGGAAAGGAACTGATTTGGCAGTCTTCAACTATAGTCCTATAAGAAGCTTTACAATATTGACTTTCTAAGGCAACATTCACTAGTTCCATCTGAGAGAAAACAGACCAATTCCTCTGCTGATCTGAGGAACAGAGTGAAACAGCTCTTTAGATTCCTAATATTGCTTGACTTGTGACAGTAGTTTTGCTCTAAAACATACTCTTTTAAAAAAAGTCACCTGTCCTCATTGCTGTGTTTAAAAGGAAAAATATTTTATTTTTTCTCGCTGCCAGCCTTACAAGTTCACTCTGGGATTTAAAAGAAAAGCAGGAGCCAGTTTTGTGCAAAATCAGCATTAATTGAATTCTCTAAGATCAAATATGCCTTCAGCGTCTCCTGCATAATCCTCCAGATTGCGACTTCACTGCAACATACCGTCTCTCAAATAACTCAGATACTTTTGCACAACTCAGTTGAGAAAAACAGGGTTGTGCAAGTACACTTGAGAGCATCTTACACACACTGCTGCATATGCATTCACAGAGTCAGCAACTTACAAAGGAGTACTGAATAATAATATATGTCATTGAATTAAATATTTAAATTGGCTTTCCATATTCATTTGAACTTCTGAGGATGACTAACTGGGGCAAGGGTGACTTCTAAAATTCCACTTGCTTCTGAAAAAATATCTTTAGTTGTGTTTCTAAAATATAAATGTGTGTCAATTGTGAAGAAAACACTGCTCCAGAGATGCTGCTGGCCACAAATTCTGTCTGAGGATTTAGTTTTTTAGATTTCATTTGCAGGGTAAGCAGGTACAGAATTAAAAACCAAACCAAAACTCTTTCTTACTGCCTAGTATAGACAGATGCACTGAGATTACAAAGATGGAGTTCAGAAGACTATAATTACAATCGCTTTCAAAGCAGAAGCTGAAGCTGAAAAACTCCATGTGTCTGAAACCACTCTCTCCTTACAAAACTGCCTTTCACTACACTTGGTGTCGTAATTGTCTGGACTAACTCAGAAGTACCTGCTTTATAATTCTATTTCTTAACTTATGAAATCCAGCACCAGGTCCTTCATACACCTGTACTTCACGTGTAAAGGATTTTGGAGCAATTGGCATCTGCCTATTTTAGCCTGGTGCAACATACATTGTTTTGTTTCCATGGAAGTCCCTGGGTACCACAGGAACTAGGCTCAAAATTATGCAAATAAAAACGTTACATTGCAACGACACTGTCTGAATATGCAGTGGACCTGCAATGTCAAATTCATAGAGGCTCAGGAGCTTGAAGGAACATTTGTTTCAACCCATTTCCTGAGGTGAATATTGCTTAAACTAGTTCTTCCAAGTTTCCACTCCAACCTGCTATCACAGGGTAAAAGTATCAAAAGACATCACCTGGTTTGGGTTACATGAGGCTGAAGGATACCACATGGCTGGGTCAGGTTCCAGACAGAAGTAAAAATAAACTAAACTGGGATGTGCTTCTCAGCAGAGCCAATCCACAGGAGGAAAGGTGGGGTTTGGGTAACTGAAATTATTTTTTTTTCCTGCCTCTTTTCACGTACCCGTATATTACAGCACAAAGGTCTCCATTTTTTTAAAAACTGTCCTAGTATCTGGTGTATACATGTCCAGTCTCATTGTGGTCATGGGTTTGAACAACCAAATGAAATGCTGACGGTGACAAATCACCATTTTTTGGAAAAGCAATACACTGGGAAAAAGTGACCATTAGAAATAAGGAGGACTAACGTGTAGTGTTTTTTCCGACCCTGTCTGTGTTTTCTCCCCTTAGCGTGAGTGCATCTCTATTCATGTTGGTCAGGCTGGAGTTCAGATAGGAAATGCATGCTGGGAACTCTTCTGCCTGGAGCATGGCATTCAGCCAGACGGCACCTTCAAGGAATTGCATGATAAACTCAACTACGATGACTCTTTTACCACATTTTTCAACGAAACAGTCACTGGGAAGCATGTGCCACGAGTTGTAATGGTGGACTTGGAACCAACTGTAGTAGGTCAGTACAGAAATAAACCTGGAAAATAGAGAAGAGCTTACTCTTCCTAATGTCACCGTGGTGTGCCACCAGTCTCCACTGCTACACAGCAGCACACGCTTTGTATCTTGGTCTACCAGTAGGTAGCATAAAATTAATTTTCTTGAGACACAGAATGCTAGATTCTGTCAAGACTCAATAATCTCCATAAGTGTTATAATCATAGGAAGAGCAGGATCTTCGGCGGTTCTTGAGAAAGTAAGAACTGTGGCTGGATACAAGTCACACCATAAATCAATAGAAACCAACAATTTAAAAATTCTTAGGAAACCATTTTCCCTTCTCTGTCAGCATCTATTTTTTTTGCGGTCATGACCTCCTGTGACTGAAAGGTTGCACCAATGCCTACAACAACCAGAAGGTGTTGGCACTGGAGCACAGCCATGCAGCTTCTCAATTTCTCTTTCTTGTTCAGATGAAGTACGGGCTGGCATGTACCGGGAACTTTTTCATCCAGAACAGCTGATCACAGGAAAGGAAGACGCAGCTAATAACTATGCCCGTGGCCATTACACTATTGGCAGAGACACCATTGATATGGTCCTTGATCGTGTCCGTAAGCTGGTAAGTCCCCATAAGTTTCGAAACATCAGTTTGGATTCTGCAGAAGAAAGAAGTGCAGAATAGATAGCTTGTTACCTACAGACAGTACCACTGGTTCAGAACAGAGATTGCAAGACATACGGAGGCATCATTACCAGTCTAAGAGAGAGAAGCCCCATAGTTCACTTCCCAGCTATATGCCTTCAGATAGTCTTAAAAAGTGGTTCTGAATATGTAATTCTTCATTATTACATCCCTGGAGCACCAATACTGATAGTGGATTAGGCAGTTTGACATCACTGGTTTCAGCTAGACGAACTAAAAGTGTGAAGTTCAGAGAGACGCTCCACAGATAAGAGTCCAATTTTTATGTCACAGCTTGAGACAGTGAAGGAAGTAAAGGATACGATTATCACTAGCCCTTTCTTGAGAGAACCTGATGTGAAACCTATGCTGTATATTGCTGATGACTGCTCTCCTTCAGCTCAGAATAAGCTCATGTAGTAGATGAAGTATTTTCATTCCTCTTCAGCCCCTATCCTTTCTCTTTTGCTTTCCAGACTGATGCTTGTTCTGGGCTGCAAGGATTCCTGATCTTCCACAGCTTTGGTGGAGGCACCGGATCTGGTTTTACCTCGTTACTGATGGAACGCCTCTCCATGGATTATGGAAAGAAGTCCAAACTGGAATTTGCCATCTACCCAGCCCCTCAGGTCTCCACCGCTGTGGTGGAGCCCTACAATTCCATCCTGACCACGCACACCACTCTGGAGCACTCAAACTGTGCCTTTATGGTGGATAATGAGGCCATCTATGACATCTGTCGCCGAAACCTGGACATTGAGCGCCCCACTTACACTAACCTCAACCGCCTCATCAGCCAGATTGTCTCCTCCATCACCGCCTCGCTGCGCTTTGACGGTGCCCTCAATGTGGATCTGACGGAGTTCCAGACAAACCTGGTGCCCTACCCGCGCATCCACTTCCCCTTAGTGACCTACGCCCCCATCATCTCCTCTGTCAGGGCCTATCACGAGCACCTCTCAGTGGCTGAAATCACCAGCGCCTGCTTTGAGCCCAACAACCAGATGGTGAAGTGTGACCCAAGACATGGGAAGTACATGGCCTGCTGCATGCTCTACCGTGGTGACGTAGTTCCCAAAGACGTCAATGTAGCAATTGCTTCCATCAAGACCAAGAGAACTATTCAGTTTGTCGACTGGTGTCCAACTGGCTTCAAGGTGAGTAGGGCTGCCATGAGCTTCCCTTTAATGTTTAAAGGGCAAGTTCCGTCTAGTGGAAAACTTTGATTTAAAGTTTGAGAGCTTGCATGTTTCCCACTTGTGAGAGGTAGGAACATAAGAAAGATGCATGTGTACGGATGTGCCCTTTCTCCTTTGGACATCTCGACACAGACTCCTAAACATTTACATAAGTGGAAATCTGAAGTGTATATGAGTTAAAATCTAAAGAAGTATTCATTTCAGTGAGTTTTCCCATCATCTAAAATTAAGTAAATACCAAACCAAATACAATTAATAAAGGAAATGCTGATATTAGGGCATCTGTCAGTTAACACCATCATCCAGAAATATTAAACAGCCTCTCCCCACTGGCTATATAGCAGTGTTGGGAAACATAATTTCAACAATAATACAGACTTTAGCAGTGGAAAAACATTTGTCATACAAATAGCTGGTTTAAGAATAGAAACTTGTAACTGGGAACCAACTTTCTATATTAGTTTCTATAGCATATCTTGGTGAAACTGTATGATCAATGTTGAGTAACTGGTAAGAAAGCTACAAAGTTGCCAGTGTACATTAAGCAGAAGAATAATACAGACATTTAAATGACCATGTGTTGTACTGTTTTTGGTAAGCTCTTATTTTTTATGGCATTTGCTATCTGGTAGTTTTGATAGTGGCAGCACTCTACCCCAGCATCTGTAACTTTACTCACATTTTTTCAGCTCTTTGACTGCTTTCTGCTCTTGCATTTTTACAACCTTCTCTCATATTCCTTTTTCCAGGTTGGGATCAACTATCAGCCTCCTACAGCAGTTCCTGGTGGAGACCTAGCCCAAGTTGCACGAGCAGTCTGCATGCTGAGCAACACCACAGCCATTGCAGAGGCCTGGGCAAGGCTTGACCACAAGTTTGATCTGATGTATGCTAAGAGAGCGTTTGTGCACTGGTATGTGGGTGAAGGCATGGAGGAGGGAGAATTTGCAGAGGCCCGAGAGGACCTGGCTGCCTTGGAGAAGGACTATGAAGAAGTGGGAACTGACTCATTTGAAGAAGAAAATGATGGGGAGTAATTTCAAAATACACTTTGTTCCTAGCAAGCTCAGAATTGTCTCTGTATCACTGTATAGCACGTGTCTACTATTAGGCCACCCCTTTGTATGTTATCTACAGAAATTTAGAAGGGGTCATACAAAGACATCTTTTGTCCATAAATCACAGGTAAATTGTCCTGTAAGATATTATCAGTTGTAGTAATGCCCCACCACTCCCAGCAATGCGAAAAGACTTGCTCTACTTCCTCGTACTTTTAACGTAAAACTCTTTAAACTCTAATACACATGCTAAACCCACTACAATTTAGTATCTACAAGCCTATAATGGAGCACAGTGAACCAGTAGAATTTTCAAAGTTCAGATTTGACATATGTTCACCTTTTGCTTGTTGGCATGTCAAAAAATAGCGACCATGGAAAAATAGGTCCTCTGCTCTGTGCTTTGTTATCTTTTCATTGACTTTCAGCTGACTGACCTAAAAGGGACATTTCACTCTTCTCTGAAACACCATTTCTGATAAAGCAAACACTTTCTTCAGGAATGTTAAAGCAGTGCAATTTTCCACATTTATGGGATAAACATCTGTACTGTGAAAACAAATACCCTTTTTGGCTGGGTACAGTTGCAGTAGGCATAAGATTTTTTTTTTCTGGGTCTCTGTGAAAGTGTTTAAATGAGAAAATTATCTGCTTTTTCTTAAAAAAAAGAGAAAACAACACCCTGTTTTTTGAATCATCCCTACTGAAAACATTTCAGTATTCCTTCCTGACTTGAGTGGTTCTTCCTCTGCAAGAAGCAACCTCTGCTTTATCCATGTCTTGATTTGAAAAGACAGGTGTCTGCTAAGGAAGGCAGGAGACCCCCTTGGAACGGAAAATACAACCCCCTCCCCTCCGAATTATTATAAAATTGAAATTAAGGGGCTTTCAGGCAAAGATATGAGGAAATGGGAGTAACAGTTTTTACTAATATATATAACAAAGCAATAATACAGAGAAACTGGTTTAAAGCCTGACAGAGTCAGGGATACAACCTGGCACCCTGCCGGGCAGGGTGTTGGTAGCAGTCCGATGTAGTGGTAGCTGCAGCTCTCTCCGAAATGGTCCTGTTAAAGCGGTGATCTTGTAGAAAAGAAGTCTGGTCCTCCTCCGAAAATCCGGTGGTGGTGTAGTCCTTGTCCTCTGGGATCCCAGCAGGTAAGACTGCTCGTGCTGTTCCAAACCCCAGATTTTTATCCAGGGGGGAATGCTTGGCTCCCTCCCCCTGGCCGGAGCATCTCACAAAGGGATGGTGAGTCATGGGGCAAGGCACTGATGGGCCCATTAACAAAAGAATAGTCCAGGTGCAGGTTATCTATGGGTCATGCGGCCAGGCATTGTTGGGCCTATTAACAGAAGCTAGTCCCGAGGGAGGAGGCAAGGAACATCAGCACCCGGCTTCAACAGCTCATGGTAATAGAATACATTGTAACCCAGGACAATCCAGCAGACCACTGTGCCATCTGTGGCAATCTGTATTTAGTGCACCATGTACAAGTGAGTCTGCAATACAGGCATTTGAATGCTCACTCAAAAATAATTCAAAGTAGTGATCAAAGATCTGAGGTTTATAAGATTCCCACCTTTCTAGGCAATGACAATTTTTCTTGACTAGGAAACCCCTCAGCGACTTTTTATCTAGGTCTAGGTCCCTGATGGGATGCATCCATGAGTGCTGAGGCAGCTGGCAGATGTCATTGACAGGCCATTCTTGGTAATCTTTGATTGATCGTGGTGACTGGGAGAAGTGCCTTAAGACTGGAGGAAAGCAAATGTCATTCCCATCTTCAAAAGGGGCAAGAAGGAGGACGCAGGGAACTCCAGGCTCATCAGCCTTACCTCAGTCCTTGGGAAGGTGATGGAGCAGCTAATTCTGGAAACCATTTCCAGGGACATGAACAAGAAAATCATCAGGAGTACTCAGAAGGGATTCACCAACAGAATGTCATGCTCGACCAACTCGATAACCTTCTATGATGAAACAGCTGGCCTGGTGGACAAGAGGAAAGCAGTGGATATTGCCTACCTAGACTTGAATAAGGCTTTCAACACTGTTTCCCATAAGATCCTCACAGAGAAGTTGCTGAAGTATGGAGGTGATCCTTCCACTTTGCTCAGCACTGGTGAGGCCACACTTGGAGTACTATGTCTAGTTCTGGGCTCTTCAGTACAAGAGGGCCATGGACATACTGGATAGAGTCCAGCGAAGGGCCACAAATACGATTAAGGGTCTGAAGCACCTCTCCTATGAGGAAAGGCTGAGACAGCTGGGACTGTTCAGCCTAGAGAAGAGACGGCTCACAAGAATCTTATCAATGTATGTAAATACCCGAAAGGGTATTGACATGGCAAGAGGCAATGGACACAAAATGAAACAGAAGAAGGTCTGTCTAAACATCAGGAAACACTCTTCTACTGTGAAGGTGACTGAGCACTGGCACAATGTTGCTAAGAGAGGTTGTGGAGTCTCCCTTCTTGAGATACTCAGAAGTCATCTGGACATGGTCCTGGGCAACTGGCTCTAGGTGGCCCTGCTTGAGCAGATGAGTTGGACAAGATGACCTCCAGAGGTCCCTTCTAACCTCAACCATCCTGTGATTCTGTGATCTTCATGTAGAGGTATCTATTTTTGTTGACAGTTGTGTTTCATAATACAACATCACACTGAACTTGTATACTCTATGCATTATATACATTTAATTAACCAGATCAGTAAATTACTGACCTATGAAGTCATGGAGTACCAGAAATGTATCTGTTTAGGGAAACATCCCTATTCAGGATATACTTGATTATGTACCTAAATTATAGCAACATGAGTATTACCCAGCTTTGCAGGATTTAGACTCTTACATGGCTTCCCTCACATTTCTCTCCTGAAATTGGGACCAAAACCAGAAACAGGTCATTTCATACATGAAACAGATGTATGTGTTCACACTGAGAAATGACCCTGCCCTTCCAGTGAGAAAGAAGAAACAGAGGGCAAATTAAAGACAGAAATTTTCATTAAAAAATGGCAGATGAATTGCTTTCTCTGTTCTTTGAAAAACTGCCAAAAGCAATATAATGAAGAAGTGGAAGTTACTGATCCAGTGTGGAGTACATTATGCATTCTAAAAGACTGGCTGTGGAGTTCCTAACTTCTTGAAAGCTTTTTAAATCTCATCCTGATCATCAAAGTTATGTTTTATTTTACTTGCAAGGACACTTAGGAATCAGGATCCCTGCTCTCGCAGTAGTCAATGCACTCTTGGAATGGTTTGGAGATTACTTTAGAAGCGCTGTGGCAGTTATCAGGAGGTAGCAGCTTTTGTCAAAGTGACACTACACCCTGACGCTCAGCAGACAGTGTATTTGGAGACCTAAACACTGAATCTTTCAGTTTTAGCCATCCCTTCATGTGAGCACATTTCTGGGCTCAGACTTCTGCCCATTACCTGTCTTGGAAGTGGGGTGTCACAACTGACTTCCATGGGCAAAACTTAAAATATTCTTGTATAAGACATACCCTCCCCTTAATTGAGCATCCAGGCTCTCAAAGGGGCCATTACCAAAAGGCAGGTCAGCTGCACTCTGCTTCTCTAGCTTCCACAGACCTGTCACACCTAGTTCCTGTTTAATTTCCAGCGTTGGTTTGCACTTTCCTAAGGTCATTTAACTGTCTCTAGGCAGATTCCACTCAAGCTAGCAATAGAAAGGGAGCATCACTACATTTAAACCACTGGCAAGAGGCTCTACCAGAGTCACAGCAAAGATGCTGAGCCATTTGTACCCTTCTGCTCACAGGCCCCTACAGAGCCACTGCTGCCTTAGCTGAAGAGCTCTGACTGCCAGGCACCTGTGCTGCTTCCAGCAGAGCCAGGTTGTTATGAGCAGAGGGTATGCAACTGGGGCCTCTTCCCATGGACTGCAACACTGGCAGCTCGGATGGGCTTCAGACAAACCCTCTGAAAGCCTCCTATGCATTATCTCCTTCCCATGGTTCAGTGAAGCAGGGTGGGGGCTGCACAGAGGTACCTGACACAGGAGTGGGAACACACGCTGTCCTCCTCTGTCTCAACAGAAGAACTAAGGACAGCTTAGCCTCTCTTCACAGGACATCCATGTTAGCATAACCCTTCACCCAGAAGCTGCACTCAAAGTGACCAGTGTTACATGACAAAAGGGAAGAACTGAACATCCCTTCTTGTCATCATCAGGGTTGCATTCATCCTCCTCCTCAGACACAAAGTCTTCTAGCCACTCCCCTGCAGAGCTGGCTCTTTAGTTCAAGGTGCAATAGGAATAAACAGCATGTTAGTAATAAGAACACTTATGTCACTTAATACACTGCAAAGCATCTTTGCTGCACAAATTTTATTAGAAAGGACTTCTACATTCAACTCCTAATTTCTCTCTCTTAACGTCTGTATAATACAAGAAGGAACATGCAAGACAGGGCTATGTTAAGCCAGTTTTCCTCCTCACACCTGTTTTATTCTGTAACATTCCCTGAATTTAGTAACATAGTGAGACAACAGCTGAAGGCTTCTGCATAGCGCATGTGAATTCAGTTTGTTAGCAGCTCACAGAATGGCCTTTTCTGAGGGGTAATGGGTGCCCCAAAGACACCAGTGAGCTTCTAGGAAGCAAATAAAGGGAGGCAGAAGCCATCAGGAGCTCTGCACAGCCTGGGAAGAGGGTGATGCTCTTCCTCTCAGTAACTCTTTGTGTCCTGCTAAACCAGTCCTACAGGCAGAGAGACAAGAAGGGTTTAGGGTTTGAACCTGTCCCTGGGGACCATCTGGTGGCAGCTGCACGGGAAGGATGTGGTGTCCCTGGCCTAGCTGGAGTTTCCCCATAAATGGTAGGCAGGTGTGCCCTACCAAATCACACAGGGACTCTCCCTTCTGGGGTCCCAGAGACTCAATCTATTTCACAGCCATAGCAGGACTCCCTACATCGCCTGTATCACTTCCCCAGTCAACAGAGCTCTGCCGGGCAGTATCACCTCTAAACTCTCCCACCTTCTTAAATGGAGCAAAGCTGGGCCAGTGGCCATCTCCCAACAAGTGAAGCTCCCTTACGAGATGCTACGCCCCACTGTTCCTCTTGCAGACACCCAGGAAAAAGATGAAGGAGAAAGCCTGGAAACCCAACATACGCACTAGAGAAGCCACCCAAGCACTTTTGCTCGTCCAGACATCGGTAACTCGTTGAGGCCTGAAACCTCACAGCTTGGGTTGGCACTGGCGTATTTGTTTACTGTTATGCTGCCATTCGTATATCCTGCTGCATATCAGGGCCCGCCATCAGGCAGGAAACTGCCGAGCCTTTCAGTCTGCCGTGTGGATTAAGTTTCTAAGTTAATTATTTATTCGGAGTTATTTTAAATGAGCTATTTCTCGTTTCTAGGTAGGTTACTGAATGCCTTCGCAACAGTTCAGCTTTCCTGTTGCGTTTGAGGCCGTACCCAACAAGGCCCACGCCCAGCGCTTCGCTGCCGTGAGGCGCCGCCATGTCGCAGCGGCGGGCCGGGGAGGCGGCGCCTGGCGGCGGGCCAGGGCGGAGCGCAGTTTCACTTTCTGTCCCTCCGCTCTACGGAGCGGGAAATGAAAACTGAAGTGACGGGGTGGGCGCTGCTGCCCGCTGACGTGGCCGGGGAGGAGAGCGAAGAGGCAGCCTCACTCCGTCCGGCAGCACCGCCGCGGCAGCCGCCTCCACGCTGCCCCACGCTTCCCCCTGCTCGCTGCTGGCGGCTGTGGGGCTCCCGGGTGGTAGAGGCGGGGCCGAGCTGAGGTACTGCTCTGTGCCGCAGGTGGGCTCCGGTGCGGAGACGTGGTGTCTGTCCCCCGGGTGAACGGGAGTGCCTGCCCAGGCTCGAACCACTTCTGCCTCTGCGGGAACTGGTAAGAACCTTTTTTAACCTGTTTCTCAGATAAGGACGAGCCCGAGCCACAGTGTGCCAGAGAAGGGAAATACTTTTTTTTTAAACTTTTATTTAAAGACCCAGTAGGTGAGTCATAAGAGACTGTCAGAATAATGGTCTGTTAAACATTCCCTTGAAAATGAAGGCATTATAATGGTTCTCTTGTTTTAACAGTTACTTCGCCTGTGATCACTTAAAGGAGCATAGAAAGAAACTGGTATTTAGGTACTTAAATGCCTTTAAAAATTACAATCCAAAGTGCCAACAGTAGAGCTGTTAATCAGGCATATAAAAACAATGCAGAGAGCGCAGTACAGAAAACAAACAAATGCTTATCAGCTTAGAAGGCTAGAGAAGGTGAAATTTGCCCTTTTAAGTACTTGGACTACTTTGAGTGATAAAGCATTACTTTTACTAAACAGAGGAGTTTAGCAACATCTGCCATTTGGACAATTTTAGTCATATTATTTACCAGATCTTCTTAAACAGGGATATCTGGAGTTCCCTGGCTAGGTGGAGCTGTTCCTGTGGAATCGAAGATTCGTTTACTTATTTAGCCACAAAAGGAAGGCCGCAATCGCAGTCAAGCTCCGTGTCTGTTACCTTGTCAGTAGCCTGCACACCTACAATACCTATGTTAATTCAAATATACCAAATACTTGGTAATCTTACTAATTTTATTGACATTCCAGCTTTTTCATAGAATCATTATGGTTGGAAGGGACCTCTAGGGTCATCAAGTCCAACCTGAAAACATCAAATGCAAAGACAAATCCTGTGTTTCTAGGTGTTCTCCCTCTTCCTGATCTTTCTGTGTCTTTCTGCAGTCCTTCTGTCTTTGTACAACATTGTTGATGGAACAAGGAAGTGGACGTTAAGAAAGAAGCAAAAAACTGGAGCCGGCACTAAGCGAGACCATGAAGGCAGAAGCAGATGTAGAACATAACAAAGAGGAAACCAAGGAGCCAAAGGCCAAAGACCAGAGGCTAACATCAGTCTTTGGTGTGGCAGACTTAAAAAATGGTAATAATGCTTAGTCTATTCTTCACTCTCGTATTTTCTGTTTCTAATGCCTGCTGTTCCATTCTCTATTCTTCAGCTTCATTTTCTCCTATTCTTTACCTTGTTGCTGAGGAATATACAGACAATTCTCATTTCACCCTGCCAAGTAACCATTCCGGTTTTTTGGGGAAGGGATTACAGGAGGATCTCAGAGATATTTTGCCTTTTAAGTCCTCAAATTGGCCATTGCAGCCAAAAAAGTCTAGATGCTAGCCCTGTCTCTTTCCAAACACTGCCAGCATTGGTTCTCAATTTGCTAAATCATGGGATTAGACACTAGCTATTTTGCTGCATCACTATATCGGCCTCTCAAAAGCTGTCATTAGTATTTCAGGTGTACATACTGTTCTGTCCCAGCTTCCAGCTATAGCCCATCCTTACCACGAACTGTACACATTTCAGAGTTATTCTCAGTTTCCGTTCCATGTCCTTTCTCCCTTTTGTGAGGACTTTGGAAGAAAAACTTCTAATTTCTGACCACAATTATTTTTACCCCTTTGGGCTGCAGAATGTGCCATCTTTTTAGATGCAGTGTGAGCAGTTGTGATTTGCTTTTTCTGCTTTTCTCAGGCTAGTTTCTTTCTTTGAAACTGAAACAAAAAATACCAGAGGTAAGGCTGAAGGGGAAACTTAAAACCTGTGTGGTAGACAGCTAGCATGTGGTCCTACATGTAACTCTTTGTTCTTAGGCCTGGATGTGTAAAGGGCTGAATAAAAATCCTCATACAGGCAGCCTTTGACATCTGTTTTTTAATTTTATGTTTAGGTGTGTTCCGAGAGGACTGAAAATAGAGGAACTGGGAGACATCTGAGTGTCATAATCCAGGCTCACTTGGATTGTTCCTGTCAGTTGCCAAATAAAAATAAATGTTATCTGCATGAGGAACATAAGAATATAGTGAGCACTTTCTCAGATCTAGCCAAGATGCTGGGCCTATACACTGAATGGCTGAATATGTGCAAGAGGAATTTGCCACTTACAAATAATTTTCACTTTCTTTTCTTGTACCTATTTCCAGGATTTATTTCCTCTTTTTCTGTGCCTACAGGAGCTGTTGGACTGTACAACATTGGACAGACCTGCTGTCTGAACTCTGTGCTCCAAGTGTTCCTCATGAATATACACTTCACAGGAATACTTCGAAGGTACCACCTGTTTGAACTACCTGAGATACTTTCATTGTCGCTCTGTTGTCTCCTTTCCTTTTTTATACAGGATGTACATTTGAAGGCCTGGATCATCAAGGTGCGAGCAAGGTGCTTTCAGCTCATTTAGCAAGGTCTCGGCCTTGTTGTGTCTGTCACATACAGACTAAGGGCTGCAAAGGTAGAAGTTGCAGTTTTCTGACTTGTTAGTCATCTGATTCGTGTACCAGTTGCACACTGGTAAACTGCAGTCCTGAACACTGTGTCTCTATGACTTGTATTTCTCTTTTCCCTAACAGGATGTGATTTTATTCCAGGTATGCTCATAGCCCGTTATAACTAAAGGATGTGTCACGTGTAACCATATTCACTATTAATTTTGTAACTTTAAGCACCTAAGCATAAGCATATTGGTGATCCATAGCCTCTGGCCTCATGTTGTCCTGGCTAACACCTGATAGAGAAGAGTAAGTGTAGTTGCAGATAGCAAATATGTAGTGTTGTTTGTTTTGTGTGACTGTGCTGTCTGCTTGTTTGTGAGGAGGATTTGGGCTTCTGTCTCCCTGCCAACCATACTAACAACTGGTTTGATATGTTTTCAGTTTGATCAGTTCACTGCAGCTTATCATTTAAGTAGATCATTCCTATTCAGTTCTCCTTTCTCCAAATTTTTCACATGCTCACCAGTGTGCAGAGGGGGAAGAAGATAAATTACAGGCCTGCAGAGATGAGAAGTGTCATAAATGGGCAAAGCTAAATAACGTGGACAGTAGGTCACCATTGTTATTTGAAGAAAGACTTGGAAAAACCTGTGGACCACAATAAATTTAGGGAGGATAAAGGGCTTCCTGTTGATGTATAGTTAAAAAAGAACCATTATGATATCCATGCTCATGAAGTTTTGAGGGTATGTTGAGAATTAAGGGATGAACAGGTGGGAGGCAAGAACAGCTCTGAAACTGGCTGTAGCTAGTTTTGTTTGTAAAGCCCAGAAAGCACTTCAGGGCCAGCTTGGTTTGCCCCTTATTCAGGAACAGGCCAACTTAAAATTGTGGCCTTTTACTTGAGAACTGTCAGCCTGCACTGTGGGATGAGCTAGTGCAGGTGTCTGCTTACCTATCCTTTTTCCTTCTTTTGCTAAAAACTTGCCCATTCTGTTTCCTCCTGAGTTGCTATATGTGCTATCCACCTCTGCTCCTTCAGGTGTCATCGCTAGTATTTCTCCATTGTACCGCTTGATTACCATTTGTGTTGCTGCTTTTCTTTATAGGATCACAGTGCCACCAAGTGATGTTCAGAGGAGGAGTAATGTCCCATACCAAATGCTCCTGCTGTTGGAGGAGATGCAGTGTCGCAAGAGGAAAGCTGTTTCTCCCAGAGACCTCGCTTACTGTCTTTCAGCATACAGAGTGAAATGTAAGCAGCATTGCCTCGTGCCCATCTCTGTCTGCAAACCAGGGGTGTTAATTATCAAACACTAACAAACAGTGCAGACTCTGACATCTCATTCAGAGATTCAGAAATGTGAGGAGTTGGGTACACAGTGACATAGTGCTCTTCATAGCTGCCTCCTGGCTGTGAGTGCAATGCTGTGTCTTACTTGTGAAGTGGGGGGGGGGGGGAAGCCCCTGCCAGATGTCCTTGCTGATGTCCAAAGGGTGGGAAGACTATCAGGCTGCTAGAAGACCCAGCTGACCAGAGGGAAAAGGCTGTGCAGAGCGGAGAGGGGCCAGCTTACAGCTTGATTTGTCATGCTCTACTGGCATGATAATAGTGAAACAGCTGCTATTTCTTATTGGAAAGAAGGGAACATGTGGAAAAGATACTGAGTTCACCCAGATCCCCAAGGATAGAAACCGTGTCCTTCCTGTTCCTTGTTATAAGGGCAGAGAGAAGAATTTGCTGGCTTAACCTCCCACCTGGGCAGGGTCCCAAAGGAGAGAGATTGTTAAAAGCATGGGTGACCGGTGACAGTGGAATGCTGAGGGTCTGTTTATGTGTAGAAATACACATGGTATATCCAAATGCTCCAGTCTTTATCATATAAAAGCCAAAATAGGACTGCATTGAAAGGGACAGATGGTAGAGAGCCCAGACTTGTATTAAGGAGCAACATGAGATAACCTGAATATTTCTGTTTCCATCATTTTTCCTCTTGAGACTGAATGGCTCTGTGTTCTGCCTTCTCTCTTCCAATTAAAGAGAGATGACCAAAGAGAGTTTGTAAAGCTTGACAGTTTCCCACCTTGTCTTCCTGCTTTAAAATTCAGGTATGGTTCATAAAGTCCTATATCCCAGCAAGTGGTGCTTTACCTGGATTGCCGATGTGCTATTAGACACGAGGAAAGGTGTATTTTCGGAGCTTCATTTAGTCCGCGATGTCTGCATTCTTACTAGAACCCAGCTGAAGCCAGTACCTGCAGACTTGCAGGGAAATGGAAAGCACTTCCACCTCAGGATGCTGGAATATTCCACAAAACTTGTTTCACCTATGATCATGCATAGAGATAGTCCAGAAATATCAAAGTTTCGCTAAACTATGTGTAGTTTTTGCCCAGTTTGTAATGGGCTGAGAACATCAGTTCTTTGCATTAAGGATGTGGATTTTTTTTCCCCCCTGAGTTCAGTCTTGAGGCAATTCTCTGCTGAGCCCTTCTAAGCAAGCTGTGCATTGAGCTGTATTCCACCATCTTAGGTTTCTTAATAAGCCAGTTTAGCCAGACTTGAAAGCCAAAACACAATGTTACTACATCATCCTTGGCCTCCTGTGCTGAAATTGTGGGCTTTTTCTCTGGGTAGCCATCAAGGAGTTTATACCATTCTGTGGGTAAGACATATGGATAGGCCTCCCTATCATTTTTATCTCAGCATTCAGGAGTGTTACAGCCTTAGAAAGGGGATGGGGGAGACAAGTCTGTGGAGTTACAAATGTGAAAAAGAACAGTCTCTTCCCTGTGTTGTTTCTAAGAAGGACTCAAATAAATGCAACCCTCAACTCAGTGAGACATCTGAGCCCTATCCTCTGGTAGGTATTGGGTATACTCTTGGCCTTGTGTCCAGTGATGAGGACGTGACTTTTGCTCTGGGTTGTACAATGGGGCACTCAGGCCCTCCCATCATTTCCCACTGCCTTCTCACATCATGCAGAGATGCTGCAGCTTGTCTGCAGACTAAGCTTTGTCCCTGGCAGGGAGTGGTAAGGGAACAAGAGACTGGATCTAACGGGGGACAATAAATCTCCTTTTGCCATCTGTGGGAAATCTGTGCTTGGTGCTGCTCATAATACTGATTGAGGTGGTTTTCTGTTTGTCCAGTGTTTATGCAGCATGATGCAGCCCAGCTCTTTCTGACTCTCTGGAACTTGATAAAGAAGCAGATGGAAAAGCCAGAGCTGGTAAGGACAGTCTCTGAAATGAACACCAGGTCCTTTGGCCCTTGTTTTGTGTGGTTTCCTCTGACTTTTGTTCATTCTACTTTTAAGGCATGCAAAAGTCTCAGTTCTAATGGGAAAGTTGATTAATAACAAAAAGATTGACCTTCTTGTGACACTGAATTTAATTATTTTTCATTTATTTTTTCCCCAAATCTCTTTAAGCATTTATTGGTAGGTCTTGACACAGCTCCTCCATTCTTTGAAGTCAGCCACGTGCATTTCATTATAATTAGTCACTGTTAGTATGTTGTATATATGACAGTTCTTCCCAGGGGAGCTATGTAAGGTAAGAGAAAAGTGACTCTTCCTCACTCACTGTTGCAGTTTTAGTCATACAGAAGGCAGGCTCCTGTTGCAGTTCCAAACAAAACAATAAAATTCTGCGTCAAAGCAGACGTTTAACTAACGGATCTTGTTATAGGCTGTGTCTTTCTCCTCTGCTAGGGGATGAGGGGAAGGAGTTGTTCTCCCTGAAATGGTGGGAAGTACCATGTCCACATAAGTCAATGTCAGATCTGTGTTCAAGCCTCAAAGCAGTAACGTTGTGTGAAGTAATGTGTCCACATGGGCTTTGCCACCCACAGAGGGAAATACTTCAGCTGTGGTCTTCATAAACTTTGTTTTGGCCTTTTGTAACCCCTCCAGGTTGAAGAGCTGAATGATTTGTACACTCTCTGTGTACAGGAGCACCTGGCCTGTCAGAAATGCTCTTTTGAAACAAAGAGGAACAGCAGCATGTTAACCCTTCCACTCCCAGTGTTGGATTCCAGTTCTCACAGGCTGAAGACACTGGTAAGTTCAGTGGCAGCACTGTTTCCTTAGGAAGAAGATTCCCCGCTCTTCACTGTGGGAGCCTTCTTGCAGCATTGGTGTCTCTTGAGACTCCTCTAGAATCTCTGCAAGAATCTCTGCAGGGTGTCTCGGGCTTTGAGGTGATATTTTCTTATTCATATTTCTTCTTCGTTTTTAGGGGTTCTAAATTTCTTAAATTTGTTTGATTTGGGGGATGGAAAATAAAGTCCTTGAATTGCCTTTCTGAAAAAAATGTTGGCTAAATACTCTGTAAGACTCAAAGACTTGTACTACGCAGTGATGTGTACCTGTGAGACCCTAGATGCCACAGTGAGGTGCCCTAGGTAACTTGTAACCTGTGGCCAGACACACCACATTTGCCGAGCGCGGTGTTCTTTTACGGTTAAATCAGTACTGCTATTTGATACCCAGTGATGGTGGCTACGTAGGCGCTGCCACAAATAGTGGATTTTTCAAGTGACACTGGACCACTGGATTTTGTTTATTTTCTGACCACTTTATACTGTTTCAGCCTAAAGGAACCTCTTTCCAAACGTCCGAGGCTTTGAAGTAGGTATAAAAGACACTTACACATCAACATCTTTTTTTTTGTGGAAAATGTGCTACTCTATTTTTTTCAACTACTGTAATCACACCAACCGTTAGGAAAAAGGGCCACTCTGGTTTAGGCTGCCAGGCAATCTTTTGTCCTTTGAATAAAATATGTCTTCTGTAGCTTTGCTGTTTGCATGTACCCTGTACAAGTAGAAATAGAAATCCAGCTTGACAGAATTCAGTTGAAAGAAGTCTGTGTCTTCTTAGGAGGACTGTCTGCGGTACTTTTTCCATCCAGAAGAGTTGACTGATCACAACATGTGTTTCTGTGAACAGTGTGGAAGGAAAACACCTTCTTTGCAGGTAATCAGAGAATTATTTCCCCATATGTCTCTTATACCCAGAACTCCCTTTAGGACTGGGAAGGGTGGGGAAAGGACTCAACTGTATCAGTTTAAGAGGAGATGAACAGCTCAAAGACTTACCAGCACAGCAATGTCAGCTAGGTATAAACCAAATGCATCTTTCTTGTTAGGAAGTTCCCTACTGTAGATGTAGCTCTAGCAACAAGAGAATGCTTTCATGGGTTTTAATGTAAGTCACTGAGGGGTGCAGCATTTCTGTACCAACAGAAAAGCTTCTGCTGGTTTATATTGTGTTTCCACTATGAGGCTTTACACTGCTGCGTAGCTCCAGATGGAGACAAGAATATGTTACTGGAGCTGTGCATACACATAAAAGTAGGCTACTGTAGGGTGACTTCCTTTCTTCCTTGCTCTCCACTGGGCTCCCCATTTTTTTACCGTATTGGTTTCTGCCAGCCAATGAATTAGCTGTTTCATAAGGAGGCTACTGCATTGAAGAGAGAGGTGTGTGAGGGAGACTGCCTCGGCTCAAGGCTTGGGGGAAAATTTCCACATCATTTTCACCAGTGGGCCACCTCTGAGGCCACAGTGTATCAGTATGTCTTGGTGGCAGCCATGGCAGCAGCAGTAATGTCAACAAAGGCAGTGCTGGAAGGAATGAGCTGTCAGCTTGGCATCCTCCACAGAGCTCTAGTGCCCATGTGTCACAAGGAAGTTGGCTTGCCTCTCCTCAGCAACCTAGTGCTACCGACCTAGGGTTAAGAAAGCAGATGAGAAACAAAGCAGCCCATGAGACACCCAAGGCTGGGGTGCTGATCATGCTGAAGCTGAGAAACTTGGTTATGGCAGCTCCATTATGTACGTGTCTCGTGTGTAGATGAGCTACAAAGGTTTGGCATCTGCTGTCTCGTGGAATTGGCAGTCATTCACCGTAGCACTGACTGTTCTCCATGCTACATTCACTGAGTGGCAATGGTGGTTTCCACCCCACCTCCCCAGGGTTTGTTCCTTAGTTTTAAATTGTGTCATTTATTGCTTTACAGAGCATGAAGCTAGTCCATCTGCCACAAACTCTGACCATACACCTAAAGCGCTTCTGCTTTGAAAAATCAAGCTACATTCACAAGCTTAGTCACTATCTGCCATTCCCACAAGACCTGGATTTCAATGCAGTCTTAACAGAAAATCAGTACCACGCAGATGACAATGAAAAGGTGAGATACTACTAATGCCCTGTTTAAAAAGGGCAGATTTTCTTCTCCCCTCTGCTCAAGTCTCATAAAAACTTAAGAGATCACACTAGTACTTGCCTCAGTACAAAGCACCTGTCTTAAAAATATATGTCTTGGGCTTTACCTGTGCCTGGTGGTGTCTCACATTCCATAGTTTTAACTGGTTCACACATTATTCAACTTTCTGTTGAAAGGCACCATAACTGGAGCTGTCTGCTCTAAGGACGAAAACCAGGCTTTAAAAAAACCACCAAACCACCAATCAATCCTTTTTTTTTTTTTTTTTTCTTTTTTCCCTGAGAGTGTTTAGCATAACTTTTTCTTCCATTGCTAAATATACTAAAGAAAATATGAAAACACAGTTCATTTGGATGACCAAATCCAGATGTTGTAAACAGTGTCTTAGAGGCAGCTTCTGCCCTGTGGTTCAGCTTCTGGGGCAAGATGGCCTCAGTGAGTGGCAGACTCACTGCTTTTCAGAGGTCACTAGTCCAAGACAGGGGAACTTCGTTCCTGGGAGTTTCCCATGCAGTGTTGTTTCCCACAGAGTTGAGGCTAATGGGGAGATGACAGCTTTGCCAAGCAGCTGAGAATGATCTGCCACTCTGTGAATCTGTTCCCCTTACTGAGAAATAACAAGGGAAAGTGTGGCAACAGCAAAACCTTGACCTTGCTGGTGCAATGTTGGCTGCTGTGTAACCCCCTTGCATTCCTGTGTCCTCCAGGGAGGTGGCCAGCCCATAGCTGGCAGGTAAAACTCTGAGGGTAAGAGCCAAAAATGCAGGATCCTCAAGGCCAATCTAATCTTTCTCCTTTTTCTTTATGAGATGCGCATTCTTGCTGTCCTGGCTGCTGCTTCTCTTCAGCCAATAGCAAATGAGAATTGCTGCACTGAAAGTTCCTCTTTGTGGCTCTTCACAGGCTGCCTGGCAGTATGAGCTTTTTGCCGTTGTCGCTCATTCAGGATCAACTAGTTTTGGACACTACTGTGCTTATATTCGAAGTCTCACAGAATGTAAATGGTATTGCTTCAACGATTCTGAGGTTTGCCAGGTGAGGAGACAAATCCACATTTCTTTTGTAGCTTCCTGGACACTCCTCTAGATCTCATTCAGTCTGACTGCTGATTAAAGAGAACCAGGAAAGAAAACTGAAGCTGCAGAGCTTTGTGCACCTCATTTGTCTGCTACAGCATACTCTGAGCTGAGGGCAAAGCAGCTCTAGCTTCTGTAGCAAACAAGGCCTCAGGTTCTGGTTTGCAATTTGCAAGAGCAGCCATTTGCTGTATGCCCTACTTTATATGCTCTAGATCTGTTTAATATGTGTGCTCAGAAGAGGCAAAGGAACTGTTTTTCCTCGAAGGGTAAAAGCAATAAACTGATTTATTAAAAGGTGTTTGGTTGCTGGAAGTACCAGTTACACCACTCTCATGAGGGTTGCTGTGCTGGTATCACAATGTATCTGTCTCTGAAGAGAGAGCCTTTTAACCAGCCTCTCCTTGTCTGTTTTTCTTCTTTAGGTATCGTGGGATGATGTTAAATGCACCTACGGACATTCCAACCTCCACTTGTAAGCAAACACATCTCTCTTTTTACCTAAGGCTGCTCTGGGGTATGGAATGAGGGTAGCAAAGAGGGAAAACTAATGATTTAAACTGCATATCACCTAGGATGTACTGGGGATGCAGGAGAGTAGAAGAGGCATCCTTGTATCCTTGTTACTGTGATGTGACTGTGTATGACTGTGCTGGGAGCCTGCAGGATTACTGAGCAGTCACAAATGGGGCTGCAGGAGTGGTCTTGTTACTTATGATTGCCACTTGGACCCTATATCCTGACCGAAGTCAGATACATCAGTCAGGATTCCTCCATGCTTTTTGTTTTGATGCCTCATAAGAAAATGAGCCATAGAGATAATCCCCTCCGTAGCACTGCCAAGGGGTCAGCTTTATATGCTGCCTCGGGAATACTGGAGAGGGCCAGTTCAGCTGACCTAAACCTCAAAAAGCTGGGCAGGAGGAAACCTGGGAGTTTACTTGCAACCTAGATCTTCAAACTTACATCTTGTTTTGCTTTTCCTTTGTTTCCACAGGGGAGAAACAGCCTATCTCTTGATTTACATGAAAAAAACATCTTGAGTAGCCTTACCCAGGAGTATCAGAATGTCTCGGGAAGCTGTGCCTTGTCCATGGAGCTCAGCACCTTTGTGCCAGTGTGGATGTGAACAAATTTTCCACAAGAAAGACATCCTGTATGCAGTCAGCAACCTCTGCCTTCACATTTATTTGTGAAAAAAGTGCAGCAGAGACACAGAGAAAGTATTTAAGAACTGTTGCACCTAGAAACTTTGTCTTTCATATATTTTTGATATTTATGTGATTCTATATATTAATTTCCACTTAAAAGATACTAAAGTTAGTCCTGTCTCTGCTGACTTACTGATTTTTTTGACACTGATGCCTAGGTTCCAGTACAGGGGAAGCGTTTTGCCTGAAAGCCTGCGTGATGTTCCAGGGAGGCACATGGTATGGATGGAGAGGTGCACTAGCCATACCTAGCCAGGAAGACCATAAGAGCTTGAGGCTTACTCTGCCCTTTTAGCACCATGTTAGATGCTGGTAAGCTGGGCAGGGGACCCCAGAAGTCTTGAGAAACAGCTGGAACAGGGACCAGAACCCTTGGGACACAGGCACTAGTGATATTTACTCCTTAAAACCTTCCTGAATATTAATCACTGCACGGACTGAGATGTGTTTGCAAGTTGGTGTCAGCATAAAAGATGTTTTTTATATCAGGAGCTTTTGTGGTAGTTCTGATTTACAAGATGAGTTTCTATATATTTATGCAGATGATTATTATTTTAGCATGCTTATCAGACATTTATATGTGTTTTCTTTCCTGTATAGAGGACAATATTCATAGCAACAGAGATTCTGAAGCTAGCTAGTGATTTTGCACAATACACTCCATACACTGTGAGAAGTGAGATGCCTTACAGTACTTGAACTTCTTGGATTTTCCTTTAGTACTCTTCAGCTGGTTGCCAGCTGAAGTTGTCTTGCTCTCTCCCTTCTTTCTCTGCCCATGAAGTAGAAATGTTCCTCAAGCAGGAAATGTTCTGGAGAGAACAATTTTATAAAGTGAGTAATTTTTATCTCTCCTGTTGAGTCCTGTTAGTCTGTGCTGTTGGTTTAGCCTGTGCTCACATGGCAGGACCGCACAGCTGGAGGGAAAAATGTAGAGAGCTGGAGAGGAAGGCTGGTAACATGTAACAATCAGAAGAGTGTCCTGAAAGCTCATCACAAGACTCAGCTGTGAGGAAAGTTAAAAACTTTGGTTATGCTGCTTTTAAAGCACTCGTGTAAAATCTTGATGTACCACAGTCTGAAAGGCTGAGTGATTCCAGTAGTTTGAGGTACCTTCTAGCCTAGTGTATTCTTTGACTGTATCTTTACAAGGGTGCTATTTTTGTGGGACTGAGCACATCTTAAAATTACTAATTTAGTTATAATAGCAGCTATGTATAACCTAATGTTAGTTTGATAATGATGATGAAGTTCCCAAATCATGTCCGTTTTCTGTTGTTATGTGGAAGATGAACTGAGAGAGCTTGGAGCATAGCTGTGAAATGACATTTTTAGTAACTAGCAGGTATTTATTTCATGGGACTAGCAAGGCTCATTATTCTGTTCAGTTCTCTTGTATTTGCACTGTTCATTCTGCATTAAAAAAAAATCCCAGTGTATTGTCACCAGGATGAGGAGTTTTCAGCCTGCTCACTTCTGGGAATGCATTACACTTTTTCTAAAGCACCTTGCAAGGGGTGAGTAAGAAAACCACCAAGTCTGTCTGCTTTATCTAGCGCTTTGCATATGTGAAGTAGCTGAAAGATGCTGCGTTTCCAGAAATTGAGAAGTTAATGGGTTAAGAGACTAACAAGACATTTCTAACTTGATATAACCTGAAATGTAAAAACAAGCTGTGCTTACGAAAAAAGCCTCAAATGTGCCATAACCTTCCAGGTATATCGCCCATCAAGGAAGCAGCTGCTGAGGTACATTAAGAATCTTTTCAGTCAGTTCCTCAGTGAAAAGTAGTCAATGTATTTTGTTCTTTGAATAAAATAGTATGAGATAAATTCCCTAGAAACAAAGCCTTGGGGATTGTTCTCGGTCTGTTTTTTCTAAATTGTCCAGTTGGGGCCACTCAGTTCCTGATCGTGGTGATGAGCTTGCCTGACCTCTACCGACAGCACAATTCGATTACCGAGCATTTCTGTGAGCATGGTGTTGTCTTGCAGGCTACAAGTCAGGAGCGGTCAGGTCCCAGATGTGATGTATCCAGAAGTGTGCACAGAATGTACACCTTTATAACTGGAAGCTCCAGTGAGGTATTTCTAACAGTTAGGGACCCTGGGGCCATATTCAGTATAAGCTGCTGGAACACCTTGGGGAGAACCGGGATGCTGTAAGAGAGAACACGTGGTATGTCATTTTTCCACAACAATTAGCTTTTTAAATGTTCTGAGAGCCTATGGCTGGCAATGATGGAGAGATTTAGCAGCTCGCCGCAACACTGCCACCACCCTAAGCTATCCACCCTCTGTCCTTAGCACATACAGCTCCTGGAGCAGAAGTGGCAAAACGAGTGCTGTACCCACCGCAGGACCACCTGCGATCACAACCTCGGTTAACAAACACGGAGAGTGATTCTGGTTTTCTATGGGAGGCCATAACACAGGGTTTCCAAAGACTGAAAGTCTCTGAGGTCTAGGCAGCTGAAGTGTTAAATGCTTCAATCATCATATTATAAGCACTGAATTTATCTACTTAATAAGAACCATGACTGATCCTGGACCCTATGAAAAACTACTGTGCCTGGGAAGAAAAATACTGCATCTGCTTTTGAAGAAGAAGGATTGTACGACATAAAAACCACAGCCCTCTTTTTTCCACCTTTCAGTCTGTAAGGCAGCACAGCGGGGAATGCAGGTGGGAGGCTACAGGCCACATACACAGAGCTTGTACCCTCAGAAGAGGCATTCAGGCTCAACACAATGCTGATGTTTAGCTCTGCCAACCATGGAAAAGACGCTAGATCCTCCCCAAGGGCACTTTGCACTCACACCAGAGACACAGCTGGTTTATTGTGAAGTTTGCTGTCACATGAGAGCTTACATTGCTTCTAGATCCAGATGGGCCACAGGAGGAGTGGGAGGCTGTGCAAACTGCATGGTGTCCAGATTCAAAACCTGCCCTAACTGAGCTGCTTGTGAAAAAAGTCACCTTGGCCACCTCTGTGTCTAAAGTGAAGTTCAGTTATACACTGAATAAACTGCCCAAGGACTACTTCTAGCTAAGTGCATGGGATTCAGTGCTGAACTATTGATATTCTCTACCCTGCCGTTACAACGTGGAGTCTGCCTCACCCAGGAGCTGGCTACAGAAAAGCACCACCTGGATATCTGCCTGCAGTCACCACACTGCTGTAGAGTCACCGCAAAGGAGATGGGATATTTACCCTGTGTTTGAGCCACAGTGTGAATGAAGCCTAGCATGGCTCGCAAGGGCTTTGCAAAAGCAGATAAAGCCAAGAGTACACATGTGGAGAGATTATTGTAAGTCCTGGTAACTCCTCCTTTCTTTTTTTTGTTTGTTTGAGGATTACAGTGCCCTAAGGGAAGGAGCCTGTAAAATAGTAATAGAGCAGTAGCAAAATACACAGATTCTTTGCTTCATCTTTGGCAAACTCATCCTCAGATTCAGATATTCCCCACCTTCAAGAAACACAGAGAAAAAATAGAAAAGGAAAAAAAAGTAAACATATATATATATAATATCTCACGCACATATAAATCTCTAAAACTTCAATGTGTTGTAAATCTCAAAATTATGCATGAAAGTAAAAGAAATAATTTTTTGATACTTCCAGTATCGTTTTAATTTACAGGAGTCACTCACTGACTAGTTATCATTGCTATTTACAAAATATGCTACACACAAATTCTATGCTTAAAAAAGATCTTCAAAAAAGGACGCATCCTAATATAGATTTAAAAACACGGATTGATAAGACAGGAGCTACTCTAAACTACAATGAAATGCGTAAATCATATTTCTGGTTTCTGGTCCTGCCCTGACTGGGGCTGTCCTTCTCCCAGGGACACTTTGATGATGTCAAGCTGGGACTGGCTTCACCAGTAACATCCATACCAGTATTTCTTCTGGTAACATAGTTTGGGCTTGAAGCTGTGAGCAGAGGGCAGCACTTCCCTAACAAGTACAAACAAACATCAAACAGCCTTTCTAAGGTATTTTATGAAGCTATTTAGCTCTGACTCTGAGCTGTTTCCCATGTGGCCGGCTTATATTTTACCAGCTTCAAATTGGCAAGCTCAGTGCTGTTTGCATCTGCCTGTGGAAAGTACATAGGAGTCACCAAATCTTTAGAAAGCTTCAGAGATGATAAAAATTTCTGACGTATATGAAGTCAAGAAACTGGAAGAGACACTTCTGAGCTAAATTTACCTGAATTAAAAATAAAAAAAAGTACTGTGAAAAACTGAACAATGACTTAAAAATAAAAGCAAAGTGAACACAGGCTGAAGGAAGGATGCTCTGAGCTAATGACTGTTTCCCTAAAATAGACTAATGGCTGAAATTTCAGCAGCAGTGGGATGCAGTTTGATTCTGTATGAATATGTGCTTTGCTATGTGAGGGATGGCCAGAGCAGTGAGTGGGATAACTATCTCCATGTCTGCTTTGTGATGGGCAGAGTGGAGGCTGAGGAACCGGGAGAGCCCCTCTCCTTTGGGAGGTGGCTCCATGTCACTGAAGGACAGGGGACAGGGCAGCTGTGCTGGAAAGCCTACATTAGTTTCTGCAATGAACTGAAATGATTTTATTCCCATCCTTGGTTGCAGACCAGCTGTACATTTAAAATCCTTGGACATGGAGCTGAGGTGCCGGTGGCTAAAGCCAGCTCTGGCTCGGACTGCTGGGGGAAAGGCCAGGCTGTAGGATGGAGCAGCAAGGTCTGTGCCCTGAAGCTGTGCAGGGAAGGTCAGGCTGTAGGCAGAGGTGGCTGCTGCTGGTTGAGACAGGCGTGAGCAACATCTTGAGGATACAAGAAGAAAACTAGTCAACGTGAAAAGGCAAAAAATCATAAAAGAAATCTGGTGTTGGAGGACAAGAGTTTGGTACCACTGGGGACCTGTTGTAGGGAGCAGCAGAGTGGATCAATGCCTGTGGGGGCTCTTTGGGTGTCTGCCCTGAGAGTGCTGAGCATGCTCATGCTCAGCCTCTGGGGCTTTGTGGACTTTTATCTGTGTTAACTTCAAAACAACAAAGTTCATGCTTTCAGGTTGAGTGTATCCTGCATGCAGGGTCTGCACGGAGTAAAAAGTACCTGAGCAGAGTGACCTGTCCCAGTTCGCGGGGCGTTTGAGATGCTGCTTGTTGAAACGTGGCGTTAACCTGGAGCTGGTTTTGCTTCTAATAGGCAAAGAAATGCCAGGAAAGGAAAAGCTGATTAATGGCTGGAAAAACAATAAATGCTTAGTGCTCATATCTTTAAAATGTGTTCTTGCAAAATTCTGGGTAGGGCTGTGAAACCAGGTAGCATGCCAGCTCCTTCTGGCAGGACATGGTAACCTCTAGGCTGGGGTCAAACCCACTCTGTGTAAAAGTGAGACGTTTTGGATTTTTTCAGAATAGGCTGCTATTCCTACTGGGCCTTGTAAAACTGTTTTTTCAGTTTATGCAGAAGAAGGTTTACAATTGTGAATGGTAAAAACCCTAATGTAGGACAGCATGCAGACAGGAAAGGCCATAAAGCAGCACTTAACACAGCATCAAGGGACAAGGCATCCAAACCTGTTTGGCTTCTGAAAAGTGGGTAGAAGTATAGAAAATGAGACAGTGGCTGCTCCAGGAAACACAAATGTGCCGTGGTATGACAACAGTGACCACCAGTCTCACAGACTCCTCAAATACCACTTTTCTTGCAGAAAAGCAGACCATGAGGTATACAAAAAGCCACAGCTTTGGTCAATGCAATATGTGTAACTGGCATGACGAGCTCACTCAACAAGTTCATGTGAGGACCCACGATCAGGTTTGAAATACTCCAGAGGGTGAGATAAGGGCAAAATCCCTGCATTCTCTTATTTCTGATAGCCCTTCTGCCTGTATTTTCCTTGTCCACAGCCTGTCAGCAGGCAGGAGGGAGGAGCAAAGCCTATTTAAAAAGTTTTGGGATGGGCTGCAGTCTCTCCTTACCTGTGATGGCTAGGAGGGGACCATGCATGGCCACCTACCCAGTGTGCCCACCTGCCCAAGGATGCTTGGGGACCTGGCAGGTACCTGCTGGAGGTGAGGACCTCTTCCTGTCTCTGTGGCTCTGGTCACGCTGGTGTCACCAGGAAATTGCTGAGAATTGCAGTAGACCTTTACAGCAATCTCCTCTTCAGATCAGGAAAATGCAGCAAGTGTGCAGTGTTTCTTGCCCGTTGAAATATTTCAGGTATTGCAGGTATGTACACCTGCCCATCAGGAAATTTTTTAAGCGAGTAGGTGGTGTTCACTCAGTGCAGGTAGATTTTTTTTTTAGCTATGGAAAAAACCTTAAACTGGCTGTTTGGTTGTGTGTAGCTTTGTGCAAAAAAACACTGCAATTTCTGGTTTTGGGTTGTTTTTTTTTTTTAATTTAGGTGAACCAACCAAGCACCCTTTGATTAGAAATACTTGGAGAAGTGAAATAAAAAAAAAAAAAGATGGAGTTAAATGTAGGAGGTGGTCGCAGGTTTGAATCATGCTTCTGTTTGCAGTGCCATTTTCCAGAATCCATATCCAGTCATCAAACAACTCTTCAGTGTCTCCAAGCCAAGACTCTGAAGTGATTTACTGTGCTATTAAATACCAGGCTGTGTGTTTTACCCAGGAGGTGGCACTGTAGTGTTTTGCTGCTCTCTCACCTCCCTTGTCCTCGTCGACAAGAGCTGGGTTGTTTGTGTGCTGGGCCAGCAAGCTTCCCAGACGTGATTCATTTCTTCACGTTTCTAGTATCTCACACTGAAACTGCTTTTAATTTCTGGGCAAATTAGGACTTATTTTGACATAGCTTGGTGTCCAAATGTGAACGTTCAGTCCTTAAAAAAGGGTAGATGAGCTCAGGTAACTCATCAGTGACTCCCAGGGCTGTTTTATTCCAGAAAACTAATGAAAGCAAGATCCAAACTGGAACACCTCATTATCTGGGGGCTTAAAGTCTCCAGATTTGGAGAACAGCAAACTTCTTTTTCTGCTGTTTACCAAATTACTGACTTTTCTTCTTGTTTCAGTCTCACTAAGGAACAGTGAGAGGTTCAGTGAAGTTTGCCACTGATGTTGGGTACTATCACTTTGATTCTGCCTACATGTACCAGAACCCACATAAGATCAGGGATGCACTACAACAAAAAATTGAGGAGGGGGTTGTGAGAAGATCTCTTCTTTGCCAGTAAGGTATGTCCTTGGATAACTTGTCTCACACGGGGAGAGACAAGGTCCCAACCTGCAAAGTGCCAGGGAATGTAGCTGGTCTGGGAATTAACTCCTCTCTGTCAGGGGAAAGCATTTTGCAGATGGAGGGAAGGAAGAGGTCAGCTCTTGAAAAAAAATGGCTTGATTTGAGATTTTTTTTGTAGTCCGTATCCATTGTCAGCCATGGAGACAGGAACTGAGGCCGTGCTCTCAGTTGCCTCTGAGATAGGAAGCAGGTCTATTGTATTCGTGGTCACTCCCGCTGCGTTGCCGGCCTCAGCCTGTTAACTCCTGTATGTTATGTTTTGTTTTGTTTTTTCCCCCAACAACAATGGTAGGAAAAATAAAGTAACTTCTATCTGCTGGAAGCTGACAGGTCGATTTTTCACCAGTTTTGCTTTTTTTTTTCTTCATTTCGTTTAATTGTTGTATGAATTGTTGGCATTTTAGGGTATCTCATTCTCATTTTACTTAATTGACAGGACCACAAATAAAATGAGGTGCACAAAAGCAGCACTTCCTCAAGACAGGGATGCTCTGTGGTCATGAGGCTAGGAGAGCAGCTCCCAGGCTTTGACTTCTCCCCATAGTTGGGGTCCACCTTCCACGAGCGATCCCTGGTGAAGGAGGCATGCCAGAAAACACTTACTGCCCTCCAGCTGGATTACCTGGATCTCTACCTGATGCATTGGCCTGTGGGATTCAAGGTATTGAGACTTTAACTCCTGGGAGCTATCTGTCAGAGATCTGCCACTTTTTCCTTTGGGTCTGGACATGCCCCAAGTCCTCTCCAATGAGTAGTGTTGTAAAACCTCATTAGGACATAATGACAAACCTCTGCACGGAGTGCCCTGGAGGAAAGGTAAGGTCATGGCTGCTTAAGCTAAGTCCTGTAGAGCAAAAACCATCTTATTTTACCTTGCACTGTATTTCCATGTTATGGATCAAATTACCATCCAGATTGCATTCCTCTTAAAGCCTGAGATTTAGCTGTCATTTGCTTATCCAGGACCAAACAGTTGTGTATTACTTAGTTCCTATTTTTCTCTTTTCTATCTACCCCCAGGTTAAACAAATCCTCGTTTCCCCATCATGTCACATCCCTGGCTTTCCCTGAACCTGACTGAGGCACGTAAGAGTGTCTGCCCTTCCTCTGCCTGCAGGACAGATTCTCAATAAGCTGATTTTCTTGAAGATTACTCTGTTGGTACAGATAACTGGGTTTGGCCACCTCTCTCCCCAACACAAACATAAGCCAGGATATCCAGCAGGTCTCCAGCTCCACTTGCTTGTAGAATTTCTAAGTGATTTCTTCAACTACTTACGATTCAGCTTGCCTTAAACCTGCTTTCTTGTGTGACCATAGGCAGGAAAGGAGCTATTTCCTGCACATGGAAATGGCATCACCATTCCCAGCAATACAGGTTTTCTGGATACATGAGAGGTACATTCATTGACAAGCCAAAAAATACTTGCTAGTTTGAAATAACAGTCCAAAAACTTTAAAGTTTCCACTTTGGGAATTTTTTGAGAATTTCCGATGCAAAGTATTCCAGATTGCTGATTTCTCTGTGCCCTTGGGCTCCTTTTTGTTACTTTGTCAAAACTGAAGTATTTTCATGCCTACTGCCTACTAAAGTGGCTGGCTGGGCATGGCAAGAGGAAACCTTTGACCGTGTGTGTACCCTGCAGCAAAGCCAACATACCTGTGCCAATGTACCCAGATTTCCACCCTCTAGCCCCCCTCTAGAAAGTACTGGAACTTGCCCAAAGTCCTCCACTAAAGCTGTGTGTGCCATGCAAACAGGCATGAGCACAGGCTGCATGAGAGACGAGACTTGGGCGCAAGTTCAAATTTCTGCCTGGCTGAAGGTTAGGGCTTCCTTTCCCATCCACCCCCACTGGTGCTCTCCATAGCCAGGTTGAAAGAGGACAAGAGACTCGCTAGAGTCAGGAGAACTCATTGATGCTTTTCCCCTTCTGTCAGATGAAGAATAAGGCACATCTCTGTTGCCCATTTCAAGGAAGTAAGTGGACATTTCAGGCTGCTGCTTATGATAGCAACTTCAAATAAAAATAGTTCCTGCTTTGGAAGAAGCGCATCTTCTGTTCTAAGGACTGGTAGTAGATTATTTTCTCCTGTTTATTTTCTGCTGGAGGTGCCAATCTAATTAGGGCTGTCTAGCTGTTTTATTGTTTGCTAGTGTGAAAGAAAATAGGTGGTGGTGGGGGAAACACAGCAGTACATCTCCCTTAGGAAATTAATTCACCCTTGATGATCAGGTATTTTGCTCTAGCTCTCCCAGAACAGCTCCTTGTTGAGCCGCCCTGTTCCAAATAAAAGCTTTTTATTACGGGATCATTATTTTGTTAGCTGAGGAATTATCTTAAAACACCCTCTTTTATTTATGAGCAGAAGGTCTACGTAGAGATAATGTTTCAATATAGTTGTATTCTACTGAAATAATAAGACAGATAATGATTAAATGAGCTCATGTAATAATTAAAGAAATGTTTACTATAGTGTTTTTCCTATGTGAGCCATATCTGATTATCAGTAGAACTGTTCTGTGTAAGCACGCATGGTTCTTGGCTTTGTTCAGAAGACAGGCAGAACTTCTCAGCTGTAATTCTCCATCTATTCCTGCAGGTGCTTACCCAGCTCCAGATTCAAAGAAAGATGAGCTAAATTCCCAAATCTGTCAATCCACATTGTATCAAGGAAAATTTTAAGATAAGAGTGTAATTAACACCATTAAGAATTTTGCAAAACACTTGCACAGAAAAATCCACTCTGCCAGTGGAACAGAGTACCCCCTTCATACTTGGAACTGGGAAAAAGCCTTTCGTCTGTCATATACCACGTAGGTTACCTCTTTACAAATGCAAAAAAGTAACACTATGGAGCAAAGTCTCCTTCATTAGAACACATCAAGTAAGAGACACTAAATTTTCCACCTTGTGATATAAGTATAATGCACTGTAACTTTATGACTTTTTGTTCACCACAAATAAGCATCCATTGTACACCTCCTAGGGCTTCAACAAATGCAACACTTTCCTACTTCTGTTTTCGGTACTCTTTCTGCAAATGAACTTACACTTGCCTTTTTGCAAACTGAAGTAACCCAGCTGATTGCAGCCTTTATTCAGATGTTTGACTTGGAATTGGCTGAAGAGGAGATCAAAACCTTCCTTGCTTTCTATAAGTGGTATTGCATCTGTGCATTAAGCAAGCAAGTTCCTCTTCCATGTTTCAGCAAGACTGGATTATAATTGGACAGTCTCTTAACAGACAGTATTTGATAGACCCACTTAATAAAAAGAGAGGAAACCTTACCCAACACCTGGTCACATCAGAATCTGCTGGAACCCAGCATTAGCATTTATTAGAGCACTGCCCATCTTGTACAAGCTGGTAGCATTGGGATTTTTGCAGGTATGTTAAGATATCTTTAACGGATGCATACCAAACTGCTGTCCGAAAGTCAAAATCAGAAACTCCAAAATAAATAGGCAGCATTTTTTTTTTTTCTGTTTTCTTTGGCTGCTTTATATAAGAGTCAGTCAGTGTAAATAAACTCCATTTTAAGAATGAGAGTTGTAATATATTTTTGAAGTGAATAGCCGTGCCTATGTATTTTTGCCAACATTTTAAAGGCAGCATCTAGACAATAGAATGGTTAGATACAGACTTACCAAGCTCTGCAATTTATTCTGTTTTCCCAGGTTATCCACATATCTAATTGCATATTGCGGACTTAGGAATTCACAAGAACATGGTTTAATATCACAGGGAAGTTTGGCGATTTCAGCTAAGCAAAAGATACATTATATTTTGAGAAAAAGGTCACTGGTGTATGCGAAGGTTACAGACCATTAACTTCCACTGCCCTGTGTGAACTAAGCAGACCCGCATTAGTGTTTTTACTGTAGTTCACAGCTTTAGTTCTGCAGAACTTCTGTCAGAGGAAAAAAAGCATTTTCTTCTCACCCTTAAGACTATATCCTTAGTGTTTTAATCATGCTCTCCTTTTCTAAATGCAAAAATCACAAGGACTGTCCCTAAGAAGGATAGTTCTCCCCTTCTTCCCTTGTGGACACTAGCACAGACATCTTCAGATCCTCCAGGGATTAGGACCATATATCATGATTGCAAGCACTTTGTAATACTTTACCTGTATTAAATCATAAGTGGAATATGTACTATAAGATGGGAGAAGGCAGCTCACAGGCATACTGAAGAATAATCTTTAAGCATGCATGCTTTTGCTTCCCTTAACCACAGTTACATCAGTCCTTTACAGAATCACAGATGTTAGGGATTGGAAGGGGCCTCAAAAGATCGTCTAGTCCAATCCCCCTGCCAGAGCAGGAACACCTAGGTCAGGTCACACAGGAACACATACAGGTGGGTTTTGAATGTCTCCAGAGAAGGAGACTCCACAAACTATCTCTGCCTTTGTTCTTGTTGTAGCAAGATCTATTATTACTAAATAATAAGAGAATATAAAGAAGTTTACTAAACCTAAACCTTTGGGATTTGTGAAAAGCAGTCTGTCATAAATAGAAGTCCTGATAAATTTAGATTCTCCTAGGTGTTGTGTTTTTGGACAAAAAGTCAAAACATAGCTATCTTATAGCTGTTAATATAAGACAACCCATTTAACATCAGAAGATCTTTATAAGATAAGGCAATATGCTGCTCAAGATTTAGTTTAGTAATTTCAGTGTAACAGACTGAAAGCTCTTCAGAGGACACTGCTGAATTATGTTCCAGGAGTTGTTCTCTTACTGAGATTTCCTATTTATGAACTGCTAAAAACGAACAAACTGGTAGGAGATTTGTATGTTTGGTTTATCATATCTACAAGAATATATACATACTGCCTTTATCAGTAGAATGACTGCAGTTAAGAGTAACAATTTCTCCCAGCAACTCTGAAGTCTGATAAAGGAGATATGGAACAATTATTTTGCTTGGCAACTGTCTTAATTAACGAGCAGAAAAATTGGGCAGCTTCATAGAAGACAACAGGACATTTTTGCTCTCTTATTCTGCTCTCTAGATAGTGCCTGCTTGTGTTCTGACTCAAAGGATGTCTATGCATGTTTTCAGTGCTACTGCAGCCTGTGCATCTGCTGGAGTTTTAATGAGGTGTCTGCTAATTGAAACCTCACGTGACTCAAAGCTCCTGTAATTGCTTTAGGCCCTTCCAGCCCAGTAGAAGAACAATGTGGATCAGCACTGCCTGCAGAGAGGAAGGACGATTGTGTAATTAATGTTCAGGGCTAGAATACACACTTCATGGATATCCTTTTCCAACTGATTTTCTTTGTAGTTGAGGTTTTTAAGTCTATAAAGGAAATGATGACATATCTTTGAGCTACTTTAGACTTTTGCAAGATGTTGAAATAACAGGTGCCCTAGAAATGGCAAAGCAGCTCCATTAAACTGCATTTCCTACAGCAAGTCTTCTGAAGAAAGAGGTCTGAAAAGCATACCAGCAATTGACACCAAACTGTTATAGTGCAGTGGTATGGACAGGAAGGTAACAAGGTAATAGACACTTTCTTTTTTTCTCCCCCTGAATATGCTAAATTGAGAAAGTCAGTTACAACTTATCATCACAGCAGCAGTTAGAAAGTGAGCTACACGGAAGGTGCTCTGCTTTCCAGGCATTCAGATTGCCTTCAAGATGTCAATCTAGAGCAGTAGGAACAATACCCACTTAAGGCTGTGGCGTACAGCCCATCTTGAAATATTCTCTACTTCACAGGAATTTTCTAGCAACATTCCAATTTAATCACAGCTATCAGACTTGAAGTTATTTACAGGATGTTTATAGACAGTGGTAGGCAGGAAGTCAGACTAGATGATCACAGTAGTCATATAAAAGTAAAAATTTCAAAACAAGTTAGAAGCCAGAAATTGTGCATTTGTTTTAGAGACAATAGATCTTTTTCAGCTACAGAGACTTTAGCAAAGGTAAAAGGAGAAAAATTTATGTGATGTCAGTTACTGGGAAATAAAGGACCTCCTAATTTTGCAAGAACTGCAACCATATGACTTAAAGACAGTCTGCCTTTCTAGCAGACCATTGCTGCCCTTAAAGCAATCACAGCAGCCTATGATGGTGGTAAACCTGCTGCTATAAGTTACTCTTGGAGAAGCACACTTCTGGCTTCATCACTTCACCTACCCTGACATGTATGCTACAAAGCCACTGCTCTAATTGCATCTGCTGTCTGTAGAGAGGAAACTACAGAGCACAATCTCCCTTGTATTCTAAAAATCTTCCAGGTTCTTCTGTTTTTGTAAATTCAGACTTCACTTTACATAGAACCTACTTTATAAAAATTGCCATGACAAGCTAGGGTAGAGACTTCAGCTTATTTTACTGCTATTGTGAATTCAGTTTTTTCCAAGTGTTTTCTTGGTCAGATCTCTGCAGCAGAAAAGAAGGGACAAGCTACAACTGTCTTCTGAAGAGTTTTATTTGTTCTGTCAGTGCAGGGACCTGCAGAGGTACTGCCACACCCTGACAAGTGCTGGAAGCTTTCTAGTCTCCATCTTCACATTAATATAAAACCTGTTAATAAGCAAGTATATGCTGATGGCCTTTTAACCCACTCCCTTTTCTGCGGTTCTGACTAATTCAATTGCATGTTGCCATCTACTTAGCCTCAAGGTACACGCAGTGACGGTGTCTCCACGTACCTTCCTGTGGCCTGTGGACCGTTTGTTCATCACTAATCCCCAGGCTGGATCCATGTCTAACACAAGGAACAGATGTGCATGGCCACATCTACCACTTCATAGACCTGAAAATACCAGGGCCATCTCTTAAAGGCAGGAAAGGACATGCCATGCTACAAACAAGATGATTCAGGAAAAGAACGTGTATGTTCTCCCAGTGTCAGACACAGCACAAAGAAGTCCAAGTCACCACAACCAGCTCTAGGGAGTGAAGTAAGTTTCTTGAAGGACCAGCAGCCTCTGTTCCTGTGTGCCTACCTCCTCAGCAACATAATCAGCCTTCTGTGAAATTACAGCAAGAGGTTTATATTATCCCCAAATAATTTTCAGTTTCTATCAGCTATGTAACAGTGCTCTTAGACCAAACCCACAGTACATCTTTCCTAGTCAGCAGTGAGATTATCTGTACCACTGGATTGAACACAGGAAATGAAAAACACCTTAGCTTAGCATTTTGCTTTTGTATCACAACATGCTGGCTCATGACTTGAGCTTTTATTGTGTAGTTCATTCATTCTGGTATAGTCAGACCTTCATTAAAAGCTCCAAAAGGGGCTGGGTGAAAAAAATAAAGTGTTATATCCTGTTTTCCCTCTAAAACAAGGACAACACGGGTAATGAACAATAGGTAAAACTCCCAGCTCTCTGCTGATCATTGCTGCTCAGGTTTTCATCTATTGTAATTCCAAGATCTCTCATATTGAGCTCTATAAATTAAAAAGCAAACAGAATGAGAAACAAAAATCAATAAGATAGAGATACATTCCATGAACTTTTTGAATTCAATCCTGCACAAGAAGTTCTGGTCCTTGCCTTCCTTTGTATCTTAAAGATTTATAGAAGACTGACTAGGATGATCAATAGGAATAATTTATATAGGTGGCAATTAAGTAGGCTAAGACTTTCCTTGACCTGACACCAGCACAGGGAGCTGTGCCAGAAGTCTACCAAATCTGGAACAGCTTTGGAAAGCATGACTGGAAACAGACCAGCTGCTGTCTCCTGCATTGTAAAAAACAGGAGCATCAAGATGTATCTAGCAGCAAAGCCCAAAACAAAAGAGGTGGCAATTCATCACAAGATGTGTGGTTATGAAAAAATCATTGGATTGGAATGTATCAGACTCACAAGGTAACTGAACAAGAAAGAGTTAACTGGTGGCTGTTAAACATGAGACCTTAAACTGCTGTCAGAATATTTAAAGACCATACCACTGCAATGCTCAACTTACTCATCTTCAACAACTTGTTTCAGCCACAGTAGTAGGTACATACTTAGTCTCACTCAGTTCAGTTGTTCTTACGAGCAGCTACCAGCTGGCTTGTCATCAGGCCTATTTCAGTCCAGAAAAGCTAGATTGTATATTCAGTTTGAGTTTTTTCTGCATAAGAATTTGGGGAAAAAAAAAGATATACTTTTGCAGACGTTTGTATTAGTGGTTAAAGTGCACGGTATAGGAACAAGTTAAAATGCAAAAGCAACACAGTCTATGAAACCATTTTAAGAGCTGCCTCAGCTTAAAGGAGCAAGGTCCTGGAAAAATAAGTCAGGTCTCTGTTTTAAGCAACCAAGGACAAGGCAGAGAGAGAATGACGACATAGTTACTGACAGTTTACAGATTACAAACTAGGGAAGTATTAAGTGATTAAAAAGATAAAATAATTTGTCCTGAGTGAACTGTTCTGTTGCCCTAATTAAGCAAAAGACTCCTGATTTCTAGCCATATCTTCAACATAGTGAACACAGATTAAAAATCCAAATAAGATTTTCTTTTCCTGTTTTGAATAATGTGGTTTCCTGTGCCCTGAATTTCACAACTCTGCACAAATGTTACAGTATGCACTCGTGTCAGTCTTGTGAGCTCAGTAAGAAGACAGATCCTGCCTCCTCTTCCCCAGAGAGAAACAAAGACCAAGTTACAGAGCATCATATATGAAATGCTTCCAGCCAGGCAGGCTTGTGTATTTATGTTCCAATATCAGAAGTCAAGCAATTTTCTCCAAAAGTAACATCAACTGCAACCTGAAACATACTGTGCCTGTAAGACTATTTCTTACCTCCAACCAGCAATTCCAGCTGCTCCTTGTATTCTCCTCTGCTACCCCCAAAAAAATTTAAAAGGCCTCTTCCCTTCTCCAGTGAGATAACTACCAGTCTTTTCTACCCACTTTCCACAATAAACCAGTTTACCATCATTCTTCACTACTATGGAAATGGATCTGTTCCATCAGGGCCATTTTCTTTTAACATAAAAAAGGCCTGCTAATCTGCTAATTATTTGAAGCAGTGAGAATGCAGCTGGAAGTCAAACAAATTTTGAGTGCAAGTATGTATTTTACCAGTCCTGAGAACATGCTTTTTGTCTCCTGCTCTTAAATCTTTCCTGTAGGCTGGACTCCTCTTCCCAGGGAAGAAGTGCCACACTAGCATAACTACAGCAGCAGAGTCCTGAGAAAGTCTAAGAAGAGAGGACAACAAGGTGGAGCTGAACTACAAGTTCTTAAAAACACAAAACAAAAACACAACCACTTTTCATTGGAAGAGCTACAAGATTATATTTGTCCTTAAAAACTTCTTTGATCAGAAACCCAGAGATCCGTCAAATCACAATACAAAAACAAATGCTGTGAACGCTTGCAGCAGGAAGAGCTCAGTTAGCAGGAATGCTAGGCTCCGGATATCTAATTCTTTGATCTTTCCACTTTACCTTTTAGGAGATGAAAGGAAATCTCTACCCTTGTAGGCAGTGTGGCACAAGTATGGGGGTACAACAGCCATTTATTTTACTGTAATAATCCCCAGATCAACTGAGACTAAAGAAAGACTTGGTTGTGGTCTAGAAGACTGGCTCTTCCTCTGTCTCTGCCTTACTATATCTGGCCTTAAAGAAAAAATTCAAAATCATTATGGGTGACACGGTTTTCTATCACTCCCCACTCCTCATCCCCTCATCCTTTCTGACAACAGCCTGCTTTCTTCTGTTCAAGCTTATGCATCTTTGTCCCTTCAGCTCAGGTGCTTCTCTTTTTCCTCTATTCCCAGTATCATATTCTACCAGGCATCTAAGACTGCTACTCGTTAAGTGCTGCACTGTGTCCCAAAACAACCCTTTCCAAATTCTTTCCCACTAAGTCATCCAGCAAAATACAGAGAGTGCCTGTTACAATACCACTCCGCCCTGAGTGCTAGCTAGTCTTCCTTCTGCTGCAGAGCAGTCTGTCTGAAAGTCTTCTCCAGTAAAATTCCTACTCTGAGAATGGAAAGTTTCAGGCGCAAACTTTCATAAAGTTACAGTGAAATGAAAACAGAGGAAATTACCAGAACCTCATGTACTATTTTGGAAACCTTGACCCTCAATATAACCTCTTACCAGAACACACTCGTCAGAAAAAAAAAAAAAAAGTTATTTCCAAGCAAGTCAACATTGCCCCAAACAGTTTTCTGTCACAGCCGAGATTAATCTAAGAACATTAGCTGTTCTGCCTTTTTTTTTTAAGATGCCTTTGGGCTTTTATTTATCACATTATAGATATACAAAAACCACCTTGCAGAGTTGAAGCTTTCTGTATTTGCTTTTAGGCTCAGAATTTAAAGTGATTATAATCATGTTAAGAGAATCAGCATTAGAAGAGAATATTGCTTAGAGTCAGGCATTGATTCTCTCCTCCCTCCTCCTTATGCTGTAAATTAACTCAATCTTGTCTGTTCAGACTATCGTAAATTTTTCTGACCAAATACGTGTTGCATGTAAAGTCTATCCTCAGTGATAGGGTAAAGATTCAAAAGAGGCATTTGAAAATAACGAAATCTGTTTTCTCAATATAATTGTTAGTATTTAGCAGAAAGAAAAGTAGCATCACTCCTTAGCACCTTTTTATCAGTATCAGGAAACAAACCACCCACTTTGCAAATAGTTTGAGAACTGCATTCACAGAGCATTTTAAGCTAGCTGGGTTCCCTTTAAGGTATGCTATGCAGTTATGGAATCAGAATCCTACCTTACATTTACCATTCAGGGGTGGTTATGCATTAACAGTTCTGGTGTCTCCCTTTCACATGCTCAGAAAGAACTTTCTGCCAGGCCTACACAGCCTCCTCCTTCAGAGGTCATTTCACACTGTAAATCAACTTGGACCTTGGAAAAAAAATTAGAAGTCCACAAATGCATTTTCTGAATAGTCTTAAGCCGTTCTCAGAAGGCAACAACTTAAAAAAAACATTACCTGCAACTACTGTGAAAACCATAAAAAACAAGGGACAAATAACCCTCATCTCACAATTGGGTATAAGCCTACTTTTCTGTCCTCCCACAACAGGTCAGTAAGTTTCCGATTTGCCAGCTCACAACACTGAAATTTCATGGAAACCCATTTTTACTTTATTTGCAAGTAGTTGCTTGTACAAGCACAGCAGCCTTTCCTGCATCACGTGCTGCCTGCTTGGAAAGTGGAAGTTTTCTACTGCTTACTTATTCAACAATCCCATAGGATTCTGAGCAGGCTCCATGTCTTCAATTGATTAAGTTCCCTACTAGCCAAAATACATAATCACTTCAGTAAAACAAAGACAGATGTAAACATTAGTATATTTGCTGTCAGACATATCAAAACATCTCTACTTAGAGAGGCTCAAGTAGACTCAAATGGCCACAGGTTCATCACACTCAGGTTTTCTACATGTGCACCAGCACGAGAAAAGCAGACAGCTAGCAGGAAAAACCTACGTAGTTAACATCAACTACCGGGGGGACACACAGTAATTTTCATTGCTTTTGTGTAATCTCTAGAGACAGCTGATATAATACAGCTACTCCAGCATTACCACCATTAGAGCATTGCTGAAATAACCATCTCATTACACACAGTAATGAAACGATATTTTATTATAAGCAAAACCAGCTTTTATATCACCAAGAAACCAGGACCGACACACTTCTTAGAGCTACCCATGTAGAAACTACTGTACTTAGAAATCAACTTGTACTTCCAATTAGAGAAAAAAAAAGCATGGAGTGTTACAAAAAGGAAACAAAACCAAACCCAAAAGTAATCAGAAAAAAGCAGACTTCATTAATTATGTAAAATCTGCCATATCCTGGTCCTTCCAGACAACAATAGTCACTAACTCCAAGTTACAGTATTCCAAAATTAAAAGTGACTGCTAGTTCAAACTTTCTCAATGTTTTCTGCTTACCAGTTCCAGACATGCAGTTTGGCAATCTACTAGTCAGTCCACACAGTGTGCTCTTCAGAATCATTTTAGCATTTCCTTCTTCCAAAAAGTAAAACACAAAGTCACCAAGTACATATAATGCATCTTTGTGGGGAAAAAAAAAAAAAAAGAGAAAAAAAGGCAGTCTGATGCAGTGAGAAAGCTACGTAGACAACTCATAAGCAACAGCAGAAGCGTATCTGAGAAGTAAGGCAAGAAACCATCTTCAGTATTCTGCATTGAAAGGGTAGTCCTTGTGAGTTTTGCACCTGAAGGGAATAAAAGAAGAAAGATTATCTGATGTCTGAAAAATACCATATGCAGCTGTAACCACTGTGAAGAGCCACCAAGGGAGGAACTGAACTGTATAAAAGCAAAGTCACTTTGTTCCTCTCTTCTTTGGTGACATACTGCATTTGTAAACAAATACTCTTCAGTGCCTTCTGTTTGGGCTCCGAGCATTTCAGGCAACGGAACCTACGTGCTTGTAGGCAACCAATTCAAGGTTATGCTGTTTACTGCCAGCAAGACTTTTTTTTGCAGCCTTCGAAAAAAAAAGATTTCTTATCTGGCTTCAGGCTTTCAAGTTGTAAATCTTTATATTACTTTTTCAGTGTTCACCCACTTTCCTAACAACGGCTGAAGAACATTCAGTCAGTTTTTGTAATACACTTGAACGTTATGACAGAAAGACAAATCTCACAAGTAAAATTAATCAAGAATTTGAGTCTCATAATGCTCATTTCTCCAATATGGACAAAATAAAAATTATAATAAGCAGTCTACTCTTGCAGTTCCAGCTACAAAAATTACTTGAAGACTGAACTGAAAATGAAGTTTTCTTCATGCTTACCATGATTTGGTTCATAACATGAACATTTAAAATCTTAATCTGAAAAGTTATTTTGAGTATGAACCCTTTGGAAACTGGAGTTTGAATATCCTGAATTTCAATCAAGCCTAATATCTATAACATCATATACTAAACTATGACATACTGATAACTTAGCAGCTTAAAAAAAAACCCCGAACACTGCCACTTACGTGCTCATTGCACAGACTCTCCAGTTCCTATTAAAGCTGAGAATGGTTGCCATCTCCTCTTTAGTCAATTCAAAGTCAAACACCTAACAAGAGAAAGAGCTAGAAATCACCTCTCTGAACAATCAGAGATTCACCAAAATTCACAAAATTAAAGAACAAGTCCATAGTATAAGGGTGCTTGTATGAAGAAATTACTGCTTCATGAAGGAGGGAAAGGAAAAAAGACATCTCTCTGGATTGCTGAGACTACACTACCTGGAGGTGGGGAGGGAAGTGAGAAGGGAGAGGGACAAATTAGAAAAAAAAAAAAAAAAAAAAAATCAAGTTGCATTTGCTTGTGCCAGTTGTTTTAAGAAGCTTGGAGAGCACTCAGTGTTTCAGATTGTCTCCATCCTCCACTTGTGAATGATGCATCTTTCAGTTGTATTCCAAAGGAACATCTGCAAGACTTCCATATTCCACCTAACACAACTAAGGGTCTGCCAAAATCCTAATACTGATTTCAGTCAAGGATCACCAAATCAAGAGCAGAGACATGGTTTATGGATACTAGGACTATTTCCTGAACAGTGCTTGCCCTATGTAAGCCTTCTGTGGCATGCTACTGCAGTTCAGCCCCATGACACAGAACAGGAAGCATCACATAATGTGACTCCTAAGATTATCAGCATAATGTTTCCAAAAGCTTTGTTCACTCCTGCTCTCAAACTGTCACCTTATGTTTAGCCCTCAGTAGACCATAAGAAACACAGAAAGAAAAAGCCCAGTCCTCTTGCCTGAGGAGGACATGGGAAGACTGAGAAAGAATGACCACTTGCTCTGCAGGGAGAAGCCATGCCGCTGCTGAACATGCCATGCACCCAGGTCACTCAATCACTCACCTTGGAGTTCTCCACAATGCGCTGTGGTGTGACAGACTTGGGAATCACAATCACATTTCTCTGGATGTGGAACCGAATGAGAACCTGCAAGAGGCATATCACTAAGTCAGAGACAGGTTGGCTTTTGTTCTATGGCAAACAGAGCCTGTTCCAACAGTTGTTTGCTGTAAAGTGTACAATTCAGCAGAATTAACCCATATCTGCAAAGCTACATTTCAAATCATACCTGAATTCTAAGCAGCACTTTCTGAAGTGCAAATACAGAAGTGGTGGAGCCCCTCATAGAAGGCCTCCTATCCCATTCGGTTTAGTGATATTCTGTTCCTTTCTCTCTGACCTAGACTTTCAGTAGGCTATATAAGGAAGGGTTCATTTCTCTGCAGCAGGACACAAGACAGGGATACTGAAACATGACAGCATCTGAAGAAGGGTCAAGAAAACGTTTCTTGTTGACAAAAAAAGAGCCCTTACAAACATGCATTACAGGCCACATGCTAAACAAGCCTGCATTGTTACTTACGAGCACAGAAGAGTGCCACAGTTGACAAGGAATGAAGAACTAGCCGGTCCTTCACTTTGTCATTAGCTTCCTGTAACACAGCATAAAGGACAGAAGTACCCACTGTCTTGCACCTGACGTACCTGTGCTGGGGTTTTGTTGTGCTTGGCTGCAATCTCTTTGATCTTGGGGTCATCCAGAAGTGAAGGATCCTCTGGCTTAGCCCTACACAGAGAAAAGATGATCAGTGGCAAGAAACCTCTATAGATCCAACCTTGCAGAGATCTGTATCTGGATGAATAACTAATAGTGTGCTTCTAGTCTCAAGGTTTCAAACATAAACCATGCCAGCTTCCTTGCAAAGTGCAAAGCAATCTTACCATGGCCTGTCAGGAGAGCCAAGTGGACTGTACGCTGTCACAGCAATCCCTTTGGACTGACAGTACTTGATCAGCTTCTCCTGGGTAAGGTATGGATGACATTCAACCTACCAACATAAGAGTACAAAGACTGAGTGATTTAAGTGCTTTAACATGTTCCAGGGATTAGTTTTTAATCAAATCAAAGGCTGTTTTTTCTTCTAACTTGTAGGCTCTGTGCAATATTATGCAGCGTTTGTTTTCTGTATGCCCCTACCCCCTTTCTATTTGTAGTAGTTCTCCTTGCAGTGAAGGGTCCAAGGACTCTAACACCACTCCTTAAAACTTTGCTGATCCATATAATCTCCAACATACAGGATCACCAGGTATGTAATTGCTTAAATGGGACAGTTCAGCAAAATGCACACAAGGAAACTGTAAAATCAAAACAATAGGATAGCAGATCACCAAGTACAAAGTTCTCTTTCCATCCCTAATTAAACATGCTATAAATGTTTTTTACAACTTCAATACCAATATTGTTTCATTCATTTTTATTTGCTTTGTGTCAATACTCATGCTGAATACCTTCAGTCTGCAAATAGTGAGAACGGCTAACTGCTACAGATTTTAGACCTTCAGCTTACTGTCCATTGTAGACCTCTTATAAACATGTGTGCTTACCATGCATTTCCATAAGAATATCAACATAACAGAATACAGACTCCTTAACAGTGGGTCTGTATTCTGGCAAGCTAGTGTACAAATACACAGCATGGAACAGGAATTATTCATGTGTCAGGAGGCAGTGGGTGAACATGAATATTTGATATTTTGCAGAGGGACTTTCAGGATAGCTCCACACCAGAGAGCACTACTTTTCTTTCAGCAGTTAACATCAAGAACCTTTTTGACTACACTGTCATTTGAGCCTTCTGCAGCCTGCAGCTGCATTCTGAGGAAGTCCCTCGAAACTGCAGCCCCTGCAGGCAGAGCAAGAGAATGCAAAACATGGAATCAGTTTACAGCTGAGTGTTTTATTTGTGGCTCTGGCTGCTTGCTGTTATCAGAAGCCTGCATGGCTGTTTCCCTTCTGGGGCACGTTTGCATATTAGAGAACAGGACACAACTCAGTTTTTGGGACAGATGAGACATTTTGCTTCAGCAGCTCCAGAAACAGTGTCTGGCTATTTTCTCAACTTTTCAATAGGTGGAATTTATGCAACACAAGTGATATAAAGTCATCCTTACCTGTCCACTGGCACTCAAGTTAAACTTCTGAGCTACATTATCTAGTCTTATGTTTGAACCATAGTGCAAAGCCTATGATGTACATTTAAACAAGAACCTTAAAGTATTGCAATCCACACTGTGTGATAATGGTCAAGTACACGAGTCAGATTTCCTTACAGAACTAAGTACTAGTATCATTGTAATCACTACCTTGCCAAATTAATTTCTCACCACAAATGAAACCAGTGCATACTGACTGTGTTTAAATTAAAAACAGGAATGACATCAAATACAATGGATTACTGGATTACATGTGAAACATCTGCACAGAATAAGCGTTTGCAGGAAGCACTATCACTATTAGGCCAACTGTAGGTGTTAATAGCAGACAAGCTTTCAGGCTTGCAAGCATTTCTTCAGAAGCAGTAAGTTCGAATGGCAGGGACTAAAGATCTGTTGCTCTGAGCTTAACTTGATTATAGTAATCGGAGAGCTTGAGAACATTTGCAAGTGTGAGAGATACAAGGTCAGCAACTTTTATGCAAGAGACAAAGGTAATTACCAACTACAGTGACAGTGGCAATGAGGTGCAGCTGTCAGTAGAAGTCTTATGATACCTTTTAATAAGTATCCTAAAAGTATATTTGGAGTGATAATGAAAATACACAGTAGAGAATTATGAATTTTGTACTTGTCAGAATGTTTGTTTTATGTTGAAGAGACTTCCAGAGAACAATCCTATTAGCTTTCTGAAAAAGGCGTTAAAAATCCCTTTTCAGTACATATGCTCAAGATACCACAATAAATTAACCAGTTCTTGTAATCAGGTATCAGTAACTGAGACTGCAGTCCTTCAAATGCCATAGCAGTCAAGGAAAAGTCTAGGTAGACCGCACAGGGGTCTATCCTGGGACCTATCCTCTTGAACAATTTCTGACAAGCTATAATCTTGTTAAGTTCACAGGTTATACCAAATTGCAGGAGGACCCATTGATACATTCAAGGGCAGGGCTGCTACTTCAGAGGGACCCACTCAGGCATGAAGAACAGGCCAAAAAAACCCCTTATGAAATTCAACGAGGCTGCACATAAAGCCCTGCACCTGGGAAGGAAAAGCCCCTGGCAAGTGATCATCTGCCCCCCTCATGAATTCAGCAGAGGGCCACCAGGATGGCTGGGGGCTGGAGAACCTGCTGTATTGGGAAAGGCTGAGGGAGCTGGGCTCATTCAGCTCAGAGAAGGGAAGACTTCAGGTCTCCTAGCAACAACTTTTAAATACCAAAAAGGTCAGCCAAAGACAAGCCAAGGCCTTCTGTGGTGCATGGCAGAAGGACAAAATACAAGTTGAAACAAGAGAGTTTGAGACTGGATATGATTCCCTCCCCCATGCACCCATGGCAAGGGCTTAGGCAGTGGAGCACACTGCCTATAGAGGCTGTGCAGCCTCCATCCTTGCAGGTTTTCAAGATGGCTAAAGACCCAGGCAACCTGGTCAGATCTCACAGCTGATGCTGCTCTGAGCTGTGAATTACAATAGATCATCTCCCAAGGGCTTCTGCCATCTGAATTTCCTGAGATTTTATTCTATATACATGGGTGCTTCTACTCAATGGCCTACCTTGCAACTTCATTTCCTCCTTCTTCCCAACAAACCCTCATTAAGCCTGTAAGCAGTCCATAAAATATGTTCCTGTTTAGTTCCCTCAGCCATTAGCAACAGGAACTGACCTCTCCATGGAAGAGCTGCAAAAAGGTCACCCAATTCTGTTAGGTCATCATATATATACACTAAGTTTTACTCCACTTCAAGGAAGTTTTTAAAGCTCACCTGAGTTCTCCCTGCACCCCTCAAAAAAAGGGATTCTGGAGCTGCTCCTTGCCAGACTGCCAAGCAGAAAAGTACTGCAGAAAGTCCATAATAAAGAAAACAGTGCCTTGTGCATCCAGAAGTAGTAGAAAGGTGGGATCAAGAGAACATGCTGTGTCTACTCCATTCTCTTTTTATAACCTTGTTTCATAATAAGATCTTAGCAATTCTTTAAAAAGAAAAAAGCAAACACAAAACACCACCCAAATATTTTCTTACAGTCACTTAGCAGCTTACCTGATTATTTGCAGGCCTGTATTTCAGTCCCGGCTTGTTCAAGATTCTTTCAATCTGCTCATGGTTAAAGTTGGAGATACCAATGGCTTTTACGAGGCCAGCATCCACCAGCTCTTCCATGGCCTAACACAAAGAGAGGCAAAGACAGCATCCAGTGTACATGGCAGGGACTGAAGAACACATTCTTCCTGACATGGCTTAGTTTGAGAAGCACAAAATGACTGTTCAGATTCTGAGAGTTCAAGTTTGAGGGAAAAAAAACCAAAACAGAGCACTAGTATATTTGTGACATGTCTCCCATTTCACCAAAGCTCAAAAATGCATTCCTAACAAAGCAGAACTGGAAAACAATGATACCAGTGAGTCCTTCCAAGTCCTTCTACATAAATGAAACAATTTAGACTGCTGAAGGTAATGAAAACATGGAAGAGACTGCTGAGGACAAAAGACATGATTCTCCTGCTGTGGCTAAACTTACCTCCCAAGTTTGGAGAATATCAGTGTTGCTGGGTATAGACATGCCTTTGTCATCTGTGGGAAACAGCTCCTCTCCTGCCTGCCAATGAGACAAAAAATGCTTGAAACACTCTTTGTTCGGAGGTTAACATCAGCTGAAGTCCACAATACTACAAACTCCTACTGCAGGACATACTAATATTTATCTATATGTGTATTACTTAATACTAATACTCATTATCTACATTCTTCAGTCCGTTCTTTTGCTTTCATTTGTCATTTTTTGCCTGCAGCCATCCCAGTAAAGACAGGTACTTCTGCTGGACACAGTGTCCTCTGGCTCAGCAAAATATATATGGTGAAATATAACTCTCTGCTTATAAAATTACAGCTGGTTTACAAGTTTACTTGCTGAATTACAGAAATACACAGTTCTTATGTGGATGTAATGAAGTGTTTTATTAAAATGTGTAATAAGGACCTGGAACATATTCAGTCTATATTGGATCAGATTTGCTGATAAGAGACACTCACTGTTTAAGTTGCTGGCATAGGGAATGTTAAAACAGCCAGTGTTCCAGTTAGGACTACATGCCAGGTATCAACTTGATTTTAAGCCAGCTGTTTTCTAGTGATACATTATTATACCATAACACATTTTCACTTTGATAGTTTTGTGCATATGAAACTAATTTTAAAAATACAGATGCTACAAAGAACAGCTGATACCCGAAGCAACAAGTAGAAAGATTTTGATTAGGCTCTAACAGAAAGACTAAGCTGAGAAAGACTCGAACCAAGACATCAGTTCCTTTGCACACAGTCAGTCAAAGAGTTACGAACTAAAAAGCTTCACCTTTTGAAATCCAAGGTCTGTGGAACAGTAAGGCTGCTACACCAAAGTTCAGTTCAATCTGTACTGTATTAAAGGACTCAGTGATAAAAGACAGAAATAGAAGACAGAAACATGCTCTTGTTCTACAATTCTGTAACGTACAGAGGACAGAATTTCTGTCAGGTAGCAAAGCACAGCCCTCTTTCCCACAAGGAGGGAAAGACATCATCATCAGCTGAGCATACTTTGGATTTGTAGAAGACAACACATAGACAACGATCAAAAGGAGACCAATATAACTTATGCAGCAGGGAAACCCACCCCTAGTTCAAGGTCTACCTCTTCCATAATGAAAAGGGCAGAAGATGCTGTGCAAGCAGGAATCTCAGAGGTAGGGATCAACAGCCTGGCTCACATGGCCAGAGTAAAGCTGAGCACCAGAGCAGTGCTGGTATACAACAGACACAATTATCTGTGTCAGTTGGAGGAGTTACTGGGCTGTAAAGTTATGTAGCTCTTCAAAACTGCCAGTCACAACAGACAAAGACAAATGCACTGCTGTTATTGTACCTTAAAACCAAGAGGCCAGTGGATGAGGTAGAGATCCAGGTAATCCAGTTTCAGGGCAGCAAGAGTCTTCTGGCAGGCTGCTTTCACTAGAGGCTTCTCATGAAACGTGCACCATAGCTAGAGAAAAAAAACAAGGCACACTGACTTCCTAGGTTAAACCTCTTGGAACCCCTCTGTCCTGTTCAGGAGAGTGCCTGTCCCCTTTGGAAGGTGACGAGAAACTAGGTCATCCTACTGATCTTAAAATGGCGTTTGCTCTGTGAGCAGGACTAGCCAGTGACACTGAGGGCAGTACATGTAGTGGCAGCACACACAACTGAATGGTGGCATAGCAGACAGCAGCAGTCTGGTTCCATTGATTAAGACTTCATTTAAAAACCACCTACTAGAAGGTCAGATGCTGCATAAAAGAGGACAGCTATCCTATACCACCAGGTCCTTACCTTACTGACAATGAAGAGATCCTCTCGTTTCACAACGCCTTCCTTGATTTTTTGCTGGATCCCATCTCCAACCTCGTTTTCATTCTGGTACACGTAGGCACAATCAAAGTGGCGGTACCCAGCATCAATGGCAGCCATCACTGCCGCTGTTACTTTCCCTGGTGGGGACTGAAAAATAAATACCCGACAATATAGCCCAGCGGAGAATGCTCCGCACCCCACGTCCCTGAGCACAGCCCTGCAGCGGGGCAGGAGCTCGGGCTGCGACGCGGGGGTGCAGCGAGGGATCCCTCGGTGCCAACGGCCGCAGCGGCACCGCCGCCGCACCGGGAGGGGAACCCCGGCCGGGATGTCGGTGGCGCCAGCAGCGCTGCGGCCGGGCCCGGGGTGGCAGCGGGGACGGGCTCCGAGCCGGGCCGAGCTTCGCCCCTGGCGGCCACAGCCGTGCCCGCAGGGCCCAGGGCAACCCCGGCCGCTCTCCCTCTGTCCTCAGAGCGGGGCCGCAGAAGGGGCGCCGGCACCCACCCGGGCGGTAGCGGGCAGGGCCGGGCCCAGGCTGTGCACAAGCGGCCGCAGCCAGCCGCCCGCCACCAGCTCCGTTACCTTCCATGTGCCGAGTCCCAGGATAGGCATCTTGGCGCCGGTATACAGCTGCACGTAGGTCGCCATCGCCTCACACACCACGCACGAACACCAGCGTACAGCTGCCGGCACAGCGCCTTTAGTAGCGGCCGGGCCCGCCCCGCCCCGCCCCGCCGCGGAGGGTGACGGCAGGGCGGCTCTGTGCCGGGGGGCGCGGCTGAGAGGACGGAGCTGGGGCTCTGTGGGCCCACGGCGGTGATGGAGTCCGCGTCTGCGCGCCCCGCCGCCGGGGTGAGCGTCCCGCAGCTGCCCGGGATGCGCCAGACGGTGCTTAAACCGGGACTGCGCTGCCTTCACCGGACAGGCGTGCGGTGTGCGGTGCGCGGTCTGCTTCCGCACCCGAGTAGTATCCCACCGGCAGCATCCCGGTCCCTTGATGTACGCCTCAGGCGCCCCCGGAATGGGGATGACAAAGGGGACACGAGACAGACGTGTCTGTGCCCTTAGAGCTGTTGGCGGGCTGTGAGCCTCAGGCCAAAGAGGCCTGAGCCCTTGGGCTGGAGCAGCATGTCCCCATGAGAGGGATGGTGGCCAAGGCTGGTCCCCATGTCGTAGCCTTGTGACCCCGTGTGCTGTTACAGTGAGAGGGCTGGAGAGACGTCGGCATTGCTGGCTTGTGAGACTGCCCCATTCCCCTCTCCAGATGGGACACATGCAGCTTCCACTTAAGTGAGCAGGACTAACTTAGGATAAAGTGAGTTTAAAAAAATAATTTTAGTTATAATGTTGTGAGAGGTTTTTTTGGAGTGCTTTGAAAGTTTGCAGAAGAGGAACAGTGACTTTTTAATGAGTGACATAGCGACCAAATTTTCCCTCCATCTTTAGGGAGGTGCTGAGGGCCTTTCAGAATAAAATGCATGATTGTAATCACATGTGGTAGGTGGCCAGTCATCTCACACGGGAAAGTGGCTCTGAGGTGTTTGCAGACAGGCTTACACTGTTCTGCAGAAAAGGCGGCAGTGCAGTGGAAAAAAACAGACTTGCCTGGGAGTCGTTGCTGCTCATTCACACGTGGAGAGTTCCTTCAGGTGCAAGAAGAGTTTGCTCAGGATGCTTCTCCCATGGCAGAGCACCCTGCTCTCTGCAGCTTTCTATTTTTTGCTTCATTTAACTTATGGTTAGGCAAGGTAATCAGTTTTTCTCTTTGATGTTCCTCCTGTTCTGTGTCAGTGCCATCAGCCCTCCCCAGCAGGATGCGGTGTGGTTTTGCTTGGATCACGAAACCATTGCATAACTCAGTGCTTATCTCTTACCCTTCAGGTTCGGTTTTCCCTGGCGGTTTCTTGTCACAGAGATGCTTCCATCTCGTCACAAGAGGTTTCAGGCAGAAGTTCTGTATTTTGGCTTTGCTGTTGGCTGTTGTGAGCGGGAGACTTTTCCCTCACAGCTGTCAGGCAAGTTGATCTTCTGCTGTTTACTCTCCTGAAGGTCCAGCGGGGGCCATCACAGGGCAGCAGGACCTTGGGGGATGCAGAAGTGCCACGTGTGCCACCAGGTGACAGCCAGTGTGGTAAATCTTGTGAGCCATGACCTTGGTAATAACAAGGCCAGCTGTTTTTAACAGTGAGTGCTGGCGAGAAGGAACTGCGTGGGGGAAGAAGAGTTTTTATTTTTCTTTTGGCCCTGAAACAGGATGCATAGTACCATGAGGTTTTCAGTTTGTTTGGCTGACTTTGCATTTAGTAGTTGCAATTTCACCACAAGTTGTAACTTTGGAGACCAGCAGTGTTTGGTATCTGAAGGTCCAAAATAATGGAGGTGGGTATGTCCTTGTGGGAGTCAGTCTTCACTGGCAGAGACCCTGTGGCCTGCCGAGAAAGCACAAAGGAGGTGACAGAATCGCAAGGTACAATCATCTCAACTCGTAAGGGGAGAGCTGCAGGGCTCTGCAGCTTTAGGGGTACTGACAGACACAGGCATAGCTACAGCCAGTGTTTTGAGGTGAGAGCATGCGGATTTCAAGCTTGAATCCCAGGGAAGGGCAGCAGGAATTTATCCCCTTGCTTGGAGCCTTTAAAAGGGGAGGATTATCTTGCTCGGTGGGATGCTCCAGTTCAACCTCCGGGGGCTGGCAGGCAGATCGGAGGGTCTCAGCCGAACCTGACTGTAGAAGACCTTGGCCTCTTTCTCGCTCTGGGCTCAGATCAAGCCAGGAGCATATTTTGATGGGCCTCTCATCTTCTCAGAGTTGAGAGGCTTTTTGTCTTCACGCTGGTATTTGACCGTTAATCTCATCTGCTTAAAAAACATGCCCCGGGCACAGCCAAGTGCTGAGGAAGTTCCCGCACCATCTGCAGCAGTTATTGGGTGGGAAGAGCATGTTTAGTGGCTGGAGGAAACCATGAACTGCCCCAGGCCAGTCAGAACCGGTTCCAGCAGGCTCTGCTGCCTGGGGTGATGGAGCTCCAGCCATGGGAAGAGCCTGTGTGGCCCCCCCAGTTCTCCTGCCAGGGAGAAAGGGTGGCAAGCACCTTACCCTGCAGGGTGTCCCCTGGGGACAGCAGCCTGCCCACCCAGGGACACTGAGCCACAGTAAGTGGGGCTGAGCGTCAGGCACCCAGTCCCATATGCAGAGCTGCCCTTGCCTCTGGAGGGACTGGGTGGGCTAGGTGTAATCTGTGGTGAAAATGTGGGAAGTGGGGGCAAGGGCGGGGGGATTGGTGTTTGTCTTTGACAGAATCTGTGGAAGGGGGAGAAAGGAATTTACTGAAGTTTGGTCTCTTTCTTGGGATGGCAGCTGATGAAGAATGCATGGGATGCCCAGCCTTGTTGTGGCCCTGAACTGGAGTAATGAGAGGGACTCTGGAAGAAGCCACGATCCTGGTCCTGGGAATATGCAGTGGTGGAAGCAGCGCAGCCAGTGTGTATCCAGGGGTGAGTGCAGACAGTGTACAAACAGCTGGAGAAAGGAGGGACCTGCGGAGGCTGTTGCTGGGTAGGAAGGTGATTGGGAAATAGTAGACAGGTGCATCCTCCAAGCCCGTGCTCCAGTGGCCTGGTGCAGTGCTGTCTCCATGTGTAGGCTCCAAAAGCACTGGCTGGGGAACTGCAGGGGGATTAACTGTGAAACGTGGGGAGAAACATTTGAAACATTTGTGAATGTGTGAAACGTGCTGCTGTGATGTGGCTGTGCGCTAGGGCTTGCCATGTGCTGCTAATGGGGCTTCAGGGAGACCAGAAGTGCTTAGCAGAGTGGAGTAGTCAGGCTGATTATCTTTACTGAAGTAGTGTGCATTAGCAAGTGCTCAAGGCAAAGGGGAGGTCTTTGGTCAGAAGAAAGCAGTTAATAGCACTGATTTGGCCAGATGGAAAGCTGTCTGCCAGGTAGGCTGCAGCTGTGGGAGCAGCAAGTGGTCTTAAAAGTGGTTGTGTCAGAGAGGGACACTTGCACCTCTGGGGGGAAACAGCACTGATGGCAAAGTGAAAACACAGCCTTTTCAGGCAACCTGAGTTGCAAGGTGAAGCAGACCTGTGTAGATGGGAGTGCTGCTCCCCAGAATGTGAGCGCTTTCTCGACTGTCCTCTGCTCAGAGTGAAGTTACAGAAATGCTGAACACTTGCAGTAACTGGTGCACCTGCAGTGGCTGTGGCAGTGTTGGGAAGCAGGAGCAAACGTGATGCAGTTTTTGTCTCCGGAGAGCAGAGTTCTGGGGAGTTTGGGTTCTATGCTACTTGCAAGCACTGCCCTGCACAAGGGAGGAGAGCTTTGGGATCCCCAGTGAAGGGCTGTGTGGAGCAATGTCCTGATTCTGATGATCCCACAGGAATGTGAGATATCCCCACAGAGTGACTTGGAAGGAGATAATTGACTGCAGTTGCTTGGACTGCTGGATTGTGTTTACAGGCAAGGGGAAAGACACTCTGAAAAAATGGTGATCACTGATGCCATGGCCTGAAAGCTCCAAGGTTTGAGCACTATTACTACTGCCCCTCTGGCATCGCCTGATAAGCTGGTGGGACGTCAAAGGAGTGACTTACACATATTGTACAGAAGGGAGCATGCCAGAACACAGGCAGAACATTAGCAGCAGGGCAAAGGATAATGTTGGGAGTCCAGTAGTATGGTTGACCTTGGAAAAAGTTTTAAAAGGGGCTGGAAAGCATATATTAAGATTGCTGCGGTGTGGATCCTGATAATTTTGTCTGCTGGGGAAGGAGTGGGTTTCTGTTGCGAGTTACGTTCACACTGATGAGATGTTAACTACGCTAGTCTGGTCTGCAGGGACAAGGGATGGAGTTTATAATGAATATACATTAAGATTGTGATGATGTTAAAGGTAGAGTTTATGTAAAGGTGAAACAATTCTTAATATATCTTTCAACAAGGTGAAGGGTGGAATGTAAAGGACATAAATTGCAGGGGGAGTATAAGGGGATTGTAATGGTGACCTGTGTGGAGACCATGAACTGTGCAGTGCTAGCCAGAACCAGTTCCAGCTAGCTCTGAAACCCGTGTAACCACCCTATCTCATGCCAAAATTTAAGCCCATGGTGCCCTGACTCAGACACAATGTTGGAAACATAGGTGCACTCTTTGAAGGAGGTCCATGCTGAAAGGGCTTCTGAGGGGACTACAGCTGGTGGACGAGCCATGCTGGAGCGAGGAAACACCTGAAGGCACTGCAGCCACGGGGTGACCCATGCTGGAGGAGGTACACCACTGAAAAGAGAGTGGTCTAAACCTTTTGCTCTCCCTGCACCATAGCAAATGTTGTACCTTACTGTTCAGTAAGAATGTGTATTTAGTCTCAGCAGAGCTGTCCCACCTCAGCCTGGGGATTGCTGAGGGTTTTATGGGTTGCTTCCTTTAGGAAGCTGCAAAACAAATGTTCTTGGATTACATGCTCATGAATTAAAAGTGGAAATTTTGGGAAGAAGGTCCTAAGGTGCCTCTTTTCTTGAACAAAAGGTTTTACTATCTTCCCATGAAACCCAATGTACAACTTTATGTGTTTAGTCACCTGCGCAGTCGGACGAAACAGAAAGGTGACACAGCCACAACAGCAAATGCCTCCTCATCTCACCCAGTGTTGTTACAGGAACCTTGATTGTTTTGATGGCTTGTGTTTGAGTGTCAGGGGAGAAGGAGGTTTGGGGATTGATTCCTTGAGACCTACCCTTGCACATCTGCCCTGCGGCAAGTATGCTCCAGAGTGGGTGTCCATGCATGTGGGGGGTGTGTGGTGAGCTGAGGTGCCTGGCTTGCCATCACTGGGTTGCTGGCACTTGTGTCTCTGCACCGTGCCCTTTGGGGCCAGGATCTGCTGGAGGTGGAGAGGCCAAAGGGGTTGGTGGGCTCAGGCCCTGCTGTTCCCTGTGGGGTAAGTAAGCCTCCGCTGCTGCAGCTCTGTGGGAAGGCGTGGGGACCCCAGCTGCAGCCCTGGGGCCATGGGACCAGGGCAGTGGTGGGAGGGGGTGGCTGGGCTGAAGGGGGCTGCTGGAGGAGATGGCTGGAGCCAGAGAGGACGCCACCCCATAGCACCTGTCCCAGGCTGGGTGCCCTGCGCTCGGAGCATTTGGTGGTGCTCCAAGAATTGGCCCCCGAGGCTGACGAGGCCGGTGGTTTGAGCACAGCACCGAGGTGCTGAGCCTCCCCAGCCGGGAGGCTGACACCCGGGTGGTGTGGCACCTGAAATGCCCCCAGCACCGCGGGGGCTGGTGGCCGGCGGGGAGGGACAACGTGGGTCTCCTCTGGGGGCTGGCTGCCCTCTGGTGCCCGCAGGGGAAAGTGCCGAGTGGCTTTGTCCCAGGGAGGATCCGTGTCCTCAAAGTGCAGGTGACTGCAGCCGACCTCTCTGTGCGTATTTCGTTCACCTTTGTCCACAGGAGAGAGGGTGCATGAGGTCTAGAGAGCCTAAAGAGCAAGTTGGGTCTGAACAAAGGGCAGATCCCACTACGGGTGTAAGTGGATCATGCTGAAGGCTGCTGCTGTTGTTTAGCCCAAATCTCCCTTGGCTGTGACTGGAGCTTAGATGTTATCCTTGAGGTCAGCACCTAAAGTTAGGGGAGATGATTCCCCAGCAGAGACACTTCAGCAGCTGGCTCTGACTCAGGAGCAAAGGCCAAGTACAGCTGTACAGGGTGGGTCTGAAATACATGATGTATCTTAAAATCAGAGCAGCAAGGAAATTCTCCTTTCTTTTGTTTGGCTGTACAGAAGTACCAAAAATACTTATACTGCATCGCTCTGCCACATTTTGTTCCTGGCCCAGGGGGTTGTGTATTACCTTCTTTTGGAAGTTCAAGTTTGAAAAACAAAGAAACAAACTGAAACAATTTATCTGCAAGGGGCAGAATATTGATCTCAGAAATAATGGAGCTAGTAAAGAATGAAAGCAGTTTCTAAAGTCAGGTAGTATTGGGGGTCTTGCGTCCTATCTCACTTCTAGCTATCAGGTCTAGGCGACAGCATAAGCACACTTTCAAAGCAAAAGATCATTTTGATCAAGCAGGAATCTGTTTAATTGTTGCATTTACAGATTAGTTTTTCTCAAAGACAGGCATTTGAATGAAGTGGCAGGTGCAAGTTCTGACATTTTTTTTCACTTGTTAATGGTTTTCATATAAGAATAGAATTTCACAACTCCCAATAATCTGAAGCACATATTGAAAATGTGTTGTATCTAAAGCACACCATGCTGTTGTATTTTGACACATAGGAGAAAGCCTGTATAACAATACTGCCCAGTATGCATCTGTTTTCTGCATATGGATTTTTTTTTTTCCTGAGAGGGATAAATAGTAAAAACACCCTCTTTTTCAGTTAGTTTCGGAGTGGTGAAACTCCTGGTTGTCTCACTCATCCTAAGGAAGGTGGTCTTTAGTTCACGTTTCTGAGAGATATTTTTCCAGTGCTCACAACTGTTGATTATCCTCCTTAGCTTGTTGACACAAGATGAAGTACAAGCATGAACGTGTAGTTGTCTCTCCCTGTTTTCTCCTTAATTCCATATTTTTAAAGAGAATTATTACGGCCCACATTTTGTTCCTTAGAGCAATTTTACTGTATCCTTACTTCAAAAAAAAGGAAAACCACTACCACAATAAATCACTGAATACATATCCTATGACTTCACTGGCTGCAGGAGGCACAGATGCAATAAGAAAGCTAGACTAATTGACAGGAAGAATATCAGACCAAGCTCTGAAGGATATGAGGGCAGGATATGACCACCTTCAGTATTCAGCATTGAAGGGGTAATCCTTGTGAGTTGAACACCTGAAGGGAATAAAGGAATTAGTTTCAGTTGTATTTTTAAAAATTTTAATATATCAAGCTGTAGTGGGTGCTTAGAGGAGGCACCAAGGCAGGATCTGAACTATGTAATTGTAGAATGTGTGTTCCATATTGTTTTCCTGGATAGTGTGTGCCATTTGTACACTGGGAACACTCAAGTCACTTAGTCAGTGACTCAGGCTCTCAGCATTCTAGGCAATGTTTAGATGCAAAAATCTCTGTGTATGGAATCATAGAATAGCCTTGATTGGAAAAGACCTCCAAGATCATCATGTCCAACCTTTAACCCACCACTGCCAGTTTCCCACTAAGCCATGACCCTTAGGACCACATCTACACATAGAGCATTCATAACTTAAGGGTTTAGAAGAATCAAATACTGAATGCTACCACTTATATGCTCATTGTATATGCTCTTGAGAGTCTGTTAAAGCTGAAAATAGTTGCCATCTCTTCATTCATCAATTCAAAGTCAAACACCTAATGAGAAACAGCTGGAAGTCACCTCTATGAACAAATCAGAGACTGTAAGCAAAAAATCCTTTTGCCTGAGGAGGACTTGGGAATGCTGAGAACGAATCACCACTTGCTCTGCAGGGAGAAGCCATGCTGTTCCTGAATGTGCCATGCACCCAGGTCACTCATAATCGCTCACCTTGGAGTTCTCCACAATGCGCTGTGGCGTGATGGACTTGGGAATCGCAATCACATTTCTCTGGATCTGGAAGCGAAGAAGAACCTGTGGGAACAGAGCACTGAGTCAGAGAGAGGATGGCTCCTGCTCTGGAGGAAGCAGAGCCTGTTCTAACAGCTGTTTTCCGTAAGCTACACCTGCTTCTGCAGAGCTGCTTTTCAGGTGGGTCAAGGAAATATTTCTTACTGACAATCAAAGAGCCCTTACAAACATGCACTGCAGGCCACATAGTAAACAAACCTGCATTGTTACTTAACAGCACAGAAGAGCACCACAGTTGACAGGGAATGATGAACCAGCCTGTCCTTCACTTTGTCATTAGGTGTCCCACATTACAGGAAGGCGTACCCACTGTCTGGCACCTGTGTAACTGTGCTGAGGTTTTGGTGTGGTTGGCTGCAATCTCTTTGATCTTGGGGTCATCCGGAAAGGAAGGATCCTCTGTCTTAGCCCTACTCAGAGGAAAGATAGCAACAGAAATCTGTATTTAGATGAATGATTAATGGTGCATTTACTGTCTCAGTGCTTCAAGCATAATCCGTGCCAGCTCCCTCACAAATTGCAAGGCAGCCTTACCATGGCCTGTCAGGAGCACCAAGCAGACTGTAGCCTGTCACAGTAATCCCTTTGGATTGACAGTACTTGATCAGCTTCTCCTGGGTGAGGTATGTATGACATTCGATCTGCCAGCACAAGAGTACAGAGATTGACAGCAATACAACTGCTGTAACTCACTCCAGGGATTATCTCCTAATGCACTTACAGTTCAATTTCTGCCCTAATGGGCCAGTCTTTGCAAAGTTTTGTACAGCACCTGCTTTTACAGTAAAGCTTCTTCTATCTCTGGGTCTTTGCTCTGGGGAAAGAGCATTTCATAAGGCACATCTTTGGGTTCTTTGGCCCTGAGAAAGCATGTTCTGAGGTGCTTCTCTGAGATTTCTAGGCAGTAGTTTAGCACATATTGAGAACCTCAGTGCCTTCTATATTCAGTAATAATGTGGAGTCGGATTAGGACATGCTGCGTCTGCTCTGTTCTCCCTTCTTCACTGTCCTTGTCATAAAAGCCCTTTTCTGGTGAGTTTATGTGAAGGGGTTCTAGAGATATCTGTAGTTTTGGATTTGCATTACCCTGCTCTTTTTTTGGTAGCTACTTGCAGAGAAAGTGTTAAGTATCCTTAGGACCGATAAGCTCTGGAGTGAGCACTCAGTGAACCTGCAAGAACTACTGTAGGAGATGTCTGAATCTGTGCAAGGCCACTTGGAGAAATAAGCATTACAGCAGGTTATGTAGCTACTGCATACAAGGGGGCAGTGGCTGCTATGTGCAGACAAAGAGTAGTGATTTTCTGTGTGCACATACACACACTTTAGTATTTTATATAACTAGAAAAGTCGTTGGGGCAGGTACCAGGAAGCCACTGGTGTACTAATACATGCTCTGCTTCTGCATATACAATTAAAACTGGCCTCCCATTTCCAGCTGGGTGACTGAGTGAATTGTGCATGCATGAGAAGAAATGCATGTGTTGTGTGAACAGTTATCTGCTATTAGTAACAGATCGATACTATTACTAATAACAGAACAAGTAAGGTATTTTAAGAAGTTATGGTTGTAATTTGTGTACTAGAACTTCATCTCCCATCAGGATACAGGAGATCTACAACACCCTCATGTGAAATAATCAGAAATAATCATAGGGCGGCACATGCTTTTATCTACTTTGTTCTCCCTTTTTTCATATTCTCATTCAACTGTAATCAGATCTTTATAATCCCTGAAAACTCTTCCCCTGCAGTCACTTGGCAGCTTATCTGGTTATTTGCAGGCTTGTGCTTCAGTCCTGATTTGTTCAAGATTCTTTCAGTCTGCTCATGGTTAAAGTTGGAGATACCAATGGCTTTTACGAGGCCAGCATCCACCAGCTCTTCCATGGCCTAACACAAAGGGGAGCAAAGTCAGCATCCAGTGTACAAGACAAGGTTTGAAGATGTTCTTGCTGGTATGGCTTGTTTCCCTTCATGGGAAGGGAACAACAGCTGTTAGGATTCACAAAGTTTGTCTCCTGGGGGAAAGTGCACAGTGGTGTATCTGTTCCATGTCTTCAATCTCATCTAAGCCCAAAGGCTCATTTCTTGGGATGGCAGAGACACCGAGTTAGTTGCGAGTGGAAAATAATGATAATCAATAATGTGCTATCGAGCCAGCACTGGAGCACTGTACCCCCGGCTGTAGGTAAGATCACAACCTAAAACATCTTTATTCCTGCAAAGTGCATTTGAACAGTTTAAAGAATTGTGGTGAGGAAGCCCCCACTGCTGGTGTTACTACAGTCAAGCAATCTGATCTGCAGCTCCACTGAAGTTTATGAGCTTGACTAAGCATCATGTTTTGAAAAGCTACATTGTATACCATAAGGTAAATACATAAGAATTTTGTGACTGCTGAAAGCAGTGAAAGCATGGAAAAGACTGCCAAGAACAGAAGACATGATTCTCCCACTGTGGCTGAACTTACCTCCCATGTCTGCAGAATAACTTTGTTGCTGGGTATAGCCATGCTTTTGTCATCTGTGGGAAATGGCTCCTTCTCCTGCCTGCCAGTGATAAAGAAAGTGCTTTGTTGGTAAGTTAATACCAAGACAACTGAGGACAGTGATACCTTTAACTTCTGCTGCAGGAAATACTAATACTTGTCTACGTTGTTCGTGCTGGTTGATGGCATTTTGCCCAACCATGCCTAGCAGGAGGGATGGGTGCATCTCCTGGACCCAGCAAAGTGGTGACTCACCAAAACACATACAGATAAACAAGCCACACCACTTGTGGAACAAAGCAGAACAAACGAGCTTGCTGTGCTCCTCTACCATACCTATTAAGGGAGAACAAGAACTGTTTTCCAAAAAGTATAGGACCTGTTTAGGACTAAAGGACATTTAAGTAAGGTCTAGGGTGAGCCACATCTGATGAACAATGTATTACATAGACAGATCTTCTGTGAGGGGAACTTTAGTTTAAGTTAATGGCATTAGGAAAATCAGAATATCTCAGAGGTACAGGAACAGAGCTAGGTACCCACATCTCAGTATTGCTTTATACCTAGTGTGTTGTGCAAATGTCAGAGTATTATCATCGAATAGTTTGGGTTGGAAGGGACCTTTAAAGGACCCTACAGTGAGCAGGGGCATCTTCAACTACATCAGGTTGCTCAGAGCCCTATTCAACCTGACCTTGAATGTTTCCAGGGATGGGGCATCTACCACTTCTCTGGGCAACCTCTTCCAGTGTTCCACCACCTACCTTGTAAAAAATTTCTTCCTTTTATCTAGTTCAAATCTACCCTCTTATAGTTTAAAACCATTATCCCTTGTCCTATTACAACAGGCCCTGCAAAAAAGTCCCTCCCAGCTTTCTTATAGGCCTCCGTCAGGTACTGGAAGGCTGCTATAAGGTCTCCCTGCAGCTTTCTCTTCTTCAGGCTGAAAAACACCAACTCTCTCAGCCTATGTTCATAGCAGAGGTGCTCCAGCCCTCTCATCATCTTTGTGGCACTCCTTTGGGCCTGCTCCAACAGGTCCATGTCCTTCTTATGTTGGGGGCCCCAGAGCTGAACACGGTACTCCAGGTGGGGTCTTGCCCAGAGCAGAGTAGAGGGGGAGAATCCCCTCCCTCAACCTGCTGGCCACACTTCTTTTGATGCAGTCCAGGATACAGTTGGCCTTCTGGGCTACAAGCCGACATTGCCGGCTCATGTCCAGGTTTTCATTCACCAGTACCCCCACATCCTTCTCTGCAGGGCTCTCAGTCCCTTCATCCCCCAGCCTGTATTGATACTGGGGATTGCTCCAACCCATGTACAGGGCCTTATACTTGGCCTTGTTGAGCCTCATGAAGTTCACATGGGCCCGCTTCTTAAACTTGTCCAGGTCCCTCTGGATGGCATCCTGTCCCTCAGGTGTGCCAGCCACACCACTCAGCTTGGTGTCATCTGCAGATTTCTGAGGGTGCCATGACACTTTTACTTAAGGGTTTTGTTCCCATAAAACTAAACATGACAGCTTTGAAAGTATGATAAACAGTTGATAAGCTCAAAAGTAACAGATAGGATGGAGGTCTTAACCTGTCTGTAGCAGACAGGGAAAGTTAAGACTAGAAATAGACTGAGACACCAGCTCCTTTGAAGTATATGAAGTATGAAACTTGGATGTCACAGTCTCACCTTTAGAAATCCAGGGTCTGTGGAACAGCACTAAGGCTCCTGCAGCAAAGGTAAGCTCAATCTGTACTGTATTAAGGACTCAGTGATTAAAGACAGAAATGGAAAATAGCAGCATTTTCTTTTGCTCTGTGATTCTGTAACATGCAGAGAAGAGAATTTCTGCCAGGCAGCAAAGCACAGCCCTCCTTCCCACAGAGTAGGAGGCCAAGTCACTGGCAGATGAGTATACTTTGGGTCTGTAGAAAACAATGCACAGCCAAAAGTAAAGAGGCACAACTCATGCATGCAGCTGGGAGGCCTGATCTTAGTGCTAGGTCTGCCTCTCCCACCATCAAAAGGGCAGAAGATGCTGTGTAAGCAGCAGTCTCATGGGCAGTGATCAGAAGCCCGGCTCACGTGACCACAGTAAAGATGAATGAGCAGCACTGGAGCAGTGCTGGTACTACCTACAACAGACACTGTTCTTTCTGGACTGAAGCAGTGCTGCGTTACTGGCAGTTTTGAGGAGGTCTCCCAGGAGGGAAAGCCAAGGGCATTGCTGTTACTGTACCTTGAGCCCAATAGGCCAGTGGATGAGGTAGAGATCCAGGTAATCCAGTTTCAGGGCAGCAAGAGTCTTCTGGCAGGCTGCCTTCACTAGAGGCTTCTCATGAAACATGCACCATAGCTAGAAAAAAAAACTAAGGCTTTCTAGGTTAAACCTCTTGGTACCCCTCTGGCCTGTTCAGAAGAGTGCCTGTCCCCTTTGGAAGGTGACGAGAAACTAGGTCATCCTACTGATCTTCAAATGGGGTTTGCTCTGTGAGCAGGACTGGCCTGTGACACTGAGGGCTGTGGTGGCTTTTGTGATCAAACAGGGTTGTAAACTGAAAAACACTAATCCTGCTCCATTAGTCAAGACATGTAAAACCTACTTATTACAGGCAGGTACTGGTTAAAGAACTCTTTTTAAGTTAGTAATTTCAGTGGTGAGCCAAATCTAGGATTTCCTGCAGAAGCAAGGAAAAAGGCACACTTTCTGGGACTGTTTGAGTTTAATACACATTTTGAGCAGTCCCATGAAAATGGAGAATGTGGAGCATATCCTAGGTAACTCTCTACAAGATAAGGTGACAAAAAAGCTTCCATCAGTACTGGCCTGAACTGTGTTCTGAATTACTCCATGCTATAGCACAGAGTCTTTCCCTATTGCTCTGAATTTCCTCCTACGGACACGTTCTACCCAAAGCAGGCCTTGCTCTGGATCCTTACCTTACTGACAACAAAGAGGTCCTCTCGTTTCACAACGCCTTCCTTGATTTTTTGCTGGATCCCTTCCCCAACTTCACTCTCATTCTGGTACACGTAGGCACAGTCGAAGTGGTAGTACCCAGCATCTATGGCAGCCATCACTGCTGCTGTTACTTTCCCAGCTGGGGGCTGAAAAAAGAAGGTTAAGATCCCAAATCAAAGCATACAGGCTATTTCCTAGTTATCTAGAAACTAAAGAAACTCACACAAAGAGGTTTCAGGACTCCCACACAGGCTCAGTCCAACAGCCAGGGAAAGCAAAGCCCCCAACACCAGGACAGCTCTCCAGAGCTGGACCAGGAGGAGCAGAGTTTTGTGCCATGGAGCTCTGCAGTGCCTCTTGCCCAGCACTACCTCGCTTCCCAGTGCTGTGTCTGAGAAGAGGAGCAGCAGCTGCCCACCTTAGTCATCCACATCACCACGGAGTACTGTACCATCTTCTCCCAGGTAACTAGTGATAGGACGAGGGGTAATGGCCTCAAGTTGCACCAGGCGAGGTTTAGATTGGACATTAGGAAAAATTTCTTCACTGAAAGGGTTATCAAACACTGGCACAGGCTACCCAGGGCAGTGGTGGACTCCCCATCCCTGGAGGTATTAAAGAGATGTATAGATGAGGTGCTGAGGGATATGGTGTAGTGCTGGGTTAATGGTTGGACTTGATGATCTTAGAGGTCTTTTCCAACCAAGGCTGTTCTGTGATTCTGTGCTGTAGCCCAGCTCCTCCCCAGGCACATGCCACCTGTCATTTGAGGGTTACACCAGCTGCTTCCTTAAGTGATGGAAGAGATGTACGTTTCCATGGGTTTCTATGCCCTGGAAGGGCACCTAAGAACACAGACACATTGGCATGTCTTGTTTAGACGAATCCAGTAATGTTTGCTTTGTGGCATTGTACGGATCTGTCTGATTTTGCAGTCATCATAACAGTGGTGCAAAGCTCTGTCAGAACTTGCTTGAAACGCATGAATTGTCTTCCAAAGCCGTCTCTCGTTACCGGGTGATTCCGGGTAACCTTGCCTCGGGTGTGCGGTGTTCAGCAGAGGAGCAGCAGGGAAGCCGGGTGCCCCAAGGCAGCAGCAGCAGCCTTCGCCGCGGGGAGGGGTGGGGGCGGCGGAACTCCCCGCAACCCGGCCGGGGACACCGCCACGATCCCCCTTACCTTCCATGTGCCCAGCCCCAGAAGGGGTTCAGCTGCAGGCAGGTCGCCACGGCCCCAGCAGGGACGCTGCCGGGACATGCAGCCCCCCGAGCCCCTTGAATAGCGGCCCGCCCCGCCCGGGGACAGCCACGGCCCTACGGCACCCGGCAGTGTCCTCAGAGCCGCCCTCTAGGCGAAAGCAAGCCGTGATTTTAAAGAAGAATGTTATTTTTAATGTTGGGATAAGTTTCTTTTAATACTTTTTGCAAGTTGTAAAAAAATAGAGAGTTTTTGATGACTGGCATGATGATCACACTGTCCTTCCTTTCAGGGAGGTACAGAACATCTTTCAGAATAAAATACAGAAGGGTAGAAATAAATGGTAAGTGGTCTGTAATTTTACATTACAAATCGGCTTTGAAGTTTTGCAGATAAAAGCAGGCTCTTTTGTTGAGGTGGTCACAGCGCAGTGGAACAAAAAATTTTTAAAAATGTACCTGCAGATCCAAAAGGTGGTCCAGGATGGTTTATGTTCAGGCCACCTGGGAAGCTTTGCTCGTTGCTCATGCTTGGAGAATTGATTCAGGTGCACGCATTAGTTGGGAGTATAATCGTGCATTTTCCTCTGGGTGCCTCTCCCACAGAAGATGCTCAGCTACTTCGTAGCTTTGTACTTTTTGCTTCACTTACCTGAGGTCAGACAAAGTAATTTGTTGAGTCTTTAGTCTTCCTCCTGTTTTGTGTCAGCACCATCAGCCATCCTGAGCAGGATGTGTTGTTTCAGTTATACCACAAAACAGTCATACAATGCAGTGTTTGCCTTTTAGTTTTTTCTGGTTTCCTTCTCTGTAAACGTGCTCTGAGTATGCTCAAACTCTTGGGTTTTGGTTCAGGGGTCAGTGAAATCAGTGGAAAGATGGTGATCAGCCTGAGCCTGTTCCTCAGTTCTGTTGAAAGTATTAAAAGCAAGCTGTTTGCATGAGAGGCCTGCTGGCATTCCAGTTGAGGGGGTTTGATACTTCCTTTTTTCCTTCCCACTGTCCCCTTCAGGGAAACGGACACTGGCTGTCTGCAGAGCTGTAGGAAAGCTAGCCTAGGCATTGTGTCTGGTGGCCATTCCTGCTGGGCACTGCTGACGGTGGGAGAGGGATCAGAACTAAGGTTAACAGAGGTGTGGAGCTGGTGCGCAGAGTGAGTGTTGTTGGGGAGGTGGACTGCATGGTGTTAGCTGGGCTCAAAGACAAGAGTTTTCCATGCCTGACCTCTGTCTTGGTCCTAGTTATTAGCAGAAGTAACATGTAGAGGTTGTATTCCCTGGACGCTGGAGCTAGTGGTATTGTGCTGATGGTTTGTTAGTACCAGCAGTGTCATGCTTAGACTCCAGATATTGGAGGTCTCGGTGCAGGAACTGCCAGAATCAGTCAGATTTTGTACTGGAATGGTGCCAAAGTCAACTGGTACCATCAGAGAGTCGTGCTCTGCAAGGCTGTGGAAGCTTGCGAAGCCTGTCTGTTTGGCCAGTAAGATGGGGTCTCTTATGAGAAGGAGGAAAAGGCCTTGCAGTATTTGTTCTCATTCGTCTGAGCGTGTCATTTTAGGGAGAGGTTTCAAAGCCTTGTGTTCCTGTGGCAAGGAGCTGGGTAGTGTGAAATGACAGATAATGAGACTTGGTGGAGAGCACAGCTGAGAAATGCAGTTTGTCCTTCCTGTCATTTTCTCCTGAGATTTCTATGTTGCTTCCTCTGTGGCCTGTTCACATTCTCCTGCGAAGGTGGGTGCTTGGTTTTCCCCAATGGTTTCTTGAAGGAGAGATATCTCTGTCTTTTAACAGAGGATTTTGGGCAGAAGGGTTGCATTTTGCTTTGCTGTTTGTGCCTGTTGGTGTGAGACTTTCCCCAGATCATGCCAAGACATGGGAGCTGTCAGTTCTTTCTCCTGAAGGTGTGACTGGGGTTGTCAGATGATGGTGGCGCCTCTGAGAAAGAAGTGCTGCATGTGTCAGCGGATGACAGCTAGGCTGGGAAATACTGCAAACTGTGTGTTCGATAAAGTGCCCAAGGGTTTCTTGCATGAGATGAGGAACTATGTGTGTGAAGACAGGTCTGATTTGATAAGCGTGCAAGGTTTTGCACTAACGCTGGATGCTTATTGTAGTGCCTTTCAGGTTTGTTGTGTTGACATTTGCACATAGCAATTCTAATTCACCAAAAATCATACCTTCAAGAGATGAGCAGTGTTTGTCATCTGAGAACAAGAAGACCCAAAATGGTAAGCGGGTAGGTCCCAGTGGAAACAACTGTTACCAGTAGAACTGCCTGGTTTGCTCCTAGCCTGCAATGACAGAGAATTGCAAGTCTCCTCTGAGGGCTGGCCTGCCCTCTGATGCCTGTAGGGAAAAAATCACATGGTTTTATTAGTGGAACTTGTCCCAGGGAGGGTTCATGTCCACTAAGTGCAAGGTGACTGCAACTGACTTCACCTCTGTTCATAGGAGAGGGAGAGAGAATGCATTAGATCTGGAGAGCCTAGAGAGGTAGATGTGCCAGAGCCAAGAGCAGTCCTAGCCCTGGGCACTGTGAATCACAGTGAAGGCTGCTGCCTTTTTTGCCCAAGCATCCCTTGTCTGTGACTGGAGCTTAGAGGTTGGCCCTGAGGTGCTGCTTGCACCTACACTGTGGACACCTAAACTAAATTGAGATGAATTTCCCCAGGGAGACTGCTGTATGTGACCTGGGAGTAAAGGACAAGTATGTCCAGTACGGTGTTTCAAATATGGAAATGTGCTTAAAAAAAATCCCAAACAACAAACACGCCAGAATCTAAAGGGGCAAGCACTGCCCCTTATGAATTCTGATGCCTTTGTCTATGATAAGTAATATTTAGCATGAAGATTTGTGCTCCAATACCTCCTCAGTATATTTTGTGCCTTGTCTTGAAGTTGCATGTTACATTATTTTAGAAGTTGTGGTTGGAAATATTTGGATGACCTCCATCTGAAAAGCATATTAGGTATATTCTAGGGACTTGTGTATATATATATTTTAGAATATCTTATGTGATCTCAATATATCAGTGTACTGAGCAGAATATTTGCACATTACATTTTTTTCCTGTTGGAATGAGTGAGAATAAGTACTATCAACACCTAAAGCTGTAATGTACCTGAGGCCTATTGTCTTGTCTCTCTCATCACCATAACACTCAAACCCAAAGTGCAAGTTTTGTTCACACCTCATTTGAAAACAAAAGCTTTTCTTTTTAATCACATAAAAGGCTAAGTTCTTTTTGCATTTGTCATGGGGTAAGGGGGCACCAGGCACCATGCCAGCAGTAAGCTGAATGCACCAGGTGGACCAATGGGCCCGCCAGGGAGTGTGTTACATATGCACAGGAGTAGTCTTGGCACATATGAGCTATGGAAGTGAAAATGGCAGGAGAACAATACTTGGAGGTATTTACAAGGTGTAGTATTATGTGTCCCTCATCTCCTACTCCAGTGAGTCAGCATGGTCTCACCTGGGGGAAATACAACACTCACCTCTGACCTGTCTCAGTGTTAGATTGTGGGCAGTGGCTGAGCACTAATACCTGCTGTTATACCTTGTGTGCCTCATCATTTTGGATATCAGCATAGTGATGTTTCCCCATAGTGCGTTTTACTGTTGTTTCTAAAGCTAGTTTTCAGTGCAGTGTGGCAGTCAAATCAGTCCATACTATTACAAGATAGCTTTCCAGCCCTTCCAGGGATTGTTCTCCTGTCACATTCATATCTCATCTGTACCAAGACTCCTCACACAATCCTAGTTTGGATGGGCTGGTGAGCCATGGTTCATTATATCCAGTTATTCTACTCCTGATCAAGGCAAGATCATGATGATCCTGTGGCGTTCCACCTCTCAGCCTTTCTGTCATCTGTCAAACATTTCTCATACATGCACTCAGAAACTAATGACATACAATGCAAGCAGCTCAAGTTTGTATACATGTATTCACTTGTTGCACTAAAATGACAATGGTAGTATGGCACAAGCAGTAGGTCAGTCAGCAGTTGGTCTTAATAGTATTAACCTTTACAAAAGCAGGTTTTTTTAATCATCTTGTTCTCAAGGAAGTTTCCAGACCACCCAGCTGCTCAAGATACAACCCAAACGTCATATGCGTTTCACTTTTGTCACTCCAGCTTGATCTGGTGTGGATGCTGATCAGAGTGCAGTAGCTGTACTGCAGATGCCCTGTGTCCACCAGCCCAAGGTACATTGCACTTATGGACCCCTGAAGTGCCATGCTGTTGAAACACCTCTTAGTTATCCTAGCACTGCTCAACAAGGCTCCTCCACCATGAGGGACAGGCTTTATCAGGGAAAGCTTTACTCATACACACAGGTACAGTTAATGGAGATCTGTCGATCAATTCAGTCCACAGTGATACCACTGTACAGCTTTCCAGCAGCTCCAGGTGTTGGTCTCCTATTGCTTGTTGATCCACAGTCCATACTAGGGCTTGTCATACTCAGCTGTTGTTGTCAGCAGTGCTCTGTCAAGCAAAGCTTATTATACCAAGTTATTCAACTTTTGACAAGCTCTTATGCCCCTGTGACATCATTTAAAATTGAACATGGATGAAGGTTTCCAGTGACATTGTTGACACAAATGACTTGGTTTGTCACCTTTTCTACATTAGACTAGAACTTCCAAACTAGCAGCAACTTAAACATTTTTTATTTTGGATAGGAATAAACTTGAATACTAATTTCTGTCCAGTTTCAGCCTGTAAAAGCATGTGGCTGAAATAAACCAACTCATACCGGGTTATCACCTGTAGGTCTGGATGTTTTCCCCATTTTTTCTTTTTTCTCAGAAAGCTTTGGGCTGTGCTCTAGAACTGAATTGTCTCATCTTCAGGCAGCGATTATGCAGTTCATTCTTTCAGGGTGGATCTTTCTTCTGTGCTCACATACCCTTACCCTGCAGCCTTAAGTAGTGTCAATGAAGACAGAATATAAAAAAATCAGTTGCTAGTTCGTTCTTCATGTTTTCTGCTTTGCTATTTCAGCCATGCAGAGACACTCATCTAAAGAATAGATAATTACTATAGCCCGTATTTTGTTCTCTAGAACATTTTTACTATTTCCTTCCACCAAAGAAGAAAAACCCAATGTCACTGAATATGTATACTATGCCTTTGCTGGCAGCAGAGGTACAGTGTGCAATCTACATAGCGGACAATTTCAGGCAATGGTAGAAGCTCATTAGATCTCAGAGGCCTGCAGAAGGGCAGGATAAAACTATCTTCAGTATTCTGCATTGAAAGGGTACTCCTTGTGATTTTTGCACCTGAAGGAAATCAAAGAGGAAAAGATTACTCTCAAGGCTGAAATAAATGCTGTGTAGAACTACACAGGCTGTGTAGAGGAGCCTTCAAAGGATGCTCTGAATTGTATAACTGCAGAATGAATTTAAGAGATTAATTAGTGCCCAACAAGCTATTTTTCAGGCACTGAATAGTGGTGGGACCAAGTTACTTTCTACATAAAGAGTTAAAGTTCACACTGCTTACAAAGACAACTAGTTTCTGTGGCCTTTCAGCTAAGACTTCTTGTCTGGCTAAAGGCTGCCAAGGTGCACATCTGCAAGCAGTTGTTTTGCATACTGCACTTCATATGGTCACGCCCTCCCCAACTGCCTGTGTAAGAGTTGAAATTGGTTTATAATGGTAATTTTTTTCCCTCCGAGTTGTAATTTTAAAACTGCCTAATGCTCATTTCCCCAATATGGACACAGCCAAAGTTATCAACCAGAACCCTCCTTTTGGAATTCCAGGCACACAATGAGTACATAGTATGACTTCTACTCATCCGTTAGTCAATAAAGTGAAAATATAACTCCACTAAGATCTTAAACAACAGATGCTTCATCCCTCAAATTATTTCAGATTTCAAAATATACCCAATTTAAGTAGCGGTAACAGTACTTGAGAGATTAGAATAAAGATCATGAAAAATATAAGAGTTTGAAGGAAACGAGCTGTCACTTACGTGATCATTTCACAGATCCTCCAGTTTCTGTTTAAGCTGAGAAGAGCTGACATCTCCTCTTTCGTCAATTCAAAGTCAAACACCTAAAAAAGAAAAACAGCTGGAAATCACCCCTTTGAGCAAATCAAATCAGAAGCAAGATTCACAAGGTTAAAGAACAAGTTCACATCAGAAAGAGTCCTGGTTAGAAACGATGGCTGCATGAGACAGGGAAAGATTCTCTCTGGATTTTCAAGACTCTACTGGCAGAGGGAAGAAACCAACAAAAGAGATTGCCAGCTGCAGTTACATGTGCTAGCTGTTGCAAGGTGTTTGGTGAGCACTCAAGTGTTGGAGAATGCCTCTATTTGTGGAAGATGCATTTCTCTCCAGTTCCACAGAAATATCTGGAAGACTTTCTTTCGTATTTCAGTAAGTCCAGCTACGTTACTTCTGAAATCTTTATGTCCAATATCAGAAAAAAACCCTGACTTAACAGTAAGAGGAACAATATGGTTTACTGACACCAGGACTCTTCCCTTAACATTGCTTACTCTTTATTTTGAGGAATGTTACTGCACTTCAGCTCCAAGCAAGTGCTGCCCACCACTTCATCCACAGGTCACAGAACAGGAGACACTATGTAAGGTGACTGAAAAGGTTATCAGCACGCTGTTTCCAAGAGCTCTGTCTATCTCTTTTCTCCAACTGTAGTTTTCATTGTAGCCCTGGCTTCCAGACACAGAGAAAAAGGACAGTCCCCTTGACAGAGGACAACTTGGGAAGGCTGAGAAAGAATCACCACTTGCTCTGCAGGGAGAAACCATCCCTGAAGGGCAGCACCCAGGTCACTCATGCCTACCCTGTATTGTTGGCCAAGCCGTGTTAGAGCACTGTTTGGGAGAGCACTGCTTGAAGAGACCAAAGGAAATACACTCATAGTCAATCACCTTGGAGTTCTCCACAATGCGCTGTGGCGTGATGGACTTGGGAATCGCAATCACATTTCTCTGGATCTGGAAGCGAAGGAGAACCTGCGGGAACAGAGCACTGAGTCAGAGAGAGGATGGCTCCTGCTCTGGAGGAAGCAGAGCCTGTTCTAACAGCTGTTTTCCGTAAGCTACACCTGCTTCTGCAGAGCTGCTTTTCAAATCGTTCCCATTCCTCTGGCCTAGGCAGTGCTTCCTGGAGAGCAAAGAGGGCAGTGCTGGAGGCCCATATGGAAGTCCTCCTTTCCCATCAGTTCCTTTTTGGACTTTCAGCAGTCTATGCAAGGCTTTCATTCTCTACAAGGCTTTCATTCTCTGCAAGAAGACTTGAGAGGGAAAATGACATTTGAAGAGGGGTCAAGAATCTTCTTCTGGCTGAGTGCCAAAGAGCTTCTTCAAGGGTGTATTGCAGACCACATAGTTGACAACCCATCTTCCTACTTAACACCATAGAAGAGCACTACAGTCCACAGGGGGACACTGATAGAGGCTGTAATCTCTCTTCAGGCATAGTCTCCTTAATGGCTGCGTTACAGGAAGGAGTACCCACTATCTGGTACCCACGTACCTGTGCTGGGGTTTTGTTGTGCTTGGCTGCAATCTCTTTGATCTTGGGGTCATCCAGAAGGGAAGGCTGCTCTGGCTTATCCCTACAGAGACACAAAAAGGAAGAAATGGCAAAGAATCTCTAGAGGAAGATTCTAAACAAATAAATGTATAAGCGTGCACACACATCCGCACCGTTATTCCTTCAATTAGTGTGAATGCTTCAAAGTTAAGCCACACTAGCCCACTTGGAAATTACCTGTCAGGGCGCCCAAGGGGACAATATGCTGTCACAGTGATCCCTTTGGATTGGCAATAGTTGATAAGCTTTTCCTGGGAAAGGTATGGATGACACTCGATCTGCCAACACAGGATGAGAGACTGTGTAGAACTACTGTAGTGTTCCCATGCTTTACAGATTTTTTTCTGAATCTTAATTTCCTAATTACAGGCTGCCTTAATCTTACCCTGCATGTGGTCTGTGGGACAGAGGCAGTGTAAGACTATACTTCTATAAGACACCAACTTTTATATTGAGTCCTTAAGTGGTTTTTGGATTTTGGATTTTATTCTGAGAGACTTTATAATACACTGATTACAGCCAGAATGATAGCTCGTGGCTGGGTTCTTTTCCTTCCAGAGACAATGCTTCATAGGGAAATACTCCAGAAGTTATAAAGAGTGGTTCAACAAGGCAAGACCAAAAGGAAATATTCTGTTCCTTTTTGTACTGAGAAATATCCACAAAGCGAGATTTAGAGTACATGCTGTGTTTACTTTCTTCTCCCTTTTCCATATCCTTATTCAACTGTAATCAGATCTTTATAATCCCTGAAAACTCTTCCCCTGCAGTCACTTAGCAGCTTACCTGGTTATTTGCAGGCTTGTGTTTCAGTCCTGGCTTGTTCAAGATTCTTTCAGTCTGCTCACAGTTAAAGTTGGAGATACCAATGGCTTTTACCAGGCCAGCATCCACCAGCTCTTCCATGGCCTAACACAAAGGGAAACAAAGTCAGCATCCAGTGTACATGACAGGGCCCGAATACATTCTTCCCTGTTGTGGCTTGTTTCCCTTCATGGGACTTGCCAAGTTTTTGATTCTCAAGGGGAAAGTGGGTACCGGTAGCATCTGTGCCATGTCATCTATCATACCCAAGCCCAAAATCATTGCTGAGACTGAAATTCACCGAGTTACACAAGGAAAAGATGGCTCTCAGTTTACTATTGTGACAGCACTGGAGGGCTATGCCCTAGGAGGATGGCAGGATGACAGCCTAAGTGTCTATTTCTGCAAAATCTGTTTGAGCTGCTCAAGAACTGCATAAGAACTGTGGTGAAGAAAAATCATACTGTTATGGTCACATAAATAACTTTTTCTAACCTTAGGCTCTTCTACAGCTCCACTGAAAGTCACTGTGCAGTTCAGTGACTTGAGATGCTAATCCAGTGAACAGGAATCACAGCTTGACTAAGCATGCACATTTTTAAAAGCTATCACATACTTTTGTGAATTCTTTCCAACTAATTTTGCATACATGCATGAGCCACTCTGTGAGTGGTGAAGCTAACACCACTGCTGAGGACAGAAGACACTATTCTTCCACTGGCGCTGAACTTACCTCCCATGTCTGTAGAATATCTGTGTTGCTGGGTATAGACATGCCTTTGTCATCTGTGGGAAACAGCTCCTCTCCTGCCTGCCAGTGAGAAAGAAAATGCTTGAAAACTCTGTTGATAAGTTCCCTTAATACCATGAGAGCTGACAACCATGATAGCTTTAACTTGTAGTGCAGGCAAGAACACTTGATTTTTGACTACATTCAGCCATTCCTTCCTGAGGAGCAGGAAGAATTAAAGGCATTTTTGCCAGTGCCAAAGACAGGTTTTTCTGCTGGACCCCTCAAAGGGATGACTTGCCCAAACACCTTCAGGGGAACACACCACTCAGAAGCACAGCCTCCAGTCTTATACGTGTTCACTTCACATATTGTTCTTTTGTGCCCACTTAGAAAGAACTGGTTTGCTCATTTTCCATAAGGGCATCAGGGGCTTTAGGTACTGGGAACACGTAGCTTTGGTCTGTACAATACCAGCTCTGCTAAAAAGAGGTATTATGTGCAGTGACAGTTCTTCCATGACAAAACTCAGGGTAAAGCTGCTAATACTAGGAAAATCAGAAAAGCCTTTGTATACAGGTTATGAAACACCAAGACTGAACTGTGTTTAACAGCTCTTTGAAACTGTCTCGTGGTGACAGTAGCACTTTCATGACTTTAACATAAAGCTAAAATAGAACACAAAATAAAGATGAGCATCTGTATCAGGTTCGGAAAAGATTCCTATGCACAAAACAACTGACTCAAGTAAAAATATGTGCAATAAGCATTTTTTCATTAAAACACTCACCTTATTCCTAAGAAGATTATATATTTCTATCAAAAATACTTGCCTGTTCCTAAGTAGATTTATATACATACTGACCCCTGGATATACGGAATACTGCTGAGTAGGAGAAGGATGGATCATGGTGGTCTGACGGAGGGGTGGCAGGTTGTGCAGCTTCAGGGTGTCCCCTGTCTCAAGATGTGCATCAGGCCTTCTCCCCGTTTGTCTGATCACCATGCCTTATATCCCCCTCTTTGTGAGTGGAAAAGCAGTGGCTCTGGCATGAGTTCACACCTGCCCAGCATGTGAACAGAGGCCTGCCAGCTTCATGGACTCTTCTCGAAAACAGCGGCTTCCCGGGTTTACTAAACTTTCCCATTACTCAAGGTCTTGTTCCCACACCACTCAGTTGCAGATGTTCCGAACTGCAATTTTCCCACCAGTGTCTCACCATGGACCATTACTTATTAACCCTAATACAGCATCTCAAAAGCAACAGGTAGGATGGAGACCGATCAGACTGTAGAAGGAAAGGCTAAGAGTAGACAAATTTAAGCTCAGACATCAGCTCCTTCACTCATCTATCAAAGAGTTGAGGCCCCCAAGAAGTTTCACCTTTTAAATTCTTGTCTCTGTAACACCACTAAGGCTCCTAACACGAAAGGTCAGGTCAATCTGTACTGCATTAACAACTTGGTGATTAAAGACAGAAATGGAGAACAGAAATATTTTCTCTTGCTCTGTGATCCTGTAACATACATAAGAAAATTTCTGACAGGCAACAAAGTTCAGCCCTCCTTTCTGCAAGGGGTAATTATGAAATGAACACACACTGATTTGTAAGAGAAAGGGAGGGCAGCCAATCTTATGCTTGCAGCTGGGAGACCTGCCCCTCCAAGATCAAAGGGATAGGCAGGCAACAGTCTCAGGGACAGAGGTCAAAAGCCTGGCTCACACGGCCAGAGTAAAGCTGAGCACCAGAGCAGCGCTGGTACACACAACAGACTTGATTGTCTTTTATAGCCAGAGTAACTGTTGGGCTGTAAAGCCATATAGCCCCCCAAAAGCAGTAGTCACAAGAAACAAAGTCAAGGACATTGCTGCTACTGTACCTTCAAGCCAAAAGGCCAGTGCATGAGGTAGAGATCCAGGTAATCCAGTTTCAGGTCAGCAAGAGTCTTCTGGCAGGCTCCCTTCACCAGAGGTTTGTCATGAAACGTACACCACAGCTGTAGACAAAAAACCAAGGCACACAGTGACCTCCTGGGTTAAAGCTCTTGGGTGCTCTCCTGCACAGTGCAGGAATGTTCCATCTTCTTTGGAAGGCCATCCTAGTGTGGAATGAGGCCATCTAGTGGTCTTCAGGTGGGACTTGCCCTGTAATAGGACTAGCCTGTGACACTGAAGGCAGTACGTGTAGTGGCAGCACATGTATTTGAATGGGATCATAATAAAGTCCTCTGGTTCCATTAGTTAGGACATTATTTGTGCTACCTTCTTTTACACAAGGTCTGCCTTTGCAATAGATGGCTTTTAAATGAAGATGTATCTCTGTCATTCCTGACCACGTATAGAACTCTTCAATTGAATGTAGCAGGCAAAGCCAAGAAAATACGAAAAAAGGCATAAAGTGGCTGGCACCAACCTTTACCAAGTTCAGAATCCAGCTAAATATCCTGTTTGCCTCAGTAAACCAAAGAGAAAACCCACCAACCACACCTTCCTTGGGACATCTGCTGGGCATCCAAGGTGCTCAGAAACTCATCTTCCTCCCCCCCAAGGACAGAGACACCCCTTTGGCAGGGCTGCGAGCCCAGCTGCTGGAACAAGCATCAGCCACTGCCAAGCTCAACTCCTCTGCTATGCTTTAGCAGTGAGTGAGGTGCTGTTACCAAACTGGTTCTGTCTCTGTATCAGTCGTTTGCACCAAGTGATCTCAGACCTCTGCATCATGGGTTTCTACCTTGCTTGGTGCTACCTGTCCCTCTCCACCTTTATCTTGCTTCCCTTCTCCTGCACCAGTGCTCTACAGGTGGCCTCTCTACTCCAGCAGAGCTATGAGATGTAGGGCCAGGTTCCTCCTCATCCATCCCCCAGCACTTTCAGGTCTCCTCATCAGAGTGCCAGACCACAAAAGGGCTCTGGTGCTCAAAGTCCTCAGTAGACTTTTTTGGGGAAATCAGAGTCTTGAGTTCCCTCAGTTTTATGGGATTAACTGGAGAAGACAGCTGCCACCAGACAGTTAAGATAAGGGTGATTCTTCTCCCTGCTTAAGGAACTCTCTTCTATCCAGGGGCTACAACAATAAAAGCTACTGTCAGTGGACAAGAAAGAATCAAACTGCATCACTGTGCTGAGGAAGTGAAATAAGAAAGTAGTACCAGGAGCCACCTCATTTGCATTGCAAGTTTCTCCAGTGCTACAGCATAAAACAGCTTCAGTTTCCTACTATAAAAATGGCACAGGTAAAGCAGGTCTGTCTATGATCCAAGACTACCTGATCCTTACCTTACTGACAATGAAGAGATCCTCTCGTTTCACAACGCCTTCCTTGAGCTTCTGCTGGATCCCTTCCCCAACTTCCATCTCGTTCTGGTACACATAGGCACAGTCGAAGTGGCGGTACCCAGCATCGATGGCAGCCATCACTGCCGCTTCCACCTTACCTGGCGGGGACTGAAGGGAAAAAGGTACAACGTGTCTCGATTTGAGATTCTCACGTGCTGCTCCTTAGGGAGATAAACACGGGGCGGCGAAGGACCCTCGGTGCCAACAGCCGCAGCGGCACCGCCGCCGTACCGGGAGGGGAACCCCGGCCGGGATGTCGGTGGCGTCGCTGGCGCCGGCAGCGCTGCGCCCCCTCCGGGAGCGAGAGAGGGTCCCGGGCCGCGCTGCAGGGGGGCTCGCCGCGTTACCTTCCATGTGCCCAGCCCCAGGAGGGGCACCTTGACCGCAGTGCCCAGCCGCACATAGGTCGCCATAGCCCCACTCGGGAACACCTTAACAGCGGCCGTCCCGCCCCGCAGCTGCCGGTACAGCTCTTCCGGGAGTAGTACCCGCCCACCTCGGTGATTGGTAGCGCTGGGCCCCACCCTCCTTAGCAGCCAATCACAGCTCAAGTCCTGCCCCGTTAGCAGGGCCGCCCAATCAGCAGCGAAGTGGGGCAACCAATGGGAGCCCCGGCCGGCTGCCACGATAAGGTACGGGGGGAACTATCTGCGGGGTGGTGGGGGGTGGTGTCGGTGTCCGTGCCCCCAGGCCGCCCGCAGTGTCTCTTCCCTCCCGCCTCGGAACAGTTTGATATTTCTCCGAGAAGGGCGTTCTCCGCCAGAGCTGCCGCCCCAGCGGGACTCGCACCGGCCCTCCCTCCTGGCTCAGGCCTGCGCCTGCTCGGGCCGGCCTTCTACTGAGCTCATGTGAGAGCTGAAGTCAGTTAGAGACAGCGGAGGTGGTGACCCCGCCGGCGTGCATCCTGCACACCTTTCCTCCGGGTGAAGCTGCGCATCAAAAGATAAGGGCTGAAGGCAGCTGTGCCCCGATGCAGCTTGTGTTTGCGCAGGGTTCAGCTCCTGCAGCCCCTGTCCCCGTGCCACGGGTTGTTCGTGTGTATCTCACTCGTGATACGTGCTGGGGTCTTGCAGCACCCTGTTGCACTTCACCCCATCGGTTACCCAGTGGAGAGCCCGTTTCATTCAGTGGCACTTTGACCCGTGATTTGTTATTGCTAAAGCTGGGCGTGTCCCAAATGAGTCAATAAACAGGGGTCCCGGGGCAGGGCATGAGACAGAGAGGTCTCTTGCTTTCAGCGCATGGAACTGCTCCCCCACTGCTGGCTGTGTGGTTGTGGGCCAAGGAAGGGCTGAGCCCTTTGGCTGGAGCAGCGTGTTGCCGTGACAGTGAGGATGACCTGGGCTGGTCCCAGGAGCCTTGTGACACTGCATGCTGATGACATGGGATGACTAGAGAAGCCTTGTTGTGGCTGGCTTGTGAGAGTGGGGAGTACTCTGTTCCCGTCTCCAGATAATGCAGCTTTCACTTCAGGGCAAGTGAGCTTGTAAGTAATTTAGAAAATACTGAGTATAAAACACTTCATTTTAAATGCTGGGAGAAATTATTTCTTAGTATGTTTTCAAAACCGCAGAAGAGCAGCAAGTTTTCACTGGGTGTCACAATGTCACAATTGTCTATCTGTCTTTAGAGAAGTGCAGACCATATTTCAGAATAAAATATACAAGAGTAGAAATAAATGGTAGGTGACCTTTAATTTCACATTAGAAACTGACTTTGAAATTTTGGAGAGGCAAAATATGCTGTAATGATGAGCTGGTCACAGTGCAGTGAAAAAAACCCTGAGCACAGCACCGAGGTGCTGAGCCTCCCCAGCCGAGGGGCTGACACCCGGGTTGTGTGGCACCTGAAATGCCCCCAGCACCGCGGGGGACTGTGGCCGGAGCTCGGGGGCTGGTGGCTGGCAGGGAGGGACGTGGGTCTCCTCTGAGGGCTGGCTGCCCTCTGGTGCCCGCAGGGGAAAGTGCCGAGTGGCTTTGTCCCAGGGAGGATCCGTGTCCTCAAAGTGCAGGTGACTGCAGCCGACCTCTCTGTGTGTCTGGGTAGGAGGGTTTTGGGGTTTTCCTACACTAAACAGAAGACTTTCAGCCAATAATGTTTTCAGATTTTAAAGTTAATTTTATTTAAAGTATAGGACGCTTCTGATGAAATTGTGGATGCATGGGGATTTTTTGTGGTTTGTCAACTTCTGGTTTCTGCTGAAGGCAATCACTGATGGTGGTACAAGCTCTCCCTGTTTTCTGCTTAGCAGCTCTGTCTAGGCTCTTCAGTAGTAATCCTCTCTTCTAATAAGCCCCAAATTATTATATCTCACATTTTGTTCTGTAGAAAATACTCTTTCCTTCTTCCAGAAAAAAACATAAGTTTCATGGCATAAATATCCTGTGTCTTCACTGGCAATAGCAGTAAAAATGCAGTAAGAAAACTGGATAAACAGACAGCTGAAAGAGCAGAGGCACATGAGATACCGGAGGTCTAGTGAAGGCCATGTTACAGGCATCTTCAGTATTCTGCATGGAAAGGGTAGTCCTTGTGAGTTTTGGACCTGAAAGAAATCAAAGAGGGAATGTTATTTTCATGAGTGAAGTAAATATTATATAGAGGTGCATTGGATACATGGAAGAGTCACCAAGGGAAGATCTGCATTCATGTAATTACAGGAAAAATATGAAGGAGATGTATGTCTTCATTTCTCTAATACAGACAAAGATTAAATGAACATTTAGAGCCCATTTTTTGTAATTCAAATTACAGAGCATTTCCTAGAAACTGAATTCAAAAGGAGAATGTAGTTTTGGTTACATTTTTGTTTTGTTTCAAAACTGAGAATATTAAACCCCTTCTTGAAAAAGTAGTTTTGAGGCAAACCAGTTGAGATTTGAGTTGGCATGATGTTTAATTAAACTGAATTTCGTGCTACCTAGTAGCTATGACAAAATTCCTCATAAAGAGGAATATTCCCAGTTTAATAGTTGGAAGGAAACAAGCAATGTCACTTACATGCTCATGACAGATCCTCCAGTTTCTGTTAAAGCTGAGAATGGTTGCCATCTCCTCTTTAGTCAATTCAAAGTCAAACACCTAGCAAGAGAAACAGCTGGAAATCACCTCTTTGAAAAATCAAACAGTGTGAAGGAAGACAAGATTGGAGAGAAGCTCCACACTGGAGGGTCTATTTCTGTCATGGACTACTGAATTAACAGCTAGAGGAACAACTTGCTTTATGGACACAAGAACTATTTTATGAACATTGCTTATTCTATATAAGAATTTTCTGGCATGTTACTGTGTGTGGGCTCCAAGCAAGCTGTGCCTGCTGATTCAACCACAAGCCACACAACAGGAAACATCATATAAGACCTGTTCATCTGTCCTCTCCAAAGGTAGGCCTGGCTTAACCCTCAGTAGAGTTTAGGTAAACAAAGACAGAAAAAGCCCAGTCCTCTTGCCTGGGGAGGACTTGGGAAGGCTGAGAAAGAATCACTACTTGCTCTTCAGGGAGAAGCCATGCCGCTGCTGAATGTGCCATGCACCCAGGTCACTCATAATCACTCACCTCGGAGTTCTCCACAATGCGCTGTGGTGTGACAGACTTGGGAATCACAATCACATTTCTCTGGATCTGGAAGCGAAGGAGAACCTGTGGGAAAAGAGCACTGAGTCAGAGAGAGGATGGCTCCTGCTCTGGAGGAAGCAGAGCCTGTTCTAACAGCTGTTTGCCATCAAGTGTATATTTCAGTAGAACTAAACCCTTTCTGTGGAGCTTACAATTCAAACCATTCCTGTCCCTCTAGCCTAGGCAGTGCTTCTTGGAGGCAAAAAGTGGTGGAGGCCCACATGGAAGGCCTCCTTTCCCATCCTGCTTTGGGACAGTCAATTCCTTTTCTTCCCACCTGGACTTCCAGCAGTTTATGCAAGGCTTTCATTCTCTGCAAAAGGACTTGAGAGGAAGTGACATCTGAAGAGGGTTCAAGAATCTTTTTGAGGGCCAGAGAGATAACTGTGGCATGTCTTGCTAGCCATATAATAAAAAATCTGCATTGTTAGGGAAAAAAATCAATGGAGTACCACAATTCATGGGAAATGGATGGAGGTTCTACCCAGCCCTCAGCTTGGTTTTCCTTAATGGTCGTGTTACAGAAAGGAGTACCCATTGTCTGGCACCTACGTACCTGTGCTGGGGTTTTGTTGTGCTTGGCTGCAATCTCTTTGATCTTGGGGTCATCCAGAAGGGAAGGATCCTCTGGCTTAGCCCTACACAGAGAAGAGAAATCAGTGGCAAGAAACCTCCATAGGAAGATCATAGAATCAGAATGGTTTGGCTGGAAGGGACCTTAAAGATCATCTAGTTCCAGCCCTCCTGATCCAGGCTAGCAATGGAGATCTGTATTTAGATGAATGATTAATAGTGCACTTGCAGCCTCAATGTTACAAGCATAATCCATGCCAGCTCCCTTGCAAATTGCAAAGCAATTTTACCATGGCTTGTCAGGAGAGCCAAAGGGACAGTATGCTGTCACAGCAGTCCCTCTGGATTGACAGTACTTGATCAGCTTCTCCTGGGTGAGGTATGGATGACGTTTGATCTGCCAACACAAAGGCACAGAGGCTGATAGTGGCAGAACTGTTGCAATATTGTTGTGCCCCATGGATTATTGCCTAATTCAATTAGAGGCTGCCTTTTCCTCTAATTTGCTAGTGGTCTGCGTGATATTACGCATCTTTTGCATGGAAGAGACCTATTTTTATACAAAGTGCTTATACAGATTTGCTGTGGGGGTCTCACAAATCTCACCTGAGTTCTTTATGGCTCCAGAAAGAATGTTTCCAGGGAAATACTCTGACATTCATAAACAGTGGTTAAGCAGGATGAGACAAAAAAGTATCCCAGTGCCTTGTGTACTCAAAAATACCCACAGAGCATGATTTAGAGTACATGCTGTGTTTATTCTTCCTTTTTCCATATCCTCATTCAATTGTAATCAGATTTTTATAATTCCTGAAAACTCTTCCCCTCCAGTCACTTAGCAGCTTACCTGGTTATTTGCAGGCTTGTGTTTCAGTCCTGGCTTGTTCAAAGTTCTTTCAGTCTGCTCACAATTAAAGTTGGAGATACCAATGGCTTTTACCAGGCCAGCATCCACCAGCTCTTCCATGGCCTAACACAAAGGGGAGCAAAGTCAGAATTTGATATGCAAGACAGGTCATGAAGTAGATGCTCTTCCTGTGGCTTGTTTCCTGTCATGAGCAGCACAAAATAGCTATTTAGAGTTGCAAAGTTCTCTGAGGGAAAGCAGGTACTGATATATCAGTGCCCTCTCACCCAAGCCCAAATCTCATTCCCTGAGTTTGTGGAAACTCACACCAAGTTGCATGAGTGTCTACGTTTAATCAGTACCCTGAGCTAGACTGTAGCAGTTGTTCTACCACCCAATGACTCCTCCCCAGCTGAGAAGGGGAATTGGGGGGAAAAAAAAGGAGAAGCCCCATGAGTTGAAGTAGAAACAGATTTAATGAAATAACAAAACTGATACAATCACCAACATAATGTATGCAAGGTTCTACTCAGCCTGGTCGTTGAGGGCAGCAGCAGGAGCTGAAGACTACAACATAGGAGCCTCAAGGAAGAACCTTCCCAAGAAAGGAACTCCACATTCAGTGAGCTCTCTCCTTTTATAATGAGCATGATGAGGTGGTATGGGATACACCTGTGAGTCAGCTGCCTTGATTGGATCTCCCAGCTGACTCATGGCTGGCCCATGAGTCTGTTCCTGGGAAACACGGACAATGAAGAAAAGAACCAACACCACTCAGTAATCGAGTACTATGCAAGGACTGCAGGGCTGTGTCCCACACTGTAGGCAAGATCTCAACCTAAAATTACTTTATTTCTGTCAAATTTATTGAGCAATTCAAGCAGGGTGCAAGAACTGTGGTGAAGATAATTGTACAGTTGTTATGGTCAAGCAAAGAACTTTTTCTAACCTCAGTCTGGTCTGCAGCTCTACTGAAAGTGATTGTGCTGCTCACTGTGGGTCATGCACTCAAGTAAGGCACTCAAGGAATAGGAATAACTAGGTAATGACTAAGCATGCACATTATGAAAAGCTAGTTTTTATTGCCTTATGTTTCTTCCAGCTAATTTTGCATGCATGAGACAACAGTGCTGTGACTGCTGAAGGTAATGAAAACAAGTGAGAGACTGATGAAGACAGAGGACATGTCTCTTCTGTTGTGGCTGAACTTGCCCCCCATGTCTGTAGAATATCTGTGTTGCTGGGTATAGCCATGCCTTTGTCATCTTTGGGAAACAGCCCCTCTCCTGCCTGTCAGTGAGAGAGAAACTGCTTGAAATAATCTCTGTTGGGATACTAGCTATGTAAAAGAACCAAACAGGAATGTGAGGAGCTAAAGCTACTAATGCATGAAAAAACCTCAAGTAATTCTAATCATAACTTAATTCTTCAGTCATTTCTTAGTTCATGCAGGGTTGTGGCATTTTTGCCACTTACTATCCCAATAAAGACAGGTATTTCTGCTGGACCCATTGAAGTGATGATCCACAAAATGCATGCAGGGAAGCGATTTACTCCTAGAACAATATCCTGGAGTCTTACATGAGTTCATGTCATGTATTGTTCCATTATGCATGTTTAGGAAGAACGGCTTCTTTAGTTGTTTTTAAAAAGGTATATGGAGGGTTGACTTTGGTCCTGTGAACGCACACATTTATACTGGAGTACATCTGCTGAGAAAGGTACTGCTGACAGATTTCTCATGGGGAGGCTCACTGTTTAAGCTGCTGTATTAGGAAAATTAGAGCAGCCTGTAACTAGACAGCATGGGCAAAGTGTTTTGAATAATTGGAATTTTCTAGATGCCACAATATTATGCAGTTTCACTTGACAGCTTTGTCCACATAAAGCTAACTAAAACAATGTTGAGAGAATGAAATGGAGTTGAGCTCAAAAGCCTAAGGTAGAATAGAGATTTATATATATATATATAAAATATATAATTTTTTATATATATATATAAACCCCTGACATAAATCTTTTGAAGTACATATAGTCTGCTAAAGTTTGGCATTGAAAAGCCTTATCTTTTGAAATCGAAGGTCTGTGAAACTATACTAAGGCTCCTACAGGCAAGGTCAGCTCAATCTGGGCTGTATTAAGTACTTGGTGATTAAAGAGAAACAGAAAAGCGAAGCATTTTCTTTCACTCTGCAATTCTGTAACATGCAGAGGAGATAATTTCTGTCAGGCAGTAAAGCACAGCCCTCCTTCATGCAAGTGGTAATTTTCAGATGATCATGCTTTGGTTTTGTAAAACAGAGTGTGGCATAGTTTACGCTTGCAGCTGGAAGGCCTGATCTTAGTGCTAGGTCTGCCTCTCCCACTATCAAAAGGGCAGAGGACGCTGTGGATGCAGAAGTCTCAGGGCAGAGATCAGCTGCCCAGCTCACATGGCCACAATAAAGATGAATGAGCAGCACTGGAGCAGTGCTGGTACCTGCAACAGACACTGCTCTTTCTGGACTGAAGCAGTGCTGCAAGTGTTACTGGCAGTTTTGAGGAGGTCTCCCAGGAGGGAAAGCCAAGGGCATTGCTGTTATTGTACCTTGAGCCTAATAGGCCAGTGGATGAGGTAGAGATCCAGGTAATCCAGTTTCAGGTCGGCAAGAGTTTCTGGCAGGCTCCCTTCACCAGAGGTTTTTCGTAAACAGTGCACCACATCTGGAGACAAAAAGCCAAAGCACACCATGATCCCCTTGGTTAAAGCTCTTGGGTACTCTCCTGCACAGGACAGAAATGCTCCGTCTTCTCTGGAAGGTGATGTGGAATGAGGTGGTCTTCAGGTGGGGCTTGCTCTGTGATGGGACTGGCCTGTGACACTGAAGGCCGTACGTACAGTGACAATATACATGATCAGACAGATCTGTAGTATAAACTCCTAGTGCAAGTTCTTGCTTACCACAAGAAAGTGTTCTGTCAGATTTGACTACTTTTACACTTCCTGTAAAAAATTTAGCAGGCAAAGCCAAGAAAATATAAGACAAGCCACAAGGAAGTGGTTGGCACCAACCTTTACCAGGGTAAAAAGCAACTCCAGAATCCAGCTAAATACTGTTTTTTCCTTGGTAAGCCAGAGGAGAAAAGCCACCAACTGCACCTTCCTTGGGACATCTGCTGAGCAGACTGCACTGTCCCAAGGTGCCCAGAACCTCATCTTCCTCACACAGCAGAGACACCCCTTTGGCAGGGCTGCGAGCCCAGCTGCTGGAACGAGCACCAGCCATTGCCAAGCTCAACTCCTCTGCTGTGCTTTAACAGTCAGTGAGGTGCTGTTACCAAACTGGTTCTGTCTCTGTCTTGGTCCTTTACACCAAGTTATCTCAGAACTCTGCATCATGGGTTTCTACCTTGCATGGTGCCATCCGTCTCACTCTACCTTTTCCTGCCTCCCTCCTGCACCAGTGCTCTGCAGGTGGCCTCTCATCCATCCCCCTGCACTTCTGGGTCTCCTAAGCAGAGTGCCAGACCACAGCTGGGTACAGACACAGTGTATCCTTCCTAATTCTCCCTACAGAATGGGGTGAAGCAGTAAGTTTGCATCAGGAGTGATCTGAATGATGTTATGATTTGCTTTATCCTACAGCATGCAGTTTGTGTCCAGTACTTAAGCTTCCTCCTATGAAAACACTATAGGCAAAGCATTCCCCTACCCCTGCTTAAAGGTGGAAGATCATCATATCCTTACCTTGCTGACAACGAAGAGATCTTTCTTGTTTCACAACGCCTTCCTTGATTTTCTGCTGGATCCCTTCCCCAACTTCACTCTCATTCTGGTACATGTAGGCACAATCGAAGTGGTGGTACCCAGCATCGATGGCAGCCATCACTGCCGCTATTGCTTTCCCAGCTGAAGACTGAAGATAATGCATAAATCTTAAGAATCTCAAATCAGTACATGTTAAATACCTGTATCCTAGGAAAATAAAAATAGGAAAACCACCTTACTGAAAGCAATCCCCCCCTACCCCAGGTTGTTGTTTTTTTTTTTCCTTTACAAGAACAGTATTTCTTGCAGTCACAAACATGGGCTCCAGGGCTTGAAGCCAGCCTCCAGCCATTTATCCATAGCCCCATTCCCATGCAGGTTCAGCCCAACAGCCAGGCAGCACAGTTCCCCAGGCACCAGGACAGTTCTCCAGAGCCAGACCAGGAGGAATGGAGTTTTGTGCCAGGGAGCTCTGCAATAGTGGTGCTTTTCTCTGAAGCTGTTACCTTCCAGGTGCCCAACCCTACGAGAGGCATCTTGGCTGTGGTGCTCAGCTGCACGTTGGTCACCATGGCCCTGCACACCGTCTGGGCAGCCCCACTGCAGTTGCCTCTTGCTCAGCTGGTTTAACAGTGACTGGTCATTGGCCAGAGCAGGGTAAGATGGTGGAGCTGTGCCAGCACTGTGGGTCATCTCAGAGCTGGCAAACAAGGCTGCATCTTTGTAGACTCATCTTATACAGGTTAATCTGAAAGCTGAAATCAGTTAAAAATTGTGGAGGTAATCATTTCCCTGGGGCATGCAGTGGTGCACTCTGTGGATCTTTCCTCCCGGTGAAGCTCCATATCAAAAGATAAGGGCTGAAGGCAGCTGTGCCCCGATGCAGCTTGTGTGTTTGTGCAGGGTTCAGCTCCTGCAGCCCCTGTCCCCGTGCCACGGGTTGTTCGTGTGTATCTCACTCGTGATACGTGCTGGGGTCTTGCAGCACCCTGTTGCACTTCACCCCATTGGTTACCCAGTGGAGAGCCCATTTCATTCAGTGGCACTTTGGACCATAGTTTGTCATCCTTAAAGCTGGAGATGTCCCAAATGAGTCAATAAATAGGGGTCCTGAGGTAGGGCATGAGACAGAGGTCTCTTGCTCTCAGTGCATGGAGCTCTTCCCTCACTGCTGTCTGTAGGGCTGTGAGCCATGGGCGGAGGAAGGGCTGAGCCTTTTGGCTGGAGCAGTGTGTCCCCATGACAGTTATGGTGGCCTGGGCTGGTGTCTATGGTTAGCCAGTACTCAGGGCTAAACTGCAGAAGTTAGTATATCACCCAAGACTCCCTCCCCAGATGGGAAGGAGAACTGGGGGAAAAAAAGGAAAAGGCCCGTGAGCTGAAGTATAGACAGATTTAATAGAATAACAAAACAGAAACAACAATCAACACAAAACATAAAGGGTTCTACTCAGCCTGGTTCAATGCTGATAGCAGGAACAGAGCACAACCAACAAGGAGCCTCAGAGAGATGACAGACCCCACCCTTACTGAGCTCCTTCCTTTTATAATGAGCATGATGAGGTGGTATGGGATACACCTGTGAGTCAGCTTGGGTAAACTGCCTTGGTTGGAACTCTCAGCTGACTCGGGGCTACTCATGGCCTGCCTGCATGGCTGGCCCCTGGGGCTGTGCCTGGGGAACCAGGACAGCTGGTCTCCCCTTGACAGAACTTTGTCACTCTGCATGCTGATGGAGTTGGCTAGGGAAACTTCAGTGTAAGTTTACAAAGGACAAAGTAGTTCCTTTTTACGCCTCCCCCACCCCCCAAATGTGATGGTATCTACGCTTCACAGGCTGGGAAGTGAGGCACAGGGGAGAACAGGGAAGTTCACATGGGGCATGTGTGGAAAAGGGGAGAAGTAAAATTAAGTCCCCATTTTTTCCCAGTCTTAACAGGACCATCTGTTGGTCCAGAGTTGCCTGTTTTTCTTTTTTAGTTCTCCTTATTTTATTAGCACAGGCAATAGGCATATGGAACAGGTATATCTCTATGGCTTGTGTTTTAGTGGCTAATGCATTCATAAAGGAGAGTTTCATAATGCAGAGAGAGACATGTGAGTGTAGAAGAGAAATGGTGTGGATGTCATATATAATTAGTGTCATAAACTAATACAACCTTTTTGCACAAAAATGGACGAGAGGGTGTATTTTAATGTTTGTGCACACGGGGGCAGAGTTAAACTTGTGTGTGACCACTACTTTGAATTTCTTCAATAATCTCTCAACAGATTGAATTGCATATTGCATTCTATAGGTTTTCTAATAATGAGGAGGCGGAAATGTCTCTTCCTCTGTCTCTTTTCCTTAAAAGGATAAGAAGAAAAAGAAATGAAGGTGGCTTACATTTGTAATACTTAAATAGGCATGAAAATTTTCAGGTAGGGACTCAAAAGATACAATCTGAGTATTGAAGAGGAAATTAGGAATTCTCACTAACATACCGACTTTCTGAATTGTCTGATCCTTAAATTAAAGGCACAGAAAAGAATTTCTTTTCGCTGCTGTAGTTTGCACTGAAATACATGAGACTCTTTTTCCTGCCTCAACTCACCATTGCCTCTCAAAGATGCTCCAAAACTTTTAAACATTGTTATGTTTAGGAAGGAAATCAAGTTTGTTTTCTCCCTCTTGTTAATAGGGCACTTATGTACGACATGTTGTACATCCCAGGGGAAACAGAAAGACTGTCTAAAATTTAGAATGATTGGATTTACTACAACTGGTAGCACTCTAATGTGCTCAGCACTTCCAGCTTGTTTTTGCAGCAGCCAGTGGGACCTGTGGGCTGCCTACAGCTGGTAGGAAGCAGTATGCACTGTATGGAGTTGGGTCGTTAACTACATGTGTGGCCAGAGGCTGCTTCCGTTGGGAGATTTGCCATTGGTTCAACAGCATCAGAACAAGCCTTGTGTTAAAATGTCTGCCAAGAGCGATAGTCCTCTCTTTGTTCAGCCAATCCAATACCAAACTGTGTATAACCTATTTTGTATATTGGCCCTGATACCCTCACAATGGCTGGACCTCATGATTTCAAAACTACATTTTCCAGTGCTTCCTCAACAGAGATCCCCTCAGTTCCCCCCCTGCAGCTCATGATGCAGCCATGGTGGTGGCTCAGGCACAATGAGGGAGATAAAATTCCTCGGGATCTGCATCCCAGCCTTGGTCAGGCCATGCTGGCATCTGGGGGAAGGAACCAAGAACAGCAAGAAGAGTAAGAACTGATGCTTTCCCAAGCACTGTCTCTACTCTGTAGCGTAAACCAGTAGGCTCAAGCTGATTGAACAGGCACTGGGATACCACACCAAGCTAAGAAAGCAGAGCTGCTGGAAATAGTTTATGGCTTTTTTTGTGCTTTTGCTCAGTCACTGTGTCACCCTCTGGAGAGAGATGGACTTCCCAGAAGGAGCAATCACATTCTGACATTTCCACAGCACTGGACACACAAGAAGCCTGAAGTGATGTATTTTGGTTTCTGAGGAAACCCCAACTAGTCTGGCTCTGAGGCTGTAGTAACTATTACTGTTACAAATAAAGGAAATAGGAGAAAGTCTGCGGAACAACAGCTTGAAATTACCCTAAGAGGAACCTTTTAACTTAGCAGAATTGCAGAAAGGTGCAGTTTTGAGAGCTACACCAAATGGGGTGGTTTGGTTTGATTTTGCCAACAAGTGGGTACCTGTGGGTAAATAAGACAGGAAGAAATAGTTAATAAAACTGTCAGGCAGCAGGGAGCAGACCCTTGGAGGCAGTGGAGGAGGTGTTGACAGCAGACAAGGGCAAGACAAGGCATGTTCACAGTATTCCCAAAGTAGAATATGGTTGCATTTTCTTGTGAGTCTTGTCTACATGAAAATCTTGCACTGTTTCATTATGTTGATGCAAATGCCTTTTTTGGACACCTAACAGTTGAAATAGGTTGTGTATTGATTGAGCCTAAATCTGTTCCTTACCACTTCAGTTAAAACAGTAGAAAGCACTCTTCAGCAAAATAACATCTATCCTCCCACAGACTTAGCATTAATTTATCAGCATCAGTTTTTGAACTGCTTTAATTAAACTGCAGCTTCCTTGCACAGGCCAGGATTGGTTGCTGTGGAAGCAGAAGCATGTCAGTGTCTTTTATGTCTTTTCTCAAACTTTTAAAAAGAAAACTTCTGATCATAGACTGGAGAGGTAGATTAATGTGGAACTGGCAAATACTTTGCTTGGTTTTCTCTAGGTCAAGCCGTGTGAAAAGAGCAGGTACCAAAGCATCAACAAAGACAATACCTTCTCAGTTGTTTCTGAGGAAGAACGGGCTTTGTAATGACAGGATAAGCAACTTAAGTTAAATAGGAAGGACGCCATAGCCAGCCTCCAAATTCAACTCATCTACTAATGGAAAATTCGCCCATCCCAGACCTACATTCCTGTCCAGTTCTGTCAGTAAGTATGGAACAGGAATGATATTTTGCTCTCTCATATATAGAGACTGTAGGTTTTCCAAAGCTCATCACTTTTGAGAACAGTCTGCTATTTTTCTTGCCAAGTGGAGGCTCATGTCCTCATGGAAAAATATTTTCGTGCTCCATTTCAAGTTTCAGCAGTCAGCCTTGTCTAGTTTTGACAAGAAAAGGGGTGCTTCAAATGCCTTCAGAGTGGAGGAAGGGGTATGTTTTCCATTTGTTAAACACAAAAGTGTTGAAAATACTCTCCTCTTGTTTGAAAAACAAAACAAAATGAAGCACACAGTAAAACCAATGAATTAATCTTGATTAGGAACAACATGAAAAACACTACTGTGGAATCTGTGTAATTAGAGCTGAATAGAAATTGCTTTATAACCCGAACTCGTACACAACAGGGGAGCCAAATTGTTTTAGCTGACTGAGTTACTCAGGTTTTGTGAATATGGGAGCAGAACCTCATGTGGTCTTTCTCCTGTCACATGGCAGGACCCGTGCGCAATATGAACATTTGGTGGGGATGTGGAAGGTCCAGTGATTCCCACAAAAGTTTGGCTTATTGACCTTTACTAATCCATGGATCTGCAGTTGTTTTACTGTGTGCTCCAGGTTTGCTGTAGGGTTGGTCAGATAGGTTTCCACACTCTCAGCATCTGTTGTTTCCATAAGTAATTCAGGGCATGCAGGCAGGAGGCCATGAGCTGCACATCATACTGGCAGGATGCTTCAGGCTGTTATCTTGTCTGGGGACTCTCGCTTGTCCTGTAACCAGAACTTGTCTGTAACCTGAGTGGCTTGGAGAAGATGGTGGCCACGTGTGGGTTGCTGCAGAAGCCAGGAAAATTAATTTGGCTTGTGTGTGCTCCCAGCTGCCTCGGTAAACTAGATGTAACTCAGAAGACCAGATAAAGTGGCTTCTTCATGTCCAGACCTTGGTCAGATAGTATGGGCTTCATTTTATGGTATCTTTCTAGAGGTATTATAACCCTCTCCAAAAAAAAAAAAAAAGCAACATAGTTTGTTACTAGATATATGTTACTTCTGCAAATGCCTTCTGAAGATGGGCAGGACTGTACTGCCCAGGTTTTGTTCTCACAGATCCATTGAATTGATCTTGGCTCAGTTACTGAGCTGGTATATTGCAGATTGCAGACTTCCACAGGGAAGAACAATGACAGCAGTACTGAATGTTTAAACAAGTACTTGACCTATTCAAAATGCTACATGTTGAATAGTGCCTCATGTATCTGGGAAACAGAAAAGTGTCCTTTTTTGTAATATAAAAAGAGATGCTGAATTACAGGCAAAATATTTTTTCCAGGCTCTCTGTGGACAGCTAGATCTGATGACAATAAGAGGAGTAGATTAATTCTGAATCAAGAAACAGTGGAAGTCAGGCACAAAAGTATTTAAATGAATGGATTTCCATGTAAGTGAAACAGTTGAGAGAGGAAAATTAGACTTGAAAAATTCTGGGAAGTTGGATATCCTGACTCTCCATCCTTGCATGAGTTATTATTCCTGTCTGCCTTTTCACTCACGCTCCTTTTTCGTTAAAGAAATGAGGGTGGGGGGAAGCATGAATTAACTTGTAATACACAGCTATTTATTTAGCAGCTTAGCTCATAAAGTTTCCTGTGAAACAATCCTGTAAAAGAGAGGCCTGATTTTGTTGCCTTTTTAAGTCAGGAGCAACCCAAATGAATTCTGAGAAGTTACAGTGAAGTAGAACAGTGTGACTCAGTCCTTCTCTTTAATGACACATAGGACAGATTTTTTGTATAGGAAACTAATTTTTGTGCTCCATTCAAAACCAAACTAAATCAGTCAGGCTTGTTTTGTAAACTATTATGATGCAAGAGAGCCACATACCATGAAAAGAAACTTAAGCAGCACAAGACAAATCTTCGTGGTTTGTAGAGTGTTTGTGAGAAAACAAACGTCATAAATACAGACAGAGATAGCTCCGCACACACACATCAGCACGTTCTTAGTTAAACTGGTGTTCACTGTAACATGGAAATAAAAAACTTCTAAGCAGTTTTTTTTAAGGTAAGCCATTAATTCTTCCTAGAAAGACATTAGTACAAGCAGACTAGAATTTGTCTTTTGTGCGTTAGTTGTTCTCCCCGTTCTCTACAATGCCGTTGGAGTTCCCATTTTACCCTTTTGGTTATATTTGCCCAGATTCTTATGTGCTGTTACTATGCTTTAGTATCAGCACTATGCAGTCTGTTTTTTAACTAACTTATCGTGCCTTGACTAGACATCACCCTGCTGCTTTCTTTTTTTTTCAGAGGCCCTTTTAAATTATCTCTTCGCAGACAGTTTCTTACTGACGTCTGATGTCTGCAGCACTTTGTTTATCATGGGGAAATAAAAGGCAGATTCATCATGGGATTTTCATTGCTTTTGAAACTGCTACAGAAAGTTAATTTGTACAGTATTGTGACTAGAAAAGAGTAAAATGCTCCAAAACAAACCCTGCAATGTAAACCACTCCAAAGCCACAACATTTAAAAGAGAACCCTGTAGATCTTCAAATTGTGTTTCTTGCTCTAGAAATGGGAAAACTTTTAGTTATGAGAAAGAATGTTGTTCTCCCAGCTGCTGGCACCCTATACAACTTCTTTTAGAGCTATTTTTGGGGGGCTAGTATCCATTAGGGCTCCTTCAGAACACTGTGTTCCACACTTTTGCTGTAGCATCTCAGCACCTGTTGTTGTTCAGTGTTTATTTGAAAATGTCCATATAGGACAAGAGGTAATGACCTCAAGTTGTGCCAGGGGAGGTCTAGATTGGATATTAGGAAAAAAATTTTCACTGAAAGGGTTGTCAGACATTGGAACAGGCTGCCCAGGGCAGTGGTGGAGTCCCTATCCCTGGAGGTATTTAAGAAAAGTGTAGATGTGGTGCTGAGGGACATGGTGTAGTGGTGAACTGGCAGCGTTGGGTTAATGGTTGGACCTGATGATCTTAGTGGTCTCTTCCTACCAAGGCTGTTTTGTGATTGTGTGATTCTGTGTAATGGTTTTTAGGGCATAGAGAATGTAAGGTGTTTCCCATGTGTATGTTTTCAGCTTGGGATATGCAGAAATTAAATATTTTTTTGAGTTAAGATTTCACATGAAAAGACAGAAATCTCATGTTTTACTTCAGAATAACATTACCAGTACCTAGCCATAGGGATTACATAAGAAATTCAGTTCCCACTTCAGGCTTGGAATGTGATGCCTCACATAGCAGCTTTCCTCTGTCTGTTTTGCATATAATGGAGCCTTTTATGTATTTTCTTCCTCTTTCTCAGTCATTTATTCAGAACTTAATGATTCAGAAAAACTTCTGCATTTACTTAAAGACTAAAGCTATGATTCTGGTGACAAATGCAGGGTTAGTATAAGTGCTTACACACTCCTCTTTTTTTTTAAACAGATTTTTCCCCAAGCAATGGAGTTAGAGTGAAAAGCAATTTAAAAAAAAAAAGAATACTTTATTTCACATAGACTTATGCTTCTGGTTTTGACATAAAGAGAATCCACTCAGAAGGGTGAAGTTATATATTGCCTCCATACCAAATGGGATGAAAGTCTCACTGTATTTGCATATGAAAGCAGCATTGTATTAAGCACTATAAAACAAAAGGTGAAAGGCTCCTTTTGCTGAGGAGCTTAAATTGTAATTGGGTGACTAACTGGTGCGCAAGGTACGCCTCACTGCTCTGTCAGGTGCACCCCCAAGTTTTAGGTAATAATAGGCTTGGTTTAAGACATGGTGGTGTGATATATTGGCAAATAGAGGTAGGTGTGTGATGAAAAATGACCCACGCATAGGCGTGCTTGAGCCAAGAAAACGTTGAGAACCATTTGTCTGGTTAATGCAAGACGTGGTGAGTGGCTCTAACAAAAAGACAGAAGTAGGTCTGGCATGTCCCTGCCTGCTACATGCTCTCTGAGCTCTGATGGAGAAGGCTTTATTTTCCTTGTATTATAGACCAAGGTCTGGTGTATAGAGACATACAAAGGACTTCAGGCCAACAGGACTGTGTGGAACTTCACATGAGCCGTGGCTGTGGTCTCAGGAACAAGGAAAATGGCTTCCAGTCCATGAATACACATAAATTTGCTTGGGATCAGCTAAACAAGTGGGTTTAGAGACTAGGCTTGGGTGAAATGTGAGGAAGAGCTTCTTCACAGTGAGGGTAACAGAACACTGGAACAGGCTGCCCAGAGAGGTTGTGGAGTCTCCTTCTCTGGAGACATTCAAAACCCGCCTGGACATGTTCCTGTGTGACCTGACCTAGGTGTTCCTGCTCTGGCAGGGGGATTGGACTAGATGATCTTTTGAGGTCCCTTCCAATCCCTAACATTCTGTGATTCTGTGAAAACATGATATTGATATCTTGTGGACTTGCAGTCTTCCTGGGATGGAAAAAATGAAGCTGATTGAAAAAGCAGTCAATAAAGTGGTCTTTTAAACCAGAAAAACTGAATAAGCAGAGGTGTAAAAAGAACAGGTAAGAAGACTGAAGGCATAGATGGATAAGATGGCTGTGGTGGTCTAAGGAAAGGTATCCCTCCTGGGTAGCACTGTCCTGCTAACAGGAAGGTGAACACACACTGTGGGCTTCCCAGGCCCTGTTCCCATTGCAGCTGATCTCTTGCAAGAGATAAAGCTTGTGTTTAGTTTACAGAAGAGAGAACCAGTGTATTGGGGGGTGATGGGCAGGGAGATGGATGCAGCCAGAGTGATTTTGTGATGTAACAGTTCTGAGGACTTTTGTAGAGGAAAATGTGTCAAGTGCTGAAAATGGTCTGAATGTGCCCTCCTCCAAAAACTGGGTGAGGATTCCTTGGGAACATATCTGGGTGGCAGAGAACAGGCATGCTGCTTGCAGTAGCTGACAGTAGGATGGAGCGGGGAGAGTCTAGGAGGGAAGGCACAAATTCATGCAGGAGAAAAACACCCACGAGGAAGTTTTAGAGAAAAGGTTTCAGAGTTATTAAAGTGTATGAGGATTTGGTTACAGAAGCTTCTTTTTGAAGATGAAATTATTAATAGAAGAGAGCTTATGTATCAAATAGTGTAAAACAAAGAGCTTGGTGTGTGCTGGAAGTCACAATGGGTATGTCTGCAGTGCTGTATGGCAAATACTTCATCTAGCTTTGAACAACGTAACTATTCTGTGGAAAAGTACCAAGAGTATAGAGCATAATAAGTGAAAAACGCTCCTGTTTGCCATAGTTTTCATCTATCATTAATCGTCCTTTCTTCTTTCCAGTTCTGTTTTCTTTGTTTTTTGCCTTGCTGAGCTCGAGGCCTTTCTTTGGTGCAGTACAGTTGCACTGGTGCCCCAGTGGAAGTTTATGCATTGAGGAAAAGAGTTTCCTGAACTGCTTCTTCCATAAACATTCCAGCTAGACACTACAGCCTGGAGGGGCTGCAGAGCAGAGATCCTGAAAAACACAGCCCAGCTGGTCTGAGAGATAATAGCTGCTAAATGACTGTAGATGTCTGCAAGAAGTCATGCACGGGGTTATGGGTTTGACTGTTCTGTCCTTGTGTAGTTTGAAATGTGAATCAAAGTCATTAGGCTATTTTCGCCATGCTAATGAAATGTTCTTGTTCAAAGACTAATGGAGATAAGGAATCTGTATTTAATGGCCATGAAGGTCCTGCCTTGTGGCACGAGTGGCTGTCCACTCACTTGTAGTTATGACTGCATATTGGCATATAATGTTTCTTTCTGTTAATTGTATTCTTAGTGATTGAAGTACAGCCAATACATAGTGTTGATACTCCAGAACAGATATTTTTCGTTCTATCTCTAGGACCTTTGCAAAGTCAACCAACCAGATTGCCTGTGATGCACCCATATTCAGAGCTCTGCCACTAGTATGTTCGTACGTGAGGAGAATGGTTTGTTCTGACTAGAGGCAGGATGACTGCAGGTATGTGATCATGGAGTGTGATGTGGGAGTGTTTCCAGTTCAAGCTGATGGGTGGCAAATGAAACTCTTATGGTACAGTGAACTTAAGAGTACTACTTTGATAACATAAGCTGGTCTGGCTTTATTCTGTAGGTTCTGGCTTAGGCAAAGTTGATACAGATGAAAGGTAATTGTTAACATCAAAGTTAGTGGGTGAGATGAAAAGGATTATATGTGTAACTGTAAGTGCAATTCACATCCAGTGAAAATATTTTGCAGAAGGAGCAGATTTTATTGTGGTTCTGTATTGAGGTCAGGCATAGCTCTTTTTATCAGGAAAAGCATTGAAAATGTTCTCCCTGATGTGCAGAATGCTTTCCAAAACTTTCCAAATAGATGAGGAACAAAGTCAGTGCAATAACCACCGAAGAGATGCAGGATGTTCCTCACTGACAGCCTGGCCACCCTTACCACTTTGCACGCTCAGTGCTGTGCCCTACTGAGGGCCTAGTGAAGCAGTGTTTCATCTGCCTGGTCCTTCTTTCCCACTGACAGGTTAGGATCTAATCTCTCTAAGTGCAAAACAAAACACTCTTTCTCCTCACGGTACTTTAAAGACATTATTTTAACACCTCTACCTCAGATTTTCTTAAATAGAACAGAAGATTAGAATATTTCAGTTGGAAAGGACCTACAGTGATCATCCTGACCAATTCAGGGCTGACATTGTTAAGGGCATTGTCCAAATGCCTCTTAAGCACTGACAGGCTTGGCGCATCAACCACCTCTCTAGGAAGCCTGTTCTGGTGTTTGACCACCCTCTTGGTAAAGAAAGGCTTCCTAATGTCCAGTCTGAACCTCCTCTGGTGCAGCTTTGAACCATTCCCAGGTATCCTGTCACCGGATCCCAAGCAGAAGAGCTCAAAATCTCCCTCTCTACGTCCCCTCCTCAGAAAGCTGTAGAGAGCCATGAGGTCACCCCTCAGCCTCCTTTTCTCCAAACTAGACAAGCCCAGAGTCCTTAGCCGCTCCTCAAAGGACATGCCTTCCAGCCCTTTCACCAGCTTTGATGCCCTCCTCTGGACACAGTCAAGGACCTTCACGTCCTTCTTAAATTGCGAGGCCCAGAACTGCCCACCAATCTCCTTGTCGTGATTTTTCCTATCAGAATCTGAATCGTCTATCTTTCATTTTCATGCAATATCATTTTGACCCATTAAAAATGAAAGATCACCTCTATCTCTCCCTTGCACAGAGGGTGACAGAGCACATTCAGTATACATTCAGTGTGTGGCCCTTTAAACTTTACCTTGTGACTGTTCAAGGGTAAGCATTTAGAGAAGAAAACGTGAATCTGATGATGTGTAAAGGTTGTGCTCTGCTGTTCTGGTAAAATAAAAGCAGACCTCCAGCAGTAGAAGCAGTGAAGGACACCACCTTCTCACACCACTTCTCTCCATTTCCAGCCAGAGCTGCTTCCTCCACCTGGTTTATGATTACTTTGAATGGGAATCTGATTACTTTGAATGGGAAGCCTGTGGGTATGAGGGTAGGTAAGTTCTTAAGCTCATGTCTATATCTTCCCTGCTGATTTCATGATGAGTAATGAGATGTTGGGCTCTTGCTTCTCACCAAAACCAAAACGATCTAAAGCCAAAAGAAAAAGTGAGCCGTGCCTGGGGAAAACCCCATCTGGCTGAGCCTGTTTCCTCACCTCCTGGGAGCGAGCAGGGGGATGCTGGACGGCAGCACTGCTGCTGCGCTCCCTCCTCCGTACGGGGGAGGCTCAGGGCACGAGGGGTCCGGCGGCTGTGGCCAGCCCGGCTCCTTCCTTCGCCTCCCCCCTGACGCGGCAAACAGGCGAGGTGGCCTCCACCCTCCCGGCGCCGTGACCCCGTTACCCCCGGCGGGGTTCCCTCGGTCTCCATTTTGATGACGCCGACGAAGCGGTAACATCGTCCGCCTCACCGCTGCCTGCGTTCGCCTGTCGTGATCCGCGAGGCGAGGACGGACATCTCTGCTGTGATCCCTCGCGGGAAAACAGCCTGCTCTTTGATGACGAGATTCCCGCGGGCGGGCGGAGGGAGACGCCAGCAGCATCCCCGCAGGCTCCGCGGGGCAACGAGCCCTGGGCGTAGGGCACGGGGAGGCTCGGCGGGGCTCGGTTCTTAGCGCACCCGTAGGCACCACGCCGCTCTCTCGCGTCACCGCCTACAGGCTCGGCTTCATTGGCTGAGGGCGGTGCTCATCCTCTGCCTCAGCCAATGACGCTCCCCCAGCTTCGTGGGCTCGGGGTCGCCGAGGCTTCATTAAGCCGTGGGGCCCACCCCTCTCCCGGCGCGGCGGCGGGCGGCAGTGGCGGCGGAGCGGGTGGCGGGCGGCAGTTTCGCGGCAGCGAGTGTGGGCTGCAGCCTGCTGCAGCGGTCCCTGTAAGGCAGCGCGGGTTTAGTCTGTTAATTCTCTGAAGCCGAGGGACGAGCGTGGGGGAGGGCGGCTAATGGTCGTGCGGGAGGGGAGGGGATGGACGGGCCCTGGGCTTGGAGGGCATTCCCTGCGGGTGAGGAGGGCACCGCAGCCCGGGGCGGCTGGGAGCGCTTCCTCAGAGAGGCCGTGCCGGCGGTGCGCACGGGCCCCACGGAGAGAGAGGGGTTGTCAGGGCCCGGGGGGGACTCCCTGAGGTGGGGGTGCAGGCGGGCTGCCATGGCGGGTGTGGGGGCCCGGAACTGGCCGGCCATGTGTATGTGTGTTTCTTGAGGGAAGGGTGGCGGTGTTGAGGCCCGGGGCAGGTAGGGGCGTCCTGAGGGGGCGGTAGCTGTGGGGCACCTCCTGTGTGTGTCTGTGAGTGTGTGGGAGCTGCAGCCCCGCTCCTGAGTAAGCCCCTTCGCCCTTAGGGAGGGCTAGGAGACATAGATGCACCGCACAGGGGCCTTTATAAAACGGCTGAGCAGGTGAGCCTGTGCTTGTTGGAGAAAGGAGTCCTGGAAATGACCATTTCTAGCAGTTAGACCTTAAAACTGCTTGATGAAAAGCTCTGCTTATGTAATGTCCTGAGCACCTTGCTCTGCTCTGCTGAGCTGAAGCTCTGTACTGTCTTTGTTTTACACTGGGTCCAGGTCTGCTGTCTGTATCCTCCGTGCTGTCCCAGAGGTTTTGGTAGATTTCTGAGGGTTAGAGCTATGGTAATTGCACTCTAAACAAATCGTGGGGAGCAAATGATATCCTGGGGCACCTGGGAGACAAGAAACTTTCCCTTGTTGGAAATGTAGGAGCTGTGCATTTGCATCTTTTTGGGAGAAGGAAATTGGAAGCTTTCCCAGCCTATACGAGGGGTGTGTACTCTTACAGCTCTGAGAGCAAGTGATGGTTGGCAAAACCATTTGTACTTGTGTTTTTTTTGCGTGAGCACTTGTGTTTATTCTTTTCCTGCAGGTAACTAGCCAAGAGTGTGTGGTGGCCTCTGTATAAAGCAGCTCTTGAGTCTCTGCTGGGGTTTGTGTAGGTTGTTCCTTTGCCATAGGAAAGGTGAGTAGGATTATTTCCATGTGTTGCTCTAAGGCTTTCTAGCTTAAGTGCTTCCATGAGTGGTCTGATATTCAAATAGCCCTGTGACTGCCAGCCCTTTCTAAATTTATTTGAGAATAGTGATTCTGCCTAATCTTTTTTATAACTAAATTGGAATTCATGGTCCCCAGATGATTTTAGATCTTTGTATGAGTTTGTTTTGTTTTATTCATTGAGTTTTTAATTGCTTTTGGCCGAAAGTACCCAACTATGATACGTGTGTGAACAGGTACATCTACTGTTGAGTCTTGTTTTTTTGCCTTGGTTCTTAATTTGGTTTTGTAAATTGTATTGTCCACAGGAACAGATAATATAATCAATTAAACTGAACAATGAGGTGTCTGCAGAGTTTCTTTTGGGGCAGGAATGATGGAGGAGGTGGCCTTGGGAAAAATCAAGCAGAGACTGGCGTGATTAGCAGGACAGGATGGCGATGTGAGGAAACCAGTTATGCAGAGTGTGATTATGGTGACATCTCTGAGGAAAGCTAATCAGGTTCTGTGTATTGGCAGTTCCAGTTCAGTGGTCCTCGTCAGTTTCTCTGGCTGAGGATCACAACTGCTGTCTGTACCTGCATTGCCTCAGAGCCAGCATGGATCTGGGTAGCTCTTACAAGCTTGGGTTCCATGCCTCGCCTCTGATAAGCTCACTGGTGAGAGTGAGATCTGCTTCTCTGGTTGGGACCTTCTGATGTTGAGTGAGGCTCTGTTTAAACACTTAAGGGAAATCTGTAGGCAGGAACAGCTTGTAGAAATCTGCTACTAATCAGTTGGTTAAGTGAATTAGTTGCAACAAGCTGGGTGGAGGATGGTGCTTTTCTTCCCATACGAGGGTGGGACAGAATTCAAAGCCAGGAGACCTCAAAGGTAAAAACATACTCAGAAGACAGTTGTTTCTTGGTTGTTTGGATTCTGATAGTTGTCTACTCTTTGCTGCCATATTACTACCTGTAATGCATTATCTGTGGGATGTTTGACGTATCTGTCTCCTGTCTCTGTTCAGATGCATCATTATTAGATGCCAGACCAGTTGTCATCTGTTCAAAGCTGCAACCAAAATGGCTAAGTACAGGCTTGTTCTCTTAAGACATGGGGAAGGAGCCTGGAACAAGGAGAATCGCTTCTGCAGCTGGGTGGACCAGAAGCTGAGCAGTAATGGGATAAAGGAAGCTCAGAACTGTGGCAAGCACCTTAAAGCACTGGGCTTTGAGTTTGACCTCGTCTTCACCTCTGTACTCAGCCGCTCCATCCAGACTGCATGGCTTGTCCTGCAAGAGATGGGTCAAGAGTGGGTCCCCATTCAGAGTTCCTGGCGACTGAATGAACGTCACTATGGTGCACTGATTGGTCTCAACAGAGCAGAAATGGCTCTGAATCATGGGGAGGAGCAAGTGAAAATATGGAGGAGAAGCTATGATGTTACCCCACCTCCCATAACTGAATCTCATCCTTACTATGAAGAGATATACAATGATCGCCGGTATAAATGTGGTGATGTCTCTCAGGATAATCTCCCAAAGGCTGAAAGTCTAAAAGATGTGCTTGATAGACTGCTTCCCTATTGGAATGAAAAGATAGTGCCAGAACTGAAAAGTGGCAAAATGATCCTTATCTCTGCTCATGGTAACAGCAGCAGGGCGTTGCTGAAGCACGTGGAAGGTAAGGGTCTTCCTTTTAGCCTTCTCTTCTCCTTACCCAGCTGCTTTAAACCTTACATCTTGTTCTGTAGTGTATATTACTTATCTGGGCAATGTAGCACTTAATGTCTGTGGTCTCCCCAGAGGAAGTAAAAAGTTGACCTACTGGAATCAAACTGAGGGATGTGGAAAGGAGAGAGAATTAGGTTAATGTAGTTAAGGAAAGAGCCAGATGCTTTCCCCTTGTTTCTCATTGCTCGTTTTCAGCTACTGTATTCAAACTAACTTTGCAGTTGGTCTAGGTAGATACAAACTCCTCAGGCTCTAACTGTTTTTGGATTTATTCAGCTGCTTTGTCAGAAGGGTTGAGGTCATAATCTGTTCATTGAACAAGTGTTGCTGTAACACAGCAGAATAAAGTGCTGTCTTGGGTTGTGGAAGACATTCTTGGCTGTTACTGTGGTGGGTCACTGAGGCTTCATTCCTTAGAATTCTTTGCTTTAAAAAGCTGCTGTGATGGGGAGTTCTGCAGAGAGTAGGTACTTGTTAAGGCTTATGCAAGTACTGCAGTATTTCCCAATACAGAAAATGCCTACCAATAAACAGGTAAGTTGTAGCTTAGCATGATTGCTTATTTATTTGGTACCTGAAAAGGATGTGATTTATCTTTAAGTCATTGCTAGATTTTTTCCCCCTCTCTACTTCTTCTTTAATGACCTGGCTTCTAGTTTAGGCCGTCCTAAACTGGAAGATGGATTGTGTTTAGCTTCTTTGTCTGTGGGTAGAGTAGAATTCAGTGATTATACATGTATGAATGCAGCCTACTAGAGGTGTAGTTGCAAGTGTGCACAGACTGGATTGTGTCCACTCCATTTTTTAGTTATGAAACCCTCTGGTGTGTGCCTCTATGGCTCTGACTCGGCTGAGCACTTTCTGCATTCAGGCATGCTGGAACAGTCAGGACAGCTGATGCTTTAGCAGGAGTCAGAAGCCTAGGGAATAAGCATGTACAAGTGGCTTCTGGAACTATAGAGACTGTGAATTCTGGGGTACACGTCACTGCTTGGATGAAGGAGGAAGGCTGGTTCAGCCAGTTCTACTTGTGCGGTCAGGGTGGCTGTCCACACTATGGGAAATGATAAAGAATGACAAAGGAAAAAGGGGCAGGGGGATTTACAGTTGTGGTGTCTTCCCTATCTCCCTCAAGAACTGAACCAGTTCCATGAAGCCTTGCTGGCCAAACCCTTTGGGGTGAAATGCTACAAGCTGACCACAGCTTCAGCAGAAACCCTGGGCTGCTTTCTGTGCCCGCATGCACCAAGGCTAGAGCTGACAACATCAGTGACTGGTAAAAGTTACTTTAAAGTTAATGTGTCTGGATTCCTCGCTGCATCGAGATCAGAACGGTGTAACTTAGAGCAGCTGCAGAGCTTTTCTTCAGGATGATCTGTTGGATATAACTCTTCAAGGGCTGCCTGCACTCAACTGAAGCAGAATAAAGCTGTGTCTCTTGTCTGTCCTACACTATACCTTGCTTACATAGGGAAATGTGACAAATCCTTGGCAGAAGATCTAGTTCTGTTGACTGAGGGCTGTCCATCAGGTACCCCAGCTCCCACGCAGGAACAATTGCCAGATACATGCTGGCTCTTCTGCCCTTTATGCAGTGGCGATTTGGGTTGCTGCAGAGATGGCCTGAAGGGTGGCATGAACACATGAACAGAACTTTTAATACCCCTGTTACTGCAGCCTGTTTTGTTTTTTTTTTTTTTCCCAGGGATCCAACCTATATCTAGCTGTATTTAAGAGGTTCTTTACATTGCTGACTGTCTCTCCCTTTCTCTCCTGAAAGGTTGAGTTGTGAGTTGCTCTGGAGCCTTGCTGGAGTTGGACCTGATTCAGCAGTGCTTAAAGTTTGTCAGTGTACTGTATTCATAGCACTCACTGTCAGGTGGGCTTTGTTTTTGTGGACTTTTTTGACAAGCTTAGTGTCCTTCACTTGAGTGGAAATTTCTAGGCCCCCTCTATCTTAGCTGGAGCCATTTTTTTAGCACTTAGAAAATTGGGCTCCAGATGACTCAAGCAGGAATCCTACATGACTGCTTGGAGGTCTCAGTCATAGTGATAACTTGATCCTGGAAGTTGTAGCTCAGGAACTTTAAATGGCAGTAAATACAAATGTCTTCATCCAGTTTGATCTTTTGAAACAATTCTGATTGTTTCAGTGTGAAACTTAATGTCTTTTATGAGAGAATTCAGAATATCCTTGAAGTTACTATTTCAAGGAGGTATTTTTTTGAAACAGACCTGCAGTTCTCTGAAGGCTTTCCTTGTTATGAATAGATGGTAAAGAGCTTGAAATGTGGATCTGCTTTCTACTTGCGCACAATCATCAGAGTAACTGAATGTCAGGTTAACAAGGTTTTGATTGTGGGTTTGGATTTTGTTCTTGTCTTCAGTGCTCAGAGTAGACCTCATTAAGGTGTATGAAATGTCTGTAGGATTTGTCATATTTTGCATGTGAGGACTTCAAAAGTGAACCCCCAGTAGTCTTTCTGAAAACAGCATTTTACACAAACCAGACCATACTCTTGTATGCACTCGGCGGTTGGAAACAGCAGCTTCTGTGAGAGCTTGTTCTTCTGTCCTGGTGGGCTGAGTGAGATTTCTACCTGAGGGTGCTGCTGAAAATCTCAGTGCTGTGAGCTGTTGGTGTCCAGTGTGGGATGCTGGGCTGTGTTTCGGTAATCCCTATGAATTTGATAAATGTCACCAAAGACAAGTGTGGCTGGTTTGTGTAATCCTGTCAAAAACGCAATGTTGGCATCAAGTTTTTAAGTCTTGAGCTTGTCTAGTCCTTTTGGAGTACTTACTCTTCACATCATCTTCAGGTGGTGTATGTGGTGCTAGAAATCACTGGCACAACTGAAAATTGGCAGAGCAATAGGACAGTTTTTATTATAAGTCGTTAGGGTTGAAGAGGCTCTATGAAAGTAATGCTTTCTTGTTCAGGCAGCAGTCTTGTTCTTGTTGGTGAAAGTGTCTTCTTGTAACTTAGCAATTGTTTTGTTCTATGACATCTTTTGGTATGGACCATGACCTGTAACTCGGGTCTTTACAGACAGGCCGTATTTTTTCTTTCATGGTATACCATCTCTGATGTGTTAAAAAAGTAATGGCAAGAAGATGTTGATGAGGTGGGTACCTAAAGTAACCATACCAGACTTGTTTGATAAATTTTACTTTGGATGCTGAAACACCATATTGATTATGAAAACATCAGTTGCTAAAATCTGCTAAATAAACATCTTAGATGCGCAGGATCTATTTACAGGTGATTTTTCTCAATTCTCTGAAGGAATAGTTTGTTCTTTTATCTAACAACAGTCTGTTTTAGTGCCCCACGGTGATGAGTTGACCTTAGCTGGATGCCAGGTACCCACACAGCTGCTCTAGCACTTCCTTCCTCAGCAGGATGGCAGGGGGAGAAAATAAGATTATAAGAATTTGTGGGTCAAGATAAAGGCAGTTTAATAAAGCAGAAGCAAAGGAAAAAAAATTAATTCTGTACTTCCCATCAGCAGGTGACGTCCAATCATTTTCCAGGAAGTATGACTTCACTATGCATAGTGGTTGATCTGGAAGACAAATGTTGTTCTAAGGAATGCCCCCTCCTCCTTTCTCATAGCTTTTATTGCTGAGCAGATGCCATAAGGTATGGAATATCCCTTTGCTCACCTTGGGTCAGCTGTCCTGGTTGTGTCCCCTCCCAGTATGTTGCCTACCCACAGCCTACTGGGTGAGGGGGGAATGTTGGAGAGATACTGATGTTGTGTGAGCACTACTCAGCAGTTGCCAAAACACTGGTGTATTATCAACACCTTTCTAGCTACTAATGCAAAGCACAGCAATATGAAGGCTGCTAAGGGGAAAATTAACTCCATCTCACCCAGACCCAATACAATATCAGGACAAGGGCGAAAAAATATGGCAAAAGGCCTGTGAGTCAAGATGAGGACAGGGAGAGATCACTCACCAGTTACTGTCACAGGCAAAATGGGCTCAACTCAGGGGAAATTAATTTTAATATATTGCCAATCAAATCTGAGTAGGGTAATGAGAAATAAACCCAAATCTTAAAATATCTTTCTTTACCCCTCCATTTTTTTTTTTTTAGCTTCACTCCTGATTACGTACCCTACTCTTGCTTCAAGTGGTGCAGGGGGATGGGGAATGGTGGTTCCAGTCACTTCATCACATATTCTCTGCTGCTCTTTTGTCTTTATGCTCTTCCCCTGCTCCAGCATAGAGTCCCTCCCATGGGACATAGTCCTACATGAACTTCTCCAATGTGAGTCCTTCCCACAGGCTGTAGTTCTTCATTAACTGCTCTGACGTGGTTCCACCATGGGGTCACAAGTCCTGCCAGCCCCCCATGCTACAAAACCTTGCCATGCAAACCCGCTGGAGACCTAGAAAATCTTGGCAGACATAGGGGTGAAACATATGTAGATAATATGCTGCAGCCGGGGTTCTAGTCCACCCATTTTCTTCCTTCCTTCTCTAAAATCCACACAGCGAGCTAACTAACATTCTGTCAAGATTAATAGCCAGATTCTAACACTGTGTCCACTTCCCTCTACCCTACTGAAGCTAGGTCCTCTACCAGCCTTCAGGGAGGGCAGCATCTGGCCTTGAATATTTAACTTATTAGGCTAAAGCTTCAGTGTTTTCATTAGGCTTGAGGAAGGATGCTATGACTTGATTTGGATCTCAATTACAAAGCACCAGTTCTAGAGCAAGCCCACTGTGGCTGAATTTATGCATATGATCTTGTGTGTTTTGCTGTATGAGTCATCTGGCCTCATGTGTAGTTGACATGCAGGGGAGGAGGGTGTAGCTATTCTCAATTGCTGTTTTTTGTGCTATTCTGACCATAAGAATAGTAGGAAGGAACTTGGTAAAAACATGTGAGAGGGAGGGAGAGAGAGGCTGAGCCCTTGTAAAACTTGGCTGTAGGTGCTCAAAGTCAAGCGCAATGGGGTTTGCCTCTGTTGGACTTTCCAGTGTGCAGGTATTTCACCAGGAAAAGGTAAATTCTTAAGCTTGCACAGGGATATTACTGGTCTCTGTGTGCTTGATTACCCAGTTCAGTTAAATGGAGCATAAGTGAGCTGGGAAAGAGTTCCAAATGTGACTTTTGAAAGATCTTTTTTGTAATAAGTACTGTACCAAATTCTTACAATGTTAATGTACCTAACTGCTTCCTCCTATACAGCTGCTATTAAGGAACAATGTTTAACAGAGATGTCCACATGAGGAATATCAGCATTTTATCTGGAGTCCTGAGGAAGACATCCTGAGTACCTCAGTAACGTCTGTGGGTTCTCATGTCTGTACGTAGGTAGGACCTCAGATTTAAAGCTCAGGGTAAGACTACTTCCAACACAGTATCCTTCAGCAACACTGAGACACAGGCTTTAGTATTTTACAGGAGAGAAGTGTTGCTTCTTCAGTGGTCTTATTTCCCATTGTACCTTGTAGTTGGCAGTTGAGTCCTTGCCCTGATTTCACCCTTCTTCCCTGTGAGGTAGTCTGGGGTTGTGGCACAGGCCAGCTTAGATGAAGTGCAAGAAAAGGTTACTTGGCTATAATTACAGCACATGAAGTAACTGGATAGGAGTCAGCTTGTATTTGAAATGGCTGGAGTGTAAGATGGGATCTCTGTACTATCTTCCTAACCTGCTAGGTGGGAATGTTCTGTGTGCATTTTGCCTGCAACTGAAGAGCTTGTGTGACAAGCCTGGTCTGCTTCTTGCTTCCTGAAGAACAGAAATACTATACAAATACAGTAACAGTGCTGAAGTAAAATGACAGGATACTATTGTTTCTTTAGAATTTTCATCTGACTTCAACTTGTATTCTCAGCTTTCTGTCTGTGAGGCAACACTTCTATATGAGGAAGAATCCCGAGGAGAAAGCCAACATGCTTGCTGTATCTTGTTTATCCTAGACTGCTCTGTTTTGCTTTATAAATCAATACTACTTGACATTGTGGTCACTTTGTGTTCTGTAAAAACCATAAAATGCATTTCTGAATCCATGTAGCTACAGCTAGTTTTGTTTAATCCGTCTTTAGAAGAAACCTTTAAATATCCTGGTTCCTGACCACGTTATGTGGTTTGCCTAAATTCTCCTGCTTGACTTCATCCACTTTGTGTATATCTGAATGGTTTAGTCTGGGAGACTGAATTTGAGAGGTGGGCAGAACACTTCCTAGGGCTAGATTCTCTTGTGGATATGTGGTGACATGTATGTTAAGATTTTAACAAGTTTAAGAATCCTTGAAATAAGAGCTCAGACAGCTTGGCTGCTTGTTTTGCAAATCAAAGTCCTTGAGAATAGCATTTGTGCCTGGTAAATGGACTCAGTATTTTTCCCACTGGGTGGTTTTAAAATTTTTAGATGCTCCTTGAGTGCTTTTCTTTAGGTTTGTGATTCTGCTGCCTACAGGTGAATTATTTATCCCTTGTGTACAAGGATTGCTTTAACTGGCAGAGTATGACTTTTTTGAATGGACTGATAGCTCAGTATGTAACAAGGTGGTGTAAGCTTCTTGCAAGAGTCTTTCTCTTGCTCCATGCCCTTCTGAAGCTTTGGGCTAATTTACAGCTGAACTAAGTGCCTAGCCTCATCAAAACAAGAATGTTGTGAGAGTTGCATGGTTATGTGGTCTCTGGGCAGGGGCATAAAATGATTCTCACCTCATGATTAGTTCTGTTTTTTCTGACCTGTTGTCATCCCAGTGTTGCTGAGTAACTTGACTTTGTGCATTTTCCTGTTAGTATGTTGGCTCTACTTTTCTACTCAACGTGAAAATCACTGGTAAATTTACACATGTTCTGTGAACCATCTGTTTTGTCAGCTGCTCAAGAGGATGTTTTCTTCATGGACCTTGGTCTAGTTTATATGGTATCATTGTTTTAGAAGCTTGAGTGTGTGCATTTTCTAAGCATGAATTACTCAAAGCTGTCCTGCTTTACAACAGCAGGTGGCTGCTGTGATCTCAGTGCTTATAAAAAGGGGAGAAAAAGAAATACTGACATTCCCAATGATGATAGCTTGGTTTTGCCTGCATTTTTTGTGGAATAATGTCTTTGCAGTCACTGCTTCTTAATGTGACTATTTAGACCTAGTGTGGAAACTTTATTAGGAGGTTTGGTCTTAAAATTCATTTGGATGCTTTGAAGACTTGTGTTTGATGTAAAAACTGATTTTTAAGACAGCTTGTGTGAGAAGCTTTGCATAGAAAACTTAAGTGAAAAATTAACCTTGGTATCCTGCCTTTTTAAAGAGGCTGTTTATATTGGTTGCTTAGCAGAGATTGTCTGATGTTGGAGTAGCACATGTGGACTCTAATGACCTTTTGTGATGCATGAGTTGGGAAGGTATGGAGGAGAACCTTTTGTCTTCAATGTCCTGTATTAAAGGAAAGGTATAGTCTCCAGAGCAATCTCTTCGTGTTTATTTCATGTGTAGACTGAAAAATGAAGAAACTGTCTTCACCTTGATGAGAATTCCCTCCTTTAGCTGTTCCTAAAGCACTAACCAAGCTGTGGTCTCACTGGGAATTGACCCTTGAGTAGCTGGTGTTGTTGGAGGCTGGAACGTGTCCATGACTGTTTTAAGACTAGATAATCTCTGAAATAAAGCTTAGTTAGATAGACAATTAGGAAGCTGTTCACTAGGTGTAACTTTGTGTGTGTTTTTTTTTTTTCTTTCGCAGGTATCTCTGATGAGGACATCATCAATGTTACTCTCCCCACTGGTGTCCCCATACTTCTTGAACTTGATGAGAATCTACACCCTCTGGGCCCTCACCAGTTTCTGGGTGACCAAGAAGCTATCCAAGCTGCCATCAAGAAAGTAGAAGATCAAGGGAAAGTAAAATCTGCTGAGAAGTAAAATCCTGCTAGCACAAAGTTTGGCAATAAGTGATGATTTATGTATGACTGCTAGGTTGCACTGTGTGAAAGTCTCAATTTCAAGCACTAAATAGTTGAAAGGGATGTTTGTTGAGTCTCAGGTTGGTAGATGAACTCTCTGCCTTTCAAAAACTGGAATTTAGATCTCCAGATGAGGTTATGGATACTGAAAAAAGAAATCAAGAGATCATTCAGGTAATGGGAACTTGCAGGGCAGTCTGCCCCAGATCTAGGATTGAGAGTGGCCCAGTACAAAAATAAAGGGATAAGTTATTGGTGCCTACGAGTAATCAGTCCTAATCTGTTAAAGTGAAAAGCACCATTTTACTGGACTAATTAAGTCCAAATTGTTATAGGCACTAAAACTTTCTTACTGATAAAATGACACCAGGTAACAGAGTTATCCAGTATGATTCCTCTGTGTCAGTGGCTATGATAATTTGTTCTGGATGCAGTTCCTTTGGTCTTCCAGAACACTTTCAGCTGCACAACTCTGCCTTTGTTATTTTGAGTCTTCCAAGGCCAGTTTATGGTCCAGAGGAGAATTTTGTAGAGATGTTCAGACTGTTATAGCTACCATAGTTGTCTTTTGTTACACTATATTTCAATTTTTAAGGAATCTAGAAGGCATTCCTTTTATTCCACCATCTTTGCAAAGCCTAGCATGACTGTGTTTTGTTGGCTTGCAGTAATAGGATTTAACTCAGACCGTAGTCCACAAACTAAGCACAAAGGTTTGTGCTTAATGTTTAAATTATCACTTAGCTCTTAGTGAGTGACCTGAATAGCTTTGAAACACTTAAGTAACACGTACTATAGGTCTTCCAAGAGAAGTTGAGAATTCCCTTGGTATGATGATAGTATCAACTAAAATCCTAGAGTGGCTGCTTCTTTGTAGTGAGCAGCTTTGTAGCTCACTTCGTAAGTGTGAGAGGATGTGTTTTTTCTTTAGGGAGAGCAGTGTGAGTGTGGTGTGCCTCTGACAGACTCCCTGCTATGTGGAGGTAGACTTTCTAGGTCTGATGCCAGCTCGCATTAGTGTAGCACATACTCCATAAAAGACCTCTTGCTAGATGATAGTTTCTCTTGCACGAATGATGCTTGGGCTTCTCTTGGTTTTGTTTTTGTAGCCCTTGCAGTAGAAACAAAGTTACATGTTTATTTTTTTTAAACATAAAGCTGGTAGATTTTCTGTTGCTTTGTACAAGCAAGGGTATTTCAGTGTGTTTTTTCTGAAATACTGTTAGCTGCTTCCTTGCTACTCTATTTGTTATTGACTTACTCCTTTCTTGGTTTTTAGTTTTCTGTGTATAGAGTAACTCTGAATCTTAGTTGATACTTTACAAATCAGTGTTATGGAGTTAGATTGTTGTTCAGCAAATGTTCATCTGTCAGTGCCCTGAGGAGGGCCACTGCCACTCAAGTGATTAGATTCTTCCCCAAACATTCAATAATGTGTGAAGTTTGATATCAAGTAAAAGTTACTGTGGATTTGTTAACAAGGCAAGCAGAGCCACCTCTTGTCAGTGGGAACTGCATGCATCCAGGTGTGTGGGCTTACAGTGTCTGTACCCCTTTGGCATTGTGGTATTGTAATGTAGAGCTTCTTCAGGACTTGAGATGCAGCTGGAATATACTTAGAATCACAGAATAGCCTTGGTTGCAAGAGACCTCTAAGATCATCAAGTCCAACCATTAACCCAGCACTGCCAATTCACCACTATACCATGTCCCTCAGCACCTCATCTACATGTGTCTCAAATTCCTCCAGGGATGGGGACTCCACCACTGCCCTGGGCAGCTTGTTCCAGTGCTTGATAGCCCTTCCAGTGAGAAAAATTTTTCCTAATATCTAATCTAAACTTCCCCTGGCACAACTTGAGGCCATTGGAAATGAATGCAGCTGAACTGGGAGATGTGTTCTTTCATCCCTTTCTTTTAAAGAATTTGTGATCTCTTCTGGGGATAGAGTGGAGAATGGAGAGGTGGATGAGTGAATGTAGAGAGCATTATTATTTCTTCTTGCAGCTGAATGGATGAAATTGACTGAAAACAGCCTTTCAAAGAGCCATGGACAGTAAGAAAAGAACAACAATGTGATGTTTTCAGGTGGCACTGTTTCTGCAGTGCTGCTTGAGACATGTATAGTGACACTGGCCTGGGAAGTGTCACTTAATTTGCTTTGGCTGTGACTCCACAGTGATGAGAGGGTTTAATGTGCACATCTGGTGGCAATACTACCTTGCAAAAGGATCAAATAAAACCAACTGGGGATTTCATTGTGCTCTTTACGATTATTTTAACATTGTGCAATGCTTGCTTCTGAATAGCCTTCTAATTAAATTCTTGAGTTATAAAATCTGTATATTGAAGAACAGAAACCAGCTTCCATCAACAGCAGCATAAGGATGCCTGATCTTCAGGCATAGCTGTTAGAGGGAGAAATAAGAATCTTGTTGCTGGCTTTAGAAATCATTGTTTGGAAAACATTTTCCTTATGTTTGAGTATGCCTCAAAGTCCTATAAGGTAACTGGTGTTTCTACAGTTGATATGGATGTGGTTGATTTGGTTTGTTTATGCATTTTTAACTTGTGGTTCAGTAGCAGTAATAGCTCTAGAATCCTTTTGAAAACTTTGTAAATATGGTGGAGCTGGCAGGTTCTTTATAACTCAATAAATTCACCTGAAATAAAATTTAACTTGGCTTCAGTCTGTTTTCCTTCTGCTTCCTTCTGCTTTGTCTCCTTTCCAGGGCTGAAGGGACCTTCAGGGGTCCCAGAACTCATCAAGCAGTCGATCACGTATCACGCAGTCAGTTGGGTAAAATTAGTGTTAGAGCAAACACTGCCTCATGTTTACATGTGAAGAGGTTGAGCTGGAGGGGAATACATGTGTTTGGAACTATGGGGGCGTTTGCATAGGAACAACAAATTAAATATTTAGTTCAGAACAGTGGAGCTAAACAAATGTTCACTGTTTCCCATGGCTGCTATCCTTTTTGATAAGAAGCATTACTTTTTGATGGTGTGTTTAAAGTTGTAGCTTCTAGAGACAAAGTCAACCCCTTCACTTTTCAAAGTACTCTGCTTGACAGCAGAGTTGTGACTTGAATGACAAGCACACGGAACTGCAAACCTGCTGGGGACTTTCTTGTTACTGACCTCCACACAGAAGGCCTTGAATACTGTGATAATGGGAGGAGGTATAAAGATCCTAAAAAAGTTGAACATTCAGGTAGAAATGGAGAGGACAACTGTGTGGCTTAAAACAAAAGCGTACTGAAGAAACTGACTTTTTTAATGTTGGTCTTATTGTGTTGAGGGTGAGTGGAGAATGGAGCTGATCTGAGCTACTTGTGTACTGATGTTTAACATTTTACAGTTAATGTGGGAGCGCTGCCAGGCAATTCAAAGTTGTATTGGTGTTTTAAAGTGTATTTCCCCCCTTTCCATAGTCACTTTTCGTGCTGTGCTTTGCCTTGACTAAATTCTGCCTTAGTTACACCTCAGGTTGTTCCCGTCATGTCCACTGTTTCCTGTGTTGAGAAAAGATCATCTGAAGCCTGGCTTGGTTGAGTCCCCCCATACCTTTTTTGTTTAGGAAGGTTTAGTGTACAAAGGATGCTGCTATGGTCAGCTTGGTCTGCGCTGCCTGAGGAGAGACCGATTGCCTCTACCTAGTCACATTTTCAAAAATTACACTTTTTTAAAGAACTTTTATGGTATCAATGGAAAGTGCCTGTCAGTTGAATACCAAACCAATCCAGGTCTCCCTCCCCAAGTTTGCAGTCACTGTTTCAGAGCTGCCAGTTCTCAAAGTTCATAATAAATGGCACTTGGCAGTTGCATTGTCTGTCTTCTGTGCTGGCTATAACCTCTCCTCAGCCCTAAATTTCCATGGGCAGGAAAGAAAGCAGAGATAATGACAACTCTGCTGCTCAAGAGGGCTCAGGATTATGGTAGGAACAGAATCTAGCGTTTCAAATGGAGACTGCAGAAGGGTTTGGAGAGAAGGAACCCTCCTTTGAGAGCTGTGCCAGACAGGTGTTGCTGCCTCTTCCTTGTATAATGTTGGCCAAAGGTTCTATGGGTGCGTGAATAGAAGAGGGAACTTGATTTTAGCATCACATGGTGGACAGGCTGGCTATGGCAGTGCACTCCACCTTCCTGCTGCCTTATTAGCTTGTTAGTCAGCTCTCAGGCCTTCTTGGAGCTATTCTAGTAGAATTTAGCAGCCATGTTGTGTCCATACTCTACAAAAGGAAGGGGGAGAGAGGAAAGAGGCTCCCTGTTCTTGCTCTTCACATTATGCTGACAGCAGGGGAGGGCAGCAGATACCATACTATGGATGTTGCTGTGCTGTGAAGTTAAGCTCAGTGCAGTAAAGTGGCCTGATTCTGATTGCTGTTTTTCAAAGGAGGGGGCATTGACCCACAGCTCAGTCAGAGGTGGCAACATAGATGCTGCAATTACTCCCATCAGGCTCCAGAAACCAGTTATGGCCCTAATGGGGATGCCTGGCATTAGAAGTGCTGTGTCTGCAAGCATATGCTTCATTAATCTAGTTGTGTTTTTCCTCAGGTCTCTTCCATCAGCCTCTCAGCATGGCATGTAAGGTTGAGCTATTTTTCCATTTTCTGTCTGTCACTTGCATGAAAGAAAAGTACTAGTACATACTAACTAGGTAAGAGAATTTCTTTCTTCCAGAAAACCAGTGTGAGCCTAGCAACAGCAAATGCTTAAGTTTTGGTTGCTGTTGGCCTCAGAGGAGCCAAGCAGTACTTTGCTGCCATCTTCCAGGTTGGTCATTTCTAGCTGTTAGGAACAACCAGTGCAACTTAATTTAATGGAGTATCCTATTGCTGCCAGAGCTGAACAGTGGAAGTGTCTCTCAATTAAAGATACTTTTTCCTCATATTCCTGGTGCTAACCTCACAGAAGTGCTCAAAAGGAGGAATGTGCATTTGTTAATCTCATAATCTAAACTGGGGATGCTTTGCTGAGGAGTTAACTAGCTAGTGAATCCTACTTTCTTGACAGATGCTCGTCAGGCTCTCAGTAACTCTAGTGTATTCTGATTAAAGCTGAGCTAGTTCTCTAGTTCAGATTTGTGGCTCTTCAGCTGTTCCTAAACTCTGCTGATGGTGCTTTCCAGGATCTGTACAGAAGGCAGTGGTACTGGCTATGCTAGGAGTGAGCAAGCAGGCATAAAGATCCATAACTATCCCTAAAGACAAAGCACTTGTTTTTACATAAATTGCAGAAATGTGAGTGGACAACAGGTGGAGCAAGTGCATTGTGGTATGTGTGGGGAAAATGGGAACAATTTTACACTCCTGTGTGCATATAGGGCTAGCAAGGCATAATTAACCTCTCCTGAAAGGCAGCACGCTATCTCTGCCAGCATTGCCCTATAGTTTAACATGACACTTTCCTCATTGGTGTGCCCTGCTAGTTTCAGAGCTAGAGGTCCTTAGATGGGAGGAGACAAAGTGGAGTGTGGAATAAGTATAAGGGGCAGATGTACCTCAAAAAACCCTGAGAAATGCTGTGCTGAGGTATGGATGTCCAGCTGGATCACCTTTTATGTTTTGCAGTCCTATCTGCATTCCTGTGATGCACAGGGGAAAATAAGGATTTTTTTATTTTAACTGGGAAAAGCCACTCACATGAGAGAAACTTTAAGTGACCCATTTTCCTCTTAATAATTTCTCTCTGCTCATTTTGTTCTTTGTTACTCCAGTGAAACTCTCCCACAAGCGGCCGCTCACGTACAGCAGTTTTTCTGTAGCTGACAGTGGAACTACTTACATAGCAGGAGCGACTGGATGTAGTAGGAGGGTGCTGTGACCTGATGGGCTGTTCCAGTCTGTTTCTGTTGTGCGTGGGCCCACCAGTGCTACAAGACAAATGATTATTTTTTTTTTTTTTTACTGCTAGGGCTTGCCAAGGACTTCAGTTTGTGCCTCCACCACTGCTGGTGAGATTTGTGGTTGTTCATCACCTCATAGATCAGGCCTTTTGTTAATGATGTCCTTAAAAAAAGCATCATACTTTCTTGCATGCACCACTTGATGTTAATTCCTTCAGAGTCCAAGGGTAGTGTGTCAGGAATGAAGAATTGGTTGAGTTAACAAAGGGAAAAATTGATCACAGAAATATTAGGGGTGCTATACTAGCTATGCCTGTACTCCCAAAGGGATAAGCCAAGGCCTGTCAAAATGCTGTGCAATCTACCTATTTTCGTTTTTTGTAGATTGCATTCAGGTTTCTTGGAGATGAGAAAAAAGGCTTGACAAAGCCTGGTTGGTTGATCTTGATTCCACAGGTACTTAATAGGTTTGACTCCAATGTCCCATTTTAAGCATTACACACAATGATTTCCACAGTACTCAGCATTTCTGAAAAAACAGGTCACTTGAAGAGTTGTCTAACTGGATGCAGAGTGTGAATACGTGATCTACTGCAGCTGTCTGAGACAGTGGGGGAGGGAAGGAGGAGGTGAGGAGCTGCCTTTGTCATGGAGGTCCAGTTGCTACAGAAGTGCTTTGCCCTCATGAGTTTAATGTGTCCACTGATGACAACAGAACTGATTGAAAACATGATAATGGATCGAGCTTTTTGCACTCATGATTTGCAGTGTTCACCTCAGTTATAACCTGAGATCCTGATCCTTGTTTTCCTTAGGTTGATGGTTGGACTCGATGATCTTCGAGGTTTTTTCCAACATAGATGATTCTGTGATTCTGTGAAATAGTGGAAGTCATGCTGACCGCAGAGGGACAGATTTGGGCTCTCCACAGATTCTTTTTTCCCCTGGATGTAGAAATAAAGTAGTAGACTTTGAAATGCAACCTTATTATCTTGTCAGCATGTTTCTCTCTAGATTCTTGGGAGGGCCTTTAAAGACTGCAGCCTTGATGGACAGACAGGAAGAGGGCTAGACATTGCTAAGAATGAATAATCCTAAATTCCAGCCTGGTCATTCACCTAATAGAGTCTGAGTAATAAACTGAGGTTTCAGAGAAAGCTTGACATTTCTACTCCATCTTCTGTTTACAACAGTTTTAAAGATTTAAAAGATTCATTTGTTTTTAAAATAGTTCTCTGCCCATTCACCCACATGCATGTGGCCCCAGCACCCCAATTGCCACTGCAGCCTTTGCTTGCTTTGTGTGAGCAGGTGCCACCCCATGACCATGTCAACAGCTAGCCAGTCTGCAGCTGATGTCCCCATTTCCCACCTCTGATGCCAAAATCAGTCTCCCCAGTTCTGACAGTAGAGATCCCTGTGGACAGACCCATGCCGTTGCTCGCAGCACTCTGGCATGGAGCACTGTTTGTTCGTTTGTTTGTGTAGTTACAATCGGTGGGCAGTGATGCTTTCCAGAACTTCTGAGACAGGATTTAGAGGAGGCAACACAAACTGTTCCCAGGAGTCAGAGAAACCAGGAGCCTTGATAAAGAAATCCATGTATATTTACTGTATTTGTGCCCTCACTTGTTCTTACTACAAGAACTGTTATAAGCATTTACAATTTAAAAATTGTAGAGAGATTAAAGCTCAGAAGTTTTTGATGGCAGTTTATGTTGCATTGGTAGAATCACAACGTAGGTGCCAGCCAGTATCTCTTCAAGAGTTCATTCACACAAATGAATGAATGTCTGAAAACAGTCTGCAGTCTGACTGCCCCCAGCTCTGCAACAGACATGAGGATCGTTCTCACAAGTCTTTGTAATGCTGTTGCGAATGTCTATGGACCTTTTCCAGGTACATTTAAACAACCATGATAATCTGGAGGAAGAGTTCCTGCCTGTTGTGATGCAGTACTTCAGGGCATGATCCTGGTAACACTGTTTTCTGTACCAAGGGGGACTAATGGGACAGGCTTTACCTCACCTCCTTGTACATGTCTGCAGTATAAATATCTCCACTTGAGCAAGGGTCTGCTTTGGATCCTTTTATTGACAAGAGAGAGTAACAGGCCTTTTTAGGGTGTGAGTCATCAACCTATTTGAGACATTTAATTTAGGTGAGATTAGTAGTGGCTTCCTACTGTTTGCTTCTCTCCAGTAACTCAGAGCGCTCCATTGTGACTAGATCTGATTTAGCATGTGTTTTACACAAGCCTGTGTCTGCACAGGGGCATCACCCTGCCTGATCAGAGCTGGTTTCTTAGTTGCAGAGTTGAGTTTGATAGGTGATACATATAACATGCAAACAAACCCATGGATGGGTATGCTTATGCTCTATTTTGTCATTTGCCCCAAAGGTGGATTTTGCTGTCAATAAAGACAATGACCCAGCAAACTTGGTCTCACGTACGACTACAGCTTCTCTTCCACCCCATCCACGTCCACTGGGTTGGCTTCCAGCATACCTCAGAGGTTCGCACGCTGCCCAAAAACACCCCGACGGGACGACTGTAGATGGCCCTTCTGTGCTTGCTCCTCAGCTGCAGTGCAGGCAAACCCGTGGTATCAAAAGATGTCTTGACATGATACTCCTCCTGGTTTCAGGCTGTTATTGCACAAGTCAGAAGAATTACATTAGGGTAAATGCAGTGTGACTCAGGAGAGAAACAGATCCATGCTTTTTCTTAGAATGTCAAATACTTTAAAGGACTTTGGTTTTCGTTTGCTGTGGTCTCTGGCAGGTCCTGCTGGGGAGATGGGTCAAAGCAGAGGGAACTAGGCTCTTGTCTCTCATTATCAGAGTGTTAAATATTTTACAGAATTCTGGTGTTGAAAGCTGCAATCTGAATGGTTGAGAAAAAGTTAAGACCTGCATACTTAACTTCCAGAAAATGCCCAAATGAATTTCTCTGATTAAAGTGGAGCAACCGCAATGGAAATTCTCAGGACAGACAATTTCAAATTCTAAATAGAAATGTAACAGGAAATTAAAGTGAGAAGGAAAGACCTATGACCAATACCCATAAAGAATCATTTGACCAGTGTCTACATTTCAGCTGCATAACAAATCTAGGCAAACCACCAAGAAATATGTATTTGTTATGCTTTTTCTGTTATGTTTCTCAAGCTCAAACGGCTTGCAGTAAATAAAACTGACGCAGGAAATGAGTGTATTAAGGTTTGCATTGATGTAATTGTAACTGTAAAACATATTTTACAGTATTTACTTCAGCATACAATCAGTCAGCATAACTGGGTGCATCTGATAATTAAGGGCTCAATCCTGATCCCATTGATCCTTTTAGAGCTGCTTCCTTTACACTGCTGAGCCTGTCAGCAGCTGTTTTTACTTGGTGTGTATGTACAGGTAAGAGAGATTTCAGATGATGAAAGCTCGAGTCTTCCTCACAGCAATGTCTCTATCGTTTCTTCAGTGATTTTGGTTTTGGGAGACGGTGGATACCCACATGGTATTAATGAGCAAACATTCACCAAGTGTCCTGGTTCAATCTGTGACATGACTTCTCGAGTGACTTCATACAAGTTGGAGGTATGTTTTCACCATCGGGCCACTAATACTCTGGATCTTTTGAGTTCACAAAACCTGTATGGCAATGTTGCCACATGCGCAGCACCACTACGTGGGACATCCAGTGACCTAAAAATATGATGGAAAGAGAAAATTATATTTAGGTCTATTTATAAACCCGAGTGAACAAATAATACAATTGCAAGCTTAGAGTCTCTTAGGCTTTCTTCTCAGATTAATATTTCCAGGCATTCAGTGCTTGAAAATTTTTGAAATGAAAATTCTAGTCTATAGTATGTGAGTGCACACACGTATATATAAACATACGCTCTGTCTAATATATGGCAGTATAACAGTAATTGTAATGGAAAATCATACACCCTGAGTAGACTATTGTTACTCCATTAAAATTGCCTCTTTTGGTATGTTTACACATAGTGGCTTGATGTTTTCTTAAGTGAAAAAGACTTAACTTTTTTAAAAAAAAAAATAACTTTTTAACACTTTCCATTTCCCTACCCCAATGACCAGAGATTGATTAGATTTCTTAAAACTCAAAGGGTTTTTGTTTGTTTTTTATTTTCTCCTCTAGGCTTAGAGCAAGCATGGAAAATGTCAAAGGAGGTAACAGATAACTATCTATACATATGCCTATATGTAATAGCATATACTTATTTACATTTTTTCTATAAGGAACTTTCAGTTCAGCAGTGCAGGGTTTCTAAGGGGCTGTACCATGCCAGCTGTAGTAGTAATACCAGTTGCTTCCCCTCCCTGAGCATTATCCCATCACTTTTGGAGTGGAGAAGCAGGGAACAGAGCTGGAGCTCTGCTGTTGTGAGAAAAGAGCTGGCAGAAGCCCCTTGAGCATTAGCACTTGCTTGCTTTGCCCTTGAGCTCAAGTAACTGTTTTATTGGTCTTCCTGGCAAGTTGAGAGTCCCATTTGTTTCTCCAACGTGGAGGGAATGAGAAGACCCTGAAAAAGTCTTGCATGTGCTTTTTGCTGCTGATGATTATGGAACTGCTGCTGCACTCTTGGAGGGGCTGGGATGCTTCCAGAAGTGATGGGTATGTATGTGGGAACAAGCTGAAGAGCACTTGCAACAAGGTGGGAGGATTTATTTCTTGTAGTTTTCCAATACAGCTAGATAAATAAAGATAAAAAAGCAATTGTGTAAGTTATTCTCTAAATACCTCCTGGCCAGGAGGAGTGAGCTAAATAACACAAACACTTCTCTGAGAGGCAAAAAGGAAGACACACAGTTCTATAGAGAGTCAATCAAATCTTGCTTGCTTGACATCTTTTGCTAAGATTTGCTTAGTTTTCTCTGCTTTCTCAATATGTTGTAAGAATTCTTCTCCTGAGTTGGTCTCTTTTCTGTTCTTCTCCCAAGGAGTATTTATACAGGGGTTTGGAGGCTGCTTCATTCAAAGTTAAGGATTACGATCACAGGTAATTAGGCCCAAACTGTGAATCTTCCACCCTTGCAGGAACTTAAAAGGGTTCAAAATGTATTATAGGCACAGGCATGGTGTATGACTGACAATCCTGTTTTCCACATAAGGCAAAAAATTAGTTGGTGAAGGTAAAAAGCATTTCCCCAAAGACTGTAAGATGCTGAATATATGTACCTCTTCCCCATGTATGACGCTAAAGGCAGCATAAAGTTTGCCAGTGAGAATCCAAGCAAATGTAAGTTGGAAACCTCATCTCATTATGTGTACAGATACTTATTGAGATAAAAGAGATCATAAAGCAGTTTGAGGTCTGCAAGCTGCCTGCTGCTGCAGAAAGAGCAATCCTCCTACCATCTCCTGTGTGACTTGGAAGCCTCCCATCTAACCCTGCAACAAGTCTAGCCATGCTTAGCTCTATAAAAAGCAGGCACGAGCAAGTGTATTTCAAAAAACAAGCATGTGCTACTACTGGGAAGAGTTGGTTAAGTTTTTTTTCCCGTTAGAGCATTTCAGAAGCCAAAAGTGTTTTTTCATGGATTTAAAAAAAAAAAAAAAAAAAAAAAAGAGAGAGAGAGAGAGAGAGAGAAGCCACAACTTTGGGGTTCAAATATTTTGTTTACAAAAACTGGAAATAATTTTGGGAAGTGGCTTTTAAAGATTCTTTTTTAATAGAAAATGGTTTTAAGAAAACAGGAGAAAACTCAGTTTTAAGTCCAGGCTTTCTTGTCCAAAAGAAAAACATTTTGTGAGGGGAAATAAAGTGGGGAAAAAAAAGCAGCTTTTGTAATCTCCTACAAAAATACTTGGAATTTTTTTAACATTTCTACATCTTTATTTGCAGCTCACTCTGCCTCTTAATTGTCATCATTTAGCCTTCCCAAGATGCAATGTTATTTATCAAGGAATTTTGTTAAATACGTCATGCTCTCAAAGGTGGCAAAGAGGAACGTTCCTGTTGCAAGACAACATTCCTGGGAGCAAGTCACTCTGCTGAAGCTCTCTGCAAGGCAGATAAATATGTTATAGGAAGAGTTTAATCCCACAAAGAGTGTTTGCAGTGAGTTGTCTTTTCGTTTCTTAAAAGCACAGCATATACACCATCTTGCCAAATCATTGTTCTCACATCAACCGCCTTCCATGTTGAGAATCTGCATAACTCTGTGTAAAATTGCAGCTCCCCAAAGACAGATGGAAGTTCAGGATGTCACTGTGTTATAAGGGGGAATAATTTGCTGCTTCTTCATGTGGGTCTGTTCGGGGAGGAAGGTGACTTTCTCCTTATGTTTCACCAAAGACTGACTCTAATTCTGGGCTGTCAAATACTGGGGAGAAATGGCCTCCTGTGTATGATTTATTTTTAGCATGAGACAGCCTCTGTGGGCATTTATAGCTTTCTGTGCTAGTAGATTTGATTACTATTTTTCTTGTAATTTTTTTTTAGTGGCAGATGCAGGCAGCAGAAGTTGAGAACAGGGCCAATAATTAAGGTGGCCTAACTTTTAAAAAAAATAATTAGGCTTGTCTAGACCCTATTTTCACTTGTTAATATTTTTATTAAACTCCAACCCTGCAGAATGATATTTTCCACACCAGAAGTTTTCCTCAGAATGGAGTGTCAAAAGCCAAATCACAAAAGGATTGCTGAGTCTCAGGTTCTGAAATGAACTATTTTTGCCACTGTGGAATCTCAGGAAGAAGGAGCAGAGGATGCAGTTTACCCTGAAAGTGGAGGGGCTAGGAGGGAAATGGCAGCAGGCTCAGCAGACTGGTGACAACTGAATTGCAACTGAAGCAGAGAAAGCCCTGCACATTGAGGCTGTTCTGGTGAAGAGAAGTGCTTTTACCACTGAAAATTACTGTTCCTTGGGAAATAAAGCCAGTTAGAAGCACAATTTGTAAAGGTCACTTGAAGCTCCCGATAATGGCATTCTTGAGAATGGGAACTAAAAAAGAAATGGGTGGCAGGAGCCCCTGAATTTCAAGAGCTTCACTGTATCAGCATTACCCAGGGAATTCCCCCTAGTTCTCAAGTATTGCTTAGCTGCTTGAGCATGGTACTGACATTGCTGGAATAAGCCTAAAAGACAAGAACTCCATCTGTGGTTTTCTGAGGCTTGCAAATGAAGTTGTGCTGTCCCAGTTCTGAGACTCACGTTATAGTGCTTTGGCACACCTTCTACTGTCTAGATACTCTTGCTCCATCTAGTGAGTAAATTTATTGCTCATCCTGGCTTAGTTTTAGCTGTGAATTTGACCTATGCAAAGATGGGAATTACCCAGGAAGATTCTAGGTTTGATTTTGTTGGAAGAACGACAGTGATTTTGGCTTACAGCTGCTCATTGACATATCTTTTAAATTCTTTTTAAAAAAGGCTTGAGGGTTTTTTTAATGAACTTTCCCATGAAAATCCATTTGTATTCAGTGGGTGGATTTACTTGTTATGTGAATCAAATGCAGGGGGAGAGAGATAAAATGAAAAAAGTTGGTTTAAGTAACTTTAACTGTATCTGTTACAGCCCATCTTTACTGTTCTTGTTCAGCAGCCAAAACGCATTCCTCTTTTACAGAAGGAACACAAGGACACCAGCTCACAGATCTTTAATTCAATAAAGCCCTCTCTGAGGCCGATGTGAGGGACCTCATCCTGCTGGGCACTGATGAGAGAAGAGAAGAGACAGGGCATGCCAGCATACAGATGCTCAGGACCCTCTTTGGTGCCTGCTGAACCCCTGTTAAGATCAGAAGGGTCAGGATTTTCCCCCTCCTTCTTCCATCCTGCCTTATTTTTCTACTTCTGAGACTATCTTGCCTAATCCTTGCCAGACACATCTCATGCCATATTCCTGCTTTTCCCTTTCTCTTTCCAAAAGGTGTTCATTAAAACTGTGAGTGGAAAGCAAAAAGAAGGAGGGAAAAAAGACACCATGACATTTTATTCTGAGAGTTCATTTTTGGTGTCCTGTTTGATAGTCACGACAGAAAACTGCTCTTTCCAACTGGCTCTGGGTGAGTCTGGCAGGCCCCTTGGTGCACCCCACAACCTGACCTGCACCAGGCATTATCTTCACATTGCTGCTTTCTCTGCAACCTGGTTTGTGTCTCACAGTCCTGCCAGGCATCGCAGCCTTCTCTCTCTGTCCCCGTCGTCCTGGCTGTGGCTGGTGGCCATGGCCAGTGAGGTGACCCTGTTGGCAGGGTGTCTAAAACTGCTGCTGGGCTCACCCTCCATCACCTCTTGCCCATGCCCCCTGGCCATGTATGATCAGGCTGGATTCAGCACAACTGAGACCTGCTTGCTCTGTCTGAGCATGCATGCAGTTTATGGAGTGCTGACAATGTCATGTGCGTATTTCAACCACATATGATGGCTATGTAGCAGGGTAGCAGCAGGGACACTTGACTGCACAGTAAGTGCCATTTTCTTTGGGCAGAAGTTTTCTAATTTCATTTGAAAAGTCCTGTTATTACTTCTGAGTTTGGCTAAGCACTTGTAATAGATATATATATATACACTATATATTAAAAATATAGATATAAATTCTGAAAACATGCAAGGTGAAGACATAGGGCTTCCATAGCTAACAGAATTTTCTGCTTTTAAGTGAAAACAGTTTTTTATTCTGAAAAAAAATTTAATATGGAAAGTGCCCTTCCACCACCAAAACCCCCATAGAAAGATGTAAGTACTATTTTGTGCCTGTTAAGGCCAAAGTCATACAGCTTTAAATGCCAGTTACAGTGAGCAACTCATATAGCCATCTACAGAGGGCCTGATCAAATTGTTCCCTCTATGCAGTGCTCTGTGCTGTTAAATGTCCTTGGTATAATTCTTTTGCACAGTACCGTTTTAATGTTTTCTTGAATAATAAGATTATGTTTTTATAAATGCTGGGGTTCAAGGGTTGGAAGCAATGGTAAAGGAAATCTGTTCCCATGTTTACCTTCCCCCTTCCCCAGCACAGAATGTGGCACTGGGAACTTGCTTGGCATAAGTCTGATGGTCTTATGCGTCTGCTGGTCCACTGTCAGCCTGAAGGACTCTCAGGACCACACTGAAGGAAATATATCAGTCCAGTACATTGTGCTGTGTGCCTGTCATGTCTATCACTATTGACTATAACTGTGTGCTAAAATCCTGCTGTTCTGGAGAAATAAAAAGCCAAGATCTTGACAATGAATGCTGAATAATGCCCAGGTGATATTTGCTGTAGTGTTTGTCCTGGCATCCTCTCTTAGCCAAATTTGAGATCAGGCAGTTGGTTTGTCTTCTCATGAGGCTTTGGACTGACAGTGCTTCTTGGCTTCTTCAATTTTAAATAGTTATTTTTATTACCACTAGCCACTGGATTGCTTCACTGCTCTATCTATGGGCTGGCTTAGTTCGTTTGTGAGTGATACAGTCCCTATGGACATCACAGTGGAGGTAAAAGAGGTCATTACTTATTATTTCTGAGGATCATAGCTTTTTCATTTACTTCTGGTTTTTGGTGGCCTTGCACGACCTCCACAGCTCACAGTGAAAATGTCATGTTCCCATCCTATATGTCCGTGGGTTATATGAGCCTGATTCAAGGGTTTCCACAATCTTACCTATGGACTGTCATGAACCCTGTCATCTTTAATGCTGTCATCAAAAACTTCAGATTTGCATGTCTGACCTAGTGAGCAAAATAACATTTGCAGTTAAAAAGATAACACAAATGAGAAGTCCACCTAAGGGAAATCAGCAAACCTGCTCAGGATCTGCCTTTCTGGGCTAAGGAATCAATACAGAAAGGCAGAGGAAAGGAATAAAGGTGGGGAAAACTTCTGGATTAATTAGAAATTGTAGAAATCTGACAATCAAGTATTATTTTTCCTATGAGGCAATGCTAAAAGCATTCCAAGGGCAGAAGACAGGCAGTGTAAAACAAAGTGACTGACTGCTGAGTTTTGACCCCACAGAAAAGGAATGGATACACTTTGGTGAAAAACAGCAAGGAGAAGCCTTCAAAGCATCTGACCACCAGAGCCTTTTGCTGAAGTACAGGAGTTGGTGGGAACCCTGTGAAGATCTGTGCCATTCATGGTTACTGCTGCCCCCAGCAGGGTCTTTAATTGTTGCCATGGGGTTCTTCAAAGGTCAAAGATGCTCTGATTGTATTAAGGAAAGATGACAAGAGGACTGGACTGAGAACTGCTTTTAAAAGACTGAAAATTGTCCTGGAAGCTTTTGGTATTTAATGCATCAGTTTACCTAACATATAGTCAGGCACTTCCTGTCACGAACACAACCAAAGGCTTTTAGCAGTGCCTGGGAAAATGTGGTGAATTAAAGATGCTCAAGTGATGCCTTGACAAAAGTAAGGAGGAAGATGGATTACAAGAAAAGGATAGTGAATTTACAGAGTTCCTGTGGATAAGAAAGCAAGATGTTACTGTGGGGTGGCAGCTACTGAGCAGATGTTTGGGATGGCTAATGTATGAGATAATAAGTAATTTATCAAAGGCAAAATAGACTGTTGAGGATTTTATAACATACCATAGTTTCCTGAGTAAAAATGAGCCAGTCACCTGATCAGGTTTTTTGCATCTCTGGCCCTTTGAAGATCTTATGCTGAAGGACATTCACTTCCCCTTAAATGTTTTATATGTGAACGTGGTCAGATGAACCTGGAATCAAACCTACCCCATAGACCACCTGAGATGGTTTTAGCTGATATTTTAACTTGGAAATGGAAGTGCCAAGACAACATCTGGGGAGGCTGTTCATATGGTATGTTCAGCATGGGCTAAGCTTGACGAATCATGTATATAGGGCAAACGCTAACAAGAATTAAGGAAGAGAGAATAGGCCAGATGCTCTGAAATGCAAGTCCCACTGAAAATCACACAGCAGCTTCGGAGCTCTGCATCTCTTGTGCTGACTGAAATCCTGCCACAAGGGAATGGGAACTGGGGCAAAGATTCCTCTTGTCACAAAATGTCTAAGGGGATCTTTTCACGGACCACAAGCTCCATCTTTAATCTCATGTGAAAGACCCAGGCTCTTAGCCATAAGACGCTCTTTTTGGTTTTATTCCTGTGCACTGTTTCTAAAGTCTTAAACTTGATTATGCATTTTTATTCAACTCTTCTACTCTTTCAAAGGACTAAAGAGTGCAATTCTGCCCAGGGTATTTGGAAGCGGTATAAAAGTACAAATAATATTGGCAACCCATTGCTGTTATTTTTGCCATTTATTTTAATTAGTAACCAAACTTAAATATAATTTTTCAACTCTTTTTTTATTCCAAATATTTAATGTCTTCCAGATCGACTCCAAGTTCACTAGACTGGGTGGTAACTAAGTCTTAATTTTGATCCAGAGACTGCCATGCCCATTTCGAGCATTGCTTATTTGCTTACTTTTGGTCTTTTATTTTTAGCTATATTTTGCATTGCATTTCTCTCTCTGTGTGTGTTTTAAAATTATTTTAGACTTTTCATTTTTATGTGGCATTGATTCTTGGCACTGAGGTTAAAGTCTGGAATTGAGCAAAGGATGAAATTACTGCATCAGCACAACCACTTAAAAGTCTCTGTTATGCACTGGGCCCTGTGTTTGGCAAACCTCTGCTCAACCACTGTGCGGGATTCTACAGAATATGTACCTTAGCTGGGGAAGAGAGAGAAAGAGGGGTGAGAATACCAGTCACTCATGATTTACCTGGTTACCTGTGGTCCAGAATTTGCCTGCTGAGCCCTGAAATGCAAAGTGGTGAAGCTTTTCCTTGAAATATTAAAAGCAAAAGCCCCTTCTTTTGATATGTTCCACACAAAAGGGTCCCCCTGTAAGGAATCTGTTTACTACGTGGAAGTGCAGCAGTAATGGCTGCTGCTGTTTTGTGGAGGTGTGGGTTTTCTTTGATGGTGCCCAGGGTGGGCAAAGTTCTGGGCTGGTGACATGAAAATGTTGTGACTTTGAGATTTCATGCTTTGCATCCTCTTGGGAAGCAGGAAACATAGCGGAAAAGTCTATGTGCATAGGTAAGAGAGGTTCTTGTATGGTCTCCTCTAGGATCCTGCTCTAGCTGGGGGGTTGGACTAGATGATCTTCAGAGGTCCCTTCCAACCCCTACCACTCTGTGATTCTGTGTGATTCTGTGATTCTTCAGTTTCCCAGTCAGACTCTGTATGCTTCAGGAAGACAAAATAATCTTTAAAGCGGTGATATACCTATTTAGTGAAGGTATTACATGTCACAGGCAGAAGTGTACCTTGGCATAGTGCCTTTGCTGGTGCTGCTGCACCCTTCACAGGTAAGACCAATGATCACTAGTGGGTTTTCACAGCAAATAGAAGGTCTAATTTTAGCTCTGATGAGCCCTGTGTGACATGGGCATGGCATGGGACAGAGGCCTGAGCTTGGAGGTTAGCTACTGTGTGGCTAGCAAAACTGAGGAACCCCTCAGTGGGTAGGTACAGCTGTCTTAGGCTGTTTGTCACTGGGGTGCATCACGACAGCTTTACAGTCAACACAGACCCTGGGGGTAGTGGCTGCTGCATCCTCCCTTCCCAAAGGCTGCATCCTCTTTGTCCTTCCCTTCTTCCTTACTTTCTCCCACATCTGGTGGCACCACCACTCTTTCTCATCTCTGCTAGCTCAGGCGGCAGAGGCTCGCACTTCCGATAGAGGGAAGTGCCAAGGTAATGATGTAGCTTGTAAAATTGGAAATCTTTACACTGCAAGCACTCTACACAAACCCCATTTCCTAGTCATTGCAGACTGTCTCCAGCATTCTCAGGGATTAAAGCAAAGGACCATCTGTCTGGGTGCGAGGAGTCTGGGTAATCATCTCAACCATATTGTTGAGGATATACTGAAATATACATATTTTACACCTGGTAAAAGACGGATGCTGATGGTCCACCACTGCTCTCTGCTTTTGGTGTTCTCAGTCCTTCCCCTGTGTGGAACAACCAAAGCACAGAAAGTGTGAATGCACGATGCTGGTTATCCCCTCTAATTGTGGTGTGTTCTCCCCTCTGGTGACAGGGGCCGTTTCTAAAACTGAAAACCTGCAATGAATGTCATGGAGATGTGACTCCAGCTCCTTGCTGGAGAGGGGGTGTTCCCCCCATCAGTGGGGACTTGTCCTCAGGGAAAGACATTGGCTTCTCCCTTCTCAAAGGCCTTGTGGCGGCAAATGTCAGCCCCCAGACCTTAGTGGATCACTTCTGAAAGCATGCTTGGTCAGCAGGAGGGCAAGCATCCATGCTGGCATAGCAGACAACTGGCAGCAAGGGGGCATCATGTTCTCAGGGTGTTACTTTTATTCTTGATGTTAAATTAATATAAAATGGAGTATTATAGATGTTCCTTCTACATCTTAGCCATAGCTAAAGGACTTGTGTTATTAATGCCAGGTATAATAAAAATGTTTTCTAATCTCGATTGAGTTTCTGGTTCTCCCTGCCATCTTATGTTTCACTGCCTTTTTTTCCTTTCCAGCACTTCTCTTTCTGTCATGATTCTTGTGTGTCTCTTGGCTTCCATAGACCCTGTCCATTTCTAAGGCTTTCTTTAGTTAGTTGCAAAGTGCATTTTGAATTTTTGCTCTTCCTTTATTAACATGTTTGTTTATTTACAGAGGAACAGTTAGGGACCACTTGGGGAGGATCTTTGCTTCTTCCTTTTGCTTTAATATTCTGTCCATCATCTCATATCACCTCCTCATTTATGCATTGTGGAAACCTGTGGGAATCTCTGGACCGTCTGACTCATGCCAGGTTGTCCTGTGCAGTGTGCTTTGCCTTTGGTTCCTTTCAAAGCAGGAGAATAATCTGAGCCTTGCAGATTACTGGATGTGCAACACCCTCAAATGCAGCTGATGAATCCACGCAAAATGGAGGTATTACCCTAAAATCCAAACCAAGTGCTGTGTCTACCCTTGCTGCTGCCAAAAACAGCAAAGAAGAAAGGTCAGAGAATTAGAAAGGGGACATCTGTAAAGTGTGGGGTGTCTGCATCTTTGTGGGGAGTGATGATGAGGAGGTTTGAAAAAATACTGTGGTGAAAAATGGCTTATAAAGATTCTTTGTCCCATTACAGACACAAATTGGTCCAAGTCCTTGTCTTTTCCTACTATTTTCTTCTCTAGTGCATAATTTGAGGGAGGGCTCAAATATTTCAAATATTTTTGAAAGATTGGAAAATCAGAAAACATTTTTACTGAACTTTTAATGGGAAATCTTTCTGATAATTCTTTTCTTTTCATTTCTACTGGCTATAGAAGCTTTATCCATGTAAGAATAATGTGTGCCAGCATCGGACCATGCTCTTACCTCATATGCCAGTTCCCAAGTCACTTTTCAGACCATATATAGGGATCCTTCCCTTACCTCTCTAGCAGGGTGCCCCCTCCGCAGTGCCAGCTGCGCTTCTCTGCAGGCCTGCAGAGGGGAAGTGAAGAGACATTTTTCCTGCTGGATGACAATGGAAATTCTTACACAGGCAGAAACGTGGTTACCTCAGCCATAATTTACAGGGACACCCAGGACTCCCTCTTGGAAAAGAAATGTGCTAGAGGGTGTTTAATAACCAGAAATGTTCAAGGCATCTGTATAACATGTTTGCTATAGGACAACAGTCTCTCCCTTCCCTGAGAAGTCATCAGGAGATTGATTTAAAGTAGCAATAAGCATATTGGGAGGCAGTAGAAAGATCAAAGGGCAGTATTACAGCTGTTTTCCAAAATATTTTATTCACAGGGTAAGCGTATCTGATCCTCTGCTTGATGGAGCTGATGGTCGCATTAAACGTTGCTTTGTGGGTCACCAGAGCCAAGATGCTGTAAACTTTGATATTAGTCTTTCTTTCTAACCATCTGTCTGTCATCATCAATAACCTTCCTAATGATTTACCATCCAGGTTCTTGCTTGATCTCTGTGTAAAATTGATTGTTTAAAATGTTAAAGTAATTCATCAGCCATTCCTGAAGCCAGATTTGGGGGCAAAATAAATAATACCAAAGAAAAGGAAAGAAAAGGAAAGAAAAGAAAAGGAAAGGAAAGGAAAGGAAAGGAAAGGAAAGGAAAGGAAAGGAAAGGGAAGGGAAGGGAAGGGAAGGGAAGGGAAGGGAAGGGAAGGGAAGGGAAGGGAAGGGAAGGGAAGGGAAGGGAAGGGAAGGGAAGGGAAGGGAAGGGAAGGGAAGGGAAGGGAAGGGAAGAGAAGAGAAGAGAAGAGAGAAGAGAAGAGAAGAGAAGAGAAGAGAAGAGAAGAGAAGAGAAGAGAAGAGAAGAGAAGAGAAGAGAAGAGAAGAGGAAGAGAAGAGGAAGAGAAGAGGAAGAGAAGAGAAGAGAAGAGAAGAGAAGAGAAGAGAAGAGAAGAGAAGAGAAGAGAAGAGAAGAGAAGAGAAGAGGAAGAGAAGAGGAAGAGAAGAGGAAGAGAAGAGGAAGAGAAGAGGAAGAGAAGAGGAAGAGAAGAGAAGAGAAGAGAAGAGAAGAGAAGAGAAGAGAAGAGAAGAGAAAAACCTTAATGGTTTTCTCTGTAAGAAAGAGGCTGGTGAGACAGAAGGGACTGCCTGAGAATATCCAGAGCCAGCACACCGCTTTGTGTCTGAATAGAATATGATGCTGAGGAAGAAACATCCAGTCAATGGAAGCATCACGTAGATGTAAGTGAAGAGGAGACAAGAGCCCAGGGACTGAAGGAAGGACTGGATTCAAAGACCAGGTACCTGAAGGGGAAGAACGGAGATAGGGTGATGGAAGTGTCTGAATTTTGCTCCTGTTAACTTTCCACAGGTTGGAGGTCAGAGTACACACAGAGTGTGGATGAAATGCTGCCTCAAAGATAAAGTGGTAGAAGAAACCTGTAACAGGAGCAAGAACCCCTCTGCATGCAGCAGCAGCGCATGGAAGAGCACTGCCCAAAACGTCTCATAAAAATCTTGCATGGTGCCAGGCAGTGGCTGGCAGAGATGGGAAGCTGAGGGCCCCTGTGATCAGGGACACAGTCCATGTGCCCATGAAGACAGGCTTGGGTACAGCCCCAGCTACTCTGAGCACTGTGCAGCATCTCTGCCAGGTGTTGAATGAGTGTCAGTACCTGATGATCTGTGTGGAAATGCGATGTTTCAGCCCTTTCTGTTCCCTTGCTGAATCCACTCCAGCCCTGCTCCATCATCAAACCCAGACAAGGTGCTGCAGAGAGATATTTCCTAGAAAGGGCTGAGAGATCCTCAGTGAAAAGGTAGTTTTTGTATGCTAAAAGAGTCTTAAGCAGTGAAGTGAGGACAGGACAGGGAGAAGCAGCACACAGAAGGTTTCTGTTGCCTGTTTTGGACAGGAAAATAGTTTTGTGTTTAGAAGATAAACCAAGTCCCGAGGAGAAGGACCTGATCCAGGCTCCGTGGGTGGTGTCAGCACTCTCCTGGTTGCAGAGATGGGCCAACACTGTACAATGGAGTACATTTTTGTGTGTGTTTGGACTGCTTCAAAATGCTTTTTCTTTTAAACCTTGATGTGTTCTTTGCCCCAAGGGATTAGTGTTGTCTGAACTGTTTTGGTCAGCTCAAAATAGAAAGCTGACCACAAACGAGGTTGTGTGTAAAATTCACCGGTGTGCGTGGGCTGCACAAGACTGGCCGTGCCATGCACAACAGGCAGAGTGGGGTGGGGAATCTGGTCCAGCTCGTTGCTATAACTGTGGGTTACTATGGAAGAGGAACTTTTGGGGTTGTGTGCAGTTGCGGACGTCGAGCTACGTAACCGTTTCCTCATTGGTAAATGATGTTGCAGGTAAGGGGAGTGTTAGGAGAGAGAAGCTCCCACTGGGTACCCACACAACAATACAGGTCCTCATGCACTGCATTTATTTGCCAGCAGCCTATTTCCACAGAAATTACATGCGTTAGCAGCAGTGTGCCCATATATTTGTTGCCTAAATGAATGCCCCAAAGAGGACTCTGTACCAGGTGAGGGCACCAGGATGCCTTAAACATAGCACCATCCTCCTGAACACCACAGCTGCTGTACAAAAGTTTAGTTGATTGAAAGGGGCCTTTAAATGGGGAACCCAGTCCATGGGGCTTCGTGTTTTCCCCCACAGTAACTTAATTTTTCTGCTTATAGTATGATGAATAGCAGTTTGTGAATTTGCCAGCCTTGATGTAATGCATCCTCAGATGAATGTTATGGGGGTTCCTTTTTTTTTTTCTGTGTGTGTGTGCTTGTTTTTGAACAGCAGTTGGCAGGGTGGTAGCTGGTTACCTCAAGTCAGTAGTCTCAATGGTACGCAGTGGGAATTTCTCCCTCCTTAATTGAAGTGGTCTTGGACAGCTATGTGAAACTGCACTTTCAAAATGCCTGCTGCCTTACACTTCTCTGTGACAGCAACTTCTGCTATTAGAAACTTTGTAGTCTGTGTACTATAGCTACATAACTTAATTAAAAAAGATGATGAGCAATTTCATTCTTCCTCTGTAGCCAGGAGATTATGGTGATCAGCAGTTACATTACAAAGATGGGTTGGACTTTGCCTCCTTTTACTGTAGGTTGTAGACTTGCCAACCCAGTTATTTTCTGGAAATAGTTTATTGTTTTTTTTGGCAATTTAGTGACCTAGTCAGTTCTAGACATCTGGCTGCTGTGTAATGCTGGATCGATTTATGCACCTTCCGATAGCCTGGCATTCTTAGGTTTGAAAAGTGGCTGCTGCACATTCACGAGGATCTCAGCATGGACGCATTTGCCTTGCTATGTGTGAACAGGCTGGTTCTGCATGCTGGTGTCTGACCTCCTTGATGCTGACAGGCCTGAATTGTGCTCGTACTGTGTGGCAAGACTGTTTCTGCACTATGCACAGTGCTCAGGGTTCCACCTGTTGGAGCAGGAATCCAGGATATTGCATCAGTACAGGTAATAGTGGATGATGCTGAACCAACACTACAAGATTTTGTCATTCAGCTCCAGCTTTGTGCATAGGTGAAAGGTGATCCAGAGCTCACTTATCCTCCACGCATGCTAAATGAAAATTGTGCTTCATAAGAATGTCAGATATGTTTCCTAATGAGATCTCGTAGGACGGGATAAACACACTTATTTTGCATGGATATGACAAAGTCAAGAGATATGAATCTTCTTAATGGCTATACTACTCAACTTCAAAAGCAAATACTAGTCCCCAGAGTGTGATGAGTTGCCATTTTAAAACTATGAGTTAGTATTTCCATCCATTGTGTCGAAAACCTGTTGCACTGCGGGGACAAAAAACACAACCCATTGTGCTCAGAAGGAAGAACAATACTTGAACAAGGACATGGCTTTTGTTTTCTTCTGTTCTAAAGTAAGCCAAACCCACTATCTAGAACAGATTCAAGAAATCCAGCTGAAGAGAGAGCATAATGGGTGTTCATGTTGTATTCTGTCATTTTAAGATGCCTAATAGCCTTGGCAGTCTTGTTTTAGGTCATGTTGCTAGGGAGAAGCTGACATACAAGTAAGGAGGACCCAGCACATAGTCTGACGTGGTGTGGGATAGATAAAACAAATAATCATGAGTCCCCCCATAGCAGTCCTGCTTTGTGGAGTTGGCAAAGAAATATGCTCTCTATGAGCACCAGCTAAAGAGCTCAGTGCTGCTGTGGGAATTTCTCTCTCATTTTATATTCCCCAAATCCACTTTTGGCACCTTTGGCAGCTACAGAGTTGAATGGATAAAGGCAGCTCATTAGGGGCCTAATCCAAACCCCATGTATGTCACTGAAAGTTTGTGCCAGCAGTGGGACTTGACTAGGTTTACTTATGAGCTTTTATCTTTTCTCCACGTGTGTGGAAACCTGTGATTTAACCAATAGTGAGTACAGGTGAGTCCTGGCACCTGCCCCTTTTCTAAGAGGTGGCTGCAGGGTTCAAAGTAGTGAGATTCACCTCCTCCTCTTTCACAAAGACCCATCCTTTGTTTTTCTCCGCATATATTAGCCAAAAAGACTATCTAAAGTGAAAACACATTCCATTATTGTAGTTTTGCTCCTTGAAATGTTATGACACATCCCTCAGATACCAGTTTTGTTAACTGTCAGCCACTTAGTGTCCCTTCACTCCCAGCATGTGCACTCTTGGGTCCTCTTGGTCCCCGCTATTACAGAGAGCAGCACCAAGGCTGCAGTCCAGGAAACACTCCCCTTCCTGAACTTCTGCATCAAAATTCACCTTCTTGGTGGCTGAATAGCAAGTTAGCATCCTTGCAGCTAGGAAAGCTTCCTTTCCTTCCATAGCATCAGGAGAAAATGGCTGCTACCAAATTTACTTACTGTTGCTAGCAGAACTTGAGGCAAAAAAATATTTGGTTCAGACCCGAACCAGCTTGGGTATCTCTCCAATCCCGATTTATTTTGTATGCTTTATGAAAGCAGATTGAGGTCTTGAACAATATCACTTGGGTAGTACTTGTAGCAAAAAGCTGGTCTGAAGGCCTGACCCAGCAGTGCTATACACTGTGCTGAAGAAATTGGTGCTAATGGGGCGAAACCACAGCCTACTAAGGCAGGAGAAGGAAAAAACAAATCCAATTTGTCTCTGTTTATCTCTTATCTGTAGCTCTGTTCAGTTAGATAACTGGGGCGGAGAAAAAGTCCAAGTGAATTTTCTGCATCATCCCACAACCTTAAGTTACAGCTTGACAAGAGTCTGAGCCTGTTTTCCTTCAGCAGATTAGCCACAGGACCATCCTTTTGCTCCCACAGTGACCCACAGGGTCCCTTTGGAAATATGATGCCATCCCAGGCTGAGCAGTTGTGCTGGAAGGGTCTAAGGGTGTCTGTGCTCTCCCTGTGGTGCGCAGCAAGTGCTTAGTTTGCGGCACTGTCAGTGAATACTCATGTATTCATGTAGGTCTGCTCTCAGGATTTAAATCAGCGTGAGAGATACCAGGATCTGTGTCCTTGTGATCTGGGGATTACAAACCGGTTATTTTAATCACACCATTAGAATTTAGATAAACAGTCAGCAAGTAACCAAGGCATGTCCTCCAAATACAGTGAGTCAGACATACCATTTAAGGGCAATGAGAGGGGAATAGCTTCATTCCAGCCCAAGGCTTATCCCAAAAGTGTTCCAGCCCTTGGCTTGAGGCACTGGCAGGAGGAGGCTTGGTCTTGCAGGCTTCTTCACTCACTCTTGCCTGCAAAGTGATTATGCAGCTTCACTACTGCACCACAGTTTACCAGGCAGCATGTTACCTTTATGATACACTAACATAGTTTTCTTCAGTAACTCACATGTATGCCCAAGGTCAAGGAATATTCGCATTTATTGTGCATGGAAGCCCTACTTTCTGCTGAAGAGCATAAGCAGCCGAGTCAGACTTCCAAAGAAACCCTCTGACTTATCTTGCTTAAAGATCTAAACTTTAGAAACAGATGTACAATATCTGTTTTTTTGTGGCCCCGAAGCAATCAGGCTGACCATGACAGTACAATAGAGCGAGTGAAGGGCAACTTCACATGCTTGTTAGTCAACTCTGCTTTCATGCCTCACCCTCACTCTGATTATGCATCCTGACCTTCCTTCTCGTTTGCTATTTTGAGAGGCAAAAGGTAAATTCAGGGTGAATTTAGGCATGGAGAGAATGGACTTTTGGTATTTTAATGCCAATCTTGTCTTTTAATACATGGAAATTACTGCCTGGTCTCCTGTGAAGTCAGTTTACACTAAGGTCAAAGTCTTGCAAATATTCAATTAGGAGACCAGTCAAGTATGTGGGATTAAGTTGTTTATATAAATGTTTGCAGAATCAGAGTGTGAGTTCACAGGCAGGCATGGGAGCTTTGGTTTCCAAGCTGATCCATAAAAAGGGTCAAACACAGTATACTGATAAATGTTGTATCCTGACAAAAAGTGGGCTAGCTTCAATCCAGTACTGACAGGAGACTCCAATACCAATTCCCTGTTGTTTATCAAGGTTAAGTTGGAGGCTGATGAGATTGCAGGATGTATAATTTAAAATATCTGTGATTTAAAAAACAAATTCAGTCTCTTTGCTGAGCACCACTGCATGGCTCTACATGTGTATAGGCAGCTGGGAATGTAAAAGCAGATTCTGCTTTAAGTAAACCAAGAGTTCCCGCTGACCACCAAGAAGCAGCTCCAGTGTGAGCTGTGGGAACAAGTGAGAGTGAAAGAGGCCGCATGGAACAAGGTCTGAAGATACGGAGTCGTATCACTCCCTGGAGTTTTCTGCATTTACTCCTCTTTGTTTCTGCTTCTGGTACCAAACTACTGAGAGAAGCTAGAGAAAGCGCTTGGTTTTCAAAGCAGGAGAAGAAAATTAATTCCTCTTATGGAGAGAAGCAAATGCTTTCTCAGCTCCGGCTTGAATTATGGTGAGCCATGGCAGGACCGATGGAGAGTACGGTGGAACTGGAAGACAAAACTAGGCAAGGGACTAAAAAAGTGAAAAGAGGAACATTTCACACAGTTATGTTTCTACAATGTAATTTTGGGATGGTGTCATTTTTACAATAAATATCTACAGCCTCTCAGGAAATAGAGAAAAAGCAAGGACTCCAACATTCTGAAGGCATTTGGTGTCTGGTTCCCTGCTTTCTATGCTGCTCAGGGCAGGGAGAGATGAAGCCATCAGTGAGCAAACTGGGCTTTACCCAACCCCAGTGTGCCAGAAGGAGGAGTGACTGTATTACATTTGTTTTTTTGCCCTATGGGTAGCTGGCATGAGACTACAGGGAAGTCCCTCATGCCCTTGTGTTTTTTTAGGGTAGTTTCTTTGGACAGCTTGTGGTTATGCTGTTGAGAGCGTGCAACTGGTGTCTTTTGAGATGAAAGGTGCGGTGTCACTGCAATATGTCGCTTTTGTTGCTTGAATTTGTTTTTAAGTGCTGATATGTATACTGAAGTTATTAATAGGCTGAATTGTCCAAGCAGGGATTCCTCACCCTTCCTGCTGCAAAATGCATACTGTATTCCTGGTGCTACAGCATATACAGCTATGTTACAGCTAGTACAGTCTGTTTCTCACTAAGTGCATCAGTGAACAATGTTTAAACAAAGGGGTTTTTTTAAAAAAAGAAAAGTTCTGGCAACAAAGAGATGACTTATCATTTGCAACTTTAAAAAGGAGCCTGCAGATATACAAATCTGGAAATAATATAAACTTAGCCCACAGGACTGTTGCATTGGTTTTAGAAGAGCTTACTTTAAAGCTGGTATGTGGGCTCACTAAGAGACTGAGCGGTTGGCAAGGATGCTAACGATTTATGGAATGTGTCTTTGGAAAGGATTAAAGCAAAAAACATGTTGCTTCTTAGCAGCTCTGAGCTACGAATATAGCTCTAAGGGGCAAGCATTAAATTTTAAGCATCCAGTATGTAAAGCTTTTAAAGAATAAACTTTTTTCTTTCCTTGCCCTGGTGCTTGGGATCAAATTCAGTCCAGACCTGATAGTCTGAAAATCATTCCCATCTGACGTCCAGGAAAAGGTCAGGAGTTAAAGGAGTACTGGCAGTGGTGAAGCGGTTCCCAGCTTGCGTAAGTACTATTTGTGAACTGCCCAAGATAACAGTCAGCATTTTAGCTCTTAATGTTCCAAGACTCATATAACTGTGCCTCTTCATTTTCTCCCTCTAAGCTGATTTTTAAAATTGTTTTGCACCAAGTAAAATCACAATTAAAGCCGAAGCCTGAGAATTCAGTTAAAATGCAAAATCCCTATGATTTGCTTGGGAAATCTTTAATTTCTTACTTTCATTGGCCCTGTAATAACTCCATCTCTACCTTAGGTACTCACAGTCCAGCCCCTCACTGTGTTGTCCTCTTCCTGAGGCATCCCCTGCCCTAGGATTTGTTTGAATAGAGAGTGACGAATCTCTCTAAGTGGCACCATTTTTCTCTGATAGAGATTCCCTGTTACTAATGAAAACAACTCCATATTTTCCCTCTGTGCGTGTGAGTGAATGTGGTATTGCATCTGTCTGTGTTTGCAGAAGGCACTAAGACAGGACTTGCTGCCAAACCCAACTTTCTACCCAGAACAGAGGAGAAGAGAGGCATGGTGCTGCTCTGATCTCTACCATCAGCACTAACTCCCTAAGTGCTGCCTCTGCTTGAAGAGCCACAGTTTCACCTCTGTAGTGGGGTGTGTGCAGGGAGAAGTCATCCCCCAACAGTAGAGCTCATCCCATGAAAGGCTTCAGACATCAGATGGATGCTGTAGTTTGAGTCTGGTGCAAATGGCAGAGCTTTTCCCCAGCAACGTGTGTTGCAATGGGCTGTTCTCACCCCTTGTGTCATTCCTAAGTGCAGGGCTAGATCCAGAAAGCTGCAAAGCAGAAGTGTGCTCTGTGTCAGGGAGCAGCATCAAGCCAACTGCCACTAGCAATGCGACAGCCATGATTCCTGGGCATTTCACAGTACTGGTAGTCCAAAATACTTGCAAAACTACAGCCACTTGCACAATGTGAGGGTAGATGCTGTTGGAAATCGCACACAGAGGTCTAAAGTTGTTAGAAATAACTTCTAAGAGGGACAGTGTCTCTTTTCCTGCAAGCGTGTCTGCCATCCCCTAGTCATCTGCTCTGTCTCCACATGCTTCTTTGGCTACGCAAAAAGAAACCTGGCTCATGGTGGCAGAGCAGTGTGATGTGAAGTCGTGTTATCTGCTACTTGTCAACTTTCATGCAAGTCTTGGTGACCTTCAGGGGTGAAATCACAGGTAGGAGTCTGACCCTCAGATGCAGAGCTGAGGGCTCTGGATGTGATAGGATTTGTGTATGATGTAATGTTTGGTGTTTAGGAAATATTCTGATGTGCTTGCTTTGATAATGAATGTGTCTATCAGTGCTATAAAAGCACAATATCTCATGGTCATTGTGAAGCTCTGAGAAAGAATAATGTGGCTAAAATTGGAGGTGAGCACCTGTTTCTTCTCTAGAATGAAACTCATAAAGCTATGCCTTCCTTGTTTAGAATAAGTGAATTTACTTCCAGTTGAATGACATTGTACTGAATGCTCACCTTTTTTCACCATACTGACACTGATTAAGTTATAGAAAAGGTAATAACAGGTGCTCATTGTGAGGCCCCTAATAGGATGTAATGTGCCTGACCAGCTTCACCTGAGGCCTCAGTCCACACCCATGGGCCCAGGAGCCCCATTTAAGCTCAGCTCCAAACCATCACTCTCTTTAGTCTTTGTTGTGGTAGTGCTGGCCTGCAGCCTTCAGTTTGGCTCTGCCTCCTGGAAGAACATGAGACCTTTGCTGTTGGTAGATCTCTCCTGGATGGGGACCTACAGCATGCCTTGTATGTCTCCAGTCCTCTGCCTGACTGTTCTCTGATGCTCCTGAGGGGTCTCCCTGGATGGATCCTGGACTTGGTTTGCAGCTTGCTGTGCCTGGAGTTGTTAATGGACCCTGTTACCCGTACCCTGTGGTACTGCTGACTGGTGTGCTGCCTCTGCTGCACCACCTTCGGCTCCTGGCTTGCCTGCACTTTGGAAGTTTTGTGCTGAAATGCTTGGCTTGGCTCTTCTGTACTGTGCTGAAGTGAGATGAGAATGTGTAGCTACTAACAAAGTTAAAAATATGAACTTGAAATTAATCTGGTAATGATAGAATTAGTAAAGCCTGATTTTACTTTTCTTTTATCCTCTATTGTTTTATGATTATGTTATTTTGAAGGTATTTCCTATTTCCTTCTCCCAGCAGAATATGTGCACAGCTGTCCTTGTGCATCCCCCAGTTACTGAGTGAGGGAATGAAAATAATGTAATATGTTGCAGGTATGCTGCTCAGCTACCCTTTTGAGAAGGGCAATGTAGGAAGGCTGAGCTAGTTCATGTGAAGTTATGGGTTCAAGAACCAAGCTGTCCTTACACTTTCTTCTGTGGCTTTACTGCTCTTACAACCCCTGGTAAACCCTCTGGAAAAGAACCTGAAGCTAACTAAGACTGTCACTTTTGTGGCATTGGCTAAATGGGAAATGGAATTGCTTCCCATTTGCATAAACAGGTCTGGCAGCAGCTGCAGCTCACTGTGCCTTGCTGAGAAACAAAAGGGACAAAGTCTGAAATATGTTTCACAAGAAACGTGTTTGTTTAAAATAAGAGTTTACAGATCTGTGTGCCTAGATAAGAAATATGTGCCTTAATGTGAGTCTGTTCTACCTGTTAGTTCTGAGGGAGGTCTTCAGACATCTGATCCAGGGTTGAATTTTCAAAGCTATGTAAGGATGTGTAACATTTAATGCCCCAGTACCCTGCCTCTCCTTTAGCTGCACAACTAATAATGTGAAATTAAATTGATTAGATGACATCATTACCTCAGGAAAGGGATACTTAGATTGCCTTTTGTGTTATGGTGTAATTATGGGCATTCTGGTTTATTTTGGCAACTCCTTGGTCTTGAAACAATCATATTTAATTTTAAATGAAAACAATTGGATCTTTTATACTATTTATAGCTGATTTTGCAGTAGATTGCTTACCTGTAAAAGGGACTTCATTGTTCACTGAAGATGGCTCCTAACTGTGTGGTAGACCTGATTAAATTTGTTCATTGCTGAATTTCTAGGTTCAAAATCCAAATCTAGATCTGAGCTCAGTTCTGCTGTCCAGGCTGAGGTGTAGGAAAGGTAGGTGTGACAGTGAGCTTCTCCAATATTGACAACACCAAACATTCCATTATCATGAGTCCGGCTCCTCCCAAATTCTGTACTTGGCTTAAGTTAATGAGACTTAGAAAAATATTGAGTCGTGCGGTTTTTTTTCTATTCACTTGTGAACCTTTAGGCTATGCTTAGGTTATATTTTAGGTTTCCCCCCACCCCCCGAAATGGTAAGGAAGCCTGTAATTCTCACATGAGCTTTTGTCTCCAGGTGCTCTCACAATGTTGCCAGTTATTAAAAAACTTGAAATAAAATGTTATTAGGCCTTCTGACTTTAAGCTAGAACAATGGACCTGTTAAAATATTTATAGTTTATGTTAGGGGTAGCCTGTGGGAATTGAGTTTGAAAGTTCCGTTTGGATTCTTTTATTTCCTACATACATACATGTTCTATGGAGTAAGCAGTGGTTGCTGTAGAACTGGGAGATAGGGTCAGGTCTGATACCTCTGCATAGTATTGTCTTAATTTTAAGCTGTGGGTTTGGACAATAAAGAATACTTAATTTCTCTGTTTAGCATAGAAATTATCTGATGGTCTGGTGAATGTTTCCCTGGTGCTTGGTCCTAGCAGTCTTTATGCCATAGTGCTTTCTGCTTCCTCAGTTTTGCATTCTTACTGCCCCTCTCACATGGCATCTGAAATCATTGACAATTCCTTGTTGCTCAGTGTCCTGTGAGGACAGGAGATGCTGATTTCATTTAAAGGTTGCACCTAGCAGCCTCAGATGGCCAGGATGCTTGCCCAGATCATGCAGCAAGATGTTCTTAATGGCAGGAGGAAATTGTGGGAATCCTGACTTCCAAGGCTCATTTACACTGAGAACATTTTCCAGTCAGTATAGAAGTTGGTGAAGGCTTCCCTAAACATGCCTTTTAGAGCATGACTTTCACTCCAAGCACACACAGATGTGACTGGATCTTCTTCCAAGAATTAGCTAAAACTAAGCAAGGTCTAATCAGGTAATAAATGGTTCTACCTGAACCAATTCTAACCTCTGTGAAACCACACTTGCAAAATAGTGTTTCTCCTGCTCTAACCACAGGAGAATGTGTCCTCACAGCAGAGGACTCTGCTGTTTTCAGTTTATCAATAAAGTGTGTTCAGAGTCTGGTATGTTTTTTGCATGTGTGTTTTATTGCAGAGTACTTTGTTAATTCTTCAGTCTCTCTTTCTTTTCAAACTGGATGAACCCATGTAATCAATCTCAGATCCAGTGGTCTGCTTACCTGCTGTTGCCCAAACCCATAGACTCTGTTTGCCCTCAAGCTTTTTCGTCTTTTGGCAGCCGCTCTCATTCCAATTGCAAAATATCCTTGGAAATTCAATACCTCATTTTTCTATTATTTAAATTATGGCTCACATTGTAGTTCAATGAATTTAATTAAAGCATTTCCTTACACACATGGTGTCCATGTGGACAGGGAATAAGAACTTTTAATCTTAAAACTAGGTATGTGTAATAATTACAACACAATTCCTTCTTATTACATCCTTCAGGTAAGATGAATGTTCATATTGCCTGGAGGAAGACATAATCTGTGTGAGCTGGCTTTAAATTCTTAGGTAGCAGAGGGAATAATCTGTTTTAAATAACGAACGACCATATTGTGAGTAAGTTGTAACCTAGTTTGAAAGTCTAGGAGTAAAAAAAGATGGGGCTAACCAAATGTTAGGGCTATTGTGTAGAAACACTGCTGAATAGCACTGAAACCTGTGACAGAGGCATTCTCTTCTAGAATCAGCAGTGATGGTTGCTTGGAGATCACCACCTCTATACCTGTTGGCTAGGATGTATGTGTGATCTGTTTTAGTCCAACGAGCCAGGTTAGTTTAAACAGTGGAAACAGCTGTCCTTTGATAATGTGGATATTCTGAATGGCAGCAGGCTAAGGAGTAGTGCTAGCAAAGGTGGAGGGAGCCGTCCTGCATAGATGGAGCTGGACCTAAAGTTCATTCACAGCTTTGAACTACCTGCCCCTAGCCAAGCTATTTTACAAAACAAAGTGAATATGTGAATGGTACCTATCAGGGACCTTACACTGAAGTAGGATGCAGTGTGAGCTGTAGCCAGGTGTGAGTCAGCTGTGAAACCAGAGGGCTCTGTGCTGCCTCCATGCACAAGCAGCCCCTGAGCTGCTGCTGTGTCTTCCCTCAACTCATGTTTGCTACCCTTGGTTGTTTGTCACTGTTTCCAGGACTGGTCTGCTAACTCACTTGGTTAGAACTTTCCTGGGATGTTGGAGGTATGGACCAGGACTGTGGTCTCCCCCTGCAGATCTAGGGGCTACCCAGTAGGGTTGGGACTGCCCCCCCCCCCCCATGCTACCTCAGCCCTGGGACCCTCACCAGAGTTACTGGCTGCTGAAAGGGAATTATGATGACCAAAATTCTAAGGTTACCAGATCTGAGTGTTAATTTTGTGGTAGGAGTTTGAATCTCTAGAAGATCCAAAGCTGGTGTGTAAGCTGCTTTTTTTTTTTTTGAAGAAGGTGGGATATTTTTTTAACTTCACTTTCTAATGCACTGAGGATGCTCAGCTGATAGAAGTCCCTCTCTTGCTCTCACCACCTTCCTGCAAGCCTGTTGGTTAAATTTGAAGCTGGCCAAAGATGGTAAGTTCAAAATCCCTCATTTTGTTTTTTGTTTGTTTTTTTTTAAAAGGAGAAACAAAGCCAAAAATACCCCAGCATCTGTATATTAGCAAAATGAAGGCAACAATGCAGCATGAACTTGTGTAATTGGTTGGTTTGCCCCACCAGCTGTCTCTTCAGCCTAGGACTGTGGTGGTCCCTCAGCCCACGCTGCTCCATTGGACGCTGTCCCTGAGCTGGCTTGTGACTGGGGACCACATTGGGAGATGAAGGTGCTGAGATGTTTGTTTCTTGGGTGAGGGGAAGTGAATTTGCAAGTGAAGTAAGAAGTGGGGGCTGATATTATGGAGCTGGGACTGAAGAAGCTGCAAATATTTTGCTGGTGCTGGAAAGTGAAGTTTAAGGATGTGGGCTATAACCCATGAAAAGCTGGCCTTCAGTAGTGCTCTTGCTTATGCAGTGACTTGTTTTGTTTCCATTGGAGTGTACAAGTTGTCATTATGGATCAGGCTAGTTGTCTGTCTAGTCTGCTGACATATCTGTGAATGCACAGCATCAGATGCATCACAAGAAAATTGTATCTGACAGCTGTGGAATAACTATTTAGGACTAAGCAGTGGCTGCTGTAAGTCAATTCTCCTTTCCCATCTTTGGATACGGCTACTTGTTTATTGCTGCTGCCTTCAGGAATAGAAGATACTATGCTTTCAGGGGTATGTGAACATTTGGGATGACTGAAGCTACTCTTGTCCCAGACAGAGTCTGACCTTGTGACTCTATAGTGGAGTCTCTTTGCTCTCTTGTCAAGCATGGAATGTTTAACTTTTTTCCTTTGCTCCACATTCCATGTGCTTTCTTAGAAAAAATGCAAAGTAAATGCAAAACCAGCTACTACACATTTAAGATAACCCAAGTAAACACTTGCAACAAACTCATTGGGAAAGTTGCAGTTACATTTGATATACAATCAAGCGTTCAAAAGACAGGAAACTCAAAAATAGTGAAATAATCATATTCAACTCTGTTTATGCCCTTTTTGAGCCACATAGTTGACTTTACTGTTTTTTGATGGTTTTGCAAAGCAATTTTCTCAATCCTCTTATTGTGATTCTATTTCACCACAATTATGCCACTATATGGAGCTGACCTAACAATTTAACATTCTAGCAAGATGACTCACTCCAAATGTAAACAACTGCTTGCATTAAAAAAACCTCTGTAGTTCACTAGGTTCTTCACTTCGCTTGTTCGTAGCTCCAGTTGTGGATATGGAGACTGCTTGTGTCTTTACTTTGAAAACTGGAGATTGGTTTGCGTAACTTTGAGAGTGATTTAGTGGCTTCTCTTGGGCAGGTGAATCCAAATGAAAGAAAACTTTCATATTTCAAATACTTGGTAATTGTGGGCAATTCTGATGTATTAATGTTATGTTGGTCACACTATGTCCTGACTGTAGGGTAGTAAGAAGAATGTTCAGGGCACAAACTGTGTTACTAGTGTGTTTTTGAGCAAGAGATGAAATGTGCTGTGTAGCAAATACTATTATAACACCTTAAAGGCAGAGCAGTCTAATTCAGTGGGATCATCTATACTTGACAGCTTGTGATAATACTTTGAGTTAAACCAAATGATAATGATAAATTAGATATGTACACAACTACAGGACCTCTGAACTTTAGAAACAAGAGTCACTTATAACATTCTTCTTTGCTGAAATATCCTAACAAGGAAGCTACTTTAAGCTAAATGTAGTCAATGGTTAGCTTATAATTGATAGCTTGCTTTCCTAAAATGTGAATTTTTGTACTGCTTCCATCTATAATGATTATAAAATATATTTCAACATAGTAACTGCTTTCTCAGCTACCAAAATACTGTCATCTCTGCTTGAAATATGGTGCCAGCATGACTTTGTTATGTTTTAATTTCTCCTTTGCCTTTCCATGATATCAGTGAGAACAAATGTGTTACCAGCTGCACTGGGCACAAACAGATCCTGGTTGCATCTGGCAAGAATTTGGGGGAAATCTACTGTGAAGCAAAACTTGGAAGAACTTGTTCTACTTTAACAGTGATAAACTTCCAAAACTTGGGTTTCCTGAACCCTTTGGACGTAAAAAAAAATATCACAGAGTACTTATAAAGGTACCTCTTCAGTCTGCCTTGCCTTGGAGGATGTTGTCCTAAGCAATGAAAGCATGTACAGCGTGCTCCATTTATAACTTAGAAAACATATGTAGTACCAATTTCTTTGGCTACATTACTTTTATTTTGTTTGCAGAACAGTTACTAAACTGTTCTATTTTGGAAGTGCAAAAAAGATTACATGGGCTGTGCAACCTCCTTCCAGGCTCCTGTATTTCAACAAGACTGAAAGAATTTATCACATGTGTCCAGCCATGATAGCCTTTATTCAGAATCTGCTGTATATTGTGAGAATCTTCCTTTTGGCTTCAGTATATGCTGGACAAGGGCCTTTGCCAGTATCACCATTTGCAGTATCTTTCACTTGCTGCATGTGCTAAATTAAAGTGAAAATGTGTCAAAGAAATGCTGTTTGCATGTTTCTCCTGAAATCTGGGTGTGGTGGTGGGACATTCACCTTGTCCCTCAACAAGATGAAAGAAAAATCTGGCTATAGAATTTATCACTCATCCCAAACAAGTGTGTTCTGTTAAACAGATTTAGTTTGGATTTAGCAAGGGAAAAATATTTATGTCTAAAAAATTATATTCTACTTCTATTAGAGGGCTCTCTTGATGACTAAATAAAACTCAGTAATAGTGACAGTGTTGGTGCACTTCCATATGGCTACCACTGTGGGCCCCATGGAAGTCACTGAGGCAGAAGGCTGTCCCTGGCCCACAGAACCTGTGTGGATGCCTGAGATGGAGGGATTTAACTTGGCTGCTGGTTCACAAGCTGGGTTTGCAGGCCTGGTGGTAGCTGTTGTGTATGTTGCCTTAGTGTGCTCCTTCCTAGTGCAAACAACCTGCAGCTGATTTGGAGGCTTATGAGCAGGACCCTACTAGGATGCCATTTTGACAAAGTTATTTTAAGAGGAGAGCTTTCCATGTACAGTTAAAATGATAGGTCTGGATGGGTGCAGGGGGTGTAGGGTTTGGTGTAGTCTCTATAGGCTTGGGATACACAGCACAGGTTTTCCAGTATTTCTCTGCCGAGGCTGTCAGGAGCCTGATTGTGTTCCTGTCGTATCATTAGGATTAATTACCTAGGTCCTTTCCTGCTTCAGGTGAGTGACTTTTGTCACCTTCCTGCTGAGGGTTGAAACTATTCTTAACTCCCCCCAACACTTCTTGCAGTGCAATATGCTACTAGTTTCCAGTGTGTATTGCTTGTGTTGTATCTTCTGCCAGTGCTGCCTTCTGTGCTTGAGCTCTCATTTGACTATGCAGGCAACCTGTCAGCCTTGTGGACTTGGAGTAAACTGTGTGTAAAAAATATCAGTCCTGCACAGCTGACTTATTTTAAGGGACAACAGATCCTAGGAACAGCAGTCTCCCAGTCCCCTTATATGGAAGCAATGTCTTGGGCCTGGCATCTCTTAATTAAGAATGCATGGTGACTAGCCAAAACAAAAAACCAAATCCTTTAAGTTGCTTATTAGTATATGGAATACCAAAATTGCCATTTACTTCTTCATCTATACAGGGCTGCTAAACTCCATAGTTGATGCCTTCTCCAAGTCATAGGCATATGGCAAGAAATTCTAAAATTTGCTTGAAAAAACTATTATTTTTTTTAACAAGTCTACCCAGTAGAACTACTTGCTCTGTGCAGTTTGAGATCCTCAGTGACAAGTCTGTGCACAATGAAGGTGAGGAAAGATGCGTGAATGAAACATTTATGTAAATACAAATCACAGAGGGAGAGCTCGTACAGTTTATATCACTGTGTGTTTTAAAATCAGTCCAGTACCTCACATTTCTGATTTTAGTCAGAATGAAAGGCTTATTTAAACCCCCAATTAAACCACTGAGTACAGGGATTACCTCATGCTACTTTCATGCCTAAATACCCAGACTGAGGCATGGCCTAACAGACACTTTTGCCCAAAAATGATGGATAGAGCTTCTGCACAGTATTTTTATAAATGTGTGTTCCCCACAGTTAGATGCTTAGATTTTTGTTGGAGGATTGGAAGGCAGAAAACTGCTCACAGTTGTCTGGACAAGAATGTAGGCATGTGAATTAATTTTACTTAGTACCTTGTTGAGTGCAAGGGCAAGTACCAGAGTCACCAGTTTTGGAATGTTGCATGGGTTTTGCACATGTGCAAGTTAGTACATGAAGTGAAAGAGTCACAGAAAAGTTAGACCGTTTGGAAAGGTTTGAATTTGTCTTGGGGGAGATCTGAGAGCATTTGTGATCATACTCAAGGTCACTGGGATGACCTATGTAATCCCTGCAATGTCGTACAACAGAACTGCCACTGTATCAGGTAAGGGAGCAACAGCTTCATGTAATAATGTTTCCTCTCTCAGGGGGATGTGTGATGGTATGGATTCCCAGGGAGGCTGGCATGGCTGAACTCTCATGGTATCCCTAGTGACTTGCTCCAGATAATCATTTTACATTTTTGGAAGGGAACTTTGTCTCTGAAAATTGATGGTTTAAGAATACTTGCCATCATAATGAGCTTTTGAAAGCTTACAGGGAGAAGATATTAGTGTTATCGCTAACCAAACTTTCCTACCTTGAGTGATGATTAAAACTGGTTGAGCTGACTCCAGCTTCATGGAAAGCACAATAACAATTGTCAATATTTTTCAAAGTCAGTATTGAAAGTTGTCCTGATGTTCAGAGGTGTCGAGTGACTTCAGGTCGAGTATTTTCCACCTTTCTGACTCAGGTCTCACAGGTGCATATCACATTTCCTAAGGTACTGGTGGCTGTACTTCTGTTTTGTTGGATCCTTTTTAGAGTGACTACATTACTGGAAAGGTACGTGATCCCCCTGAAGGGCCATAGTTGCATGAAGTGCTCATATATCTTATGTAACCCAGTCTGGATTCCAGTCACCTCAATGGTATGAAATACTTTGTTTTTTAACTTGGCACCACTGAAATGAATGTGATTTATTTGTGAACTGAGGTAAGCATGAAATGTGGTATCAGAAATCTGGCTTTTTCAGCAGTGGTGAGAAATGGAAAGAAATAAACATTGCTACTTTCTCATTAATGCAATTACTGTACCCCATCAAACATGTGCTGATAAATTTGAGAGGCTTCTACTATTCATTAGGCATATGCGTTCATTAGTGTAGCCATCATAAAATAAGCAGGGGAGTGTCCAGCATGGGGAAAATTTCAGAGAACAAGAGCTCACATTATACAAAACTATGATGATAAATGTCTCCTGTGGAATAATTTTAACTCTTACCATCTGTGATTCCCTGTTGCTGTAGCAACTTAAAGTAAATATTAAAAATAGTCTGAAACCAGGAAAATCACAGCAGGGAATGTCTGTCCTGAAAGAAAACAAGCCCTCAATGTGACCAGGCAATGGCAGGAAAAGGGACTGATGAGCACTTCAGGAGTTTTAGCTCAGACAGTTTTCAGTGTGCAGGGATGGGTGAGAAGGATCCTAAAACGGTGTTTATAAGCAGTTTTAGCTGTGCTACCAAAACATTATCAGATGTTTAGCACTCTACTTGTCATCTGGTTTCAACTTTAAGCTTAAGAAGTAATCTTACTTTAACTGTTAGGAGATTTGTGTGTGTGTATATATATATATATATATAAATACAATTTTACATTTTTGACAGATGCATTCTTAATTTTTTTTAACTAGGGAGGGATGAAGAACCCTTCTGATACAATTTCTAAAAGCTATGAGCACTGCAATGGTGTTCATCAAATGATCCATTCAATTAGCATTAGAACGCATTGCTTCGGCCAAAGTAAAGTCTTAAAAGGAGAGTTCTACTTTCATGCAAGGCCAGCACAGGAGCTACTTCCAGTAGCAACTTTCTGGAAAATAAAGGAGCTGAGGCCCATGTAGCAGAAACAACTGACCAGGGAAAGAAGTAAAGAAAGGGTGAAAGACTGCATTTAGTGGAAGGGGCATGAAGAATTGTTTAAATAATTGATGTGTTGTGAAGTGGCAGAGTGCTTCAAGAACCTGGGAACTTCACTCTTTTTGGGGAGGGGAGGGGGGAGGGCTAAATTAACTGGGGATGTTCTATCTAAGAAAATTCTTTGAAGAAAAACCTTTATGTAGGAAAAGCCCTGTTTGGGAGAATTGCTAACTAGTCTGGGTGTGTCCTTGCTTAAATCTAGTTGCAATGCAGATTTGTTTAGCTTCCTTGATGAGTGTTCCTGTATGGTTTTTGTGTTCCCTGTCATTTTTTCGGTGGTTGCTTCAAGAATGATTTACTATGAGATGAGAAAACAAACTCAGATTTGATATTAGGCAGTAGCCAGGGAACTGAGATGTAATTGCTGTCATGTAACATCCTGCGCAATTCTGTATGTGGTGTGTGTACCGTAGTGGACTTGATGCACATGGTCTCATTTGAGCTTGTGAAACAACACAGCCTGGGTATACAAAACAGCCTGGGAATCCAGGTAGCATCAGCACAAACTAAGAGTCTGTGGCTGGGCTCAAGGTGAATGAGACCAGAGGAATGTAAATCGGGAATTTTGTTTGGCCCTATTATCACTGATGACCTGATAGCAGTTTATCTGCAGCCTTGTGGTTTCCTCTGTGACAATGATAATGAATGCAAATTCTAAAAGGCAGCCAAATGCAGATGCCTTGATTTGTAGGAAAGCTCTGACCCATCAGAACTCTAACTTTTAGGGAGAAAAGTCATGTGAATTCCAGTTACAGCTACTGTATGTGTCAGTATTCCTACACATGTCTTTTCTTCCCCCCTTTCATGTTCTGCCTCCTCAGAAACCTTGCTGTAATCTGAGAGTTTTCTATATTTGGCCAGAGTAGCTGATCAGTGCTGCCCTCAGCCTGCTGTATATCTGGAAATTGTGGACATGTTCATGGCACAAAACCAGGCTGACTGCGCAGCTTCTGTGCAATGAGTCAGCTGCTCTGGAAGTATTGACAGCTATAGACTGTGTTCAAAACAGCTGCTGTTGGTATGCAATAAGCCTGGTGTACTTCAAAAGCCTTATGCTTACCCCCAAACCCACTTGAGGAAGGTCCAGGGTTTCTCAGGAGGCTATATATTCCTTCTGCCAAGTTAATCAGGACAAAAACGAGGCATCTAGAAAAATCTTTCCCAGTCTTGCTATGATCTGGGAGAGACCTGTATTGCTTTCTCCTCACTGATGTAGCTTTTCCCTGGCTTGCTCTCCTAGTCCCATGGAGAGCCCCCAGAAGGCTTTCCTCAAGGCCTGTGTTTTGAGAGGTGATAATGGGATCCAATGTGTTGACCTATTAGGATATGTCAAAAGACACAGTTTCAGACTTTATGTTGTCACTCATATGTGTCTATGGTGGATTTCTACACCCATGACAAACCAAAAATTCCCCAAACCCCATCTGACTCTACTTCAGCTAATCATTTAGTTTATCCAAAGCTTCATCCATTTCACCTGGGCTGCAAGTATTTGTTGTGCAAAAGGTCTTTTTCACAGCCTGTAGAAGAATATTGTGCAGTCTTGTGAGCCTCACCATTTTATTTTATTTTTTTTTTCCCCCTGTACTCCATTTCTGTCTGCTTAGTTTGTAGGGAATCCATGCTCATACCAAAGTGCTTTCTGGCATACTGTAGGAAGGAAAGGGTTTTCCAGGAGTTCTGGGAACAAGCCAATTGCTTGGAATTCCTACTGGAAACACTTATTGGAAGTTGCATAGAAAATAAACTTTCACGTATCTGCTCAAAATAGACCATTATTCAATAGTATATTTAGTTAGATGTGGTAGAGATGCATACATATGTGTGCTTTGTTTGACTGTGCTCAGTGTGTATATTACTTAACACAGACCGTGTGCTTGGTTGTCTCTTCTTACTACTGAAGATAAAATGTTTCCTACTTTGAGGAATTTACAGCCTAGACAGATGCTTCAGGAAGACAGAAAATCCAACAGCAGCTCAAGATGGAAGAGTTCATTTTAGGAAGTTTATCTCTATTTCATGATGGTGGTGACATAATTTTTACTTGGAGGAGTAGAATTTATGCTGATGTACTTTCAGTTTTTATGCCAATCTCCTTATGTATTGCATTAGATGGTCCCTGCTGCAAAGGTTTGAAATCTCAGCTAGATTAAGATATCTGATCTCTGCCTCCCAGAAATTCCACTGTGTTGTCAAATGAAAGCAGAAAGCTGATGGAAGACATAGAAGTGTGTGAAAGGCCTGCCATATTTCACCAGGATTTACTCTGACATCTGTATGTAGCTAGTAGGTTTTTCTTTTGTTTTTTTGACCCAAATAACAACATAACTGAGATCAGCAGTCAGCAGCGCACATTCTTTAATGCATCTAGAGAATTCAAATTATTCTTTCATGGGGAGGGGGTGAGGGGAAAGTAATAGCAATGCAATTAGGATTTCCATCAGTGTGATCCTCTGTGTTGGTATGGTGGCAAACATGTAGCATTAAATAAGCTTATTGTAGCTGTGGGAGGAGAGCTAAGGGACAACCTGCCCTATTTATAGTTTTGCTGTAAAATGCTACTTCTTTGGAAACTTTGCAGGTGTTTACAAAGTTTCCATATAGCTGCTTCCTGAAGCTATGACTTGTCTTTCATCTAAGCTGAATGCTTAGATGATCCTGAAGTTACCGAACTCTGTATTTGCACAGAAAACTCACTCCAGTTAGCCCTGAACTTGTGCTGTCCCCTTAATGAAAAGCCCTTACCGTGTCTTGCTATAGTCCAGGGTTTTACAGCACAGATCCGTGTATGTTTTCAAGCAAACCTGAGCCTTGCTTTGCATGAATTGAAGTTTATTTTGGAGCCAATTTAAACCTCTCTGTAGTTTTGTGTTTGGGCTGTAAGGAATATGTGGTTTTCTATGTTTTTGAGAAACTTGTACAAAATCTAGGTTTTTTTGACTGAATTTTGTTTTGCAATCAGAAGCCATGCTATGCTGTTTGTCTTCTGTGCTGGAGATGTATTATTAAATTTTAAAAATCTTCCAGTTTCCAAAAGGCATTTCCTTTCTTATTCTGTCCCTGCAGCTTTCCCTCTTGTACAGGCTGCAATAGTTTCCATGCTCACTCTTCAAGATCCTATGGATCTGGAGAGCTCATGGCAACTATAATTTTATATTCTGGTGAGTACTTCAAAAGTTGTAATGAGACTGTGTGGTAAAGTTAATAGAGCCTCCTGGTTATTCTCACAGTACTTCTAAAAAATAACTTCGTATCATGACTTCATGTCCAGATGACTGTACAAAATTAGGAATACTCTGAAAGCCTGTTTTCTGAGATATATATTTTTTAATTTATTGGTGCCATGAAAATGCAGTCATTTTACCAGGGAGATAACCCAGCTTTCCAAATGCTCATGAATAGCATGTCAAGTCTTTTCTGTGTTCATTAATAAAGTTCAAGGCATAACACACATGACACATGGGAAAAGATCCTTTTGGCTTGCAGTTGTGCCAACCTCTTATTCTGCTTCCAGCATGCTTGTGCTTGGAGATGCAGATTTATTTATTTTTTTAAAAAAAAGTTACAGGCCTTTCAAAAATTTTGACTCAAGCTATTGAGGATTTTAATGTTTTATCTAATAAAGTTTATGAAAAATAAGTTTCGTGTCATCTCTTGCAGGATATTCTTAAGGGCCTTGTGGAATAAACTTTTCTACTCTGAAAATGCTGAGCAACTAACCCATTACCTTCTTCTGGTCTGTAATAATTAGTGTTGTATGTAAGTGGCTTTCCTGTTGCATTTTATTTTTTATTAACCAAGACGGGAGGAAATGAAAAGCTAGCATGTTTTTCATCAAAAATGGCTCTTTGTTTTTGCAGATGTTTACTGCTTGCAGAACTTAATGCTGTTATACTGTCTTACCAGTCCATTTCAAGTAACTTTTTAAGATTAAAAAAAGTGATGGGAGAGGCACATTTCAATTATTTGTGAACCACAGCACTGAGGCCTGCACCCGTAATAAATGGTCTCTTCCTTTCACCATCAGCCTTCATACTTTTCTTTGCCTGAGAAACAAAATTAAAAATGCAATGAACATGACTTGCTGTGGGGAAATAATCGCACTGCAAAGGTCGGCCTTTCCCTGGAGTTGGCTTAATATTCCTCCACTAAGGATAATATATTCAGTCCTTATAAAGCAGTAGTAACTGCATGATCTCATATGGCCCTGTGAGCCAGCAGGGGAAGGGATGGCTCTGGTGCCTCATCTACAAGACACGTGACTGTTACCCTTCAAAAACCCACATTCTCTGGAGCCTGATGATGATTTGTTGGATAATACTAGGGAAACCGCTTCCTCTTTTAATGCATTGATCATTTAACTCCTTTGGCAAATGAGAATGCTCTTTAAAGTGTTTGAGTGGTGCTGGTGAGGCATGTGGCACAAAAGCCAGGTAGCACATTCATCTCAGTGCAGTGCTTTGTAGAGATGTCCATTGCCAAATGAATAAGCTCTTATGAAAAAAAAAACCCTAAGTTTTTAAATGTTAGTAACATACAATCATGTAACTAGGCTAAGTACTTTTGCAAAAGTCATAACAGCGCTCTGCTAAAAACTAGTAGTCATATTTCACTACAATATTTGATGTTAATGGTACCAAAGAATTGCTGAGCAAAAATAAATAAATAAATAATTCTTAACAATGCAAAGAATACGAATGGCATCTATAAATGTCTGTTTCTTCTCTATCTGAAAACCCAGACAGGATACTTAATCACAACATTTTCTTCCGGCGGTACAAAACCATGTAGCTTCCGGCCCATCTATCTAAAGTACAGACAAGGGGGAAAGCTTTTTATAAGGTCAATGTTTCTGCTAATTGATAATTTGGCAAGCTGGTGATTTTTATAAACAGCATGAGAAAAGTGACAAGGTGATATCTTCTACCTACAGAGCTGCCTAGGCTCTTAAGAATTATGCTAGTATTCTGAAGCTGCTCCCTCAAAATACTTCTCCCTATAATGATTTTGAATTTAAATTCAACTCTCAAAGGTATGTGAGAGCCGCAGAGTATTTTACTACTGATATGATGTGCCTGTAAATTGTATTCTATGCCAAATTATGCAGCAATACTTCTGCATAGCATATATGGTAATTAGATATGGAACCCAAGCCTAACGTTTGGCCTTAGGGAGTTTAATTCAGTTGATTGTAATGTTGGTGGAAAGACGAATTCCATAATTGAGGTTGAGATCTAATGTCCCCCCCAGTATTTGAGTATTCAAATACAAGGTTTTGGGAGTAGTCAATTTCTAATATTCACACTAATTTATCATTTTAACTGACATACTTGGAGCCCAGCACAATTGTAGGTTAAACAAAAGGAAACTAGGATATTAAAGGATCCAATGGGATGAATCCAAGTCTTGTGTGAGTCTCTCTCTACTGGCTTTTATAGAATGTGGCCCACTTTGTAGAAACAGTTCTTGAATTCGTTTTATTGGAAACACTGACAAAAATTAATATGCCCCTAAAGTGAAACAGACCTGGGAAATAAAACAAAACTCTGCCTCTTATAATTGTCCAAGCCAAAGGAAGTACAGAAGCTAAACAAACACCATGAGAATGTAAGAGAAGATTTATGCTTTCAGTTTTAATACTTTAAACCATGAATAACAAAGATAAGGTAATGGTGGCCTATCTGCTAATTAAAGTAGTGCTGGAGACAAACTGAAAATGGAAATTTTAAATGGAATTTATACAGTGTGTATCTGAAAGAGGTGATTTTTAGAATGGTCCAGGTAGCATTTGGACCAGGGTGCTGGAGTTTGGTTGTAGCAGTTTACCCCTAAAAGCTGTCGCCTTTAGAGCTGCAGTGATTTCTGAGTGTGCAACCATGAGCAGCAGAAATTAGGCCTTTAGGAAGTGAGTCCCAATAGAAAAATCTGGTAGAATACCAGATTTATTTACCTCTGGTGGAGTAAAGTCACCTTAAAATGGATGTAACTATCCTTAAGGCCCATTTATGGATCAAATAAATATGTTTAAATATGTTTGCTAGCTAGTTTGGTAACTTGCTGTACTTTAGCAAGCATGTCACATTCCAGAGTGGGAGGATAAGTAAATTGGTAGGTTATCAAGATGTATCTTTTGTCAAAGTAACAGCCCTAAATAAAACAGAATTGTGAAAAATTCACTGTGAAACAGCTTTCTTTGGAAGCTCAGCACATACGTCTTTCATTGGGAAGGAACTGTTCCTTAATGAATGGCATTTTTCTTTGCTGTTTTAATTTGTGTGAAATTGTTTCCACTGTGAAAGTACAGTGTATTGTGATTTTTGTAATGTTGCTGGTTTTGCAGTGTCATGCAAAAGATTGATTGTCAGAATATAAAAATGAGATCCTGAAAGTCATCCTGAAAAACATGATGAAAAAATACTTTGGATTTTTGTATGCGTTAACTGCAATGATTCAGTTGATGCTGAATTCTGCTTGCAGGCTGACTTTTTTCTTTTCTTCCCCTCTTTTTGTGGGTTGAGGTTATTCTGGGTACAGTGCTATTGTGGGAAATCTCTACTCTTCAAGTTGAGAGTAGTTTTGCTGCTTCCTAAATGGTGCCAGTCAGTTTATTTTTAAATGTAATGGACTTAATCCTGCAGGAAGACAGTGCTTTGCATGAAAAAGGAAATAAAAATTCTGGTTTTCTATGGAAAAAAGTACTGGTTTAGGTGGGCTGTGATAATAAGTATTGAAAAGAATATTCAAGGAGCAAAAAAGCGTATAGAAACCTGCTTCTCAGAATGTAACAATAGGCATTTACATAGTTGGGGTTTTTTTGTTGTTTTTTTTTAACTTGAATTTTGGCCTCCGGTTTCCGCTTCTTAGCAAAGAAGGCCTGAAAATGCATTTGCTGTGAATTCCTCTCCAGTTGTGATTTGCAGCATAAGGTGTGAAGTCCAGGACTTCTCTTTGAACAGGTGGAAGCCCCATGTGCGTGCTTGCCCATGGTAAGTAGTGAGCACTCAGACCTCTCAGTACATGGTACTATTGAAATTGTGCTGGAAATATTTTCTGGACAAAGACCAAAAATCCTGAGGGTTTAAGTCAAGGAAAATACCTCTTACCTTGCAAGTAACTTGCAGGAATAAGTGTAAAATGAAGTCTGCATTAGATCACTCTACCTACTTATTGCAGTACACTGTGGTTCGGAAGAGGAACATATGATCTGTTCCTCCACTGTATACATTCCAGAAAAATGTATTTGTTGAGTTTATTTATAGGCACTTCTGTGGTGCTCACCATTGCAGTATCATTTCATTGCTTTTAGGGCATTCATGCCTTTAATGGAAAAAGGACAGATGGTTTTCATCATTAAAGTTTTGCAAGTGAGGACACATCACTGAAATTAATCTCAGACCTAAATAGTTACTCTAACTAAAATAATTAGGTTTTCTTCTAAAGAATGCCACTATTTTGCACCAGTTTTTGGCAGGTTTAACAGAAATGAAGCAATGAATGTACTCTTCATGTTTCTTTAATTGTATTGAGTATTAAATGTGAAATTAAGTTGTGGAAAAACTCTGCTATGCATAGTTTTCCTGACATGCAGCAGTGTTTGTTTATCTAGACATTTGCTTATTCTGATTAAGGGTGCATGTGATGGTGAGTACAGCTGCTTGGAAAATACTAATCTCTTTAGTGGCCTGCTCTTCTCCTAGTCCCCAAATGCTGATGATAATGAAAATAATTTCACTCATAAGAAAATTCTTTTGAAATTTTAATTCAAGAAACAAAATAATCTTAACCATAATTTTTAAAGAGAAATAATAAGAAATTCTGCCAAGTAAAGTTCTCAGTTAAAATTTGATCACTGCCATCTGCCCCTGTAGTCCCTCAAAACCCCAGGATCTAGTTCAGGCTTTTTGTTAGCTTGACCACCATGCAGTGCATCATGAGAAGGCAGAGACAGCTGAAAATCTTGGCCTCAAAAGAGTGATGCTTTGAGGTATTTGTCCTGGAAATCTTGAGAGGCGGGGCCTTAGCATTTCTGAAAGTGAGTTTTTCAGATGAAACAATAAGTGTATTTATTTTTGTGATTGTTCTGGTCTAAAATGTGAGAAGTTCTCAAAGCAAAACACAATTTTCATATGGGGTGGTGGTGGTGAGGGGAAAGTCTTGCTGAACTCTTGATTTTCTGTGCCAATTTTTCTAACTGGAATTTTTGGTTATCCAAAGATGAAAATTAAGAAGTTTGAAGTCCCAGTCCCACGCCTGCTACTGATTTGATGCTTAAAATCAATTCAATTTATCTTATTTTTAGATAATACCATTGAGCCACTCACTGGAGAAAAAAGTGGTATAAAGATTTAACTCTTGATAGAACTTTGCATATTTGAAACACTCTGTATAATTTTTAATGTTGTTATATCTGCTGAGGTTTTAGGCTGAAATTCTCTCTGGAATATGATCCAAAATGAGAATAGGAAGATAATTTAGAATAAAATGTTGTAACTGTCAAGTCTTTAATCTGCCTTATTAGTACACAATGTATGGTCTCTCTGAAACCTGAAAGGCAAGCTGAAAGCTTTAACTCTCATAACTCATACGTACAATAAGTGTGTCTTCTGGTATATGTTTTACAAAGTTTTTGCCAGTCTTGAAAATGTTGCAACTTGCGAAAGAGCCTGAAGCTAGAAAGAATATGCTAAGTAAAAAAATACAATGGAAATTCAGAGAAACTCAGAGGAAGACAAGAAACCTGATCCTGTAGGACTTTCTGGTAATCCAGTCTGAGGAAGAGATATAAGAGTCCTCAAAGCCATAGCTGATAGAAATCAATTACTTAAAGTGAAATTTCACTGAGCAAAAAGAACAGGAAGAGAACTGATAGGAGAGGGGGAAGAAACTTTTTTGGTCAAAGAGGTGAGGGGCAAAGCTTGTGTTGGCTCTGTTGAGCTGTTGTGGAGATTGTTGATGACCAAGAAAGTGAGAAGTTGCAGGGGCAGATGGTCCTCAAAGGGCAAGGAATGGGAGAAGAACCACTTACCTTGTTGAAAGGTAGCTGAGATGAAACTGCCAAGGACAAGTTTGCTTCATAATTTTGCTCTGACATAGATTTTTTTCTTATTTGGTTGTTATTCCACATTTTGTAATAAGGATGCTAAATTCTACCACAGGAGAATGAATTTAGCTTACTTTTATCCTCCTACTATAAGAGGTTTCAGGGGAATTTGGTTGGCCATGAAGACTCTCTTGTGGGCAGTCAGACTTTGGAGTCCTGCAAACTCTAAGTGCCAAGTGTGGGGAAAAGACTTCCTTGACACATGTAGGCCTGTGCCTTTTTGGCTAGCAGGACACAGTGGGGAAGGTTGCTTGTGATTTTTAAAGTAGACCCTCACCAGTGTAACATGCACACTATTGGCTCACATCAGGAATAAACTTTGTTTATCCTTGTTGAAAATACTCTTTCTAACCCTGGGCATCTGAATGATAGCAGCTATCATTTAGCCTAAGATTTGGAGATTTGATGTATACAAAATGGGTATCACGGATGTAGTGAAAGTTTTTCTTCCCTTCCATGTGCTTCTTGTGATGCTATACTAGGGGAGAAATCCCATTTGAAGGCAGAAGGGTTTCTGTGTCTGGATGTTATAAGGAGTTTACATGCATTGTTTAGTTATAGGGGGGGGGGGGAAATTTGCTAATTATCCCATAAGCCAACTATTTTGTGTTAGCAGTATTGTAACAGACAAATAAATTTGAATTACAAAGAATAGCCTCTCTGGATTGGTAATGGTTATAAAACTCAGAATTAAGAGCCAGGTATTATTGATGCACTTTCATTCCAACTGGGTGGGTGACTCTAGAAGTCTTGACTCTGATGCACTGGCCATTGAATTCAAATTTCAGTGAAGCAGAAGTTTCTTACTGCTGTATGAGAAACTTTCTTGGCAACCTAAGAATTGCTTAGTTTCTAGCATACAGGATGCCCCACACAAAGAAAGAAAAACCTGTTTGATACTGACTCCATTCTTTCTCTGTGGAAACAGAACAGTAATAGAGTATTCATGGCTAAAGTGAATGTACCCTGCTGACTGAAGGTTTCCATGCACTTGTCTACTCATCTGTAAAGTGGTGTTACAACTCTTGGGTCTTAAGAAACTCACCAGAAATGGGCTATCTAAAGCTGCTTGGATGGAAGGCATTGAAGTTATAGGAAGCAGCCTTGGTCAGTAGATGATACTCTGGTTTCTAACTCAGACCGAAGTATCACAGAATCACAGAATCCTAGGGGTTGGAAGGGACCTCGAAAGATCATCTAGTCCAACTCCCCTGTCAGAGCAGGGTCACCTAGAATACATCACACAGGAACGCATCCAGGCGGGTTTGGAATGTCTCCAGAGAAGGAGACTCCACAACCTCTCTGGGCAGCCTGTTCCAGTGCTCTGTCACTCTCACAGTAAAGAAGTTCTTCCTGATATTCACATGGAACCTCCTGTGCTCCAGTTTATATCCATTGCCCCTCGTCCTATCATTAGTCACCACTGAAAAGAGCTTGGCTCCATCGTCCTGACACTCAGCTTTTACATATTTGTAAACGTGGATGAGGTCACCCCTCAGTCTCCTTTTCTCCAAGCTAAAGAGACCCAGCTCCCTCAGCCTTTCCTCATAAGGGAGATGTTCCACTCCCTTCATCATCTTTGTGGCTCTGTGCTGGACTCTTTCAAGCAGTTCCCTGTCCTTCTTGAACTGGGGGGCCTAGAACTGGACACAATACTCCAGATGTGGCCTCACCAAGGCAGAATAGAGGGGGAGGAGAACCTCTCTTGACCTACTAACCACCCCCTTTCTAATGCACCCCAGGATGCCATTGGCCTTCTTGGCCACAAGGGCACATTGCTGGCTCATGGTCATCCTGCTGTCCACCAGGACCCCCAGGTCCCTTTCCCCTACACTGCTCTCCAGCAGGTCAGCCCCCAACCTGTACTGGTACATGGGGTTGTTCTTCTCCAGATGCAAAACTCTACACTTGCCCTTGTTGAATTTCATTAAGTTTCTCCCTGCCCAACTCTCCAGCCTATCAAGGTCTCGTTGAATGGCAGCACAGACACTCCTCCCAGTTTTGTGTCATCAGCAAACTTGCTGAGGATACATTCTGTACCCTCATCCAGGTCGTTGATGAAGATATTGAACAACACCGGTCCCAGTACCGACCCCTGAGGGACTCCACTTGTTACAGACCTCCAACTAGACTCCGTCCCATTGACCACAACTCTCTGACTTCTTCCCTTCAACCAGTTCTTGATCCACCTCGCTACCTGATCACCAAACCCATACTTTATCAGCTTATCTACAAGGATGCTGTGGGAGACAGTATCTTGGTATGTTGTTAGGGGACAAATCAAACCAGACTGTTGATAGGGCTTACAGTACTGGGAGAGAAGCAGTCTGTTGGATGAGTTGTAATAATGAGCTTATAACATTTTTCTGTGGCATAGCAGTGTAATGTCTTGATGAAGGGAGAAAATTCCAGTTCACTGACTTATGCTCTACCTAACTAAAATTCTTCTGCATCTTACTCCTCCTTGTCGTCTTTGTACCCAGTTGTTTGGTGCTGTCTTGCTGAACAGTTCTGTTCTTTTACTCTCTGTTGCATCTGTTTCAGTGGTGACCGGTGTGGTTCCTATATGTCTCCGAAATGCATTGGAACTCCCTACAGTGAGAGGTAGTGTGTAATGCAAGATGTATTTAGAACAGGGGTTTATGCATGTTTTCTATTCAACAGGTCACCTCTTGAACCTTATTGCAAAAACTCCATTGATACGAACATCTGCACTATTCAAATTTGAACGGTAGTTTTTGTTCCTTGTCTTCCAAATACCCATTACACACATTAGTTACATGTCAGTGATTATTTCCTTTTGGAGTATTTGCAGAGACCTCAAACAAGAAAGTCAACTGTAACACAGACATGTGCCTAGCAGGAGTCTTACAGAGACCACCAGCTCATTTCACATAGGTCACCAAATGGCTTTCGAAGCATGCACTGCCTTGGACTAGTTTTGAGCCTTTGTCTTAGGGTGGAAATATTTCATATCCATTACTAATCCCCCAGGCCAACAGGCTTCCCGCTCCTGTGGTCATTATTTTTAAGGAAAATCAATTAAGTGCAGAAATTCAGCTTTGTTCTTTCACTTAGGTCTCCAGCATTCTATGCTATGTCAGGGAACCTTTCTGAAGTCCGAGAAAAAAGTAGAATGATAAGGAGACTGTGAAGGGGTGAAGCTTGCTTTTCTTTCTAAACTACAGCAAAATCAAATCATATCGTTAATTAGCAAAAATAACTCATAATGTTGCATGCTAATTACAACTTTCTCAGCACTGCTTCAATTCTATTGCCCCTCTCCAGACTTGCTGGGCTATTTGGTTTCAAAGGCTTTCCCATTTTTGTTTTGTTTTATCATTTTTGTTAGTGTGGAATGAGTTGTGCTCTACTGAGCATTGTGTAGAAAGCAACTTGTTAGCTTCCTTTGAATCTCATAGGGAGCATTTGCATTTGAGCCAGAGGAGCAGTAAAAACTTGTCAAAGGATGTGGATGTTTAATCATTACGAAGTGTAAACTTCAGTAAGAGACTGACAGGGTATTTTTGATGAAAATAAAATTGCTGAAGAATGATTTAATTGTTGGGACAAGATTCCTAGTGCTGACAAGTTTTTGCTGGGTTCAGTAGTACTCAATGTTGACTCTTCTTCATCCCAGAACGCTACAATGTACTTGCAGAAATGCTGGTGGTGATTTCACTATAGAGGATAATGTATTTTTGGCAGTTGCCATCTTTCTAGAGAACAGCAGATCCGCCCAATAATGCATACATGTATACCTTGAGTCTCTCTGGCTGCTCCTTATGCATTTTCTTCCCAATGAAGATCATGAAGCTGGTACTTCAAGTCACCTCAGTATTTCAAGTAGCTACATCCTTGAATATGAAGATAAAGAACTGCAAAAGTGTTCAGAACAATATTATGAGAACTTGACATACTGTCTGGAAAACATGTCTGGAAATCTGTGGGTTTCCTTTTTACTGGTATGCCTCTAAGTGGGTTTGCTTTATTGCGATGCCAATAAATAATTTAAGCCATTTATATTAGACAGCTTGTGATCCCATCCAGTAGGCTAGGGTTTTTTTCTGTTATGATGGTAGAAATTTGCTTTTTTTATTATCTATTTCTGTAATGGATAGCATTTCTCTACAGTTTTTAGTCTTAGTTGGATGGATGTCTCATGCCTTACCAATGCTCTTGTAACCTCTGCTGAAAAGAGGACCCATAAGAGTTTGTTACAATCTGTACTGGAAAGGATGAGTAGTCTCATTGCCATGGTACACAAGAAAGCAGTAGCTTGTTCCCAATTCTACTGAACACTTTAAGAGTAGTCTTTAAGCTCTTTCTGTATTTGAAGCTCTCTATTTGCAAAATGGATGTAGAATCTTTTCTTTCTAGAGAGATTAGTAAACCTTTCTGGAGAGAGGTTAGGAAACTGTTGAAGAATGCTTACTCTTGAAAATCTCTTCTGGAAATTGCTCTATCATTGCAAAATACAAATTATTTTTCAAAATTAATATGCTATATATTGACCTTCCAGCATTTTATTTGACTGGATTTTTTGCTTTTTTCTCTACTTGGTAATTTCTTAAGGATTGTCCTGGGTTGCAATGTATTCTATTACCATGAGCTGTTGAAGCCAGGTGCCGATGTTCCTTGCCTCCCCCCTCGGGACTAGCTTCTGTTAATAGGCCCAACAATGCCTTGCCGCATGACCCATAGATAACCTGCACCTGGACTATTCTTCTGTTAATGCGCCCATCAGTGCCTTGCCCCAGGACTCACCATCCCTTTGTGAGATGCTCCGGCCAGGGGGAGGGAGCCAAGAGTTCCCACCGGGGATAAAATTTGGGGTTTGGAACAGCACGAGCAGCCTTACCCGCTGGGATCCCAGAGGACAGGGACTGCACCACCACCGGATTTTCGGAGGAGGACCAGACTTCTTCTCTACAAGATCACCGCTTCATCAGGACCATTTCAAAGAGAACTGCAGCTGCCACTGGAACGGACTGCTACCAGCACCCTGCCCTGCAGGGTGCCAGGTTGTATCCCTGACTCTGTCAGGCTTTAAACCAGTTTCTCTGTATTATTGTTTTGTTATATATATATATATATATACATATATATTAGTAAAAACTGTTATTCCCATTTCCTCATATCTTTGCCTGAAAGCCCCTTAATTTCAATTTTATAACAATTCGGAGGGAAGGGGGTTGTATTTTCCATTCCAAGGGGGGCTCCTGCACTCCTTAGCAGACACCTGTCTTTCAAACCAAGACAAGGATCAAGTGATAGCAGCATCATCCCCAGCATTCTTTTTTGTTCTGTTTGTTCTGTTTTGCAGCAGTTCAAAATCAATGTTTCTCCACCTCTGTCCTTCAGCAGTGAATAAATTATGATTTGTTCTGTTTCTTCACCTCACCTAAAGCATAAACTTTACTTGTGTCTAAAGGAGTGTCTTTCACCATCCAAAAAACAGTCTAATTTGTTATGATTTGTTATTTCTATCCAAACTGCAAATTCACCTTCTTCCCGTTTTCACACACCCAGAGCAGTGCACATAGTTCTCATTTGTCTTGTATGTGTGTCAGGTTCACTTTTACTACATTTGTCATAGCTGTCTCTGGAAACACTGGGATAATCTATTCTGGCTCTGGGATGACAAAGAAAGAGGCGCTTTATTAGCTCTTCTGAGTGAGAGACAATGCATCAAAGTCATGTGACAATAAAAAAGTGCTAGAATTCCTGGTGGCTCTAGCTGTGTCTAAATATAAATTAAAAGCCTATACAAGTTTTGTTGTGAGCTAATTAAAGATAGTATTTTGGAAAGCACTAAAAAGCTGTCAGTCCTAAGGGAAAGAAGGTTATCTCAGTGTTTGCAGTGTTGTTTGGTACTCCCATTTACCCTGTAACTCTTAATTACTGTAATTAAGGAACAGTTTGAATTCTGAAGACTTATTTTAGGGCATTACCTCTGTGAGCTTTGTGTAAGTGGATGGATGCTGCTACTTTATATGGCTTCCCTGAAGTCCACGGGTTAACAGCTCAACTTAACTTTGATGTCAGTTCAACGCTTTTGTTAGTCGAGTGAGTTCTGAAAGGCCATTGCTGTGCAACCCTGATTTAAAAGCTATTTTGTATTTGTTACTGCCTTAGAGAATCTTGTTTTGTCTATTTTACCTCCTAGATGATATATAAATATGTGCTCTTCCCTCTAAGAAACTCCTGTTGGGAATATTTTCCTCCTTTATGTTGATAAGTGTTGCTTAGATTTCTTCTTTGAATTTTAGCCAAGCAGAAGAGTACCTAAAGTGCAATCAGATCTCTAACTAGGTAAATTCAGTATGTTGCTGTGCATTTGGATTTGAAGGGAGGGATATGAATACAGTTGTGATCCCACTGAGTTTGTTCCAAAGCTCAGTGAAGAGAAAGATTTTGAGTCTTTAGTAAGCTGCTATTGTAATCGGCGAGAAAAAAATAAACCTACCTTCCTCTGTAAGAGCAAGAACTCTTTGGTAAGGACTATGTTTCTAAGTGTTTTTTTCTGACTTTCATGGTTAAATGCAGTAAGATACCCTTGAGGTACCTACAAATTTGTTTAGATTTTTGGATAGCTGCTGAAATAATAAAAAGCCAAAATACTTGAGGATAGCCATTCTCTATTCCGGGCAATACATCAATAAAAGAATATTTGAAGTATAAAGGAAAGATGGTATATCCATATAGACTTTATTTGGTCACCACATCAGATTTCCACAGGCAAATCACAGTGTCTTTTCACCCTTTGCACAGCTTCAGGCTTGTCTCGTATGACCAGAGTAAGAGCCAGCCACTTCCAGCTATCTTTGCTGCAAGGAGGCAGTGGGAAAAGCTCCAGTCTGGCTTTGAGAAAGCATGCTGTAGGTATGTTAGTTGTCAGCAGCTTCCTTTCCTTTGATACGCTACCCTTCTCAGTCCTAGAAAACCCTTTCCTGAATCTACAATAGTGTCTGTTCTCTCTCACGCAAACACAAACGTTGTCAGAAGCCCTGAAAGGGGAATCATCCTGTCTGGGCTGTTGGGATAAATGGAGGGAGTTCTTCTGAAGTCATGGTGGCTTTACTGATTTACATGCAAATAATTTGTTGACATATTTTCATAGATTATTTCCACGTTGTGTCTGGAAAAGAGAATGATTAATATGTGTCTCCTATTTCCTGCTGATACGTGCTGACTTGACCTCTTCTGTTCTAGTTATGCTAATCTTCTCCCTGCAAGAATAAGCTGTTGTAACAGTTTCCCTTTTCTCTTAACTTTTCTGAGTAAAAATGATCACCCACATTAAAGGCATTTTTGTTATGACTGCAAAATATTTTATCCCCAGTCTTTTATCTTTCTTCCAGAAGCTGCTGGTTTGTGTTGTTTCTTACCTTCTTGCCTCTTTCCCTCTTGGTTCATGCCTGCTAAATCCCACTTTACTGTCATGAAACAGCTGAAGCCATACCTGTCCTCAAAATCACCAGTGTCATCCTCTTTCATCTTCTCTTCCAGAATACTGAAAAAAATAATGAAAACTTTTTGGTTGATGCTTTGCTTCACTGGGTAGCATAGTGTGCATTGCTTACTCTGATGTTCAACTTGCCGAACTTCATGGTCCAAATAAGTATCTAGACTGACTTTCCTGTTCCAGGATTCCTCTACAGTCAGTAGTACTTCCAGAGGAAGTCCTTATCCCAAAGTAGGATGAATAATTCTTAGGATGTGCCTATCTTAAACTAAAATCTAAGACAGTTCTCATCCTATGAGAGGGAGGAGAAGGGCCCATGTCTGGGATTCCACTGTGATTTCACAGAATCCTGTGAGAGCTGTGGCCATAAGGAGTGTAATGCCACGCCATAGGGTGGATCAGGATGCACAGAACCATTTAAGCCACTTTCTAGTATTGAAGTACCAAGGTGAGGCACTTTGTTTTGGAGAAGGTGCTTATAAGATTTCCCTGAATGTAAGAGTTTCTATTGTTCTGTGTGTAGTCTTCCTTATAATAAAGATAAAATCAATGATTTCTCCCTCCATTTTTATGTTCTGGAGTTACGGCATGCTGTGAGTGCTGAGGACTTGGGTCTCCTTAGTCTGCTGCTTGTGAGACAGACGCATCACTGGCTCTCATGGACAAAGGGTGTTACTGTGTTTGAGCAGAGCATGCAGTGTGAATAATAGTGGGAAATTAGAAACAAAAAGCATTTGAACTTCTGATAAGAAGTTCAGCTATGCACCAAAATGTAAACATTTGGCAAAACTGGTGCACGTCTTTCATATTTCAAAAGATGAGTTATAATTTCTAAAATCTTATGGGCTTTCATGTTCCACAGTTCCTTTAAGATGAGTTCCTCCTATATGAATCTGTGAGGAATGGATTCTTTCTTCTAAGAATGTATGGAATGGAATTTTTGGAGTTTTTCTTTTCTAAAGCAGAGTGTTGGGATGTGTGAAGTGAAAAAATAGAAGTATACAGAGAGTATCCATGTTAAGACTTACTAAAAGTTGCAGAGTTCTTGGCTGAAGACAGTTTCCACACAAACAAAAGAAATTAAAAAAGATAATATTAAACTGTCCTTGAACTGGTTCTTTTTCAAGTAAAACCACATGTACAGCAATTTTGCTGAATAAGTTACACATGCATCAAGTCCTTGCTGTCTTTCATAGGAGGAATTGGAGAAAGGTCTACCCAATGTTCATGAAAAAAAGAACCACAAGAATATTTCATGTCTGTTCCTTTCTCCATGAGGAAGCACTTTAAGACTAAAACAAACCAATGCTGACTCTAGTGCTAAGCAATTAGGAAAGACCTTATATCTATCTAGTAAAGTTGTGATATGTAGAAGTGTAGGCAGCTTCTGCTCTGCCAGCACAAGGGATCTGCCATCTTCCATGGGGCAGTCAGACTTTATAACTTTGGTCTGGGTTCCTTTTTCTGCCTGTCAACTTGAACCTCAAGGTAGAGCGCTGAGAAGGAAATTTTCAGTACAGTCTGCTAGTGCTGACTCTTCCTTTCAATGTATTTCCAAACGATAAGGGAAATCAGTTTGACTCCAGGCCTGAGATACTGATGGTTTTCCTGAATCCCCAAAGTTGAATAGATACAGAGGCAAGTCTATATATGGATGGTATTTTGTTAGATTTTTTGGTAATAGCTGTGCAGTGGAATTCAACGGAAATCTATCGTTATCAATATATTACAGTAAAAGGCAGTAAAAATACATTGCAACCTTGTATTTTACCACCAATCTGTAGATAACACAGAAATCAGGGGGCTGATAGACTGAGGTGTAAAAGACTTGGTGTGCCTGAAACTTGCACCCCAGCTAAGATGTGACTCTTCCTTTGGCAGAAACTACTACGATCCACTTGTGTCCAAAGATCCTCTGCTGTGGACTTACCTGTTTTGGTGCTTTAATCACTACTTGAAAACAAATAACTGACAAAAATAAGCGTACCTCTGTAGGTTGGAAAAGATGTTAGTTCTGTGTGCAAACAGTGAAAGGTTCAGGCTTACCATGGAGAGGAGCCACGAAGGACTGTACAGAGAGTATACCCAAGGACAGACTAACAGATATTCTCTCCCTTTACTTGAAATATGTCTGATGTTATTCAAAGACTCCTGAGGACACCAAACCAGCAAGAACCATCCTGACTGATATCATGCAGTAAAGTGAGAATTGTGGTTCAGGATTGAAATGGGTTTTTAAATTTTACTGGAGCTGAAGTCTATGGAGAATCTGCCCACAGTAAAGGAGATATGGAAGGGGATATCCACAAATAAGTCCAGGTGTTGAAAATGCTTTTTTTTTCTCTAATAAGTATGGTTTTTTGCCATAGACTTTCAGTGTTGTATGTAGAGGAAACTCGGAAGAATAGCAGAGAGCTGCCCTCGTACAGCTCATTATATACAATGAAAGAAATGTACTTCTCAAACTAAACTTGCTCTTTTGCTTAGGAATGAGATACTTGTAAGCAGAACCTCTAATATTTAGCCAGCCTCAACTCATCAGCTCAGCAGCAGTGTCCTCTGACTGCAGCCCAGGCTCACTTTGTGGGCCTGGCTACAGAAGCAGATTCCAGAAAATTAGTTTAGCGTGTCAGTCCAGCATGGACCTCCAGACTCTGAGGGAAGGAATGAATGGAGGCACAGTTCTTGTGCAGACCATGTGCATTCAAGACTGCACTCTGATTTACATACACACTGAGCTCGGGAGAGCTGCACAGGTGGATGCAAAGGCAGAAACAGGCACATTTATGTTTGTTTTAAAAGCAGTGCAGATCTGGACTGCGCAGCCAGATCTGTACTGCCCAGACACATGCTTTATGTCCAAGCAGTAGCTAACTTCATACCTGAGGCTACGTTACAGAGTATGTTGTTAGTTCAAAGTAACTTTGTACTGGTGCCAAACAAGGAATAGGCTCATTGCTTATTCTCCAAACCAAAAATATATTGTGTAAAAAACAACGTAACACAGGATTAAGGTTGCATAGTTTAAACAGTCAGCAGAAGACTTCTGCAGCAAGGCTAGCATGAAGCCAGGCTATTTCTATTACTGTTTTTTCCAGCTAGATGTGCAGCTTACTACCTGCACTTGCTCTTGATGAAGTCAATAGTGACATTTATGTGATGCGAGACAAACAGAGCCTTAACATGGGCTGGTATGAAGTAGTACCAACTTGTGACTGTAAGCCTCACCAGTGCATCTGGTTTAAACTGTAGTTTGAACTGACCTGAAACCATCTCACAGAATGAGGGACGTCTCTAGAGATGGTGCTTACTCTGTATGGCTGGATGCAGAGGCCATGGCTTGGTTTTCTTAGGAAGGTAATGCTTGTAATTTCTGAATGACTGAGCCCAAAACATGTGTGCAGGTCTGTCTGGAAGCTACAAAACTATTTTTTTCTTCTCTCTCCTTAAGTAGGGAGATATAACTTGGAGGTATTGAAACACAATAAGTATGACTCTGGTGATGACAGTTGCATTTTGAGCCCATCCCTCCTCTTGTTTTTCCAGCCAGATAGCTGAGCTGAGTCTGGCAATACATTTGATTTGAGCCTTGTAAAAGCCAGGTTAGCTGGAAGAATTAAAAAATGACTGATCTCTTTGTTCACACTCAAGAAAAAAGGTCATAGCCGAACTTCAGGGCATTCAGTGAATTGAATTACACTTACGTATGTTAATACAACTTGAGACACTGACAGTTCTTTTAAGTATGTCGGGTTTTTATCAGTGAATAGCTGGCTTTGCCATGAGTTAACGTGACTGAAACACATGCTCTGGAAATTGGTTTAAGAAGCGTGAATCCACAGATTGCAGATCTCTCTCCCTAGTCACTGCAGACACTGGTTTAAGTATGCAACCCTATGGATTTGCAGCTCTGTAGTTGCAGCTGAAATGGTCTTGAAAGCTGATCAAGAAGAAAAAAAGCAAATACCTACATTTGGCAAACACAGCCAAAGGCTCCACTTCCCTGTTATTTGAAGGCCTTATTCCTGGCTCTGTGGGTTTGATAAACTCATAGCTTAAGATTGCTGATTAACAGCCCAAGAGACACAGTTTGGGGTTTTTGTTTTTTTTTTTCTCTTCCTGTTCTGTTCCATGTTGCTTAATTTTCATTTGAGCAGATCTTTGTCTCCTGGGAGCTGGGGGAGGAAACCCTGGAAGTGTGATGGCTGCTATGCTTGCACAGTAGCTCACAGATAGGGGCTGATGCTGCAAGGCTCTGATGCGGACAATGTAAGTGCCTTCAGGAAGCCAGCGGGCATGTGTTAGGCTGTGCCACCACCCAGGGCAGGCTGTGGTAGGAGAGCAGGAAAAAATGGAGATGGGAAAGTGGCAGCTTCAACATTTTGAAATCTCTGAAGATGGAATATATTGAAATATATCAAACCAAAACCCCCCTTTTGATCATCAGTCTGAGGAGATGGACCTTGAGGAAGAGTATTGGAGTAGATATTACTGCTGATCATAGCTTAAGCATATCAGTTTAGGAGGAGTAGGCTTTTTCTGAGACTGATTTGATGAGTTACCATTTCTTCGCATTTTCTGTGCTCAGTGAAGCTCAGGCAAGATGCCATGCCTTGTGCTTTGCAAAAGTGGTCATGAAGGGTTTCTTTCATCTCTTTCACTGAGACAACCAGAAGGAGCTGCTGTGTGTAGTCAGGATTATTGTTAGCATTATGTTTTGATAGTCAACCTCTCACTTGCGAGATTTTGAGTGAATTTAATTAGAGTGATTTCCCATGTGGATGGGAAAAGTCACGATGTGGAGTCTGACTTTCTATCAAACGCAAAAGTCCTGCTCCAAGCCTGGAGCTTCTCCCTCAAACAGCTGTAAGGCATCTGTTTTGTTTTGTTTGTTTTTTTTTTTTTTTTTTGTGGTCCAAACACTTGTTGTGGTCCAACATTTTACTCTAACTTTTGGAAATAAAACTGTTTATTTAAAAAAACAAATAAACAACCCCTCCCCCCACTAACAAACCAAAAAACCTCTAAAACCTGTCATCAGGTAGCATGACACAAATGTATAGCATGGAAAATTCTACTCAAAGAGTTAACACTGAGCAAAGTTAAAAGCTACTGAAAGGGGGGGGGTGTCCTGTAATGGAAAATCTTATGCAGGATGAATTAGATGTGAAGCTGCAACTGGTATGTAGAACTGTAAAGTCATGGGTGGCTTGTTTTTCCACTGCTTTCCCATCTAAGTTACACAAGCAGCATTTGCCACCAAGGTTATTTTTGCATGAAACTTCAAACTGAAAGTAGAATTTACAATCTAGTTCTTGGTTGTGGTGTGTGTTTTGCCTTTTTTTTTTAAATTATAAATACATATACTTTTCAGTGGGAACTTACAAATTTAATGCCAGGGCAAACACATACTACTGATATTCTGCAAAAAGACCTTTGTGGGTTTTGTTGTGTGTTTTTCTTTATTTTTTTTTTCCTGCAGCCGTATGTAAAATGGCAGCTCTGATTCCCTGACTTTGCTCAATTACCGGTATTACTCTCAAAGGATGGTCTCATTCTTTCTACCTCCAGGAAGACAGTGAGAGACAGACTTTACATGGGCTACCAGTCTGTGGTTTCAAACTCTTTAGATCTTTCCTGTGAATCATGAGAAACAGAGGGGACAAAAAAGAAATAAGTCTAGGGTTTAGGGACCCCTCAACCCTTCCTGCCTTCCCCTCAGCAGCTTCCTGCACCACCAATGTGTCTAGGGAGATGGTGGCAGAAGAGCAGCCATTAGAGAGGGAGAAGAGGTCCTGGGGTAGAGTGGAAGAGCTGAGTATTTTATTTGCCAGGGAATCCAACCAGACTTTTAGCTGCCCTGCTTCTCCCCTCGTATTTTTTTCCTCCTCTCCATCACAGTAGATAATATAATTTCTTTGCAAAGTGCCACAGTTGCCATTTCTCCAGCATGATTCCTTCTGGGAATTTTTAGACTTTAAGACTCATAAAGGTTCCATTACTCCTCTAATTAGGAAATAAAAAAGGCTCAGTATTTTGTAAGGGCCAAAGGACTTAAGCAATTATTTCCATGGTGCAATAGTGCCCATAATTGGGAAATGAAAATTGACGCCAAATAGATTAAGATCCGAACAATTGGTTTGACGTGAAAAAGAAAAGAAAAAAACCCACAAGATTTATGTTTGCCCCTTTCCTAGTAGTCCTTCTTGCCAGAATGCAAACCCTCCCAAACATCTGGAAGAATTAGGTTGGCAAGAGTGAATGAAAGAATCTAGACACACATGAAGGGTTACAACAACAAGCAGAAGATTATTCATAGAAACTGGATGTGCAAAATCCCCTGTGCATATGCAGTGGGAAGGAGATGAGTAAGAAAACAATGACCCAGTTTTGCCAAAATCTTCAAATTATGCTAGTGAGGAGTACAAATATTGCTTAATATTAGGAGTTTTCCTAGGTTTTTATTTTCTACCACTGCACTAGGTAAGTGTGGCTTTCTCCCTCTGCTGCTTCTGAGCACAGTGAGTTATTTGCATAGGAATACAGTGACTCTCTCTCACTTTAAGGACACAGAAGCATGTAGGAAGAGGTAAAAATCTAGGATGTCTTCAAGCCTAGATGAAAGCTTACTTTTTGAGTTTCTTTTTTCTTTGTATAAATTCCAGTTTGTAAAGGACCCAATTTAAAATCAGTCATATAAATTGATGTATCAACAACATGCTGATTCAGGAACTACCCTTTCCAGTTTACTACATGCTAAAGAAGAGTTTGAGGGTAAAAAAAAGGTTTTTATGGCCAGCCATTTCACAATGCAAGCTGCACAGTAAAAGCTATGCATCCACTTAAGAGAACATGGTGCAGCCATGCAGAAACTGCTGCCCACCAAAAACTGTAACTTTTTAAGCTTGGATAGACTTCCGCTTGTGTCTCTTGGGTTCAGCTCATCTCCTGAGCTCAGTAGAGCTTAAAATCCCTGTGGGAGTTTCACATCCCTATTAGTAAGCCTTCTCTTTTTTTTCAGATGACTACACTTCTCAGCATTATGTATTCAAGGTAGTAAAATATGTTGGTCCAGAGCTGATTGTGTGATGCAGTGGATTGATGTGAAAAGCTAACAATGTTGCTAGCATTGAAGAAGTAACAGAAGAAGACATAACATGCAATTTTATTAACAGGATACATTTACAATAGTTAAGTGAATTGGTCCAGGCTCTGCAGACTCAGGTGGTAGCTGCATTTGGTTTATCTTTTTCCAATCTCAGTGTGTAGGCACTTGCTTTTTTTTTTTTTTTTTTCCTTCCCTGTTTAAAGAGAGGCTTGCTGAGAAGAGGGTGGTTTTTTGTAAGGCCTGAACAATATTCTAGAGAAATTTAAATTCATGGTGAAGTCCTAACTCTGTGGTGTGTAACTCCAGTCCCCTCCACGCACTGTGGGAAGTCCTGTTGGGGCCTGCACTGAATATAAACAGATCTGGGTGTGACAGAGGAGGAGGAAGTACAGTGAGAATGAAAAATGGTTCATAGGACACAATAAAATTGGAGGTGTTTAGAGAGCTGATATCTGCCTGGGCAGGATGCACCTTTTCCTAAAAGCCAAATGAGCCTTTGGTGTGGCTAATGTCTGGATGGGAGACCACCTGAAAAGTCCTATAAAACACAGATGCTCATCAAGATGAGTTTCAAAAGTAGAGTCAGCTTGAAAATACGAATTTGCTGTTGATTTAACAGGAGGAAGATATTGCATCTAGAGAATTAGTCTGTGTTCTCAGAAGCTGTCATGTTTGTGTGCATGTTTTATAAGGAAGGAGTTAAAGCTGAAAGTAATCTCAGGAGTCTCCACATATGGAGGGTTAGAGGAAGACAAAAGACCAGCTTTCCCTTCACTTAAGAATATCCTACGCCTTCAGAATAGGGAATATAAATGTCTTAAAACAACAGGGAAAGAGTTCAGCCAGTTCCTCAGTTATAAAATCCTTCATCGCTCTCTACTGTCCCATTTGATTTACACTGCCTAAGGTGGGCCAGCCACACTTGAGCGCTACGATAGCCAAACGCATAACAATAAAAAGCTAAAAAAGTCATACAAGTTTTACACAGAGGATGTGACCAGCATAAATAGCTCACAACATGTGTCTAACTTGCAGAATAGGTGTCTGGGGTTGAGCAGTCAGCATCTGTGGAGCAAGAAAATAGCGATTGTTTTAAAAAAAAATCAAATGCTGTACTGCACAATCTAAATGCGTAGTAGTTCTGACCCTAGTGCCCCCCTCTGGTTATGTACTGGGCTCTCTAGTGGCACAAAACAATTTTGTACCAAAATTTTGGAGCGTTTCCGTTTTGACAAAAAATGCTGTTTGGGGGAGACAAGCTGGGTTGCTAAGGTACCGGGTTGTGGGAGAGTGGTTCAAGTCTTTGCTCCTCTCTTTCAGGTCACAGGTTTTCCTCCTAGATTTCTTCAAACTAATTGGAGCAGGGACTGGACTCTACTCATCTACGGTTCAGGTCAGGTTTAGAGGTTTACTCTTGCTGTAGCACAGAAGAAAACCAACAACATTAAGTAGAAATACAGATTTAAGCTTCACTGAGTGAAGTGATAATTAATCGGAGAATTGCTCTTCTGTGCACATTCCCACTGAAATATATTATACTGGCAACTCTTCACCCCTTCCCTTGAACACTCTTTGTTTTAGATAACCTTACTGTTAGCATGTTTGGGGAGCACAAAAGCCTTTATGGGGGAATTAACCCCACTCTCTGATGTTATCTGTTTACTTGGCTGAGCAAAGCCTGCTGGCTGTAGGGTCTGCTGCTATTCTGTAGGCAGAAAATACTGGGTAGAACTGGTTTATGAGCAAGTGGGCTTTGGTTAGGCATGAGGTCTGAAGTACTTGAACACCGCATTAAGAACTGCAGTGATCTGAGGCGTAGTGCTTTCTGCATGTCTTCCATGCTGGATATAGAATACCCTTTGTCTGGTTTGGGCAGCAGGGATCTATCAGGTGTTTGTTGTGTCCAGAGGAAGCCTGCAACATAGAAGAAGCACAGCTATGCACTTTTAAAGGGTTTAGATGGTGGCTTTGCACCTTTGTGGAAAGAGATGTTGTGGCCTAGTAGCGATGACAGCAGAAATAAAATACTGCATTTTAATGTACTTTAACAAGCAGAGCTTGGCTGTATTAAAAAGGAAAGAGTTTAGAAATTGCCTGGCTTGACTGATTTGTTCCTATTTTATATGAGGTCTAAGGGGCTGTATTTGTAAACACTTTCTTATATGCACTGGAGACACTGTACAACACTACACTATATACCTAGTTAGTTCTCACTCTTATACCTACAATATTACTGGACCTCTCCCATTGAATGGGCTGTTATGTTGAGCTTCAGCAGTCCATGGACCTTTAAATTGTTGATCCTGGGTGACGTTCATGTTTGGTGGGTCATATGTATACGTATGGCTTTTCAGCAATTTTATGGGGTTCGGGATCTGTCTCTAGTCCTCTTCTGGGATGCTATGGCTCTGGCATGTAGTTTCTTCAAATTTTGTACAAACTCATCTCCTCTTTGTGCCATATCCAGATCTCTACTCCTGTTCTTTTTGGGCTATTTTTTTGTCCTGGGAGGACTTCATAATGAATGGTGAAAGCAAGAAACATGGGTATTTTGTAAAGACACTTTCAAACCATATGTACACTGTACTCATGGGCACAGTTTGTGGTAGATGCACAACTACAGAAAAAAGCAAATGCTGCTTTGCAAACCTGGGTTCATTTTATTCCTGCCACTTGACAGGCCCCGTCCAGGTAGTGCGGCCACCTTATTTCTCTTCCTTCTCTGTCCTGATTTCTGTTAGTTTGTCTTTCATGCTTTCATGTAATGGTTTCTCTTTTAACAGCCATTATAAGACCTTTTTTTCTCATTGTCTTCTCTGGGAATTGATCATTCTTAGCCTGCTTCAGTCTGCGCCTCTTTGTTGGAGCTTTATCATTGCTGAGTCAGTGTCATATTCCATCTGTGTACCTGTGACCATATTATATGTAAACTTAATATCCCTGATTGTAATACAAGCAAAGCAGACATTAGGAATTATTTATGTTGGTGGGAACTCTGATGTTCCTGTCTCCATAGAGACAGTTCTTTGGGAATATTTACAGACTATAAAGCCAGGGTAGGTAACAATAAAAGCTCGGTTTAGAGAGGACATCTGTGGACATGTGGATGGATACAACTGTACTACGCAGTTTGCAAAAGATTTTTATGGGGGTGGGTGCGAAGTAAGCATCCGTAATGCTGTTTGCTGGAAAGTGGCATTGTGCATAAATTATCAGCACTGTTCAGAAATAATCAGGAATGGGTGTGGTCATGTTAAGAATTGTTAGGATTAATATAGTTTCTTAGCATTAGCAGCTAAATTTGCTGAAGCCTTAGGCTGCAAGCTGTGGACTTTCACCTTGATATGCTTTTGACTGGGGTAGAGTTAATTTTCTTCCTAGTAGCTGATACAGTGCTGTGTTTTGGATTTAGTATGAGAATAATGCTGATAATACACTGAAGTTTTAGTTGTTGCTAGGTAGTGTTTATCATAAGTCTAGGACTTCTTGGTTTGCTGTGCTCTGCCAGTGAGCAGGTGCACAAGAAGCACAATCCAGAAAGTAATGAGGCTACAACCATCAGCAGAAACTGCAACTCAACAAGATAAGGACAGTTAACGGCCTGCTTGGAGACAGAGAAAGAATCCAATACGGTGTTAGAAGACCCCAGACTAAAAATCACCATTGGACTAAAAGCATGTGAGGAGCATGTGAGAGGCAGGTGCATAAGTTGTAAGGTTATAATTGACCAGGGATTTCTTTACTTGGGGTCCCTCTTTGGAGGCACGCAGCTCAAGCTTTTTTTTTGTAGCTTTACCATCCAAACAAATTATTTTTTTAAAATAAGACTTGATGCCTGAGACTCTGCTGAAGTCATTACACTGAGACAAAATGTCATCTGCTTTCATTACATACATAAGGGCTGCCCAGGATTTGGATCTGAGCCTGTAGCAGCATAGCAGGAAAAGATGCTTGCGAAGATATGTGACTTGAAACAGAGCTGATGCACTGAAGCTGAGTGGAAGCCAAGGAAACAAACTGTCAGTGGAAGCTGAATGGTTGTTATTGGGGAATATCATGAAAAAGAGGAGACTCTTTTTCAGTACTCTTCTCGATGCTCATAGTTTTTATTTACAAATGAATCAGATGAAATACAATAGAGGTAAATTTAACAGACCTATAGTAACATAAAAATCAATAAAAGACTACTGCCACAAGAAAATTCAGATGTGGGCTGATGACTGAACTATCCAAATAGTTGGACTAGCCCAACAAATTATACACTTTTTACATTCGCACACTCCTACATCTGATGTTTATCTCAGAGAAAAACAGGAAAAAGAGGCTGGAGAGAGATCTTGTGAGGTTGTAGTTGTTTATAAATTTTTTTGGAGATTTTTCTATAGAACTCACAAATTTGCTTGCATAAAATGTGAGGAAACATTATTTTCAGTAAAAGTAAAATCAATGCAAAGATATCTTTTGAAAGGTAGATATTTAAAAAATATCTGACATTTTTAAAATGAAAATGCTTCTATGATTAAAAACGTCTCTGGCATTGCTTTGTAACTGAGGGAAGAATAGCCATCCGGGTTGTCCTTGTTTTGTTTGTCCGTTTCACCAGTCTCTCATGTGATATATTCTGAAAGCTGCCAAATCCTCTCAAATCTTGAATGGGCCAGGCCTGAAACAATAAGCGGTCCAATTTCCCATACTGTTGCAGTATGTAGCCATCAATATATTTTTTTTCCTGATTGAATTTGGACAGAGATTGTAAAAAATATTATCTTTCTTGGAAAAAATGAATCACAGAATCACAGAATGTTAGGGATTGGAAGGGACCTCAAAAGATCATCTAGTCCAATCCCCCTGCCAGAGCAGGAACACCTAGGTCAGGTCACACAGGAACATGCCCAGGCGGGTTTTGAATGTCTCCAGAGAAGGAGACTCCACAACCTCTCTGGGCAGCCTGTGCCAGTGATCTGTTACCCTCACTGTGAAGAAGTTCTTCCTCACATTTATGTGGAACCTCCTATGTTCCAGCTTACACCCATTGCCCCTTGTCCTATCATTGGATGTCACTGAGAAGAGCCTGGTTCCATCCTCATGACACTCACCCTTGACATATTTATAAACATTAATAAGGTCACCCCTCAGTCTCCTCTTCTCCAAGCTAAAGAGACCCAGCTCTTTCAGCCTTTCCTCATAAGGGAGATGTTCCACTCCCTTCATCATCTTTGTGGCTCTGCGCTGGACTCTCTCAAGTCCCTGTCCTTCTTGAACTGGGGGGCCCAGAACTGGACACAATACTCCAGATGTGGCCTCACCAAGGCAGAATAGAGGGGAAGGAGAACCTCTCTTGACCTACTAACCACTCCCTTTCTAATACACCCCAGGATGCCATTGGCCTTCTTGGCCACAAGGGCACATTGCTGGCTCATGGTCATCCTGCTGTCCACCAGGACCCCCAGGTCCCTTTCCCCTACACTGCTCTCCAGCAGGTCAGCTCCCAACCTGTACTGGTACATGGGGTTGTTCTTCCCCAGATGCAAAACTCTACACTTGCCCTTGTTGAATTTCATTAAGTTTCTCCCTGCCCAACTCTCCAGCCTATCAAGGTCTCGTTGAATGGCAGCACAACCCTCTGGTGTGTCAGCCACTCCTCCTAGTTTGGTGTCATCAGCAAACTTGCTGAGGATACATTCTGTACCCTCATCCAGGTCGTTGATGAAGATATTGAACAACACTGGTCCCAGTACCGACCCCTGAAGGACTCCACTAGTCACAGGCCTCCAACTAGACTCCGTCCCATTGACCACAACTCTCTGGCTTCTTCCCTTCAGCCAGTTCACAGTCCACCTCACTACCTGATCACCAAACCCATACTTTATCATCTTATCTACAAGGATGCTGTGGGAGACAGTGTCAAATGCTTTACTGAAATCAAGATAAACCACATCTACCGCTCTATCATCATCTATCCACCTAGTTATTTCCTCACAGAAGGCAATGAGGTTGGTCAAACATGACTTACCCTTGGTAAAACCATGTTGACTGCTCTTAATGACCCCCTCATCCTTGATGTGCCTAGAGATAGTGCCAAGAACAAGCTGTTCCATCACCTTTCCAGGGATGGAGGTGAGGCTGACCGGTCTATAGTTACCCGGGTCCTCCTTCTTGCCCTTCTTATAGATTGGAGTGACATTTGCTATCCTCCAGTCCTCAGGCACCTCTCCTGTTCTCCATGACTTACCAAAGATGATGGAGAGTGGCCTAGCAACGACCTCTGCCAGCTCCCTCAGCACCCTTGGGTGCATTCCATCTGGTCCCATCGATTTATGGATATCCAGATTGCTCAACTGATCCCTAACCCAATCCTCATCTACCGAGGCAAACTCCTCCTTTATCCTGACTTCTTCTGGGGCTACAGGGATCAGGGGCTCCTGGGGAAAGCCTGCAGGAGTAAAGACAGAGGCAAAGAAGGCATTCAGCACCTCTGCCTTCTTTATATCTTCTGTCTCTAGGGCACCCACCTCATTCATCAGTGGGCCTATATTGCCTCTAGTGTTAGTTTTATTAGCTATGTATTTGAAAAAGCCCTTTCTATTATCCTTGACCTGACTTGCAAGGTTAAGTTCCAAGGAGGCCTTAGCTTTCCTAATTGCCTCTCTACATCCTCTGACAACGGTCCTATATTCCTCCCAAGTGACTAGCCCCTCTTTCCATGATCCATAAATTCTTTTTTTCCACCTAAGTTTGCCCAGCAGTTCCTTGTTTAACCATGCTTGTCTCCTAGCTCCCTTACTTGATTTCATACCCATTGGGACACTCTGATCCTGAGCTTGCAAGAAGTGGTCCTTGAATGTTGACCAACTATCTTGAGCCCCTTTACCATCTAGCACCCTGTCCCATGGGACTTCCCTTAACAATTGATTGAGGAGGCTAAAGTTGGCCCTGCGGAAGTCCAGGGTTCTGGTCTTGCTTGGTACTCTATTCCTCCCACACAGGATCCTAAACTTCACCATCTCATGATCACTGCAGCCAAGGCAGCCATCGACCATCACTGCTTCAACAAGACCCTCCTTGTTGGTGAGTACAAGATCCAGCAGCGCTCCTCTCCTAGTCGGCTTATCCGCCATTTGCATTAAGTAGTTGTCATCAATGCACTGGAGGAACCTCCCAGACTGTGAATGGCTGGCTGTGTAAGTCTCCCAGCAGATATCGGGGTAGTTAAAATCCCCCATGAAGACCAAGGCCTGTAGTTGCGAGGCTGCTTTCAGCTGCCTGTAGAAAGCCTCATCAACTCCCTCATCCTGATCAGGAGGTCTGTAATAGACCCCCACAACTGTATCACCCATGCCTGCCTGCCCCTTAATTCTTACCCACAGACTTTCAACTTGCCCCTCATCAGTCCCTGGAGAAAACTCAATACATTCAAGTTGCTCCCTCACATAGAGAGCAACTCCACCACCTCGCTTCACTGACCGATCTTTCCTAAAAATGACATAGCCATCCATGACCACATTCCAGTCATGTGAGCTGTCCCACCATGTCTCTGTAATTGCCACCAGGTCATAACCTTTAGACCGCACACAGACCTCTAACTCCTCCTGTTTATTCCCCATACTGCGTGCATTGGTGTACAGGCATTTCAGGTAGCAAGCAGAGCGCACTGGTGGGACCCCTGGGAGGCAGGAGGCCTTGTGGTCAGGGCCTAAACATCTATCCCTTCTCTTCAATGATCGAAAATCCTCCCTAGACCACCTTCCTTCAGGCCCTAGCATATTGCTCTTGGGCTCGTCCCTAACAGACCCAGTTGTCTCCCCTTCCCCCTTCACATCTAGTTTAAAGCCCTCTCAATGAGCCCTGCTAACTCCTGCCCCAAAAGCCTTCTCCCCCTCTGGGACAAATGCATTCCACCTGCCACCATCAGGCCAGGTGTCTCATATAGCAGCCCATGATCAAAGAACCCAAAGCCCTGCCTTTGACACCAGTTACGTAGCCATTCATTTATCTGTGAACTCTTCCTGCTTATCTCTTCACCCATTCTTGCAGGAGGTATGGAGGCAAACACTACTTGCACTCCAGACCCCTTAACCAGCCGTCCCAGGGCCCTGAAGTCACTCTTCATTGCCCTTACACTTCTTGTAATAATTTCATCCCTGCCAACCTGAAAAGCCAGCAGTGGGTAGTAATCGGAGGGCTTTACAAGATTAGGAAGCTTCTTTTTAATTTCTCTAATCTGAACCCCAGGGAGGCAGCAGACTTCCCTGTGGGATGGGTCCGGTATCAAAATGTCTTTTGTTAATCCTTTGGAGTATACGAAGTACATGTTCACAATCCAGAACTTGTATGATATGACTTTTATAATCAATCACAACTAATCTGGAAGATAAGTTGAAAAAACAATGGGGAAATCAGTTCCTGTACCAGAAAGCTTAATCTAAACATTTTTCTATGTATTTCTGTTTGTGCTGCTTCATGTATCTTTAGTGGCTTCAAAAAGAGACTGTAGTAGTAAACAATGGATAATATTACTGCAGGAACTAAAATTTCTTTCATTGCAATGTTGCTGATTTTTGTCTCTTTTTGATTAAACATTACCAAAGAAATTTTGAAAGCAGGTAAAGCATGTTGTTCCAGCATTCACCTCTATTTCTGATACTTCAAGAAATAGTTCTGTGGAGAATTAGAAAGGATGACCTTTGATGTTGTCAAGAGAAGACACATCTGAAATTTTTTTCTTCCAATTAAATATTGCACTCAAGAGTAGTCCTGGAATGTTGGAATTTCCTATGAAACAGATATTTGGGACTCTGACCAGCCCAGAGAAGAGTTTGAATAAATTTTTGCATGTTTATAGCACTGTGCAAATATTTAATGCTCAGTGTGCCTCTGGTGCAGGTAGGGGATGGAACAGTTGACATCCACTACAAGGGTAAGTATGGCTTCTTTGTATTACTTACATTTCACAACAGCTCTTCATGGCTTCAGGCAGGTGCTGAGCACAACAAATGCTGGGGTGGGATTCTGCAGCTGAGCACAGTGCGAATGGAGGAGTAAGCCCTGCTTATGTGGGCTGAGGAGAATGAGCAAATCCCCTCACTGTGATTTTTATGAGCTCCTGACATGCTGGAATCGAGATGACAGTAGTTTGAAGTATAGTGCTGTATATTCTGGTGTGTATAGCTATACTACTGCTTAGTTATGCAATCAGCAGCTTAATTGTTTTGTAGTCTGGTTCAGGGTCTGTCAGAAACTGGTCTGGTATCTCACTGAAGGCTGGTGACTTTACCCATGATCTAATCACCAAGGGAAGTGTCACCAATCAGTCTGTTCGGAGACTTGGGCAAGCTGTTTGCTTCTTTGATGTTTTCATTGCAAGTGTCTGTCTAAGGGAACCCCTTGTGATTCTGTGGAAGCATTCAATTGCATACAGCTGCTCAGAAGACAAGATAAATAAGGTGTGTGCTTTTTTTTTCTGTCAAACATGGAGTATTTGAAGCTTGCTTTGTATGCTAAAAGATGGCAACCAAATGCATGACCATATTTCTGGCCTATGATCAATTTAAAGTCTCTTTAAAAACTAAGACTATATCTCAGAAAACCTATCAACTATGCTATTTTTTGCATAGTGTTATTGTGTACTAACTTCTGGAAAAAGTCAAATTTGTGTTATTTCTTCTAATGAATCCAAACAATAGCTATTAGTTAGGTATTCATGTGTGCATTCTGACACTCGGAAGCAGCTCTGGCTTGAGGCGTATGGATGTTTATCTTGATGGTTATAATATCATACATGGTAGAGGCTGGCAAGAACATCCCTTTCCTTTACCCAGAAATACTTAACAGCGATGAAAAGACTTTTGTAAAGGCAGGCATAATTCTTTCCATATTTGTGCTTAGAAAAATTCATTGACTATTTTTTGTTTATGGAAGTTGTCTTTGAGGCTGAAAATAATATAGATACTAACCATAAGCCACTGATGACTAGTTTACATCATCGGTATCTAAGCTTGGAGCAGTGCAAATTGCTCTTAATGGCTTGTGAGACTTTCTTTTAGCAGTGAGAAGAATGTGGTAATAGTGCTGCTTTAATTAAGGGCAGCATGTGATGATTTAGAGTTTTATGGAAGAATAAGTTATTTTCTTTATAGGAAAATGTAATGAATGCTCAGCCAAATGTTCTTAAAGGTGCGTCTTTTCAGTCTCTAATATGAAAAAGTGTAACCTTTCAAAAATGGCATTTTTTATTTTTTTGAGCCTGAGACCCCTATTTTATCAAGCCAACTGTGAGATCTACTTTGAGAAGGATACTCTGAACATGTATCGCATGGCCATCACCATGCTAACTTTTTGTGGTAAAACAAACCAGGAATAGAGTGCTACAGAGCAAAGAACATGCTTTATACCCATAGAAATCTGTGACCTGCTTGAATTACCAAGTTCCCCTTGATGTTGCTAAAGATGATAAGCAGTGCTTCCTCACAGCAGTTATTCAAGGTATCTGGAAGCAATTCTTGCAACCACTGTTACCACTGCAACAAGACACAGGAACATTGCAGTCTTCTCTGACATTATATGGCTTGTCTGAGGAGGAGGTACCATGACTTACAAAAGAAGAATTCCAGAAACACAGTAGGAGCATTAGTATTGCATTTCCATTCTTCCTGAAACAGAATTGGAGGAAGATCATTATAAGCACTTAAACGACTTCAAATATAAATTCAAGGGACTGAATGGGTAAAAAAAATGGAATTATTCCCCCAGCATTGCATATTTTTAATAGATATCAGTGTACTTCATATAGTTGGCACTTGGTGCTCAATTGCTCTGAATTATTCATGAAGGAGCAAGAAGAAAAGATGACTTTTTGTGATTTTCATCTGTCTTAAAGAACAGGGAAAAAAAAAAGGATATTTGCAATAAATGTGTGGATATCAATATGCTGGAGGTTACACTAAACTTCAGGAGTTCAGAGCTTGCCACAGGAGGTGAACATGGGTCATTCTGGAAAGGGAGAGGACAAAGAAATTGGAGCCACTCAGGAGATCAGATATTTTAATGAGTATTTGATGAAAACTGTTCATGGGAGAGTCAGAAGGTCACAAAGTAATTTTTTCAGGTAAGTGTGACTCTGCCTAGAGAATTAAACCTAGCACTTCCAATTTCACCTTCTGACCCAAGGGCAGGCTAAAGTAGGTTTGATATAATGTGCTTAAAGCAGAAAGCTACATTCTACATCAACCTCAATTTTGCCATAAACCATGGTCGTACCACTTGCGTAGCAAAGCAAAGGGATTTAATCTCTTGGGAGCAAAGTCATTTTGAAATGCAGAGAAACTGGAGACTGGAACTGTGAGAAACATATGAGCTGTTGCTCTTCTTTCCTGTATACTTCCGTAGTTACCTCATCATGTGCTATGCCAGTGATTCAGTTTACATAGACAAACAGCATAGCTGTCTGCAGTTCAAAGCCCCAGCTGCCCCCTGAGAGTTTCCCCTTGAGAAATTCTGTCATGCTACTTTGTCAATACAGATGATTGAGACGAACTGAAAATATTGGAGGTTAGGAAATGTAAAATGAAATGTAATGTCAAAACAAGTAGCATGGAGACTTCTGTACTGGTCTTATTTTTTTAAAATTCATGTTATTTTTTTTAATTTAAATGAAGCTGCTGCAGGAAATTGCCTGTCACAGGACACTACTCAGAGGTCTTAAGAGGAAGCTGGGTGTGTCTAGATTAGGAGAGGAGCAAATGTCATGCTGGATAATTAGCAAAAAAGCCACTATCCCTTTCTTTACACATGAAGGGGGCAGGGAAAGGCATTCCATTATGTCCACTACTGCACTAAATGCTCCACCCTTCCGAGAAACTCATGCTTTCCTAAGGTTGCTGATACGGAGTCCTGCCTGTGTATGACTGTAGTGTACCTGGAGATCCCACCAGCACAAATCTCTCCTACAACCTGCCACTGTGGTGTAAGCAGAGAGACCACCTCACAGGATCTTGAATCCTGTCTAAGATTATTAGACAAAGCTGCAATAGGAATAGTCATAATTTCAGTGATGCCTCTCTCAGCTTTGGGACAAGATGTCTTGGCAGTATGTGCTGCTAGCTGAATGTTAGGGACTCAGTACACTCCTATATCCAGTTCTCAAATTTGGTCCATGGTATTATGTAAGCTAAATGCTTCTTTATTTGTTTCCTCTTCTGCTTCTAATTCTTTTATTTCTTTTGAGGCAGGTATTGCAGTTCCTCTTCCCTCCACTGGATAAACCCAAGGGCAGACAGAGGTTTTGGTGTAGCAAAATGCCTGAGACTGCTGATGAGGTTCTGTCTGCCATGCCTACTCCTCTTTCCTGTACATTAGTTGTTGATGGTGATGACAGAAATTCGGCTTTTCCAAGGAAGTGGTAAAGGCTTGCCCTGTCCAGAGGGACTGCATGGCTGGAAGACTGAAGGAGGGGAGGGATGTATTCTGACTGACACATAGCTCCTGTTGCAGAACCATTGTATTACTTTGGTGCAGCCACTGCTCTAGTGGGCTTCTGGCTCTGGCTCTGCTATCACATCACACAAGCTGACAGGGTGTGGTGGAAGGCACTAGAGATCTCATTTTAAACAACTTTGTTCACTAGCGCCAGTAGCACTGGCACAGCATGTGTGTGCTCAGAGCATGGCACAAAGCTGCAACTGGTTAATTTGTTCTGGATGGGACAGCACAGCTCTACCATTTTGTGTGTAAGAGCAACAGGAGTGTGAAAATGGGGACTGGGTGCTCTTGTCCCCCCCAGTCTTCACCTTCTTGTTCTGCTTAGCACCGTGTCTGCTGAATTATCTGTTGAGTGTTGTCTTCCAGCGTTTTGCCATGCACCCTGCTGCTTGCTTGTCTTTTCCCTACAGTGCCATAGCTTCCTGCCTAACAAACAGTTCTTTACCTTCTTTCAGCTCCCCAACTTGCCCTGCTCTCTTGCTGTGAGTAAAGCCATATGCTGGTAGCCTCATGTAAGCTGTCTGGCACAGCCAGTCTTTCAGTGGAAGGTCTCTCCCCTTGATAATAGGGACTGGACCAAGATGGAGAGCTTCTGAGTTCCTTTATTTGCTCTACCAGACACTGCCTGCATGATGTTATGCAAGTCACTGAGAGACAGATCTATGTTGGACTGAAGTGTTTAAATGATAAGGGACTTCTTAGCTCTGCAAATGAGGTTAATGTCTGAATAGCTGTGTGGATCTAAGATGAATCTACATCGATCCCTTTGTACCTTCTTTCCCATCTTTAAAAAAGGAGCAGGACTCCTAGCTTTCTGTCATTTTGTTTTTTACCTGATTGAAACTGAAGCCCATTACCATACAAAACCAGAGACAGGGTCCTCTCTATAGGCTTGCAGCATGATCTGAGCTGGTTAGAGCTCTGTGGGTCTGGAGGAGATATAAGGATATATAAGACACAATATATAGCATGAATAGATTGGGAAGTGGTGAGTATATTGCAGCTCTTCCCCTTATGCATTTGCTGCAAGGAGAAAATGGAGACAGTAACAGGTTCACTGTTTGAAGCAAACACCAGTGGAATTTGGTATTCTTGCCAGCAGCCTACCAACTATCCCTACTTGATTTTGTTGTGTAAGCACAGCCTTCAGTTGCCTGAGGTGCCTTTCTCTGTGGCTTGCCATCCCTAGGGATATGGCCATGGTGAAGCAGCTGCAAGTGTTTAATTCAGTTACAGCAGCCAGAGCTGAACAGGAGACCTAAGCGAAGATCAAAAGTATTGTTTGCAAACATGGGCATGTGTGGGACTTAAATGGACTTTGCCCACTACAGTTGTGTTTTTCATTTGAGTCCAAGTTAATGACCGAGACCTAACCTTTGCTTGTTGCCTGAGCCAAACTGCTAAAGCTGAATACTGTATTAGCATCAGAGCACAAAGGGGCCTGGTTCTCACACTGCCGGGACAATAGGCTATGTCACAAAATATTGATTTGATTAGGCTGACACTTCATTTACCCTATTCTAAATGAGAGGAGAAACAAGGCCAAGGAGTATGCCTGACCCTCAAAATGCCCATACCAGCAGCTGTGCAATTTGTAACTCAGTTGCAAAAGTAAATGATGGCACCATCTTTTCTGCCTGGAAAACAATACTCAAAATAAAGCCAAATTTACAAAGAAGGAGCATGCACAGTGCAATTGTTGGCAATGGAAAATGGGTGTTTGGAAAAAGATGCACATCTGCTGTTCATAGCTTGTACTCTGTGCAAGAGAAGCGGGCATGCCCCTCAGGAAAAGGGGTGTCCTTGAAGGCAGAGTTCCCTTATCAGATGATAGCCTGCAGAAAAAGTGTATGAAAGTCCTACTTCCCAAAGCAATCCAGAAGAGCTCTTTTCTTTTTAATTTTTTTTTTTTTTTCTTCTAATGAATCAAGGTGCCGTGAAGTCTCTGTTCTTTGGGGGGCACTGTGTACTTGTAGCTAGGCTTAGTTTCGTAATGGAAAAAAGCAGGTACTCTGTTTTCTTTGGAGTATGGGCCACTATGCTGTTTGTTTTGCTTTTAGTAAGGTAAAGTCACTGTGTCCATGATTAATTCTTTCTGATTATGGGTAAAGTCTTTCCAGCAGATTTTGGGATCCCTTTTTTGTTTTGATTACTCTTTTTAGTATATAAATGTACTTTGCATATATTTAGCTGGCTAAACCAGGAGAAATAAATTGCCACACACACCTACCAGAAATAGGCAGATATGCCACACCAAAATTAATGGCAATGATACATAATCCCAGGCATACTTTTTCATTTCTTTAATCCAAGGTGAGGGAGTGCTGCTGTTGGAGACACTGGACTCTGATCCCTACTCTGAGTACTCCTCTCTTCCCCATAGCAGAGGGCATCTCTTCTTTCCCAATACCTTTATGCAAGCTGAAACTGGTACCATCTTCTGCCCTGCATTCCTTGCTTGGTTATCATGGTGTGGACTAATAAGTGGTGTGCTTCTTGATTTCTGCACCTTAAACAGGATCCATTGTTTTTTTCATTTATTGCCTTTGTTAGTACCCAGAAGACTCATCATACCTTTTGCGAAGGAAGAGGAACACAGTTCTTGCTGTTCATGGGGGATTTGTGGCACTTTGAGTGGCAGGCTTAGTGCCTTCGGTTTCCTATTTGTCAGTACAGCTCTTCTGGATGTGCTAAATATCCATGATGTGAATATCCTGTTGGAGGGCTCTGTCTCTGCCACTGGATATACATAAATCCTAGGGAGACTGAGGCTGGTATCTGTGTTAAAACATGCATCCCTCTCAGTATCAACATTCTAGTTCTTGTTACTGTGTCTAAGCAGCACTAGATTTTTATTTCTAGCTGACTGACATGGTGCTGCACACAGCCCTGTGTTTGAAGAGATGCTTGTATTCCTCTCCTCTATTTTGTGGTAGCTTTTACACCCTGTTTGAGTGCACTGGTGGCTTTGAAGTCCTGTGGGTTATGTTGTTTCAAGCCAAAAGATATTGCCTGAAGCAGCATGTGTAAAATTTTCCTAAAAAGTTACCTCTGCCTTCCTAACATAGAAGCAGCCTGTCTGCACCCAGGAGGTAATCACAAGGATGACCAAATCTGCTCTCGGTGTGTGGGCTTCTCTCTCACGCACTTCGAAGCAATCCCCCAGACAGACCTGCCAGCTGGGTGGCTTGCTCACAAATTAAGCTTACTCACCTTCGTGTCAGATGTGTGCAGCTGTGAGCACAGCCATCTGGGCTGTATCCTCTGTATATAAGATTAGGCTGATTTCAGATGAGCTGTGGAAATGGCATAGCCATAGCATCATTTAGAAATCGTCTGCTGGGGCAGGGGAAATGCACACTGTGCTCTCTGTTATGAGGGGGTATAAGAAAATGTGCAGAGACAAACCATGCTTTCCACTCTAGTGTAGAGCAAGAGAGGAGGTGTGAGCTAGCCCAGGGTGCACAGCACGTTTCCTGCCTGCTACTGTGTTGTGCTAACGGAGGAAAAAAGCAAAGGCTGCTGGAGAAGGTGCCCCTACCTATTGTTCTGTGTGTGACCAGGGTATGGAGGGCAGAGAGTGTAAGCCTAAGTTGATGTCCTGTCCTATTTCTCCCCTCAAGATGTAGTCTTTTGATACCTCCTTTAGCTTCCTAGAGGGTAGGACCAAGGCTCTGTCACTGCCATATGCAGTCATGTGACCCTCCAGGGATATATTTTGTCACTGGAAATGTTAGAACTCCCTTCTCTCCCTGTCCTGCTCAGAGACAAAGAATGGCAGGCTTTTATTCACGGTAAAGAATAGCACTGCATAGCTGTGAAGGGAGCCCAAACATGACAGATAAAAGCACTGCTGCTTGTGTCTGAGGGTGTTTGCTATAGTGAGAGCTGTAGCTGTGGTTGCCAGGATACAATGGATGCTGCCCCTTGCTGCTGACAGCATACCTTTTGTATGTGACCCATGGCAGCACTGCAGCATGTCACACCTTTGTTACTGGTACCAGAACTGGAAATAAAGACTAATTTCTTGTCAGCAGGGCTAAGCGACACATCTTCATTACCCTGGTGCAAGATGAAGCCTGCCTTTTTGTTTTGGTCTCTGTGCTAGAAAACAGGGTTAGTTACTACTAGCACAGACCCTGCTATTGTGATTCTTCTAAGCAGAACTTCGGTCTTCCAACCTAAATACAGAGCATCTGTGCTAGTTACAGCATGGGAGCTCCTTTCCAAAGATTTCTATCTTTATGCCATTGAGCACTAGGACAGCGTGACCCAGTGTTAGCTGTGCAGATCACCAAAAAATTAGGTATTGGGGATGTGAGGCAATGGCCAAATTGATTGGGTGCAGATGGGAAGAATAGCTTTCCCCATGGTGTATTTGATGCTCTGAATGCATCTTTCTGTATTGAGGGAATGTGCAGCGGTGATGAACATATGTCCTCCTTGTTTCTGAAACAGTAGCTGAAGACATTGCAGTGACGGTGGTGAAGGCTCAGTGCTCCTCAGTAATGGCCACGTGCACCATGTCAAATAAAGAGAAGAAAAATAATTTCAGGAAGCTCAGTAATAAAAAGCAACTTCATTTTGAAAAGCAAAAGATTATTCCTCTCCAAATATCCCAACAACTTTTTCCAGGCAGGGAGCACAGCTCTGCCATTGTAGCTGCTTTGAGAAGAGGGTGCTTGGAGGACTGGAACAGTAGTAATTCCAAGTGGCCCCTTTGGCCACTGCTGCCTGCCGAGTCTTAAGGGCTTTGTGGTGCCAAAATGCAAGCTCTTCAGAGTGGCTGTACACAGCAACCAGACCTGCCTCCCAGGGGATGATTTATAGGATACTTTCTAGACCACAGACTTACCTCAGCTTTAGACTGTAAATTTCGTAGGAAAAATTGATAAACCTGTGAGAGCCACAGTCTCTACAGAGATTTCCAGGTACTTCTAACATGATTCTTCTGAGGGAGTGACTGCAGGCTTAGGTCTCCAAGAACTCACTAACAGCCCAGCATGTACAAACACTTATGTTCTTATCGCAAGCAGTCCTACCCTTGCCCTGAGTTATCAAGCTCAAGAGCTTAGCAATGAGTCCTTGCAGGGCCCTTACTTTACCATGATAAGGTACTGATATTAAAATTGTGCTTGGTTTGGGGTTCTGCATATATTGTTTTCATTTTCCGTGTCTTATATCTACAATCATAAACCAGGAGTTGGGTTATTTGCCCCTAAAAAGGTTTTTATCTCTGTGCTATGACACAGAGTCTGTGATTGCCAAAGCAGAGGGGATAGGAAGCCGTGGCTGGAGTGGCAACCCTGACTGAGGGCAAGAACTACCATAAGTTCCCTAAATTCCTACAGTCATGGATTTAGGCATATTATAACTATGAACTTACAGCAGGCATTTACAGGTGGCTCCTGGTCATAGGATGCCAAGGAGAACCCACTAGAATTTAACTCTGCATTGTTCATAGCTCAGGTTTCCAGTAATATCTCCAGGAAAACTATGGTATCTGTGCTAGTTCATTGGCTTCGAAGCTTCAAGTCATGGAATTCAAAAGTTTCTTTAAGTGAAATTCGGCTCAGTGAGAAGGATGCAAACTGTACTTTTCATGATGTCATTTCCCAGCAGCAAAATTGTTCTTTTTGCAGAATTTTAGTGGAAAAGTGTTTTGGAACACAAAGAGTTTGAGATGCTCTGACAAGGGCGCATCAAGCTCACAACAAGTCTCTTTCAGAAAAACCCAGTTGCTTTCAGTTTAAGGTAGTGTATACCTCCTAGCTCCCTGTTGCAGTGGACACTGAGATTGCAAGTGTCAATGGCTATGCTGGAATGAGAGCCTGAGTGTACACTTAGTTTTCTGTTCAGCATACCTTAATCCTGCTTGCTTCTCAGCCTGGATTCTTCAGTGTTTTACATTCTGAAAATCTAGGGGATGGTAAGTTCCAGCAGAGATTTGTAAATCTTTCCTAAACAATGTCACTGCCTCTTTTTATTTTGTCATTGATATATAGCCTAATAATTTCTGTAGTTAACAGAATGACTGAGAACACGGATTTTGTTCTCCCTTGTCTAGTAAATTCCACAGAACAGTTTATATATATGCTGTATCATGTTGTTTTGAATATTTAAAACTCACAGCCACATCATGGGAGATGTCTGGCATTAGACGAAGTTTCCAAAGGGTTGTTAAAGAAAAAAAGTTGCCTTCCAAAAACAAATACCACTTTTTACTTTATCTAATAAACCTGTGAAATTTAAAATGACAGTAGAATAATTATGATTGCTTGCTTTAAATATGCATAGGTTTGGCTTTCTGATTTTTTTTTTTTTCATGCTATAAAGGTTAGTGTACTCTCTGTGGACTGAATCCTTCTTGCATTACACGTGACTAAATCTGTGGGGCACAGTGACCAGAAAAAAAGACCCAGAAAGGCATTAAAATAGTTTAGCCCATTCAGCTGCAAAGTCATCTTACACATATTTTTCCCCTAACTGGTTTTGTGTATATTATTGTCAAATATGAATCTGCAGAATATCTCCTGGTCTGGAATCCTCTTCTCCAATGCAGGTCTCCTGCAGCCTTGCTTATTGACTGGTACGTGCATGCATTAGGATCTATGTACTGTGCTGTCTTCCTAGGCAATAATTTTCATATTTTTTTTCACACTTTCTTGATTAGTTTATGTAGCTCATTTGTTTTGTTTCCAGCATCAGTCTGCATCTGTTCTTTCATTTTTTTTTAAGCTGCCTGCATAATTTGGGAAGTTATCAATAGTGTGTGATCACTAAAGCAGAACAAATGAACAAAATACGAAAAAATTAATCGAAGCTTACTTTATCTATGGTATTGAAAGACAATTAAAAGTCTTGGCCATAATACGTAGATGTAGGGCTATCCTTCTAGTGAATGAACCAGTTTTAATGTCTAGATAAATAGCTGTACACCTATAAACTAAACTTGTTTATGTGACTAGTCCAACTTGCTAAGGATCATCATCAAAATTTTAAGTCCCTTTAAAAGCTATTGCTCAGGACATGGATATCCTATATGTAACTTCTGTTGTACCACTTGAATTGGAAAAGTGGTTCAAAGCCTGCCAACTCATCTTTCATGTGCCTTTCCCACTGATGTCTCTGTCTTTCTGCAAAATCAAGCTTGCACAGCAGAGCATTTCTGTTCCCTTTTACATGTGGTCCTTGTTAAAAAAAAATACAATTTAGTTTAGCTGTGGTGAAATTATTTGATTTTTTAAAACTGGTGCGAAAAGTAAATATGTTTACTGTGTCCCTTTCCATTCAGTGTATTTCCTTTTTTAAGCTCCATTTGTGTTCAACAAGACAGCCTCTTTCTCCAAGATTAACATTTCTTATGATTGTTCCTGACAGAGGATTTACTTTCAGAGGCCCTGCTAAGGATAACCAAAAAAGGGCATGTAGCAAGACAGTTTTGGCAGCTTGCACGAATTTTCAGAGCTTTTTAGGTCTTGGTTTTCTCATGACTGGCTTCCTGAGCATGCCTAGGGAATGACAGGCATCTCTGCAGGCAGGCTGAACCCACCTTGGCTTGTGCGTAGTCATTGGCTGCCTATTAGAATAAATTGAGGACAATGCATACCGCTGCCTGCCAACTGTAAACATAAGGGATATGTATTCACTTAGCATTGACTTTTGGGAGGGGCCAAGGAAAAGCTGTAGTTTTATTGAACAGGGCTGTGTGTGAGGCTGCTGGTGTGCCTTTCTTGCTGTGCTCCTGCCCAAGCAGCCAGTTATTCATTTCCTTCCTACTAGTTGAAAACTTTTCAGCCACAGAGGTAAGGGCTAAAGATATGTATTTGTTTGGGAGTGAGCTGGTCTGACTGCGTTCGCGTTGTGCCTAGAGATTAAGCAGCATGCAAAATCTAATGAGCTGTGGAAATAGTGCAAAAGTGTTGGATGCTACTTTTTCTCCCCTCGTCTCTCCGTCCCCCCCCCCCCGCCTTTCCAGATGTTTGCGGTGAATTAAGGGAGATATCTGTGCTGGGCAAAGGGAAGGGGTGCATGCTAACCCACCCCAACAGACCCTAATGCGGGGGTGTGGGAACAAGGCTCTGGGTGAAGGGCACAATCTGTGCTAGTCCCACTCCGTGTGAGATCCTGTGGCAAGCTTGTTAGTGGAGAAATAACCTATCTATCCTTTCTTAAATTTTTTATTTATTTCTTTTTTTAAAAAAAGGAATTGCAATGAAAAAGTTTTTAGTGCGGTAATGGCTGGTGAATTGCTTTTAATTTTGCAACTTAATACCTGAGTTTTCAGGGCAGCTTGGCTGTAAGGGCAGTGTCCCGACAGCGTAACTGATACAGATACAGTAAAGCTCTGGTTAATGTAATTGATCTGAGACTTGCTGAAGCAGATGTCCATCATGGCAGCCTTTCATAGAAGTATTGTTGACAATAGACAGCATCCGTTTTTGTCTTCAGCCCTCAACATGCACAGCAGCATACTGCCAGAATGTTTCTTGTGAAGTTGTCTTTCCTGTTAAAAGGGGAAGAAAAAATGCGCTGGGGTGGGACCAGAGTTCTTAAAAGTCCGAGTCTGTGTTTGTGTCAGCGCGCGCTGCTGGGAAGAGCCAGCAAGCAGGCTCTCCTTCCCAGCTCCTTTGACGTGCTCGGGTAGTTTGAAAGCGATGTGTAAGGCTGGCTGCTGATAGCATGATAATCTGCATAGCAGGGAATTTCTCAGAGAAACAGCTGGGAAAATGAAAGGACGGATGAAGTTAGCTGCAGATGGATACTTGGGAGCAGTGGACATTGACCAAACCACTAACCTATTGTCAGACTAGCAGCGATAGAATTGATTTTTCTCATGTATTGTTTGGAAGAATGGGCAAGAGAACTGTTTCAAAATGACGTTTTGTGGAGTATTTATTTTCAGAGTATGTAGTTATGTCATTTTGCCTAGCTGAGAAGGCTTCTCTTGCTAAAAGGTGAACAGGAGAATAACTTGTGAAAATAACACATTCCCTCCTTGGCAGCAGCTCAAAGAAAATAAGGAGGGAGAGCATTTCTTTTATGAGAACTGGGTATTTATTATAATTTGTCTATTTTAGATACCATACTGTGAATGATTGTGCTTGTATGATTTGCCATCAAAGAACCCTGGGACCTTGCCTCCAGTCTTTCTGTGTCTCATTAAATCTAGTAGTAAGTTCTCTCTGAACATCTGCAGACAAATTTTATACTGTTTTCTCCTGCCATTGAGAGACAGGATAGGATCCTAAAACTACATACACCAAACCCAAAAAAATGGACTAATTTCACATAAATTGCAAATGGAGTGGTGCTTCAAGGAAGCAAGTGGTCCATTTGCTTAATTAAATTGCCTTTAAGGTAAAGTAAGTCTGAACTGTTCTCAACATATTTGAAGAAAGTACAGGTCTGCCTTTGGGAGGCTTTGATAGGCAGGTATCTTAGTCAATAAAAGTTACACATGGTAATGTAATATCTAAATTATGATTGTGGGGAGAAGCACCAGATAAGATGCCTGTGAACAAGAGACTAAATTGAAATAATTTGTATTTCCTGACAACTCCTCTTTGCAGCATGTAATGACAAGGGGATCAATTCCACAGCCCTTATTCACAGGATTAGTCTTGGTGAAATCAATACCACCATTAATGGATGCAGGATCTGATGCAAGGGGAGTCCTGTGTACTCTGAATACGCTTTGACAGTGCGTGATGTAAGCATGTATTAGGAGAATAAGGGATTTTCCATAACTGCTGCTTCATATGCTCACAGCATTATTCTGACATATAGCAGCCTGAGAAAGGTGTAACTTCCCTTGTGCTTTTATTTCTTGTCTAACACTGATGCACAACGCAATAATGACACTGAAAGCTAGGTGATTTGAAAGGAAAGGGGGGGCTGTAAGTTTCTCCGGCTGGCATTAGGGTGAAAATTAAAGGGCATTATGATGGGAAGATTTCTTATTCCTCAAAGCATCATTCATGGGGCCACACGTGGCATGGATGCATCTTGGTCAGCATCTTGGTCAACAACTCACACAGGGTTAGGGCACAGCACTACTGTTTCCAGGTGGTGGGACTAGAAAGATAGAGCAAGGCTTTTCTTTTTGCTGGCTGCCTTCTGGGAAGTAACATCTGTCACTGAAGAGAAAGATGCCAGGGAGGGTCTATCAACAGCCTGCCTAAAAGTCCTACTTGTTTCACACTTCCCTACGTGCAGCTGGAGTGGCCCTGGCTATGGGAGTGATCTTTCACTGCAGAAAAGTGAGAGCCTGCAGGACTTCCTTCCTGCAGGAAAAATAGGATTTGAATGCCCTGGGACTGTTTAAAATACTCTGATTTCCCAGGAGTTGCTTACATGAAACATATTCTCTTGGCTGCCTGAGTTTTAACTTCTGTTAACCCCTATCTGCCAAGGGTACAACTTGGTGCACTTGACCGCTGTGTGTGAACAAAGAGGGACAGGAAACCATATATGCCTAAAAAAGAGGGAGCCAAGACAGCAGCATTAGCTATCCATCCGCAGTGCTTCTCTGGACTCTCCTGGGTACCAGAGAAAGCACCAAAAAAGGTAACGGCAGAATGGGAAGTGCAATCCTGTGAACCTTTCATTGCCTTTGAGAGGAGCTTTATGGGGAGTTTGCAGGACTGGGCTCCAGGTGTACAAAGCCTGAGGCAGACAGGCCTGTGACTGCAAAGAGTGGGAGTCTATCTTCAAAGCAAGTTTTCATTCTTCAAAAATTGTCTCTTCTTAGTAACTACCCCCTGGCAGCTTGTAACAAGAAAGCTGCTTCCTTACTAGAGCTCTCGCCTTCAGAAATGTACGTGTGCAGGGGCTGGTTTGCTGGCTTTGTTCATAGCTCCTGGGTGGTTTAAAGCCCCGTGACATGGTGAGAACGGATTTTGGGGGCAACTGTACTGGAAGCAAGACACTTGCCTGTGTAGTGGGATTTGCTCTTCGGGTGCTGGTGCTTGTGGGAAGCCATAGCTGTTCCATGCTTCCAAATGGTTTGTCAAGGATTTGGGTAAGGCTGAAATTTGACTCGGAGGCATTTGAAGATCAGATTAGATCTGACCTTTCTGGATGATACACTGAGGTTGCAGGACAGTTGAACTATGTAACTTTTTTTTTTTTTCCCCTTTCCTGATGTTTCTATACAGTCTGACTGGCCCAGAGGGGAAGGATGCTCAGTACATTGTAATTTGGGATCCCTCCCACCCCCACGGGAGATTGCTCCTACTTTTCTTGAAATGGATTTGATTAACCAAAAAAGGTTAAGGCACGTAACACCGTCACTTAGCTGCTAGCCCTGATATGTTACCTGTATGGTTTACATCCGATGTAAGAAAAAAGTGCCTGTCTTCATGTGTTTTTTTTCTTTGGAACTGTGCTTAGTGCTGATAAATGGTGCAGGGCTGGCAGACTGGCTGCCAAGCATATGCCAGTGTTAGCAGCGTGGTCCTGATCATGTTCCTCTCCCTGAGCATCACTAGCTGCCCCTGTCAGGAATGCAGCCTTCTGGACTTCCTCACTTGCAAACCTCCTGGCTTCTGTTTCTGTCTTGCAGCAACTGCTGTGTATCCAGCTACAGCAGTGCCCACGCTGGCTGGGCTCCCTGGCTGTGAGATGGGTGGGCTCTGTGTCGGGGCACCCACCTTCTCCACCTATGATCAGGAACCACCACTAACTGATGCCTCTTTCCCCCTCCCTGCCCCTTGCATCTGCCTCTGGAAAGGGGAAAACTCTGTCTGCAAAGCATAGGGCACCTTCTGATCAGAAGATCCTGCCTGTGGCAGTCTTCATGGAACTTTTGGGTTGAAGCTGGGCAGAAGGGCTTCTGGGGACTGTCCCGCTGGCTTGCAGAGAGGGCAGCAGCAAGTAACTGAGGAAGCAGGGGGAAGAGAGAAAGGAGGAGGAGAGCCATATCTGAAGCCACTGGAGTAATTTATCCTTGAATTCTTTCCTGTGGTCATAAATTCTTGGTGAGTCACTTAATGACTTTATCTGTTTCTGTACCTTCAAGTAAAGGATAACCCGTGCCTTTTTGTATTTAGTCTGTGGGGCTGTTGGAGCTTAATTCATTAGGGTTTATAAAGAATTTGTAAAACCACAACGCCAAGTTTAAGCACTGGATAAAACCTTGGTTTTTTGACTGATTTCCCAGCAAGAACATACTTTTTTTTTGTTGTTGTTTGTTCACACAGATCTGTATTCTACCAGAAAGCAACTTTTTCTAGATTGTGTGTATGAAACCATTGAAGCCCAATGGATGAGGTGGAAGATGGGCCAGGCTCAGTAGGGACACTGAGCTGACATGTCTGGAGTGAATTTCTTGGGTGCTTGCAGATTTAACTGTGCTTGCTGCATCTGAGACGGAGCCTTCCTGTGAAGTTGTTGTGCATATACCAAAAATGTGGGCTGACAGCTCTTACTTACAGACCCTCCATAGTGTCATAAGCTTGGAAGAGAAACTACTAAGCAAGCTGCTGAACCTTATCTGCTTGTCCAGTTTTACGCTGATGAGAGCATTTGAAATTTTAACTCCTGGGGCGAGGCCAGGCTGCAATGGGGAAAATATCAGGGAAAGATTTCAGGCAATGGAAACAACATTACATGTTTCCACACCCTCTTGTGTACAGAATACAAATAAAGAGTATTTCCCTTGAGACTTGCTGTGGAGGGTGTGAAGCAAAGTGGAACCCACACGTTTGCATATTTTCTGGTTTATGTCCTTAAATGGCAAAAAAAATCTTTGGAATTTAGCTCATAGAAGGGTTATAAATAGATTTGTGGAGATAAAGTTTTGCTGTAAATGCTCTGGTTTTGGATCTATTCAGAAGAGTAACTAGGCCAACAAATATGAAAAGGGGGGACTGCTAAATGCAGGAAGACGATTTTATTGGACATAGATGTGCATGTACATGCGTGTGTGTGCATGCACACCCCTCTCCTCCTTCACTGGCCCTCTCATTCTTCCTTCAAGTATTTGGAGATCTAACAAGCATGCAAATTGCTGTGTGCACTTCTAAAAGTTAAATAACTTGGGGTGAGGAAGAACTAGCATTCATGATTCTTCAAATTGCTAAGGCAGCCTGTATCTATGACAGCTCTGTAAACAAAGGTCCTGAGATTTGTTGGCAGCTTATTTTATGTCCTTCTCTGAAGCAGATGGCTTCGGCTTGCGAGAAGCTGTGCGGGACTGGATGAACCCTCTCTGAACAAGTACAGGAGCAGCGGTTCCTGTGCTCCTTCAGAAGTCAAGGTTCAGTCCTATAGACTGTGCCAGTTGGATTCCAGTCTTCTTCAAAGGGAGCTCTGCCCAACTGAAGGAGTCTCTGATCAAGCCCTTGTTTGTTTCTTATTTGCAAGGCTTTGATGTTCCTGTTGTCTTTCTGTAACTGCCACAGGGCATGTTACTACCCTTTTCCCACTTCATTCTTTTCTTTGACAGTGAGCTCCCTAATGGTGAAATGGTCCTCCTCCCTTTCCCTATTTTTTTTTAGCCGCAGTGTTCACCCTGGTAAAATCTCTCTCTCATCCCAGAAGCAAAGGCAGGACATTTTTAATTCCTCACCTTTTCAAAGGATGTAGCAGTGCTTGTTTGATAGCCCAGATCACCACCTTCTAATACCAGCAGCTGTTCCAAGGCCAATCTCTGCTCAATCTTCTGCGATCAGCTGCAGATGGAGCAAAGTCTAAGGACTTTCTGTCTATGTCTTCCTAATGACTTAGTGTTAACCTACTTTCTCTTAACAGCTATTTCAAAAGCCATTGAGCAAAGGGAGAATTTGGCTTTGCTCTGGCCTAGTTTAAAGCTCATTGGTTTAGAAAAGCAGTTCCAGGAGGTTGACTGTAATGTATAAAACTGGGAGTGGGTTGGGTTAGCTCTGGGATCTTGGAAGGAGCTTGGTCAGCTCTCATTTATGTGTATAGCTTAACCTGCTGGTGCTGCAGGATGCCTCTGGTCAGCATCCTTCATGGTATGCTTTGGAGTGATGCACCCCTGGGTCCTCAGAGAGATTTTGCTTTGTTTTATGGCTTTGGGAACAGCTTTGCCCATTAACAGAGCCACATCCCTGCTATGAAAATGAGGGGTTTCATTCAGATGTCTGATAAACCCCAGCTGTTGCTCTGCCACTTGAAACAAAACTTGCATTATAAAGACTGAAGTGCAGCATTTTAATTGCTGTAAATATGAGTAAGAGTGTTTAGGCAATCCAGATGATACTGAGCCCAGTATTTCTGTGGCTAATGTATATTACACTGACAAAAGCAGGTCAGCTGAGAATTTCCCTACTGTTATCCCCAGTAACTTAAAACATTGATTGTTTTCTGCTGTGTTGGTGAAATTGAGGGAGAAGTTTCAACCTGGGCATCAGCTGGACGGAATGCGATCTTGCTTTCAGCACCTGTACAGTGATGTAAACTATGTTGTTATTTAAAAAATAAATAAATTTGGTCTTATCTCGGTTATCTTAGTGAAAATATGTTTGATTTCCTTGAGTTATTCAGAATTCACAGTGGGCTGTTTGCTATGAGAAGCTTGTTTGGCTTTTTACACGTCCCCTAAAGGACGATGGCATCAGGAAATTGGGTCAAAATCCCAGTAACGAGCGTTCACTGGGAAATAATATTTCATACAAGAGAGGGAAATGCAAACTCAGAAAGCCAGTAAAATTCCACTGCTCATTTCCTCCCTGGTGATTAAAAGCCCTGCCATATATGGGAAAGGTCTGAGCTTCATTCATTAACCACAGTAGTAAATGGCTTATTCACTGAACACAGTATGCAAGCAAGGAGCAATGCCTTATGACAATAAAAAGGAAAAGCAGCAACTTTTGCTTGAAGTTTGTTTGCAGTTTTCTCTGCTGTGTGTTATTAAAAGCTCTGTATCTGTTTTTCTTTTGTTGTTCCTTTATTTAGATACCTGTAAATTGCAGTTCCTTTGGTTTGCCACTTAACCCTCCCCCATAAAACCAGACACGTCAGCCTGTTTCCTCCTCTTCCCCTTATACAACCCAAACAAGAAAAAGACATTTCCTCTACCAGTATATATAAATGTAGCTCCTCTGTCTTCAGTGCATACACTGTGTATTCATATGACTAGAGGCTGGGATTAGCAGACAAAATCTTATTCTTGCCAGTTATAAAGTACTAACTTTAACAAAAGCAATGATTAAATGCCAGTATTTCAGAGACAGCAATGGGACCTCAGGAGTGAAGCAAATAGGAAATGTGTGTGTATGAATAGGGATGAGTTTTGGGGAGGAAGAGATGTGCTTTGGATGGGAGTTGCAGAAGGGGTCCCCAGTGCTCCACACACCCTTCAGGGATTTTCCTTCTACCATGTCAGTTCCCAAAGTGAAACCCTACACAGATGACATTAAGATGCAAAGTCATTGGAGTGCAGATGTGTTTACATTCTTGCTTTTCAGTTTATTTTGTTTAGAGATCAGTATTCTTTCCCCCATCATTACCCAAATGGCAGGGGTAAAGTAATTGCTCTATTTGCATTTTATTTCATAAGGAGAAAGACAGTTAAGTGACTGCAGCAGTGGAGCTACATAGATTTCTCTCCGTGCTGGAGATTTTCTGGAGTTTTTATTGGTTTTGTGTTGCATTGAGTATCTTAGTAATATGATATTTGTGTTATCATATGAAATATGATTGTGTCATACTCATAGATTTAGAGATTAAGTCTGGGGTCCTACTTCTATGTAGTTTTGATGAAAACCCTCATCTTTGTGGCCAGAAGGGCTGATGGATCAGTCTGATCTCCCAGACTACATGCCTCATTGCACACCATCAAGTTACGCATGTTTTGAGGCCACTTAAGCTGACACAGTTAAAATTGATGATGTAGTCAGCCACAGGAGAGGTTAACTGGACTTGAAGCCAGTCTTCTGCTCCTCCAAAATGTTGTTGAGCCTTCCAGGAAGGGCCACAGCTCTGTGACAGAGGTGTGGTTCCCCTTTTGTTTTCATATACGTCTGAGTGCCTCTACAATTTTCAACAAGTAGCTGGTAATATGTTTTTTTGTCCATGTCAAGAAAGCAGGTGACCTGCCATGGGGTGATAATGGATTTACCTGGCAGTTTAGCCTAGCTATTGACCAGCAGCCTTCAAGTGGTTTGGCTTCTTGGTACCAGGAAATTGTATTTTGACATGTGGGACTGCTTCTGTTTCTAGTGTTCAGGAAAACTGATTTTTCTGTTTCATAGTCCTTTATGTCTTTTACCTCTCTTCAATGAGAAAAGGTGAGCTTTGTTTTTTTTTAATTATTATTTTGCTAAAGGTCTTTTTAAGTCAAAGAGAGGAAGGAGGTAAATTATTTCTGCTTTGAGATGTTGCTGCTTTTCATCTCTGGACAGCAGTATCCTTCTGAGGAGACGTCATTTGACTGTTATCACAACGTCACACTAAAACATGCCCTCTGCGGAACCCTAATGTGGCCAAAAGAAGCAGTGTCAGGTTATGACAGCTGGGTAGTGCAATAATAGCGCATATGAATACTTCTATTTTCCAGGTCTTAGAAGAATCAGGGATAGCCAATTGGGAGACCAAAATTAGATATCTAGAGACCAAATGAGATATCTAGTCTCCTTCATATTTCTTCATTCAGGATATGGATTGTGAGAAACCTTGCATTATATTAGCTTCTTAAATGGCATCTGGAGCCTCCGGAAAAAGTCCTTATATACTAAGCACATTGGATGTAATAAGTATTATTGGATAATTGAAAAAACTTTTTTTTCCTTCTATTTTTACCATCTTTGGTCTTCCTCAGCCCAAATGGAAGATGTGAGACTGCTTTGTTTTTCTTTCTCCTTTTAAAAGTGGAAAGTGTAAATGATGCTTTGGAGTAATTTTTCCCCTGCTTTCCCCTCCTCTAAGTGATTTGTGGCCAAACTTGGTGTTTGTGCACTCTCATTCTGGCCACCTGTAGAGAAGCTTTGCAGAAGTTTGTTGCGTTCAACTCTGCTGCTCTGCACTGGCCACCGCTGGGAGTTCCCCTTCCCTTTATTTGTTGGGGTCCTTCAATAAAGGTTGTCAAAGTCATCATTTTACAAGATAAGTGTTTTTATTTGTGTTAATATTTTTTAGAACAACACCCTTCCCTGTTCTGTTGCTGTAAACTACCTTAAAGCTTCAGCCCATTGTCTAATAAAGGGCTTCTATGGTCAGTGAAGATGTTTATTGCTTCACCTGTCAAGCCAAAAAGTTTGTGTGTCATTCTTGGGCCATCTGCTCGAATGACCCAATTGTTTTTCCCAAACAGGCAGCATTTTTTTTTTCCCCTGTTTGCTGCTTTCTGTAGTAGATGTGAGCTCCTTTCTTGGAGTCAATATATAGCAAAATTTATATTAACAAGAGGGGAGGGGCAGTGATGTGTTTGCCTTTTGCATCAGAGTATCTGATAAAGATAAGTTCATCTTAGTAAAAAATGAAAGGAATTTACTATATGTGCAGTAAATATGTTTTGTTATAAATGAACAGATTGAAGTGGTGACAGACTATGAATCTGACTTACATGACAAAATACAGTTATACAGTTCTGAAAGCATGGAGACTGGTGTGATGAACTGGAAAAAACATTATAATTTGAGTACGTTATTTCTGTCTCTCCTGTGACTCTTTAAGACAATGGAAAGGCATTGATGGAAAGGCTGTTGGCATTAGCAGGCATAAAAACGGTTTCATTGATCTTGGTTCAATGCTTACAGGTCACTGAGGCTGAATTTAAATATTTACATTCAAGGTTTTTCCCTGGTCTAGAACTAAATACCAGAAGCTATAAGCATTTTAAAAAAACCCCAAACCAACCCCCCCACAAAACCAAACAAAAAAACTAAAAATGAAAACCTGGGAAAGACATATTAGGTCATCTTGTCCCTTTCCTCTAGGTAGTGTAGGATAATTCCTTATAGTATATTCACACATGTTTTGTACATAAACACCTCTGTTTACTAACAAAATACAATAAGCTGTAGTTTTTCAGTTAGGCTAGGGATAGTTTGCTGCACTTTCTTGTTTTTAGCAAGGGGAAATAGCTATCATTCTAAAATGTGTTTCTTGGAATATTGCTCATGTGAATTCAAGCAAAAAAACCCTAATGAATGGAAACTTGTAGAAGAGTTAACAGCAGCTGGTTTTATTATGGACCATGGCTCTGATGTGACCTCACACGAGTTTAATACAAGTGTTACCTCACTGATTTCAATGGAACTACTTTTCATTTGCAAGGAGTAAATGAGGCCAAAATCAGACAGAGACCTAGGAAGACTCTCTGGGAGAGTGTTTTAGTTTGGGGAATGTGCTTTATGTACAAATTAAATATATGGGCATATCTGCATGTTGCAGTAAATGCGTCAGGCCACCCGGGAGAAGGGGCCAAATTCTGCTTTGAATAGTACATGTGTAAATCCAAAATGAACCATAGGGGTCATGTGCTAGGGAAGACCAAAGAACTCTCATTTTTCTGAATGCTGGGTTAAGTTTCTTATTGGATTTTTGATGTTTCCTTGATGAGCTGGTTTGGAAATATGACAGAATAAGACTGTTCTGCAGGGACCTTCAGGTTTTTTTCTTCTTAATTTCAACTATATCAAATTAAAAGAGAGGTTGTGTTGACTATTCTGAGGCCAGCTCAGAGAAAAGCACCACAGTTATTCTGCCTTGAAACAATTAAAGCAAGCAATGAAATAAGAACTGTGTATTTCTGAAGTCAAACCTGTCTTCAGAATTGTGGAATATGATATACCCCTTCAAGCTCAGCCTTCAGCTTTGCTAAATCTTGTAAAACTGCAGGAAGGTGGCTGTGCTCTATTGATAAAGCATAGCTTTCGTGTCAAAAAAGGAGAAGAGCTTTAAAATTTCTTGAAGTCCAGCAGAGGTGTTACTTTACAAGCAGGACATTTGGGTACTACAACAACAGTCTGCAACTGTGAGATGGGCTTTGCCATTGCTCTTTGTGTGAGGAAACACAGGTGAACACAGGGCAGGTATTGACTAAGAGTGAAGAAAGGCCAAGGAGAGAGGTTTTGTCGTCTTGGTTTCTTGCTGCTTGCATTTTGATGGTCCTGCTCACTACTCTTCTGTACGCTTGAGGTACAGACATGCCTGGAACCAGAGCCTGCAGCCATTTCAGTGTGATCTTTGAAATGTTGTGTGTTAGGATTAGAGTTTAACACAGCTCCCCTGATTTTAACGGTATTTCCCACTAGCATTAAGCACTATTTTCAGATGCTTTTTGCTTTGCTTGGCTTTGAAATGGTGATGTTTACAGGTGCATGGCATAAGGGTTCATTGTGATGTGGTTTACAGTGTGATGCTCTGCACTCCCAGTAATGGAAAGCATTTTATGACTACAGAGTTATGTAGTGTTAACTTTCATTTTTACTTTACTTGAGGTCTTGAAGGAAAGCAGAATGATGGTAATTAAGCTTGATCTGTAGGCCAAAATTGAGCGAGGGAAGGCAGTAAAGTATGGGGAATGTCTTAAATGACCGTACCTGCTTGTTTAAAAGGGAGCTTTTATGGAGAGGGGTTACAAGTCTCTTCTCAGTCTATTACAGGGTTCTTTCTTTTCACTGTCTGAGCCAAAGATAATTATGTTGTCCACAGAAGAAGTGCAGCAGAAGCTGGTGTCCCTGTGCTTCATAAGAGTGGCAATTTTTCCCAGCGGTGATGCAGAAACGTTTGCCTACAGAACTGGTCTGAGATCACCAACTTGTTTCACATAGGATGCTGTTCTGCCATCAGACAGAAGTTGCTTCTTCTAGCTGCAATGCTTTGCCAGATTTACAGTGGCCAGCATGAAGTAGAGGCCCTGTTGCTCAGAGGATTTGTGATGAGATTTTTAGTCCTTTCTGAATCTTCCTTCCAAGCAAATTAAGTGCTGATGAGAGGGGAATTTCAGTGAGAGCTCTCATTTGAATACAACACAGAAAAATTCTCCTGCTTGCTTCCAGCATGATTCTGTCCTAAAACCCCATATTCCTGTTTTAATACTGTCTTTAGGTGAACAGAGCTTGCCAAATTCAAGCTGACCTGTATATGATAAATAATATTGTGCATGTCGTAGGTCCCTTCACTGAGACAAAACTGGCTGAAGTCATGTGGACAGTCAATGAAAGAAGTAGGGGCAGAGACCAGGACTTCTGTCTCCTACAGCAAGATTCAGAGGTCTCAAGTATACTGTCATCCCAGGGTTTAATATTCACAGGTCTACTATTTACTTACCTTTTTTCACACAGCTCCCAGAACTACCATTCTGACCATGGAGGAAGCTATAAGTAAACAGGGGAATTTTAATCTGTGAAGAATGGTTAATATTTAAGAGCAGTTTAAAGACATTTAGAGGTGTTAGAGGAGGAAACAAACAAAAAGCCCAAGATACTGAATGCAGGGTTATCTGCTGAGCATCCTTCTATGTAAAGGGGACTTAAATAGATGCTGTCTAGGGACTTAGATGTTGTGAGATGTGATGCCTTTCAATATATGCTGAATTTCCCCTTTGCTATTTAGTTAAATATAAGGTTATCATGGAGTGTTACAGTATTCTCTCCAAAATAGACTGGCCACCCTTGATCAGTTTAATTTTTGATCAGTAGAAGTACAGGGTAAGAGATGCTGAACCAGATTTCTGCCACTGAATACTTGCTGCTGCTGGGAATACTAAGACAGTCTACATCCATTGAGTTGTATTAGTGCCACACTTAGTGTATTGGACTGCTTTTAAGAAATTCTTTTCTTCATAATTTCCTGGAGGTATTCTCATCAAATGGGCAATAGGCTATGTAGGCAGTTCATCTGTCATGCTAGTTTCAGAAATCAGAGGTGGTGCAAAGTTATTTGGTGCTAGAACTGGACTTTGGTGCAGGAATGAAAACTGTGGAATGGAGAGGTAGGAGAAGCTCAAATAGATGGTGCTGTATCTATTTTTGCCATATCTAAAAGTGTTGCATTAGTTGAAATGAGTGTGTCAGAAATGAAGAATTGCAATTTTATACTGAAACATGTCTATGACAGAGAAGGACAGGGAGCTACATGGAAACAGCTGTGTTCCGCATACAAACATGGTGCTGCCAGCTGTACAAGGAGTGTAAAAGTATCTCTGAAATACCAGAAAGAAAAGCTTTATGTACCTATCCTGGTTCCCCAGGAACAGATGTACGGGCCAGCCATGCAGGCAGGCCATGAGTAGCCCTGAGTCAGCTGGGAGATCCAATCAAGGCAGCTGACTCACAGGTGTATCCCATACCACTTAAACATGCTCATTATAAAAGGAGGGAGCTCACTGAGGGTGGAGTTCTTCCTCTTCCTGGGGTTCTTCCCTCCTGGCCTTCTGCTTCTGCTGTTGACCTCAAGGACCAGGCTGAGTAGAACCTTGTGTACTTTATGTCGGTTGTTGTATTAGTTTTGTTATTTCATTAAATCTGTTTCTATTTCTACTGACGGGGCTCCTCCCTTTTTTTCCCGATTCCCCTTCTCAGCTGGGGAGGGGTCAACTGCTACAGTCTAGTTCTGGGTACAGGCTAAATGTAGACAGTACCACATGTGACTTTGCATTTATAGAGGTGCAACTGGCCTCAACTGAAGGGCCATTTTGATGAGAGATGGAATGTCTCATTTATATTATTGATTAAATTACATGTTGACTTTTACGTGAGTCGTAGAAAACAAACACACTCTATTTGTGTTGAAGTTCTTGTGTACATAAAAGATGACCTGTCCTCCTTACATGTGTGCATTTTCTGTAAGGACATAATGCCCCTCTTCAGTATTTGTAAAGACAGTAGTAGCTACCCAGCTTGGCTGCTTGATGAAGAGAGGCAGTTGCAGAATTCCACCCAGCTGAAATCACTTTTTTCAAATGGAAATTATTTATACATATTTTTTTTATTAGAAAGAAATACAATTAGTGGTTTACAATGTTTATATGGGATAGCATCAACTGAATCTTGTTCGAGGCCATTGCATGCTGTTTTAGTGTGGCCTATTTGCATTATGCAAAAAAATCTGACTGGGATGTCCAATGTTAAATGCAAATTGCCAATGCAAATACAAGCTTTGTCAAGCTGAATTTTATCTTCTTAGGTGATACCAGGAAGGGTTCTGTGGCTGAGATTATTTTTTTGCAAAAGATAGGGATGGGGAAGACTGAATAGAAGTAAAATGGTATGCTGCAACTCTGAAGGATTAGATCTTTAATTATACTGTTGTATTAGATCTACAGTCTTAAGTCAAATCACTGCCCAACATTCACCTTTTCAATTCAGTGATCGCTAGAAACTCTTTTGGGGAGTCAGCAAATTTCTTCCTTACAAGGCAAGGGTGTTGATTCAAAACTTTTGAGTGTGCCAGCCAGTACTAAGAGGGCATCAAGTCTCAAATGTGCTGGTTTGCATGAAACTGAGTCACAGCGCTCTCACAGATTGCCTCTTCTTTTACCTCATTTCTTTGTTTTGTATGTGTTTTGCTTCACTTCAGTTCTACTGATCAAATATATGGTTTAATAATATCACAGCAACATAAATCTTCTGGACAATTTATTTAAGTAGCTTTTGGGCAATTATACTATAGCATTTTACTGTTTATTGTGTTCGAAACCTAAGCAATCTCAGGCCACGTTTACCTCTGTTGAAGCTTATTTCATTTCTAACCACTTGTCATACTACAGAATACATTTCTGGAAGTGGTGCAAAAAGAGCATTTGTTTCCTCTCTCCCTCGAGATTAAAACAAGCTATTGTGTTCACCAGAATTCTAAAGAGCTTACTAGAGAAAAATCCTCAGCATATTATTTAAAGATGATTCATATATGCAGTGAAATACATTATTAGAGGTGTTGCACATCAGAAGTGATAGGTACTCTCCTATTTACACTCCGAGGCATGGTATTTCTGACAGCTTTTGGAAGTAATAATTCAGATTTTGGGGTGTCCCAAGACACGTGTACAATAAAATCTGAATTGCCCCAATACAGTGTTTTTAGGAACTTTAAATTGTCATATCTAATTATCATACCCTTATTAGTCTGAAAAGGAAAGAGAGAAAGGAATATAAATTACTTTGAGCTTTCAGATAAGAATATAGAACCTGTAGTACAAGCTAGCTACAGTATTTTATTTTTTAAAATGTGCGTATGGTTAACAGCTTTAAGCACGGGATGCTGTCTTTGATTATAACAGTGCTGAACTTTAGCTGCAAAATTGAAACTTCTGATTTTCTAGTACATCAGTAAGTGAAACCTAAGCACATGTAATCTGTAAAAATAAATGTAATTACTTTAGCAAATATATTACAGCTGGCTAGGTTTAATGTTAAGATACCTGTTTCTTATAGCTGACTGGTGTCAGAAGACAGAGGTGATGGCTTGATCTGTGCTATACAGACAGAATGGAGGAGAAAAATTATTGCCTTAAAGTGAATTAAATTGAGTTGCAGTCCTGACTTTTGACATTTCTTCCCACTATTTTCATCTGTTTAAAGCATCTTGGCGAGAGTAGATTTTTTTAATTTCAAAAGTTCTGGTAAAATTGTAGCTATGTGGACTGCTTTGAAACTGAACACTTGATTAAAATCTTCAAGAACACTTAAGGCATCTGAAAGCTGTCACTGATCTCTTTCAAGGTGGTAGTATGCTAGAGCAGGAGATGGGACTGTTGCACTGTATTTCTGATGCTGCTTTGGTTTTGCTTTAGCAGACTTCTTAGCCTTGTCTTACCTGTCAAACATATTTCGGGTTTCTGTGGTTGTACAGGGGTAAAGGGCTGACTGCAGCAAAGCGGTTCAGTGTCAGTCAGTGATTACTATGGTGATAATGATAAGCTCATGACAGGCTGTGGAAGATTTCTCTCTGGTCAGACCACTGGCATAAAGTGCTGCTTGCACAGGTGTAGCTCGCTCTATTATTCTCCAGATTCTCTCCAACAAACTTTTGTGGCATTTCTTATTGTGGGTAGGACCTTATTAATCTGCTACAAAAGTATACTTATTTCCTGATCTTTTAGAAATTTCAACAGCTAGAAATCCTGTTTTTCACAGGAATGTTATGACTTAAGACTTAATTAGTGTCTATGAAGTGTTTAGAGGTCCTTTAATGAAAGGCGTCCTAGAAGCGGTAAGTGCATTGTGATATGGTTAAAGTGATGCCCACAAGAACCAGTGGCTAGAAAAGGCTACCATCAGCTGCTCAGCTTTTTCTGTTTCTGCTCTTTGATCTTGCAATTTTCTAATTCCTCCTTTTCAGCAGTTTTAACTTCCCCTTTGCAAAGTATGTGTGCTGCTGAAGTGATGTGGACCAACTGATTTTGGGTCACCAATCCAAACAATTGGAGCAAATTATCAGGTTTACAATTTCAGTCTCAACTTAGAGCACAGTTTTTTTTGTTTTTTGTTTTGTTTTTTTTTTAATTGCACTCTGGGACACTTAGCAACATTTAGAAATTACTGCTTTGAGTAAAGTGTGTAGGCTACTAAACAGGAATACTAATAAAATAACTGGTAGTTAGTATATTGATCAATTAAAATACTTCCCCCTGCCTTAGAAAAACAATGTCAGATTTAAAGTAGTCAAGGATCTTGGTATTGCAGCCAGCCCAGCTGGGGTGTGATGTCTACAGGAAGAGAGGGCTCAGAGGGAATTCCTACGCATTGTCGACCACTGCAAGAAGCAGCTGTAATCTTAGCATTCGTACTCCTGTGGACAGATGTGTAATCAGTCCTCAGCAGTGCCCCAGGAGGGAGAAGCATCATTCCTAGTGTGTGGTCTATACTGAGGTGTGGGTGCAAGGAGTAGCAGCCAGTTCATCTCATACCCCTGCAGTCGTTCTGCTCCCTGAGGAGGCTTTTGTGACAGTAACATAAGCAATGACAGTCTGCAGGCGTACCCCAGCTTGTGCTGGGGCCACATCGGCTCCTCTGTCTCTGGTTCAGTGGTGCATAAGTTGCTGTGTCTCTGTCTTTTCTCCAGTCTTGGTTCTGGAACCAGATGACCTTGGCCTCTGATGCGTACAAGTTGAGGCATGTGTCTTGTTTTGGGCTACTCAGTTGGGAGTTAGCAGAGGGAGAGTACTCATAGGACCTTTGAGACGTGGCCTCATTCTTGTACTTGCATATCTTGGTCTTTCTAAGCATCATTTTCCTTCTGTGAGATGTTACTGGGAGTGTTTTGTGGAGTTAGTAGCAACTCTATATCTTGATCTTAACCCCCCTGCCTCTCATGCAGCATCTGGAAAGAAAAGCTGCAGTGGAGGCCTAAACTTTGTGGGTGCAGGTTTTTGTTTTGCTTTGGGTTGCCTTGCTTTTTAAGAAGGAAGATTGTTTTTGAATGACCTGCAGACATTATGTGGGCAGAATTCCTGCTTTGAATGGTTCCCAGGGTACTCTGCATTGTATATGGCCCCTAATGCCAAGCAATTTGTGGCTGAGATTTGTTTTGTTTACTTGCAAAAGAAAATTTAAAATATCATGATGGGCAATGCATGGCACATAAGTCAAACTACACAAACAACTGAGGATTTTTGTTTTCTTGTATCTGTCCATGGATAATATTTAGAAAACAAAGTCCTTTGAAAACCTTAAGGAATTTTGGCTGCCTTTCAGAAATGGTAGAGTTAAGTTAATAAAATGCTCCATAGAGATTGTATGTCCCCAAACATATTTTATCTTGACAGGTTATATACTATTGAGAGCTGCAGCCATGACTTGAAGCCAAGTTAGGAAAAGAAGACTTCTGTTACGAGGCTGTGTTTGATGGGAATCTGAGGAGTCGAAGGGAGAGAATAGTGTATGCTCTGAGAATGCCAAATGCAGAAAGCTTCTCTAGACTGAACTCGTGGGTTGTATAAGTCATTGTAACTCCACTGGCATCAGTAGGTCTTTACTGATTTACAACTCTTGGGCATCTGGTTTGTTTTTTATTTTACACAAGCCTAATTGCTCTGGATGCATGAAAGGATGGGGTCTAATGGAGGTTATACCTTGGAGTCTAAGTATTAAGGTTTTTCTAATTGATATCATTTGCCTTAAAAAGAAAAAAAGGGCGTAAATGTGTTAATGTCTTGCTTCCAAGACCTCTGCCTAAACTGAATCCATACACTTAGTTTCTCTGCACTGATGTGGCTTTATTGCAGTTTGCTCATCAAAGAGCTTTCTTTTATGCAGGAGTATGATTGGAAAGAATAGGCTGTCTGGGTAGGAGTCAGGGAGTTACTACAGTTACGTGACATTGGAACAGATATTTTATTACCCTTTGAGTCCTGCCATCTGAAAGGAACATGAAAAATTAATTCTAATAGGAGGGAGGATAAAATCTAGCTCTCGGTGATACCTGCTGAATGAAGCTTGATATATATCTAGTCACACTATTGCATGATTATAACTCTTTGGGTGGATAGAGACAGAAAAGTGATGTCTGTAACAACAATTTGCCTAGTCTTTATTTTCTTTTATCTAGCCTGCAAATTAGTGGTTTGAAGGCCAGCTCTTCTTTCCCAGTGAGAGATGTAATATAAAGGGTGTAGTCTGACACTGGGTGTGTTTGATAGGAAGGTGTCTGCTGCTCTCTTTTTTTGGGAGGTGGAATTTGTTTTACAGGTACTGTAGGGAAATTACACATGGGCAGGACAGAATGTGTTTGGGCTACAACAGTGAACTGTCAAGGGTAGGGAAGAGTAACTGAAGTGAATTTGGACACTACCTTTGACCCACTTAGCAGAAAAAGAATAATTTTTGGGTTAAAATAGTGAAATAATTACAGGGGATTTAAGTTATTGTCTCAGTCATCCTATACAAGCATTGACAAGACTTCAAGGAGGGAGTTTAAAAAGTCTGATTTTAAGAGAGACTGTACTCCTAAGACCATTTGGTGTTTTGGTAAATCTTTAGTATTTTAGATCTTATAAGAAAACACAGTAGACTGTTGGTGGTTGGTTGCTTCTCCTTTTGCCTTAGAAGCTTGACTTCTAAAAGACCTTGAGCACATTTACCATAAGGAGGAGCTACACAGTGAAAGTTTGTCAAGGCTAGTGTCTTAAAAACAAGTATGACTGTAAGTCACATAGCAGTATGTACTGTCCCAAAGCCTTATAGGGTTATGTGGGAAAGTTTGTATCCAAAAATTAATCAAATAGTCTTTACATGTGTAGACTGAATTGATTTTCCTTTATAGAAATACCTTGAGAAGATGTAGGCTTGTATTGCTACTATTAAAATAGATATTTTTGACTGTTATGCTTCTTTGATTTTAAAAAAAAGTTGGATGGATGTTCATTTTTTCCTCCTTAGATTTTCTGTCCTTGAGGCATTGAACGATGATTTGAAGCTGATAAGGGATGCAGTTGAAAACGTGGCTATTGGCTGTGATGTGGAGGCTGCTGTTCAGAATTAAAATCCTTTGAGGGCCGGCACTTCAGCTGGTGTAAGATGCCAATAGATTTTGGTGGCTTTGCAATGCAAGTTCAGTGTGTGGTAGAAATCCCTGTATTTTCAGCTCTCTCACATTTTCATTTGAAGTTGTCTAATGATGTATATGTTTGGAGGAGCTTGGTCCGCTTGGAAATCCACTGGGGAAAGGCCATAAGTTGAAGTGCCTTCTCTATCTGCTGCGAGTTTCCCATCAAGTGACCTGAAGAACTGTTGAAGTGCATGTTGTTGTTTGGTTGGTTTTTTTCTTTTTCTCCTCCACACCTCCCCACCTTGGCTATGTATGTTGGGCTGATAAAGGGTTTCCTCTTTCCGTAGAAGTCTTCCTTTATCTGCTTACGTTCAGTCAAACAAATGATATTTGCTGGTGGGTGTGTTGGGAAGAAGTTTGCGCATAAAGTGAGATTGACCATTCTTAAATTGTTTCTTCCTTATGCAAGAGGAGAAAGTAACACATATGAGTTGGAAATGTATCTGAATTAAATTCAACACATACCCATTCATTTTTGGAGAAAACTTGTGGTGATGACTCTGGATCTTGAAAAATATTTTATAATTAATGCACTAAATGTTTAGTAACTACTAGATGTCAAAACATGTCAGGAGCTTGTAATTACATACTCGTTTTGAATTGTGTTCCTGACCTCTACTTGCGTGGCTTATTTTTAGAGAGATATCTGCTGAATGAGAATACATGATCTGAAGTTCTGGGGACTGAATGGCACAGTATGATGCAGAATTTTAAGGTTGGACCCAGCTGCTGTCAGAGAAATTACCCAAAGTAGTTGCTGTCTGACAGCTCCACAGTGATTTAAGGCATGCAAAGCAATGTATTCCAGCAATGTTCAGAAAATCCTTTTGAATAGGGTTCTTAGGACATATTCTTCCACTACACCCATTTAAAGTAATTCTAATCATTAGTAAATAATAGCTCAGGATTTAGTTTTGTCTTTCAGGAAGCATAAAGAAATCTTCATTGCTTAGCCTCTGCCATAACTTTTTCTAAATAGAGGACTTCACCTTAAGGTCTGTCTATCCAGCATCTTTCATCAGCAGTGAATTCACTCAGTTTGTCACACTGCAACAACCTCCAGAGCATACATGTTCAATGAGGTGGTTTTCAACATTATGCTGAAAAAATGAAACCTGTAGTGCTGTGAAACAGTGATATAAAGTCAGGCAGGTCCACCAGAGAGAAAAGAGTTTATTATGATGCGTATACTTAAACAGATATGGCTATGGTTGCATAGAACATGGCTGACTTCTTTTCTTTCGAAGCAACTTAGTATTTTTTTTTTCACAGTGCCATTTGGACAAATTCCTCTAAATGCAGAGCTTTCAAATGTTGGGTTAAATTTTGTACTCAGTTAAAAGTGTCCAAATAACATCTGAGGCTTTAATTCCTTCATATTTTTTCTTTTCCCTAGCTGTTGAGAAATTGCACAGTAAAGCTGTTGAGAAATTGGCAGGGTAAAGAATATCTAAAGCAAAAAGCCTGTAGTGAATGATTGATACATGATTGGCACAGATTTTTAAACATGAAAATTGCCACTATGAGCCAGCTGAAGGGGGTGCTGTTGTTTCTGAAAGTAACACTAAAATCATGAACCAGTTTAAGTGAAGTGGCATTTTGGGTGCAGAGTCAGGGTTTTTCAGAAGTCGCACCTCAACAAATGCAGACATTCTTTTTTTTTTTTTGCTTTCACTAGTAGAAATCCAGATGCATGTTTTAAAAATCAGTTTACTCTGGATCTGTACTCAAATAAGTAAAGAGACAATATTGGTCCAGATAGGGATGCTTAAATCACCAGCCCATATCTTAATTTCTCTTGTTTTCCTTCACTTTATCTGCCTTTTGGAATCCTGGCCACCCAAGAAAGTTTCTGAATGCTGTGATCTGGAATATTCTCATAAAACAGTACCTGCAAAGTTGTTTTGGATTGATGATTTGTTGCCATCCTTTCCAAGGTTTTTAGCTTTTCAATTATTTCTGCAATGATTCTTGATGTTGGCAAGCCCAAGGCATTAATAAAAAGAAGCAGCTAGTCTTTTGCTCGGTACTTGGTTGTCCTATATCCACTGATATGCTAATGGTAAGGTACTCCAGTGCTCAGCACGATCATCCATATCAGATTTCTTTAAAAATATAATTTCATTGAAGCTTGCTTATAAGAAGTGCTGGATGTGCTGTGTTGAAATGAAATTAATTCTCTTTCTAGAAGAAGAAGGTACCCTAAACAGAAGCTTTTATCAGACTTCCCTCCTGCCCTGAAAGAGCCCCGCTGTTAGGTAGAAGGAAGGCATGCGTGCAGAGTTCATACTCATGCAGTGGTTGGCCTTTTTATGGAGACTGTCAGTAGGGCTGCTCATTTATAACCACTACAGTTGTTTTTCTGGTCAAGTGAAAAACTCAGGGTTGTGACTAAGGAAATTGTGTTCCATTGGCACAAAGCATCATCAGGTGTCACGAGGTAGATTAGAAAAAATAAATTTGCAAAACTTTCCAGCTATTTAGCCCTTGACTGTTATTGTGAAAAGACTAAAGATACTCAAAATACACATTCCGATGGGTTCTCTTTCCAAATCTGTAAAAACAAATATTCTATCTAAATCCTCTTTAATGGAAAATGAATCCCAAGGGAACAGAGAGCTCCTGGTTCTTTTCCAGTAACTAAAATTTAGCCTTGAAACAGGAAGTGCATATAAATATCTACTCAGCAAATACACTACACATTTATATAGTTGAGAGTGTAGAGGTTAAGTGTGTTCAGTTGGCACTGAGAATGCTCCAAGTTCTCCAGGCTTTACAGTCTCATTATTGTGTTTGAAACCTTAGGGAAAAATATAAGTACTTATCAAATATTTGCATTTATCCATGCTCTTGCAAATCACTTGCAAAAAATGGTATTTAAAATGTTTCCTTGAGCTTGCTTGGTGATAGTGGAAATTTTGTGGTCTGCGCTGTCCAATACCTACAGGTTTTGGGGTTTCCTTAGTTGTTACTTTTTAAATTTCCAAAATAATGCATTTCCAAAATAGTTAACACACTGGAACTAGGAAAGGAGCAATCTCCTTACCATGTCCCCTACTGGAAAAGATTTTACAGAGTTGGGATGAGGGGAGAAGTGGGCCTTGGAAGCTTTGTACATAAAACCAATGGTGGGATATAATCCAAGGTCAACAAAATATACCGTGGATCTACTTCTGTAACCTGTAACTCCCATATGCATGCTTTTCCAATATGAAAAGTACCACAGCTCTGGTGGGATTATTCAAGTGAAATGGGTTAGCATGGAGAGGCTTGGCTTTTTCTGACAGTAGTTCTGTTCAGTAATCTTACAGAAGATGATCCCCCTGGAATTTGGGCATGATTTTGGGGAACATGTATCAGATATGCTAACCTTTCTTGAACAGTTATTATGATAACACATCAGAACTGGAAACCTCAGGAAAAAGTGAAACGAGGAGCAAAAGTTAGAGAGCTACTACTGAGAGATACTACAGCTGCTACTACTTATAATTCAGATAAAAAGCACAGATGATACCAGGATCGGGATGGTGGGAGGAAAGTGAGCAGCAATGAAGATAAAGCAGCTGTACAGTGCAATCTGCATCACTCAATAAAGTGAATCTACTCAGTCAAATTGTTGTAATGCAGCCAAAAGCAAAATCATATATCCAGGAAGAAGAAAAACAGTATGAGGGATTGTATCTTTGGTGTATGAACAATAGAGAAGACTGCAATAAAAATCAAATCTTAGTGCCTCCTTGGGGAGAGATGCTCACTACTAACAGGCTCTGTGATTCTAGCAGAGAAAATCTTATCTAATAACTGGAATCTGAAGTCAGACAAGTAAATTAGACACACATTTTTACACTCAGGCTAATGAACCACGGGAAGAATAAGGTTTGCTTGATTCTTTATCTCTTGGTGACATTAACAAAATGTGACATCTGCTTTATGCTGCACCATCCCACTTTTTTTTTTCATCTTTCAGTTCAGTAGTGCCCGCAGGTGTGCTATGTAAAAAAATGATTGTGGAGCTACATGTGCACTAGGGCCACAAGTCCTTGCCAGACAAGTTAGAATCTTTCTGATTACGCCTGCATTGTGAGTGTGCTGTAGCAAGAGTGTTGAGCTTGTTTAATTAAAACCCTGAAAGGCTGTATTTTCTTACAATGATTAATAAACTCTTCTATAGAGCCTGTCTGGAGGATTGCTTACAGAAAAGTTGTCTAGAGACATCTGGAAAGACAAGAAACACACAAAATACAGGTCATAGAAGACAGTGAGTTCTTACAGAAGAAACATGGATGCTGATATTAGCCTACTGCAAAATGGCTTAGAGTCCCAGAGACTGGGAGTGGCCAGCAAGGTATACACTAGAGGTGCCCACTGAATGGGTGCTTTCGTGCAAGTTTTTAGACTGGAGCTTATTGTAGGTTTGACTGTCACATATGCCCAGAGAAGTTATGGCTGCACCCTGCCTGGAAGTGTTCAAGGCCAGGTTGGATGGGGCTTGGAATAACCTGGTCTAGTGGAAGATGTCCCTGCCCATGGCAGGGAGGTTGGAACTAGATGATCTTTAAGGTCTCTTCCAACCCAAACAGTTCTGTGATGGTTCTATGATCAAGGACTTGCTAACATAAATAAGAGAAAGATAACATGATGTAAGTGAGATGTGCTGCTCTGTTGCATCTCCAGAATGAGAGCAAGCCAATTTAATAACTAATAATGATATAATCTCTACTTACAAAATGCTTGGGTAGACAGTAGGTACCTCTCTGACAGAACAAGAAAATGTTACTTAGTACTTCGTTTAATCTATAGTTTATACAGAATGGAATGAATTCACCATGAGCTATCTGTGCCTTTCATATTAAAGTTCATAGAGTTTTAGGAATAAAATATTAGTATCTTCCACTATGTATTTATCACTAGATTCAGTTAGTGTCTGCCGATTAACAGCTCTATAGCACAACGTTGGCATGACTTAAAAAAACAAAACCAAATCCCATTCCTTTCAGAATCTTTATGTACAGCCTAAATTTCTGCAGAAATCGAGGCAGATGCTTTTTTTGTATGTTTTTTTCATGTGTGATATGGTCAGAAAATGAGGGGTAGGTGGAAGGAAGGAAGGCTAATTCTGCTTCTGCTGTGACACTTAAAATCCCAAGAAATTGGGAACATCGCAAAGAAAAGCAGCTATTAAGGAGAATCAGCAAAATTTGCAGATTTTTTTTTTTTATTTGTGTGTTTGGGGTTGGTCTTTTTTGTTTTTTGGGGTTTTTTTTTTTGTTTTTTTTTTTTATAAGTTTATGTTCATACTTCTGAGGAGAAAAAAGAAATGTGAGAAATAGCAGTGGAATTTAGCAAGAGGTTGTAGAATTTGGGAGAAAAGGTGAGCAAAAAATCAAGATAGTATTGGATCTGCAAGTTTGGGAGAGAGGAGGGAGGGCAAAGTTTCCAGCAGTGATAGAGAAGGCTGGCAGAAATAAGAAAGATGGGTGCATTTTTTAAAAAAATCAATCTGAAATAATGCTTTGTAAAAGAGCATAGGAAGGAACAAAGAAAAGATGAGCAAGTGATCAGAATAATACACTCATGGAGCTGAGATCAGTGCCAGCTCTGGGCACTGGAGGTGACAAGCTGTAACACAGATTTTGAAAGCTGTTGTGTTTCTGTTTAGGTGTGATGTTATTTAATACGTTGTAGCCTAGTGTGGCAATTTTAATTGTGGCACTATTCCTCCTGGTGGAAAAAATATTTTTCATGTTTAGCACGGACATTTCACATATTTGATGGTAAGAAGTGATTAAGTGGAAAAAAATTGTTTTATTAATGGAACAAAAGGAAGTAATAACACTTTGAGACCTGGAGAAAAAAAAAAAATAGCCCAAGACACTTACATGATGTTACATGTGTGGTTTTATATAAATTCCCTGTCCTCTACTCAAAGCTTTTCATAATTATACACACTCTCTATTCATCATCAGTCTTTTGGTAATGTGGTTTTGTGATTTGTAATTTTCTGCAAACTCCACTTGATTGGCAGTGCATTATACCTGCATGCTCTGGCAGGAGTAGAGGCAATCACAATTTTTTTAAGTCCAGGACAGCCTTTACCTAGTGGAGCGAGTCATTTGAATGTCAGAATTTCCTTTGGTATCAGCTATCCAGTTATAACTTCAGTGTAGCTTAGTGGGCTTGCATTGCAATGTCATCTCCAGTTTCTACTTGACGGTAGCTTGCACGCAAGAGAACTTGGAACAGATGCATGAGAAGATGGAACAGATAGACTTTCAAGGAGAGAAGTTGTATATCATCAGTTTTGTCCTTATATGTCCTTAGCATAACAAAGCTGATCCTCTGTTCAGTGTTATCTGTTACAGCATGCTTGGTGGATGTAGGCAACATTAAGACTCGCTATTTCCTGTGACACGTCTGGTTGTAGTTCCAGTGTTTGTACAAACTTGGAAAAAAAATGTTGATGATAACACTCTCTCTATGAGATGTTAGGGCTTCCAGCTTTTTGTTTCCTTGAAAAACACTAAAAGATGTGCAGGCTAACATGTTTAATTGAACTTTATGAATCTGGCACAGGTCAGAAGATGGATCTGCCCTCACATGAGACTTCAGAAGTAAGTTTTCATCAAAGTTTTTGGTTAGCTTGAGGCAGACGATTCCACGTGTAATGTAGAATGTCATCTTTGTACCCTCAGATTTTTTTCTTCCATTCTTTGCCCAAGAATTTGATGAGGCTTTATTTCTCGATATGACTCCGTGATCTATGTTTAAATTGTTCCCTTGTGACTTGAAGCTATAGTTATAAATGTGTGCGTAGGCTTCTCTGTTGCATCTTTCATCATCTTTTCTTGGTGTCTCCTTGTAAATGTCAGGCACTTCATCAGTTCTATGACTTCATGTATCTTCATGCTGGGCTGGTGACCTGGGATGCTCTACAAGTCTTGTCAACACCAGTTGTGCTTTCAACTGGGCCTGCTCTTTGTAATGCAGACAGATGGCTGGAAGTGATTTCAACAGCATCCTTGTACCATAGCATCCTTCTCTCTAAACATGCCTTGTTTGTTTTGCCTGCTGTTGGATCTGACAGTGGAGGGAACTGGGAACGTGGACAAGGGGAATACTAGCCCTCTGTGACCGTTACTTGGATAACATGTTTCCTAAGAAGTTTCGGGCCGCTTTAAGTATGGTAACATCTTGACGTCTTTGCAAGACCTGTCCCTCTGTGGAAACTTGCAATGTATTCAGGTTTCTGTTTGGCCATCTTGCTGTAAAATGTCTGTTTATGAGGATTTTTATCATCATGAGTCATATTGAATTAATTGTGTTTGTCCTCCTCCATGCAGTTTCAGCAGGCACAAGGATTGGCAGGACTACCTGAGTGGTAACAGTGTGATAAGATCCATCTAATCAGCACTGCTTGGGTTTATGTGGTCACTCCCAGCATTTCACACAAAGCTTTGATATGTATGTGCTCTTTTGAATCATAGATAGCTGCATGACTTTAACCATTTAATACTCAGTTGTGCTCTGTCAAATTCTCCTCATTATCTTCATGTATTGCCAAGCAATACATATAATTTTGTTGCTATGTTTCAGTTTATGTAATGTGCCTGGGTCTATGCATTATGTTACATATATTACATATATATCATATATCTTTCCAAGCTTTGTAGTCTGATGGAAACAGTATCGCCATGTGGATTGGTTGGTGCTTTGTTGGGTTGGGTGTAATGAATGGAGATTGGTCATGAGAGGTAGTGTTCTTCCCTATAGATCGTCAGTCAGGTTTGGCAGTGTTGTCTCCAGTTGATGTAGTGGGCAAATATTTGCTGGACCTGGAGTAAGTGACTGATGTTGTGGTATCTCCTATGTTTAATGTACATTTAAGGGGTGAAATGGAGAAAGAAGTAAGTGTAAAAGACAGGAGTTCCCTCTGTTGTGGTAGTTTTCGTTTCACATAAGAACTGTACTTGTTGCAGACTGGAATTAAACCTAGATTAAAATTTGGACACTAAACACAGTCCACATGTGTGGAAAATAAATTCGTTCTTGATAGCTGATTTTTGCAGAAATGTCTTTTGCAGAAATGCCTTTTTGTTGAAGTACTACTTGTATTTTACAAAGTTCATGTACCTCTGCAGTTTATTTTAAGAGATCTGAATTTATTTGGTGTAGATTTATTTCATTTATCTAATCAGAAGCAGACACATAACTTCTTAGGCTGTCAAAGGTATTCAGGAATGTATGACAAACTTCAAAGGAATGCATAAGATCTTGCTACACATCTTACTATACATTTTTATAGAAAAGAGTTAATTAGATTTTCTCTTTCCGCCCAGAAATTTCTTTTAGGCAAAATTAAGTATGTGGAGTTGTAAGGCTTTTGAGTGTTCTCTTTTTCTGCTTTAGCATTGTGACTGATTAAGCAGCCAAATGCTTATCTGGCTCAAAGAAATAATAAGCAAAGGGGCATCCTTAGGCCAGATATCGGTTGAAAACAATCTTAACTGTCACGTATCCAAGTTTTAAAGCACATACTCAACTGAATGGATTAAGCAATGGGGACTCTGTGTAATACTGTTTACGTGCAACAAAGAAACTTTCAGGGGAAAAGTGTTTTTTCCTAGTGTGTGTTTCTGCAGGCATGGGTTTGCTTAGGGACAAAAGGACTGTACTACCCTTGTGAGTCCTGTCTGGTGTGCCATATGGTCCCAGTCAGATGAAACATGAGTTTCCTTGTTACAGTACAGCCTGCTTACCTGCCTCCAAATTGGGAATGAAGCTTATTCTTGGGTTAATTCCTGTGGAGGCTTAATTTATGTTCACTTGCTGGGAGGGAAGAAAAATAAGAGCTCTAGTTATCTGAATATACAACATTCAAGTATGTTTGCATATTTGAAGTTATTATTCTCAGCAATTTAGATAAGAACATGTACTTTCCTACGAAAGACAAGGCACAGAGTCTTTAATATTAATACCTGACACAGAGTAACCCTATGTAATAAAGTACCTAGATAGCTCAACAAGGGGTGAATTAGAAATGCCTGGGAAGATATATGATGCCATTAATAAAACATACAGATTTATGTGTGACGTTAACATCTCTTAGGTGGCAGAAGCAGAATTGTACTACTAAAGCTACAGAAATGTTTTGCTTCCCCCCAGAGGCAATAACAAAGAGATCCTGGAGAAAGTGTTATCTAATGGCTAAAGTACTGCCTATGATTTGGCAGACCTACCATTCCCTTCAAGTTTTACTGTGTATCCTCTGGAAAATGACTAGGATTCAATTTTTTGAAAGCTATGGCTGATGGCCGCAATGATAGTGGCATTTTGAGTGTGATTGAACACAAGAGTTGGGTTTTTGACATTTAGGTAGCTCAGTACCTGGTGGGAATGCCTATGTACATCATGGGGGAAAGTGAAGCAGAAAAGATGACCCCAGGGGAACAGGACTGGGCAACAGCAAGCACCAAGCATGGAGGTCTTCTGAAGCTTGTTGCTTCTTGAGCTCTTCCACTCCAGTGCCAGGAAACGGATGAATGTTAACTCTGCACTAATCGGCTTTGCAGCATGCTTCACCTCCAGTGGCTGCAGGATCAGCGGGGTGATAGTTGCATCTTCTCTGGCTGAGCCCTTTGCTGTTTTATATTGAGTACTGCTGCTGTGAATTACTCATGTCCCTTGTCATGCCTGGTCAGGCTCTGTTTTGCATGCACATAGAGTGGGTCAGCAGTGAGGCATCCTCATTCAGCCATGGGGTGATCCTGTACTTCCTACCAAGAGGGAGATTTCATTGTTGCATATTCATTATAATTTAGAGAGATGTAGCTACAACTATAATCCTCCCACAGCCCCAGAGTTTGAAAATACTCTCTTTTCTGTTGGGAATTTCTTCTGTTCAAAGTGATTCAATTGAGTGACAACTTATTTTTGAAAATATACCTTTTCCACAATGCAGAGGAGTCCATGATTTAGGATTGTAGCTTCCACTTGTTGAGAGCCAGTGTGAAAGTCAGCAGTCAGTCTATATTGCCTTAAAAGCAGAGAAGAAAGAATAACTGTTGCAGTGCCTTGAATACTGAAACTTTGAGGAATAGCTCAGTTTCCAAGTGGAGAAAGAGGGTTTTTCTTGAGCAAATCATCAGTGTGTAGTAAACTGATATGTAATTATCTATTGAAATTGTTTTTTCCTCCTCTTTGAATCAACTGTTAGCATTTATATATAAATAGAAGTTCTGCTGTTTTTAAGGTAATGCAGTTTAGTTTTGATACAAGGAACTGGTCATTTGGGGAAGGTAGTAGGTGTTATGGTAGGTGTTCAACTTGTTGAAGAGTTTTATTGAAATAATTGGTAAATGTCCCCAGAAATTTGGAGATCAGAAGTTAAAGCTGACCACACCTTTTCAAGCAGACAGTTTGCTGAAGGTAAGAAAAAAATATTATCTGCTTATAATAAAGAATAATTCGGCATTCGAATATTGATTTCTTTTACATTTGTTAAAATGCAATTAGTAATACATTACATGTAAAAGCACTTTTCATCTAAAAGGTCTCAGATCTTTACAAAAGTGAATTTTGTGCCAAACCTCATTGAAAGTATCATTCAGGTTACACAGAAGAGACTGAGACATAGTGAGCCCAAGGATTTTGTCTTAATTTACACATGAAATGGTAGAGTGAAAACTAGAAACCTGATTTAAGACTAGTAGGCTAGTTACATGACAATCTCTTCTGTCAACAGGAAAAAACCTCTAATATATGCATCTGCTGCATACAGAAATGGTATAGAGAAGTTGAAAAATATCAGAAATGCAGACTTTGTGCATTTCTGATGCATTTTTCATTTTTATGAGGCAAGTTGACCAGAAACAGCTCCATGGTGCATAACCCTTTCTTGTTTAGGGGTTTTGTAAGTTCCATTTTACTGTTCATGGCATAATTTTTTAAAATCTTGTAGTCTAGAATGGAACAAACCCTCACTTTTATGATGTGTAAGCATCTATTTTACATTTATTTTCATAACTTCTAATGTAAAGAATCCCTCCAAGGAGCTGTAGTCAGGTTAATAAAGCTGAAGTCTGAGGCTCCGTGGAACATGGAAGTCCTTTATTTCCCTTTCATAGCATGGATGGTCCTGGCGACTTTACAGAAACAAAGATGTAAGGGTGTAATTTGGCAGCACTTGTTCTCAGTAGTCACAGGATGAGGGCCTGATGGAAGGTCTTCAGTGAGTTTTGGATCAGATCATGAAATAGTTTGCTTATGAAACATCACAGAATTTAGATTTAAGAATAGATTTTATTGGAGACCAAGCTTTCTACATATTAAAAAAAAAACCCTCTAGAAATATGGTTGGAATAAGTGTTCGTGATTCCTTTAAAATCAAACTATTCTAGTGATTTCTAGGAAAAGTGAAAGTTAGCATGTAAGAACCAGATGCTGAGTTTTTGGCCCTGTTGAAACTGATGACAAAGCTTCCCTCCTATCCAGTTGTAGTCCGTTCTCAGATTTGGCAGCCTCACTGATTTTAGGCTGTTGACTGTTTTTAGCAATAACCTCTGGCTGTAATGCACCAGCTCCCTGGATGTCTTGTACCTTAGACTACTTGATGTCTGTAAATCCTGTACAAATGTTTAGTGCATAAATGCACAGCGTTTCTGTTTCATATCCTAGTACTCCTCGTGCTTCAGATTGATTCCAATAGAATGCAGTGTCAATCAGTGCAATAGATTAATTCTGACGTAAAAACATTTCAGACCTACTTGTTTTGACATGTCATTGTTGGCAGATTTGAGAACGCTGCACGGACATTGCTATGCTTTAATCAAAAGTAACCATTCTTCTACAGTAAAATGGATGAGTTGAATACAAACCCCATAAAAATCTTGACCCCACCAGAACAAGTGTGTGTGCATAATTTAAAGCTCCTGAACAGTCTTGTTAAATTCACATTTTATGCTGTCACAGACAGTCATGGGATGTAAAACAATAGCCTGGCTCTTGTGATAGGTCAAGGGTCTGTTTGTTCTTTCGTATTTCTCCTTACTTAATTTGGCAAGTGGACACACTTTCTGTCAAAGAGAAGAGGCCAAAACAAAGGGCAGGTTTTTTTCCAAGTTATTTTTGAAATGCCTTGGTTCTTGGATGTCTGATTAGGATATTTTAGACCTGGCTGTCTTTACCCTGGAAATCAAATGCCATTACAGCAGCTTAATACAGGCAGCCAAAATCATAAAAAGTTTTTGGAAAAAAATCATCTAAACATACCCGGGGTTTGTTTAACTGCATGAAACAGCAAGGCAGTAATTATAGGCTTAGCAGAGGATTTGTATTTTCTCTTATGTGTTGTTTTTTTTAACCAAAATTAAAAAGTGTGTCCTTTAGAGAGAAATATGTAGTCTACTGTGTTCTCCTTTCTGTTTTTCTCACGCACATCCGTATGTCTTTTTCTGTATAGGCTATCTCTTTCTGTGCTTTCCTCTTTTACGTGTATATATAATAAGCAAAATAATGAAGAGCTGTGTACTATGTTTATCTGACATTCACACAAGGCAGGAATTGAATTCTGTGGGAGCTTGAGCTTCGGGATCTAGCCCACCGTAACAAGCTGGGCTGTGTTCTTCTTCCAGCACTAGTGATGAGGAGTATTCCCACAGGGTGGATGCACCTTATTTGGTATAAATCTCCTTAGCATTGTAATGGATAGTGGTTTTAAACTGAAAAAGGGTAGATTTAGATTAGATATTAGGAAAAAATTATTGACTGTGAGCATGAGACACTGGCACAGGTTGCCCAGAGAAGTTGTGGATGCCCCCTACTTGGAAGTGTTCAAGGCCAGGTTGGATGGGGCTTTGAGCAACCTGGTCAAGTGGGACGTGTCCCTGCCCATGGCAGGGGGATTGGAACAAGATGATTTTTAAGGTCCCTTCCAACCCAAACCATTCTGTGATTGTCAGGACCCTAATGGAAGAAGCTGCTGTGAGCTCAGGTCTGTCTGATGCTTGCAATATTGATCACTTTAGTGACGCAGAAGCAACATCATTGCATTCAAAGGAGGAGACTTTCAGCTACTCATTTGCTTCTTTTTATATGCTGGTCCTCAAATATCAGCCTGAGATTATTCATGATTTATCACAGATCTGACAATATAGTCCCTTCCTGTGTTTTAGAACAAAGGTGTTTTTTTAATGTATTGTTCCATAGACATTTTTCCTGGGTTGTTTTTTTTTTTGCTTTCTTTATCTGCCTTTGGCATAAAAACATGAAACTGATCAGCTCACTGATAAGCTGTAATCAGAATTGTTTGTTGGGGGACTGACAGAGCAACAATTTCTTTCAGGTATTATATCAAATTCTCTTCTAGTCCCAAAGCAAGTGTTACAGTGAATGTCTTTGGGTTTAGAAAATTTCCTATACTCTAATGCCATTTTATCTCACTTTGGACTCCAGCAAGTCACCTTTCCTGGGCTCAGGCTTTCTACCTACAGAGAATAGATGGTTATTCTCAATAACTTTCAACCCTATGTAGCTGTAAGATGTTAAATAGCTTTCTTTTTATTTAATTTTAAAAGAAATCTTTAAAAGATAACTTCCTTCTATAGTGTAAAATGGCATTAAGATCAACCTGTCAGGCATCGGTTTTTCTGTGTTGATCTTGAAGTTCTTTACAAAGGAGCTTGGCACTGTTTTCCCTTTTGTCAGTCTGAGGAATTGAGGCACAAGAAAGAAAAATGACTCCTGTGACAGCATCAGACTGGAGTTGATGCCAGTCAAGTGCTTTGTACGCGGTATCACGCTGAGCTTTGAAGGGCACTAATCTCACAGTCCAACTAGTATCAAACATGCTACTTAAACCGTTGAAATGTTATTCATCAAGGAGATGGATGGCATATGAAGACAGGAAAAATACTTTTTGCAATAGTCCATGGCATCATAGAACCGTAGAAAATGATGAATCTTTTGAAAAATCTAACAAAGGTCACAATTAGTTTAACTTTAAAAGACATTCAAGTAATAGCGTAACTTGTACTCTGTCACACAACATTTTAGCATGCACAAGTGGGCCAGACAATTATGTTATTTTAACCCACATTCAACATTCCTATCAGGAAATCTGCACAAAGGGACCCATATCCATATCTTGTGTGGTACTATCATTAAATCTCTCTCTCTCTTTTTTTTTTTTTTCTTTTTGCTACTGCCTGGAATTTCATTATGAACCATTAGTGATGTAATACTAAACCTATGGAATCTTAAACATGTCTTAAAATCTGTGGAATAGACTCCTACCAAATAAAAAATGTAGTACCAACAAATAAAGCCGCATCTTTTTTCAAACGGCTCATTCCATTTTTTCCCCAAACATATTTCAATTAAAATGCCTCAGAATAAACTTACTTCAATAAATCTGTTTGCCAATAAAGGTTGTTACTCTTTGCTTCCCTCCCCTGTTCCCAAGATGCTATTTGCTGGTTCGTTTAAATACAAAATATCAGTTATATGCTGCCCTCTTTTGCATGGAGAGTGTTTGAGTTGCTTCTGGTTGCTGTAGGAGCCTGCCTTTCGATTTTTCCTGGCATTGTGGGATTCTGAGAGAGAGATTTTTCTCACCTTTATATTCTTAGATCTCCTGATGTTTTGTTAATAAGTTATGTGAACCATACCTGTCTGAAATGAACAGTGAAATTTGCATCTTTGAGAATCTAAGCAGTTTGTAAAGGAGGGTATGATTTACAGTGTAGCCACTGTTAAAAAGAAAAAAGCTTTAAACTCTAAAACTCTAAAAACCTTTAATTATATGAGGGGTGATTGAAGGATGTTCTGGCCCTTTGTGAAATGTTTAGCTGGCACAGAATCATGCTTCTATCAGAAATAAGAGTAAAAATTGAAGGGTGTGCTTTAAAAGCAGCACATCTTCAGCAGCCAAACGAGGAAAGAACTGCCTGCTTCTGAAATTTAGCCTATAGAAAGGCATGTGCATATGTTTCCTGGAAATGCTACAGAAGCTGTCCTCCTGCAGTTGGTGTTTAGCATTGAACCTGTGCTAGCTAGAGCCTGAAAAGCGGGATGGGGGTACAGGCAGGAGCACAGCGTGCTCAGAGGGTGTCACAGTCCTGTTGACTCTGGAGGCACCCTTCCCCATGGGCGTTCCTTGCACTGTGCAAGGATGTGATGAAGGACAGACCATTGGGTGAGGGTGTGTGTCCTGCATGCTCATGTATATGCTTGGCTGCCAGGATTGATCAGGAGCTATGCTTAAGAAAAATGACTCACTGCTGGCTCCCTTACCGCAATGCGTGGGAATGAGCTGAAGGCCAGAGCGTGAACATCCATTAATACTCCATTTTCAGTGTGCTCACTGTCATATCTGCTTGTCTAGCTGTCCTCCTTGCTCTGCAGCAAAAAGCTGTAAGGCTTTGCCATCAGTTCGCTGCCTTATGTTGGGATGTGCTTTTATCTCAAGATGTGTGGTTTTGACAGCTTTGTGACAGTGTTATGTCTTCATATTGCTGACACAACCTTCAGTCCCATCCAACTCTTAGCCTGTCCCAAAGCTGTGCTGGGTGCCGGCTGTCAACAGAGCATTTGTTCAAATTAAGTATTTGATCCTGTCCTGGTTCGGCTAGGGTGGTGTTAATTTTCCCCAGCAGTCGGGAGGGAGCTACAGCCGGGCTATTCCATCCCATGCTGAGGTCATGTCCGGGTGCCCAGGCGCAGGCAGTGCAGGAGCATCTTTTGTCCGGGTCTGTGCCTCGTGCTGTGTCCCTGCGGTACAGCTCTCGTTCTGTACATTGTTATCACTGTTATTGTTGTTGTTTGGTCTGTTGTTGTTACACGGTTGTATTAAATCTTCCTTATCTCAGCCCCGGGGTTTGTATTTTACTCCCTGTCCCGTCCCGTCCGAGGGTGGGAGAGGAGCAGCGGCAAGGTGGTCTCGGGTCCCAGCAGGGTCTAAACCACCGCAGATGCTCAGTGCATTCACCACTTCTAGAACTATAATTCTCCTACTGATGCCTGTAAGATGACCTTTGCTTCAAAAACCTTGTATTTTTATGAACAAAAGCTAAATTTCAGCACTGTAACGAAGTTTCAGTCTAGGCAAAATGTTGTTTGGTTTGTATTTTATTCCTTTCATCACAATTTGAAACTCCAGAGAATTAAGTTAAGAACATGAGGGGTAATTTAAAAACTATGTGTTTTATATTATAAGCTACCAATGGTCAGTTTAAATGTGCAGGGACCATTCATTAGATCTGCCAGTGTGTATCAAAGTAAGAGTAATCCCAGGGACACGAGCTGGAGTATGAGTGAGGTGTTCAGCATGGTATGACTTTGTGCTAGAGATCCTTCAGAGCAGATGATGCTTTAAATTCCACTCTTCCTTTTGTAAGCCTGATGACAAGCTTCTCAAAAACAGTTTTGCAGATTTAAACAACAAAACCAAAAAACCCTCCCTCCCACAAACCCCTTTCTCTTCAGAGTTTTCTTTTCTTTGACCTGTAAATTCAATGCTGATATTGGCTTAGGAATTGGGTGGCTGCCTGATACAGTTGTTCCACAAAAATGTACAGAATCTCTCTTTCAGTCTCCTATCAAGAAGAACATGGAACAAAAATGTCAGGGGAAAAATGTGTAAAATAAGGCATGGCCTTCTTTGGAGTAAATATATGCAAGGCATAAAGGATCCTCAAGAAAAGCCATTCTTTTCTAAAATGCAAATGTTTCTGTTGATGACTGATACCAGAATTGATAGAGGTGGTAGGACAGATGGGTGAATGGTGGGAGTTTTAACCAGAAATGTCTGATCAGAATTTTAAAACAGTTCTGCCTACATGTCCAGTGTTTATGCCTATGCTGTTTTTGTCAGCCGACAAGGAAACAACAGATAACGTGCATTGCTTTTTTCCCCCCATTATATAATTGAATATCACATATTGAACTGTAATCAAATTATTGTTGACACAAATTGTCAGAAATTCAGCTTCATGTTTGAGTTATGAAAGGGACGACAAGTTGTACTTCAAGCAAGGTTATTGTTAACTGTGCTTTTCCACATCAGTGGTGAAAAATGCTGTGAAAAAATAAGTGTTACTCTAGTTCAGGTAACAGGCAAAACTGCTTTAGATCTCTTTTAATGCTGTTGCAAAAGAAATTAAAGGACTTATTTTAATAGGTAAGGTGAAAGTGTAAAAGAAGTTACTTTGCTGTGGTAGGCAGAATTACTGTTTTGTCATTTTAACTATGACTGTTTAACCAGTCACACGCATATATATATTTCTATATAGCTTGTGAAAATGACAAGTTAAAGGAGATTTTCAAAAGCACCTTAGAAGTCTGTAAGTTGCAACCTATTACACTTTACTGTCACATGTCTTCAGCCTGGTCAGCTGTAAGAGTTGGGAATTTGCATCTGAGGATGACTACCCCATCGAGCACTTCAGATGTGGTTGTGTATATGTGTGATTCTGCACTGTGGGTTGCTTGCTATTCGGACATCAAAGAGGTGCTGCTGTCTGTGACCAGTGGTGGTTTTCCTGTTGTCTTTTCCGGTGACTGTAAGTGGAAGAGGGTGTTGCTGGTTGCACTGAAAGATATTTTTGCCATTTGTCTCCTTTAAAATGTCTGCAGCCCAGATCCACTTGGGTTTTCATGTCTTTTGATCTAAGGAGCTGAATAAAACCAGCCCAAGTAATCCCTGGAAACTTCTGCAGTCAGAATTCCTGGAAAGCAGGGTAATTCAGCACATACAATGCTTTCCTCTGAATCAGCACCATACCTGATATGGTTTCAATGAGTTGGTTGTTGTTCATGCCTCCTGCTTTAGTAACACTGAGTCAGGGCTCCAAGGATGTTCAGAAATCAAAGTTTGAATTCTACAGGTATTTAAATGTTTGTGTCATTGTGGGGGGAGTTATTCCCTCAGCATTTTGTCCAAACAAAACTTTAAAGAGCATGTGTTGCAATGAAGAAAGGCATTTTGTTTCCTTATTTAGGTTATAGAAAAGAGGATCAAGCTTCTTCAAGGAGAATGGAAGTAGGTAGCCCTTGGTGCCATTATTTTTGTTCGATAGTGCAGGCTCTACCATCTAAGCGTTCCCACATTTAATACCACAGAACAGGCCCACCAGGACTGCCCCTCTGTGAGACTACGGTGCCTCAACCTAATTTCCAATTGGCATGTAATATCCTGACACTATTACTTATTGATGCAGGAAGGGACCAGTCCACAGACCTCCATCTTTGTGAAATGAGATGTGTGTGAAGCCCTGCAGCTCACCTTCCTGGGAGCTCAAGCCTGATTCTAAAGCTGTGCTCACATCACCTGGGTTGACTTCATATTAAATAAGAAGCCGCATAATAGTGAATGAGCTCTCGTGTTCGTTCACGTCACCAAAATGGCCTAAACCGTTAAGAAGTTGTGCCCTAGGTTGATGTGGACAATTTAAAGGCACTTCAGGTTTTAAGGACTAGCTCAGAAAACCTACTTTTTTTTTTTTTTTGGTAGTATAACATTCATTTTGATTTTGAGGAAGGGGAGAGATAGACAATGTATACTTGTTTGTTTTGCTTGCCCTACAAAGAATCCTGGTGCTATACCATGTTAACATAAAGCTTGCTCCAGTGTGCAAAAGTAACCCACAGACTTCAGCTTGCTTATTGTAGTGGTCAAGTTAAATAGAAGGAATTTCTCAAAAAATATTAGACTAATGCCTTGCAATCTGAGATGTAATGACTTTATTTGCTGAAAATGATCATTTCCTCCTTCCTATGAAGAACAGAATTTCACCTAGGAAAAGAGCAATGGAAAAACATGCTTCAATTTTCTTATGGAAATGTAAATGGTTTGCTTCTCTGTTTAAAGTAGTTATCTTTAGCTATAAAATTAGGAAAGAAAGATAGTTCTGACAACTTGAAGAGGAAGAGAAAGTTTATATTTCCACAACTGTTAGGATTCGGTGCCCATACCTCCATTTCCCCAACCTAGTAATTAGTTGATCAATATGTAAGTGAATATAACTATGAGGTGTTCTAAAGTAAAGATCAAAGAAATAAAAAGGTAAATCCATTTATATTGCACTTTGGCCTCCTTTAGGAAGGAAGTGCAACATAATTAAGTCTCAGCTTTTCTTTAGGTGTGGCATCCAGAGATTGCTTGAGTATTAACTGAATAGATTAGTTTAATACAGTCTTCTTAATTGCTAGCGTCTCTTGACTTTGATATTTTGCAGGCTGTATGATACAAATCAGTATGTAAGTGTATGAAGAAGGGGATAAAACACTCCTCTGACTTAAACCCTGCCTAGTCATTAGTCTTCACTCATTTGTAGTCTTTTATTTCACAGATGTTTCATTATTGTTTCCTTTCAGAAGAAAATTCAGATTTTGGTAGCTTGGAGAGCACAAATACAGTTTTATGCATTGAAAATGTCATTGCAATTAGGAAGTAGTGTAGAATATATTCATTAATTTTGTTTCACTTAGGAATTCTTAAAGACATGGCATAATGGATTTCTTTTTATTTTATTTTTTTTTTGGTACTGTGCTTTGGACTACAGAATAAAACCAGCCCATGAACTAAAAAACCATGTCCTTGGTCAGGTATATGTATGTGCATGTATGTTTTGGCTCTGCCTCAACAAATGTGTGCTTAACTTCAAGTAAGTGAATAATCTTGTTTGTTTGGAAAGGAGCATGCTTAAGTACCTTGTGAATATGAGCACTTAAGAATGACTTGATGTTACCATATCATGGGAAAAAAGGCTAAGTGAAAGTCTTAGAATGGAAATGAGATGTTCTTCTTGTTAAGACTAATGCCCACCTTTGGAGCTATACTCTGAAATACTTCAGCAGTCAGGAAGTTACAGAATTTAATGCTGTTTAACTCTACTGTATTGCACCTTTGAATTTTTATTTTCCTTATCATATGTAAATTATAGTGTATTTATTTTTTTCCATGACTACAGTAAGTTATGTAGACTGACCAGTGTAAAAGCTGAATTCCTACTTGAAAGAACTAGGTCGCCTCATGTAGCTACATGACTCCTGAACAGCATGTCAGTCATTGGATTTTATTAATGACTGATGCAGTTTTGTGTTTTATTGATGTTTTATTGATAGATCCAGATTTTTCTCTGATTAGAACATTCAACTGCTATTGTCTTTAATAGGAGTTTTATTGAGGCTGAGATAGTTCAGAAATCTGGACCTCTGCAGTGCTCAAAGGGAATCTGTATTCCTTTCACCAGATCTGGATTTGTCCAACCTCAGAAAAAGTGGATCTCTTCAGCACTTACTGCAGTGCAATCCTAGGAAGGTTCAGAGTAGAGTTTCCTGCAGTTTCCTGCTGCCTCAGCTGGATACAGCTATGATTTTCCATCTTGGTAGTTCTCGGGCCAACAAAGATGTTTCTTGTTTTTGTAAAACAACAGGGTACAAGTTGTGCTTAGCCATGGTGGAGCATAGTACTCTATTTGTTACAAAGACTTTGACTCCCCCATCATCCCATCACATGCTGTCTTCATAAGACCTCATTTGTCACACAGTATAAAGTAGGGAATTTTTATTTTATTTTTAAGATAAGCAACCACCCCTCAAAACTACTGCTTTAGGGAGTTAGAAGAAATGGTACAGAAGTACAGTGTCGCTTGCAAAAGTGTGATAGAATTTTTCCAGAGCTTTGTCAAATCTCCTACTCAAGCCAGTTAGTCTAATGAATGATTTTAAACACATCTGATTGTCTTGAAAACAGGTAAACTGTGTATTTGTCTAATTAAAGGCTGATTGTGAAACCAGTTCATTTTTGAGAGAACTTTCTTCACCTGGTTTAACAGAAAAATAAAATTTCTATGGACTTTGTAATACCAGCCTTTTGTGTTTAGTGTATACTGATATTTGGAAGTTTTGACTTTTCACTGCCTCTGTAGATGAAAGGGGATGGGAGCCCCCAGAGTAGTTTCCCAGTTGGATTACATCACTCGAAGTGGGATATTTGAGTCTATTCCCCAAGGAAATCCTTCCAGTTCTCCTGCTGAGGTGTCACTCAGAGGCAGTTTCCAGTCTCGTCACATGCTGCCCAAGCTGTTGTCATTTATCTTGGCTGTTACTTGGAGGTGGCTGTTCTATCACTGTAACAATCACAAAGTAGCTAAGTGTGTGTGAAAACAGACAAACAACCTGCCACTGAAAACTCTGTAAATGCACTTAAGCAGCTATGCAGAAATAGCCAAACGTTTTTGCATCTTTGACTGGAGGCAGCCAGCAATCAAGGAACCACGCTGGTCTACAGCCAAAACAAATAGGGAATTCCCTCAGATATTTTTTGTGAAGTGAATCATGGGGGCATAATCAAGTTGGGCTCCATATTAATAATTGCAGTTTGTCCATTAAAATTTTCACCGTGGCTGATGCTGCCTCAGGATGTTCTCAGGATTGCATTACACTGTGATTGGGTTACGGTCATGGCAGCAGGATCAGGTGAATGCAGCAGTTTTCCTTGCAAGTGGAAACAACTCTCTTCCCTTAAAGGGACTTCACATGCATAGTGCAGAGTCTGCCAGAATTGCCCTTTCTTGCTTTGGATTCTCTTCCTCCTCACAAAAGAATAACTGGAAAAAGAAAAGGAGCTGCAAGTCAACTTAGTCAGTGATGCAGCAGTACTCAGCAACTGCAGCAAGGATCAAGATCTGATCTTCTGCTTTCTAGATAATCTTTATTATAAGGGTCTTCTGTCTTTGTTGCTTTCTTTATTCCCACTCATAAATACTTCTGTCTTTCCAGTGCCTGTGATAATCCTTCGGTTACCCAAAGAATCCCTTGGCAGCTGAAGAGGAAGCATCTTCCAGACTCAGGGGCATCATAACTGGTGAGATATGCTATTAATGCACACGTGTGTGTGTATTTATTTATTTATTCATTTATTTTCCCCTGGAGGTATTTTCTGTTCAGTTGAGACAACTGCTGTCATGAGCAGCACTTTAGTGTTAGCTTAGTTTTCCTTGAAACTCTAGGTCTGATATGGAAGGAGGCCGTTCTGTGCTGATTAGTATTCAACTTAATTAAACACATACTTTATGGTAGTCCTTGGTTAAACTGACTGTCAGAAATTGGTTAGGTATTTGAGAGTCTTAAAACCTTTGTGTTTACTCCCCTATCTTTTTGTGTGCTAAGGATTGTGAGTATTGTGCTAAGTATGTGCAGAATAATCTAGCTTTTTGAGTCACTGGAGAAATTCTTCCATGTTGTGGCTCCTGTAGTCCCTGGACACAACGTGGGAAGGGAATATTTCTGCCCTTGACAAGGCCTAACTCTCTCATTTGTATTTACTGTTAAACCTACATGTGGTCATCTTTCCACACACATGCACATCAGTTTTACACACAGGTTACAGACTGAGGTAATTATTCCAGCTCAACAGCCCCACTAGTCTTTCTTCTAGTGAAAGGTTATGAATATGGAGACTATTACATGTCATTAAGATAATAATGTTGCTGAATATGTTAGCAGAGTCAATGACTCTCTGTTCCCTAGGTGCTTTGGTTTTCGTTTGGTAGGGACATGTAAAAAAATTCTGCTTGCCAGGTGAGAGGAAATTTGCCTTTCAAAATATTGTTGCTTCAGCACTTGGTAGGAATCTTGCTAAGCAATGATAATCATAAATGTTCCCAGGCTACACTTGATTTATAATTGATATTTAGCACAAATTGTTCCAAATGAGGGAACTCCATCATTCTAACTAAACAGGTGGAGGTTATTATGTCATGCGTAGCAAATTCACTGGTCCAAAGGGATGGGACATTTATATAAAACAGTGACACAATACAGAGTTATAGTAGTGAAGCCTAAGGAAAACAATTAAAAGGGACTTAAGTCTTCCATGAAGAGGCCAGCTCGATGAGGAGGTGAGGAAGAGACTTGCTTTGAATAGTTATCCTGTTTGTTGAACACATCTCTGAAATGACTGGCTAGGGTCAAGGGCTGTGTCTTGGATGAGGAATATCACAGACCTGATCTTGACATTTCCCATGAGGGCAATGTTTTGAAAGTGTCCCAAGAAGTTAAGGTCATATACCTGGCAGAACTGATGGCTGTGTGTGTGGCTGCATTGATTTTAGTGAAAAGCGGATGAAGGCTTGCCTTTGACTTATGCTGCCTGTCTCATGCCATTTTTCTAGTCAGCCTTTTGTAATGACTGGTATTCAGGCAGATCCAAGAGTCCCAAGCAGGGCAGAGACCTGAGAGCCTACTGTGTGGTCAGCCATAGCTTGCCTGCTCTTCTGGGCTCTGGCTATCACAGCTTGTCTCAGGAGATGAGGGAAAGGAGAGACAGGGCAAACTTGGCTAAGGCCAGGAATAATAGAAACCTAAAAGTGATAGTTTGTTGGACAGTATTGGCTCCCAAACACTTTTTTTTAAAAAAAAAAATTTGCATGTAGAAGTGTGAAGGCTCCAGTTTCAGTCCTTGGGAATAATTAATACCTAAGCAGTGGAAAACAATGCAGTTATGCAGTTGGTGAGCTGTCCTGACAAAGGCATGTCAGAGTGGAATTATTTTTTGAGGCTTTTGAGTACGCTGACAGAGTTGGTTAATTTTGTAAGGATAATGTTTTGGGCAAATGCTGAGCCTCCAAATGCCTGCAGGCAGACTTGTCCATATCTGTGGTATATTTGAGGTCTCTTGTTCCTCCTTTGGGCCATATATTTTAAGAGGAAGTTTTAATGGAAGGAAATATTGTTGCAGAGTAACAGCCCTCTCCGAAGGACTTTCCAAAGAAATGTTAAGGCCAAAGGTCTTGTTTTTTTTCAGGGCAAAAGATGTGAATCCTCTAATATTTAATCAGTTATAAATAGCGATGGGCAAGGCTCTAAGGATGGATTCCTGGGAGATTGTATCAGGGGTTGTTTTTCCCTGAACTGAGCAAAGGCAACAGTTTTCTTTAATTGTTGCATCCTTTTTGGCACAGAGCACAGTGCTATCATTAAACACATAGCAATAATTGTAATAAATCTCGTGAATTTTTATTTCCTCTGCTCAGGTGTCTCTTATTTCTATTCAGGTCCAATAGGAACAAAAAAGTGTCTTATTTCTAATAACAGGTAAGAGTTTGATGTCATTCCAAATGTTTTGGTTCTCTAGCCACAGCAGCAGTGATGTAGATTATATTTGCATTAGAATTGCGCAGATGGTAGGAGAAATAGCAATCCAGTGGGACTAAATACTTAGCTGGGATGCAGGAGGTGCTGCTGTTGAACCACTCACAGGTTTGGGCAGGTAACTGCATTTATTTGTGACTCTCTTGCCCCATCTGTAAACAGAAGGGGAAATTACTACTTTTCTTTGAGAGCTGCTACTTTTGCTTTGAGAGCTGTTTGAAAATGTTGTGTTGCTTTCAAATGAAAACAAAATCTGGTAATATCATTGCTAAGAAATAGACGAATGCTAGCTAATTCAATTAACAGATTAGTTTGCTTCCCACAGTGAAATTCAGCCTCTTACAGTGCAGGTCTTGTAAAGCTCAGCATGCAATTTATGCATTGCCAAAGAGTTAACATGAAACTCAAGTGATGTATAAACCTTTGCTACAAAGGTGGAAGGGCAGAGCCTTTATAAGTCCTTGACAGTTCCAAAAAGAGTTACAGCATTTGATGTGTGTTTATAGACTCATGGGTCTGCCTAGAACCACAAGGCAGTCCTGGTGAATGTGAGGCATCTGCCTTGTTCATATGCATTGACAATATACTTGGACCTCGATGTAGAATTTAAAAAAGTAAGAAACCACACAGCAGTATTAAATCTTAGGAGTGCAGTTGCTGCTTTGCTTTCTAATTTTCTATATCAGGAATGAATGTATGGTAACTAAACTGACTGGCGAATGTGTTTGGTAGTAAATGCATTACCTGAGACTTCAAATAGCAAAAAAAAAAAAAAGTAGTATTTTTCAAGCACTGGTATGTTTTTTTTCTGTTCTGTTAGAGAGGAAAAATCAAAATTGGCCTCTAATAGTTATGAGGTATCATTCCAAAATCTTGCAATGTTGCATTGTTGTTTTTTTTTCTGCCAAAGACAGGTATTTAACTTTGTAAAAAGTTGTGCTGAACTTTGTAGGATGCTTTAAAGTTTAGGAAATCTAACAAATATCCCATTGGAAACTGTTCTGCGCTATCCACACCCAGAAAAACTGCAATTAATACCCAGTACTCTTCTAAAAGTCACAGGGATTAAATGACAGAACCACTGCTTTTTTGGTGGTTGTTAGTACTATCATATATGCTAAAGTCATTCCAACCAAGGGCATGTGGCAGTAATGGAATTTGATGTACGATCAGTTTTGGGGAACAGCCTGTGCCTTGTTAATATAATCCATAAAAGGCTTCCAAACTTCCTGAAACCAGTCCCTTCTGTTTCCAAGTCTGCATATGATCTCATAGGAAATGATCTGGGAGAGGCCAGCTAACCCTTTTGCATAATCAAGGTAGCATTGTTCTTTTAATGCCTGAAGTGACTTGTTTCACTGATAAAAGTTCAACGATCCACTTTTTTTTCTGTTATCAGACTTAGCAATGATTATTTCAGCGCAATTAAAGAGTGAGAGGACTGAAGTATGACTTAAAGACTGGCCTTGATAGTGTCATTCATTTGTTTTGTCACCCTTTTTTGTCTTAGCTAATTCAAAAATCCTAAACCACTCAGTGAAGTTTGAAAGATGAAAATGCAAATACATAACATGAGTGGGCTCAAAGGTAGAGGCAGGTAAGCAATCTGTGCCTTGCCAAGTTTCATAAATGGCAGTAGCAGCAAGACAGTGAGCAAAATACCTACCCTGCGTATAGATTTGATATTGTAAAATCTCTCATGTGTACATTAGCAGTAGATAAAGAAAATGTGTTATTGTATTGGAGCCCTTTAAAACCTCCTCTTTCTGAGATGTTTACATAAATGTGGAGTGCCTTATACAGTACGTGTTCTTTTATATCCTTGGGATACCCAGGATTTCCTTAATATATCAAGCCCAAGAAGGGAAACACTTCAAGGAGCGTCTATCTCTGAAAGCCTTGTATGGCAGCTAGTGTTAATCTTCATTGGCAGGGGAGAGAGAAGAAAGTATCTGGGTTTTGTAACTGTGCAGAAGTACAATTATGGTCTAGCTCATGAGAGCGGGTTGTAACTGCACCAAACTGAAATTGCAGTCAGCCTAAGCAGAGGGCCCTGTGGCACTCTGCTTACTGCAGAGTTGTTAAGTTTGGCACTCTGCTCTGGGCTCCAGTCAAACATTTGCTTAACCATATTAGGTTGTATGGAAATTGGCCAACTGGCTATAGGCTTTTGATGTACTTATTGTTTGTGCACATGTTTTATGGAGTAGACAGCCACTGCTTTTCTTAAGAACTAGCAGGTTTAATAAAATGAGAGAAATAGAACCCTTTAAAAATGATCATTAAAGTTCGGTAGCAAAAAAATAGTGTTTCCCAAGAGAAAGGAACCCAAAGTTGACATTGTTATAACACAAATTTGTGGTTCCCGTGTGCTTTTCATCCATAGAACTTGATCACTCTCCAAATCGGATACCAGTAAAAGCCCAGTTGTTAAATATTATGCTGTTATTCAGGTGAAAAACAGGAGTGCAGCGAGCCTGACTGTCTAAGGCAGAAGTATTCCTGTTTCCTTTGGTAGCCCCCAAAAGAGGGGCAAGATGAACAAGTGGATCAGTGACTCTCTGAACTATTGCAACAAGGTTTTCATGAGTTTGGCAGATGGAGCCTTTTGTGTGCTGATGGACTGTTCTCTGGAGAAAACAAAGAGGAGAAACAGAAAATACTAAATTCTGAGTTGTTTAGTTCCCTCATCATTGCAAATTATCCCAAAGCCAAATAGAACAGGATGTGGCATTTATTTTCATGAGTGTTCTTCAGGATGGTTAGAGGAGAGACAAGCCACTGGCCGATGACCCATTTAGGACATTGTTCATCAGTACATGCAGGCTGGTCTGCTTGTGTCAGGGAGTTCCTAGTCAGATCTGTAGCTTATACCTGGGGTAGTGCAAAATGAATGGGCAAGACATGTCTGTGTTTCTTCAGGGTTAAGGATGTCTGAAACTTCCCCAACCATGGATAGAATATTCCACTGGGGAAATTTCAAAACTTGTTTTCAAACTAAAATTTTAAAATATAGTGTTTTAAGGATCTAGCTGGCAATTTTTGTGTTCTTAAAGAATGAAAAGTTGAGAAGCAGCAGTGTTGGTTAAGCGTATTATCAGGTCTACCCTATACTCCAGTAGAGTTTTTTGATCAGTAAATGTTTTCATAATTTTTAATCTATTATTGCTCCCTGTAGCTGTAAACTCTCGTTTCACTAAAATCATTCTTCACCCTTTCTAATGCTCTTCTAATACTTGTAGACAGTTGTCACGTCCTTTTCTTAGGATTTAGTCAGTCAACACATCCTCAGGCCTTCTAGTCTCTCTCTGTAAGTCAGTCCCTCTCTGCTTGCTTAACGTTTTTATGGCTCTCTTGTGATCTTCCTCCGGGTTGTTATTGTCATACAGGAAATGAGTTCTCCAGAGCTGAAGGAAGTATTCCAGGTGTGATTACCAGAGAGCTGTGTCAGGGATATTACCTTTCTGCCCTGTGAGGTTGCCTTTGTATTTCATTTAATATTACTTGGACTCTTTCTGCTATCACATCGTGCATTACTTCATAGAATCATAGAATGGTTTGGGTTGGAAGGGGCCTTAAAGATCATCTTGTTCCAAAGCCCTGCCATGGGCAGGGACACTTTCTGCTTGACCAGGTTGCTCAAAGCCCCATCCAGCCTGGCCTTGAACACTGCCAGGGAGAGGACAGCTACAACTTCTCTGGGCAACCTGTGCCAGTGTCTCACCACTCTCGTAGTCAAGAATTTCTTCCTCATATCCAGCCTAAATCTACCCTTTTCCAGTTTAAAGCCGTTATTCCTCATCCTATCACTGTGTGCCCTGTAAAAAGTCCCTCCCGAGCTTTCTTGTAGGCCCCTTTCAGGTACTGGAAGGCTGCTCTAAGGTCTCCCCAGAGCCTTCCATTCTCCAGGCTGAACAACCCCAACTCCCTTAGCCTTTCTTCGTAGGAGAGGTGCTCCAGCTCTCTGGTCATCTTCGTGGCCCTCCTCTGAACCTGCTCCAACAGCTTGATGTCCTTCTTATGTTGAGAGGCCCAGAGCCGAACACAGTACTGCAGGTGGGGTCTCAAAAGAGCGGAGCAGAGGGGGAGAATCATCTCCCTCAACCTGCTGGCCATGCTTCTTCTGATGCAGCCCAGGATACAGTTGGCCTTCTGGGCTGCAAACACACACTGCCAGCTCATGTTGAACTTTTCATCAACCAGCACCCTGAAGTCCTTCTCCTCAGGGCTGCTTTCTATCCATTCTCTGCCTAGCCTGTATTTGTGCTTGGGATTGCCCAAGCTACAGGACCTTGCACTTGGCCTTGTTGAACTTCATGGACTATGCTTGATGTGTAGTTCTAAGAAATGGGATTAAACAAGGCCAACTTTAAACCCTTTGAGCCTTTTGATTGCAAATTTTGGTAACGTCTTTCAAGGATGCAAAAATGGCTGAAGCCATGCCTGTGGTTTGTAGCTAAAAACAGCACTGTGCTGCCAGGAGGCTGGAACCATCTTGTGAGTTCTGATTGTGCTTTTTGTTGATATGTATGATCTTATACAAGTCATTTGACTTAACCCCTGTGTCCATATGTGTTAGAGGATGATAACGCTATTGTAGCTGCATTTGGTAAGGCTGCTGTGAGGGCTGGTTCAAGTTTGTACATGATCTGGAAAATATAAAGAAGTGGAAATGTAAAATATTTGGGCAAAAGGCTGCAGAAAACCGCATTACATGACCTGTAAGCTTCTGTTGTCCAGGCTTGTGGAAATTGAGGAGGACCATCATTAAAAATCCTGTTTGAGCATAATCGTTCGTCATCTTTTTTTGCTAAAAGAATTGGGGAACTAAATCAAATGAAAAGGGTGAACTTTATATTGAGTCTCTGCAACATTCAATAGAGATCTGTTGAGAATATGGTTTTAACATGTCCAAATTTGCTTTGTTATTTTGCCCAGCTGTTGATTTTTGAGAGATCTGCACAAGGAAGTATACAGTCAGCTGAAAATCTTGAAGAGGGAAGTGAAGTCTGTCTTTTGTTTAGGTGTGTTTATATCAGTGCAAAATGAATGAAATATCATTTAAAAATTGTAGCAGATCTAGAAGTGGAGCACGGAAAGAAGAAAATATTATTTTTACATGTACTCTGAACTCATGTAAATGATGACACGTCACAAATGCTTCTTCTGAACTCAGACTGGTTATCCACTCATTGGCACAGCATATGGATTTGCTGGATTAAAGAAAACTGTGTCATATCCTGCTGCATTAAGCAGATGCAGCTGTAGGCAGATTTGTCCAGCTCTCCTCTGCACATCCTCTGTGAGATATAAAGCTGGTGAAGTTTTCACTGCAGAAATATCCAGCTGATGTTAATTTGTGAGGAGCTGAGGTTTATTGGTGGTATATACCTGGTGACGGGCTCTCTGAGTAGTGTAACATATCTGAGAGCCAGGTTGACTCATGGGCAGGCTTTTTAATCAGGTCCCGTACTGCTTTTGTGAGTTGAGAAATTTGCAGTAATGATCCCTGAGGTTTACAAATTCATCCATGATTTATAGTTTTAGTAAGCTGTTTATATTTGGAAGGAATGCTCTGAGGTGGCTGAGGATAAACGTAATTGATAAAAAAGTTTTCTTAGTGATAGTTGAATTTTTCACTGTATGTAACTGCCTGTAGAGCTTGGTGATTGAAAGATTACAAATGCACTTGTGTGAAAGTTACTGCCCAGGTGAAGGCTTTTGCCATAGACTGGAGCCATGGATGAGGAGTGAAAGGTGCATGAAAGACTTGAAAAGTGCAAGCAGGATGTGCAAAGGTGCATGAGCTCTTGAGCAGGAGGGAGGAGGTTTTAGGTGACCGTTTGTGTTCTGCATTTCCACATCACATCAGACTAAGACAAAATAGCCTCAGTGCTGAATTCATTCAAGGGAAATGGGGAGGGGGGAGAGAGAGAAACACTTCTGTTGGTTCCCATTTTAGGTCCAGTAGAGAAAGGAGCTTTGCTGTAGGGCTGTACTTCAGTCCTTGCAAGAAGCACATCTATGGAATTTTGGCCTTAGGTGGACTTCTCAAGAACAGCTACTATGCAGAAGATATTCCAGCTAAAATCTTGTGAGAGCAGTTTGAAAGTGTTGGCACTGTTTCATCTGAACTCTGATCCAACTTTAACTAGGAGAGGAACATAAGAGGTTCTGATTTGGATCTAAATGCCTCCTCTCTACACTGTCCAGCTTGCACATAAAATGACAAACTGAAGACCACCTCAACCAAGCAACCCTCTAAATGACTACTTATAAATAATATGAAAGTAAAAAAGTTGTGCAGAATTTTTATTTGACTAGTGTAAGGCATAGTTGTAACCACAGATAGTTCCAAGCAGAGAACATCTCCTCAGCACTTGGAGGAAGAGATTGTGGCAGGGTAGCATGGCACAGAAAATAAAGTGACCCACACTGCACTTGCTGAAAATGTAGCCTGTGTTTTGGCTGGCTTTGTGCAGCCTTAGCAGAAATCCTTTCTGCCATAGTAGTGCTGTTGTCAACACCACAACTAATTCAGTTGTTGCTGGAATCTGCATGTGGACCTTTCCTTGGCTTAATCCTAAACCACCAGGACTGGGCTAGTGGATTCAGCTGTGTGAGCAGAGATAGGACTTCAGCAAGATGCCTTGTTTTTCTGTACCTTGGTTTTCCTATTGGGAAAAACCTGACATGGCAGAATCAGATTAGGCAACATATGCTTGATCAGGAGGAGTATTTATGTCGGTGACCCTATATAGCTCTGTTCATGTGAATATTTAGTGAGATGCAGTTTTGCCTGAAGTGTTTCCAACTTAAAATTGACAAAAGTAGGCATGTGCAGAGTGGGAGCAGAGATGCAAACTGACTTGTCTAGGGGTCATAGAGTCTGTTTAGAAGAGGGCTGGGTTCAGAACCTGGTCCCCAGAAAAGCATTCCAGTGGCTCATTTACAGTGGTAAACCCCACTGTGGCCTAAATATTAGCTACCCTGATACAGGCAAAAAGACAGTTTTGATTCAAGCTAAGGGGGTCTTGGGCCCTCAGAGCTGGTTCCTTTTAAGGCCAGGTGACTTTGCTAAAGGACTCACCTTTATGAATGGAATATGCCTGTGACAGCAGGAAGACTGGGGTGGCTGGGCTCACAGAGAATTCAGGTCTTTCCCAAGCCTTGAACATGAGTCTGGATGAGCTACATAAGGCCTGGAACCAAACTTCAAAGTCTTCAATGAACTAAATAAGTCAGCAGGAGATTTTTGGGTTTGATTTGCTTTCTTAGAGGTGAGTCAGCAGTATGAGGCTGAGACACAGATGTATTCTGGATCCAGCTTCCCATTTTATGTGTATAAAACGCAGCTATTTTGAAGCACTGATTGATTATGGCCCACCTGTGTTCTTGGAACAGAATTATGGTGTTGCCTTGGATGTGGTGGTGCTTTTGTTTTGTTTTGTTTTTCTTTTCTTTTTCTGTATACCTCCTTCCATGTGCCTTCATCATGTAACAGTGAGCTAAAGAGTTACTACTACATATGCTTGTGTTTTGGGGAGAAAAGTCTTCCTATTGCTGTTTTTTTTCCCCCTCCTATCTGTTCAAGAATTTTAGTTAATCATCTTGCTATGAATTTGATTAAGTAGCTTAGATATAAAAGAGGACATATTTTTATGATTCTTAATAAAATGTATAGATGTGGCTCTGAAGTTAAAGGTAAACAGATCTCCTGCTCCAGAGTGTAAGCTGAATGCTGAGGGATTCAGAAAAAGAATTCACCTGTCTTATCCTGCTTGTTATTGCATGATTTGATAGGTGAATAGTGTATTTGTTTAATCTTTTTCTGCATATCTGATAGCCACCGTTGGAGACAGAATGCATGTTCTGATACTAGTCAGTAGTGACTTCACTTGCAACTCTCAACTTTCTTTTTTTTTTTTAAGCTATTAATAGTAAAATATGTGTCAATGAAGAATCTTGAGCTTTTTGATCAATGACTTGGGCTGCCCAATATATTCTGAGACATCATGACTAAGTGGCTTCACAGGATTGATCAGGCTGAAAAAAAACAGGCTGAAAGAGGGAGGCAAGCCCTAGACCAATGAGGGAAATGGAAACGCATGCATGAAATGCTTTAATGAGTGGTTAGAATAGCAATTAGAGATACATTTTAGGAGCGCGGGATGGGTCTGGAGCCAAGTTTCTTTAGTGTCTAGGGGTGTGTTTCATATTCATTTTTCATGTCTGATTTTGGAAGTCTTGAGAAAGAAGAGACAATGCAATGACAGAAAAGCAAACATGTTTTGTTGAAAGTGAAGTAAGTCCTGTGGAAGATGGCATGTTATTAGAGTGGAAGCCACATGCCTTCCACATGAGATGAAGAGCTTAAGGCGAGGTACTTGCTCCTCTATTCCTCCTTGCTACCCCATGACTGAAAGACTTTGGAGACTTTGAGGTGAGTTTACCATAGCAGAATCACAGAATTATCTAGGTTGGGAAAGACCTTGAAGATCATTGAGTCCAATCATCAACCTAACACTGACAGTCCTCAACTGCACCATATCCCTAAGCACTATGCCAATCTGACTCTTAAACACCTCCAGGGACAGGGACTCCACCAATGCCCTGAGCAGCCCATTCCATTGTCTAACAACCTGTTCTGTGAAGAAATACTTCCTAATATCCAGTCTGAACCTCCCCTAATGCAATTTGAGGCCATTACCCATTGTCCTATCGCTTGTTACTTGGTTAAGGAGACTCATCCCCACCTCTCCACAACCTCCTTTCAGGTAGTTGTAGAGGGAGATGAGTTCTCCCCTGAGCCGCCTCTTCTCTAGACTAAACACCCCTAGTTCCCTCAGCCTCTCCTCATAAGACTTGTGCTCCAGACCCTTCACCAGCTTCATTGCCCTCATCCAGATCTTCTCAAGTGTGGCCTCCTGGAGGTTACCTAGGCATTTAGATGATTGTTAATGAAGAGGACAGCTCTTACCATATACATTCCCTGAAGTAGTAAATTGAGAATGTGTATGTTGGTAGCAAAGAGGCTGTCAGTTCCTAACATTAATTTCCCACGGTTCAAATATGCTGAATTCAGAGTAGCAGCCTTGCAGGAAAAGGTCTGTATATATGTGATTCCCCCCCTCTGCTCTGCTCTCATGGGACCTCATCTGGAGTACTGCGTCCAGTTCTGGGGCCCTCAACTTAAGAAGGACATAGACCTGTTGGAGTGGGTCCAGAGGAGGGCCATGAAGATGATCAGTGGGTTGGAACACGCTGTCCAAGGCCAGGCTGGATGGGGCTTTGGGCAACCTGGTCAAGTGGGAGGTGTCCCGGCCCATGGCAGGGGCATTGGAACGAGACGATCTTTGAGGTCGCTTCCAACTCAAACGATTCTATGATTCTGTGTTCTTTAACGCTATTGATTCATTCACTCAATTCAGGCCATCTTTTTCTACTTTGTAAAAGAGAGGGGGAATGAAAAAGAGTGTCCATCAGTATAACTGTGCAGGAGAGAAAAAAAGCTTTGGAAATAGAAGGATAAGGAAAGATAAAACTGGACTTGTTATTGTAATGAAGCATAATGGTAAGAGTTCACAATAGGTCTGTTAATATAATCAAGCAGAGAAAAGGCTCTAATCCTTTGAATAATACAAGTTTTTACATTATTTGCCCAGGTGTGGGTGTGACAGATGGGGCCAGATGTCTGTCTTGCAACTTGATGGGCTCTATGTGGGTCAAGCTCAATGTGATCAGTATGCTCAGGACAGGAGACTAAAAGGATGAGCTTTCTTATGTTGGTGACTGCCTAGCTACGGTATTCACTTTTAAAGATACCCAGATTTACCTCTTAGGGTGATAACTGATACACTGTAGACTTTCACTGTGCTAGGAACAGGAAATAACTGATATTTCAAACTTTCCCATGCACTGAATGAATAAGAACATGTGTTTTTAAGCTCACTACTTTGTCTTTCTTTTTGAAACTGTGCTGAAAGTTTCCTGTCTGAATCTAGGAATATGTTGCACACACTGCTGTGGTACACACATAGACCTCAACTGAGTGGTAGGTATTGTTAATAAAATTCTATTTGTGTATTATATGCATTTACAAAACGTTACTTGAAATCCATGGAAATATTTAATAGATCTTCAAGTAGGTTTGAGTTAGGCTCTGAATTAGAGTAAATATATTGGTAACAGTCAGTTTTGCAAAGGTAAATACTTGTTTTCCTATTCACAGTATAACAGGAGTGTAAACACATTGAGCATTTACTTAGTAATGTAATATCTGTGTACACTTATGAAGAAATATCAAGTGTTTTCCTTTTTTTCCTCCCCACCCTTTCCTCTGGGGCATTGTTAGAGTGTGTGCATATTTGATCCAATCCATACCTACAGAACTGAAATTTTTTTCCCATTGACTCAATCGGTTTTGGTCATTTTCCCAAGGTTCAGGTATGTTAGTTGTGTCACTTTCTTTTTCTCAGAGCTCTCTTTAAGAGTTCATCTCTGTTACAAAGGCCATAATGGATATTCAAGAAACCCTTAAATAGAACCGTGGACGCTGAAGTTCCCATCTTACTAGTAGGTCATGGTTCAGTGATAAAGTAAATTGTTCATTAGGGCTCCTAGTTGTAATGCTGGTGTGAACTCCATAAGCTAATAGGACAAAAATGTGATCATGGATGATCAGATTTGCAGACTCTGGTGATATGTTTGTGCACAAACCTAGTGGTCATGCAGTCTCAGTTGAAGTGTAACTGGTCAGCCAGTTGTGAATTCCAACTACCTTAGTTATCCTTAGAATTACAGGTGAACTAGTGCACTTTCAAGAAAGAGTATGTGAAAGAAACTAACTGCTTGCAGTCACCATTTTGTGTGAAGGCCAGTTCCACCTCTACTCTTCAAGCACTGTAAGCACCCATTAAAGTCTTGCTGTATGGCATCAATGGTATATTTTTAATGTTATTTGTCATTATATAGCATGTGTCTACTCTTGAGATCTGGTTCAGATGACTAAAATATGCCTGTAAAAATGGAAAGAAGGAGAATCATTTTAGGTGTATAACAGTGATAACAATGAGACCTCAGATACTAGTGTCCCTGTTTTGTAACTTATGGTCTTGAAGTTTCTAGGTGTATCTGTTAGATCAGGACCTCACACTATTAACATAAGTGATTGCTTTTATCATACTGGAAGTGTTGTCTGTGGTCTGCAATAATAATGGTGCTAGGAAAAACAAGACGAGTTGTTTAATGATATTTAGGTAAGGTTAACATTAGCCTTGAATGTCGCGACTCCTGTAGATGTGCTTCGGCCACAGAATTTTCATGTCTCTAAATAAAAATAAAGTGAAGTCAACTAAAACACATAACCAGTCAAAAAACACCTGCGATGGAGTACGGCATGGCAAAAAGAGAGCTGGATTGCATTTTAGAGAATCAAGATTATCCTCACACTGTTTCGGACCTTTTCCATCTCTCATGTGGGAAGGCTTGAATAGCTTGTGTTAATTCCCTGGGATTTGATCCCTTAATGTGTCTCAGTGAGCAGCAGCTTGAAGCAGGTTTCAACACGTCTCATGTTCTAGGTGGATTGTACAGTGTTGGTGTGATTCATCCTGAAGTTTATGTTGCAGTCAGGCAGCCTTTTGGTTAGTATGTTGAATGCTGCATATTTCATGCTTGGTTTAGCTGGGTTCACAGAGCTTTCCATAAACCATGCAGTTCTAGAAAGAAATTTATAGGTTTGAAGGAGTAACCAGTTACACAGGGCAAATGGCACTGTCTCCGATTACAGTATGAAAGGAAGTTTGGGTTTACCACTAATTGCAGATAAAAATTAATATTTGCAAAGGAGACACGTATGATTTATTTTTAAGTGTTTTCTGTTTCCATAATGAAATTTCCTTTGGATTTAAGTACAGTCATTTGTAGGAAAAAGCGGAGGTCTGTGGCTCATTAGTTTCTGGTGGTTGTCAGAAGTCATTAATCAATTGCCCCTTTTACCATCATAGGTCCTAATTCAGCAAAGCATTTAGGTGCATGCTTAACTGTAAGCATGTGTTTCAAAGCACTTTGTTAAATCAGGGCTTTAATGTGGTTCAAGCTTGCTGCATTTCTTTCCAAGTCTAAGATTACCCTGAAATGATAGCTAATACATCAGCTAAGGTACCATGTACCTTCCTCACCTGTCTTTCTAAAAAGTGACATGCAAGGGGAGAAAAAATGGGTCATTTTTTCTTTCTGTCCCCTTTCCCATCTTCTTCAAATCCTACCTCAAATGGAGGCATATGTACTGAATAGTAGGGCATATGAAATGGTAGCAAGTCAGGAACAAGAAGAGTAAAATGAGGGGAAAGCATCTTCCACTTTATTGTTCTGAACTCTCTGATCTCTGTTTTTGCTACAGCCCACTTGACTATGTGGAGGAAAGGAGAAGGTAGAGCTATGTTCTGATATGGCCAGGTGAATTCTGGTACTCAGTAATCTTGTAAGAGATGTACAGTGAGGGGGACTTGAATTTCATTCTCCCAAGCACTACTTCTCTTGTGAAATTTACAGTGGAAATTTCAGGGGTGATGAAAGGTCAAGACTGAGGGTTATGTTCTCAGTCCCAGTCTTGTCCACTTTTTCGGTGCAAAAAGGATGCAATCCAACCACAGCTATCCTGTGGAGAAATTCCCTGGCAGAAATAGCATCCCAGCTGGCACAAAGCCAGCGGAACTGGCCCCTGTGTCCACCTTCCCCATTTTTACTCCAGTAAGAGAATCCAAGGAACCGGAGGTGTTTTTTTCCCCAGTATGTTTATTCATACATGATTCATATTTTAGTAGAGATGACTGAGAGCTGTCAGAAATTACAGCAGTTACTAGATCAATACGATTTTTATGTATCGGCAGGAGGTTGGATGCCTTGACAGTAAAGGGAACCAGTCTTACAGTCCCTTCAGGATTTGTTTGACATAGGAGAGACTATAGCCCTTATGTACTTTTTCCTCCTGGTCTATGAAAGTCAAATCTGCCCAGCAGTGACAGCCACAGTATCACTCAAAGACCTTGATTCACTATGGATTCACTATTCACTAGGGATGCTGCCTGTTGAATCATCAGCACCACTTTTTGATGAACTTATGTTTCCTTTGGATTTCCTCCTCTCAAATGTTGCTGTCACTCAAACTTGTTTTGCTTGTGAAGTCTGACATCATCTCAGCCTGAGGTTGTATGTGGGAAGGAAGATGACTTCATTGATTCATGTTTCCATTTTTTTTTCCCCTTTCCGTGTTTGACAGCAACAAAGGAATTTTGCACATAAACCTTTGCTATGTACATTGCATATATGGAAACGACAACTGAGCTTTTCCTTTCAGACTGAAGCAAAGCCTCCATTGCTCGTAATGGACCTCGACTCTGCAACATGCAATCAATAGATTAATGTGGAAAATTTTGCATGCTTCCTTTGACTTTCTATCAGTATTGTCTCTATCCCAGAGAAAAGAAATGAAAACACTTTGTTATCTTTATTAATAGTTTTATACCACACTGGTGAGGAGCTCAAGCACTGTTTATGTTGAGAAACATTCCCAGACCTCAAAGACTTAAAATCTGAACAGATGAGAATTAAAGGGCAGCAAGGGAAGAACTGAGGCAAACCCCTGCCCCCAATCTCACCCCAAACCCTTTCCCCAAATCACGTGGCAAAGTTAGTCTCATCTTGAGTCTCAGGTCACAGCTTTCTCTTTTGCTGCTAAAAGGTTGTCTTTCAAGGGCTCAAACTGTTTTCTGTAGCTTGACTGAAAATGGTGGCAGTGGCTGCCTCCATAGCATGCTTTTCCTCTGGGACCCTGAAGAGAACTGTCATCCGTGCCAGTGGAGGAATGTTTTTGGTAAAGATTGTTTTGCCAATCTAGCATGAGTTACTGAGTCAGGTAAAAGCAGAGACTCTTTCTGTGGTGCTGTTTTTTTCAATTTGGAATGTGTTCCTTTGAAAGATTTTGGTTTTTCAAGGTCAAAGCAACACTTAATAGAAGTTTTAAGATAGTTCTCAGTTTTCTTTCATGCTTAGGTCATGTGATCGCTTAGAATTCCCAGTTGCCTTGTGCTTTTTTTAACCTGCAAGAAGTTTAGGGGGCTTCACATTTGATACCTCTGAGCACCATGTGTTTGAGTACTGCAGATCCATCAGGAGCAGAATGAGATGGGCTCTGCAAAGCTGTGCACAGGGCAAGGTAGTCTTTTAGCATATATGTGTATACTACTTTGAAGCAGTCACTTGAGAGTCCTTGCTCTAGGGAAAGTAGGAAAGGGAATATCCAAGAAAAGGGATCATTAATAGTAAATTGTATAATTATTTGTCACGATAAACCATCCAGTCCTGACAGATGCTGAGCAAATATAGGTGGCCCTGGAAAGTGTGAATCCTTATCCATTCATAGAAGACACTCAGCAACAGCAGAGATGTGATCTTGAATAATTAAATAAAAAGCTTGTATTTGTTTCTAGGTCATGAAGTTTAACAAAAGAAAAAAAAAAAAAGAAAAAGGAAAGAATGGACTGGGAACACAAGGAGAAATGGTGGGATATGTGTGATTAATACAGATTTAACTTTGCTATCTGTGATGACGGTATGCAGTGATGAAGTGGATGTGTTCTGTGATTTATTTTCTTCTACTTTAAAGTAGTGGAGCTCTAAAAAATGACTAATGAACCTCCTTTCAAGGTTCATATCTATGACCTAATTCATATGTGCAGGAATATTGTCTTCCCCTTAACTGCAGCAGAAAGTTGAGAGTTGCGCATCCAAAGAACGTTAGAGGCCAAAGCAGAGACCCTGGACAAGATCCAGCACAAATAGCTGCATTCCAGTGAAAACAGGAATCAGATGTACAGTGCGGATGATAGTCTAATTGGCAGATGCTATTTACCATATGTTAATTGCAAATTGTATTGTTAGTTGTGATGTTGATTAAAGCAATAACTAGAGCAGTTCCATGTAAGATGCTGAGTTGTTAAAAATAATTGTTTTAATCAAAGCATTTTTATCAGGGTATGGTTGAAACTTATTCTTTAGAACAAAACCTTGTTAATGTGCATTGTTCATAAACTCAATCGAAACATATTGGAACACACAGGACTAGTTTCCACAGAGAAGTTATTACCTAAAAAAGGGGCCTGATGTACTTTTGTACTATAGAAGATAGTATGTTTTGTATGTTTGCACAGTGTATTTTTGCGCTACATATATTGCAAGATCTATCAGTGTATAGTTATCAAGAAATTCTACTGTAATTGCAAAATCATAGAACAGCTGAGGTTGAAAGGGTTCTCTGTGGATTTTGTAGCCTGCCCCCTCTCTACTTGGCTAAATTAAGTAGGCCATGCTTGTGATCAGTTGGGTTTTGAATACCTATAAGGATGGAGACTCTGTGAACTCTCTTGAACTTCATAAAGTTCCTGTGGGACCATTTCTTCAGCTTGTCGAGGTCCCTCTGAACAACACCACAACCATCTGGTGTATCACCTACTCCTTCCAGTTATATATTGTCTTCAAACTTTCTGAGGGTGGACTCTTCCATCATCCAGGTCATTAGCAGAAATGTACCCAGTATTGGTCCCAGTGTTGACCCTGGTTTACACCACTAGTGACTGACTTCCCATCGAGTTTCATAATACTGATCTCAACCTTCTGGGCCTTGACAGTTCTTCCAGTTTTCAGTCCATCCCTTTGTATGTCTATGTGGATGTTGTATGCTATAAGATGAGTGTCAAAATCCTTACTAAAGTTGAGATAAACAACATCCACTGCTCTCCTGAACTCAAAAGAGTCTTAAAAAAATAGGCTAATTTGTCCATGCTTGGAGTGTTACGACATCTTTAAATGTAAATAAGTGTAACCAGGAGTAAAAATTAGATTATCTAAACCTGATTCTTTTCAGTCTCGGCTGAAGGCGATACATAGACTTTTTTCAAAGATACAAGGTACATAAATCCTATTAAAACTTACAAGGCATGGGCACTTAACTGTTATATGTGCCTTCAGCAATCTATACTTTGCGTTTCCTTAGAAACATGCTGTTTTGCCAATTACTAAGCCTAGTACAAAGAATAAAGCCAGCAGTAGAATGATCAGTAACCAAATTCTATTGTATACAAAAGGGTCAGTACATGGGTGACTGCTGGGGGTACAAACAAGTCAACCAGATTACACATAATAGACATCAACCCCAGCAGCCCCAGGAACCATGCAGCATGGCCAACAACCAGTGGAACAAACAAAGCAATAAAGTCTCCCATAGAAGAGATGGGAGACAGCCAAGCCAAGAGGCTAATAACATAGGATAGAGGCAAACTCATGTTGTTCCCACAAAACCTGCGTTCACAAGCACCAAACCTGACCGGGGTCCAGTTGCAGGGAGAGTTAGGAGGTCTTTCCCCAGCAGGGAAACTCTGCAAAGTTGCATCTGCCTCACAGACAGACACTCCACCCTTCCTGCAAGTGGTCCCAGCTTTTATCCCCAAAGCAGGACACCTGGCACTCATTTACCCAATGCAGGGCACCTGGGACTCATTTACCCAATGGTTTTCCCTGCAAGGTCAGACGCACCTTGGAGGAAAGCCAAAAGGCAAACTCATCCCCTCCTTTTGAAGGACTGTGGGAACCACCCATATGTCAACCTTAATTCAGGGCTCAAACCATAGCACTTCACATGCATTTTGGCCAAGCCAAGTACTTGTTTTTCAGAACTCATTTTTGACCCTGAGAGCAAGGCAAGAGTGGGCTGTGATCTTGAAGAACCTCTTCCAAGGTTCTGGGATCAAAGCTTCTCCATTAAGATCACTTTAGTACTTTATTTCCAAGTTTATTTTATAAAAGGCTGGTAAGTGATCACAGTCAAGTTACTGATATGAACAATGTATCTTATAGATATCAGTGGAAAATAGCATTGCTCATTAGTCATAGTAACTAACAACCCATTAACATGCTGATTTCTCTTAAAGCGTATATTCTATCCCATTGTAAACTGTTTATGACTAGAAGCTTGATAATTCTTAGTAGCTTGTTTATTAGTGCTTAATATTAGCGTTATCTGTGTTTTGCTTTCTCTTACGTTATCCTGCACCCAGAATGAAACTTGTGATTTTTTTGTGTTTATTGTGGTGAAGTAGGTTGGGCAAAATGATCTTAAAGTTCTTTTCCAACCTAAATGATTCTATGAACGTTTACCCTGGTTTTGTTCTCCTTTAAAATCTCTAATTACTTGATGCAGCCATCTGTAGGCATAAAAAGGGATTGTTCTCTCAGTTACTAGGAGTAAATATTATAACACATAGAGCATCATACCCCCAGTGCAGATGCTGGTATAAAATGGAGCTCAGGTTGTGTCTTGTAGACAAATTTCACTTAGAACGTGGAGGCTGAAAATCAGTCTTTGGACTATGTAAAGTGTGTGACAAGGACTGAGCCTCTTATGTTGTATTGTCTGTGTGGTGTTGAGTATTTCATAGTAGAGGAAAGAGTAGGGGAAAACTGTTGCAAGAAAAAGGATCGAAATGGTGTGCTCATCCTTCAGACCAGTCCAGCAGGCACCTTGCTGTAGTTCCTCTCAAGTACAAAGTGGTCCCAGAATTTATTCTCTGGGAGACCACCTGCAGCTATGACCATGGTAGTTTGTATTGTTAAGGCTGAGCCATGCTTCAGCTGTACCTCACTCCTTGCATTCTTTTAAATTACTTTTGTTCAAGTAGCAGGGCTGTCCACCTTCACATGGGTTGTAGAAAGTTATCCAAAAGGTAATGGAGCTAATCATGACTTTTCTTTTGGCATATAGTCTTATTCTCAAAAACGTACTGAAAATCCCACCACTGGCACATGCTTGTGGATACAAGAGTACTTGTAGTGTGCTTCCTTTATACGAGTGCTGAGGTTTCCCTTTGTGCTTAAATTGGAAAGAAGCTGACTTTCTGTCTATGTTCTACAGTCAAGTAGTCAGCTGGCACCATGTCACTATAATGAGTTTTTAAGCTGTACCAGCAGACATGAGGAAAAATCTCCTTTTTATTTCCTTAAAAAAATCAAACCAACCAACCAAAAAACCCACCCAAAGCCCAGTATTTCACACAATCTAGTGAGCAGTGTGTATTGCTTTGCGAGATTGATATATATCCATTTTCTCAAAGTGGAAGGAACTCCAAGTAGGGGAAATCACTGTGTTGAAGGAGAGGCTACTTTGATTTACGTCATCTTCAAAGTGTTTAGGCTTCCAGTCACACTCTAAGCTCTCAAACTGAAATATCTATGACTACCCAGGGATTTGTAAGGGCTTAGCTGCATCTGTTCAGAATTGTACTTCTCACTGAAGTAGTGAAGCTTTCTCTTCCTAGAAGCTGTTTGTGTATTAGCCAAAGGATGCAGTTGTAAAGGCAAGGTTGAACTGGTGAAATTTTGTGTGGGATTTTGTGGTGTTGGTTTTTTTTTCCTTTTCTGCTCTAGCAAGAAAGTTTACTTAGATGGTGTGGTCCATAATTACTTGCCTGTGAACATGTTACCAGGGAGATGATGCATGCGGCACTGGAACAGAGCAAACAATGCTATGACTGCTATGTAATTGAGGTGGGTATTTGAAAATGGTGATAAAACAATCCACAGCAAAATGTGCAGCTCTGAGAAGAGAGTAATTTTTATGAGTGTTTGTCCTAAAACTGTGAGAGCTTGGTTTGCAATTGGTTGGTCTGCTCATGAGTCTTAGGCTATGGACACCTCATGGAAGAAGTGCAAATGATTCAAGAAGACTTGAGATTTCATGTGAGAGTGTAGATGTACATATCACGTACCACTTCCTAATGCACTCAGGGAATATCTTCCTCTTTAAACGAATGAAGAAAGTAGATAAGTGGATATTTTTTAAGCTTTATGTCCTGTCAAGAATCCCAGTGAGGCAAGAACCCTGAAGACTGTGGCATACAAGTAGAAAATTTTGATTATAGACAATGTCTCAGCTTTCTTATGAATGTTCATCTGGAATTTTATTAGAGGTATCTTGAAGTAAGAATGTTGTACAGTATGATGGCTGATAAATCACAGTCTCTCCGTTAACTATATAGACATTTTTAACTGGGTGTGATCTTTACGACGTCTGGTCAATTACCAAGCACAGATGATCCTACTTGCAGTTCCAGTAGGGCACTAAAGATATTGCTGCTATTTTCTTTGCTTAGAATAAGAAAGTGCTTGGGGCTTGTCTGAAGCTTTCTCTCTTTTCTCCTTCCTCCTCCTCCCCTTTATTTTTAATGGTTTGGATATATTTTGTGGATGTATATAAAGAGACCCTTCAATCTATGTAAAGTGTGTGCTTGGATTCTGCCTCAAACAAGGAAGTCAACAGCAACAGAATTGCTATTTCTAGTGAAGACAGCAGTTTATCATCTTCTGCCACATTTGTCACTGCCTTCTCCCTTTTCAGAGCATACTACTGAAAGAATTTGACAGAAACCAGTTTTGTGTTTCTAGGAAATGAAGCATTTGTTTCTTTCAGATAAAGTTGCCTTCCCCCCCACCCCCTCCCCCGGTAAAGAAAACCAAATGAAAAAAAAAAAATCTGCTCCACTGTTTGACACTCTGAGTGGTGTTCACTCACAGAACGTGTCTGTGACTGTACAAGTCATTTATTTTCCCTTTGTTACAATCAGCCTATTGTAATTAGAACAGAAATTACTCCTTTCTTCAAAGGTTTGTTGTGAGATTGAAAACTGCGAGTCACTCAGTACTGCAGTGGAAGTCACATGCATACCATAGACAAAACCAAAAACTTCACTGTGGCTGAATGTTGACTAGAAGTGAGTAGACATATAGTTGTGCTTGTGTATTGCAAGAAACCATACAAACTTAGCCGGGGAAGAGATAATGTATTACCTGAAGCCTTCCCTGTGTGGAGCTTCAACCATGTTCCTCTCCTGCTGGGATGCAGCTCTCTTGATTTTCCATAGATATGCAAAGGGCAATGTCATGTATGGAATCAGTGATTTGCTACTAGAAGGACCACTAAAGCTGCTGTCCCACTCTGACACCCTGAATGGAAAATGCAAAGTAGCCAGGTATTACCTGGGAGTCAGTTTGTGCCTAACTGGGCTGACATAGCTGCTGCTGCTGTCACTGGTACTCTGTCAGCTTTGTAGATCAGAGAAAGACTTCATTCTATGAGACTGCTAATCCAACATCACTTAAAAACCTCATAATTACTTATTTCGTTGCCCCTCTCCCTCTTAAATTCAGCATAGAAACAAGTTATTGCTGACGTACAACAGTGGGAGCATACTATCAGTTTTCACAGTCTTGTTGCCAAGTGATTGAATTTGTCACTGTTGCAGAGAAGGTGAATTCCTGCCGTGTGGAGCTGGCATTCCAGGCATTGTACTGCAATAGTGAGGTCTATGGGAAAAAGTCAAGGAGCACTCTCTGGAGGAATTATGTCTGCCAGTCCAAATTCCAGCTGAGGAGTCCCTAGATGATAAGTATTTAGAAAGTTTCTACTCTCTAGTTGGTAGAAGTCCAAATTAGAAAAATACCTGAGATGATGAATGGCTTGGAGGAGAACAATCTAATTGTTTTGATGAAAGCTGTTTTGTAGATCAAGCTCAGAGCTACAACATTAGTCAGCTAAGTCTCAAACCCTCATTCTCTCTTTTTTTTTTTTTTTTTTTAATTTTCCCCCTTTGATTATCTATTTTTAATCTATTTCTGGAAAGATAAGTAGAACGAACCATGCTGCATGAAGTATTTGTTATTGTAACGCTTTTTGTGCAGTTCTCCTATCTGACAATAAAACAACACAGATTTCTTCTCTGTTAGTGTGTCGGCCTCTTTTCTCTAAGCAAAATCAAGCAGTGCAGCTTATCTCTTTCTGTGAGATAAAGAGAACATGCACCACTGAGGATATTATAAATATAAAAGAATATGATAATGTCTTGAATGTGACACCGTGCAGCTGCAACAAGCCCCAGCCTTAAGCTGGAAGAGCCGTAAGAGTTGCTTTAGGCCTCCAGTGTAATGGACCTAGCTCAAGCCTACTGCTAATCTTGTACCTGCTAATCAGTTCTCAGGTTGGTCTCATTCCCTCTGTGCCAACTGTTCTCCCTGTCTTTATTTTCTTTTATGCTTCTATATTACTGCTGTCCTTCCTCTGTTTTTAACATCCTCTTTCCCATCACTTTAATTTCAGTGTCCCCTTTTCTTCCCTGTGTTGTGTGTTTTAGGTGTGGGTTTTTTTGCTTAAAGGATAGGGCAGATTTATTTCTATAACTACTTCCATCAGTTTCTTTCACTCAACCACCAGTGGTAATGTTATTTCTGGTCTGCATAAAGTAGGTGCTAGTTTATCACAGGGTAAGGTAGGGTGGTCTAATAGGTTTAAAAGCATTGGGACTGTGGAGACCAGAGTTCCTCTCTCTGACTTGTCAAAACAAATGAAACTAAATCGGTGATAATGTCATGTCATTGTCATGGTGTAACATTTATTCTGGTTGTGCAGGCTTCTGCCATTTCAGCTAAAATAGTTGCTCTCTGGACAGGAAGAAGTCATAACTTGGCATCCATTTAATGGTTGAAGCTAGATATCATTTCATATCTGAACTGCTTCATTCCCAGATTTTCAAGAAGACCAGGAAAGGAAGATGGAGAATATTCAAATGGGAATGTTCTTTTAACTGTGGTTTTGTATAGTACGTGGTGGGAGAAATTGGTGGACTGGGAAACTATTGTTTAGTTTTGTATATTTCTACAACAAAAAGATCACAGAAATCCTGAGTCTGACAAGAGGGTTCTGTTTTAAAATAAGAAATACATAAAATTTAAGTGTCAGTCTTCTTGAATTCCACTTAGTGAATGAATCCTGATATCTATATGATACTTCACTGTTTATTAATCTAATGTGACCCTTATAGAAAGGTTGCTTTGGACAAATGGCATCACTACATAAAATTATTAAACTCTCCTTGAGTGTTGTTAACAATGAGAGCTGACAATAGACAATATCAACTAGTTTTCCATGAGAGACAAAGAAATATCAAAGGGCTGTAAACAGCATTCCATTTTCTGTTGCCAGATGAAGATGGGACATGGGATGGTCTTAAATGGTTTCCCCATTTTGGCACATGCTTACATTTTCAGTGGCCTAGCTTCTCCGTCTGAGATTTAAAAGACAAAAAGTGCTATTATCATATCACAGGAGGCTCACAGCCTTTTAAACCACAGAAGAATCATTGAGTTACTCTTCACTGATACGGCTGCCTTTCTGAATAAAAGCCTGATGGCATTTCTAAGTGACTTTACTAAAACTCTTTCCTGCTAGAGAGGATTTCTTATCTTCCATTTGTATTTTTGAGTTTTGCTTTGGTTTCTCTGCCCTTTTTAGTATTTGCGTGATTGTGTGTACCTCCCTGCCATTATTCAGACAATGGAACAAACCTCCCAAAGCTTTTGCTTTGTTTTGGTTTTCAGATTGAGTTGTTGCAGATCTTGAATAAAGCAAAAATACTGTGCGAAGGACAGCAGAATCCTGTTCAGTAGAAAGAATGAAGAAGTTCTTATTTTGATAGTCAAATAGTCACCCTATCTGGAAAAGGAAGAGTTTAACTGAGAAGCCTCTCCGATTTCTCTGTTTTCATGCAACCCTTAGACTGAAGCAACAAGTGACCATCTGAAAGATAAAACCATCCCTTCAATCATGTTTAATTGAACTAAATTCTATTCTTACATGGAAATAGGTGTAAAACTCAAGGAGGTTGAAGTGAGGCATGTTTAAGTTTGGCCAGTGCAAAGTTATTTTCCCCACCTTTCTCTCATTTTCTAATGCTGAATCCAATTTTGTGTTGCCACAGAAGAGAATTAATGTTCATAGAATAACTTTTAGTTCTGTTTCAATGCTTAATTACCCAGAAAAGTAGTTCTCTGTTGTGTACTGTTGGTCACCAAGCTGTTGAATTATTTACATTTGGTTGGGATGAGGAATAACATTAGAGTTCCAAAGGCTTTTTATTATTTTTTTTTAATACGGTTTGGGCAAAGACTTGAACTCTCACTAGTTGCAGCAACACTTCTTTGTAAGCCAATGTCCTTGAGACAAAACAAATATATTGCTCTGCCTAATGTGGTTTTCTTTCTTCTTCCAAAAAATATGCAAAGCATAAAGAAAAACATTTTGCAACCCAGTATCCTCTTTCTCCTATGCTTACTGTTGCATTGCAAATAGTATGTATTATGCTACTTAGTTAGCTAACCTTATGTTCTGTAGTCAACCACAAATTTTCTCTGGAGTCAGTGGAAGACTCAGATACTAGAGGAATCTGGATGTGAGTTAGCAGACACTGACCAGAGCTGGATGAAAAATTAATTCTGTCTTTATATTTTCACAAATTCAGAATCTTTCTGGAAATGCAATGAGACGCACAGAAAGACGTAAGGTAGAAAAGCAGATAGACACTTTCAGTCTAATTCATTCCTTGCAAGACTGAAGGTTCAGGACTCTTTTTAGAGCTGCTCTGCAGTGAGTAATTAAATATTCTATTCCCTTTGTCAGTGGACTTTTTAAATGAAAACTGGAATGACTTCAGATAGATGCAAGCAAGTCCTATTCCAGAACACCCCTTAGGCTGGTGACTTGCTGTGCATGATGGTACTTATCTGAGATGCAGGAGGTATATGCAACTATTTTTACTTCACCTGAATTCTCTTTTGTCACAAGTCAGCTCAATGACTAATCATTAGATAGATCTTTTTTTTTTGATTCAAACAGAACTTATGCCTTTACTCAGTTGAAGATGGATATTTCTATAGAAAATTTCAATTTCATTAATCTATTTTGCAGGAGGTTTACCCCATCAGATCCTACATGTTTTATCAGACCAATTGCAACTGCCTCTAGTTACGTATTTCATATGAATTATAGACAAAAACACCTTAAAAAAATGTAAATAACTAGTAAAGCAGATGGGGAGGGAGTAAGTAAAAGTTGATTAAGCAAGATAAGATTATGAAATGTGACGTGGAAGCAGTGTGGAGAAATAATTGCAATAAGGCTGGTCTGTGGCTATGACCTTGGTAGCAGAAATCTTCTCTGAGGTCAAGCACAATAAAAGCACATAAGAAATGTATAAGATAAATGAATGAAAAACATAAGGGTGAGAGGCTAATGAGATAATCAGCTTTTATAAGTAGTTAACCTTTGAGTCCTTGGATGTATGAAAAGTCTGAACCAAGTCTTTGGATTATTTGTTTTTTTTCTGCTAGTGACTTCACATCTGTTTATGAAGTGAGGACTGCAAAGAAGCAGTGTAAGACCTTTTAGTGGTCTTGGACACAAGCAAATTCCATAAAAACCAGGACAAACCCCTATCCAGGCATGAATAAAAGCTGCTTTAATAATTGATTCAAGAGAAGCAAGGATGAACTTGGAAGGATTAATGTGGGTCTGCTGAAACTTTCATTAAAAACCTGTCCAAAGAGGGCCATTATCATTTATACTCATGCATTCTCAGGCCATGCAGTCTTGCATACTTGTATAGCCAGCAAGGAGGTCAGCAGTGAAGATGAAATAGTTAACAAAATTAAAATGATAGTCTCTGACTATTTTGAATCAAGGAGCTATTCATGTAAGAGAAAGAGAATGCCTTAAAAATAGGTGGCTCTGTGTGGTACTGCATACTGACCTAAATTTTATGACCATGTTTTTTCTGCAAAATCTATAAATACTTTTTGGGGGGAGGGCAAAGAGGGGAGAGAGGTTAGGAGGAGAATGAGAATGAAGTAAAACAAAATTCCTTTTTTTTTTTTTTTTTCCCTTCTTAAAATGGAATGCTAACCAATCCCTTGGCAACAAAGCCCATGTTTATTTTTAATTAAAAAATAACATAGCTGAGTTGACTTCAGTTTTCCCAGCTGCTATTCTTCCATCACAACAGCTCTCTGGCCTCTTCTCCCTTGCTGATTTCTTTCATCATTTGCACTTAGCTTGTATGTGTTACATGGATTTTATGTAATATTTCCTACCATTGAAAGCAAGGCTAACACTCTAAACATGTAGCTGGGGCTTAGTCATCTAGATTCTCATCTATAGTACCTGAGCATGCCCTTCCTTTTGGAAAAGTAGTAGGTGTGACCAGAATAACTATTTAATGTGCACATTCCTTGCTGTTTATATGGCTGCCAAGCGAGGAGAGATTTAAACTGCATATTGAATTTATGAGTTGTAGTTCATTAAAATAAATGGAGTGGGTTTGGCAAAGCTCAGGTATCACTGAGCATGCAGGTAGTGTTTGAAGGTTGACTAGCAGCCTTGGTGGTTTTTCTTTAGATGATCAACTGCAAACTGCCAGTTTTTGTGTTTGCGCACCAGGTGAAAAGTTAGAAAACAGACATGCTTGACATGCCTTCTCCAGCAACTTCTTTTCCTCCATCTGTGGGGCAGAACAGGAAGAAGTCAAGGTGATGATCCATTTCTCAGCATGTCATGACAGAGCTGAATACTTATATAGTGGAGAAGATGGTGTCCATCTGTAACAATCAATCTGCTTTTCTGAGTGGACTAAAATTTAAGTATTTGTGTGGACATTTAGAGGCACTTGAGTATTCAGGAGTATGTGGTACTTTCTGCGGGCATTTTTAAGCTAACTAAAGTTGAGACAGTAATGCTACAGCCTTAAAGTTTCATGTACCAGCCATCCATACTAAACTTTGCAAGCAGCAGTGGGAACTGACAGCATCAAAGCTGCAGCTATTCCCAGACAGAAATGTAGTAGCTAGAATAAAAGTAGTGGTTTGTTGGGTCACTGGAACCATGGAAGAAGATATAACTATAGGTATTAATCGCCAATAATGTTACTACTGGGACAGTCTTTGCGATGCGTGAATTGCAAGCTTTCTATATATAATATAGCCACTTCAAAAAACAGTTATTTGCACTGGTTATTCCTGAATAAGTGGCAGCAGTTTAGTGTACTAGGATATTTTTCCTCTGTGGAAGTTTAGCTCTCTAGAAGCTAGAAAGCCAGAAAGGCAAGGAGAAATTCATATGAATGTTATCTAACCTTTTTGAGGCCCAAAAAGGACTTGAGAGAGATTAGACAGTTCTGGAAAGACTTCTATGATTACTCTTATTTTACCTGGACCAGTTTGCTCTTCCCTTGTTGTATACTACTTGAGAAATACAAAACCAGGTGAAATATAAGAAAGATGATTCTATATCATAGAATTCTACGATTCTATGACATGTGCCTGTCTGGGCTAAGTTGGATCTGTCATAATACATGGAATGCTTGACAACTGTTGTGATGCCACTGTGAACCTTATGATGTTTGTTCTGAGAGTTCTTAAGAAATGATTCAAGAATTCTCATTAATTTCTGATTTCTGCCTCATAGTATTTGGAAATATTTTCCTGAATCCAAAATGACTGTGGTAGGACTGAACACATGCATTATTTAGGAGAAGGTGCTTGCCATGTCAGCCTTTCATAAGTGGTAAAGTTTGCTGTCATGATGAACTGTGGGATCAAATGTTCCCCTCCACAAAGTTTGGCAACATTCATTTTTACAGTGTCATTTTGGCTTATTATAGAAACGTTCCCCAAGGACTAACCTAGAAAACTTGAATCAAACCTTCTGCACCCAGGGGAGTGTGTTCTCTAGGGGACTTTCTGCTATCCTATCTCCACAGAAAAACCCATGTGAAGTGAAGCCACAGAAGAGGTTCACATGAACCTTCCCTGCTGAGGGAATGCCTTCATTTGCACAAAGTTCTTTTCTGAACTGCTTTATTTTTATGGGAGCTGTGAGCTCCAGGATCCACAATTAGTAACTTTTAGTGCTGGCACTAATCCTGTCAATCAGAATTCTTCTCAGAAACACCATTAATTAAACTTTCCTGAAAAGGAAAAGCTCACAGAATTTCCCCTGCAGCTCCCTCTCTCCTGACACCTATCCCCAGCAGTGTGTTTACATTCAAAAACTGAAGACAACACAGGAGAGGAAAAAATCAGAGCTTTCACAAGAGACAACCTTTTTGTTATTACAGACTTATTTTAGCTGCCATACTGCTTGTCTTGAGCAAATTCTTTCATTTGTCATGTTGAATGATGCTAGCAGCTGTCAAAATATACTTTAAAGCAGCCAGTTTCCCTTTACTGTCTGTTGCAAGTGACTTTTCTGAATTATTATGCAGTGTCCTTTATGGATTATTAATAATTTGGATTAGAGAGCTAAGATTTCTGTAACCCTCTTCTGACAGAGACAATGAATTTGCAAGGAATTTAGGACTCCTTGTTAGCAGTAAATTGTTTCCCTCAGTAGTATATTCTGTAGCAGACATGCCTGTATCCACTGCCAATAATATAGGGGAGCTTATATTCAATCTCCAGATGATCAAAAAGTGATATGGCAAGCTTTGGTTATCAAATTTTAAAATGTTTGTTCTTCCAGATCACAATTGGAAAATTTGAAAGGGGAAAAACCTCCTTGAATTGTCTTTTCCCTTCTGTGCATGTCGCTGCTCTGTTGGAGAGATAGGTTTACAAGAGGAAAAAGGGCTGTTCTGGAACAGATTTGGGCTGTTCTTGCAGCCATGGATGTCCATGTGAGAACAGCAGACCTTGAGTGAAGCAAGTGAAGAACACAACCCTCCGTTTATTCATGTGGGCAGCAACTGCTGATCAAAGCAGGAAGAGATGAGGCGTCTGGTTTTCTACTAATGTGAATGCCACTGCTGTGTGGTGAGCAAATGGTTTCTGCTTAGTAGACTGAACACGGCCAAAGAAGGAAGCAAGTGCTATATTTGCATGGCTGAGGATGGTGTTCCAGCCCACATCTGCTCAGATGCACACATACTTTGCTTATTTGTTAGCCTCTGCTTTCAGAAATAACCACACAAAGAGCTTGCAGTCTACTTCCACATGGTATGAGTTTTATCTAGTCCTCCTTTTGGTTGTGTTTAATTTCAGGAAGAAGTTCATTTTCTTTCCTGTCTTCTTCCAAGAATGAAAGAATGTATGTAGGGCTGTCATTGTATCCAAAAGATGTTCACTTCTATTGAGGGTGTACCATTGTGTGTGTGAGAGGAATGACTATTCTCCAAAATATTAGGGTACTCTACTGCTGAGGTCAGTGTAAGGATAACTGGCATTTTAAGATCATGGAGAAGAAATATGCCATTTTCTGAAACTTTATAGATCAGATGAGTTACTGTTTAAAAGGATATTAGCAGCTTGGCTGAAGGGAAGATACAGGTCTTTCTCTTTCACAGACTTTCTCCCTTAATGTGTATAGCTGTCTGCCATTATTTAAAAGACCAATCACAATTACAAGCTCTGATTCAAATTTGTAATTAAGAACATTAATTGAGTAGCATAGTACATAGGATGGGGCATGCTCAGGGTGCCCCTGAGTCTAGCTCTGGAAAACCATTCTGTGTACTGCTGTGCTCATGGCATTGAGAATGGACTGAAAGTTAGGTCCAGTGGGCCCCCAAGAACTTGAACTGTAAAGGGTGAATGGATATTGGAGAAGGATTTCTTTCCTCACTGCTTTTCAGATCTCCAGTATATTCTGCAGCTGGGCTGGAAGAGGCACTGCTGACAGCATGCTTTTTCTTTCCCTGACTCTTTACCTCCAGACCCTGAACACATCTGAACAATCAGGGCTACCAGCCCTGCATGTAATACAACCTGTATGGTTTGACCAGAAAATGTGATGGAATGGGAAACATTTTCCTACAGCTCACATTCTCCCTATGAATCTACACTTACTGATACTTTTCTGCTTTGCTGAAATCCTCTTCAGATGAGCCCACAGAAAGATGAAGCTGTAATGGTCTGACTGCTTCATAACATTTGAAAACTGTCAATGGTGTATTCATGTAACTACATGTTTGAAAGATGAAAGTATTTCCTTGAAGACCTGTGGGCTGTGTCTTAATGGTCATTCTTCAACTTAGATTAAGATGGCACTTGAACTCTGAATCCTTTCTTTAATAATATATTTGCATATATAACACAGTGTTATATTAAGGTCAATGAGAATAGCTATTTGATCAGAAACTTGTAATGTGTAGCTTCATCCCTCTTGTACCTGGATAATAAACTCTTTGGGAGCAAGAAGGACCATTTTGTCCTACTGCTTCTATAGCACCCAGAAAGCTGGTGCTTCATGATACTACTGGACTCCTAACACTAGCAGTCCTAACACTGACAAAAAAAATTTTTAACTAGGCGATGATTGCAGCCCTCTGGAAAGTATTGCTCAGGTATAGCAAAGTGTCTGTGTTCAGCAGAGCAGGTAAATGGGTGCTTAGCTTGAAGTCAATGGGCTTTGCCTCTATTTTTGAAGTTAAACACTAAGTTAAGTGTATTGCTGCATGAAAGGTGTTTTTATTTATTTTGGACACTGATGTTTTGTACTGATAAACTGCTTGTAAGTGGTTAGGTGAGCAGTTCACGGGAGAAAACATGCCTCTTTAGGTCATCCTAGAAAACAAATTCTTTGGGTACCTGTTTAGATAGGAATGGATGAGTTCAAGGCTTCCTATTCCCCTCTTCTGTTGGCAGCACTGGTTTGCCAAACACTGTAATGAAAAGCCTTCTTTGTGCTCATAGCACATCTGAGGAAAAGTTGAAAAGTTTTATTTAAGTGTTCCCTTTGTAGTACCTTCATAAATAAATAAACTGCATGGCAACCCTGACAACATAAAAATCAAAAGGAGAAAAGGAGATCTGGAAGAAATGGGTAAACAAAGAAATACTTCACCTAGACCACTTTTTAATAAGGTGGTTTCCTGCTCTCCTTTTCATGACTTGAGGGGAAAAAATAATTTGCACAAGAGCCAATACTGAAATTATGGGTAAAAATTCCTTGCTGTAACTGAAATGAGATTCAAGTTTAACAGCCATTCTATGTCTGTCACACACTTTGACTCTTGAGGGGGGAGGGATGATGACAAAAAAGACAGAACATGACTCTTCTCAGTGATACCCAGTGAAAGGACATGAGAAAGCGGACACAAATGGAAATACGGAAAACTCAATTTAAAATAGGGAATGACTGTATTACTGTAAGCGATCAACACTGGAACAGATTTCCCAGGTAGGTTGTGGAGTCTCCATCCTTGCGAGATATTCAGACCCCAGGAGGACATGATCCTGGGCAGCCTGCTTTTAGCAGGGAATTGGTCTAGACGATCTCCAGAGGTGCCTTCCAAGCGGAACTGTTCTGTGATACTGTGAAATGATTTGCTATTCGTAAAGATTGGAGGAGGAATCCTTCTTTTATTTAATAGATTAGTAACTCAGAACCCAGTAGGTAGACTGTGTTACCTCCTTTGTCCAAAAGAACTGTAAAGTACACTCTCCAGCTATTCTTTATGGTGTTCCTGCTCTCTCCTATTGACGTTATTTCACTTTCCTAAATGATTAAATATGTAATTTGGACTGAAATCCAGGTGTGCTATTTCCAAAACAGCTTCTTAACCACCTTGCTGTTGGATAATTTGTGATTGCTCCATTATATGTGGTGCAATGAGAAATACTTCCTACGTGCATACCACACCTAACTGTGCATTGCGTGAGTGAGCCTTCATCTGGGAAGTGGCATAGCTGAGTGCTAGTGTCAGTCTCAAGGTTTAATAACTTGTCCAAAGTGAACTATATCTTCACATAGCATGTAATTAAGTTGTGGGACTCTGTTTTGCGATTTTGCTGAGTGTTGGCAGCTACTGGAAATAATAATGGAAAAAAGCTGCCATGGAGATCAGTAAACACACAGATTCCACCTTTGACTCCGGCATTCTGGAAGTCACAAGCTATTGCAGAGTATTTGTGGGAAGCATCATTATATGCTTTCCCCGTTCTTATGTTCTATCCTAAACATCTGATATTGGCCACTGCTGGAGACAGGATACGGAGCCAGTCAGGCTTTTAGTCTAGTGTGTTACAATTCCCCTTGTACACTTAGCACCAGAACGGGAAAGAAAGAATGTGGAAGAACATCCTAGTGCTAGAGTATCCTTTAGAAGATGTAGGCTAAATTCCCTGAAAGAAGATATGAGTTCTGAACCCTGTCACAACCCTAGCTGTTGAGCTATTAGATAAAACGGAGAATGTGCAGCACATAGTTTTGCTAACTGGGCTCCCTAACTTTATTTCAGTTCAAAGCTACTGGTATAATGGAACCAAATTCAATGGGGAGTGAAAACAAGCTTTTCTTTTTGTGTGTGCTCATTTATGTTTAATCAAAAATCCACATTCAAATGTCACAGGTTAACTTATGAATGACCTTGGATGTGATTTGGTTTCCCTAGTTCTTATAATCGAGATATTAACAACTTCCTCATTTCTTAAGCCACAAAGTACTTCTGATAAAAGCATTTGTGTTATTAAAATTGCATTTAATGGATACTGATTTATGTTAGCTGAGAATCTAGTACCTGTATTAGCTGCAAATTGAGTTCCATTGTGTGCTTGAATGTGCAGTGCTGGGTGTGTGCCTAGGTCTGCAATGCTATTAATGCCATTGTGTGAATGAGAGCAGAACATGAACCCAAGTGTATGGCCAGGGGAATTCGAAGGACTGAAGAACAAGTAAAAATTGTGCCAATTTTAGCACTCAAGATTACAGGCCAAGATGTGTCCAAAACCTAGTGATGTTTCTTGGATTGGAGGATGTAGGCTTATAGAGTCTGGTTTTCAACCTGGACCTGAACTTCCTTTCTGCTTCAATTGTATGGAAATTTCCTGTTTGTTAAATTGTTCTTAGCCCTTCATAATCAGCTCACAATGGAATTGTGGTGCAATAGAGATTCTTCTGGATAGCAAATAGTGAGAGAGCATATTTCAGTCATTTTATTGATATTACGAATTATGTTGAGCTCAATTCAGAAAAATGTTTCTTTAGGACAGAGCAAATACAAGTAGAATAGCAGAACAAAGCTTTGTGACTGTGGGAAAGAAATGGAAAATCTTTTGGGTCCTGTCTCCATTAAAAAAATATCTTGAAGAGATTGAAAGAGAGCAGAGTCTGAAGCAGAAAAAGACTTTTAGACCCATCCTAATGCATGATCTGAATGTCATGAAATTATGACTGCTGAAAGTCAAGTGGGACACACTAAAAAGTAGAAATTGGCAATGTTGGCTTTTCAAGTTAGTGAAAAAGTTTGAATTAATTCAGTGACCTGGAAGGACTTTCATGTTATTCATGAGTTGGAGTTCTGTGGACTTAGAGCCCAGTCTACTCTTGTTGTAAGCAGGAATAATCAGCGTGAGGAAGATGACTTGAAGCTCTTGGTTGCTGTTTTCAGACCATGATGACTAGGGATGTCTTCTTACATTGCTCTTTTCTGCTGTGTGATATATGCATAGTAACACTAAGCATCAAAAGGGGATTGAGATCTCTTGAATCTAACACTGAAACATCTAACGGAATGAATCAGAATCTTGGCTTTGGCCACCCCAATTTTTCAATAATGTATAGACTGGTGTCTCTAAAACCTAGAGACCGGGTTGCAAAATTGTTTTTGAAATTGCTAAGCAGTCATTTACATCAAGAGTCCTCGAAAGTCTGTGAGTTTCTGTGAATAACTAGAAATTAATACAAGTAATGGCCCCGCACTATGATCTTAAATTACTGAAAATAAGCTTCAGTGATATTTAAATAATCCATTTTATCTTTTGGTAGCAGGATGTTCTGAATGAAGATCTTCAGTTAGGTCTAAAGAGAATGGACCTCTCTGAAGAAAGTTACAGTTTTTATTTTTACTCTAGTGGGTCTGTATACTGCCAAGTGGTAGTTGAATGCAGAGTGAGTCTTCAGGGAAAAAAACACCCCATTTCAATGATGCTCGTTCTGACTGTATTTCCTGGTATCCATTACAAGTTTCTACTAGGTCACTCAAAAATTGTTGGTACTGTCTTTGCACAAGGGTGGCAGCTCACTTGTTCTGCTCTCTGAATTGACACTTATAGAATTGCTGTCATGCTGCGTGAGAGAAAGGGTCCACCTAAGTTAGTATCCTATCTCTGACTAGGAAAGCAAGCAAAAGCAGATGAAGGTGGAATGGTGTTTCCTTTTATGTGTTCTGCCAGAGTCTGGCAATCTTTGCTTTGGGACTTTCTAAGCTAGAGGTCACGTCCAGACTATCGTATTTCATAGCAGATGAAACTATCCTCCATGATTTTTTTTTTATTACTTCTTGAATCATGGTTCTTGTACAACAATAAACAACATTTAATATTTAAAAACCATTCAGGAGCTTTCTCATATCCTGCCTCAATCCTCTCTCTTTTTCAAATGGAAGAGTCATACTCTAGACAGCCTCCTAGATGGGAATTGTGACATAGCTCTGATCATTACTGGTGTCCATTCCTGGGGCCCTTCTTGAGAAAGGGTAACCAGAACTTTATGCAAAACTGAAAACATAGGTATATTTATACGTATTTATATGACCTAGATAGAACCTAGATTTTTTCCCAAATTATGGTTAACATGCCTTTTGATAACTGCTGGCTAATTAGTCAGCTAATATTTTCAGAGACCTCTTCCTAGGACTCCAAGATGTGTTTGCTGAGTGTTACTGGCTCATTTAGAGTTGATCACTATGTATACAGATCGAAGGTTTTTTTTCCCTGTACTTTTACTTATGAACACCAAATTCAGTCTGCCAGTAGAAATTAATTGCTATGAACTCTTTCCCCAGTATTGACTTTAGGTTTTGTTACAATGAGTAGTTTTGTGTCATCTACACTTTGTCTTCTCACTATTAATCTGCTTTTACAAAGTGCTTTTATGAATATGTTGAACACTACAGGTCTCAGTATAGATCCTTAGGGAGGTACGTTCGCAACCTTGCTCTGTTGTGAAAGCTCACCACGGGTCTGATGCTTTGTCTCTTACTAGTCACAAGAGAAAGTTTAGCTTAGCCTGTATCAGCTTCACTTCTTATACAGGTTTTAGAAAGTGACTTTGAGCAATTTTAGGAAATCACAGCCTGCTTTGTCAAATTCTAATTTATAGGGCTGTTGATAGTGGGTTTTGTCGGTCAGTTGCAACATTTTTCTATTCTAATCCTTACTTTAAAAAACCTTTGTAGAGTTGTTGTTACAGAAGACTTTACCTAAGAAAAATGAAGCACATGTAATAATTATGCCACTGCTAAACAATATTCTTTATTTTCTATTTCTGTACAGTGATCACCTCTATTTTCTGGAGTAGTCATTTTGAATTCATCAGCAGCTGGTTTGTAACTGAAAAACTCAGAATATTTCCTCTGATTGCCTTCCTGTGAGTGTGATCAAAGTAGTTACCTGAGATTTCCTTGGCGGTGGTATTCAGAAGTTTTTTCTCTTTTTTTTTTTTTTTTTTTTAATTTATTTTTTTTAAATTTTTTATTGAGGTTTTCATATTGGTTTTCCCCGCCCACTGTGTACTTGCTTCCTTCTTTGTGGGCTGATCCAAATCCCTCTGAAAATCAGTGGACAACCCTGCAGTCAGACACTTCAGTCCTATTCCTTTGGGATCACTTGTCATCAGAGATTACCTTCTTCAGAACTGATTTAAAGGATTTTTTTCTTGAATTTTATCTTCAAATCAAAATATTTGCATTTTACAGTAATCATTTTGTGGGTGTATGGCCATTCTTTTGCTACCTATATTTATTTCTCCACTGGATTTCAGCAAGGTTTTTGCTTGAAATGGGATTCTTAAATCATATTTTCTTGTGTTAAGATCACATGCAAGTGTGCTACTGTCCCATTGTATCTTTTAGAGCAAGCAGGCTCTAAGGAGTCTGTGAGAGTAACCATGTTTGCTGGCTATTTACAACGTGTAAGACTTAGACATTTTATACAAACATTGCTATTTCACTGCCAGAATAAGTGAGGGCTCATAAAGTATCTAAAGGAAGTGTTTATATGTGTAAGCTTCAGCCCTTCAGTATACGGAAATTCCAGACTGGAGACAAACTGAGGACTGGCTCTAAGTTTAAGCAGTGTCTATGACAGCAGACTACTTGGGGTCAGAAATATTGCACCAGGGTCAAGGCAACTCTCTTAGATATCATCATCTTCAGTTAATTCAGGGCAGGGTACAGTGAGCTGCTTATGAGTGACCATGTTCTGTGTGTGCCTGGACCTCCTCTGTACCTCTGCTCCGTTCTCTCTCCTTTTGGCAAGAGCAGCATGGAGAAGGAGAGACACATGACAGCAGGCTGAACACTGGTTGCATTGCCTTTCATCTCCAGCAGCCTTCCCCTCTATCAGGAATACTGGGTCTGGGCCCATTTTAACTTTTTGTCATTGTCCTTGGGGAAGTGAATTTAACTTTGCATATACTTCTGAGAAGGTTTGTGCAAGTTCTGAATGGGCTGCTAATTGTTGCAGGCTGTTCTCTGCCCTGTTTGCTGTTTTGGAGCTCTTCATTACTTTCGAGCCTTTGTGGTGTGAGTATTTAAGGCTGAAGCCAGATACAAACAGGAAATCCCAGACTGTAGGAAATGTTGATATTCCAAAATGATGATTTCTTTCTGATTCAGAACCAGCCTACATGTTCTAAAATTTCCTATGGAACACTTCTTCCAGTGAGATCACTGAGTATAAGTTCCCACGTGCTTTCCCACGTGGTGCATTTATGAGGTACTTAAATTCCTTAAAATTCGACCCAAAGAGAGGGAGGCCATACTGTCCAAAAGCAAATGGGATCCGAAATGCAAGTACCCTCCCCGTGTACTTAGGATAGGATATTCAAAGAGAGCAGTGACTGCCCTCCAGAGTTCTTCTGACAGCTCAGCAACTGGAATTCTATTTGTAGATATGTCTGAGCATCCAGACTGTGGTGTTGAAAGCAGACACTTCATTCCCTCAAAAATTGAGGCTCTGCTTCTGTGTATTTCTGAGCTGGTGCTGGTGCCTTTTTTTGCTGCACAAATTGCATCTGAAAATCTGTCCATCAGGGACTCATTCATCTACTCCAAGTGTAGGACGCAGGGCGAGTGTCATGTGTCTCATGCTGAAATCCCCAGCACAGCACTTGTCAAAGTGGTGGAGGAATTCTGTCTCAAAGAAGGAAAGGTAAAATCTGGTAATACTTTCCACGCTTAACCTCCTCTTTCGCACTGAAAGCTGGCCAAACAGGAGGATTAAAGCAAATCATTACAGCAAATGGTGTGGACCAATACACTCATTTGGAAAGGAAAAACAAGTATTATCTCTGTAAAGTACTGGAAACAAGGCACATCTCTTTAAGTATAAAAAGTAGTAATACAGTTTAGTATTATCGTGACAGTCCTGTAACTCTTCTGCTAGTTCTTGTATACAGCCAAATCTGACTTTGGAAGACAATGTGAGGCATGCTTATATAAATTACTTTCAAAAATAAGTGATACCTTATAAGGTTAAGGTTCAAAGTCACTGGGTAGTGATGACTGGTTTTTATCTTTCTTGGAAATGTACAGTTTGTTAAAAGTCAAGATGTCTGCCATTAGGAAACATTGTGGTTTTGGTCAGCTTTTCTCTTAAATATTCAAGACTGAAAGCATTTCTGTAGAGTCTCTGAAGACACTTTTCTATGACTTTACCAGGATGAATTAAACGGAGATGAGTGTAGGGTCTTCCTTCTCCCATCTGTCCTCTCTGCTGCTCGGAAGAGGAGGTGCAGCACCCAATCTTGCGTGAGTTTCCCTGTATCTTCTGGGACTTCAGATGACCTCTGTGTGCAGCTGGGGCACTTTTTGGTAAAAGCTGTTTTGTGAGAGATGAGAACAGGGTGGTTTTTGTGTTGCGTTGCATTCTTGAAGAGGTGTTAAAGACAACTGTTTGGAGTTTTGTTTAGTTTAATGAAGGGATCAAGCTTGGGAAGGCAGTAGTGCTGTTCTTCCTGATGCAGTTCACAGTCCCATGAAAATGTGATGTCTGCTGAGCCCAGTTGGTGGGCATAATTTGCTAGAAAAGTCTTATTGCTTGCAAGAAATTTGGAGCTAGCAGGCAACTGAAACAAAGAAAACCAGAGCATCATTTAGATATAGAAAATTATGCTTCATTGAAGGGTGTACCAAAACAAGTAAACCTGCTGTGACTTATCCAAAATTTTTAATGAAGAACATTTTTTGTTTTCCAGGAATTACACCACCTAGGAATTGTAAAACTGACACACTGAGTAGCTGAAGAGAGATCTGCTTCTAATAAACCATGCCTTGGCAGACAGAGGTTTAAGAACATTAGGGAAAAAAATATCTGAACAAGCACAAGGATCATATGTAGCGACAGAATCACTGCTGTGCTCAGAGTGAAGGGAGTGGAGCTGATTATCTGCATCTTCCCAGTAGGCAGAGAGCAGATACAGCTCGCTGGAGAGGATGTGGCAGGAGCATGCTGCGCTTTGGCACTGTTTGCTGGCAAGGACACCACCAGAGAGCCAGTGCCAAGCACAGCTTAGGCACAGCAGAAGTTGTATCTTACTGTCTTCTGTACAATATTAACCTTCTAAGGCAGGAAATGCATGCGTTGAGGGAAAGATAGGCTGGGAGCTGGGATTCTTCAGTGTCCACTGACAACTGCTCTTTCTCAGCTCAGACACCATAAGCTCTCCTGCCACTTTAAAACTGCAGTTACTGGTTCTGCGGCTTTGAACTTCCCAGGGATGTTATTCACTTGGGGTACTTAAGTTTATGAAACAGACAGATCTTTTTCTGATACATGGGGCCAATTTTTCAGAACCCTGATAATCCTTATACTGTACAGCATTAAAAGAAAATACACCCCCGCTACTTTCCAGGATTTTCCTTGTGTACATTTCGGTGATGCTTTCAGATCACAGGATGAAAGAACCTTGGTTTAATACTTCTAGATTATCTAGAAGTGGGAAGTAGCTGAAATCTTAAATGAGTATCTTGTCTCCAGCTAATGTAGGCTCAGGAGTTGTGGAAGGTGGCCATAGAAGTGCACCAGCACTGTTAGACGAACTGAGCTTGAACTCCCAGTCACTGGAAATTCCCCCATGCCTGTTTTCCAAGAAGAGCCTGATCTTTGCAGCTCTTTCTCACACGAGCACTGTGGGTTTGGAGTTGTTAAATCTTTGGCCTGACTCTCACTTTCACTAAAGTCCCTTTACACAGTTCAGGCATTCTGCTTCAGGGATCTTAAAATGAGACTAGATGACATTTAATAGCATAAATGAGAAACAGTTCCCTTAAAAAAAAAGTGAAATTGGCTTTCCCAAAATTGTTGAGTGGTGACCTTGAAAAAGCCCTTAAAGTCTCTGCTGGCAGACTGAATTTTTTTTAGGAGAACAGATACCCAAGCTGCAAGAGATTACCTGAAGCAAGTAAGGTTTTGTTTTTTTTTTTACTTCTTAAGAGAAAATTATTTTCCATTACATTTGGTACCAATGTCTCTGTCTTAAAGCACTATTTGCCATAGAACTTCAGAACTGCTGGTGTAATTTTCTTACCCTTCTTTAGGATTTTTTTAAAAAAATTTACTAGTTTTAAACATTTTGATATATTCTGATTAGGTAAAATATGTTAAAGATTCCATTTGTATTTTGAATGTAGTGTTGGGTTTGGTTTTTTTTATGTGGGAGGCAATGTTTAAATGGCAAGAAAAGCTGTCAGCCATCAACTGGTATTAAGTCCAACTTTGAAAGTTTGATACAAACTGAATCTGACTGTTAGTGCAGACATGATACAAATTAGCTGTGACTTTATGATACCAGCTGTTTCTCTGACAGGGTAAAAGGGCACATAACTAGAATAGCATCTTTTGTTGAAAGCAGGGTTTCCCTTTGTTAAATGTGGGAGCCTCAGGCAAAAAGTTGTTGTCCTTGGTTATGTGACATGTGCAGTCCGCAACATGTTCGTGGAGCTCAGGGGGCTTTTTACTGATGTTTTTCAAATACAGGGTTATTTTAAGTGTTCTATTTTCACTAGTTTTATCACTGAAAGACAAATCTCTGTCACGTTTTGCTTTGTGTTAAAACTGAGGATAATCTAAGCGATATTTTCCATACAAGTACAAAGAAAATACTGAACAGCAAAACCTGAGAAAAGTCTGCAAAAAAGAAATCACAAATCTCAAAGTAAAATTTAATTTCATTAATTATTTTTATTAATTGATTCCCTCCAGTTATTTTTTCCTTACGAGAATTTTCAGAGGTTTTTATTCCATACAAGCTAAGTCTATACAGTCTTTAACAAACCACCAATCAGTGTTAACAGAGTATAGTTTATTGAGGCAGCAGATTAGTCCTTACACAGATGCAGGGACATCTCTGGAGTCACACACTGGGTCTTGATTAATTTCTGGTGCTAGATGGCTGTGCTCAACGTCCCTACCAAGTCCAGGGGGGCCATGCAGTAACTTTAGGACTATGAGCAGTGTTAAGGACATTCCTCTTTCCAAGTTTTAAGTGATACTCCACAACGGAAGTATGCCACTGCTAAGGTGGAGGTGGAAACTTCTCTGCAGAGCAGAACTTGTATTTCAGACAGGTGGAAGTTAGAACAACTTGATGACATTTTGGCAATGGCAGAAATTATGACAAATCCTGCATGTCTTTCTGTATGGAGTAGAGAAGCCTCTATATAAGCCATTATGTGAGATGGTAGAGCAGACAAACCCAAATCCTACTGAAAGTGCAGAAAAGAAAAAATATGTGGACATAGAATTGTAGCAGGCATATGAGTGAAAGGGCAGGGTTAAGTGTTGAAAAATACTAACTTCCACTCATAAACTTCTTGGATTAAATTAAAAAAATAAATTTCAAAAGGAAAGTTTAGGATGTAATAGCTGTTGTGTTTTTCATGCACTGCTGGTGATAATGTGAAGCACAAAATAGAAAATTCCAAGCACTAATAAATAGGTCTTGGCCATTTCTGTTGCAAACAAGCAATTTTACTATCTAGCATCTGTTTCTGAGATCATGTGAAGTATTTATCTAAAATGTTTTACCATGGTAGTCTAAGTGACTAGAGAACATCTTGTTTTCATGAATGTGTAGAGTGGTATGTCAGCAAACAAAGGTCCATACATGACATTTGAAGAACAAAATCCAACCACAAGAAGTTCTACATTCTGAATTGATTTTTTGATGATGTAAAAATCCTCTTGGCCAGCTTTCTGGTTATGGTTATATCCCTGCAAACATGGAGTATCTCCAAACAGAGCTTAATGTATCCCTTCCATTCATGCAATCAGGCTGAATATGGGAACATGGGGCTGGTTATAGATGCAATTGAAGTAAAAATGTGCAGGAGATGTTGGAGAATGTGTTTATCACTAATGTGCGGTAACCATCAAAAAGAAAAAGATCACGTGGAAAATATAAACCAGTAGCATTGTAGGAAGAAAATGATGTGCTACCAAATGTATGATAGCTGCAGAAGCCATCACCACAGTTGAATTTTATGGCCATGATGTCAGAACCATCATAGTCTCCTGTAATATCATATTCATAACATCTCATAAAAAATTCAATAAGAGAATGAATACTAGCCCTCAAATCCCAGAATTTAAGTTAACCTTTTTATTCTCTGAAAGTACATTACTTGTAATGAAAATTACATTTTTCCTCATTTTGTATCCTAAACTGCTGATTTATTGTTCTGAACTTCCATCAAGTTGCCATATTGCTCTACAAGATGTTTACATTCAGTGGTGAAATGGTGTTGACTCCTTTGGGTATTTGGGAGAGAACAGACAGTATATGGTCCTCGGCTGGGTCGGCTGCCTTACATCATCTGAGGGGAGAGGAATTTGCGCAGCGACTGTGAGTTATAGTCAAGTACTTGGGTACCATTTCAAGAACTCAAGGAGGCCGGGACTGCTGGAGAACTCTCTTCATCTATATGGCAGATAGGAGGGTATTCCTCCTGTTGAGTTGCTCCGGGATTTATGGTTTATGATAAAGAAAGTCTCTTTACTTTAAGTGCCTGATGTTTTGTAGAGGGTAATAATGCAAAATGACTCACTGTGTGTTTCATACTGTTACCCCTTTGGCTGGCTCACTGCTGCCTCATATTTCTTTGTGTCTCAACTTCATTAATTCATAAGGGTGAGCAGCCGTTTACTTTTTATGGTTTTTTAGTACTATACTCGTGACATGTCTCTTTGGAAGGCTCTGCAGGCAAAAATTATTCTGTGTGAGTAAAAGGGGCAAAATTTGACCTTGAAAGTGCATAAACATTAAGGATTTTCTTCTGCCAGACAGTGGTACACTGAACATTCCGTTAGTCCTTATGTAGTTCTGCCGATAATATGGGTTCTTTTCTTTTTCTCTATTTTCTTTTCTTTCTGTCTCTTCCTTTCAATTTTCCTTATTTTATTTCCACCCACCCAGCCCAAAGCAATGATCTATAAGCAATGGTTTTGTTCAAAGTATGGAAGCCGGCTCCAAAACCAACCAGATCTAACCTTGCTTCAGTTTAAAACCTTGCTTGAGAGAGCCAGAATCCCTTTACTTAAATGACTTAATTTTCAAGCAGTATGAATCATGCAGCAACTGCACAAGCTCTGGATAGAATATACTGTACATATGTTTGTTCTTTAGGCAGTAAGAAGAGAATGCAGAACTGGAGGTCATTTGAGTTACAACTACTTTGGGGGATTTTTATTTTTTTTAAACATTCCTTCTAACAAATGCAGTTTAAATGGGTTTGTTTATATGGCGTGGAATTGGAAAGGCCCAAACTAACCAGGCTTTACACAATGTGGCCTTCTTCCAAATTAATCTAAAATATTTTAATCCCTCTGGAGTTTCTTTATCCTCTGCATCTGTGCTATAGTGGAGACATATTTTTAACATTTCTTTGAGGAAAATTACCTTTCTTTTCCTCCAGCTGTACTCAGCAAGGTCAATGGAGCACTGTTACATGCTATTTAAACATCTGAGATTCATCATATATCTGCACAACAGAAAGAATCATCATAAAAGGTCTAATGAATCCCGACTGCTAGCCAAGCAAGGGAGTCCCCTTACGGATACTGGGTATTAGAAACAAAGAATACCTGCAAAATACAGCTTTTACACTTTAGCTTTATACAATTAAGAATTAAACTGCCCCTTAAGAAGGGGACAGGGAAAGTTTGTGACCCTTGGAACAATTCTGGCAAATCAGACTCTGTTTGGGCTGAATTCTAAAGTCATTGCATGGGCTGAGATGGTTACTGGGTCTGTCTGTCTGGGAGTAAGGCGTCCGCTCGCCCTGTGGGACCAGATAGGGCCTGAGAGGGAGCCTGGAGGGGCATCTTGCTTCTGGGGAAGGAGATGCTCTGAGTCACAGTCAAGCTCCAGAGCTGGCTATCTCAGCCTCTGGCTGTGTGCCTATGTTCAGTTTTAAGGCCTTTTTGTTTTCTAGTTCAGTAGCAAGTTTATGGGACTTAACTTATTTTACTGCTCAGGAACTGAAATACTGAGGGAGGCCTAAGTGGTTGGTTTTTTTTTTTATTATTTCAATTTTTATAAAATTATTTTCCAGGCATTTCAAAAGCCAGTACTGTTCCTTCAGCTGATTGTAGTTCCAGTCAGTCTGAAATGGCCACAGGGAGCAGAAACAACTGATCTTTTGGGGGTTTTATCTGGAAAACTGTTGTAGGGGAGGTCTCCGTTATAGAGACATTTTTATCTGAAATACTGTTATATAACTGTTGTTTGGTTATAGATGACACCAGGACTGGTTTAATACCAGAGTTTATTCTAGACTCATTCTTCCTTTGAATACTGCTAGGTCAAGAAGTTCAGATAGCTTTAAAAAAGTTCCAATAAACATTTGTACCTCTGAAGGAAAAATAACATGCTGAAGGCCTCTGTTCTGCAAAGGCACAGAGTTTTAGCACAGTTTTTTCCCCTGTCACTCAAGTACTGCAGAGGCTGCAGAGAAATGAGCTTCTCTGCCAACCTGCCCCAGGCAGGTGTTGGCCTTGTCCTTAATCCTGGTGTGCTCTGCATTTCCCAACTATAACGTGTAGGTAACAGTGCTGGTGTCCTGCACAAAGGGCAGCAGGGCATGGGTTGCTGGGATAACGATGGTCTGAACGAAGTCATCTACTAAGATCAATCACCCCAGGCTGTCCTTGTTTTTGAATGAAGAACCATACCTACCCCAAACATACTTTCCCTGTTTTTTTCATGTAGTCAGAGTTTTTTTGGGACCATTGCAAACCATACAGTAATGGAACAAATTCCAAGTGCAGCAGGAGACCACATTGGAGGAAAAACTCATTAAGTGCCAAGGGCATTTCTTTTACTTTTCTTACTGGGACTGGAAAATATTCTCTAAATAATACATCTGGATGTAGAGGAGTAGAGAGGGAAAAGACAAAAGCAATCCTTTAAATTCAGTAGGAGCCTACTTTAATGGCTTGTTTAATCTGCCAGCTGGCACAGAATTGACTTCTTGCTACACATACTTTAAGGAGACCTATGTAGTTCTTGGAACCAAGTTCATATTAAGTTGTAGAAACTTAAATATTAATAAATTGGCAGGACTGCTTTTTGGTACTTAATAGAAATCAAGAATCTGCTTAGTCATCTCCAAAGATATTTCTGTCTGCTCTTTAATGTAAATATTAAAATAATATGGACTTAAAGCAGCAGCAAAGATAGTAAAAATTCCTGATATATTCCTGGTATGAGCCCTTTCGTATGAGCACATCCTTCAGACTTTGCAGTCATATGTATTCACTATACAACACTTTAGGCAGAGCTTTTCTAACGTTTTCTAATTTGTGACACCCTTTAGTTTGAAAGAAGTACATTATGAGTTAGTGTCTTCTCCAGTGCTCCTTGGCCAGGAGAAGAACTGGTGCCCCCTTTATGTGGATTTTTATTTGGGGAGTCTTGCAAGTGGTATCAGTTAATAGGTGGTCTAGGGTATATTGCACATGTATTTTATATGACTGTAAGTGTTCATGCTTTTGTTTTTTATCTGGCTTTATGTGAAAATATACACGTGCAACTGAGTGCAAACTTGAAGTGCAGTGTAGCTATATAACTTTTATACTTTCTGTTCCTAAAAGGTAGGCTACATCAAGAATCACGTCTTCTGTTTTCAATTACTTTCAGTATTGAAAAAGCAAAGGAGAAAAGACTTAACTGCAGACCAACCTGCCTTTTATATTTAGGGAATCCTTTAATAATATCTGAAGTGACACTTGCTAGTATTAACAAGTTGTAAAGGTTTGATTTTGTCCAGGTAAGTACTGAAAAACCTGGCTAGTTTACTTATGTTTATTTATGAATTTCAGATCTGACTTTTACTTTCTTTGTTCACCTTAAAGGTGCAAGCTATTTTCAGGATTTTTATCTAGGGTATGGATTGTAACAATCCTCCAATTTTGCAAGCATTATGATATGGGATTTTAGTTTGATCCTTCTCTGTACATGTTCTCTGTACATCTTTTCCATTCTATTTCTTTTTCCAGACCTCTTTTCCCATTCTTGCCTCTGTTCCCTTGCCTTCCTCACACTTGTCCCCATATATTTAATAAGGTATCCTTGCAGAGACTGTCTTTCTAGTTATACTCCATTCCTGTAGAGCTGCCAGATCTGGTGAGTTAGGAAGAATCCACCACTGGGAGGCCTCAGTGAACACACGCCAGTCATAAGTGCAATTATTTGTGCTTTTGTCATTTTGAAGAAGGCATAAGATTTGAAGGCTGAGTTCAACAATTTTTTTTCCCAGCTAGCCCATAACTAAAGATGAAATTACTGAGTTATGAAAAACATTTTTTTTTTAGTAGACATACACTGCTTTCCTATTTTTAGAACACTTACAAGCAGATTGCAAATTGTCCTCCCTTCCCTCCACTTTCACCTTTGTATTTCTGGTTTTGGCCACACTTTGTACACATACAAGCCTGCTCTGTGGACTGACTGTGAAAAATGTGCTTCATGCACCTTTGGTGCCCAGAACTTAGACTGTGACCAGCCATGTGCACTCTTTGTCTCATTCTGAGCTGGGTGGACCTAACATGGCAACAAGGGAGCTGGAGGAGACCCCATAGAGGTTTTGGATCTGTAGGGAAGGGGACTTAGGGAAAGGTAGTAGATAATGTGTGGTAGAGAGCTTTTTTTTCCTTTTATTTTTTGAAGGAAAACGAAACATTTTATTTTCTGGATCACACAGATGTCTGAGGCACTGTTCCTACAAATATTAAACAACTAAAATTTATTGGCTTGATATAATGCTCAAGTGTAACTTTCCATTGTCACATTAATACAAAGTAAGTATATATGTCCTTGTCCTCTTAGTGTTAATTGCACAGGGTACTGTCAGGCCTCACCTGTCTTGTTTAATTGACTCTGAGCCAGGCTCTGTTGAAAGCTTTGGTGATGCTGTTCCTCTGCAGAGTGAAGCACTGCACATATGCACACAAATGCAGTATCTGCTGGCAAAACGTGTTTGTGCCTGTATGTCTATATAGCAGTCAGATTATTGTCAAGATTATTTAACACCTTCTCTGTGTGAGTCTCATGAGGGAAGCTGGCAATATCGTAAACTTGCTGTGTGAGGTTTTATCCTGCAAGTGCGTCATCTTGCCTACTGTTCCTTTTTGTTGTAACAAAGCCTCACTGCTGTTGAGTCTCTGCTGGTTTGGTGACGTGTTAGCGTTTCCTTGCTTTCAGCTAAACTCAGCCTGAAGTGGGGTCTATGATGTAAACCTCAAATATGGCAAGAGGTTTGAGGGGCATCTATTTTGTGGTACCTTGTTTGAGTTGTCCTGTTGAAAGGCTTTGCAGTTTTGATGCCTTGCTTTACCTCTTTAAAGCTGGCACTGACCTCATGCTTCAGTTTTCAGCCAAAATGATACAGAAATGCTGCTCATTAGAGATAAACTCATATAGCTACTTCGCAGGAAACAATCTGGGTTTCTTTTGCAAATATGACTTTAAAAGTGTGAGATGGACAAGCACCGCAGAAATTTCTGCAGTTGGATTAGTTCCTGTTTGAATTCCACATATTTCCATGATGCTCTGCCACTAAGTGGGCTTTCAGCTGCAGTGTATCTGTCATGGTGACATGCATTATGTCTGTGCAACGTAAGTGTACAGGTACTGGGAGGGGAGATGAATGAATTAAAGTTCAAGAGCAACAGGCAAGGCCTTGAGAATGTATCATTCATTTCTTCTAAGGAACTGGTTGGATTCAAAATACTTAGTGTCTCTCAGGGTACAACTAGTAAGATCAGCAAACCGAAGAACTTTAGGGGTGGGTTTTTTTGAAGTATTTATTTTTTCTTTAAAAATGCAGGAATGATGAGTAAAACTTGGTATTGTTGCTTATTGCTGGTTCAATAGAGCAAGCAACAGAGACCCCTCAACTCTCATTAGAGTCTATGATGCTCAGCACTAGGGAGCTGTTTCCTGGGGCTGCATGTTTTAACAGGAAAAGAAAAAGGGCTGAAAATACAAAAACAAAACCACAGTAAGCTGGCTGTATTGTATCTTCATATTATTTTCTATTACTTTTTTATGACTGACTACGTACCTTAATATATCATGATTTTGTATTTTGAAATGTGTTCCAGAAAACATGTGGAGTTTGAAGTCTGGCTGAGTGAATGTTGCTGTTGGAACCTTACCTTAGACTTGCCCTGAACATTTTATTATTTTTAACAGCACTACCTTAGCTTTTTAATTCAGTACCTGAGAGATGCAGAGAAAGAGTGTGAATAGAGTGCTAAAACATTCATAAAACCTACTTGGACACAAATAAGTTCAGACAATGTATTGTTGAAATATTGCATATGAGCATGAAGGTCAACAGAGGTGGTGCAACGGCAGAACAAGAGGGGAGCATCAAATGAAAGGGATGGGAGCAGTGCAGCAAAAGTCAGTAAGGTAGATACTTCCCATCATTACTGGTTGCTGGGCGTGATCAGCTCCTTGCCTGGAGAGAGAAGCTCTTCTCTCTAGTGGAGACGCAAGTATGGATAGCTGCACTGCTACTGCAGGCTTCCGTGCCAGTTCTGGTGAAGAAGAAATGTTCCTACACTTGGACAGAGCAACATCTTCCCTGGCTGATGCCTACCCTGCTCCTAGCCCAGACCCTCTTCCTATTGCCAGAGATGTGACTGCCGCTCCCACTGTGAGCTCTGCTTGGCATGATGCACGTGAGACCACCCTGTCTTGTGTCATTCCTGCCTACATCATGGGATGACTATCTCCACTAGGCAAGAGCCTCTAGCATGCTTTCTGCTCCCATGGCTTTTACTGCTTCACACCACTGTGGTGGTACGTCACCATCAGGGCTTGTTGTGGCTTTGCACATCAAGAAGGGACTAACAGCATCATGGTGATTAGCCCTCAGTGCATGGTCATCAGCTCCTGCAGGCATTTTTGTCCCCAGCTGGCAGCATCAGGGCAAGTGGTGCATCTGTGACGTCTGCCAGCTGAGCTAGTGTGATACTCCCTCTTCAGGGGATGTGAAGGCAGATGAGAGAGCATTGACATGAATAAGTAATTTTTCCTTATCCCTATGCCTTTACAGGCACAAATTGAACAGGTATAATGTGGCAGTTTTATTTGTGTAGGCCAGAAAATGAAGACTGGCTTTTCCATAATTGTGGCAGCTTCTTCTGCCTGTAAGATATTCTTTCCCATGCTCTGATTTTTTTTCTAATATAAATTAATGGGAGAACTGGAATTACCATTTACAGGGCAAGAGGAAGTGCACTCTGTTTTAATATGGCTTGGTCATCTGAGGTGGATCTAACCTGTTTCTTAGTGACAGACGTTTTTTCCTGTTATTAAGAAACCAATAGCTCCTGACTGGAAGGTGTTGGCATGGGCACTGGTTTTCTGCTCTTAGACATTTCAGTGAGAGATGAAGTTGGCAAATAAACGGGGCATTGCCAAGAGTTTCAACAGTCAGGCCACAGATTTGCATTTAGTAGGTTGCACACAATTGTATCCCACAAGTAAGCATTGGAAGAGTGAAAGAAATACACGTGTGTGCACAGAGGTATGAGAGGACAAAGTAGCCTGTATTGGCATAATCTGGGATCACACCAGTTTCTGACATGCAGGGTAAGCTCACTGATCTTTTGTCATGTATATTAGATGAATTTGGCCTGCAAGGATGGAATTCAGTCCTGATTGAAGGCTCTGGGAAGTCTGCCAGGCATTCCAGCAGGACCAGGATTTCAACTCTAGTCTGTATACGAATAATATTTCAGTATCTTCTGATCTTTGGGGACAACATATTTGAAATACTTCAGAAGGCACTTGAAGGGGAGAGTCAAGGGTCAATCCTTCTAACATGAGAACCAGTGGCTGTGCCAGCAGCTTCCAGCTATGTCTTGTTTCTTCCTTTGTCTGCTAATGGGAAATGATAGACAAATGTCACTGAGATCAGAGGTGGGACCAGTATATGCAAATCTAAATGTCAAGAGAAAGCTCTGCCTGGCCCTTATGTCAATGTGCAGTAGGAGAAAGATGAGGAAGGAAAGGGGAGGAGTGGAAATGGCATACCCGCACTCAGCCTGCCCAAGGGAATAAAGACAAATGGGGACTTTCCATTACAACTGACTGGCCCTGAGATGATAGGTCCTACTGCTGCATGCTTAGAAGTGTGTAGCAACGTTAGCAGCAGCATGCTAGGTGATTGCTAACATCTTTAGGATGGTGCAGTTCTGTAATGCTCCTTCCCCAGTGATGAACTGGATCATGGATACAAGAGATGGACCTGAGCAGGTATTTACAGCCATAGATGTTTTAGTTGCAAACGTAAGTAGTGAACTCTGTGGCAGGGACAATGTCCTTTAAAAAGCTCCATGTCAGCACTTACATATGGTTCACCCTGCAGCAGTAGGAGCTGACAAAGGGCCTGGCACCTGCAAGGACACATGTGGCACTCACTGTGGTAACCTGTGCTGTAGCCAGGGTATGTGAAACCTATTCAGCACCTATATGAATCAAGGGCCTGGACCATAGTGTGGTCTTGTGGGCCACCAGTAGCCTGCAGAGCATCAGCTGGGAATCTCTACTCTACACTGCATAGTTTTGCTCAGGATGCCACAGAGATGTTAACTAATACGTTAACCAGGTTTAAAAATGCCCACCAATGTATATAAGGTTTTTTTTACCCCTATGAAAGATGAGATGGAAAATGTACCTCATGCCAGAAGAAGAGATTTTAACAGAAGTGTTTTTTGACTTCCTTGTTGAAATTCTAGGTAGTTCTCCGCCTTCTCCTCATAGAGTGAGTGGTTTGGACATACACGTGTAGATGGAAGTGAAATGTTCTAAGAACAGAAACTGGGACTTGGAGAAAGCTCCAAAGTTTGATTTTCTGACGTTAAGTATGAACTGCACTTGGTTAGTTTGCCATTGGTGAATTTTCCTGAAAGTCCAAAGAAGCATGGTTAGATGAAAAAAGACGCAGGCTAGATTGGAATAAAACTGTGTGTTCGCATGCCCTAATATGTTTATTTTGCCTTGGGTCCCAAATGGGCTATCCTGTTTGGGAAGGAATAAAGCTGCTTGATACGAGTATGTATGTATGTGTGTGTATATACGTACGAGAGATATTATCTGTGGTCAACATGAATACTTGGCCAAGGTTACAGTAACAATTGCAGATGTGGTTTTACATGAAAGGAACATTAAAAACAAATTTATGGAGGAAAGAGCAGACTCTTTAAACGTAAGATTTAGGCTTTACTATTGGTAATATATGATTGCCAGCAATATCCAACATCTCAGATTAAAGAAAGAGCATGCATGAGGTGTGACAAAGTGACCTAGTTATACTACATTGGTGAAATCAATCCACTGAATTCCACCTTTTTACTTCAAGGAAGTTCACGTCTGTTTCTGAAAGATCTGAGTGGCGGTGAATACTTCTAATGCTGAATTAAAAGGGGAGCAGGGAACATAATTTCCAAACGTTTTCTGACAGATTTTAATAGAAAAAAAGGTTTATTTTTTTTGACTGAAGATAGATTAAGAAACTCCTATTTTCCCAGATATTGCAGTAGAATTGTCATACCTGCATTTCATGGGTACCAGATGAAACAAGTCACACTTAGACAATGAGTTTGCAATTTAGGTTGCTGAGTTGCTCTCAGCTGCAAAAGGAGAAATGAAGAGGTTCTTTTTTCACTTCTGAGGTGGAGGAGGTAGAAGGAATTGACAATGGTAGTCCACAGGATATAGTGGATGTCATGGCGTGCAGTCAGCTGAAGCAAAATATTCTTCGTGCTTCTCGCTGACCAGTCCTTTACTGACATCTGAAAGGTCCACACCGCCACAGCACGGCTTTGGGACAACTGAAGTGAAGATAGATGGGAATATGTGGGAATCTGGGATATTTGGATTAATGGGGTACAACTCACAAAGCTGCTTGCAGTTTCAGTTTAAGTCAAGCTTTAATGAAGACATTTCATCGTTTTTGTGAGAGTATTGAAAAAAATAAAATAAAAAATGACAGTGACAGAATAACTAGTTCTTGTGTTACTACCTGATCCTGTGATCACTGATCAGAAGTCAGCAGTCTAGCTGCATGCATGTAGAAAACCTTTGTGTAGTTGGACTTCGAAGCCTTTCCTTTACTACCCCTCTATAGGCAAGGTTCAGAAAGAATTTCCCTTTATCACCTTTGTTCGACCCTTCTCTGCAGCAGACACTTCTATTTCAGAATACAGCTTATTTGTACTGATGTTACAGTTATATCTAGTGCCCAGGACAGAATCCAAGGCCTGGTTGTGCTTTAGCCTTCTGCAAATGGACAGTGAGAAGAATTTGCAATTGGTGGAGGTAACATAAGAATGAAGAGGCACAAAATTGACTAAGGTTCATTCCCTAAAGCCACAGAAATAAAATCAAGCAGGAGTATTCCTAGTTGTTCATCTCGAATACAAGGCACTGGGCAATGATACCTCATTGGCCTCCTTGTTCTGCACTGTGTTACTTGAGTTCTCCTGGAAAATCATGAAGCTGTTTCTCTTTGTACTGTTCCTGCCTTCCACTGCTTGGGATGAGGGACAGAGGAAAGGAGGGAGGGAGAGGCTAGGAACTGGTCATGGTTTCTTTCCTGAAGAAACCCAGTATTGTCCTTTTTACTACTCTAATTTTGTTTTTTTAAAAAAGAAGCATCAAGATGTGCATGCTCTCAAAAATGGTTTCTGGAAAATACTTCAAATAATTAGTACTTTCATGTATAAACAAAGCAATTATTGAATCTTCTGAAAGGCAAGAACAGCCCTAGAAACTCTGATTTTATACTCTCTTTTTGTGGAAATAGGAAACATTTTTAGAGAGATTGATGAAGTATATTGTATTGTAGTTGAAAGATAACAAATAATTTTATGCAAGTTAGTGAACAGCACTGAATAGCTGACGTCTTCAAGTGGACCTTCTAGGCAATGACTCATTTTTTTGCACAGATATGGCTTTGCTAACTAAAGGTTCTACTGTTGACCTGACCTCCATTTCCCAAGTGCCTACCTCATTTTTGAAAAAGGGATTTGGCTTGCAAGTCAACTGAATGCTGTGAAGTGCCTGGACCTCAGTCCTTTGAGAGGAGACACTGTTCTCTAATAAATCCTAGACATCCTCCCAAGGTGTCTCTCCATCTGATCTTTCTCTAACAATAGAAAAATACCTGGTAGATGCAGAAAGGTTTTTCATCAGGGAACTTCTTCCAACTGCTGTGCAGTCTCTCCTACATTCCTGGGAAGGAAAGAGGGAAGGAAGAGCAGAAATAGTTCTGGGTTATTATTGTCCTCCTTGGCTTTCCTCATGAGGAAGTGAGCTGGAGTTTTGGAGATGAGAGATGGTGCTGAGAATCATGTAGGAAGGGAAGGGGTGGAGGTACTGGCTGGAACATTTGGAGAGGGGTGGGGGAAATGTGGGTGCACAGTCTGGAGCTGGCAGAAGGGAAGTAGTGTACCTTAGGAGAGGTGGAGAGAGGCATGCACCTGACTGGGTAAGAAGTGATGAAGGTGCAAATAAGTCAGATATCAAAGCATGTCTGCTTTGGGGAGGTTGAGTGGGAAGAAAACTTTGGGATTTTCGGTTCTAGCACATGAGGTGTCAGCCTAACAGCCAGCTCTTTACATTTTAGATCCCTAATGGTGACTGTACTCCACAGATTAAATGCTTCTGCCTGGTGCAGTCTAAATTCCTGTGAACACAGACATCTGCCCTCTGTGCACAGAAACCCAGTATGCTGCTTTGAACTTGCTCTGTAATGTACTGTTCCTCCTTTGATCCTCATCTCCCAGCCGAGGGGACCCACATCAGTCCTGCAACTCACAGATCCTCTAGCAAAGGAACTGAGGCAGGATTTAGCTGCACACGTAGGCTGAGATGAAAACACTTCTTGGGAGAAAATGTCATATTTGCTTTTCTGTGTTCTTCAAAGGGTACACTGTGGTAAGAGTATGCAAACACAAGGTTTGAAAATATGTTGTGTTACTACTTGCTTTTTATGTAGACTGTCTAATTGTGTTTAATACAGAAAAAAAAAGCAGCAGCAATTGTAAAGTCACTGTCAGACTTGCAAAATTAATGTTCCCTTCGAAACTTCACAAAACAACCCTATACAGCAAAACGTGAAGAAATCCACAACAACAACAACAATAAAATTTTAAATCCCCTAATCCAGGAATAAATCAGAAAGAAAAACACCCCCAGGAAAGGTAAACTAATAAAATAACCTTCACAAAACCCTTGCCCTCAGCAGTGTTTTAATCCAAAAAATGGGGGCAAAAAAAGCCACAGATTCCCTTAAGTCATGAAAGGCTTTGCTATTGCCAGTGATTATATGAGGAGGGTGCTTGGACGCTGCACCAGCAGGCAGAAATTTAAAGCCACAAGACAGATCTACATCTGCAAATAGAGCGCTTCAAATAACTTAAAATGCACCTTGGCTTTGTTTCCTTTTAAATCGCAAGCAGTTCATAAGCCACTCTTGAATTTTAGTCTGCATCTGCATGCTGGCTCTCTATGTGGCATAAATGGCCAGTCTTGTACTAAGGGGCTGGAAAATGTTTTTTTTTGCGGGGGTTGGAAATCCTCAGAATGCAGCGCCCAGGCTAGGATTGCAGAGGAAGCTGAGGCCTCCAGCCCTGCACAGGAAGCAATCTTAGAGCAAGCCTTAAATGCCAGATTCCAGGCAGAGTTTAGCTAACCACTGACAGCTCTGTAAACAAAGCAGGGACAAAAAGAGAACAGCTTTCCCTTTTCTGGTAGTCATTTTTGGTTTGGGGGCTGCAGGGGAATTCTGTAATACTCGGCTTGATGGGATATAAACCAAGGCTGTAAAGGCTGTGTATATGAAGAACTGTAAAGGGGAAAAGATTTCATGGACTAAATCATAAAGAAGAAGGTAGGGCATGGGGAAAAACGCGTGGATTAAACTACATAAAAAATGTTGTTACTTTTGGTTCTTTAAGCAGGATTTATATATAGTTTGGCTCCTCCTGGGTGGTATTTAAAAGCTGTGGCATATTTTCCTTCTTTTCTCTCTTTCCTCTTCTTTTTTCCTTTTCTTCTCTTTTTTTTCTTTTCTTTTCTTTTCTTTTCTTTTCTTTTCTTTTCTTTTCTTTTCTTTTCTTTTCTTTTCTTTTCTTTTCTTTTCTTTTCTTTTCTTTTCTTTTCTTTTCTTTTCTTTTCTTTTCTTTTCTTTTCTTTTCTTTTCTTTTCTTTTCTTTTCTTTTCTTTTCTTTTCTTTTCTTTTTTCCTTTTTTTTCTTTTTTCCTTTTTTTTCTTTTTTCCTTTTTTTTCTTTTTTCCTTTTTTTTCTTTTTTCCTTTTTTTTCTTTTTTCCTTTTCTCTTTCTTTTCTCATATTTTCTTAATTTTTCCTTCTTTTTTTTTTTTGAAAAGGGGGGTTGGAGGTGGACAGATGGGGACTAAATTTTGCAAAACTTTTAATTTCTTTTTAAACTGAAGAAAATAAGAAATCTCTTGTTCAGCGTTTTTACTGCTTCCAGTAAAAATTGGAAGCTTAAAGTTAAAATCCTGCTGAATAGTTGCTTTTGTTTGTAGAAAAGACCTGTGACGTTACAAATAGCTAGTCTGCTGCTAGCAGATGTATATGGTCCTTACTTAAAGCATGTTGATTTAATTTTAACTAGGAAACTAAATGCAGGCATGAGCTATGTTTATCCTACAAGACATTCCATTAATCTTGTTTATCTCAACAACACTGAGGAAGTTAAATTTTTTGATGGAAAAAGAATAGTTGCAGCACAGTTAAGAAAGCAAAACAAAACGAAATGGATTTGGTTAAACGCATCCATTGTGTTTTCTCTCTCATCTAAGTGGTCATCTCCCTTTTTAGATTTGGATCTTTCCAGAGCTCTGAACGCTTGAACACCCACTATGGATGACTTTGAACGCCGCAGAGAGCTCAGGAGGCAGAAGCGTGAGGAAATGCGCCTTGAAGCAGAGAGGTGAGGTATTACTTATGGAGAATAGTGCCAGTGGCTTGCCTTTGATTAGCAGTGGCTTTGAGGATTTCTTTCTTAAATTCCAAAGTATGCTATAGCTAACCAAAGAATCTTTCCTAATGATATGTGCTGCAAAATAGCTTTAGTTAATAGTTATTAGCTTTAGTTATTGTGGGAGAGGCTAAAAGCCAGGGGTGTCTAGTGCCTAATTCCCTTAGGCTGTTGTAAATGTTCTGGCTTCTAGTTCTTTTGTTATATGGATGAATGTAAACAGTGAAGGCAGACTATGGCCACGTGAAATTATTGATAGGAAAACTCATGCTCAGATGCCATGTGAGTGAGTGCTGTACAGAAGGGATTTTGTTGTCTTTTCAGGCACAGAGCTAAAATTAAAAGGTAAAATTGAAAGCTGAGCTACCCTTGGTATATTAGCATAGCATATCTGTGAATTGTCTGCCATTACTGTGCAACTGCTATTGTATTTGTAGTGCCTGTCACTTTTTATTCATTTACAACCACTTTATTGTGGGCAACAAGGGCAACATTTGCTATCAGTTATTGAAGATTTACTGAGGTGCAAATGACAATAGAACTTGATATGGGTACGATTATGTCAATTTACAAAAGAAGCAGCATAGAAATACGAGGAATGATATTTCACTAACTAACCCCATTTTATACCTGTACAGTTCCATTTGCTTTAAAGGCATTTCCCATGATTTGCACTGGAGTATGCAGGGAGAAAGTCAGGCTCCATTTATTTCTGTAATGTCTTCTTTGATACAAATTTATTAACACTTCAGTGTTTTTTTAAAAATGGAACTGAAGTTTAAGCCCATTTTGTTCTTATTCTTGTATTTTATTTTGAATATGGACTTTATTTTTCTTTCTGGTCTTTCCTATGTGTTGACAAAACTACAATGTTTTGGGTTCTGAATGCTGTATGAGAAAATGCATTTTCAGAGCAGTTTTAAATGGGAGTCAGCAGAATGCAATGCTAAATACATTTTGTTTGCCTGCTTTGAGCTTTTTAAGGCTCTGTTTGTGTAGCAGGGCTCTCTGATGGATGTTGATGTTACTTAGGGGGGGAATCCCTGGTAGGTGACATGCAATATCTGCCTTTCTTTCTGAAGGAAGTGTTGCTATGCAGAACTGGGTATGTGAGCTCTCATCAGGCTAAAAGCTGAACCTGCAAGCTCTGGAACTCAGCAGCAGCATTGCCTGTAGATAAAGAAACTCATGTGAAACGTGGCGGCCAAAGGGAAATGAGGCAGCAGCCTTCCTTTGCAAAACGCAGCCGTTGCCTGGTCAGTGACCTCCCTGAAAGGCAGAGGAGCAAATGTGACACAGCATTAAGCTGCTTTCTTGTCCCAGGAGGATTCCCCCCTCAGGCCTGGGATGTAATATTTTTGTTGGGCAGCATGGGAGGGATTGCAGAGCCCATGCCCCAGTGCATGGTATAGCACATGGTATTTATATACTTCTAGTGTACTTCTGCTTTGAGAAAATCTCTTTACAGAAAGGTGGAGGCTTGAAGGTTTGCTGCTAGTAGAGGTTCTGGGTGGCCTGTGGGGGATGCTGGGGCATGTAGTGTTTTCTACTACAGAAAAATGTGACTCAGACTTCCCTGTGAAGGCATCCAAGCTCTAAGGTGAGCCTGCAGAGGCTGTGGGGTGCTCTGGGCATTGACAATGTGGCATGGCCAGCTTTTAGATGCAGTCACAGCAGCAATGGGTTGGGGATGAGGCACTCTGCCCTTGCTACCATGGAGCTGAAATCCAGGACTTCATGTGTATCTCTGTGTCACCATGCAGCCTGTGATTTTACACATGGGTCCGAGTCTGATCACCCACGGGGAAACTGGAGCCCTGGGAGGAAAAATTTGCATCCAGCAGCTCAGCAATGTCCTTTGAAGGAGCCGTTCCTGGGGAGCCCTGCAGGCTGAGTGCTATACCTGCCCCTGCTGGCATGGGAAACAGCCCACTCCCCACCCACCCACGCCTGCTTTTGGGAAGTGTTTTTGCCACGTCTGGGGTAGCTTTGCTGGGATTTTGCATGGTAACCTTTGTGGAGGAGGAATGCTCAGTGGCAGCCCGAGTGGAGGAGAAGGGCTTGGGCCCATGTCCCTGTTCTCTGCCGAATTGCTGCAGAAGTGCTCCGTGCCCTTTCCCACACATTTGAAGGCTTTTAGCAATAAATTGCTGTAAGCTAAATCTTGCTGTACTCCCTCTGCTGCTGCCAACTTCAGGCATTCAAGTATCATGAGTCAGACCCCTTAAAAGTCACAAGACTGCTTTAAAAGTCTTGGGATCTTAAAAATAATTTAGTCTGGCCTTTTTATTTTTGGTTTGCCTTCACAATAACACAGCCGGATTCTCAAGTTCAGATGTGACTCTGGGAGCTGGGACCTCCTGAAATCTGCCTCAGCAGATGCAGTGCCAGCGGGGATCTGGGCGTCTGCCCCCATTGCATTGCAATGCTCAAGTTGAAGGCAGCACCTCTTGGGCTGTTATCAAACAAATATGTCATGCTGGATTGTTTTTGCTGTATTTGGATATTTTAGGGATTTGGGGATCATCTTCACCTTTAAAAATACAGCTACAATGTGTTTGTGTACATGTTTTAAGCCATGGCAATCTGCTTGCCAGACCTCCCTCTGTCTGGACAATTTCAGGTGCTTTATCAAGAGAATCATGTGGCCATAAAAAGCAGCATGGAGGCTGAAAATGTTTGATCAGCTCTGAACACTGCTGCTTAGATGCAAGGCATTTCCCTGCACCCTCCTTTGCTATGGGGAAACCACTGCTAGTTAGAAGCATTTCCTCTGGGAAAAGGACAGATGGATGATTATGCGTAGGCTGCAACATGGTTGCTAGGTCTCCCAGACACTGTTTAGGCTTCTTTGAGTTGAGCAGTAAACCCAGAAGTGCAAACAGCCGTATCAAACAGCAGTATTTATAACTCAGCAAGCCACAGTGATGCATTCTGCCGTTTCCTGGGATAAAGGCACATGGAAAGTCTATCTTTGCACCTTGATGCCTGTGCGCAAGAGAGATGGAGGGGTGAAGGCACCTTGTAGCAGCATGGACTCATGCACCACAAGCCCAAAAGGGAGTGACTTGATCTTATTGTGTTCTCAGGGGCCAGAGGCCATGTGAGGACTGGTGAGGATACATGTGCTGTCAGCTTCCCAAGTGTCTGTCATGCTGGAGCCACTGATGTCCAGCCACTTATGTCTGTTCTTTGGAGATGCTTAGTGCACGTTCAGTCCTTGAGGGCTGATGTTAGGCTTTGTATTTATTTATTTACTCCCATTTGAAAGCTGTTGGAAATGATGCTTTTTTTTGTGCTGTGTAGCCCTGGCATTCTGGGTTGATATGCTTAGGATTGATCCTGAGGAGAGACTGGCTTTGCCTTTTAAAGACCAACAGTGTGTTTCACCTCTGGCATGTGCTTTGGCTAGTAGTACATGCTGTGGCATCTCAGATATAGATTGCCACCAACTCAGAAAGCTAGTGTTTCTTTGGCATTTTAAGCACTTGTCATTTCAAGGTATCCCACACATCCTGGATTTCCCACACAGGCCTGCTGCACCCACCCAGCAATTTTGTCCGTCCAGAATTTTTTTACTATTTTGACTACGGGTATTTGTGTGGGATCTCTGGAGGCCTATCAGCATGTTTGGAGTAGCAGTGCAGACCTGTCTAGGCAGCATGTGGCCAACAGCAGGCGTATGGGTCCTTGTCCAGCTTTCTCCCAGTCTGTTAGATTTATTGCATGTGCTCAGGCTGGCGGGGACTCAGCAGCTCTTGTACCTCCTGGGGAACAAGGCTTTCCAGGCATAGGCTGAGAAACCCAGGACAAAATATGGCAGTGTTAACTGTGCCCATATGCTAGCATTTTGTATGTGATTTGTACTGATCAGGTACGAGATCAGAGAAAATAGGACTCCACCTTCCATTTGGGTGTTGGGATGTGCTACATCTCTGCTCTGCAGCAAAGCCAAGGCTTTATCCTGCTTCTCAGAGGCAGAGTGAGTCCTGAGACTGGGATGGTGGTTGTATAAAGCCCTGAGGTCCCAGTCCAGAGCTGGCTTGGAAGTCAGTGGGAAGCTTTCCACTGATTTCAATGGGCTTTGGATTAAGCCCTACCTGAGTTATTTCAGCCAGATGATTTATGAGACAGTCTCAGTGGCAGCCTTGAAGGAGCTGGACGAATGGTTTGCCTTCCCAGCCAAAGGGTACATACTGTGCTGGAGTATCAGGGCAGTCGGAGAAATGGTTTGCACTTAACTGATGGGGAAAAATCCCATACGTAGTTGAAGCACAGGGGTAGACTTTTTTCAACAAGGGGAAAAACAAATGCCACCTGCTTTTTTGTGCCTCTTCCTAGGCAGTAAAAGATGTTCTCTTGAACAAAACCATCGGGTTTTGTCACTTTGATGTTGTAACTGATACTGGAAGAATTTAGCCTGGGGCTTGGTAGAGTGTGTGTGTATGTCTGCAGGGGTGTTGCTTTGTGATAGACTTTGGTTTGTCATAGCTGCATGCAGCTGCAGTGAAAAATTGAGGTGAAATAATTCCTGAAGTGACAATAGACCTAATTCCTTGACTTCAGCATACTTGAGAGCAAAAATTGGCCCCTTCAGCTCTCTAAAGAATAGCTGTCAGGTTAATCTATTTAGCACTTAAGCCACAATTTTATGACTGGCTGACTTGCCATTGCCCCAGGAATGTATTTTCACCTCTCCCTGGTGTTGGTGCTCTTTTAAAATTTATGCTAGGAAGCTGATCCAATTTGCTTCATTGCCATACCATCACTACTGCAGATTTCAGGAAGGTCTTAGGGTCATTGTCAGACTGGTCTCCGTTTAGCTGAAGCTTAGCCTTGAGTCTGAACCACAGCTTTGCCCTGTGTAATGCTCATTGCTAAGGGTTTGCAGGTCATTTCATGGGGAAAGAGAAGTATTGGTCATCCTGTTGTAAAAATACAGCAGAGAGCTATCTAGCATCAAATCACAAGTCACTAAAAAAACCACTCTAAAACCACCATAATACTTTGTAGTCTGTGTGGGATCTCCTGATAGGGGCCACAGCTATCCTGATGGAAGGGCTCATCTTGCAGACTAATCAGATATTACTAAACATAGCCTAAAAGGGTATGTGGGTAGGGCACACGGAAAAACACTGCCACTAAGCTTTATGGTTCCTGATAGCATTAATTACTAAAGGCAGTAGGTAAAGATTATTTAAAAAAAAAAAATAAAAAAAAAATCATCCAACAGTTCAATCACAAACTCTCTCCAGCCTCTCATTTAAACAATTTTATAAGACAGTGTGGTTCATGTTCATGGATGTAGGTTGGGGAGAGCTCATAGAAATAACCCAGTTTGCAGCTCGGGGATGGCAGCAGCCTGCAGCAGGCTGGAAGTCTCCTCAGGTGACTTGCTCAATGCAACTTCAGTTAAAAGAGGATACATGGTTAATCCCAAAATTTATTTGGTACAACTGAAAAATAAGTCCAGTGAATTTCAGTCCAGATTTGTAAAGGTAAGTACAGAACCAACAATACATTTAACATGACTTTTACTGTTCTAGTGCTCCCATTGAGGCTGGTGTAGCTCAGGTAAACATGCAGAGGGATGATTCACCAAGTTAGGAAGGTAAAACCAGCAGTATCAGACAGGGTACCTCTTGCAGGACTTAATGAGAAGCATGTTGCTTATCTCCTGGATGGGTAAGACAGGACATATTTGGTGCTGCAGCATCTTAATGGTTCTGGAGAGCAAAGAAAGGTCGTTCTTGTCAGCCACAGAAAGTGGACAATTTCCATTCTCCTTTCCAGGACACTGAGGGTGAGTGAGTGTTCCTGTTAGATAACATTGAATGACCACAAATAGCTTTTGAAACTGCTTCTCATTCCTGCAATGTATTTATCTCTGGTATAGAGTGTACATTAGTGACAAATGTTAAACAGTGTTGAGAGTTTGGGAAAGAATGTAGATGGTTCCTTTTTAATTATCCCCTATTTCTTGAAACACTAGGACTTACCCATATCTTGTTCCCAAAAGTCTAGTTACATTTTCATTAAAAGTTTTCAGAGACCACGCTTTAATCCAGGCTTGTGTAACTAAATGAAGAATATGAACTTAATACAAATTTTCAAGGAGTGCATGTTTAAACATAAGAGAAGCTGGCTACATATGCTTAACATGTGATTTCCCAATGTTCATGGTTTATTTTAGAGCAGTGCTTCCAAAAATGTTTGGCCTCAGTCCTCTTGAGGGTTGTGCCCTAGTCTGGTCCAAACCTCTTTTGCTACAGTGGTTTTATCTCTCCATGAACTTCATGTATCCTGAAGTTCCAAATACGTTGAGAGTTTCTGCTTGTCTTTGCATAAAATACCTTCTGGTAGAGCTGAGACATGACATCTTCTGCCCAGGAGTTAAATATTAAGACAGTGAATAAATAAGATTAGAAGTGCATAAGGGTTGAGAACAAATTGAGGCAAAATGCTCCAGCTGTTAACCTGTCTTCACAGCTACTTTGAATTCCAGGATTGACAGAACATATTTGGATTGTCGAGGTGAGTTTGGCCCTGCATATTGCATTGATTGCTGTTTCTGCAGTTCTTGGAGCTCATTCTTAGACCAGACAGAAAAGAATGACCCAGTGGCTCATTAAAGCACACCCTACTAGTGTTACTCTCAAGTGAGAGTGGATGTGGGACAAATACTTGCTATTGTAGCATTTCAGGTGCCCTGCAGGAAATAACCATACATATGCAAAACTGAGCAGAATCTACCACTTAATTTTACAGTCATTGTGTGTTTTGCAGATTATATTTTCTTTAAAGGTCCTCATGGAGAAACGTTTTATAATAGAAACTTTGTTTTTCCAAATAGCTAGAAATAAAGAATATAACCTTTGCTGAGCTAACCCCACTGCAGTTCCTAAGCAGACAAAAAAAATCAGCTCCTTAGTATTTCAGAAATTAATCCCACGTGTATATTAAAATCATTCTGTAATTTCTGTACTATGTCTACTGTACCAGCCAAGCTTTTAGGAGGACAGCCCAAATTCAGCACCCAGACAGTGAGGAAAAATGCCCCTTCTTTCACTTCTTTCAATAGCATGGCATGTTTGCTTTGAAAGCACCAAGGAGTCTGGGAAATTCTTGGGTGAAAAGCAGCCCCTTCAAGCCTATAACCAGGTAACACACCTACTGCCAAAAGGAAGTCTACCCTTCTGTTTCCTACTGTATTTTTATTAGCTTTAACCAGATGGAAGTCCTTGATGAACTGGATCTTATTTAAATGCCCAGTACATACGGGCATTGAGGCATAGCTTTTGGTCCTTGTTATTGACAATTTTAACATACTTAAAAGGGCACCATGTGAGGAGTAATATGATCTGATATTTTATCATGATTTTCAGAATTAGACTGAAGCATACACACTGCACAAAGAAAATAATGAGGCTGAAGGGATGTAGCTGGCATAATACAAATAAGTGTCAATGGCTGTACTGTCATGTTTATGTTGAAAAATAACATCTCTTTAATATCTTATGTGTAAACTGTCAGCATGCAATCAATTAGGCTAGGGTAGCCTCCAGAGCTCTGGCAGGTCTGTGCATCAGTCATTGTATCTTCAAATAGTGTAAATCACATCTGCCATTAGAATTTTCTCATGCAAAAGACCTCAGAAACTCGAAATGCAAAAAGCTGCATTAACTGAATATTGGCCTAACTTCTTGCATCAGCCACAGCAGAGCAGTGTGGTGCCTGTGACTATAGATACATCTGTCCCTTGGAGGCAGACCTGGCATCTCAGTTTCCCCAGAAGCATTTTCTGTCCCTTGACAAGGACTATATCAGCCCTTCATGTAAGTTACCTTCAGTTAACTCAGTATGGCAGAGACCAAAGACAGTGTCGTAAACCAACCCAGAATAAAGGAGATTCAATTCTTGTTCCCTGGGTCTAATTTTGTCAGACTCTTTCTTAGGCAGGGCAAACCCCATCTTCATCAATCTGGAGAGCCAGTGTCAGTTGTCAGAAAAACCTGCATAACTGTTGCTAAGTCCTATTAGATTCCTAACCCAGTCTCTCTTCGTAAATAAAAACAGTTGATGTCTTTCTAGGGAGTAAGTATATGATTGAGCTCTCAGTTGCTTAGTCACTTCCCATGTGTCAGATATCCACAACTAGCACAAGATGCAGGGTTAACTTAGTTCATTGTATAAAGTCTTCTCAGGCCATAGGATTGTGCATACATCATCACTCAAATGTATATACTTACAAAGGAGTTAGATGAAAATTCTACATTAACCCTTCTTCTCTTGATTAAAAAAAAAGGCCTTACTATTAATAGTAATGCTCTGCAACAAATTTCTTTTAGTTTGAAGAAAATAAAAAAGAATACTGCAGTGAGTCCATACAAAAGAAACTGATGGTTCACTATCCCTGTATGTTAAATAACGTTCAAAAAATATTTTCAGGCAAATACATGGTGCTCTGATATATTCACTTTCAGGAATATTTATTCTACAGTCTTCATGTGTTTCCTGAAAGTGGCCGATGGCATACATCCTGGTAGTCCAGCCTGTCCACTGAGATGGGCTGTATGTGGTCCTGATGCTTTTTTGGGCAGAGGGCTATCAGGTGTTGCTCAGGGAGCTGGTTGCTTCCCACAAACCCTGCCACATAGGTTGATTGCTAGTGCAGCCCTCCTTGCTGTTGCTTAAGAGGGAAGGAGGAGGCAAAGTGAGCAGGGATACCCTGTGCTGCCTCCCTATCAAGCCACTCACAACCTGGTCCCAGAGGCTAAGCAGCTACTTATGGGTACTGCATTTGAGGCTGGACTTGTGCTGGGGCCCCTAAGCCCAGCTGCTGAGGCGAACCGCCCCATGCATGTGGTGACACGACGTTGCGTCTGGAGGAGGTGTTGAGTAGAGGGTGCTGTGGAAGGAGAGCATCAGTGGTGTTTATTTTTTTCTTTTGCTCTCAATAGAAGAGAGTAACTAAAAGCAGCCTCTAAAACTGCCAGTTTCCAGACTTGGAAGGGTATGATCTCTTAGCTGTTACATTGCAATGCCTTCTTTTTAGTGAATAAGAACATTGTAGAACTTGTGACTTAATTGTGTCACTACTCTTCAGGGAACTCTGGGCTCAGAATGGTAGTTGTGTAAAGCTTAGAAGTTGTTAAGCATGATAGAAACTGCAGTTATTACCCAACTGTGAGACTCTTTAAGGAGTGACATGAAAATAATTTTAGCTAGTGGATTTCTAGGAGCATCTGCTTTTCAGTCTGAGTTTGCACTTCATTAACATCTTCATGATCTAATATCTGAAATTAAACGAGATAATCAGGAGATTAGTTTTCCCTTTAAAAAGCCGAGGCCAATTTATTTGCAGGGATAATAGATTAAATGAAGTCAAATACTAACATGTTTTACACACGAATAAGCATAGTATGTAAACACTATCAAATTGCTGGCAGCTTGGGCAAAGTTACCCTTTTACAGCTCAGTTCTGAGAACTATAAAGGAAAAATGTGATTTACAAATGAAAATTGAAACTGATTTCAACTTGCAGAAGCATCTCATTTGGTCAATTAGCTCCTGCATTTTTGGCTTTGTGCCTTTAAACAAAGCTTTAATTACTGAAGATAAATGTTTATAAGCATCTTTATTTCTCTCATCATAACCTACTTATTAGCTAGTGCTAAACAATGAAAATCCTTCTTGCAGCAGATTGTCCTTGTGTGATCAAGGTCTTTCACAGAATGGAGACATCAGTTGGCTGTGCTTCTTGGGCAACTTAATTCATCAGTGCACAGCTCAGGAAATACTCCTGCCCAGAAGTAAGGTCAGTGGGAAACTGCTCCTTAGTGTGATCAGAGGGTCAGGTTAACAGAAATGATACAGCTACAGTTTAGAAGGAGCAGTAGTTGTGTCAGCCTTGCAGCTGAGCCCTTCTCTTCCTGGGGAGCAGCAAGGGTAATGGGAAGTGGAAAAGTAAGCAGGATGCTTTTCTTTTTGTTTACTGGGAAGTGTAAACCAGTGGGTAATACTTGACAGTTAAAGGTTAGCCTCATCTTGGTTGACATTAAGAAAATGTAGAGATGTTGTTTTTCTCCCATTTATGTCAAAACCTGTTGGTTGGCCTAAATAAACTTGCTTATTAATAGTCTTTGCTGGATAGTCTGTTGAAAAAAGGCCAGAAAGTTTGTCATGCTGATATAGAAATTGAAGAGAAGGCTGTAACTCAACAGCCAGCTGTTGCTGTCTTTTTGGGTTTTTTGTTTTTTAAAAATATTTATTCAGTTGTTTGTTTGTTGTTTCTTTGACATTTGCTGAAAACATGCCTTGGTTTCCTTTAAGATAGCTAGTCACCAGTTTTCAATGTGGACATTATTTAAGCCAAGAACAAGAATGCTCTAGCAAGAGGTTATCTTCTAGGCAGACTGTGCTGTTCTTGTGCTGAGGCCGTAAGAGAAGTGCTGAAAATTGGTATTGAAAAGCAGGGCTTCTTCAAAGGTTTTAAGTTACTTCTCCACCCTAGTACTTCCCCCTTCTACCAGCATGAGACAACATCTGTCTACTGATGTTTAAACTGATTCACTTGAACAAGTGCTCCCTTCTTTGTGAGCTGTCTTTGTACAATTTAAACCTGATGTGTGTCATGGTAAATTTTAAGTCAATTAAGTGCGCAGGGTGGAAAGTTACCAAATTACCGTGACTCAATTTACTGTTTGTGAGCTAAGCCTGTTGCAAGGGAGGTATCTTATTGTGAAGCAGTGCAGGAGGGTGAGCCCATTTACGTTTGGACTTGGAGGTTTGCATAGATTTAATACATTTGGTTTCAAACCAGGTTTGAGGTAAACTTCTGCAACTTCTGTTTACGGACAGGGTCTTTGTGACAGTGGTGATGTACATTGGTGCTGGACTCCCAGATGAAGAATCTCTGTTAATCTTCATTTTTCATGCAAATCCTGCCTCTTGTTACACTTGCTTGTTTCTGTTCTTAACGTGGCTCTGTGGACAGTTGGGTGGCACAGGTGGTGATAGACAGGGAAGCTCAGACACTGACCTACCTCCAGTCCCTTCATGTTACCGTGTTGTATGAGGTCAGGTACAGATCAGGGGAAGGGTGATATTAGATGGGTGAATTGGATGTCACACACATTCACCAACTGCTACTGACCACATGTCAAGAAACGGATTGCTCAGGGATTTGCTGCAAGCCATTGTGGAGCCAGCAAATGGCTACAGCTATTCCTGGTCTTGGCAGCTGGATTCCAGCAATAGCTTGGGCAATGATAGCTGCCTGTTTCAAAGGCATATATTGCAAAGATGAAGAGAGAGAGACTAGAAATAAAAATCTGAGCAACATCACTTTTAAAGTGAGAAAAGCATGACAGGAGTGACTGATAACATATACACTTGTTTGCAAGACATACAGCTTCTTACCACAAGAAGAGTTCCTGTATGTGATAGCTTAATTCTCAAAAATGTGTCTTTTCGGGTTGTGTGTGTGTGTTGAGCAAATTTCTGATTTCAGCAAGCAGGTAGTGCTTACAAGATCAATCTTGTTTTGTTTATAAACCTGCCAGCACTCTAGTGATAAGGAGAAAATCAGATACTCTGTGTATCAGTCCTGGGCATTTCTGAAAGGCATTGTTATAATACAGAGGTGAGAAAGATACAGGGGTGAAGTTGGCCCCAGAGCAAAATGCCTCCTTAATACAAAGAATAAAATTTTTTCCATCTGTATTTTGGAACAGAGAAAAGGAAGGAGGTAGTATAAATGGCTTTTAGTGAAATTGACCTTTTCGTGAAAAAAAGCCCCCAAACTTCATAAATTTGTGGCCTTCATGCAAATTAAAAAATTTTCTGCAAAAGCTATTTATGAGATTTTCACAAAAAGGTGTACAGTTAGAAGGTCAACGACCACAAAAGACTTGTCTCCACTCCTCCCACTTAATGCTTGTCATCTTTTGAGGGGACCAGAGCACAGTGGAAACTGGAGAGGAAAGCCCTTCTGATTATCCATATACAGATGATTTTTGTCCTTATGCCTTCTCATGAGATGATTGCAGTCATATAGTACATCATGCTATCCCTTGAGATGAAGTTCTCAACATCTATCCTGGTTTTCTACCTTTTCCACATGTAGAAAACTTTTGTGACTGGATTGAAAGGAAAAAAAACCCACATATATTTCCACAGGAACAGCATGACTGTAGTTTCTTTAGAATAGGTTTCTCTTACAAGCCTGCAACTGCTAAGCTGAACAGTCCTCACAGCTTTGTCAAGTTCATCTTCAGCCCATACAAAATGACAAGCTTTTTCTGGGCACTGTTGCTCAGAACATTCCTGAGATTCTCCAGCAGCTATTACTTCAGTGTCTTAATAAGGCAGTGCCATAGCTGGGAAAGACAAGGAGATGGCTTTTCTAAACACTGGCCACACACGGATTCCTTTTATGGTCCAGCTTGCACAGTGGGGTATTCCTCTGAAGGTCAGTGACACGGATGACAAAGTGCGTCCCACTGCAGCTTACTTTTTGAGTGAGGACATCATGCGTCTTGTGCCAGGTGTTCTGCCTGCTCTGAGAAGGAGGAGAAAAAAATAGTTGGGTAGGGAAATGCCGAAAAAGTGGAAAAACCCAGAGCTTTAAGTGCTGGGTATTTTGTATTGATGCAATTGCTGTGCTCGCTGTGGCTGCAGGATATAGTTGTGAATACCATGTACAGAATATGTGTGCATGTGCTGGGGTGATATTTTGTAAAAAATGCTCCAAATAAACTCCTCAGTAGGGCTTCAGAGTTCAGGTCATCCCACAACAATACCAAGGGCAAATTTTCCTGTTATGCCCATGAATTTAACTTTTCATTCTTCGAGCAGAACGGGATAGAGTACTAATGACCTTTTCAAAGCAATGAGCTATGATGGCTGGAGGGATTCTGTAGTGGAATGCCACAAGATGAATTCTTTTAAGCAAAAGGTTTAATTCCACACCCCGGCCCCATCCCCTTTTCTCTTGACCAAGCTAGTGAGTCTTTTCTCTCATTAGCATGTAATCATCTTCTATTGGAGGGTTGTGTAAATTCCTTCAGGGCTATTGTCTCATTTCTCACCATTTTGTGGAATGGATGATTCATTTCAATTATTCTAAAGAGAGGGAATATATTGGTGATTAATTTAATATGAGAAAAAACCCTACTAAGTAAAGAAAATCTCATTGTGTTTTGTCTGTTCTGAATATAGGTACAGGATATACATAAACCGAGGGAAGAAAATTTATCTTCAAGGCAAACCAGAAATGTTTAGGCATATTCAGTGGGTCTGTAATCTAATTTTTCATTTACTGATTATTGTCAGATGGATTAATACAGTACCTAATAAACCATGAAGACAATGAAAGACTTTAACTGTGTCACCAGCTGTGACACTGAGGAAAGAGAAGCACTCAAAGGTGTTATTTTGGTGACTCACATCTTAAAAATCTAACTTTCTTCATCTGTTTCCCTGTTGCTTCACTGGCTCCATCCCGATTTCACCTATTGTGCTCACATTATACTTACAATGAGATCCTGATGTACCAACTTTGATATTGTTATAAGTCTTGCATGCTTGTGGTTATGCTGGCTTTGGAGGGGATGTGACTTCTTAGTCTCTTGGCTGCATGTTTTTTCTGGATATAGTATCTTGCTTTGAGGAGATAAAGGCATAAATGCACAGAAGTGGAGCAAAGATCACAAAACATGCAGTTTGGTTGATGAAAGCTTTTAAACTCTTGTCAATGCTTGCTGATAACAGAAGACTTTTGAAATAGAAACAATTATTAAGGAATATGTTTTAAGGCAGGATAGATCTAGGAGGAAAGGGTTGGCCCCCGGCTAAACTCAGAGGACCCATTTAACAGGCTGTGTCATACCTTCATAGCTGTTCCATCTTATGTTGCATTCAGTGTTTTAAGGCTTGCTTTCACTTATTTTGGCTAATCCTGTTTTCAGTGGTTGTGCACATTTTGCAATTACTCTGGATTTGAGGGACTGGTATAAGTGAGAACAGAAATTATCTGTCCTGTCCTCATTATACTTCTGGAAGAAAATATTGGTAAGATGTCCTGGTGAGTACGAATGACTTTTCCATCACCAACCCATCTTCCTTTATTTATTGATTGTTCTTCCCTCTACTTGGGCTGTACCCTGTCATCAGTTTTAAAGCCAAATTCTTTATGGAAGTCAATAGGGAGTCCTGCGCAAAGGGAAATGACATAATGTTGCCCTTTAGTCCTACCTACAGAGAAGCAAACTTGGGAAACATGCACATTTTCCTAATTACCAAGCAGTGAATTTACAACTTGTATCCATTTTCTATTGACATCCGGCAGCTACCCAACATATAGTAAATTGGGCCATTTGTATTGAAGACAATTGTTTTTAATAAAAATAGTCTGAGTGTTGTCTTTTTTTTGATTACATATGGTAAATGTTGAGGTCTTCACTGCTCTGTGGTAAAGAATGTACCTTTTTTATGGGCAATATTGAGTGTTCTTAGCTAAAATCTCTCCTTGTCCCGCTGGAGTGCATGATTTTGTAGGCTACCGCCTTTTACTCAAGCAGTAACTGCATTTTGCTAGAGGTGTGTCTCTATAGTTTGTAAAGCACTTTTGATATGGAAGATGCCTCTGTAAATGAAAGCTACTATCATCTGAACTCTCAGCTTTTACAGGGGGTGGGTTTCAGGTTCATGGCCTGCTTCTATAGTGCCTTCGAGTTGTTGTTCTGCAGGGCAGGATAAACAGAGTTGCAGAAGGGGTTTAAAATGAAGACTTTCTAATAGAATAATCTCTTTGCTAGTTAGAATTCAGACTCTTTAAACCTTAAGTCCTTAATTAGATGAAGTAAGGATGTAAGTATAAGGGCATAAACATAAAGAAATTTGGCCAGAGGAGACTGTTTGAAAGGTAGCTATTGGAAATAGTAATGCCATTTTAACTGTTTTTACTCCTTCCTTTAGCACTGTAGTGCCTTTCTCATAAGCTGCTCCCCATAACCAGAGCATCTGAGATCTTGTCAATTATTTACTAAATGTATATATACCTGCATCATCGTTGTAACATGGTAGTGCTGTTCCTTTAGCTTTGCTAGTAGGGAGTGAAGATGGACTTGACGTCACAGCCAAAAACCTGTCAGAGGGGATGTATGAATACTTTTTGCTTGCCTATTTGTTTATTAGCTCTTCCACAAGCTGCAGCTGCTGAATTCAGAGAATAATGTAGAAATCACCCAGGCCCACAGTTTTTAGCACCATCATTTTGGTATGGGCTATGTTTCAAAGAAAAAGCCATAAAAGCATCCTTGGCGATAGGCTTTAGGAATCCTCCTCCATAAGTTTTAAGGTCATTAGATTAGAGGTTGGCCCCTCTCTGTTAATTACATTTAATAAGACCTCCATGTATACTTCATTGCATGGAAAATTGGATGCGGAGCCTTTGTTTATCTCTGCCACTCACTGACTGTTGACTCTTGGATGTTGATTTGGAGATATTGCAGTGTGTGTGTTGTTGATTTCCCCTGGCAAAGGAGGATGATTAGGGTGACAGCCTGATAGTTAGTTGTTGGGTGGTGGACACTGAGATGGCATGAGCTGATTTGCGTAGCCTATAGGGTTTTTGAAAAACAGCTCTGTTCTTAATTCAATAAGCACTTTCACAAGCTGGAGAGGAGTAACAGCACTTCCTTGTGTCCCTTTCCGCTGGATTTTGTGGGATTTCACCTGGTATAGCTTTTGTTTAATGGTATGCTGAATAGTCTTTCAAATACCTGTGTGAGCTCTAGAGTCACATCTTGAATGGTCAGTGGATAGGGCACTTTAATGTGTTGCTGAGCGTCTATGTAACAGAAGAACGTGGAAGACATCTGGAGACTTGTTATGGCCAAAACTAACAAACATGATGGTGATATTTTGGGAAAGCAATCAGAAAACAGGGCAGGAACAATACCAGACCCTTTGACTAACGGTACTTTTCTGCCACTTGTGAACTGGAGTTGCCATCTGGGATAGCAGCTATGGCCATATGAGATTATTATTTTTTCCCTGTTTTTGTCTTCCTGTCTTTTTTTCGTTTTGTGTGTTTTTTTGGTTTGGTTTTTTTTTGTTTTGTTTTGTTTCCTTAAACCAGAACCACGTCCCTCTTTCTTGTAAATGTGCTTTTGTCATCATGGGTTTAGGCTGTCATAACACATTTTACCTCAAGCTCCATCTTTAATCACTTAGTGGCAGACCTGGGGATAGAAGCCATGTCTCAGCCACGGGACCGCATCATCTCTCCAAGGCAGAGAACAGCTGTGAGCATTCTTACAGAGCAGCTTGTTCTGCATTTTGCTTGCTAGTTGTATTTTGGGCATCTCATAAACTTGGGCAAATGCAACTTCACCTTTTATTAAAGAGCAAAATGAGTCTCAAAAGACACAGAACTCCCTGCAACCTTCTTTACGCAGAGGAGGGGAATGTGGTAGTTGAGCCTGTACATTTAGTGAACATTGTGAACAGATAATAAAATAAGACTTTTAGGGGAAAAAAAAGTCACTTATTTAACTCAAACTTCATTTGCTAGACTTCCTCCTTCCTAGCCCCACTCTCCATTATTTATCAATTAAATATGCTAGGAGTAGTGAGCTGCTGACCACAGAACTGGGGAGGAGGTAGGATAATAGTTATTATTCTGTTCCAAAAGCCATAATACTGGATACCAGAAAGAATGAGAGTCAGATGTAGATGATGCTGTTGAGTTGCCATTGGTAGAACAGAATGTACTGTACTATCCAGCTATGGTTGTTGCTGTGTCTAAAACCATATACTATGACTGAAATGTGGATGTCAGTCTGTAGCACTTGTGTGGTTTATAGGCTCCTCATTACATTGCTAAACTGTGTGCAATAGATTAAACTACTATTGAAATTCCATGTCTCAAAACAGCTTATTTTTCTCAGCTAACTTTCCTCTGCTTCCACAGAGAGTTGCATGCAAGTGAAGGGAGTCTTATTCAGGCAGTCAAAGGCTTGTTATTCCCTCTGTGGGCAAAATTCTTATTGATTTCATCCTTACAAAAAATGGATGAAATGCTTGTAGAAATGCTTTTTTATTTTTTTTTTTTTAGTGCAAGCCTGTATTGATAGAAGCTTTCAGTGACAGGGAGCTAGAAAAGCATTCTGAAAACTGGGAAAGTTTATCCCAAACCCTTTTTTACAAATGAAATTGAGGAGGAGGGAAAGTTCTACATTTCCTGTGAGGCGACAATGAGCAGATCTGTTTTTCTCCAGATGGAGAAATATCTGTAGTAGTAAATTGTTTAATTAGGAAATAAGGATAGAGGTCTTGCATTCCTAGTATCAAGCTGCAAACAGTGTCTTGAGAGAGCTGGGGGAGCAGGACAAAATGCTTTCTCTCTCTGGTGGAAAGGACAGGGGTCAGTGCTATCACTGTGAAACATGTGCTCCTCCAATATGAATTGCTTTGTTCCTTGGCTTCTCTCCTCTGCGTTAGCTAAATCACACTTAGCAACTCTTTTGCTGCTAGGTGTACCTAACTAGAAATCAGTGGTGTTTCAGTACTATCTGGGTCACAAAATAGAAACCAGCACCAAAGATGTAAACTGAATGTGAACTCAAAACTAGTTTAAGCTGTTCTTTTCTTGAACTGCAACTCAGTCCAAATCACTGCTTTAAAAAGTCTCTTTTTAATTCAAAGCTTAATTTGAATTGAAGGAGCCAAACCAAAGCTGAGCTGAAAAATATACATTCGTTGAACTCTATGTTCAGAACTGTACTGCAAAGTTCCTTACACATATGCAGTAAAGAGAAAGGCCTCTGCTCCGAAATTCGTGCAGTCTTAATGAACACAGGGTGCGCATGGCTGATTGACAGAGAAGTGGCAGAACATACAGTCAGGCAATTACAGATGACACAAACTGTGGTCACAACTCAGCTAATTAATTATGGAGTCACAAGGAAATGTGACCCAGGCACAATGATTGCACTGAAAGACAAGATTTATAGGGAGATCTGAAAAGGGATAAAGCAGGATCTCTCTTGCCTGCCTTTGTGCACCAAGTTGCAACTGCTTTCCTGAGACCAGGATATAAAAAGAAAGGATATAGTTCCTGGTGGGATTGAAGTGTGCTGTTGGTCACCCTGCTATAGACCCATCTAATGGGACACTTTATCATGCACAGGTGGTGAGGGTACAGATCCCTTTCCCCATTCATATCACAGGTATACCCAGCCCTAAAAAATATACCAGTAGTCCCTGCAGACTGATATCATCAAAGCCTCCCATGGATTTCAAAAGTATATTCACAAATAAATTGCTTTTCATTTTTTTTTTCCTAGTTCAAAGCTGAAGGCAACCAAAACTGTAAGAATATATGTTGGCGAGTAGTGGGTGTGATCAGCCCCCTCTCTCTTTCCAGCTCTGCATGTGATCACTGTCCTTGCCTTCCTCTCTGTTCCTATAATGTTTTGAACATCAAAACCGCTCAGGACTCCCAGGACTGGGGTCAAAGCCCTCCATGTGAGCCAGCAACTGCTTACTTTTACACAGCCGTCTTCACCATTCTGAAGATGTGTGGTGCTTTGCAGGCACTCAGGTGTTGGCCTTTAAGACAATGGATATTTGACTTGTGATAAATGTACCAAGGGTTTTTTTCTTCCCTCCCTTTAGTATTTAATGCTCAATTATCAGCATCCAGGAAAGCAGTGTTTAGACCGCATTGCAAACAGGTACCAATATGGCTAGCTGGCGCAAGAGTGATTTATTTTCCATTTTCAACAGGTCCTGCATTCGTATACAGCTCCTTTGTTGGAATAAAAATCTTTGTCATAGGCTACCAGACAGCTATAAATAGCTGTTGTGAGTATTTATGCTGAGAATAATCTCAGGAGAAAGTATTTTTAACTTCGCACATTGTTTAGAGTAGGAAATTCTTTTAATGCCCACATTTTCCATTCCCGGTGCCATTAGCTTTGCCCTGCCCCCTCTTCTGATGTATGCCTTGTTCTTTCTTTCTCCCTCTCATTTTCTTTAAGGTTACAGCCAGTCTGCTCCAGAGGAAGACTTGACGTTTTTTTGTTTTCTTTTTTTTTTTTGTTTTCTTTTTGTGTGTGTGGGTTTTTTGTTTGGGTTTTTTTTGGTGTGTTTTTTTTGTTTGTTTGTTTGTTTGTTTGTTTTTTGTTGTTTTTCTTTGATTTTGGTGGGTTTTTTTAAGGAAAATGTTAAGTTTGGCCTTTTGCGACTGTGTGGGAATTTAGTTCATTTCATGGGGCTATCAGAATGTAAATGAGAAATTTTAGATAATTATTTGACAGCTAAAACTAGGTGAGATATGTCCCATCCAGAGGGTCAGATTTTAAAAGGCATTTCAATAGCTTGTGATATTGTCTTTGAAATCTGTCAATCTCTAATGGGGTTCCTCAGAAGTCCATCTATGTGTGCTCTTGAAAATGTCACCCAAGCTCTCTGCCACTGCCAGCAGCCCCAGAGCATTCATTTAGTCCCTGTGAGAGGTCATGGTGCTTTTGGAGGTGAAAGATGGATGTTTTGAGCCTCACTTTCTCTGCATAGGTGATAAGGACATTTGTAAAACAGTGCTGTTGACTTCATGGGCATTGTCTTTGTGTTTTTGATAGCTCGTGTTACTGTTAATTTGGCTAGTATATCCACGTTTGCCACACAAAAAATGTAGGCAGATGTGTACATGTGCCCTGCAGTGTTGAAACACTGCCCTGTTTGAGGCAAGGACTGGTGGCCACAGAGTCCACTCACTGTGCTGATGGTAAGAGAGAAGAAATTGGGAGGACAGGAAATACACGCAAACCCTTTTCGGTGTAGACTGCACCTTGATTTCATCTGCCATGTGAACAATGTAATGTTCATAAAGATCAGGGTTTAATTTCCCATCTGTAGTGTTGTTTGCTCAAAGATCACAGATTATTAAATGTTAATACCAAACAGAAAATTTGACCTTCGAGACTATATAAATGTTAGGGAAGCATGCCTGCTGCTTGGTGACTGGAGAGAGGCTGAGTGCTCAGATATGCCTTGCTGGAGAAACTTAGAAACTATTGGTGATGTATATCAAGTAGACAGGCAAAAGGCCTGCAGCCTGCGACCTGCCCAAAGACAGCTGATGGCCTTCAGCAAAGACCTTCCAAATGAAATGAAGTGCTGAAAGTCATCAACCTGGGGAGGAGCCCTGGAGAGTACACTAATAAATATGCAGTAAGCTCACCTCCCCTGGGGGGAGTCCCGCCCTGGGTGAGCAAAACCCAGTGGGAACATCAGCGACCAGATAGGTGCAGGACTTGGTTTTATGCCTTGCCCAAGGGTCTGTACCAGCCATGCTATTCCAGCAGGGAGGCCAAAAACCATTGGAGGTCAGCAAGAAGAAAGGTGATGGGTTGCAGCCATGTTGCTATCTTGATTCTCAAGTCAATGACAACAGGCAGCGTTATGAATAGAAGTTTTCTGAATGTGCCATAGCCTTGACTGAGAGGTGGCTTTGCTGAGTTAGCTTGCAAGGGTGTCCAGTGTAATGTGTCCACTAAAAACTGGCTGGAGACCACCAGGTTTCTCACATTCTCAGTTTATGGGGTTTAGTCAAATGATTTCTTTCCCAGTTACCTTGCCTTTCTTATCTGATGAAACTGTGGTTTCATTCAATCTTAGTATTCTTCTCCTTTCTCTCTTGTCTATAATATGACTAGATCAAATTTCCCCCTTCTGTCATGAGCATTACTAACAATTTATTTTTTTACATGACTTTTTTTCGACAATAAAATCTCTCCCAGACTGCAGTTACATGATATCAAGGTCCGAGTAGTTGTAACAGAATCTGTCTCACTTAGTAGGACTGCACTCATGGAAATGAAAATGCCCCAGTAGGATTTTTTGCAGGATTTTGCAACTGCTTGCGTAATTTGTGAGACTTGATCCATGAAAGGTGATGCCACGTTTAGGCCCATTTTACTGAGCTGTTCGTGTCTTAAATTTTTTAGTTTTGAGGTAGAAGTAAAAGGCATTTGGGCTGTTCGCTCAGAGCATAATGCAAGGGACGACATTGTAACTGCAGAATTTCTTTGATATTGATGAGCTGTAATAGCTTGTGTCAATATCCCTGCAATCCTTTGTGTTCCTACTGCCATCATGGCAGTGGTTCATTCAGCATAGTCTAGAAATCTGTTAGAAGTCTTCCAGTGCTGTTGCTAATCCAGACTGAGCCTTTTACTCTAGTAAAAATACCAGCACTTTAATAGCAGAAGTAGACGTGTGCATCTTTGGATGGCAGTCTGTTGTGAAGTGTCAATATCTTTACCACATTTTCCCTGGGTAAGGATGCCTTCAAAATTTATGTGCTGGCTTCTGATCCACCTGTGTGGACTACAACACTTGGAGATGTACACACTTATTGCTGTCGGCAGGATTTAAGGAAGTTTAGAAGAGCTTTGCTGTGTTGGGATCTGAATGATCTTGAAGCATCCCCTTGCATTTCTGCAGGAAATCTGCACAAGATGAGTTAAGTTTTATTCTGTTCAGCCTGTTTTGATCAGAACAGGCGCTATTACATTACACTGATGAAAGTATGGGGGGGCATATGATTTCTGGGACTGCAATAGGTGTGCTAGAAGAGGTGTAAGGCATGGAGAGTCTTCTTCCCCATAATACAGCAAGGTGACAGCATACTCTGTAGTGGATGGAAATTGCTAGAGAATAGAAACAACGCCAGAACAAAAGTAGTTTTGCCAGCCAGTCTGTGTTGAAGGGGTGCCTGGCTATGCCATCCTAGTTTCACTGGTGAGACGTTCTTAAAATTCTGAAAACACAATCTTGGTTGTGTTTACTACACTACATTTGTTTATAATGTTCTGTGTAATTTGATGATAATTTAAAAGTTATTTTGAAAACATGTTTGACATCAGTAAAAATCTGTGGTTTTATTCTCCCTTTGAAACTTATCAGTAGCTTAACTTCAAAATTTAGTACATGATCTTGTAAATATCGACAAAGGTAAAAGTATGGTAGAATATCACAGTAACAGACACAAGACTGTGCCAACAGTGGTTAATTTTGAAGGAAGTGTTAATTTCCTTTTCCTGTTTTTCAAGAATTTTTATGTGTAGGAGAAATGCCTCTGTTGCATAAACATTTTTAAAATAATGGCTTTAAAGGGCGCAAACAAGAGCATGAATCCAAATGTTTTGATGGTATTTAAAGAATCTTTGTTTTACTTTTTTTTTTCAGTATGGCTGGAGCCAAGATCAATATAGGGCAGATGTGGGCAAAATCCAATACTAATATCTGCCTGTCTATCATAACCTGTTCTGTATGGCTAGTACTTTAGCTGAAAAAAAGAGCCATAGCAGAAAGAGGAAGAATGATTTTCTGCTGCAAGTACAGAAAAGCAAATGAACACAACCAGCAATTTGAGATCCCAGGTTTGAGTGCACTTCTCAGAATATTTACTCTGATTATATTTGTCATCCAGTGTCAGGGGGAATAGAGACACCAGGTGATGTTTGTTTCTGAGAATACTGTTTGGAGGTAGCAATCACATGTGCTGGGTGTGTGGACTGTATCTGGTTGCCTGGATAAATAGTTAGGGGAGCACAGTTGGTCTAAACTGGGGCTAAAATAGACCCATAGACAAAAGCTGGAGCACCTGATTCCTGCAAGGTGATTTGACACCACTGGGTATGGTATATAGACCAAACTGCAGTAACAGTCTTCATTGTTGCTCTTCACCATCAATAATATCTTAAAACAGAGAGACATTTGGTGGAATAAAGGGTAGTTACAGAATTAATAAAATCCATTGTGCTCTTTCAGGCTAGCTGTTGGGAAGGTGATAAAATCTGCCACCCCAAACAGAAGAACTAGATCCACCTGGGACTGCTCTCAATGTAATTATTGCTGGTGGCATTTGAGTTGATATGCATATTTGTGAGTGATGTGGCTATCCCTCTGCTTTCTTCTGCTGCATCTGGCAGCATTGTTCTTCCTGCCACAAATGCAAAGAGACGGTGAAATGCAGTTGCTATTCTTAGGTCTGAGTCTGCAGAGCAGGAAGTGGAATCTAAACATAAGCTCTTGGACTGATTGGGACAAAATGTGTGTATGTGTGTATAGGTATCCTGACCTTTTAGCATCATAAATTTGTTCAGCTGGTAAATAGTCCAAACAAATATTGTGTGCTAAAATGTGAGATCTATCAGTTGTTTGTTGTTTTTTTTTTTTACCTGCACTAGGTATGTTGTTCTTGAAGGGGGCTGTTGTCAGATACAGTAGTGCACACATGTAGAAATAAGGCATGACATCTGACTGATGATAACCACTTTGTGGAGAGGTGGATCAGAAATGCTGTTATCCATCCTACCATTTAGGGAAGAGCCACACCACATGGAAGGGGATAGCTGGTAATTTGTTTTGATTTACTCAAGAAGTGTCTCTTTTCCAACCTGTGTTTGTAAGATGACCACAAATGAAGAAAGGTAAAGTGGAATATAAAGATATGAAATGTTTAACCTCACTTTAAATAATGGATCTTTTTTGAATTTATATGGCATGTCTGAGCCTCTTATGAGAAAGCAGAGGGCCTGACTCTTAACATAAGGTAGCAAAGACTGTGCTTATTGTTTAGATCTCGGTCCTGTCTCCTTTAATCCTGCTTCAGTGGAACATTTCCCACAGCTGAGGATACACAAATTAAGTAATGTTTAAATGACCTCTTCATTGCAGGCAGTCCCTTAGAGTTCCCTGCTTGGCTGTGACCATATGCAGCCAGGATCTTGGGGTTTAGATGCATTCAAAAGATGGGAACAAATCAGGTTTTTGCTATGCAGAGTTCCTAGTTTCCTTATCAAAAGTTAAATTATATTGTTAAAGAATTCAATAGGCTTTCCCTATTTGGTTTCAGGATCTCTGTCTGCCACTGCTTAGAGTACATTATTTTCTGATCCAAGTCTTGTCTTAAAGTCTATAGGAAAAAAGCTGTTGCTTTGGGGTAACTTCTGTGAAAGAACTGCCCTAAATGACACTGCTATAGAAAGCCAATGGATAGAGGAATTATGTCTGTGTCTGTGACTTTCCCTGATTGCTGATTCTTCCAATACATCATGTTGCAAACATCTGGGTTCATCAGGTAGCAAAGGACTGTAATGCGTAGGCCCAAGACTGCAGAATTAAGGATGCTCTGGTGATCCAATTTTGGCATGTTGAAGGTATGTTCTTAACATAAAAGGTTTTTCTCCTTTGCTCTGTGCTTGATTATTGTAGACAGGCATGTACGATGACACATACCAGACTGACACAAAATGATACGGATTGTATGTGCAGGGGCTACTATTATAAGCATAGATCATGTATATGTACATGAAAAGAGCTTGCTTCTCTAGCAAGCCACACTGTACAGTTATTTCTCATCTGTTTCATAGTTGCACATGCAAATTGCACTTGAGCTTTGTGTGTTTCACCTCTACATGAAAGCTACCTTTCTTTATTAAGTATTAGAAGGCTCAAAGTTACTAGCCTGTGCTTGTTTTCGCTGTTTTGTTGGGCACGGATTGAATATTTTTTTCTAACTTTTAGAATTTTGGCCTACAGAAATTTTTGGGCAGAAAACCTTTTTATAAGATTCTAACTCCTACTTTTGAAACAGTGTTTCAGTTCTAAGTGAGGTAAATGCTTTTGGAGAATTTCACATAAGCAATTATCCTATTATATATTACAGATAATAGGAGAGAAAGCTGGAAGTAACTTGTTGGAAATGGTGTTGGTAGAGTGTGCTGTAGGTTGAAGTAAACCACAATGCTATCCCTAGGCCCTTCAGATGCTGTTTACTTTTTTGAAGTAATGTTTGCTCTTCCTTTCATTGTGATATTTTGGCATATCACGCAGACGGGGACCACAATAACTACTACTTAATTTAACAGGTTTAGGTTATAAACTGTAGCTTATATGATGATGGGGTAGAAAAAGTAGTCTGTTGGTCCTCTCTTCACTGGCGCAGGGAACTGCTGAGAGTAAAGGAGGAGACCACTGCCTGTTTGACGATGAGTGTATGGCAGGGATGCCAGCTGGTCTTTACATAGACCATGCAAGATCGGGCAAGGCTCTGTACACCCACTGCTTTAACTGCACTTTTAAGGAAGGATTATGAAGCATCTGGCCCTCAGCGAGAAAGTCAGAACGCAGGAAATGCCTTTGTGTGTAGCATTTGCCAAGTGTGGTTTCTGGTATGTTGGTGGGTGGGTTCTGAACATGGCCATCTTGATAAGAAAATGCCTAAAGCCAGACCCTGTTCATCAAAGGATCATTTTCTTTATCTCTCATTTCAATTAAATGTAGCATTCTAAAAACAAAAAACCACTGTACTCCTCTCTGAACCACATTTAGCCTCTTAAGCCTTGTCATGTGCATCAGGAGTAGCCAGGTCACAGTTAAGGATTAGTCTTATCTTCCCAGTTGAATGAATTTCCCTTGACTTTCTCCAAAGAATTTGGTATCTCCTGAAATTTTGCATGGATGTCTTATCATGGATGAGGGTTTTTTTCTGGGAAGATTTGAGAGGAAAAAAGAAACAAACCAAAAAATGTTATAATGTTTCAAAAAGTGTCTCTGTTTTGATTTTGTAAATTATAAAAATGTAAATATAAAAATATCCTCCTGTCTAGGGATTATTATGATTCATATTTTTCGTCCTAAGGAAGAATGGAGAAAGAAAATATCCCATATTTTGATTGGGTTATTTGAGAGGTATATTGTCTAGGTTTTGCTTTTTGAGAAGTGCACTTTTAAAAAATGTATTTGGGATTCAAATAGAAGGGTGTGGACAAAGTTGGGTTTTGGAAAGGGATTGCATTTAAGAGGAATGCATGTTTAAGTAATGCTAATAGGAATAAAATACCAGTGAAAAATCACACTATGCTTGTTTCTTTTCCGTACAGTTTATTACTCTGCCAAAATGTCTGCTATCTACTGTTCTTTGGGTTCAAAAGTGATCTAGGACAACTGTTTTTGCATAAGATCCTGAGTGTTGCAGATTTTCATTTGAATTCCATCGAGTGATGCAGAAGAAGTCTTTGTTCATGGTGTTGGGACAGGCAGGACCTGCTGCTCTTGGTCCCTTCCCCATTGCTAACGGGTGGCATCTCCATGGGGGCTTTCTTGAGGCCCGTGGAGCTGCAGTGCAGGGTGAAGCCCATGCAGCTAGCAATGTTTCTTCCAGCTGTGTATTTCCCATCTGCCTTAGTTGCATGAACTCCCAAACTCCCACCGTGTGGGGTCAGGATGCTGTTTTCCTGCCCTATGGGCTGCATGCACTGCTGCCAGGTCCTCCTTGTATGTGAGGACAGGTGGCTGGGACACATGGATGAGGAGGAAGGGAGCAGGATGTCCTGTGGGCAGCATCCCGTTGGGATTGCCACCTCACTTATACTGTTGCCCTTGGACAGGCTGCCCAACCTGGTAGTGAGGAAGGAGCTTACTTGCCTGTTACGAATCCCATGTTGTCACAGTGCTAGACATGAACCCATTAAACATCCACCCAAGATCTGTTTGGCTTTGATTACACGGTGTTCTTTGCACAAGTATCAATGTCCTTGGTAGTTTTAATGAGCATATCAGAAGCATGCATCTTGGCTCCCTTTCCCTTTTTAAAAACGTTAGATAAGCCCAAAGATCCTTGGTTGTTTTCAGAGCTCTTTGGAGGCTTTAGAAGTCCTTGGTGAGATACATCTGGCTTATCAGATCCTGAAACAGTCTTTTCAAGAGCTCCAACATTAAAAAAGAGCTAAGTTTTATCACAGGACATCTCATCAATAGTTGGTTAGCTTACGTGTTGGCAGACTGAGACAAATTCAGTTTAATGCTTCAATCCTGATTTCAGACTCTACCTTGACTTTTGGAGCCGATGGGATTTTTCTTATATCTACAGGGTCAAATCCTGAAGTCCTTGCCTATTTTAAGCTCAGAATTTCACAGCCGTTTCAGTGTAAATGAATGAATGCTGACGAAAAAGCTGCAAATCTTTCTTGAAATAAAAGAAAATGATTGTTCTCAAGTATTGGAAGTGTTTGAAACTCTGCCAAGTTTCTGAAAATACTTCCAATTTCTCTCTTTCATACTTTTCTGAAATGTTTGTTGGAAACATGATTTTAATACTTTTGAAGTGTTTTAGTGGATTAAAATTTCTAGTGGCCATTTTAGTGAGATGTTGCTAATTATTACTGTGAAAACCTTGAAATGTTGGTCAGAAGCTCTGTAAGTGCAAAGATGGTGCTCGAGGAATAGGTTTGTCTCCAGTTACCTGTTCTTTAGAGTGATAGAAAATGCCCCCTTTCCACACATGACTAGTTTAGATTGGAAGGGTAAGTTCCTGTTGTAATGACTTATTTTAGGAGAAAGGTTGTAATACTGAGTATGCATTAATCTCTCCAGAACCGCTAAATCCCGTAAGAGCATGTGGAGGAGGAGTTCCTGGAATCCTTCCCATCCCATGAGTTTATTCATAAAATGTGATGCTCTGAAGCCTTCACTCAGGGCACAAAATATTTTTACGAAAATATAGCCACAGCTCTAGATCTTAAGCTGCAGATTTGGCAGATCTGGAGGACAGGTTTGCCTTTTGAAAATGAAAATGATTTTTCTTTGTAGCCAGTGATCGATATTTCTCTATGCAAGTTGGACTGCTACTGACTCTCTTGATAGCTGCTTTATTTAAGTCTCCTTGAAGACAAGTCTGTCAGCTGTTTTGGGGAAAAGGTTACATTTCTCTTAAGCCACTTATTGACAATTTTTCCATCTTAATATGAAGAACAGAGTGGAAAAGAGAGACTATTGGTTAGTAGCAGACTGCAGAGAATGCAAGACAATCCCAGCCAGTGAGAGCTGATAAGGGCTTCCTTTATCTTCAGTAGTGGCAAAAGGAATTTGCCTGTTCTTTGCCTAGCAAAATAACAGCTGAGGTTCAGGCCCTTTCTTCACCATATTGTAGCATGCTAAAAAACTCCACTGGCTAGTGCAAGTTTGGGGAAGGTATACTTCTGTACCCAAATCATGTTCCAGAGAACACTGTGCAGAGACATGGGAGATCCAGGAGAATTGTACAGGTATGCAGGTCCTTGTGAGAGTAGTCCAGTAATAGGGTTTTAAAGATTGTGGGAAGGGAGTAATTCTGTATTTATCAGTTTCCCTTAAACACAGACAAACACATTTGCTTTTCCTGCTCCCAGATCTGTGAGGCTTTTCTCGCTTTGTTATCCAGCTGGCTGACAGACTGCTTGGATGCTTAACCTAGACACATGATTAAAGTCCTCATGCAGGCTCCTGTGTTACACCCATAGAAAAGAAGGGATGGGGGATGCATGCCACCCCATCCCTGCTCAGGTGTCTCTGAGGTTATCCTCATCATATAACCCATCTCTCCAATTAATGCTAAGGAATATTTAGGATGTTGTGATGATGGGTAAGTTTTGAAGGAGGGATGTGACCCTGCTGTGACAGGGAAGCATGCCCAGGTTGTAGTCTTGTAGCTTGGGGAATTCACCCATGTGGTGACACTTCATCCATCAGTTGCTGGCTGCTGGGCTGATGAGGATGCTTTTTTAAGTCTGTGAGCAATGGTGAAGAGGTGAGACAGACCCTGTCTTCAAACGGAGAGCATTGCACAGATGTTTGTTTACAAATGCATTTTTTCATCGATACCTTAATGTATAAGATGTTTAAAAATGAAAACCAAAACAGGCCTATAAAAATAAGAAACAACCCATGTACAGTGTAAGAGCATGCATATGCCCCTCTTTTTTCTTCCATGGGTCTGCCTCCCAAGTGGCTCACAGTTTTGTGTTGACAGGGGGACCCAAGGCTGTGTATAGGTGCTGGAGTCTCAAGCATGCTCAGCAGATCAGAGTTTGAGAGACTTTCCTTATATGCTGTTGCCTGGCTGGTGAATGATTCAGATGGTAAAGTGTTTAGACCTGAGGTCCAAGGCTTCCCATCCATGGTGCCTGCTGCTGGCCATGCTAGGCTGTGCTCAGGAGGTGATGAGCTGGGGTGGGTGGTTGTAACAATGCTTCTACTTGTTTCCACCTAGGACATCTGGGTAGTGTGGATGAGGTCTGGAGCCTTGAGCATACTGAACCATACTTTTGCAGCCCAGTCAAGCCCCTTAACGTGAGTTTGAGGGTGTACTGTGTAGACTGGAAGAAATCATGGTCTTAAGAGTTTGCTCAGACCTGGCCCTTCCCGATAATGTAAGGTATGACCTGAGAGCCATTTTCCAGGAGAAGCTAGGAAGTATACGCAATGCCTGTTCACATGCTGTTGTTGCTAAATGACTATAGATTCCAGGTACTTCAGTGCAGAAATAAGTATTAGCACTTGGGTGCGCATAGAAATAACAAAGAAAAAATATACTTGGATCTTTTATTAAGCTGGAGTAATTTAAATCCCCGTATCATTATGGCCTGATGCACAGGCTGTGATGCAAATACTGAACATTTATGGTGATTTCATTTTAACTCCTTGATACATTTTAATGTGAATTACCCTGCAATAAACTACCTTTTTTTTTTTTTTTTTTTTGAGACCCTGTAGTGCAGACAGCAATGCCTGTATTCAGCAGAGCCACAGCTGCCTGCCTGCAGGGGGCAGGGAGGAATTTTGCTGGACAGAGAGCGCTTTGCTCAGTGGACCAGGTGCAGTGTGGTTTGCCTTTTTTCATTTGCCATTGCTTTCCTCTCCAACATTAGGCATGAGCCATGGCTGGAGGCAAGAATTCAGCCTTGACAAAGTGCCATCCTGATCTGATGTGACAGGCCTTGTGGAAGTATTCAGCCTTGACCCTTTGTTGCTTTGAAGAGGAAAATCCCATTAGATAACAACTGTACTGATTGGACTGGAAGATTTTGTGTTTAGGTTTCCCTATGACCTGAAGAAAGTGAAGAAAGAAACCTTGTTTTTCCCCTTCTTTTTTTTTTTTTTTTTTTTTTTTCATTTTTTTCTGCTTCAGAAAAGGAGAATTGTTGGAAAAAATAGATGTTGAATGTATCCTGTTTCTTGAACACAAAGTGTTACACTTCTAACACTGTTTAATTTCCTATTTGGTTCCTTCCTGGAAGAAGTTGGAAAGGCTTGCTGCACAGGGAGACTAAGTTTCGTTAGTTGCTAGGTTATCTTGAAAAGTGAAAATGGATTGGTACAGGAGTGCTAAGGAGATTTATCAACAGCAGGAGTTGTGAGTGGGTCTAAAAGTTAGGATAGAGATTAGCACGCTGAAGAAATGTCTGTTGCGAACTACAGAAGTAAAGGGATAATGGAGATGGTTCAGATCCACTCCTTGCCAGTTTGCTAAAGTGGATTTGAATGAAATAGAATGTATAACTAGCCTCTAATTTCCAAAGCATTTTTGTGTGGGTTTAGCAATCTGATTCCTGTCAAACCCAATGACTGTCATATTGACGCAAATACCAGGCAATATTTAGAAAATTTGGGAAAGGTATTTTGCCAAGCAAGAAAAAAACCCCAACACTCTATTTTAACATGAATTCCTATAGGAATCATGAATACAGAAGTAGGGGAAAAAACATACCAATGTACTGACCATTCTAACAAAAATCATACTGTACTGGTCTTTTTTTCTGAATGTTTTTTTGAAGTTTTCCACTGACTGGAGGCTTTTGAAGGAAAGAAAAGACAAGACTCATCTCTGTCTTCAATTAACTTTGTTAATGGTTAACAGAGCAGTGCAGTATGTGTGGTACATTTTAATTAAATCAGAGGAGACATGATTTGGACAAGATTTTAGTTTCACTTTGAAAGTTATTAAATAAACTGACACTGTTTGCACTCCAGAAGTTCCTGGGAGCATCCGGTTAGTCAGTAATCCCTGTGCAGCTAGTGAAATAAAGCCCCTTCCAAAACACCTAAGGGCCCTTACCAGATGTTAAAAATGAGCAGTCAAGTCAGACGGGTATAACTGATCATTAACCTGCATGAGGCAGGGTCCTGATCTGAGGTTCCAATTTCATATTTTTAAGCTGAGTTCAGGGCTAAGAAAGGCTCGAACTGAGTATTTTTAGTTGAGGTTTGCATTTTGAATACCTCCGAGCTGTTCAAGTGGTGCATAAGCTGTTGAACAGTCACTGCCTTCGGTGGAATTTGGATAGCTTTTGCTAGCTGAGTTTATTGGGTTGTTTGTGAAGTCGAGATCCCGACCGGAGCTTAGACATTGTTCGCCAGTAAAATTCAGAGTAGCATAAGATAGGACCATTTGGTACAGGAACGTCTCCATAAATTGGCCCAGCAGGAAATTCTCTTCTCTTTCCAGAGCTGTGTGCGTGTGTGCCTGTTTACACATTTATATAAACTCTTCCTGCAGAGAAGGATCAAGACTGAAGCCTGGACTCAGACCATGGCTTCAGACTGAAGTGAAACAGTGGATACTTTTGCTGGTATGTAGTGGCACACAAGGATGAATACAATCCCACACATCACACTTCACGAGTTTACTGTTGTTTACTGGATTGTCTGTTAAGAAGCTTTGGCTTAGGCTTCCACCCATGCCCACTCAGCAGTAAAATCAAGGCTTAACCTGTTTTGGCTAGAGATGCATCTATCCTCTATGTTTGTATCACACCATATTGTGACTCTTCCAGGCTTTTATGGCTAAGTTTGAAGTGAACTGTAATGCTTGGGGTGTCCCTGTTAATGTATTCAAAATAAAATTAGTAATTTTATATAAAACCTGTTGTTGAAATTACCTATTGCCAGAAACAGTTGAGACATCTGTATAACTTGCACCTACATTATTGACAGCTTATTCATCTTTCTGTTTTGTCGACTCTGCAAATACTATTCTACATGGCTGTAAGCAGAAGTCCTACAAGTCCAGTTACAAGTTTCTGGGCTCTGAGTACAATTCTTCTCACTGCTAAAGTTGAAATTTATTAATAGCAGTTATTGCTCCAAGCAAGCTACAATTCAGGTATGAATGAGAGACAGCAAATTTTAAAATTTGCCAGCCAAAATAATAGATTGCTTTTTATTGCTATGAGATTTGGCATGTGTCCCTGAAATGCATAAAGCACAAAAGAATGGGTGTGGAAGTGAATGGGGAAATGGTTGCCCTTCCTTCCGTTGCTGCTGGTGACTGGAGAGAAATGGGCTCCTGTTCAGAGCAGGAGGGGACCTGAGTATGTCCATCACTAGTGACAGTGCTGGGGCAAAGGGAGAGGAGGTAAAGATAGCCTTTGTGAATGCTTCCCTCGTATGATTTCCTTCATTTCAGTTGTTCAAATGACCAGAAGGCAGCTATATCCTGGCTGTTATATGGAGACTATTGTTTGGATCTTAGTGTTTATTTGAAAGCAGTGAAAACATGACATAAAACAAAAGCTATGCTTTGCTGGAAATAGTCTGTCGCACCCGTGAAATATTATGCTGCTTTATTTCTGGACTGTGCATTGCCCCATAAGTAACTGATAGAGAGTGCAAACTCCACCAAGTATGTTTTTCTAATCAAGTTTCCATTTACAGTGAAAACTCTCCTTGAAATATCATTTTAACACTTGGAGTTTGTTTTGTTTACTGCTACAGCCATGCATGCAGTGAGTAACATTTCCATGAGAGACAGGTTAATATTAATTCCTCGAGAACTGAGGACAGTCAGAGAAAACTAAATTCTCTTCCCTGCAGAGGACCAAAGTCCTGCCTGCGCTATCCAAGGCCAGCCTGTCCCGGCAAAGCAGGCATCAGATAGGATTGAATGGTGCATGGGCTGTATATGGGTTTTCCGTATCTGGAAGTACATTATTGCGAGGGTTTTACAATTTCAGGCTTCAGGCTCTTGCGTTTTGATGTACACATGTTCCCAGTCCTGCAGAACTTGTCTATGCAAACAGTTCTGTTACCTGCTAAGGCATTAGCTACATGAGAATATGTCCATGTGAGCATGCAAACTCTGTTTGCAAGTGCATTCATGACTTGCACATGCATATGTCTAAACTCAAAATTACATATTACAATGAGTATGTATTTTTATACATATATCTACTTACATGGCTGGGTAGGTATTACTGACAGGCTTCATTGAACACAATAAGATTTTTGGCACTGCTGCTATTTATAGGCATCCAAGTACCCAGTAACTATGGGTTATGGTTAAAAAAATAAGGGGAGGAATAGATGTCATAAGTGTAGGATGGCTTCTTAGTACTGAGCCCTGTAAGAATGTTAAAGACTTATCACTGGGAAATGGCAGGATCTCCATTACTTGAGATATTAAAAATGGACCGAAGAAAAATACATAGGAAGAGATAGTTCAGTATTATTTGATGAAGTACATAGCCTTCTTTTTATGACTATTCAAGAGATTTACTCCAAGACCTTAAATATGGGTTGCCAGACTTTACCTACTGCATGTGATTTAATATGTCAAGTGGTGTTCATCTGTGAAATGAAGTCCCTGCTCACATGCCAGTGTCCTAGGGTAAAATCTCATAGGAGGATGAATGCAGATCCTTTTTGTCTGAGAGACGCATACACAGAGTTCCCTGCAGTGAACTGTGTTGGGGCATTTCAGAACAGACTTTAAAAAAACTCAACAGTTTGTCTGCTCCGTGAGAACATGAAAGAAATTGTGGCATCTTTCATTTTCCCAGGGAGGGAACAGTTAAAAATATTCTTCAAACAAGGAGCAGATGTTAATGTCATTAGAATGGATTTTCATAAAAAACAGAGTTCTGTTTCTCTTGCAAAATGCCAGTAGCTTTGCAAAGTTCTCTACAAGTCTGCCTACTTATTTCAGAGTAGTGGCACAGAGGAGTGGCAGTGCAGGGTGAGCTAGTTACTGTCTCTGCAACAAATCAGATACATTTCTATAAGTTATTTGCCTGCCCATTTTAAAACTGCCTCAACTTGGAAAAGAGCTAAACAAAGAGCTAAAGAAACATGAAGGTATTTGAGTAACAGAATAAGAAAAGTGAGCAGCACAACAAATACGCTGTTGACAAACAGGTACAGAAAGGAATAGGCAATGTATGGAAAGGCACGGTCTGGATCGTGTGTGTGCCTCTCTCACGTTCTAAACTCACAAAAGAAAAAGAATTCACAGGTTATTGTGATCACCTCACGGAAAACTCTGCCTCGCATGCAGGAATGGTAAAAATAAAAATAACAAACAAAAAACTAAGTAGCTCTCTGGATGACCTCTGGACATTCCTATTGTTAGTATGAGTTGATGTTGGAACCTCCCAGTAATAATTTCCTTTAGAAAGCTCTCATTTTTCCTTCCTCCTCCTCATTTTGTTGCTTTTAATGTTGAGAAGCCAGGAAAGGTCTTGTAGCTCCTTTCATTATTGTAATAGATGAGCCTACACTCATACAGAGCCATTTGACTTGATTTCATTGGTGTGAATGACACCTCTCAAGTGGCCTATTTTAGTTATTGTTTGTTTATTTTTTTTTCTCTTTCTCGTGTCTTTCTTAGAGGTCTTGGTGTCCTAGAGCCAAGTAATAATTTCTGAAGTATCAGAAGGAAAGCAGGCTGAGACATGTATCTCCTGCCCCCATCATTTTTCATGCTTTAGATGCCCATGTGAATTTTTGAAATGATGTAGGGGAAGGTGATTTGCCTCTTGCTGCTCCATATGCAAGACCTTCACCTCAGCACCACAGTGTACTGAGAGTATCCCTCTCAGTTAAGTTACTGGAGAAAGTAAACAGCAAACATTTGGCTTCAAAATAATAAAGGGGTTATTAAGTGCAAGGATCTATAACTGACTTGGATCCTCCTCTTACTTTTTCCTTTTTGAAGGTGTTGCAAGCATGGCAAAAATAGTGTCAATCTCTGTGGAACCAGTTCTGCATTGCTGTAAATTTAGGGAGCTGCTGGGTCTGCACCCAATTGAATGTGAATGCTTGGCCTTGGCCGAGCCCTCCTTGGTGTTGCAAACTGAGTAACAAAATGTCCCTGAAGCTCTTGTTAAAACAGTGATGTCCCTCAGCTGAATGGGCCTTATAACTTTAATGATGGGTACAGCTCCAAGGACAGCTGAAGGTGAAGCCTCCTGGGTAGTCACCAGTGCAACAGTGTGCTGCTCGTATGGATTAGCCCAGGTCCGCTTGGCAGTATGCTCCTTGCCTGTACACAGTGGATTACAATGCATGTGTTCAGAACTGCACATTTGATGTTTCAGCTTTGCAAGTGTGACAAATCATGGTTGTAGCAATTTCTGGATGGGGAAAAAAAAAAAAAATCATCACTAGTGCTGTCAAATTAAAAATTCATGTGTGGGACACCAGCCTGCAGAGTGTTTCAAGGATTTGTTAACAAGGATACCCCTCACAGAGTAATACTACAGAGTTGGGCAGAGACTGACACTGTTTGGAAGTGGAATTTGCTCACCTTGTTTATCTTCAGTTCTTCATTTGCAGGCAAAGATGGCACACGAGTTGAGGATAGATCTGCATGGGCAGTGTTGCTCATAGCTCAACTAGTAGGCAAATGACATCTATTCTCAGTAGTGCTGTAGAGGTATGGGCAAGAAGATTCAGTTTGGTGGTATAGGTCTTACTATAGACCAAAAATAGGCTCATCATGTGAATCACGGTGTTTCAGCTCGAGTGAAGTTCTCTTCCAGACTTTTATAATTCAAAACGTTATTTGGAAAAGCAAAGAAAAGGAAATTTGGGTGTTGGGATTCTTCTGACTGTCCTAATAGGGACATTTAAAAATGTTTCTGGTGTCTGCTAGAAGTGTAACAGGCTTCCCCTGTTCTTAATAACCCAACAAATAGGCCAGATTTGCCACCTAGAACCAGAATCTGCATGACAGTAGGGGCAGATTTTTGAAAAATCTGGGACTATTCTTTGAAGTTGTAGAGTGTAATGTTTTAGGGGACAGTCAGTTTGCTTTTGTTTTTATCCTGCATGGAAATGGTTTGTTTTGTGAGCACTGCAATAACCGAACTGTTCCAGGATGGATTGAAAAGGGTGTAGAAATCGCTCAACTAGAAAAAAAAAGTTTCTGTGACACAGTAGTAAATACAGACCTGTATTAGAATTCTGTAGGGCTACCTTGGAACCCAGTTTCATAAACATAAACTCTTACATCTGGCATCTGATTAAGATGTGTATTTCGGCAGAACAGTGATACGATCTCTGTTTAACTAATGCTCTTCTAGAGGGCAGAATTCTGCTTCTGTAATTCCGCGGTGGTAGAAATGCCTCCCTTCTCACCAGCATTTTTTAAGGGCTCTATGCATTCACACTGCCTTATGTGCCCTCTTTCCCTTGAGGCCAGAGTAAAAGAAATGGAGATTGTCTGCCTGCTGGACCCTCATCTTATTTCCAGATCTCTCTGCAATCACAGAAATGCAATACATGTTTTTCTCCCTTTGCAATCAGCACTATTGGCCTTTCCTTGCTCCAGACCAGAATTCCAGTATTTTTATATACTAAAAGATGGGGTTTTTACATGCACTTTAGAACAAGGGGCTGGGTCTGTAGAAGGTGCCCATAAAGAAATAGAAACTTCTATTGTGTGTGCAAAAACACCTGAGCTTGTACATTCTTGCATGGAATGATTCACCTATCTGTAAAACAGAATTGTTACCTTTTCACAAAAGTCTGTCTTCTTGAAACTGTAGCAGGAAATTTGCAGGATTTGAGCAGAACGTAAATGAGTTACAGTGCCCTAAGCAAAGTGCAGCCTTTGGTTTCTTGCAAGTTCTGAGAACTGTCACGGTTGCTGCCTCCTTGGACATCCAGCATCCTCCATGGCTTTGTGCAGAGAGGGTTGCCTTGGTGCTCACTCCAAGGTAAGAGTGCCACCTACTGAACCCACACACTCCTCCTCACAGAACTGCAAGTTTGCCGGAGAGATTTCCCTTCAGAGTACTAATCCGTCCACACCCACCCTTGTAATTTACGAGGTTTAAGAAGATCAGAGCCAGGGGTGGAACGGCTGCAGGACTTCACAGTAATCTGTTTCAGTTTACTCACATATGTGGGTTTAAAGGGGTATGAGTGTGAAGCATGTGAAATCATGGTAACTGATGGTGCCTCCATTTAAATGATTTTCTTTGCATTTCTATTTCCTGCCTCGTTCACTGGACACTGAGGAGAGTCTGTTAGGTTGGATTTAGCTCAAACCTGGTTTTTAATCCCTTTGCTAAACACAAGATGGTCTCACCTTGACTGCAGTTGAGTTTGCAGCTTATTTCTCACCTCCCCGGATTTGTTCCTGTTTGCCAGTCACCCTTCTGACTTTTGCAATATCTGATCCCATTTTGACCTTTCACGAGTTAGACTGGATGCAAGTGCCTGCAAAATGCTTAGGCAATGATTTATCACCAAAAGGGAGGACTGTTTCCTGGGCCATTGTTTTATATTTGGGTCCTCTCCCCTCATCATCTCTCAGCAGACTGGAATGTGACTTTCCTACAAGCAAATACTTGTGAAGGCACCTCTGTGCAGTGTTTAGGCTGCTTGGTGCTCAGAAAATCTTGCTAAACAGAAGCACTTCTTGTGAAAGCTGAATGGGAAGCAAGCATTTGTTGGTCAAATTGATCAGCTGAGAAGTCTGCAGGAATTTCTGTAACTGGCGGCCCAGACATAGCAAAGAGGATCTATTAGAGAGAATACAGTAAAAAAAATAATAATCATATGATCACAGAGCAGAGGGGGGTGAAGGGAGGGGAAAAGGATACAAGATAGATAATGAGCTTGACAACAGGCAAATAGAGAGTGTCATTACAGGAGCTACAGGACCAACCAAATGGTTAACCTGTGGGGTGGAAAGAGCATCCAATGAGCCTCGCATGCCTGAAAGGATAATGGAGTTTTTATTATCTCATTCCACGCCCTGATCATCCGTCCATTTGCTCCCTGGAGCTGGCAGCAGTTTGCACCGATTCATTCACTGCAGACATGATCAGCAGATCATACTGCAGGCAGAACTTGTCAAGCCTTTCCAAGTAAGTTGGTGATTTATTATGATATCTGTATGGATTTAGCCTTTTTGGTGTCATGTAGGAAGTGCTGGATGGTGGTGATGGGAAAGGGGAACAGAATGGTGTAACAAGTTGGGAAGCTGGTTGAACTGGGGAATAAGCATTAGATGCATATTGTCTAAAGGAAAGGTCTTTGAAATTGCGTATTTCTCTTACCTGAATTGCAGAATTTAAATTGCTTTGTTCAATGAAAGAAGAATATGTTGAAAGGACCAGTTGCTGGTTGGAGTTCTATTAATGGGAATTTGCAGAAGTTCCATAGTTCGTGTGAAAGCTTTTGCATAACACAGATTGCTTAATTTACTGAGTAAATAAAGTCCTTATGGCACATTCACCCCTGAATGTGGGAGGAAAGCAAGAGAAGAAAATCAATTAGCCTGTGTAATATCGTGAAAGAAATTATCTGCTTTATTTGGGTCCTGTGGTGCTGTTTTGTTTGTCTGTTTTATGTGTCGAGGGATGGGAAACAGGACACTACTGTGTTTTTAAAATACTGTGACTTATATCTGGGTTTTGTTTAAAATTTGAGAGAGCTTTTAAAAAGCAGATGGGATTTCTGGGTGCCTGTTTATGGAGTTTCCAGCATGAAATCCTGTGCTCTTGGAGGGACAGGGGAGCTCAGGGGTTTCTGAAACTCAACCCTTCCAAGTCCCTTCCAGGAATCTGAAATCACCATGATTTCAGAAATTGGGCAATTAATAATAATTTAATTAAGAGTGTGTCAAATGGGTTTGTTTTGTATTGGTCCGTGGTGGAATATAGCCACAAGCCATGGCAGCCAGCCCTCACGGACTGCTGTACAGGAATGGGGAGCGGCCATGGTGGAGTACCAGTTTCTCTGCAGCAAGCACAAGAGGAAAGTGAGGGAGGGGAAAGGGAGATGTGAGTGAGATTTGGGCACTTTAGTGCTGATACAGCTGGTGGAACCTTGACTCTTGATACCTCCTGTGGGGAGCTGGCCTGGAGTGCAGTGACCCAGGCTGGAGCCTCCGAGATGACCTTCGCACCCTGTCACTGGTCTGCGTTGGGACTGGTTTGGCTAGATGACAGGGTCTGGCAGTTTTGCTTAAAAATCTAGAAATCATTGGATGTCTTTGCTCAGAGAGATTCTCCTCCGCTCCCCTTTGGGTGAGGGAGAGAACCAGCAGCATGCTAACTTTATGCCTGGCGTATCTCCAAAGCGTTGGGCGAGTGCTGGGAGGAATGCCCTAGCTTGCATATGTTGTAGCACCTGCAATTATGTTATAGAAAGTGAGTTCACTGAAGTCACTGAAATTATATCTGAGTGAAAACAATTCAGTTCCTTTCTCTTGAAGCATGATTAGCCACTATACTGTTGGTTTCCAGTATCTTGGGATATTTGTATCCTGTAGCAGCTTCTAAACAAGAGCGGATACACCTTGACAACCAGACATGGGTTTTCTTTTGTTAAGGCTCACTGTAGCATGTTTGGGGAAGAAAAGCTCTCTTTCTTAAGAGAAGTAAAATGTGTGGCCAAAATTCGGAAACTGATTTGTTCCCTTTTAACAAACCCTTTTAACGTGACCTCAGGCCAAAAGTGGGGAAGAGACACCTTTAGCATTCCCCACAAAGGCTTCTTCAAAGCATTGCTCAGTGAAATACATGACGAAATACTGCCCTTCCCAGGCTGAGGCATAATGTAGTCATTCCAAGTGCTTGTGCCTTCTCAGGAGACTGCAATGGAAAAGAAAGAGAGTATTAAAATCCTTATAAGTTAACTCTCTGAAGACTCTCCAAGGAAAAGGAGGTAACTGTTACTGCACGGCTTTGAATGAGATGCAATGTGATTTTTAACTTCTTGCAAATATCCTCTAATGGCCCTTTTATATGATTGTTTCAGCTGCATCATTTAAAGATACTCTCTACGCTCTCAGTGTACTTGTAGTATTTGCAGAAAATTTTGTAATTGCTAAATAGCTGAATATAATCCTGTTAGCATTTGATACACTAGAAATTAAAAGCAGAAGCTCTCATCATAGCCAGGAAATTATTCTGGTTGGCCTGAAAATATAAAGACTGCTTAGTAAATGTATGGGGATTGAATTGGCTCACTTTGCTGGACACTAAAATAAGTGTTTAATGTGCAAGTTTCTAAGGAAAGCAGAAGTCTTCCTTGCCAACAGGTAGAATGTTTTCTTCCAGCAAATTATAACTTTTGTTCAAACTTCACAGGTGATTCATGGGCAGTTTAGCTGTTGGACGTTCACTCTCTCACAGCACTTTCTGTTTGGCTCTTCATATTGTAGGTTATTTTTTCTGTTTCTTGGCTAGATGTTTGAGACAGATAAACGGCTAGTTTTTTGAAGAGTGGAAGAGGACACTTTTCCACAGACAGCAACAGTGCTGGAGGCACTATGTTATCTGGTTAATTCTGCTCCAAAAATCAATGCTGCTCATTTTTACTTGAAGCCATCTCTTTCCTTCCTTCTGGTCTTCTCTTCTGGCCATGCTTGTCATTCCTGTTCTCCACTGGGAAATGGTCTGTATCCTTAATTTGTAAAAGCCTTTTTACATTACTGAGGTAAGATAGGATGGACATAATGTAACTAAAGAGCAGAAGGACAACGATGTTAGTCTGTAGTGAGCCAATTTGTCTCCATTTTGAAAGCTAAGAATGCCAATCAGCTTCTGAACGTGGGTCTTGCCCAACAGTGACAAGCGTTCCCTGGGCCAAGAAATAGGTAGTTTTCTTACAATATTCTGTCCATTTGCAAGCTGAACTGTTTATATTGAAGTTTCACTTCAGTGCCAAATGTTTGGGAATGAAGTCTAAAACACTTGGGATGGGAGGTGAGTGCTTTTGAAGCAAATACATTTATCGGTGAGTGCACCCACATATGTTAAACACTGCGGTAACAATGCTCCATGTATACAGAGTATTCTGGACGTATTGTCATCACCTGAATAAAATACATGTGTCTGGTTTACATGTCAACAGGGACAGTGGCTATTGAAAACTGAATGTCCTGTTCAAGATTTTGTAGCTGGATTTAGTGGGTCAGAAGAAATTTACTGGAAGAGCTGAAATGTTTTTGAGTGAGGATATCCTTAATGGAAGAAACATTATGGCAGAGAAAAGGCATGTCTATAAAGAAACATCTCTGAGGTTTCACAGCCTCCTTGCCTCAGTGAAAGATGTTTTTCTTCCTCTAGCACAAGGAAGGCATTGGGTGTCAGGAGCACAAAGCTGGATTAATTTGTGTGGAGTTTTGATCATCCACCTGAGTCTGAGGTCATGTAATTGTGTGAATCATATTTCTAAGATTTTGCCAGAGACCAAGTGACTCCAGAGAGTTTTATGAAAAACCTGAGCTGAATTCCCCACTCTGTCCAAGCTTTGATTCAAGCCAGGACAGTGGTGAGAGATATCGGAGTCAGCCTGGTACTGCTTTCTGGGAATCCAAATGACTGAAATGAGCTGTGAGAATTTTCTGATGAAAGGTAAATTTAGCAAAAACAAAAAAAAATTAGGAGAGCTCTGGGCAGAGCAGAACTGGTTGGGAGTTCATGTCAGGTTTCTGAAATTAGCTTTGTCTAAATGAAAACAAGAGCAGATACTTTTTAAAATTAAAATGAAATTTACCGAGCTGCATCTTTGGAACATTTTTTTGACAGAAAACTTTTTTTTAATCTTTTGATTCAAGTTGACCAACATTTAAAAGAACAAAAAATAGATGAAGGGTTTGCTTTTTGTTTCAGGCTGAATTAAAATAAAACAGCCTTGAACATTTTCCATATCACTTCACTCTGACAAAGGGTTTGTTTTTTTCTGCTTCAGCAAAACTAGAAAATTCATTGTTAGTGCAGATCTTAAATACAGATAGCTCCTCCACAGCCACACTGTTGGCATAGGTGTTCAACCAGTGCGGGGTGGGGGTGGCAGAACTTTATCCTGCTTCTTCATATCCTGCCTTTCCCTTTCCTGCCAAACCTGCAGTCCTAGCCCTCCCAATCCACCCTGTTCCCAGTTCAGAAGGTTCAAAAGAATGAGGGAAATTCTCTGCTCATTATTTTAGGCCTTCTGTGCTATGCTATCAATACATATGCATGTATATCAGATGTATATAATGCAGATGCAGTAAACTGGATAATCCGAAACCGTAGGTTTAAAAATCCAACCAAGCAAAACATTTCCATCAGTTGTTGAAATAATTGAAACATGGAGACCTGTCTTTGTAACTTTTCACTCCTTTCACATTTTATTTCGTTAAAGAAAACATTAAAAAGAAAGCCCCTTTCTTTGCACTATTTTCGTGTACTGACATTTGATTTGTGTTTTGAGCCATGTAAGCACTTAAGTGTAGTAAAAAACTCTCCTTGACTTTAGTAAGGCCGTGTACATTTATAAGTAGCTGCAATGCCAAGTTTATAATTATATATCTGTGTAATGTTACCCTTCATATATTTATCCATTCCTATTTTAATTCTCCATTTCATGAAATCCGTGATCAAATTTCGGAGCCTGAACTAAGCTGATGTTGTCCCTTTTAATTTAGGACTCAGCCCTTTTATTCTCCTCCTGTGTTTTATTTTTATTAGTTCCTGTCTTTTTGTGCTGATGTGCAGCACATACTGTTAAAGCCACTTATTAGAGCCAGAATTTTACAGCATGGAGACTGTCCTAATAAGGGAAAAAACCTAGCCCTTTATTGGTGGGGTAGGAGAAATCAGGCAGTGGATAATTTTTTTGCTGATTGAGAAGGATAAGGTGCGGTTTGGCAGGTATTGCATTGGTTTGGCATTTGTTGACATGGTTCCTCTTTTCTGCAGTTCAAATCCTTTGCAGAGTAGACAGGCAGGGATGACTTCCCCGTGCACCCCCCTTTGCCTTTCCCTCTCGTCTTCCTTCTCTTTCTCACAAGTGTTCAGCTGTGCTGTGAAATCTCACCCAGACACACAAACTGGGTGTGCTAATGAGAAGTTTTTGCAAGTCTCACAGTGCCACACTGGGATCACTTTATTAGGGAACAGTGGGTATGCTGGGACACAGTTTTCCATGTGGGTCGTTCTACATCTAAAGCATTTAAACGGTTTGTGAAGTTGTCATAAAAATCACACTTTAGTCCAAGGTATTACAATCCAGTTTCTCTCTTCTCAAAAGTCTGTCATTGAAGAAAACTAACTACAAGGTTTAGTTGATGCTTTAAATTGCTCAACTATTTTTCTTTCACATTGCTTTGAAGGCTTATAATGAATTCCAGATATGAATAACACATCCTGGACTTAAATACAGGCTTCAGATCTGAAGTCAATGTAGTTCCTTGGGTTTTAAGCTGAGTTACAATGAGCAAAGTTTCAAGCAAGGGCAAAAGCTGGTACTTAAATTCTTTCCTTCCTCAGTCTCTGTCTCTTGGTAACTGAAATATCAAGCCAAGTATCAGCCCTGCTTAAATTCACTCTGTGCTGCACGAGGAGACTGAAATCGATGTAAAGTGGTTGCCCCCTTGCCACCCAGGGCTCTGGTGCAGTCCTTTAACTGTAGGAGGAATAACGGTTAACCTAGTCAGTAAATGCCCAGTTTTCTCCATCACTTGCTTATTCATTTTCTTCTGAGTATTGTAAGCTTGATTGTGTCACTTGTGAAACAATTTTTTCCTTTTTTCCCCTATCATAGTATTTCTAGCGTACATATCCTGTTATTGTTGAGGTTAGCTTATTGTAGGCAAAGGATGTGAAAGATAAACTTGGATGATAATAAAGCAGAAAAGAAAAATAAACAGCATTAGTAGCAGGGATTGGATGTACCAGTCCCTGCTCTAAACGAAACATACAGATGCACAATTAGAATTAGGCTATTCCCAAAAGCTTGCTGCACAACTGCTTTTTTGGGGGTGGGGGTGGGTAAGGTTTTTTTGTCTGATGCTTATTGTATTCAAAGTCAGAATCACTCTTGAAGATCAGGGACTTGGCTAACTTTGTTGTATTCTTTTTTTTTTAAATTTCCCTCCACCACTTTTTCATACACCTTGACCAAGCAACAGTGGAAAACATTCAGATTTTTGTGATCAAGAGTGACTCCAGCAGAACCTGACATGCCAACCAGGGAGCATTAACTCTGTGCAAGCAGTTTTGATTTTGAACTCTGAGTCTTCTTCAGGTCACTTTCAATCTGCTTTATACTTCTGCTTAGGAGGATGTGGTCCTGCTGTAGGTCCAAATAAAGGTTGCTGTGTTACAGAATTAAAAAAAAAAAAAAAAAAAAAAAGATGATGCTTGTTCCAGACGTCTTAAAACCTCATTCAGAAAAATATGTTCTAACTGGTGTGCTGTGCATTTCAAAAATTTGAGAAAGTAGCCCCTGCAGAAACAGTCCATGTGCACTTGTTTCCCTTCCCCTGATACTCTAAGAAATGTGGATGCCTGTCCTAGAGGTGTGTCCTTGAGACCAATGCACTTGTCACTGCAGGAGGTGAGATTCTGGCTTCTGTTTGGTTTGTCATAGCCAAATTGCCTACAGATTTTTTATCCATAGAAATATATTACATGTTTCTGAACAGGAGGGGTTTGGCTTGCCAAGTTCCATCTGCAATACACACAGCACTGGGTTTGCTTCAGTGTAATTACAGAAGTACCTTCTCGCATCACAGCTGCTGTTGTCCTGGCATGATCCTTACTACAGGTTTTTGTTGTTTGTTTTTACTGTACTTTTTTTTTTTTTTTTTTAAGGGAATTTGTAACTCAGCAGTAGGATCGTGGGACGGGTGAGCCTCACAAAGCTCAACACACTGTAGACTTCAGCATCCACAAATGATGGGGACCATCATCACACACTGACATGGTCATGGTGGAATCTTTACAGTCTCTTTGCTCATTTTCAGTTTTTTCCTGGGTTTTCAGCTCCCGTGAGTTACAATGGCCTCTCCTTTGCGTATGCTTCCTTTTCTGCTTTCTTTTGTTCTTCCCTTTCAGTTCTTTTGCTACTGTGTTACACGATATTTTGCACAGCTTGAATGAAATGTGTCCCAACCATACCATATTCTCTTGCATACTAATTACTTCAAAAGTAGCATCCCATTTTTGAACTAGTGTTGAATAATAGCCTGATGCACTCTGCGTAACACCCATCTTTCCCCTGTGAAGCAGGAGATTTTTAGGATTGCGCTTCTGCCGCAGGAAGTAAATCACTGGCCTGGATTCTGGGTGTGTACGATGGTATTGTGCATCTTGGCCTTAGTCATTTACTTCCTCCTGGAAGAGGAGTGGTCAGACACATTGTGTCAGCAGTTTTCTTTCTCAGGATTTGAAAAAGCTCCAAAGCCTTATTAGCAGAGGTCACATCTGCTTCCAAAGCTAGCTAAACTTTTACTTTAGTTAGAAAGATTAAGGCTGAGGACTTTATTCTAGCTCCTCTGCTACTTTTGCTATAAAGGCTGTAGCAAAGCAGTTTTGAAGTTTTCTGCAAATGCAGCTTTTCCTCAAGACTTGCCAACATGCTAAAAAGCTCTCTTCACACTTGTAGGAATGTTATCTTGGTATTCCCTGGCAATCCTTATCTATATTGCCATGAAAGCTTCCCACTGACAGCATGTGCATTAGTGATAATTTGCAGCCCATGCAGTTGAGGACAAATACTGTCTTGTGCATATCCGAGAGCTGCATTTGGTCCTTTGTCATTTTGGGATAGCCATGGGGTTAATTCCTTGACTTCCTGGATTCTTCTCTCTCTTTCAAACTCACGCAGCACCCTGTGGAATGATTGGGTAGGAGACAAAGTCTGGCTTAGTACCTCCCATCTACTCCTATGCTTATAGTCCCTGAACTTAGAAAGGTGAATACTCTGAACCTATAAAACAGTATTTGTTTCTGTTACATGAGAATGTGTCCATGTGCTAATTGTTTCTTGTGTGGTTCTGCCCTGGCAATCATACCAATGTGAACCCTTTCCCCAAAAATGAGATAAGTATGGTTTTCACAAGATTATAGCAAGCAGAGATTTTGTTATTTAGTGCTTAGTGCCCGGCTTTCAGTCCCTTCCAGCACTTCTCAAGATGCATGACATCATTTCAGTGAGAGCCTGAATCCTGATAAGGCTGATAGTGTTGCAAGGGTAAGCAGTAGGGAGGTGCAGGCTTGGGAGAATTTAAGGCACAGGGCTCACAGGTGTGGAGGAACAAGATGGAGACACCTATTAAAATGCGATTAGGTGAGGAGTGACAGGTGCTGCCTGTAATGTGAGAAGAAATTGGAGAAGGTACTGGAAAAGTTTCTGTGGAGATGAAATAGAGGAGAAAACCATTTAGAAATTTTCTCTGTAATGTAGAAAAGTATGCAGTGGGGCCTTGCCTGAAGCTTCCCGAATCTTTGGTAATTTTGTTGGAGTATTTTGAGCAAACTTTGGGCAAGGATCCAGAAAAACTGTATATGCTTATAGCTATGTACTAACACTGGCAGTTACTCTGTCTCATACTCATCTTGAGCTGGCAGAAGCACCTGGAAATACATACAAGATCACCTCATTGGCAGAGGATTGCTAGTGTTTGAGTTAAGTTTTATGCCTTTGTTTGCATTATACCAATTGGTCTTATAATACCTTATTGGTGTAGGTAATGCCCATCATGCTGGCCTCTGGATCCTCCAGATGGATCACTTTTTCACTGAACATTCCTGTGTTTTAGTTAGACAGGAACTGAAGCACAAGTGAGTTTAAGGAGGAACTTGTAGTAGAGAGGGGCCAAGTGAAGCCCTCTTAATGTTGTACTTAGCTTCTTAACTACTAGCATGTTAGCTTGAGTTAAAAGTAGGCTTATTTTTCCAATTTGGAGGATTGCTGATGCCCAGTTTTGTTACTTCATTGCTGCTGAAGTTTATCTTCTTCATACAGATGGTTACTGTATTCTTGTTTACTCAGTAATCTCAGTCAATTGAGTAGTGGTAACAGGTTGGACCACACCCTGTCAGTAGGAATTCAAATTCTCTTATGCTTGTTTTAATTCTTTATTGTACCAAATATTCTACGATTTACATTGCCAAATCCTTGCTTGCCAAATGTTGTATTTTCACAAAAGTCTACTAAACATAGATTTTTCTATTCAGTGATTGGGTTTTGGCCCCTCCCAGTGCCTTTCAGGATGTGTGACTTAAATTCAGTAAGAATTTTCATAAAAGGGTAAATTGAATTGCATCTCCCTTGCAATGGGCTTGATGTATGTATATGAATAGTTACTGTGAATTGCTGGGAACAGGGTATTTGGATGAAATGTGGCATGTTTGGATCAATTCTGAAGTCTATTCTCTGGTGGTGTTATTTCTAAGGATCCATCTGCAGAGCAAATGCTTTGTTGTAAGAGTCTCAGTGGCTTCCTAAAACACTCTTCTGTCTTGCAGTGCAGGTGAGACAGAAAATATTTTGCCTTTGAATCAAGATGAAGTTCTGCAAGAGCCAGTGGTGGAAGGGTTGGCTGACATTTAGGTCAGTCCTTGTGGCACTGAAGAGGGTGCAGTGAGAGCCATGGTACACAGAAACATTCCTATTTGATGGTTTTTTCCAGTTTCTGTAGGACTAAATTCTCTCTGGTGTAGAGCTGGTGTTTTCTCTCTGTCACCTTTTGGGAGTCCTATCTCACCAAGTTGGCTTTCTGCACCTGTTGAAGCTTGAGAAGCAGAAGGATTTGGCAGCAAGCCTTTATTTACCAACGATAGGGTGAGGACCCTGCACCCCATTTTCCATACTTTCAGGCACTTAGGTGTATCTCAGTTCACAACCCAGTGTTTCAAAAAGGTGCCAGGCTGTGTTGAGGCATGCTGACCGCTGTACAAAGCCTGAGGTGCATTCGCACTGACATGGCCGCAAGATCCCCTGGGCTAAACTAGGTTTTCACCCTTCCTTTCCCATTTCCTAGCAGGCACAACTCTTTTTAAAATGTAAAATACTGATTTGGAAGTACCTAGCAGCAGAAGATGTTACACAGAGGAGAGGCAGGCTATCACTTGCTCAGAGGAAGATGTCTCTTTGTTCAGTATGCCAGAAAAAATAGGTTCCAGGATAATCAACTCTGCCAATGGCTTTCACATGCTTTCAGGCACAGTGATAGAAGTCAGCATGGTGCAGCTGTTAGAGGTGGGCCTGGGAGGAAGGAGTCCACGTACATGCAACAACTCCCTTTGGAAGTTCCTGGAAAAGCTCCTGGTAGCTTCAACATGTTTTGGAGCAGGTGTGAAGTAGTGCAGCCAAAGCGAGAATCTTTGCTGTGTGATTTAGGCCAAAAGAAGGACATTTGTCTATGTCTCTGTTTTTCCATTCCATAAACTGGTGTTATAGTAGTAATAAAACCCACCATATGGAAATCAGAAGGGGTTGCAAGGATTAATTAACATTTGTAAAGCATGTTGAGATCTTTTGATGGAAAGAAGTTAGCAAGTGCCAAGTACTAATATAACAATGAGGGGAAAATACCCATCGATCTGCATTCACTCCTGGAATGTAATGGATTATACCAGAAGCCTTGGCTTAGGCATTTGTGTGTGTGTGTGTTTAATGATGAATTTTTCAATTACCTTTTCTGTAAAAATGTCAGTTGAATCTGTAAAAAGACTTTGCTTCTTGATGACGGAAACTTACCATCTCTTGTCTCCTCTTATATTTGGAATCAGACTCTCTTTTGCCTGCACTTGCAGTCTGTTCCTGCTAACCATATCGCTTTTTTACCATGGCAGCTCTTTGCCATCCTCCCCACCCTGTTGCCCACTTCCTCTCACTTGCTTTCTACTGTTGCTTACAATCCTCTCTTCCACAGTCCCATCTTCTTTCCTTCTTCACCTTTACTGCCCTGGACTCACCTGCCATTTCTTTTAGCAGTAAGATAAAATGCACATAAAAGAAAGTATATGCTGTGTGGCATCAAACTGATGCTTTGTTGACCAGTGCTTTGATTGTGGTGTGCAGAGGCAAGGACAATCTTAACGTGAAGTAATGCCATGTTCTCCAACAAGGGCACACTCATTGCTCTCTGGAAGCAACCTGGAGCTCATAGGTGCAGCCCAGGTTAGTATTGCTCACCCTCTCCTGCAACTGAGGTGCCAACGTGGGAGGAGTGCAAATGTATTTTGCCTGTTGGACGGGCTGGAGATGGGACAAGGACTGAAAGCTTGGGGCCAGAGTTCGTGTCTGATGAACATGAAGCACAGAAGGGGCTGGGAGGAGGCTGACCAGTTAGGGCAGAGGATGGCTTTTTAGCAATGGAAGGTTTGCCAAAGAACCAACAAGACATGATCAATGACTTGCTAGTATCGCTGCTGGACAGTTTCTCTGTATTAGGTGCCTTATGCCTCTAACAGCTGTGTATGTCCTATTGGAAGTCCACAGACAGTGGGCAGTTCTAGGGCAAGCAAATTGCTATTTTCTTCCCTTTCGTAGTTTTCATCTGAGTTTTTTTCTGTGAATAACATGATTTGTAGAAAATTTGTTAGTGAATCTTTGAAATGGGAGTGTTTTTTGTTGGATGCTAGAGTTCTGTGAAAAGGTGGGTTTTTTACTCTTTTTAAAGAATGGTGGCTTTTATATTTGTATTTTCAATGTGACTGATCAGCTCTTATGAACTCAATCAGCTTTCCACAGGCTTTCTCCAATAGTTTGCACTGAGCTGTTTGGTAGTTTCTTACAGTAACTTCTCCTGGAATAAGGATCACACTGGAGCAGTGTAAGGGTGTTCCCCTTACAGAAGATCTAAGGGAAAATTAACTGAAAGGTTAAAGCCAGAATATTTTATTGTGTTTATGCGGGTGTAGTTGCAATGGCTGCATATCAAACTTCCAGCTGTTTAGATTGGGCAGTGCTGTTATATGATGTCTGCAAATCATTGTAACGTTAGTGTGCTGTTCAAAGTGCTGTAATGTGACCTTACATATCTCTACAGGCCTGTTTTATGGAAGGGTTTTTTACCTTTCATGAAGGTGAAAGACACATTGGGATTAGCTTTCAGAGAGGTGCATGGAATGTATCTGCCCCTAATCCTGTTAGCAAATGACAGGATCTGCACTCGTAATTCCTTCGCTGTCTCACCGAAAATGTCTTCTAATCACCTGAGCTGTTGACAGTAGGTTTATTAAACACCTGAGAAAGAGACAGATGCTTGTCCATGTTAAAAATGAGCAGCCATGAATTTTGCTTGAAACCAAATCCGCACCTGCACAGCATGCATGAGTTGTGTGCACGGGGAATTAGTACTAGAAAACTTTTGACACATCTGATTTTCTTTTTTTTTTTCCCCCATTCACCATATGTTGTAGCACTGAACACATTTGTAATGCTGTATCCCTCCCCGAATGGTTTATTTCAGTTAGCATAAGACTTCATGGTCTGCTCTGTTTTGGTACTTGTTCTGGTCTTACATTTCAGATGCTTTCCCATTTGCAGCATTTATTTCAATATTTAGTCTGTTCTGATATGTTAAGTCTGTGTCCTCATCTTGCATATTTTGTGTCAGGAAGAGTGGATAAAAAAAAAGATTATTCTATGATTATCTGAATGATTATCTGTTAAAATTATTTTTCCATGCCTTGTACTTTGTTCCTGCAACACAGACTTTGCTGTAGCTCTGAAAGCTCCAACAGAAGTCTTCAGGGACCTGTCTGGCTCTGAGCAATAGTTGTTTAGTTACAATCTCTAATCTCGTGGGAAATATAGAGGAGTTTCGATGCTTCACAGAGCCCAGGCTAATGCTAACACCCATACTTTTTATGACTCAAGCAGTAAAAATAGCAGGTTCTGACCGTTTGTAGGCATTTCAGATTGTGTTACATTTTAGGCATGGCCAAAGGAGTTATCAAGCAATGTATAGTATGGGTAATCATGACCCACTGTCTTACAGTTTCCCCTCAGTCATGGTGGATTTTGGCTTGTCTGGCCCTGGACGGTTGTGTGAACCTGGTCCAGTGCTGGATGTTAACAGCCGAGCCACGTACCCAGTCCTGGTGCTTTCACACCCCAAGAGATTCCTTTCCTTCTTGCCTGTCCTCTGGGTATTTCTCCATCAATCTTTTTTTCATTCTTAATCTAGTGCCCTGCAGGGATGGAGGCTCTGCATCCATTGTTGCTGTCTGTTTCTCCCCTTCCCCAGCCCAGGGACATATCTTATTCCAGGCTATTCCTACAGTCCAGTCCCTGTTTGATCCCTGCTTCAACCTTCCTCCTTCCTGACCCACTGGTTCTCTGTCCCAGTCTTGTTCAAATCCATAATCTATTTCAGTCTTAAGTCAGCAACTGGTGTTACAGTTACAGAGCCATAGCTGTAGCCTATGTGCTGATCCACGCTAGGTTTGGCTGCAGTGCAGTGATAGATGAAGTAACATCTTTCAGGATGGGTCCAGCACTACTGGTGGGTGTTGTCCCTAATACCAATCAACATGATGCCATGAACTTTCTTCCCTTCAAGATTCACACACTCCAGAGTCCTGACTGCTGCTTCCTCATTACACCCTGCAAAACCTGACAGGCAAGTGGAGAAAAAGCATGAGTGCAAAAGGGGATTCTGCCCACAGAGAAGATTTGTCATCTTAGAAAACCAGACATGTTTCATCTCAAATGTCACATCTTGTTTTGGTAGGGTGGATGGTGAGTTGGTATATGCTGGAAGTGGATTGTGAGTAGACTGAGCACGGTGATGGAGGATGAGAGAATTTGTGACTGAGATTGGTTTGGATGTTAATGAATCCAGTGATTCTCTGAGTTAAAGTTTTTAGCATTTGTCCTTATATATAATATTCAATGAAGCAAGTACAGGTTGAAACTAAAGAAGCTTCCCATGTATGAGACCTATCCTCATGGATAAAGAACTCGAAAATGGAGGTGGTCCAGCAAGCAGAAATTAACTTGCTACAGAGTCACCAAATACCACATCAGCCACAGTGGCATGCACAGTAGTTGGGTTTTGCTCTCTCTTCTTTAAGTTTGAAAAAGTAAGCTTGTTTTGTATACCTTTTTGCATGTTTGTCATCTGCCAGGAAAACAGATTTCTCTGTGAATTCCACTAAGCTTCAAGAAAAGCAGTTAAAAAGTAATAGTTATCAACTAGAAGGCACTTGGCCAATTACTGTTTTCTGCCTAGTTACTGTTTTTTTTCTCCTTTCCATGTGAAACTTCTAAATTAAGTGGGTTGAATATACCAACTGCTCACTGACAGGTCAATGTCAAATCTATTGTGGATGAAATAAAACTGCAGAGCATTACAGACTTCACATATTGAGAGAATTGCATGCTTTTTCCCTGGGACATTTCCAACGAGGGCTTTTATCTAAATATGATATATGTCAGAGGCGAATTTGACATTGTTTCAGTAGCTGAAGATTTTTACCCTTCATGTTAGCAGCCCCACATGCAATTTATGCTGAGGTACTCAGAGATGATTTACCAGGGTTATTTGAATGTGGTTGGAGAATCTGCTTGCGTTTCATATTATGAAACAGATCATCAGTTTTCAGCCATGAGGAAAAAAAAAAAAAAGCAGGCGCATGTGTGAGTCATTCTGCCTTTGTGCAGAATGATGCAGTGATGTTACAGACTGGCTCTAACTGAGGCCCAGGTTTTAGGGCTTGAATCTAAAACCAAAGCAACAGTAGTGTTGTGAGCAGAAAACTGCAAGAAATGACACAAGGCATTGGAAATCCTGGGTGTCTATGCAACTGAAACCTATGTTTTCAACAGAAACCAGTGATTTGGGAAGCCAGGATCCTAGATGCTTCAGTCCCATCTTTAGCAATGAAACAAAATCCCTGGCTACTTTTAGGATGAATTACTTGGTGATCACCAAGTATTTTTGTCATCAGTATGGAGTAATTTTCCCTTGTGGTTATTTGCTTGCATATCACTTTTTACACTTCATTCTTCCACATGGATTGCTTGCACCTTAGTTTTTTATGATCAAGCTGATAAAGGGATGAGTGTACCAACATTTTCCTTACCTGTGAAAAAAACTAAATGTCAAATATATCAAAAGGAAAGAAACCACAAGGAAGAATGTACGCAAGTTGGACCTCTCTGAAGACCTTTTCTTTCCCATACTAAACAGTTTTGTCATGCAAACAAAATAATCTCACAGCCAGATCCTTAACCAATGTAAATAATCTAGAGATTTTGCTCAGCTGAAACAAAAAAATTAGTTGTTAAAATGCACATTGTTTTATCTTTTAAGTATTGTAGATCAAGATTTAAAGTTAGGAAAAAGGCTTCTAGAAGTATGGTAAGAAATTATGGATGCCAGACCTGACAGAAAGAACATTCTTCTGCTAACCCATTGAATAAGTGAGTACCCATCAGAAAAATAATTATCCCTGGACTCTTTGGATCTATGAAAAGTAAGAAAGAATATTAGAAAGACACAGTATGAAAATGATGTAAATAAGAAGGGAATATCTTGAAAGATATATCAGTCTCTTTATTTTTCCCAGGGAACTATGTGGATATCTGGTAATTTGCCTGCTTAAGGGTATAGGCTATGTAGCTCCAGAGAATGTGTGGATGAAAAGTGTAAAAGTATTTGTGAGACAGAGATAAGTGATGAGCAGAATGAGAAGGCATGTACCTTCTGTAAATGGGAGACTGTAGTGTTAAGTCCAGCAGCTGCCATCGTATAATCTAGTCTGACGTTCCATACCGAAGAGCTAACGGAATATCACCAAGTTTGGTCTATAATGACCCCAAGAATTGGTATATTACTGTAGTATAACTTCCAAAAAAGCATCCATCTTAATGTGGAGATGCCAGAGAAGGATATTCCATCATTTCTTGTACATTTAATCACCATCACTGCTAAAAACATGTGCTTCATTTTCAGTTTTCATTTGTCTGGGGTTAATTTCCAGCCATTGGTTAATTTTATCCACTTGTCTCTCCTACATGCAATGTGACAAAAAGAATGGTGCATGTCAAATTGAGAAATATGTGAAAAATATGGGTGTTAAAAAAAGCATTCGTGCACAACATTGGACTGAGAACTGTGGTGGCATGTCTCCATGTCTCCAGCATAATCCCCTGTTTTCACTCACTATGTCTTTTTGAAACATGAGCATTTTGGACTGAAATTCTGCTCGTTCGCTCATAAAAATGAATCTTCTTGAGCATGCCTGAGCAGAATGCTGGCAGCTCTCATCAAACTATGGAGGAATGATTAGAAGAAACAGTTTTCCCCACAATCGCCCCCCACCATTCACCACATTTTTAGATATGACTTGAACAAAATACAGCTGACATTTGACATGCAAAGCCTGACAGAGACAGAATGCTCTGGAAGTATGTGCATTTGTTCTGTTTGAGGTGAAGACTGATCAGTTGTTTATATCCACATTTTGAAGTGTGCATATCATAACACCAATTAAATGAACAATAAAAAAATTATTAACATATGCAATCATAAATAAACCAGGACTGAATATCAACGGTGACATGAAGAATACTCCCCAATGAGTATTATAACAGAGTCCATCCTCACCCCACCCATCCTTTCAGGAAGAACTGGGTAAATAGAAAGGCTTTCTAAGAGCGCAGAAGGCCAATAAATGCATCTTCTATAGACTGAGTCTGGCAGTGAAATTTGTCATCAAGGACATTTTACTGACATCCTCCATCTACTATCAATTTGCAGATATGCATGTCAACAGATGTCACTTCAACAGCTGTGGTGTTAGATAATGAAGGGTGAAGGTCTTAGAAGTAGGTTAGGTTGCAAGTGGAGGTGCAGCAGTTTGATACAGGATGATCTCATTCCTTGGGGTGGACCACAGAGAAAATCAATCTATAATAGATGTAAAGGCTTCTAGATAACAAAGTTGTGTGGGAAAGAGCTTGCTGAATATGTACAGTTGCATCTAATTGAGGTATGTGTTGGGAGGGCATTGCTATGAATGCAAGGTGTTTTTGCAGGCAAGAGGAACGGAAGACAGACTGGCATTTGAATCATGGGGGAACGAAGAGGCAGATCTGGGCTACCTGTTTAAATCTAAAATCTAGTCTTAAAGGCTTTTGTTCTGTTTGGAAATTTTTCTTGTATTTCTGACACTCTTGAGGTAGAGTCAAAGCTCAGACATATAGCTCTTCTTTCTCCCTGCCTCCTCTATAATGGAGTAATGTGATCCAGCTTAAATTGGGTGGTTTTTTTTTTTTCTACTCCTGTGAAAAATGAAAAAAAAATTAGATTCATCAGGTTTAGCTTATGATTCACTGAGGGCAGGTAGTGCTACAAATTATTAAGTTTCTCTTCAGTCAGAGTACACACTGTTTAGAACAGGGACCAGATCTTCCCATTTCTTTATAAAATGCCTATGGTAGCAAGACCCTGAGCTTGATCAGGAAATTTCAGTGCTGTCATAATTCAGACAATAATAATAATGTATTAGTACTGGGCAAGAAACTCTAAACCCAAAGTGCCTTAGATAATGTTTGAACTGATTTGTGGTTTCAAGTAGAAACCAGTTGAAGCTGGATTGCATTAAATGGTTTCAGCCCCATAACCATCCTAGCTATTACCAAGTTTCCTAATGGTTTATAACTTTATTTCTATTCAGTGCTCGATGTAAAATAGAGAGGGTGCTGAATAACTCTGAAGAAGTCCTGAGGCAGATGGCCTCATTGCCTGTATTCCCAGTCCAGCAGAGTTATTTTCCACTCTAGTCTGTAGAGTACCCCCATTCAGTCTGAGGGTAACGGTTTAGACTTACTCAGGTTATCAGGAGATTTGTTGTTGACTTCAGCAGGTTTGGGATTTCAGTTCTGGAGATATAAATTTGTCCTTCCTACTCAACTGGGAAGAATTTCTGTGGTTACTTCTTGTCCCTACCTAGCGCGGTGGGAAATATCCTGTCACACAGGTGAGATGCTCAGTCTCCTGTGCTTGAGTTGTGCTGTGTGGGAAGTATGATAGACTCAGAACAAAGGTTTTACCAGAACAACTTAGCAATAATGCACAGAAGAGGTTAAACTGCTTTTTCTTATGTCAGAAACATAAAGAAGGTAACAGGAAAAGCAGCCAACACTCTGCTATTTATTTATTTATTATTTTAGTTGATATTTAGACCATGATATTTAGACCAAGAGCGTATTATCTTTGGTAACAAGGTGTAGGATGGTTTCCAAGTCATCACCTTTTCATCTGAATATTTAATAAGAGATGTTGTCTATTAGAAGGCTTGGCATATTTCTGTGAGATCATGCTCTGCCATGCTCTCATTGCCTGAGACAGCTGGAACAGCTAACTGTAGGGAGACACTTGCCTGCAAAGATTTTGAACAGTTACACAGAAGATAACAAATGGATATAAGGTTAGTTTAATTTAGTTGTCGGGTGTGTATGCATGCTGGACAACAAGACTGTTCTCCAAGTGTGGAGAAACAACACAGGCCAGCATGGATCATCAAATTCCCATCCGTCTCATATTTATTTACTCTTGGTCTAAATAATGTCAAAAGATGTAGACGAGTGGAAGATAAGCTCTGAAGAGCTCACAAATTGGTTTTGCTTATGATGGGTAGCTAGGGAGAGCTGTAGCAGTGGGAGAGTGAGGGTCAATTTTTGCTCTTCCGATGGAGAGTGCATGAATTCATGTGTCTGCCTGTGGTTTACTTTATGTGAAATTTGTTTGACACCATAGATAGCAGAGGAGGCGGCGGCTGGTTAGATAACTAAGGAAAAGACTAAGGCTATTCTATAATCCTATGTGCCAGCTGAATTAGGGTGAACAAAGTCAGTGCATGAGGATTGAGAAAATGGTGAGATGAACACTGTAGTCAGAAGAGAGTATTTTTCATGGGCAGAAATGACATTTATCTAATTTGCACCATCTCTCCTATGACTGAATTTCTCATGGAAAGTCAATGGCAGTTAGGGTGATTATGTTGAATCGTTTCATAAATGATCCTGCTGTCAGTTTGATCATAGTGTGGTCATTAGCCTGTTAATTAACATAGCCAATCTAAACTTGCATTTTCAGCCTATTTTACTGTCAGTCTGTGGTGGCTACTTGGGTCCTCTCCAGAAAAGCTTGTATTTCTGAGGCAAGCAAAACTGCCTGCAGAAGTACAATCTAGGAAGTAGTGTTGACATAATTGTAAAGAAAATATGATACAGATCTACAAAATACTGTTAGTTGTTGATATGACCATTTCCAGATTATTGGGGATGTTTCATGCATCTGTGTTGGTGAACAGAGTTGAATACTTAAGGTGATCCTTATGGGTGGAATTAGTATCTAGGGTACTTGCTTGCCATAGAAAACCAGTGTGATACGCAGTGAGGTGGTGGATATACTTAAAAGGATATTGAGAAAGGTTGTCAGCTTTCTTAACAGGTGATCTATGGGATAAGTGTCCAAGGACAGGAAATACATATCTGTTTTTGTTTGACATATTTAATGGGTACCATTTGGTGAGAGTTTGTTCCTTGGGGTATTTTTTCTTTCCTGTTTTAGTTTCCTGAGCAACTGGTGTTTTTAAGTCATTTTAAAGAGGCTTTTAAAAACAGTTGTTCTCCTTGCTGTGTAGCAGTGTTCTGTGTGGGTACCGAGGGCAGGATAAACTACTTCATCCTCCTGTAGTCTCACTGCAAAGACAAATCCTTGAGTCATAGGCACTGGGAATCAACTTAGTCATGGCCGTTGTCCAGCTGCCACAGGCTAAGAGCAGCATGCCCTCTTTTGTGCCCTTACATTTGGAGTTCAGAACTAAAAAGATTATAGGCTTCTTGCAGCCAGAACACCTTACTAACAAGCAGACTTTCTGTGGTCAGTTTGCTAATGCAGTTTTATTCCAGAGAGTCTCTTTCTTCTGCAAATTAAAGACTCCATTGGTTTATTATTGTATTCATATGCTTTCTGTTCAAGACCTAAATGAACTGTTGATTCCCCTTTAAATTGCTAACAAATGACAGGAAATGTTTTTCCTTGCCTTCTCTGAGTCACCTCTGCATCACCTCCAGTGCTTTTAATTCCTCTCTTTCCTTTCTTCCTCTTCCCCCTACTGTGATCCTTCACGGCCATGCTGCTCATGTTTTTCACTCTCTTTGAGAGGAGTTGTTACTACAAAGAAAAAGTTGCAAACTCTTGCACTGAAGTGTGAAAGTAGCAAATCAAATCCTTCAGTGCACTGAGGCTAAGAAAACTTACACAGGATGAAAATGCTGTTCCAGGTCTGGCAAGTGGCTCAGCTGTGTTGGGTTTTAACTTCCATTTTTATTTTTTGAAGTAAAATTGGGATAATTTAATCTCTGCCGAACCTACCCTTTCACCCTTCTTTCAGCAAAGGAGAAAAACAGTACTAGAACAAGGCAATGGGAGCGGCTGTGACAAGAAGAGTCCAATTCATGACTAAATCAAAATGTTTTCATTCTTTTAATGTTAAAATATTCCTTGAAACACAAGCTTTAATTATGCTTGTTTTCACTTGGTGCAGAGTGCTTTCCCCCCCCTCCATGTGCATTCCTGTACAGCTAACTTAAATGGGTGACTCCATAAAGAAGGGTGACTTCTTAACCATCATGTATCAGATCATTGCTGGAAGCAAAGCCAGTGAATGTCCTTACTGGGTCTGGCACGTGTTTGCTTCCCATTTCACTTTCCCTGCCCAAAAAGGTAAGAGGAATGTAGGCCTTTCCCTTTGTCTCACCCAGTAATAATGCACCTCAGCAAAGATTTGAATGGACTGCAGAATTATTAGGATTGTAATGTCTTGCTTTCCTTTTCAAGTAGGATGAAGCTAAATGTGGTCATGTGTTTGGTTAGATGAACACAATGGGTTCTCAGCCGTAGGCTTTCATCACAGCAGCAGTCTTGTATGATTTGGGCTGGCAGAGCTCTGGGCTCACAAAAACTTTGTAGGGGTCAGATGTCTGGCATTCAGATCTGAGCATTGAGAGCTGTTGTCATACTTGTGTCTCCCTACTTTCTAGTCTTTCAATTTTAAAATGCTGTCACCATTTTAAGCATGTTATAGAGGAGGCTAATGAAAAGCTGCTTGGCTAAATCCAGTTTCAATTATTGTGGGCTTGAGAGATAGTCTTCTCAAATGCTGTTGTGTGCATTCTGACAGGATCATGGTGCAGTCTAGCAGGATATTTGCTCAGCTAGAGAATAGGGTTTTTATCATCCTGGTATTTTCTAGTAGCAAACTGACAGTGTGGTGTGGCTACTGCCTTCACTATGACTATTTTGTCAAGTTCATTTCTGAAAAAGAAAACAAAACCAAGCTTTGAAACTATGCAACTCAATTTGACAGCTTATTTTCTAAACAGCATATGGAGCAGCAGCTGCAGCCATGCTTACTGTGTTTTTTTCAGCTGCTTTTTGTAATTTCTCAGTGAACAGTGGCCTGTATATATGGCTATAGCCCCTTTGTCTCCCTATCCCTAATGTTCTGGTGCAGGCTGTCCTACCAGAGAAACGATGATGATGAGGAAGAAGCTGCCAGAGAACGTCGTCGACGGGCTCGACAGGAGAGGCTGCGGCAAAAGGAAGAAGGAGATCTATCAGGAGAAGTAATGGAGAAATCAGAAGTTAATGCCCAAAACAGGTAAACATCTAATGTTGTTTACTGACAAGTCAACAGTAATTTTTTGTTCAGAGTAGAGAAGTTATCTTGAAGGAGATGTTTTGCTACTTAAATTTTAAACACCAGGTTTGGCCGTCCTTGCTCTGAAGAGGACCTAACACTGTGAGGAGTGCCACTGACTGTGTCTGCTCAGTGAGGTGGGAGCTTCACTGAAGCTTGGCTTGAGGATGTGCTCATGACTCCATTCCCAGGGTGTCCTCAGGGCTGCCTATGGGGCAACACAACTGGGGCTTATGGAGGGAAATACCTCTAATGCATCGTGCTGTCAGATTCCCTCAGGTGTGACTGCCCCTGGCCTCATGAACCTCCACATCTTTTATCCTGCTTATAGGGGTGATGGTGTCATGTGGCCAAGGCACATGGGACTGATGAGCACCCAGGCCTCAACTTGGAGCTGGAACATACCTTCAAGGTGCTGGGTGTAAGCACTAGAACTCAGCCCTCATCTGGCACTGTCAGGGTCATGCAGCTGTAAATAGCAGAAAAGCTTATGGAGTGAGGCATCACTTGTCACAAGCTGAGCAGAGAGAGCTGACTTTCCAGTCAGTTTCCCATAGTCCCAAATAATATATCCAGATTTCCAGTAGCCATAACACAATTGATAGAAGAGACCAGAAATAAACGTTGTGATATCAAGCTAATAGGTACTGAGCACCAGTAACACTCTGTTAAAGACAAGGAGAATGCATTTAGACATGAAAGCAGCAACATCTCTGATTGTAGATTATAATCTTTTTTCCACAATAGAGGGCGGGGGGGGGGGGGGGGGGCAGGGGGGAGGGGGGAGGGGAAGCTAGAAAGAGGGAAGAAACCTACACCTGGGAGAATTAAACAGCTGAATTTTGAAGGAGTCAACCTTCAGGGAATGAGAACAAGGTGTTGAATAGCATAGCTTAAATTAGGTGCTCTGCCCACCTGGTTTTCTAACAGATTATTGTCCCTATGCAGAGAATCACAACCTCACTGCACCCTTAATTGCCAGGCTGTCCCATTATGGACTGTATCTGTGGATATTGTTGCTGATGAAGAGTAGTTTCTTGTTGCTAAAGAAGTTCACTGAAGTCAGAAAGTATCTTGCTTGTGTAGTATCTTCGAAAATTTTGCCTAGTGGGAAGGCTGTGCATAAGACATGTATGCCTTGGGCCAGCCTGAAGAGGGCCTTAAGACAAGCTAAGGTCTTTGAAGTATTCTACTGGATGGTATAGAGGGGGAGGATGAAATTTTCAGGGCTGTTATATTTCAGCTACTCCAAGCATAAGAGACTGTTCCATTGGCTACTAAGAAGGTCAGTAAGACTCCTGGAGAATTCAGCAGCTGCTGGGTATCGCCTAGAAGGGAAGCTTTTCAGGCTCTGACATTGTGAAACACCACATTCCTATACATGTAGAAATGCCAAAATTAATCCCCAGAACCATTTTGCTAAATTTTGGAGTATGCAGCCTGTTGTGTTTTCAAACCATGGAATGATGTTACATCAAGCATTTTTTTTCAAGTAACAGCTGAGTGTATATGTTATTAGAAAGATTTAATTTTTTTTTTAATGCAAAATTGTCACTTTTATGTAGTGTGGCAGAAGAGGAAACTAAGCGTACTACAACCACAGGGGGAACAGATGATGAAGCTGCATTGTTGGAGAGACTGGCAAGACGGGAGGAGAGACGCCAAAAACGTCTACAGGAAGCCCTGGAACGTCAAAAGGAATTTGACCCCACGATCACAGATGGGAGCTTGTCACTGCCCAGTAGGAGAGAAGTAAACAACGTGGAAGAAAATGAGACCACGGGAAAAGAGGAAAAGGCTGAAACACGCCGAGGACGCTATGAGATTGAGGAAGCTGAAACAGTTATCAAATCATACCAAAGGAACAACTGGAGGCAAGATGGGGAAGAGGAGGGGAAAAAAGAAGAAAAAGACAAGGAGGAGGTACAAGAGGAGAAACCAAAGGAGGGCCCCATAGAGGAAAATCAGGTCGATGTGACAGCAGAAAAACCCAAAGATAAAGAAGAGGTAGTAGAAACAAAAAATCTAGCTCTAAATGCAGAGGAACATAAAGCTGAGAATGATACAAATGCTGTGCCAGAAGGGGAGCATAGTATGACTGATGCTGTAGATAAAGAGAAGCTTAGGGATGAGGAAAAGGCTGAGGAAGAAAGGAAGAAAGCAGAAGAAAGGGAGAAACTTGAGGCAGAAGAAAGGGAGAGGTTAAAAGCAGAGGAAGAAAAGAAGGCAGCTGAGGAAAAACAGAAAGCAGAGGAAGAAAAGAGGGCAGCTGAGGAAAGAGCGAGGGCTAAGGCAGAAGAGGAGAAGAAGGCAGCTGAGGAAAGAGCGAGGGCTAAGGCAGAAGAGGAGAAGAAGGCAGCTGAGGAAAGAGCGAGGGCTAAGGCAGAAGAGGAGAAGAAGGCAGCTGAGGAAAGAGCGAGGGCTAAGGCAGAAGAGGAGAAGAAGGCAGCTGAAGAAAAGGCTAAGCTAGAAGCAGAGAAATTAAAGGAAAAACAAAAGATGGAAGAAAAGAAAATAGAAGAGAAACAGGTAAAAGAGAAAAAAGTACAAGAGGAAAAACCTCAAGCAGCTTTCCTAAGAAAACAGGTACAGTAAACATTTTGCACCAAAATAAGACACCTGTGGTTTATGAGAAATGTAATGCAAGAAAAAGATTGAATCAGATCTCACAGATCTATTCCTGCATTGAAATGACTAATACTCATACTCTCTCTTGTTCTCTTTTTAAAAATAAAGTTCCTTACTTCTGCTTACCAATAATGCAGTGCACAACATGCCTGGCCTCACTCTATTGTTCAAAGAAAACCTTGCATGTTCAGACTTCTGCATGGTTTTTTTTGCTGCCTTTTTTCTCACCTGCTGTAAACTGGCCTAGTGCAGTAACACATGAGGTGAAGGCAGACACATATTGGCACAAAATATTATGAGCACCTGGTAAACTGTGTGAAGAATGCATGTATTAAATGCAATCACAAGAGAGGGCTGCCTGCTGGGACATATGAGCATGATGCCACGCAAGGAAGAAAGGTCCAGATGGTGGAATGGGAGCCTTTGGAGAGGGTGGAGGGAGCACAACTGCACACAGAGATGTGGGCACAGCAGCATATGATGGAGATGTGGCTGCACACAGGACTGGTGTGTGAACACAGTGTGAAGAAACAAAAGTGCAAACTGATGCCATGTTTTCATATTAAAAAAAATTTATTAAAAAAACAAAGGGGGAAGAAAAAGAGGTTAAAGTGGAAGCTAAAAAAGAAAAATTACCAGATGAGAAGCTCCGACCTACCTCCAAAAAAGATCAGGTAACTTGTAAACCATTGATTTAGATGTAGGGAAACTCAAGATTAGAAAATAAATAAGGGACCTATAACTGAAAGTTGCTTGTTCAGCAAAATACTTAAGCATGTGCTTCAGTTCAAAAATGTGGGTAATCCTGCTGAAATAAATAAGGATGAAGCTACTTATGTGCTTAAAATGAAGTAAAGGCTTAAGTATTTTGCTCTTTGGGGCCTTTAGAACCAAGTCCTGTTTGTCTTAGAACAAATATTTCAGGAAACTCAGTTTGGTCAATAATGCAAGGATGGTTTGCACCCTAGGGATGAATTTTTCAGGACTATAGCAACTAATCATCCTTCCTTAGTTTCCTCCCACTTTACTGTGAACTTTTTCCCTATGACTGAGACCTGCTCTTGCAATAATAATAATAATAATAATAATAATAATAATAATAATAATAATAATAATAATAATAATAATAATAATAATAATAATAATAATAATAATAATAATAATAATAATAATAATAATAATAATCTAGGCCCTTTGGCCACCTGACTGCCTTAACTAATTATTTTCCCCCCAACTGCAATGCCCCATGATATAAACTATGCATACCCAAGATTCTTCTTTTGTTTTAAAGACAAACTCTACAAAATTTACTGCATTGCATTTCCACTGTAAACACAGGAGCTGGTGCCATGGTGTTTTACTGTATGGTAAGTAGATAAGATTTGGGGACCTTTTACTCTTCAGATTACAGCTGGACACAGGGAGCCATGTTTAATGTTGTGTAGCAAGTGTGCTTTTGGTTCAAAGCAGCAGGTATCAAAATACCCCCTAATTCTAATCAGGCATCAAGACTGGTCAGGGCCCTGGAGATTTGGACCCATTTGTGTTCAGACAGTTCTGTATGGTGTAAAGGGAACCATAGCACAGAGATCTAATAACAGGCAGCTTGCTGCCTGTCCAGCTGCTTGGGAGCATTGAGAGCTGTAGAGGGTCCAGTCCAAGGTCCTTAATTGTTGGATTAATTTGAAACATGCTGTAGATGCTTAGCTCAGAGTGTGATGAAGGCAAATCATGTCAGAGGTTTTATGTCCAGTTGCCTGGCTTGATCATATCATATTTTGAATAAGGTAAACATGAGACTGAAAAGGCAGATGAAGTGATGAAGATGGTTAGAAGAAAGGTTCTTGATGAAAAGGGAGAGAAATTAGCAGTAAATGCTAGAATAAGTTACTCTCGAAAAGGGAGAATTAAATGAGACCTGATGAGATGCTTCAGAATAGTGCACTAGAAAAACTAAACTATCACTGTACTCTAAATTAACCTCATTTTGAAAGTGAAGAGCTACACAAAAAAAAATAAGGGATGGGTTATAATAAGCGTTCTTCATAAAACAGTATTGGCTTGTAATATTCACTATTGTGTACAGGCTTTGAATATAACAAGTAAATGTAAAAAGGAGGCTGTAACAGTCCAGAAATGTTGGTTTGGGGGAGGGACATGATAACACATGGATGACAGATTTTGAGACACAATTGTCCTGCTTGTGTTTATGTGGTGCTCAGTCAACTCTTACTGGAGCTTTCATCATGATTTTAAACCGTAGATACAGGGCAAGATTATTCCAGGAAATTGGTAAGACTTTTAAAAGTGACTTGCGATTTTAGTGCTTCCAGTTTTAAATTGTCTCAGCTTGAGCATCCAAGAGAGTCCCACTTTTAGTATAATGGTGAATAACCATCCACCAAAAGGTAAACCTTTTCATGTGTATCATGATGAGTGTTCAAAGTGTTTTTCTGAGTTTTGTAAATCTCAGTTGTTGCTTCTTGGCTTGTGAAGAAATATTGACAATCTCGGGTCAAACCAAGTCAAGATCAGGCTCCTGTCTCCACTCCTCCTCCAACCTCAAGGACAAACAAATTCAATGAGGTCTATTTCTGAACCATATATGCAGTTGAGAGGATGGCAGAATATCATGAACAAGATCCTGAAGAAATACACTGTGTCTATGTAATCAGATTTTGATTTGCAGTTGTGCAACACAAGCACATGTCCTTTCTTAATGTGACCAAAATCTTGCCCTCAAAGTTTGGATTTTGATCAAATTAGCAAGAAAAATCTGTCTCCTTTTCTGAACTGTCCCACAATTTTTGGTTCTCAAAAGTGGCCTGGAAAGGTCGTAAGAATAAGCTTTCTCATGATGTGAGACTCCTGGTATTTCCTGCTTCCAGTTTGGCTAGACGTGCTGCAACAAATGCTTTTCTCATGGTATCTGGGTATGGCATTTGTCTCTAAATGGAAGCCCTAGACCCAGATGCCCACAGTTTTTAAGTCACCAAGTAATTGAGCCCAAATAAGGAATCAAATTTGCCAAATGGCCCCAACCTCAGTAACTGATTCACTGCAGTCTGAAGGTGTTCAAACTCTAGATTTACAAATCTCAGTTCTCAAAAGTTAGCATAACACCTTATCAGGAAAGAAGCAGTCTAGAGAAAGATTAAAATATAAATAAATGAAACTGGAAATTAGCTAAACATGCTTTTGGTTGTGTTCTATCTTGACTTGATGGTCAAGATCTGTGAGAGCATGTGAACTGTTTTCAGTTCAGGTAATACCACTCTACTGTCTACTCCAACTAGAGTCAGTGTCGTCCTTTTTACTGAATTCAGTAGAAGCTGAATTAGCCTGTAATTTAGGGAAGCACTGAGACAAGTGAAAGTACCTTTTCTATTGCCTGCCTTTAGAATAGGACATAACGGTTTCTGCTTCAGTGCTAATCAATCTCTGTTTTGGCATTAAAATTAGTAGAAGAAGGATTGGGCCCAAAAGCTGTGAAATGTTTCTGTAATATCTTGTTTTATCATTTTTTTTGAATAAAGAGACCAAGCTGTATTAATGGTTTTCTCAAATGGAGACACATTACCATAAATCCTACTGGCTTCTGAAATGCTATTTCCTAGCCTGCTAATTTTTAAACTATATTGCTTTAATATTAATTTTCTCAGTGATTTCAATTAAGATGTAAGAGATATGACACCCCCCCCCCCCAGTGGACTTCAGTACATCAGTCAGCTGGAAGTATTGGCTTTTTAGTGAGACTTAGTAAGGTCTTGATGAAAATCTCAGCAAAGGAAATCCTATGCTCTCAAAATCCCAACACAGACATCCTGGCATGTGAAATCTTGCAAGAATCAGCATCGCTGGTTTCAGTATCACTCTGACTGGGACTGAAGGCTTAGGAGATTGCTAACAGGAATTGGAGATTTTTGCTGTAAGCATGATCACTAGCTACAATCTTGCCCAGATTTGGGAGCACCCAAAAGATGTTACTGTCTGATGGCATTCATTAGGCTCAATGAATAGCCCTGGTTGTCTCAGCCCAGCTCCTAGAAAACAGAAAACCATTCCTTGAGGCTGCTAGTAATAATGGCCTTGTTTGCTAGCAGTTACAGCATCATGGCCAAAGAATGCATGGTCATGGAAACTGAACTCCACTTTCGTCCCTCAGGGTGCTTCTGCCAGGTCATGGCTAAAACCTGTTGGCAGAAGACAGTGGAGAAAGATTTCCCTGTTGCTGCCGGCTCTCAGGACAGAACAAGTGCCTCTGTGGGTTGTGTCCAACATCCGTCACCAGTAGCAAATTTGCTCAAGTAGTTAAACCACCCAGTACTCATTTGTAACGTGTGCCACCTTGGCATTGACTGTTGTATCAGTTCCTGCGAGCAAGCAAACTGGCCTTGGGTAAAGTCAGAGGCTGACTTTGGGACTCCACTCAGCAACTTAATATAAGGCCTTAGGGGAGAATTTTGACTTTGAAGATTTGAGCTCATCCTTATTACTCATCTGCAGACTCTTTGATGAGGAAGGATAGAAATTTGATTTGTTTTGATTTCGGGGTGGGTGTATGTATTAGTTTATTTCAAGGTGCAGCTAGAACACCATAAAAGCAATTGTGTTGTAGACAGGACTGTTACAGAAGTTCTTTTTATTTCTAATTAGCAAATGGGATGTCAACAGGCTTCCAAGAAACAAAAGTATTTTTTTTCTAAAGACCTTCATATGAATTTTTCACAGAAGATATTTCTTGCTTGACAGCTAGAATCTTCCGCCAACATGCAAAAAAAAATAAATTAATATTTTGGAGGTAAATGTTTTATCTGCTGCTGTTGAAAATTCATTTAGGCTGGTAGTCTAAGTAACTGAGTGAGAATAATTCTACCTGAGCATTAAAAAACTTAAATCTTTCTATATCCTCCTCCTCTTATCAGCATCTAACTATGACTCAGCATGTTGAGATCAGGCCATCTGTGGTATTCATAAATATTTCAAGCTTGTAACTCTGAAGGAATACCGGAGAGTGAAATCCATGCACTAAACATACTTGGTTACTATTAAGAATGATAGGAGAAAGCTTTGTAAGGATAAAGGGAATTTTTGCTGCAGTGTTTCCAGAGAGAACATTTGCTTCTTCATAGGATTAAATATTCACGTATGGCAACACTACCCGTGGCTAGCCCTTGGTAGGATTGTGCTTTTTTGTCAGAGTAAGTTTTACTCTGATATAAAACCAATTTTGTATTTTGGTCATTATTATTGCAATACTGAATTACCATCTGCTATGACTCTGAAAAGAGTGTGAACTTTTGTTGGGTAAATCTGCCCATTGGTGAAGTTTGTGTGTTATTTTCATTGTTCCAATGCCCTGAACATTGTACCAAGAATCTGTCAACAAGCCTACTCCCAAAGAGTTTGCAACCTAGAATCCTAATAGGCAACAGGTGAATGATGCTGCAGTGAGGAGAGAAGAGGGTTGGGGTGCCTCAATGGGATGCAGTTGCAAAATGAAGCAATGGGTTAGCGTAGTCCACGGAAGACTGATAATTTTATTCAAGGTGTTTTCATCTTGAATTCAGATCAGGATGGCAGAATGGTGGCTGGTCACAGTTTAGAGCTTTACAGATTGCTTCTGCCATAAAGCACATAAACATTTTGAAGACAGTTGCTTAGTTAATCATTAATACCAAGAAAACTATGTTCCTTAGCTGTTATTTAGAATGTCTCATTGTGACTTCTTTTTTTTTGTTTGTTTGTTTCTTGTTTTTGTTCTATGATTTACCATGTCTCCTGAGCAGATAAAAGATGACAAGGATAAAGGAAAAGCACCCAAAGATGAAATGAAAAGTATCTGGGATCGTAAGAAGGGAATTCCTGAACAAAAGGCACAGAACGGAGAACGTGAACTCACAGCCCCAAAACTTAGATCTACTGAGAATGCTTTTGGGTAAGTTCCAAGTGAGCATTGGGCTTGCTTATGTTAGAGCAGAGCAGGGGCCCATCTCTGGGTCTCTGCTTAGTAGCCTTGTAGCAGCTGAGTTGAAGACTTGAGTTGGCAACATCAGCAGAGGCTCTAGCATTCATTGGGGTTGTAGGTATGAATTAAGGCTCTTGGCTTATTTTTGAACAAACATCCCCCCCATTGCTGCAGTAACAAAATTAAGTATGGAAAGCAGATGTAAATAGCCTTGCTCCCTCAATAGAGACCAGTGCCTTATTTTTGCTCTGCTGGGGCTTTCCTTCCTTGAAGAACATTTATTTCTAATATCTGCACAGAGGCCAATAATGACAACAGCCCAGATTTTGTGTTCTCTAATTTTCTGAGTCAGAGCTCAACCTTTACTGAAGTAACCTATTTCCAGTTACTCACCTGCTTTTAATCAGACTCTGCATATCAGTATGGAGCACAATCCAGTTCGTAATTGTTGGAAGAACTTCTCTCTTGATTTCAAGGCAAACCTTTAAATTAATGGCTTCTCTTTAAAAGTAATTTTTCAGTTAGGTGAAAACCTCTCCTAGCCCAAAAGTTCTATTTTTTTAGTCTTTTATAAGCTGTTTTTTATTTTTATTTCTTTTTTTTTTTTTTTTCAAGGAAATATTGGCCTTATGGGTCTATTGGGAAATTCAATGAAAGTAACAAATTTCTGGTGAAAAGTTTATTTAAAAAGGATTCTGTCTTCTAAAAGGAGAGGATACATGAAACAGAGCAGAAATTCTTCCTTTTAGCAGAAAACAGGAATAATAGGTTAGAAATGTTTTTTGGGTTGTTTTTGGTTTTGTTTTTTTTTTCCTTCTGCACCTCTCTTCCTCTTTTACATTGACACAGGCAAAGAAAAGGTTAAGCTCTCCAGGCACTTTGAGAAATCTGTGCATGACAGATGGGATTTGCTGTTGTATCTCAGCATTCCCCTTGTGATTCTGCCGGGAAAAACAAACTTTCTCAAAATAAAATGCAGTTCAAAAGTCCCTGGAGACACTCTGACCTAAGGCCAAAAGACAGACAGAGATGGAGATGGAATAGCAGGAAACTGGCCTTGCTCAGAACTGTCCTACTTTATTACTTGGGTCACATCATCAATAACATGAGAACGGTTTTCTAAAAATATTTTTGTTGTGTTTTCATTTGCTTTACTTCCTGTGGGATACAGGCCTTAGTGATAACATGTAGACTTGAGTTTCCACTCTTTTTTTTTTCCTCTTTGTGTTTTTCTTCAACTGTTTCCCAAATGTGGGAAGAAGCCTGTTTAACAGCATTTCAGCAGTTGAGTGGAAGACTTGAGTTGGCAACATCAGCAGAGGCTCTAGTGTTCATTGGGTTGTTATGTATGAATTAAGACTTTTGGCGTATTTTCTAACGAAACTACCCCCACATTGTTGGGCTTTGTTTGGAACTATCTTTCTTCTTGTTTTTACATGAACATATCAGATACTAGTTAGGAAGCATTTAACTTGGCTGATTCTCAGTGGTGATGACTGAGAATAAAATAGGGTAGTGGAGGCTAAAGTAAAGTCTTGTCTACATCAGTCAGTAAGAGAAATACAGAATTAAAACCCATTTTATGGCTTCCTCTTCCCATCTCCCCTCCCACCTGCCTTTCTCCCTATTCTCATACAGCACTGAAGAAGTCCTAAATATGATGTAACATGTTTTTTCATATTGTTCTAACATTTTTGGCTCACAAAAAACCCTTCTTCCCTTTTCCTCCTTATCTGAAAACTGGCAACCAACTTCATTTCTTAGCACCAAAGAAATACTTACAAAACTCTTCCTCCACCCAGCATCTCAATACTAGTTTCACAATGTCAAAAGTAGGCAACAGAGATTCCCAGAATCTGTTGAAAGCAGAGGAGTTTGGGATGTGGAGAAAAATGAGAATTAATGCCAGTTTATTGTTTGCTATTTCAGTTTATGCAGAACCAGTAGGGGAAGTCCTGTAAGCTGCATTCAAATAAAATAAACTAGAAACTTCAAATGTCTTTCTTTGTAAGAAGGACAAGATAGTCATGTGAGGTCTCCAAACAAAAATGTTAAGACTAGATTCTGCCTTTGGCTTTTACCAGTTGAAAGCTGAAAGTAGCTTTTATTTTCACTGAGGCTATCTGCACTGAAGTCTCCGAAGACTAACCTTTCGTCTGTGCTGATAGAAAACAGAATAGCTATTTATTAAGAGAATCTTGGCAAATGTTATGTTCTTAGTGCTTTTAACTCTGAGGGCTGAGTATTTGCCCTTGCCAGGGATAACATTCTATCAGAAGTGGCCTCTTACATCTTCTTTGGACCTGAACCTTGCAGGTTTGGGTGGGCTGAAACTCAGACTTCAGAGACCAAGAGACAAAAAAAATTAAAATAAAATAGTGACGATCCTGGGATGTTTGCAATAGAGGATACAACCTTGCAATGAAGCAGGAAAGCCTTAAAATAGCCAGGGATTTCCTATGGCCTGTGCAGGACAGATGCGCTGGATCCTTAGAAATACTTAATGCTTTATGGAGGCTTGTGGAACATTTTGGGTTCTCAGTACCTCTGCAAACTGAATCAGAGGTAATTCAGGCTGGAAACCCAAATCATACCTTACACCTCAGATATTGGTCCTCACGTTGTTTTTGAAGAGGCTAAATGAAATTTCAAATAACATTTCCAATGTTTTCTCACAATGTTTAGTTAATTGTATGTGTGTTTTTCATTTAAAAAGCATGCATTCCTGTCTTTAGACACCGCTACTTGATGCAAGCCTTTATTCATGACCACTTACATTAACTTGATGCTTATGATGGGGGATGATCTGGAGGTTCTACTTTCATGGTTTAAGTGATTATACTGCAAAAACACATTTAGGAATAGGGCCTGGAGCAGAAAGGAATTGTCATAAGGTGATAGTAAGGAAATACACATTAGGTACTTGTAACTCTAGGTTAGAAAATCAGGCATGAGAATATACTGGGGGATACATACATTCACAGACCTCTGGGACATATTTTTTTTTCTTTAGCATTGCTTTGTGATGTTCTATACTCTTGTATAGAACAGACGTTCTAAAACCAAGTAAGCACATTACAAAATAAGTGCCAGGTCCTACTACTGTAGCATTGAACTTGCACAGATGAAGTAGAGCAGCCGAATTCACATAGTAGCATCAGTTGGGTTATGCTGTTTTACCATATGTTTTTTAATGACACAGTTCCTAAATCATACATGCTGTGCTAGAACAGTATTTCATCCAATTTGGTCAGATCAGGACAGAGAATTCTGTGTTAGTAGATTCTATTGTGATATTGAAACCACAGATAATACAACTCTGCTCCTACAGCCTGGTTTATATGGTTAACTCCATCTAGATGAAGCATCTACCTGAATGAAGAGCACCTCTGAAGGTTTGACTGTGCTTCACTGGGTTGCAAATTTATGTATTTGTTTGTCATGTTGTCATCTCTAATCTGATTATCTCTAACAGTTATTGTTATTGTTGGAACTCTTGATTTGTACTGTCTTGTGGTATTATACGCCGCAACACTCTGATTGCATTAATGAAGTCATTAATATCCAGCTTTTTAAATGTCAACAGAACAGCAGAAAGTTTTTTTTTAAATATCCATAAATACATTCCCTTTCTGTCTTTTGTGAATAGCACATTGATACCTCTTAGGTACCTATCTTCTTGTCAGCAGTAATATTAAATGCACTTAGGGAGCAGACATCTGTCTAAACACTGATGCGGTAATTGTTTAACTAGGTAGGCGATGCTATCTGACTCTGTTGAAAGTATGCACCTCATCTATGCAAATTCGTTTGAGTTATTTTAGTGTGTGTGGTGTTTTTTGGTTTTTGGTTTGGGTTTTATTCTCGTGTGTATTCTTTCTTTCTGTCTCATGTATTACAGCTGGTTGGAAAAGTTCTAATTTTCTCCTGTGGAAAGTTGTCATTAATAAATAATTTCCAGTTCCTTAAAACAGAAGTCATACTTTCCCTGGAAAACACCAGCAAAAGATCTAATCAGTCCTTCTGTTCATACAGGCTGGAAGAGTTAAAGTGATAGGTGTTATAGATGAGATAGGAACCTTTTTATGTTTTTAAAACATTGTTGAAGCTTTAGGATTCTCTTCTTTCTCTCGTCTTCTTCTGTTTTCCCCAAGTCAAGTAATTTGTTCTGTCCCCGAAGATGCTTATCCTTTTCTAGAGTTTGTAAAAAATACTTGCCTTTGAAAGCAAAGTATTAGTGCATATTTTATTACACAGAACATAGCATAATATTTTTGCTATGAGTTTTTAATACGTAAATGTATCTCATTTAAAATCAACAGGGAGGAATTAGTTGTGACTTTGCATTGCTTTGTTTTCTGTATGAAATAGAATATGCTTTTGGAAACATTTCCTCTGTACGCAAACTGCAGAGCAGAGGTGTGAAATAGTAACAGTTTACTGTGTATCACAGAGATGCTGATGAGATATGATTCCTCTCGCTGAAGTTACATGAGATGTTAAATATTTCAAGCTCAGTTATTGAATTCTCTTAAAAATGGAGGTGGCCTGAGTTCTCAGGCAGGGTGGTGCAGCTCCTGTGCACACAAGCACATGAGTCTCCTTCCTCACTGGCAGCAGATGGGAGATGTGTGCTCCTCGTAGTATCCTAGCCTACTAATTCCTTATGAAAATGTTTTGGGCCTGTTGTAGTTTGCAAGAAGCAAAAAGTCTAATAAGGCAGTATCTTTGAGTGCCAGGCTCTCATGTTGCTGGTGAGTGCAGGGCAACGAGTGGCTTTGGCCAGGAAGGGAAAACCCATGGTGCCTCATCTGTCCCTTCATTTCTTTCCCAGCCGCTCCAATTTGAAAGGGACCACAAATGCTGAGAGGTCGCAGGTCGAGGCTGGAAAGCGGATAGAAGATCAGCGCCGTCGCGGAGGCGAGAGTGAGGAGTTTGAGAAGCTGAAGGAGAAGCAGCAGGAGGCGGTGGCAGAGCTGGATGAACTGAAGAAAAGGCGGGAGGAGCGCCGGAAAATCCTGGAGGAAGAAGAGCAGAAGAAGAAGCAGGAGGAGGCTGAGAGAAAAGCCAGAGAGGAGGTAAGTGTAAAATATGAAGTATTGCACTCTGGTTTTATTCCTTTGTTATTACTTTACTTCCACTGGCCTTGCAGTTAGTTGATAACTGTTTGCAGCAGTGTCTCCACAGACACTTTTAGGCAAAGAAGTTGGTGGTGCTGGAGGTTGATGGGTCTGTATTTAACAAAAGGGCAGAATGAGCTCACAGGAGACTGGCTCACAGGTAAGGAAGAGTGTCCAACAAAGAAGGTGAGACCAAACACAAGCATCCAGGCCAAAGTGTGCTTCTCCTTGGATGTAATGTTGCTGTGTGGGAAATTACTGCTGTGACTTTGCTTCAAATTTTAACCTTTTTTTTACCCAAATTTTACCCAAATGGGCCCTATGGGTTGTGTGGTCTTCTGGACATCGGTGTTTCTTAGCATCTGTCAAGAGATGGTCTGTCAAAAGAGACCTTAATTTCAAATCATAGAATAATTTTTGTTTTGACATGACCTTAAAGATCAAGTCCAACCGTTAATCCACCACTGCCAAGTCCACCACTACACCATATCCCTCAGCACCTCATGTACACATTTCTTAAATCCTTCCAGAGATGGGGACTTCACCACTTCCACGGGCAGCCTGTTCCAATGCTTGACAACCCTTTCAGTGAAGAAATTTTTCCTAATATCCAATCTAAACCTCCCCTGGCACAACTCGAGGCCATTTTTTCTTGTCCTTTCACTTGTTACTTGGTAGAAGAGACTGACCCCCATCTTGCTAGAGCCTCCTTTCTGATAGTTGTAGAGAGCAATAAAGTCTCCCCTCAGCCTTCTCTTCTCCAGGCTAAATAACCCCAGTTCCCTCAGCTGTTCCTCAGTTTACTTGTTCTCCAGACCCTTCAACAAGTTTGTTGCCCTTCTTTGAACATGCTCCAGCAGCTCAGCGTCCTTGTAGTGAGGGACCCAAAACTGAACACAGCATTTGAGGTGCAGCCTTACCAGCTACCCAGCATTAAAATCATCCCATTTTCTAACCTTCAGATTTAATTGCAAGTGTGCAGATATCAAGTGACCACATCACATAGATGCTCTAGGGAGCACCTGAGGTAAAACATGTGGTCATTCAAGGTAGAAAGAAACGTTAGAGTTCTAGCCTCAGGAAAGGCAGGGCTCTAATAAATGTGTTCACTAGTCAGGATTTCATCTGCAATAGTTGCAAATTTCTTCTGGGGGTACAAAATGTTGGGGGCAGTGTTACAGCCACAGATTTTTTAATTTATTCTGGGTGTCTTTTTGGCATTACATAAATTGAATTACAAAGTGCATATCAAAATTTGTCTGCTGCAGTTGAGCTGGAATGTGAATGTTATATATAGTTACGATGGCCTAGATCTCAGGAAGATATTCTTGTCTTTTTAAATACTGAGTATACAAGCACATCCATTTGCTTGTACTTCCTCTGCCAAGGGAGTCTATAAATAGGATTTTCAAATCTCTGGTGCATTATTTAGGAATCTTGTTGTTTGGAAAACAAATGGTAGATGAATAATAATAGTGTTTGGCAACTGAATGCCAATTGCTTTAATATACTAAGCTCTTTACAGTAGAACTCAATATATGCTGAGATCGCACAATACCTTGCTGGTCAGACCCTGCTGACCAGCACCCGCAATGGTTGTGCTTCGAGGGCTTCTGGTTTGACTTCTAGTTTATGAAGTAAAAACTCATGTTATCTCTTTGGAGGGAAAACCACAAGAATTTAATCTTCACTTTTTTTGGGAACATACTGATTTTTCCTTGTGAAGTATTAATGTTGGTACAAGTGCCAGAGTAGATGGACAGAAGAACAGTACAAAGATGCTACATGAGGACACAGAGAAACTGAATTTGAGTTATTTTTATAAATGTGCTTTTTTCTTTCTTTAAGTGGCACTGTATGGCAATAAATCTGGTCATCTCACTGCTTTAGTGTCTCCTTACTCGTGAGGAGACACTAAAGCAGCACAGACTAGCTGTCTTCCCTGCTTCCTTCACGCTGTGATGGATTAGTAGCAATACGTTGCTAGGTTTTACATAAGTCACTGAAATTTTTTGACTGGCATAAAAATCTCTTCTTAGAAAACTTGGTAAATGTTTGCAGGACTGCAAAGCCCTGTAGTGGTGATGTAGTTTCTGGAAGAATAAGCGACTATTCCTGGTTTTGTTTTAAGGAGGAAAAGAGGAGGATGAAGGAAGAGATTGAAAGGAGAAGGGCTGAAGCTGCTGAGAAACGTCAAAAGATGCCAGAAGATGGTGTATCTGAAGACAAGAAGCCATTTAAATGTTTCAGTCCCAAAGGTTCATCTCTCAAGGTAACCTCCCCACTAACATCTACATAGTACATAAAAGTAATGGGGGTTGCAGTCCAAACCAACAGACAAACGCTGAAGCACTGTGGAAATACTTGAAATTAGACCTGGGGCAACGCTCTGAAATAGACCTTAGCCTGAAATGTTTAGCTGAAAGACTTCATTCATTGGGATGACTGAAAATTAGAGATCTTTTCTAAAAATGGAGTCTAGACTGGGAGTTACCTGTTCTTGTTGATGAAAAATGTGCATAAACGATCTTTGCCTTCAAGAAAAATATTATTTTGGAATCTTAGAGTTGATACTGTGGTGATTTCGAATGTTAATTTATTATAGGAGTGCTTTGTGAACTGGAGTAGATAAAGATCACAAATGTTCTCTCTCTCCTTCCACATCCACAATTACTTTCTTCCTTACTAGATTACTTTGTCTTTGAGCATATTCACCCTAATCATCATTAATTGAAACTGCCACACATGGGAGTCCTAGCTTATATCTAACCCCACTAAAAATAACATCTAGAAGTACTGGGTTGGATTTAATTTTCTTACGTAACAGGAAAAAAACCTCCTTCTGTTACTGCAGGAATTTCTAAGTGGTCTTCTGTGGCCTATATTATAATAGAAGTCAGATAAATCAATTAAATGGCTTTTCAACGTGGAAGAGGAATCCTGGCCCAACTGAAATTATAAGGAACTTTGTTTTGGTATTCAGTCCAGTTGCTTTCTCAGCTCAAGCTCAAACTACGGATCTATTAATCATTTTCAACTATATTTTCCTTTTCGCATTTTGTGTCATTCATCATTCAAGAATCCAAAATGCTTTTCAAAAAAGGCCCCTTAGCACCAGGAGAGAAAAGAACCAGGCAAGAGGTTATCAGGCAGGAGCTCATTGGACCATGAAGCAGAATTCTATGGGACTAAGAACTGTATTTTTTGAGTGACAAATTACGTTTGTTCAAAGTTACATTTCTGCTCGGAGAGCTACACTTTAAACTGATCTGGAGCTTCAGCCCTATACTGTTTTGGGTCCAGTTCTAGCAAATACAGCCTCCAAATGCTTTGGACTGGACTTGCCTTTGTCTTCTCAGGCGCATCGGAACCTGAAATACAAGGACAGAATTCATACAGCTGTAAATGAAGATTGCCAAGCTTCATGACTTGCTCCTATTAGATTAACCTGGTCTTGCCATTTCAGTTGCAAAAGATCATATCAATAACAGACACTAATGTGCAGCTTCTTCCTAGTCCACCTGGGAGGTCTTCTTTTTCTTCTTTCTGTTTATTGAGATGCCTTTTATGACATATTTGGAGCTTTAGTTCACAGATGACTCAGAAGAGAGGAAATTATACTTGCAAACACATAATAGAAAGATATAGATCATAATTTTTGGGAGAGTGGGGAAAACCCACTGGATTTGGCAGGAGGTTAATAGCTTCCAGAGAACTTTTGGACTGATGCTACGCTATTCCACTAAATGTATTTTTAGAGGAAAGCTGGATTTTCCAAATCTTGTTAAGCATTCAAGGTCCAATTTTTTATCATTATAATTGCTACTTTTTTTTAATGGCTTATTATGTGTAAATTGTTTATTAAAAAATCTGGTATATGCAACTCTCTACACATTTTTTTCCTCTCTCTGTTTATTTCTCTGAGAAATTGGTGGTACTGTACATCTTCCAGTCTGGTGTCTGTTGGTAGCCAGAGTAGATATGTAATGCTGTTGAACTTCACACCCTAAACTGTTTCTTGGCCTCCTACAGTCAATAGCTGAGGAGAGAATATTCTCACTTTAATAGCCTGATGTCAAATTTGATGTCAAACTCCAGTTTTTAGAAGACAGTATATTTTATTACCTTTCATTGGGAAAGATATCTCAGGGTGGTCTAACCTGGTTGGTACACAGCTTTCTCACTGCCTGTTATGCACTGCCCAATTTATCTTTTAACTTGTAAAGCATCTGGCACATATTTTATCCCTTGATTAATGTTTCATTTGGTTAGATATGTCATGAGTCATGTGAGAACCCTAAATGCACAATTGTGGGTGGGCGATTGGAATTAATAATGAAAAAAGGGAGGCTCAGTATTAAAATACTGTGTGATACATGTGTGCATTCTGATTTCTTGTAGATCACAATCTGACAAAGCATCTTTTTCTCCTTCCTTGTCCTTCCTGATGTGATAAGTGTTTGGGAAGAAAAAGAAATTCCTGTGAGTGACTTAGATGAGGAAAGCAGGGCATGCTGTTCAAGTGAACTACAAGAGCAAAGGAAAGAAGGGAGATAAACTGAAAAGGAGTGTGGCATATTACCACATATTACCACATTACTCTTTTTTTGTTTTTTTTTTTGTAAGGACAAAGACTGGAACAACCTCTGCTGCTCTCCCATCCCACTCTAGCTCATGCTTTCTCTGGTTTAGTTCACACAAATGGTGCTGCAGTGAGATTTTCTGCATAATCTTTGTTCATTTTTCTTTTTAGACAAGTTAATTCCTCATGTTTTCTTTGGGAAGGAGTGTTATTGACTTCTTATATATCTATTCTCTAGGTTAATCAGGAGAGGACAGCATATTTCAATATTAATTCTCCTCTTGGGGGTGAGCTTGACCACTACAGTAATGCAAAGCTTTTAGACACTGAGGAGAGGAAGGAATGGCAGGAGGCTGGGAGCCTGGGATATCTCCTGTCTTTGCAGAAAATACCTCCTGGGAAACACGGGCTGATGTGACAGCCTGTGCTCTCTGCAAGGCAATGCTGAAAGCTAAGCCAAAAGATAGGACTTTTCAGGGCTTGAGGTTGTGTGTGGTTTGTTGTTTTTTTTTTTTTAACTTTCCTTGAATGCCTGTCTTGTCCTATTTCATTATTGCTTTCAATACCTGACAGCTGGACTAGTGACTGGAAAGAATTAGACTCCACACAATCAGCAGCAGAGGGAAGACAGAGTGGTAAGAGCAGAATCTGTGATGTGTTTGCTCCCCATTTTGATGCTGATGTCAGCACTCTAGTCTGGCAGGTAAACTGGAGTAAATTAGTGTACTCTGCACAGATGCTGCTGACAGCAGAAAAAAGCCTAACTGTGCTTAACGAAGCAAGAGAGCCTGTGAGCCACTTAGGGAGGATAAGGAGAAGCCACTTTACTGACAGACACTACCACTCAAAATGGATTTCTACTGGATTCTTTCACCTGTTGGGTATGAGTCAAAATTATAATACAGGGATTTCTGTTTTCTGCATGCATTTCTTATTCCCCTTCATTTTTAAAGAGTTTTTCTATATATCAGTTTTCAACACTTTCTATTACATAATATTTAATACACAGTTTAAAATTTCCAAGAATCATTTAATACTTTTGTACAAAACAAGTTTTACTGGGAATATCTAGATGTTTTTTGTTTCCCAAGTCATTGTCTCAAACTGTGTGTTAACTCATTCCTCTTCCATTCAGTGTCTGTTCTTGGAGAATGTGCAGCTGGAAGACAATACACTTTGACAGCTAACTTTTAACTGCATTTTTAATAGGCAAGATATTTCTTGCACAATCAGCAAACAAAACATATCTATATAATATCAAATGTGGATAAATACATACATATATCTCTGTATAACATCTTGCTTAATTTATTCCTTGCCACTTGTATGTACTGACCCATTGAGTAAGGCCCTAATCAGGTGTGAGACTCCACATGGTTTTGATTTATGTCCATTGATTTAATTTCATCTGACATTACCAGCAGAAGGGTAGCTGTCCATCGAAGCATTTTGTGGCCTAAACTTCTTTGGCAGTTAATAGAGAGAGCGAGAGCCTCCCTTAATGGACAAGCAATCTCACCTTTCTGAGGATGAGGTGAGCTCCTCTACCTCTCTACTGACTACAGAGGAAAACAAAATGAGTAATTGTCACTAAATGCTTAACTTTCAAGCAACGGAGGACAGGTGGGAGAGATGCAGCCTGAGAACCTTTGTTCTTTCTCTCTGGTCATAGTTTAATTAGAAGCCAGCAGACTGACTTTTTGGAGTACGTGTGTATTCTGTGTCAGAGGCTTTGGAAGTATTCCATGGTAACAAAACATCATCCAAGCTATTTAACAAGATCCTGTTGAAATGAATATAGCAAAAAGATTATTCTTATTTCCTGGTCTCAAGTTGAGGAAATATCTTTCATTTTGTACTAATCATCTCACGTTGCCTATTTTTCTTACAGATCTATTTTGTAATAGTGTTTACTGTATGTACCAAATATTTGAAATTCTTTGCATGGAGTTTGTGTGGTGTGCAGTGGATAAATGACCTTTCGATGTTGCTGTGCAGTCTCTATTTGACCTATATGTTGAATGCATGTGCATATAGAGGTGTGTTTGCTCTACATGTATTGAATGTATGCTTCTGTTCCATGCATACTGTCTTTTGAGGAAGATGGTCTAGAACAAATTCTCATATAAATGTGCAGAAAATGGGTTATCCATCCACATAAGGTGTGTGCTTCCTTGGGAAGAGGACCATGTTCAGCTCTGAGGATCGCTTCCTAAGTCTGCTTACCTGTTGAACTTATCTAGTTTACTTCCTCACTCTCTTGTTCTGAACAATCTCCAATTTATTCCTGATACCAGAGCAGGTCCTCTGAGAACCGATGTTTCCAGTGGGTTAAGAATGACCCTATGTCTTTTTGCTACAGCCCCAAGAATACATGTCCGTCTTCTTGCTGACTTATCCCCCTCTTACACCAGTGACTACTGCTGCCAGGTTTTCCTAATGTGTAGAAACATCTCTTCTTCCTGAACACAGGAAGTCTATAGTCTACTGTTAGCATCTTTTAAGCATCTTTCAGGATCTGTCTCTTTAGTAAGATTTCAAGTGGAATCTCAGTTCATCTGAACTAGGAGATGCTGTGAATGAGTTATTAGATGGTTACACTGACTCCCGGGTCTTTGTGATAGTCCATATTGTTTGTCCTTGCTGCCAGCCAGGGTTTCACTGATGCAGTTGGGGAATTACCTGTTCATGCAGAGCATAGGAAAAATAAGCATGTCTTGATGGTATAACTCATAGTTTTGATGCATTGCTGGTTATGATCCAGAAGTTAGCGTTGTGTGAAACTTTTCCTACTGTACCATAATTGAGGAGCAGTGACATGTTTTGAGTAACCATTATATCATAGAATGGTTTGGGTTGGAAGGGACCTTTAAGATCATCTAGTTCCAACACCCCTGCCATGGACAGGGACACCTCCCACTAGACAGGCTGCTCAAAGCCCCATCCAACCTGGCCTTGAACACTTCCAGGGAGGGGACATCCATAACTTCCCTGGGCAACCTGTGCCTGTGTCTCACCACCCTCAGCCAAGAATTTCTTCCTAAAATCAAATGCAAATCTACTCTCTTTCAGTTCGAAACCTTTACCCCTCGTTCTGTCTCACAGATCGCAGATCTGCTTAGTGACTTTTTATCAAATAGTTTACTTGCTCGTTTTATGGCAATGCCGACTGTATTTGCTTCGGGTGAAACTAAGTTGTGAAGTGTGAAGGCTGGCAGAGGTAGAGCCGCAGCTCCGGAGCCGTGTGGGTGTCCGTGGTTCTTCACCTCCTGCCTGGTGTGTTGCTGCCACCGTGTGACAACAGTGCATTGAAACAGTTGGTACATATCCGAACAAAGCCTGTCTTTCCATTCAGGACTCTATTTAGATCATATATTGGCAACTACAATCGTTAATGTAAATTACTCTCTAAATTGTATACATATTTTTTAGAGGTGCATCTGAGCTGGACTGGTGCTAGCTGGAGTTTTTCCAGTGAGCTTGCAAATTCTGCACTGACGTGAACTGCCTGAGTTTTTGCTTCTACAGGCTTGAGAAGTAAAACATGCGTGCCCTTTGATGGGATTGCTGTGGGATTTAGTATTCTGGTACAGCCTGGATGCTAAGGGCACCGAGGAGAACCATTTAAAGGAATGGCTGTCATTGCCTTATTTTAAAGGCTTGGAATGCCACAGCAGTCCCTGTTAAAGTAACTTGAAAATGGACAACCCATACTGAGACTAGGGAATCCCCGGAAATCCACCCAGGCTCATTAGCAGTCATTTCTATCCCCTGAAGATGCTTGTGAATATTTTACTCTTAAGTGAAACTGTAGGGCCTGGGACAGAAGTGGAACAATGCAATGTGGAAGAGACATAAGGAAGTCGATTAAAGTATTTCTCGACCCAGAATGCAAATAGACCTCTTCTATCGTGAAATTGTTAAAACCTTATTCAGAGATGGAGTGCTTTTGTTCTCAAATTATCAAGAGATTTGGCATACGACTTATGAGACCTGCACTGTTTTTTTTCCCCTGAAAACATTACAGTATTTCCCTACACGGAGTAGAAAATAATGATGAAATATAAGATACCAGTTTGTATAACAGCTGGTAGATATGACTCAGCAATGACCCTGCTGAACATGAGCAGACTACAGTCTGATTGTTTTTTTGGAGCTCAAATTAAATTGTCAGTGTCCTGCAAAAACATGCATGAGATAGGGTACGTGGCTGAGCTCCAAACCTGGCCTAGTCTGATGTCTCAGCTCAGAAAAACCTTATTAAATTTGCTGTCTCACGAGATGCATACTTGCTCTTATGTGGGAGATATGAGAAAATTTGACAGATTTTGTGAAAAACAGCTCCTTTCATAAGATAAACTTCTTCCCTTTTCTCCTTTCTGTATTGGCAGTTTATTCTCTTGTTACAAATTGCAGGACAAAAACGTTAATGCAGAAAGTATATCCACTCCTATGAATCCGCAGCGTAATAGGCTCCTAACTTTAAAACCTCTGTGTGTGTCTGTGGTGATTTCTGTTGGAATGAATCTCTTTCAGATTGACTTTTTGACATTTAAAATGACATTTTAGCCTGGTCTTGTACAATCTGCCTTTTTATTAACTTAGAACTTATAGCTCTTGTTTCTCTCTTTCCTAGATAGAGGAGCGAGCAGAATTTTTGAACAAATCCGCTCAGAAGAGGTAAAGCAATAAAACAGTAGGTTCAGTCAAAACAGCAGTGTTTAATTGGTGGGAATAATAATTTATTTCTTTTTTTTCTACTTCCTACAGTGGCATGAAACCCACCCACACAACAGCAGTTGTCTCAAAGATTGACAGTAGACTTGAGCAATACACTAGTGCAATTGAGGTAAGTTAATTCCAGGTCACAATGGCTCTAGTTACTAATGTTTCTTGGGACTTTAATCACCCTATTTTTTAGGGTGATTTAGGTTTTACTGTTCAAAAATTGCAGGGATTTTTGGTCACAAACTCTTTTTTAATGTGACTTCCAGAACAAAATACTTGAGGCACACTGATAACCAGCATCTACATATATATCTAAACAAAACCACAGATTCATGTCTTCCCTTTCATGCTTCAATTTACTCTGCTTTGTAAGCTTGGAGTAGCTCTTGAAGGACTCGGTCAGTGTCTTGTGAGTGACTGTTGCATCCTTCTCATCTGATGACGGTACTATCAGCAGAGAGCTGATCATCATCCTGAGCAAAGCTGACTTAGCAACTTATTTAGGAGAGCAAGGAACTCGGCCTGTGTTGCTGGCTGCCACTTCAGAGTGAAATTCCTTGGCAAAGAAAGGGCCTTTAGTGAACTATGGAGTTAAGTAGTGACAAAGAAAAACAGAATTAAAATAAAATGCAGAGTTTGACCCCAGGTGATTTTGACAAGTAGTGGCTAATAACGCACCTTGAAGCCAAAATTGAAGGCTTTTTCTTTTCATAGTCCAAGGAAAAATAAGTGTGTGTTTGTTTTGTTTTCGTTCTTTTTTCAGCTGTTTTTATAAATACGTGAGGACAGGCAATGTGAAAGCTACTGGTTCATATAGCAGGCCAGCTGGACAGGGTTTGCTAAGTGTCACGGGAATAGAATAGTATAAAAAGGAATATTATCTTGATAGCTGTGATTAATGTCTAGCACTTCATTCCCTGCTGGATTTTTTTTCTCCTCTAGTTCACATACAGAGTCTAAGCAGGGTGTTCTTTTAAGGTATTAATTGGTTAGGCTTTATTATCCTTTAACTTAAAGGAAACTTTAGGAATTAAACATCAATTTACAAAGCTTTTTTTCTGTGACTGCCGTCTGTTTAACCTTTTTGCTAGGAAGTCTATCAGTGCTGGAGAGTTTCATACTGCGTGTCAGTTCCTGACGAAAAAAGCACATGCATGACAGTGCTGAAGGCTCAGGCTTGCCTCCAGCACCTATGTCAAGCTGAAGGTAGCTCAAACCCCTCCATTAGAGATGAATGTCAGCATGGCACCCAGTAGTCCCCATATCATTGAAGTAGGAACATACAGCTTCTGTCCTCCTGCTTCACTCTGCACCTTTTCTGGATGAGACATAATCACCCTAGAGTGACCAAGGGCTTTAATTTGCCACTGGGATTTGATGTTAAACTCTTTAAAGAGAGTGGATGAGTTGGATCTACAGCTTTGTCTCTCGTAAGAAATTTATGTAGTAGTGAAGTCAGGGTTTGCAGCTCGTAAACACTGGACCAGCCCACCCACCAGCTTATATGAGGTTCTCCAGTATTTTCAGTAGGACTGTGCTAAGGTGTTGAGTCTTTATGCTCCATTTAGATATTAAAAAGCGTATCTCTATGGCAAGGGGCAGGCAGTGCAGCTTCACAGCTATATACAGCCCCCATGTGAGCTCAAATTATGCCTTTGCTGAGTTTCTGATTTTTCCAAAAGTTGCCAAATCTTGCTTGCTTTGCAACTAGAGAGGCAAAGCCTCAGCTCATGCAGGTTCTTATTCTCCTCAAACCTGTGTTGTGGAAAATGTACGAGAATTTTGAAAACAAGGAACAGGAGGAGTTTGACCCAGTGTGTTTGGCAACCATGCAAAAGACACATTGCCAAAAACCCACCAATCCTCCAACCCCCCTACTTTTTAAAAAAACACCTCATCCTAAATATATTGTAATTGCTGAAACTTACCCCTAGAATCCCGAATTGAGGTTAAGTTGTCTGGGACAGATGGAGCGGAGTCTGATGCTGAATGACAAGAGCAGGCTTTCTCTCCTGCCTTGACATAAGGATTTCCTTAGCTGTGTCCCTTGAAGAGCCATGCTTACAGGATGCAGGTGCTGAGACTTGAAAGAGGACAAATGAAAGCCTTGGAGCAGTTGCGTGCAGGGCTGTGGTTTGCCATGAATTTTAGAAACATAACAAATGCAAAAGTCTAAGCGATTGCAGTTTTCATAGCTGGTTGTGTCAAGGGTGCAACTGCAAACCAAACGGGGGAGAGTTTTGGTGGCATCTCTTGAGCTGGACACTCCTTTCCATCTTTGCATGATCATCGCTAGAACCACTTACAGCTGCTGCATTCCCCAGCACTGCCCCAGAGTCAAACCACCCTGTAACTCCAGCTCTTAATGCCAAACACCAACTGGCCTCACTTCTTCTGCAGGGCACAAAGGCTGCAAGACCAGCTAAGCCAGCAGCCTCTGACCTTCCTGTTCCAGCTGAGGGTGTCCGTAATATCAAGAGCATGTGGGAGAAAGGGAATGTTTTTTCATCACCCTCTGGGACAGGAACACCAAATAAGGTATGTTTTTAATTTTACATAATGATTATAAAGAATTATGTTATGAACTGACCTGACCTTTCCATTCGTGTTCCTATGAGTAAGCCTGGCTGCTCCTGTTGACATCACTGGTGAAGAATATCCCAAAGGATCCTGAGGTCCTCAGAAACCCACAAAATTGTGTGGCTACAAAATTGAGTGTAACGGAAAAATTTAGTGATATATTGAGCTAAGTTACGAGACATTCCAGAGCCACATCAGATATCTTAGACAAATATATCTGGGTAGTTCAAGCAGAGTACAAGGAAATTCTTTGTGTTGGGAAAGATTCTTCTGCAGGGCAGAGGAGAATTAAATAGGCAAGATAATGATGAAGTTTGATAGATAATGCATAGAAGCATTTGTGAGACCTTTATCTTTTCTATGTAAATCCTTAAGGCAACATTTCCTTTCTATAAATTGATGTGAGTTGATAAGTGTTCATCATAGCAAAAAAAAAAGAGCCATGGACTGAAGTGGGTTATTAGAGATAGCTTTGAAACTTCAGTAATTTGTTCTAACCTTTTAAGGATTTATTTTAATGATTTAAATTTTAGGCCACTTAACTCCTTTGTAATGTGCTTTTTAAAAAAAAAAATAGTTTAAGAAAACAAAAATATAGATTTACACTGGTGTCTCTTCTTCTTTTAAGCTAAAGATTTTTTTCTCCTTGGAGTTTGAGATTATGGCAGAAACAGCAGGTGTATGTCTAATGTTTATTCCTGTGTTAGCACTAAAGTGGAAATGATTTTGTCAGGCAACATTTACCATTATTGAAAACTATAGGGACAATATCTTCAGAAAACACAGGATGACTCTTAGCTAGCCATAGTCTCAGTAAAGATCTCTATGTTAGACTCGGGCTTGGCTTTGTTTTTAAATCTAAACCATAGAAAATATAGCAAAAGCTATTCTGAAAGTCTGCTGATTAGATTTTATAATTTTGCAGGAAACTGCAGGACTGAAGGTTGGTGTTTCGAGTCGTATCAGTGAGTGGTTAACCAAGACCCCAGAAAGCAACAAATCACCTGCTCCAAAACCTTCTGTAAGTAAACCTGCAACAACCATCTCTTCAGTAGGTGGGTTCTCCCCTGGGGCAGAGGTGGTGATGGTTCTTCCTCAACCGGCTGATGGTCTTTGGAGGAACCTTGCTGCATGTCCTCTCTTGGCAGCTCACAGAGGCCCTCTGACTACTGACTCCTGGGTACTCAGAAAAGGGGGAGATGGAACATGGCAGTTCTCACCTTACAGATGCTCTAAAAAGACAGTGCTCAGAAAAGCACTTCTCTGATAGAGAAGAACAAAAATTTATCCACCTGTGAAAGGCCTATCATTAATTTAGCAATTACCAGCCAGAGACCGTGGATGAAACACTTATGCTGTGGCTCTTGTCCTGTAAAAATCTTCAAACACAGCTGAAGTACTTCAGCCCTTTAAGAGCCTAAACGTAATTTCTAATTAAGACCCTTAAGTGTGCCCATTACTTTAGCAAGAATCAGAGCAGAAAATGCTGTCAAAGTAATAAGCTGGGAGTGTGGGAAGCAGCAGTGTGGATGTGGAAAGGAGCAGAAACAGGTAATTGTGGGTTTGGAAAGGGTAGGGATGAGGAACTGGAGCTGTAGGTGTCCATATTTGATAATGTCAGGGCATCACTCATGGTGTTAGTGATTCAACTTTGGGATTTTATTAAAGAAATGGTTTCTTCCCATATCCTTGTGTAGCATTTTTCTGTCAGTCCACTCGTGCTTTATAAAAGGTGCAGCCTGATGAACACTTTCTCAATTCACATTACTGTTTGTCCCAAAGAGAAGCCTGAAATTCACAGCATTGTCCCAAATACCAGTATTTGCTGGTAGCTACGTGGAGACTGTGTCTTTACGGATGTGAATATAAAAACAAAAGAAGTCATTGTGGTCACTGTATTTAACCACAACCTCTGAAACCCCACAGAGAATCTGTCTTCTGATTTTCCTATCTTTCTTTTAAGTTGCACCTTTTAAATAATGTAAAACTAACCTCTTGTTTTCCCTTCAGCCAACTGTTTCTATCTATGTCTTTATTTGCCTCTTTCTCAATAGATTCTTCTTTCTTCTTTCAATATCTATACTTGAAGGAACCTGCCCTTCTCCTGTCCTTCTTCTTTGAGGGTCTGTTTACTAAAGTGGTCAGGTAAACCTGTTTATATTTGACTATGAAGAATGACATATGTCTGTAATGTGTGATTGTCACTTTTTTTACCACGATAAATCAAACAGAAACCTAGAAATCCTTAGTTAGCAAGTTAGCAACTTCCTACCCCCAACACAGTGGTTTTTGGAACAACATTCAATTAAATGTAGAGGGAACAAAGATCTCAGTTTTATGGTGAACCTAAATCACAGATCCCAAATGATTTCAGGATTATGGAAGCAATTTTGTGAAAATGTCTACTGCAAGTAGGTTTATGATTAAGTTCCCCTGCAATTTTGCTGCTTTCTTCCTTCCTCTGTTACTGCTGAACTTGGTTCTTGAGAACTGGCTTAAAGTCTTAACCATCAGCAAGCCTCTTTGGCTGTAAACTATGGTCAATTCTAGAGCACCTCTGTTGAGTGCAAACACCTCTTGCAGAAAATCACCTTTCCATTCATCACTGGGCATTTTTGTATCCCAGGTTAGAAATTCTCATGTGCAGAAAACCACCTATCTATGGATGGTAAGAACAAGATTCTGGAAACTGTGCAGGACTTGGACACTTTTTGAAAGGAGAGTTCTAACATCCAAAATTGTTTCAAGAGTCTTTTGTTTGCCAGCCACAGAGGTAGATACAAATCCATCTGTCCTTAAGCAAGTGCTACTAGCCTAGGATACATCGTCTTGGTTTGTAGCCCTGTTTTTCCTCAAGAAACAACTTGACATTTTTACTAAGTTTTGCTTAAAGTCTCCATATACAACCATTTTCAGAGAATATTATTATTTTTCAATTACTTTACCTCATCTGTTTTTTTTTTTCTGTCAGGCTAGTGATTGTACATGCTAAGAGTTTAAAAGATGGAAATTCAAATGGCTATGAAGGACTACAGTGTTAAATCCTGAAACCTGTATTTAAGAATGCAGAAGAGGATCTGCTTTTCTGTTGTATTAGAAGTCCTACTCTATTTTTTTTTTACAGGCTTTTAAATGAAATATTTTGATGCTGATCTAAAATAACTGACACAAGTTACTTTTGAATTCCTCCCTAATAGAAGCACTATTTCTGAAATATTTTTTTTTCTTGCAAAAATTGGAATTGTCTTTCTTAAAAACCCAATGATACAATAAGTTTTCATGCTGTTCTCCAGGATGAATGTAATAAATTATGGCCAGTCTGTGCAATAATAAATAGATGCAGCAGAATTATTTTTTTTTGTCCTAAAGCATGTATATGTATGGAGTATTTATGTGAAGTGTCACTCTGAATAGCTTTATAATTCATAGACAATGTAATATTTACCACTGGTAGATGCTTCTTAACTTTTATTACGAGGAAGTTGCATTCTAACTTTTTTCTTTACCTAATTAAAATAAACCTGAACTAATGTTGGTTTCTAATCTCTGACATTAATTTAAAAATACAGGATTTAAAACCAGGAGATGTGTCCGGCAAACGTAATCTCTGGGAGAAACAGTCAGTTGAAAAGCCATCTTCTTCTAAGGTAACATTTCAGTGCATTGTTAAAAGGATAATATCTCTGTGGGAGGCTTTCTTAGGGGGAAGGTGCTGTTTGCATTCATACAGTCAATTAGTTGGAGTTAGACCTCTACATGTCCTCTGTTACTAACCTGCCTTTTTATCTATAAAAGAAAGTACAATGAGGTACCGAAAGCCATATGCAGCATGTAACTTTTATATTCCTATTTGGCAGAGGCGTGTTGTGCGTGAAAATCTGTCATTTGCATGAAGTTGATTTTTTCCCCCTGTTATAAATAGCTATGTTTTCTCATATTCAACTTTAATAACAGGTTATTACTTTTTCAAACAGGTATCAGCCATTGGGAAAAAATCAGAGACTAATGGTAAGTAATTCTAATAATACACCTGCATATTAAAGAAACTTTGCCACATTTTCCTACAGGCACACCTGCGTTTTAAAATTCTATGGCTGTCAATGTCGATGCAAAAAAAATCCCCAACCCTTTTTTGCCTTTACCTTCAAAAGCTCCCTTACAATATCATCAAAATGTGAATGTTTGAGAAACAAGCCTAAATCATCTTTCTAGGAGGACTGAGGACTAGCAGTGCTCCTGGCTATGTTTGCAAAGCCTTATTTGAGTGGCACGCGTGGCATGTTTGCTGTAGCTGGAGAGCGTCAGTAAACTGTGTGAGATCTGAGGAATGGGATGGTCATTTAACTAATTACAGCAAACGCAAGGTGTCTGGGAAAGACTCTTTTAAAGGCTGCAGGAGGAATGGATATGCCTTTCCCAAGTGAAGAGGGGAAATCCGAAAAGCGAGGCTATTGCAGCAGCATTATTTGATCAGAAATGGAAGGTTTCAGTACTACTGAGAAAGAGTCCTGCATCTGATTTTAAACAATGCCACTGGGTAATGCTAAAGCCTAATGAAAATTCAGCAGTGTTGATTTTTAAAAATAATTCCTCTGACTGACTGTGAGTCTCCTGAATACCCAGATACATCAGCACTACTTTTGCTGGAGTTGTGCATCTGCATCTTTACAAGGCAAAAAGAGTCCTAGTACTATTATTTTGAAATTACTGGTTTGGGAATGATACCCTAGTTGTACAGAAAGCAATCAGCAAAATTTCCCTCCTAACTTTTATGTCCTTTTAAGATTCTAATTTTAATCTAAAACACTCCAAATAAAACCAATTAAAGGAAATACATGCCTAAGGAGCAGTGGGGAAGAATCGAAATTCACTGATCAATTTAGTAGCTTTAAAACATCTTCCAATGTCTTGACTCTTCACTAGGAAATGATCAAATACAGAAAAACTTTTGGGTTTGTATACATTAATATGTGCACACTTTTTTCTTTGCATTTGTATGTGAAGCCAGTGCCATGGTATGCCTGTGAACATTTCTTAATAGTTTAGAGTCCTGCAAAACAGAATTATCTTCCTCCTCCTCTAATCTTTTTTCCATCTGAGCTGTTAGAAGAAGGGTTTTCAGGCTCGCTCAGCATTAGCGCTGCTCTGCTCCCATGGAAGGTGTGAGATGTTGTGTGTTGTTGCCTATGGGAGCAGACCCTGCTGAGCGGTTTGGATGCTGCCAACCCTCTCCTCTAATGCGGAGTGAGATGAGGGCTGCAGCAGAGGGGTTGCAGGAGCAGGCTCTCAGGAGATGGCTTTCAGTCTTGCCGTGCACTCAGTGTGTGCGCCAAGCACTGCAGCACAGCCTGCTACATGGTATGGCAGCTACCCACGCGTGGCTGGGGAGAGTGCTGGGTGCAGCACCCCTTGCTTTCCTGGGTGGGAAGCTCCTGAGCTCTCCCTAAGCTGCTTCCTGGGGCTGTTGGAGGCAAGAGAGGTGGAATCCTGCTTGTCCTCTTGGAGGCCACCTCTGAGCGATCCCAGTAAGTGAGGACAGCAGCATTCAACTTGTGTCTTGCCTTCTTACATGCTGTGTGTTAATCTAGAGCCATGCCTTCTCTGTTTTAGCGATATGTTTGGGTTATTTCAAGCCATCTTTAATTTTTCTCTTTCTCAGCAGGTTTGAGACAATTTGAGAAAGAACCGTAGAAGGCCACTAAAGACGCTGGACCAATCAGTTGGGGGGAAAAAAAAAAAAGGAAAAAGTGCTAAATTGTTCTTTTTATATTTATGTTTATTTACCAAAATGTCTTTTTGCATTATCCCAGTTAAAACCATGTATATTAGCACTGTATTTAATAATCAATCTAGACATTCATCGTAATAGTACTGCCTTTGCACAAGAGCCTTTATTACTAAAGAAACCCATGCTGTGAAATATATAGACTCTCCTACTGATAGTCATAACTAACTATGTATCTGAACAGTGATTTCAGCTGGTGTAAGAGGTCAACCCAAAATGCGTGTAAAGTGAAGTTGCTTAAGAAAGGTGTGCAGTAAACCTATAAAAGCAGTGGTTACCTTCATAGTACAGAAGTCTTTCTTTCTGCACTTTAGACTAAGGCATGGAAGAAATATCTTAGATGACAATGTAATATTTTCTGTATGTTGCCCATGTCATGAGAAATACTGCATCAATAATGTGTTTTAATTTTTTTGTTTTATACTTTTTTAAGTATCAATTTTTCCATTTTAGTTTAAGTTAATATCTAAATTTGGATGATTATGTTAGCTGGCAGCGGTACTGATATCCCTTTTTGTTGTTAGTGACTAGTAATTGAATGCAATTTAGAATATATACACACATAGCATTACAAAGTTTAGCCTAAAGGCACTACTAATGGTAGAATGCTTTAATATGTGCTAGAGTATTATATTTAGTAATAAACATACATAATTAGCCAATATCACAGCTTGAAAAAATAAAGACAAAATCACACACTTTTCTATAGTAAGATTTCATAATTGTCATTAGAGGTATGGTGAGATAAGTATTAAAAAAAATTTAAATGTCAGTTGCCCAGTAATGGGTAATTAAAAAGAAAGTATAGATTTTAAAAGAGGAAAAGGTAAGGGTATAGAGGGTCAAAAATAGGTCACTTGTATAAAACATTGTAGTTTAATTTATATAAAACTACCATAATTAAAAAGAAAAAAACCTAAACACAGTTGGAGCTTGTTTCAAATGACTGTACACTAAATCTTGCCATCCATCAGTGCCGTACACTAAATCCACCTAAAATGAAGTAAACCTCTATCTTTATAGTGCTTCTTTTAATCTCTTTTTCCTGAATATCTTATTTACAGATGTTTTCATTTGTATATAGTAAACACATGGCTAGAAGACGTCAGCTTGGTTTGAATTTACATGCCATATAGTTTAGCATTTACATCCTACGGTGTATGGGTGGCATAAACTGAGCAACTTAAGTAGCCCCTCAGCATATTGTTAACAGCTTTGTTGTGCGTCAGAACTACCAGGATCTCCCTTTTCACCACTTATGTCTGTTACAGCATCTGACTTCTTCCTGCAGAAGAACAATGTTATATTTCAGCCCAAAGATGAGCTCTCCTTCTTGTCTGAAACATCTTGTTTACACACAGAGATGCACGTAGTTATCTGTAGGGGATGAAACTGCCTGACAATGTCTTTGACTTGTCATGTTTTTTGTTTGGGGATTTTGTAAACACTTCTTTGAGTCTTTCAAATACATCCGATAGCTGCAATAAAAATGATTTGTTCAAACAATGTATTCTGAAACTGCATCCACAATAAATGGAATATTTCCATCAGCAGCCCCCTGTTTGTTACTAACTAGCAATGAGCCAGTTGTTGTAACTGGGATAGGAATTGTGCTAAGGCTGTGTAAAATAAGGTATTGTGAAGAACTTTGAAGGATGTCTCTCCCGATGTGCTATTCTATGCCAGACAGCCAAGTTGTAAAATCAGCTGCTTTAACCTACATATTCTTAAGGAAAAAAAAATAATCTTAATTGTCATGCCTCTCAGCACATGACAGTGTACTGTGCACCAAGGAGCTGTACACTATCCAGAAGTCAGCGTGCTCAACAAAGTAAGTTCTGACCTAGTGTCATTGCCATCTGCTTTCCTGCTTTGAAAAATGTTTTCTGTGTGGGAGCTGTCCTATTTCTTCTGTCTACTTCTATGGGATATACTTCCAGGCTTGGATGATCATGGGGACCAAGCCTGGGGAGCTGCTGGCTTTCCTGTTATTGCCCTATGCCCTTCATTTTCTCTCTAATGGCAGCACAGCATGTAATGCCCTGCCCTAACCAGGTCACAGTCATCTGAAAGAGGCCACCCAGGCTGCTGCCAGCTCCATGAGAAGTACCATGAAAGCTGCAGCAAGCACAGTTTTCTGAACTTATTGGGGGAGAAATAATGGGATGCTGTCTAATTTAACCTGAAAAGAGCTTGTCTGCTTGTAAGCGTGCCTCTTCACCTGCCTTCTGCTGACCGTATACGTTGCTACGTTTCTCTGCAATCTGTGCTGAAGTGACATATTTCCTTGTTGATGTAGGTAAGTTTCTTTTGCTCCTGGTTGTTGCCTTTTCTGAGAGTGTGAAAGCATGCTGGGTTTTGCTTTTAGGAAATACTGTCAAGTGATGCAGCCATGGTTTGTTCACACCAGCTGGCACCACCTCCTGGCAGAGTTTGCCAAAGACAAATCCCAGTAGCTGAGTTAGCAGTGCTGCAAGTTTTTTTTGTGTTTTGATATCATTATGAGATAATGACTTTTCAGATGATACCAGATTGTCACCTTAGCTTCTGATCATGATTTTCAGAAGCTCACTCAGCATCCTAGCCAGACTTTCTCTTGTCAGTGTGAAGAATGCCACCAAACAGCCTTTTTCAAGCCTGCCTTTGCTTTGGCCTAGCATTACCCATCTGAAAATACTTTAAAGCAATTGTGAGTCTACATCAGGGTTTGATTTAGTGTTTTTAAAGAAAAGTTTTTCTATGTTTTCCTTAGATAAAGCCAACCCTTTTCCTTGGGATGTTGTTCTGAATGCTGCCAGCAGACGTATAAAAATCTAATTTTTTGTTTGAGTCTTCCAGAGCATGTCAGTCTGATTTTGTAGGTAGCCCTTTTTATGTGGCTGGGTGTATTTTGATGTGTGTTGTCACTGCATGTGATGCTGTCTTCAACTTCTCACCTCTTACCACAATTCTAGCTGTCCAGAGGGAGGCCTACGTGGAATAATAGGTACAACTTTGTTCTTTAGGTTCTAGCTAGAGCACGATCCTGTTTGATGCAAAAGCCACAAAGTAGTCTCTCTGTATTGTCCTTGTCCAGGAATTATAAAAGCTCATTACTATTTGTATTAAAATTTTAAAAAAGGCTTCAGGCATGTTTTATAACTGATTGTATGAAACAATTTAAACATTACACTTATTAAGTTTTCTTATTATTCAAACTTTATTCATATAAAAATATTAAAGCATTAGAGAGTCACACTATAAAAATCACAACTATATAAAAACTAAAGTAATTAAAGTAATTAAAGACAGCATTCCCTGGCAGCAAGTGATGAATCAGTATGACTGACTGCACTGGAAATAACATACAAAAAAATCTTGTAAGTAACCAAAGGTTTTTGTTAAACATGTCTTTAATTAAGGAAGACAAGGAAAAAAGGAAATGAAGAAACATTGTCTTTTTACTACTAATCAAAACCAGATTTCTGTTAACTATCATAACAAAAGACGCATCCCTATTGATGCATTTTTATACCAGATAGTGGTCTCCTCCTAAAGAAGTAACTGCTCGGAATGATTTTAAAGTACAGAAGAACTCATCAAGACTCAGCTACAGCGTACATCTTCTGATCTGGAAGGAGTTACACAGAGGTCTCGCAGAAACCACTGGCACTAATATTCTGCTTTGAATGGGTAGTCCTTGTGATTGACAGCTCTGAGAAGAGAAAGAAATGGTTATTTAAGTATTGTAGAAAGCACCTTCAGGAGTATTTCCCTACTGCAGTCTCCCTTCCCCACTGCTGATGTACTCAAGTTTTGCTGCTGTCATTAATTTGAGCACAGGCTTCTAAACAAGCACACTCAACACCAAGATGCTGAAGGGAATGCACTGAATGAATGTCCCTCCTGATATCAGTTTCAGGACATTTCTCATTACCTGGGGTCCAGGATTTAAGGTATACATGACCAAAACCAGGAAGAGCTCATGTTTTCAAGGTATGGCAGATGAATATACAGATAGAGATAAGTCTAGTGGATAATAAGGAACATACTGGAGCACTGGAACTGCCCTCCAGTTCCTGTTAAAGCTGAGGATGACATCCATCTCCTGTTTAGACAGGTCGAAGTCAAAGACCTAATAGGAAAAAAAAATGTAAATAAAGCAACCTCTTTTTACTTACATTCAGGGATATTTAGCTACTAAGTGTGCTTCATGCATTTATGACTTGAGGTAGGAACATAATGCAACCACACTAAGCATAGTTAGGAAATCCTGTTATTTCTCAGCCAAATACCAATTTACCCTTGAAGTAATCAAGATAGTTCTTTTCTCTCTGAGGCACTGTTCAGAGCAATGTCTTATGCAAAGACAGAAAACTGAACGTGCTAAAGGTGGATTACTTGATGCATCACAAATACTAGAACTAGCAATAAATAGCTACAACAGAGAACTACTGCGTACTAATGGTAAATAGTTGTCTCACAGTCACCTAAGAATTCTTGCTGGTGGTTCATAGGAGAAAGTCAGTCCAAAATGTAGCAGCATGAATTGAAAATATCATGGAGATATCTAAGATGCAAGGCCTTACGAGCAAACATTCACCTGAACCTCCCTGCCAAGGGGAACCACAGCCTCAAAGTGAGACATAAGCCATAACAAGTCTGGTGTTTACAATTTTTTCCTTTACACCCTAAAGAGGGGCTCACTAAGCATCTGCATGAGTGTAATCCCAAAGCTGGGATTCCCCTTCCAGGGAAGGAGAGCTCAGGCCACCCAGCTGTAACCTGTTTCTCTCCTGAGGAACAAAATGGTTTTCCCCAGAGAACAGGTGTGGATGGTTAGGTAGTGCTGAGCCCCAATCTCTACATCTCTGTGCTTCTCTTCCAATGCCTCTTAGATGCTGCTTGGAAACACAAAGGAGATATGGGTGTGGGTGTCTATACTGTGTATGAAGAGGGCAGCGGTCCCAATGGAAACTTCACCTTCATGTTTTCCTCAACACGCTGTGGTTTGTCAGACTTGGGAATGACAATCATGCCTCTTTGGATAAGAAACCGGATCAAAACCTAGAAAAGGGCAAGGAGGAGCATGAACACAGGGGTATCAAGAAACATGTTCAAATGCCTTGTGTGTTCTCTTTTACCTTTTTTTCATGCACAAACCTATTTTTCTTTCTACAACTGTGTTAACTCTTTGGAAGATTCTACCAGTATGCATACAGGAGTTTGATGTACCAGCATTTGCTTGCAGTCTGTTGGCAAACTGTAATTGTTTCTGGCCTATGCTGTTTCTATGTCCCGGCTTCTCCAGGATTTGTTTTGTTTTCATTTCGAGTAGAAGGTAGTGAGAAAAATTATGAAGCTTCTGGCTTGTGTTATGTGGGTGCACAGACCACACGAGCATAATGATACTGCAGATTATTTTCGGCTTGCAGGTAAGTATCTCACATAGGTTAAGCTTTTTGAAGGCCTTAAAAGAAAAAACGTATTTATAGATGTAAAAATTTTTCCCCTGCCAAAAGAGGTCTGTTGCATAAATTTTTTTATACTGCTCTGCCTGTCTTAAAATAGGACTGTGGTTGATCGCCTGAGAACATGTGGATTTGTTTGAAGTGCAGTTTCTGTACATCCTGTGCAAGAACTCATTTGTGTGACTAGCAACTAATAGAGAAAAAAATTCATCTTGAATAATCAAGCATCTTTCAATGATTCCTTGTGAACATGAACAAACAGGGAGCAAATAGGTCTGCAAATTATAGGGCTTCTCTGAAGAAGAACTTGGCTAACTTAGTTGGAGAAAGGAGTAACAAGTTGGCTTGATGACTTGCAAGTAAACCTGAGGAAAGGGGTTCTTGGGAGCAAGCACTTCTCTCTGGCAACAGTAGAAATCTCCCTAGGAAGGGGGACACTTGAGGTAAGCATTGTACCACTGCTGATCAGCCCCTCCAAAGCTCAGCACTTGAGACCTCTTTGAAAATACCTGATAATTCATATGAATGCTGGTGAGAACTTGGGCAGTATGAAAAGTCAAGTGCTGTTCAACCCCATTAAATTGTACCTTTAGAGAAGGCAGCATCTGCTAAGGCTGGCCGTCAGCTTGTAAAAATGTCTGAGGGAGAAGAATAGTTTGCCCTGACAACACCGCTTACCTGGGCAGGGGTTTTATGATGTCTAGCTGCAATTTCTTTAATTTTGGGATCATCCATCAGCATAGGTTCCTCTGGCTTGGCCCTATTAAAAACATTAATTAATGGTAGAAATGTATTAGCTTCCCTGCAGGAAGTCTGACATTTTGTGTGAAATAATCCGCAACAAAGCAACAGCACTTTTCTTATTATACCTGTTTTATTTACATGATTGGCCTCAAAGAGTCAAGTTGCAAATTCATTGTTTTGTATACAGAAAGGCTACAAAGCTTTCTTACCATGGGCGGTTAGGAGAGCCGAGGGGGCTGTACGCAGTCACAGCAATCCCTTTGGATTTACAGTACTTGATCAACTTTTCCTGGGTTAGGTATGGATGACATTCAATCTGCAAGCACAGAAACACAGTGGCTGACAGGCAGACTGCACTGAGGTCTACAGCATAGCTTTTTAATTCCCCTCGGGTCACAGAAAATGTGATGAAAAGACTCTCAATATCATGATTATAATCTTATAAAAAAGGTATTCATGTCATACCAATATCTAGAGGTCCAGCACAGCGAACAGGGCTTCCTTATGCTACATATTGCACAAAGATAATGAGAACAAGATGAGAAGAGTGAAAGTGCTATCTGGATAGGGAATCAGGGAAATCGGTCTTCCTGGACTACTGGAAAACAGGACTGCATCTTCAGAGGGGCAGCTCAGAATACCTGAAGTTCAGTTTCTGCTCTGAGTCACCCAACTTCTCTTCAAGGAGTCTCCCTGGCTTCTGAAGAGGCCTGGGTAGATGAGCTTCCCTAGGTTAGTTCAGATCATGTTGCGACCAGCCATTTGGAAGCACGGGGAACCTATAACGGGATGCTGCTCAACTTGCCACAAGTCATAGTATGACCACAGGGCTATGTCTACACTGCATAATGTGGCACCGTGCACATACCCAGACATTTCTAAATGCTACAGCTTTGCTACCAGGCATGGTGACATGAAATGCATGTACAGTAGTTTATTTAGACCTGAAGCAGACTAGGCAACTACTGTAATGACAGTGTGTGGCCCAGGCACACCCATGGAGAGGCAAACTAGAGTCAAATCCTGAAATTCTTTAAAGTGTAGAAGTTCATGCAGCTTTTAACATCGGGATAGTTGGGTCCATCCCCACCAAAACTTTGTAACCCTCAATAAGATCTTTCCAAGTCCTGTGTCGCCCTTGTGCTAAGCCTGGCCAGTGCACACAGTAATCCCATCCCTGCACTGCAGTGCAGCAGCACAGGCAGCACCACGCCTGCATGGCCCAGTGCTGGGATTTCCCTGGATAGTTTCCAAGTCAGCAGAGATGGGCATTCAGCTGAGTGCAAAGAAGTCATATACAGAATAAAGTCAGAAGGTCCTGATGTCCCTTGCTGTCCTGTGGTTTCATTCATGAAGTATGTGGTGAGAATTTGTTACTCGATTGTATACTTCAGCCCTCATTTTTCTAATGAAGTTTAGTGAAATGGTTTATTTTATGTTGAAAAATAAAAAAATCCAGGGAATGAGTTAGAGCATTCCTGTACATTCCCATGCGTATGCAGTAGCTTGCAGTGGGGATTTTGCTGATTATCACAGAGCTGGCAGAAACAGGCCTGTGGCAACTTGGACTGTGACACTGGGCGTGTGAAAGAGGATGCATAGCAGAATTTTGCAATGTCTTATACAGGTATTTTCACTTTTTTCCAATGCCTAAAAATGAAATATTCTCATCTGTTTCATATTACTGTGATATGAATAATCCATACTGTTTGGTGTGGTATTGCTCTCAAATTTCCACTGCGTTATATACACACAAGTCTACCATAAAGTTTTCTGTTGAGATTCTTGTCAGCTAAAAACCATCAGCACTGAGACCATACTAAAGCATTGCATATTGCAGGCAGTACTGACTTGAGGGAGCTTTCAGACAACCAGAGATATACCTAGGGCTTTGCAAGATATTTTCATGGCACCAAAACTATTTAAACTTCATGGTAGAAGTCAGTTTTAGAGCTGAAGTGTAGCAAGAATATATTTACGAATATTCCAAGGTTAGTTGACATAAATGGAAATAAAAATCTTACCTGATTATTTACCGGCTTGTATTTCAGTCCCGGCTTGTTCAAGATTCTTTCAATCTGCTCATGGTTAAAGTTGGAGACACCGATGGCTTTTACCAGACCACAGTCCACCAGCTCTTCCATGGCCTAATGAGTAAGGACAACCAATGTGTATTTGTGAGGTGGTATTACTGTCAACTACACTATTTTATTTCCCTAAAGCTAGTAACAAACCAACAAACAACCCACATTAGATTAAGTAATAATATCTCAAATTGAAAAAAAAAAATAAATCTTTGCACCTTGTAGTATCTGCATGCTTTCTGTCCCATTGCAGATGGGAAAATAATATAAGAAGAATGGCTTGGCCAACCCTTTTGTAATGGGAAGCAAAATCTTTTGCTTTGGCTTCTTTGAGGGTCATTTTACCAGAACTAAAAAAGCAAGGGAGACCCCTCCTTCTATGCCAGCACACAGCCTCTGAGTTGGCAGGACACAGCAGGAAGGAAGTTAGCTTAAACTTGGTTACCTCAAGATACTTTCTTGCAACTGTAATCTGCTATTGTATAAAAAATTATTTCCCAGAGTTGTAGCATCACAGAGATGCAGGTAGCAGGAGCAGATCCTGAATCCTTCCAATCCACAAAGAAAGGAGGATTGAAGTACAGCCTGAGATACTAATGCCCAGCACTGAAAAGTGAGTTCCCTATCTGTATGAAACACTCAGTAAATTAAACAGCCACACCTGAATTAATCTACCATTCAGTTCTACCATTGTGCCTGTTCAAATATTATTTTAGTGACAACACCTACAGTGCTGATAGTTTCTTACTCTTTAGTCTTAATAAAGACATCCTCCTCTTGCTCCTCAAAACAAGAGGCTGCATCATTTCTTCTTGTTCTGGCCATGAACTACAATTCCGTGTGACTATTCTCCATACTCAAACCTATCCTTTAATTTCATTGTGCATGCAGATCTCCACTCCATCTTTAGTACTGACACCTGTTCGAAAGAGCAAACGTTAACTTACCTCCCATGTGTCCAGAAAATCAGTATCACTGGGGATACTCATGCCCTTGTCATCCAAAGGATGCAGTTCTTCACCAGCCTGTTATTTCAAGGCAGTTAATTCACAGAATTTTTTTAAAAGAGTTTAATTTCCTACTTTTTACTAGCAGTTCTGTCTGGATTTATGGCAGCAAGTTAGCAGTATTTTAAAACATATTGCATAACTAAAAATGACGCATATTCATCAGTATTCTCTTTTGGATGAGGGTCATATTTCTACAAATCCCTGCATACAAAGAGTGGGGATTAGTAGCAATTACGTGAGTAACAGTCAGATCTAGAGAGAAGGGAACAGGCACCTCCCCACTTTTATTCTAGGGTTTATATTTATTTTACATGGGTGTAGACTGGGGAAAAAGAGCAGCACTTTCTTTCTGTGCTGTGCTTCATTTTTCACTGTTGGTTAGTCCGGATCAAGCCAACATCTCCAAACCCCAAGATGTTCGTGGTGTCCTGGCCCAGAAGGCCGAGATCTCAAACTGCACCATTGTGTACTGGTTACATTTTCCCTGAAGACCTGGGGGGGTCATTAGCAGTGGTCATACCTTCGACTATTTCGCTCCAACAGGCATGGAAAGCCATACCCACATGCTAAAACATACCGTGACCTAGTTAGTGACTGAATGCTTACTACCACCAGGTTCAGGGAAGAGCCAAATAAACAACAGCATATTTTGGCTGCGTAATCACAGCATAGATGAGAGAATATGCCATGTTTCTAGCCAGGTGAGGAGAAGAGGAATGTAGAGCAGGACTACCTTGAATCCCATAGGGAAGTGCATCAGGTAGAGGTCAAGGTAGTCTAGTTGCAGTGCAGCGAGGCTCTTCTTGCATGCGACCTTAACCAGGGACTTCTCATGAAATGTGTTCCACAACTGTGGGAAGAAACCAAGCCTGACTGTGACTCTACAGCTTCCACAGCCCAGACCAGGGGACAGAAGCTTCTCCCTTGGTGGTCTGGGAGGACAACTCCCTCCCCACCTACCCGGTGCACACTGAATGGATGCCAATCCAATGGATGCCAATATTTTAATAGAAGGTAGGACAGACATACCACAAATACAGGAATCAGTAGTGAACGTAGACAATCAGTATTCCTACTTATGAAAAGAGATTCTCAGAACGAAGTGTAACACACTGCCACGTGTATCTGACACAGCAAAACTGTTAGTGTTAAATTTTTTTAGCCTAAATTTGGAGTCTTGAGCAGCTCATAGCTACCCTCCTTCTGTGTCCCTTTTAACTGGCCACAGTGAGAACTGTTGTCAATTTTACTTCATTTTTAAAATGAAAATTCGTGTTGTTAAAATAGAAGAACTTGCAAGTATTATTCAAGTTAAAACCTGTTCTTTAACAAAAACTATCAGCATGCGGAAAACCTTAGTTATGTTCAATGTTTCCTGATTCTGCTGGTAAAAACCACAAGTTCTTTAGTTGAATTGTTTTCCCTTTTTGGTAAAGGGCATTGCTGAGACAATTAGATGAGATGAAGAAATGGAGTAAATACATGGAAAATACTTTAGACCAGTCCCATACTTCAACATCTATTCCCTTTCAGGGTGACATTTTGTACATGATGCCATTTTCAAATGTCTTGTGAACCAGTAAGTAGCACAGCACCTCTGATTTCAGACATCTGTCTTTCCTTTTTTTCCTGATCTTTTTAGAGTGTGTGCAAATGAATCTTCAGTATAATTAAGTGACTTAATAGATGCAAGGAAATTACTAGATCAGCAACACCCACACTATCTTTCCAAAGCTGTCAGTGGTTCCTTAGGTAAAGCTCAGTCCAGATCACAAACAAAGGATGGAATTTATAGCACACAGGACAACCATGAAGTGAATATCATAGAAGAGAATAAGTCCTGAGGTTACTTTACAGATAGAACAAGGGTTTCTCTTTGAAAAATACTAAATGCCTCAGTAATCCTGCATCCTTGTACCTTAGTGACAATAAAGAGGTCCTCCCGTTTCACAGCCCCCTCCTTGATCTTCTGCTGGACTGCATTCCCTATTTCATTTTCATTCTGGTAGAAATAGGCGCAGTCGAAGAGGCGGTAGCCTGCACCAATAGCAAACTTCACCACTTCTTCCACCTTTCCTGGAGGAGCCTGAAAGCAAACAATCAAACCATGAGCTCTTCCACAGTCTTCTGCCAGCGCTCACTGCTGCGACAGCTCTGCAAGGTCTCCCTTTCCAGCTGCTGCTGGAGTTTCCTTGTCACCTGTATTTAAACTGAGTTTCAGCTTCCAGGGAAAACACCATTTTTGTATGGAAAGGGAACAGTGCAAATAGGAGCTGGTTTCTGCGAGACATCTGGACTCTGCTGTTTCCAGCAGCATAATGTCCAGCATCATTTCCCCTTATCTGCTCTCTATGTTGCCCAAACAGTTTTATTAGTTCCCCTTCCCACAAAGGCAGTTTCGTGGCACAGGGATCACACAGCCACTAACCCCATCCCCAGGCTGCAAGGAAGTGCTGGGCCAGGCAGCCTTTTGCAATCTATTTGTGTGTGTGCGTGTGTGCGTGTGTGTGTGTGTGTGTGTGTGTGGTTTTCTTTTTTTCTGCGTGTTTGGTTTTCTTGTTGTTACTGTTTTCTTCTGCTGCTTCCTCTCCTCTTTATTTTGCTTCCCTCCACTTCTTCAGCCCTTTTAAAATATATACATATATATATATATGTATATATTTATTTCCCGCGCCCCCCTCCCCCAGTTTTTTCTTTGCTGCCTTGCTCCGTGAGCCCTCTTCTCCCCGCTCTCCCCCCGCCTGGCAGCCCGCCCGGTTACACAAGCGGCCGCGGTCGCTGCAAGCGGGCGATGCCACCGATCCCCTTCCGACCCCCACGCAGGGACGTGGCTTCCGCGGCAGCCCGCGCCGCACCGCGGGAGACACTTTTTCGGTCGCGGTTCTTCTTTCATTTATTTTTAAAATTTTATTTGCATCCTGGCAGCGCCCTCCTGCCCGCCCCGCGCCGGTACCTGCCAAGTGCCCAGCCCCAGGGTCGGCATCTTCATCTTATTGCTCAGCTCCACGCAGGGGCTCGCCATGGTGTCCGTGGGTGTCCGTCCGTCCGTCTGTCTGTGCGTGTCCACGGCGACCTAAATGCGCTTTAAGCCGTTGGACCGCCCCGCCCGGCGTCCGCCACCTCCTCCCCGCCCCGCCGGGTTTCCTGAGATGTGAAGCGTAAGATGTCCGTGATTTTGAGATTTCGGTTGGCTGCAGCAGCCTGATATTAAGAGGATTTTGTTTGTTTGTTTTTGCGTTGAACAAACTGAAAGTAAATGCCTTAGTGATGAAATCTGCATGTGTTCTTCTGCGGTGGAGAGAGCCTGACAGGCGCCAAAACTGCTGCATGAGGCAATGGGTGTCTGGGCCACTGAAGGATTTTCTGTTACACTCAAGTGGTGACAAATGGACTGAAATTTCTATCTTTTATCCTAGAAAATACAAAGCTCACGCACTGTTCGCAGACGAATTTGTTAAAAGGGAACATGGTCGTTCTGTTATGCAGATTCTGTGTTCCGTGACTTTGCAGAAGGATGGGCTCCTGTCATGCTCCCCACAGGTTTGTTCCATCGGTCCGTGCGAAGGCATCAGTCCCCTGAGCTCAGTTATGTCAGCCAGTGTCACAGAATCATAGAATAGCCTTGGTTGGAAAGACCTCTAAAGTCATCAGGTCCAACCATTAACCTAACACTGCCAAGTCACCACTACACCGTGTCCCTCAGCACCTCATCTACATGTTTCTTAAATCCCTCCAGGGGTGGGGACTCCACCACTGCCCTGGGCAGCCTGTTCCGATGCCTGACAAACTTTTTGGTGAAGAAATTTTTCCTAATACCCAATCTAAACCTCTCCTGGCCCAACCTGGGGCCATTACCCCTTGTCCCACCAGTAGTTACTGGAAGATATAAGAATGAACCATAATTAGCCTTTTCTTTTCTTTTTTTTTTCTTTTTTTTTTTTTAAACCAGATGTCTGGATAGTCTTCAACACTTTTTCTCACTTTTCCTCCCTCTAAACCTTTCTTCTAAGACCTGGGGTTTCCCAATTGACACTTTTAAAATAATTTGCTTCTGTAAAACCAGTAACTAGTAGGAAAAGGTAAATAATGACTGGTTTTGATCAATTCAAAATTATTTATAATTTGGATGCTTCATTTTACATTCAAGCCAACCTTCTCTGTGCAAACATGCTCCAAGCCTTAACAAACTTAGCCAGTATGGCATTTTAGATCAGTTGAAGCAGTTGATGTCCAGATTTGCCTTAAATATTATCTGTCAGACTAAACAGGGCTTTCTCTTTGATCAATTTTTTAGATATATGATATATGTGTGTGTATTTTCCTCTGGCACTGTGACTAACTGAAATTATACTGTAGCAAATCACAAACCTTCAGCTTGTGTGGGTATCTCTTTTGAAGGACTCCTCTTTGCATTCTAATCCACCTTGGAGGTTGACCTCTCTGTTACGTACCCACCTCAGCACTGTATGAGGGGGGGGGCACTTTTCTGCTGGGTTCTTGCTGCCTAGCCAAATATCCTTATATTGGGCTGATTGACTTCTGAGGGCCCTGTTCATCAATTCTCTGTCACTAGCCTCACCACAGCAATAGCCAGCTCTCCTCAGAAAAGCTGGACTGGGGAGGGAAGCCAGGGAAATTCCTACTCTTCGCTAATGAATCACATTCTAGTCACAAATGGTGTTCCCCAGGGTTCAGTTTTGGGGCCAGTTCTCTTTTATATCATTATCAATGAACTGGCTGAGGGGATTGAATGCACCCTCAGTAAATTTGCAGATGACATCAATCTGGGCAGGAGTGCTGATTTGCTGAGGGTAGAAAGGCTCTGCAGAGGGATCTGGACAGGCTGAATTGATGGGCTGAGGCCCATTGTATGAAGTTCAATAAGGCCAACTGTTAGGTCCTGCACTTGGGTCACAACAACCCCATGCAACGCTACAGGCTTGGGGAAGAGTGGCTGGAAAGCTGCCCAGCAGTAAGGGGCCTGGGGCTGCTGGTCCATAGCTGGCTGAATATGTGCCCAGGTGGCCAAGAAGACCAATGGAATTCCTGCCTTGCATCAGAAATGGTGTGACCAGCAGGACTAGGAAAGTGATTGTCCCTCTGTACTCAGCTCTGGTGAGGCTGCAGCTCAAATACTGTGTTCAGTTTTGGGCCCCTCACTACAAGAAGGACACTGAGCTGCTGGAGAGTGTCCAGAGAAGGGCAACAAAGCTGGGGAAGGGTCTGGAGCACAAGTCTGATGAGGAGTGGCTGAGGGAACTGGGGTTGTTTAATCTGGAGAAGAGGAGGCTGAGGGGAGTCCTCATTGCTCTCTACAACTGCCTGAAAGGAGGCTGTAGTGAGGAGAGGGTCAGTCTCTTCTCCCAGGTAATGAGTGATAGGATGAGGGGCAGTGGCCTCAAGTTGTGCCAGGGGAGATTTAGATTGGATATTCGGAAAAATTTCTTCACTGAAAGGGTTATCAAAAATTGGAACAGGCTGCCCAGGGCAGTGGTGGAGTCCCCATACTTGGAGGTATTTAAGAAACGTGTAGATGAGATGCTGAGGGACATGGTGTAGTGGTGACTTGGCAGTACTGGGTTATCGGTTGGACTTAATGATCTTAAAGGTCTTTTCCAATCAAAATGATTCTGATTCCCAAGAGCATCAAAGGCAGTTTGCAGTGAAGGGAGAGACTTAAAATTGCTGAATAATGTAACTACTAAACAACCAAAGAAAGGAGGAGAAACAGCGAATTAAGAACTGCTTGGGGCCCGGTCCTTCAGAACGGAAAGGATCCAGCAGATGGATGTGTTTGCAGCCAACTTGTGTTCATTGAGAGGGGCTGAGTGGGTGAAGCTGCCATCAGCTTCTTGCCACCGTGAACCTTTCACCCCATCAGATACCCACAGTCAAAGGGACAAAGTTCAATTTGCTGCTTTCCTTAACTAATGCATTTCATCATACCTGTTTGCATACTTGCTTCTTCAGATAAGTAAGTGCTCACAGATATGGATACTATGGATACCAGAAGATACGAGTACACAAGTCATTCTCTCTCTGCCTGCTGCCTGTTTAACACTGGGGCCAGTTGTGCCTCAGCCAAGAGTCACCTTGTTGATAATGAGAGTGGGAAGGAGCACACATGAGCATGGGTGTCATGTCTCCTGCTGCTGCTCCCTAGCCTCACATCCTGTGTGGGAGGTACAATAGGTACGGAGCCCTTCCCCGTGCTTTTTGGGGGCTTCCTGTGAGCAGCTTCAGGGTGCAGCCCGGGAGGTGTCTAGGGGCACCCAGAAGATATCTAGAGAACAGGGAGAGCAGTGCCATTGCCTCTGCAGGAGAAGTAAGGTATGGCCTAGCCAGCCCTTAGCAATTTTGGAGGGAACTTCCTAGGGGGCCAGGCAAGAGCTGGGAGAGATTTTGGCAACTCAGCCACATCATGGGCTGGTAGGGGAGATCTGCCGGAAGGACACAGTTGTGTACAGGCTTTTTGGTTTAGGCATTTCTGTTTTACCCTTTGCTTTATCTGCACAGAGAAAGATAACTATCATCACTTATAGCCATATAAAACATGACTTTATGGGAGTTTAAAAGCCTTCCTTTTTTTTCTGGACGTAGTATAGGTGATGACTGAGGCTCACCCACCTCAGTGTTTTAGCTGAGTCACAGTGTTTTTCTATTCCCTGGGAAGCCTGGCAGCTCCCTGGAGCGCCTTGCCACACCCTGCCATGCTGATTCACGAATCAGAGCGTGCAGATGCAGGAGGTGACTTGTCCATAACCTTGATAAGTATGGCCATGGTTTTCAAGGTTGCTATCACCTCACTGGATGTTTACTAGTGTCTTATTTTGAGTTATCCTTTCTTTAGAGTGACTCTTCCAGAGCATAATGGTGCTCCTTCATCATCAGCCTTTGCTAAAGTACAGAAATGGAAAAAGCAATCTCTTCTGTGGCTAGTCCAGTGTTACTGGGAATGGGTTTGTTCAGATGAAAGTACTTAGTTAGAAAGCCCCAACATGAGGCAGCCTTGCTGTTAGTGCTCTTCTGCAGAGCTGACAAGTGAGTAGTCACATGCAATAAGGGAAGGGCATGTAGGAAATACATTCAAGATGTGGATTTTGGTTTTTGTTTGTTTTTTTTTTTAAGAAAGATGTGGAGAGACAATTGTGCAGAGAGAAATGTAAAAGGTGATGCAACACTCTCCATTGCAATGTATTGATGGCAGCAATACTGAAATGACAAATATGAAATAATGAATATTAGAAAGGTGTTATCATTTATATTCTGATAAAACCTGTTGTGTTCTTTTTTCTGTGAATCTAAAAGCCTATTGTGCATCTTTGCAGAATTCAGTATGAGTGAAGATTGAGACACATTCACAAAATCACAAAAGGGTGAGGTTGGAAGGGACCTCTAGAGTTCATCTTGTCCAACCTTCCTGATCAAGCAGGGTCACATCTGTAGCAGATTGCCAGGACCATGCCCAGATGGCTTTTAAATATCTCCAAGGAGGGAGATGCCACAGCTTCTCTGGGCACCCTGTGCCAGTGCTCAGTCATCCTCACAGTAGAAAAGTGTTTCCTAATGTTCAGAGGGACCCTCCTCTGTTTCAGTTTGTGCCCATTACCTGCCCTCCTGCCACTGGGCACCACTGAAAAGAGCCTGGCTTCATCCTCTTTGCACCTTCCCTTCAGGTATTTATAAACATTGATAAGATTCACCTGAACCTTCTCTTCTCCAGGCTAAAGAGCCTCAGGACTCTCAGCCTCTTCTCATACAAGAGATGTTCAAGTCCATAAATGCTCACATCAGTCTGCACCCGTGCTTTAGCTGAGTCATGTCCTGTCACACCCTGGACAGCCTGACAGCCCTCCCCAGGCACCCAGCCCCCCTCACTCACCCATGGGCTGTGGCGTGTGGAGGCAAGTGGGGACTTACCCGCAGGAATGGCAAACATGGCAGTGGTATTCAAAGCATGGGTGTCACTTCACGGGGTGGTCACCAGCAACTGGTTTTGAGCTTGTTCTCCTGGAGAATGGCTGCTGTAATCCCTTGTGGCTGATGTTTTAGCTGTGAATTTGGCAGTGTATGCTTTCTGCTCCTTTGAAAATAATGAGTACATTTTGCCAAACTGACAAGAACCAGCCTGCTGCAAATCCTTTCTCCTGCAGCAAGTGTGGGGAGGAGCAGCCATGGACATTGGGAACATGTTTCCTTCTGCTTTTCTCTGGCCATGCTGCCTGCATAGGAGCAGTAAAAGTGCTGAGACCTTCCCTGTGCTGCTTGGGGGCTTCCTTTGAGCAGCTTCGTGATGCAACCTGTGAGGTGTTTTGGGGTGTCTGGAGGATATCTAGAAAGAAGTAAGCAGCGAGCAGTTCTCTCTGTCCTCTGCCCATGTGAGATCTCTTTCTGGTGTGTGTTCAGAGAGACCTGGAGGAGGTCAGCCTTTGATCATGTTGGAGATGGTAATGTAGTTCTCTATGTGGTTTAGGTTATCCATTGCATTGCTTTAAAAAGGACCTGGGCTGTGTGAAGGCACGTGGAACTGGTCTGTCCTTGATTCTGGTTTAGTTGCTGCTCAGTTGGGGCAGGCTAAAGGGGCTGAAAGGTTGTGCTGGGCACCATGGCTAGGAATGTTACAGCGACAGGTCTCTGGGATCTGGACAGCAGCTGGCCAGGCCTTTGGGGTGGTGGAAAGTGCTTCCTAGGGTTGGAGGTGCAAAGTATAATGTAACTCAGAAAGCTACTGAGCTGGCAGGGAGTGGCACAAACTTGTTTATAAAGCCTTTACACTTCCATTCTACCTAATTGCATCAAACCCTGACATCTCTATAGAGGAAGATTAGTGTTATCTAAATGCCCTAATAAAACCTGTTCTGATGGGAGTCTAAAAGCCTTCCGGGCTTTTATTCAATGCTCAGTATGGGGGAAGATCAAGCCACATTTGCCTTTGTGCTTTACCTGAGTCATGGTCCCATCATGCCCTGGGCAGCCTGGCAACCCTCCAGGGGCACCCAGCCCCACGCATCCCAGAACTGCAGCGTGTGGGTGCAGGCATGGTAAACGTGGCAATGGTGTTCAAAGTGTGGCTGCCACCTTGCTGCAGGTGACTGTTTTGCAGGTGACCTTCCTGTAGGATGCCTGTGGCCATCAGTGAAGCGAAATTATTGCCCTTCTGTGTGATACTCTGGTACTCCTAGTCTTCAGCATGTTTTTAAATTGTTGTATACTCTCAACCTTTCTCTAAAAACAAAACTAAACAAATGCCAATAACTTATAGCAGGAAATGTCTATTCTTACTGAGACAGAACTACTTCTATCTATCTTATTTGCACTGTGTCACATTTATAGATCTGACAATGTCAGTATGAAACAGGTACATCAGCAGCAATGAAAACTGAGTATGTGAGACAGACATATATAAAATGTTTTGACTGATTCTCTCCCCCTTTAGTGCAATGGACAATACACAAATTTAGCAGCATGTCATGGATTTTCATTACTTACCGAAATCACCTAGCTGCAGCAGCTGCCTTTGTGGTGGTTGCAAGACACCAGTTTTACCAACAATGAAATGAAACTTTTCACCAGAACTCTAAGATGATGGTAAGAAATTCATTGGACCTGAATCACCAGAGCTCCACTGAATCCCAAGCCAAGTGTGTCATGTTTCTCCAGAAGCATGTACTTGAACTGTCTACAGAAGAGCCTTCAGGTAAGCCCTGTGAAGGCTTTCTTCAGTTCAACAGTTGTGCAGTCTGATTGTTGCTTCTTCCTTGCTTTTAGGGCCCTTTTTTTATTTTCTTTCTTTAAATTTTGGAGATCTTCCATTGCAGTTCACATTAGAAAAGAGCTGAGACAGCATTTTTGATCCAGCTAAATATCCTGACAGCTCTGATTGCCTGAGCTAAGCAGTATGATGGGAACAGTGGTGACTGGTCATGGATGACAGTGTAGGAAAGTTGTGGTCCGTGAGGAAATGTACTGGTGTGGCAGCAATCCAGCTCTTCACACTCTGAAGTGTGGATAGTGATTGTCTGATACCTGTCATCATAACCTCATGCACTTATTTCCAAATATGAACAATCAGATATGCCTGTGTGGCATCCAACAGATTACCTGAGAAGATATTTATATACAGTAAGTGGAAGGAATTGTTTTTTAAATGGCTTAGATGATGGCTCATTGCTGTGATTGCTGCTACAAGAGAATTGACAGTCTTTTATTTAAAGGCCTTATTAAAATAGATGCATTTGTGTCAAGAAGGAGGTATACTTGGAAATCATAGAATTATAGAATGCCAGGTTGGAAGAGACCTCAAGGATCACGTGGTCCAACCTTTCTTAGCAAGAGCACGGTCTAGACAAGATGCCCCAGCACCCAGTCCAGCTGAATCTTAAAAGTGTCCAATGTTGGGGAGTCCACCACTTCCGTGGGGAGATTATTCCAATGGCTGATTTTTCTCATTGTGAAAAATGTTCCTTCTATATTCAATTGGAATCTTCCCGGGAGTACCTTGTATCCGTTACCCCTCATCCTTTCCACGTGGCTCCTTGTAAAAAGGGAGTCTTCACCTTATTTGTAGCCACCCTTTTAGTACTGGAACATGGTGATGAGGTCTCTCCTAAGCCTTTTTTTCTTTAGGCTGGAGAAACCCAGTTCTCTCAGCCTTTCCTCATATGGCAGGCTTCCCAGTCCTTCGATCATCTTCCAGGCCCTTCTCTGGATCCTCTCCAGCCTGTCCACATTTTTTTGTGTAATGGGGACCAAAACTGAACCCAGTGTTCCAGGTATAGCCTGACAAGTGTTGAGTAGAGTGGGATAATGACTTTATCTCTGCTGGTGGTGCCATTGTTGATGCAACCGAGCATCCTGTTGGCTTCCTTTGCCACTGCAGCACACTGTTCACTCATATTGGGCTTGTTATCCACCAGGACACCCAGGTCCCTTTCCACAGAGCTGCTTCCAAGTCAGGTAGATCCCAGCCTGTGCTGCACTCCTGGATTGTGTTTTCCCAGATGCAAGACCTTACACTTGTCCTTGTTGAACTTTATAAGCTTCCCGTTAGCCCACTCTTTCAGCCTACTCAGGTGTTCCTGCAGGATGACTCTCCCTTCTAAGGTGTCTACTTCCCTACTCAGTTTGCAAACTTCATCAGGATATACTTGATTCCATCATCCAGATCACTTATGAAGATATTAAACAGCATTAGGCCCAATATCTGTCCCTGGGGGACCCCACTTGTCACACGTTGCCAGTTTGAAAAGGAGCTATTTACCACTACCCTCCGGGTGTGATCTGTCAGCCAGTTCCCCACCCACTGCACAGACCACCTGTCTAGACCATAACACACCAGTTTCTCTAGGAAGAGGCTGTGGAGATCTGTGTCGAAAGCCTTGGAGAAATCCAGGTAGACAATGTCCACTGCTTGCCTCACATCAACTGAGCAGTTGAAGGCAATCAAGTTTGTCAAGCACAATTTACCCTTGGTGAATCCATGCTGGCTTTTCCCAATCATGTGCTTTATTTGACTGATGATAGCCTCCAGGAGGATTCGTTCCATAACTTTATCAGGAATTGAAGTAAGACTTGCAGGCCTGTAATTTCCTGGATCCTTATTTAAGTCCTTCTTGTAGATGGAAGTGACATTAGCCTTCTTCCAGACTTCTAAGATGTCCCTCAATCTCCATGACTTCTCAAAGACTATGGAGAGCGGCCTTGCAGTGACATTAGCCAGCTCTTTTAACACCCTCAGGTGGATAGCATCTGGGCCCATCCATTGAGGTCAAGCTCCTGTAACAGTTTCTGTACCAGCTCTTCCTTCACTGACAATGGATTTGTGTTTGCATCGACCTGGATTTTTGTTCCTGAGTCCTCTGGAGCCTGGAAGCATAGCTGGTGGGGAAATCAGAATACTTAGGAATAGCTTCTGTGTAGAAGGTGCATGGTATCAGATTAGACATGCAAAATGAGAGAGTGTGGTGGTTTAGACCCTGTCTGGATCCAAGGCCATGTTGCCGCTGCCCCTCCCCCACCCTCGGATGGGACGGGAGTAAAATGCAAATCCCGGGGTTGAGATAAGGAAGATTTAATACAACAGTGTAACAGCAACAGACCGAACAACAACAATAACAGCAATAACAATAACAGTGATAATAATGTACAGAGCAAGAGCTATACTGCTCAGACACAGCACGAGGCACAGACCTGGACAAAAGCCGCTCCTGCACTGCCCGCACCTGGGCACCCGGACATGATGTCAGCATGGGATGGAATAGCCCGGCTGTAGCTCCCTCCCGACTGCTGGGGAAATTAACCCCATCCTAGCCGAACCAGGACATAATCCACCCCTTATTCTATATCATCTATGTCATGCCCAGCAGCCATTTAACAATCAGCAAAAAAACCCAACAAAAACCCAAAACCGCAATGTAATTCACGGTATATTTTCACCTAAAATTAAGTCCCCTTGTGGTACACATTGGACTTATCTGTCCTCCCACGTTACCCACCAGGTGCACCCAGGTCCTTGAGCAAAAGCAATCCCATGGGTGGGTTTGCCTTTGCCTGGCGCAGGACTAACCCAGACCATTTTTCCCAGTACATCCCTCATGCGCACTACAGGGACTTTATCCCTGTCTGCTGTACGTGGAAGTTTTGACCGAGCTGGGCCAGCTTGATTGGCAGATCCTCTTGTGTTGACGAACCAGGTGGCCTTTGCCAGATGTGTGTCCCAGTGTTGGAAGGTTCCACCTCCCATCGCTTTCAATGTAGTTTTTAACAGTCCATTATAGCATTCAATTTTTCCAGAGGCTGGTGTGTGGTAGGGGATGTGGTAGACCCACTCAATGCCGTATTCTTCTGCCCAGGTGTCTATGAGGTTGTTTCGGAAGTGAGTCCCGTTGTCCGACTCAATTCTCTCTGGGGTGCCGTGTCGCCACAGGACTTGCTTCTCAAGGCCCAGGATGGTGTTCTGGGCATTGGTGTGAGGCACTGGATACATTTCCAGCCATCCAGTGGTTGCTTCCACCATTGTGAGCACGTGGCGCTTGCCTTGGCGGGTCTGTGGCAGTGTGATGTAGTCAATCTGCCAGGCCTCTCCGTATTTATATTTCAGACAGCGTTCTCCGTTCCACTGGGGCTTTACCTTCTTGGCTTGGTTGATTGCAGCACACGTTTCACACTTGTGGATGACCTCTGCAATGGTGTCAATGGTGAGGTCCACCCCTCGATCTCGAGCTCACCTGTATGTTGCATTTCTACCTTGGTGGCCCGAGGTCTCATGGGCCCACTGGGCTATGAACAATTCACCTTTACGCTGCCAGTCCAAATCCACCTGAGCCACTCTGATCTTAGCAGCCTGGTCCGCCTGCTGGTTGTTTTGATGTTCATCAGTGGCCTGACTTTTGGGCACGTGGGCATCCACATGGTGCACCTTTACGACGAGGTTCTCCACCTGAGCTGCAATATCCTGCCATACTTCAGCGGCCCAGATGGGTTTACCTCTGTGTTACCAGTTGCTCTGTTTCCACTGCTGAAACCACCTCCACAGGGAATTTGCCACCACCCATGAGTCAGTGTAGAGACAGAGCTTTGGCCACTTTTCTCACTCAGCAATATCCAAAGCCAGCTGGGTGGCTTTCACCTCTGCAAACTGGCTCGATTCACCTTGCCCCTCAGCAGCTTCAGTGACTCGTCGTGTGGGACTCCACACAGCAGCCTTCCATTGCCGATGCTTTCCCACAATGCGACAAGACCCATCAGTGAACACGGCATACCGCTTCTCCTCGTCTGGCAGCTCGTTATATGGTGGGGCCTCCTCAGCATGTGTCACCTCCTGCTCTGGTGACATTCCAGAATCTTTGCTCGCTGGCCAGTTTGTGATCACCTCCAATATTCCTGGGTGGCTGGGGTTCCCTATTCAAGCCCGTTGTGTTATCAACGCAACCCATTTACTCCACGTGGCATCTGTTGCATGATGTGTAGAGGAAGCCCTTCCTTTGAACATCCAGCCCAGCACCGGCAGTCGGGGTGACAGAAGTGTTTCAGTGCTGACCACTTCTGAGGCAGCTCGAACTCCTTCGTATGCTGCCAGTATCTCCTTTTCACTTGGTGTATAGTTAGTTTCAGAGCCTTTGTTTCCCCGGCTCCAAAAGCCTAGAGCTCGGCCTCGGGTTTCCCCGGGTGCTCTCTGCCAGAGGCTCCAGGTAGGACCATTCCCCCCAGCTCCGGTGTAGAGCATGTTTTTAACCTCTTGTCCTGCCCGGATTGGCCCGAGGGCTACTGCCTGAGCAATTTCCCGTTTAATTTGTTCAAAAGCTTGCTGTTGCTCAGGGCTCCATTCAAAATCATTCTTCTTATGGATCACGTGGTAGAGAGGGGTCACAATCAGGCTGTAGTTTGGGATGTGCATCCTCCAGAACCCCACAGCGCCCAGGAAAGACTGAGTCTCTTTTTTACTAGTTGGTGGGGCCATGGCTGCTATCTTGTTTATCACCTCCATTGGGATGTGGCGATGCCCATCTTCCCATTTTATTCCTAGGAACTGAATCTCCTTTGCAGGCCCCTTAACTTTCCTTTGTTTGATGGTGAAACCGGCCTTCAGGAGGATTCCAATTATCTTCTTTCCTTTTTCAAAGACTTCTTCAGCTGTGTACCCCCATACAATGATGTTGTCAATGTCCTGCAGGTGTTCTGGAGCCCCACCTTTCTCCAGTGCAGTATGGACCAGTCCATGGCAAATGGTGGAGCTGTGGTTCCACCCCTGGGGCAATCGTTTCCAGGTGTACTGGATGCCCCTCCAAGTGAATGCAAACTGTGGCCTGCACTCTGGTGCTATCGGAATGGAGAAAAACATGTTAGCAATGTCCATCGTGGCATACCACTTGGCTGCCTTCGACTCCAGTTCATATTGGAGCTCTAGCATGTCTGGCACTGCAGCACTCATCGCTGGTGTAACTTCATTCAGGCCACGGTAGTCTACGGTTAGTCTCCATTTGCCATTAGACTTTCTCACTGGCCATATAGGGCTGTTGAAGGGTGAATGAGTTTTGCTAATCACCTTCTGGCTCTCTAGTTGACAGAACAGCTGATGGATGGGGACCAGGGAGTCTCGGTTGGTGCGGTGCTGCCACGGGTGCACCATCTTGGTAGTAGTTGGCACTCGCTGCTCTTCAACCTTCAGCAACCCTACCACTGAATGGTTCTTTGAGAGGCTGGGTAAGGTGGACAATTGTTCATTTTCCTCCAGGGCAGCTACACCAAAGGCCCACCGGTACCCTTTTGGGTCTTTAAAGTACCCTCTCCTGAGATAATCTATGCCTAGGATGCACGGGGCGTCTGGACCAGTCACAATGGGGTGTTTATGCCAGTTCTTCCCAGTTAGGCTCACTTCAGCTTCCAATAAGGTCAGCTGTTGGGATCCCCCTGTCACTCCGGAGATACAGATGGGCTCAACCCCACTATAGCTTGATGACGTCAGGGTGCACTGTGCACCAGTATCCACCAAGACCTTATATTCTTGTGAGTCTTATGTGCCAGGCCATCGGATCCACACTGTCCAGTAAATCCAATTATCCCTTTCCTCCACCTGGCTGGAGGCAGGGCCCCTCTAATCCTGCTCAGCATCACTCACTTGTTCTACGAATGACTCTTGTTGTAGGAATGGCTCAGAGGTCCCCTCGAGAGGGTCAGGCATAAGACCGGACATTCTATTCTGTCTGGGGGATTTCCAACTGGAAACTGGAGCGACGTTCTTTTTGGACAATTCCCCTTTCAGCTGCTGTACTTGTGCAGCTAGGGTGGAAGTGGTTTTTTACATCCCACCTCCTCATGTCTTCTCCCCGGTCGTGGAGGTAGAACCACAGGGTACCCCGTGGTGTGTACCGTCCAGTGTCTTTCTCTTGGGTGGGGAAATGTCTGCTCCTAATGGCCGAGATATCGGCCCGTGCAGGTGGAGTGTAGGGCATGTTCTCTTCCATTCTCTGAACCTTTTCAGACAGTTCCCTCACCGCTGAAACCCAGGCCTGTGGAGAGGAAGGGAGACTTCCTTAATATTGCCAGAGCTGGCCAGCCACTTCATCCACTGTTTGAACCTGGCCATGTCTCCAAGACACCACTATCAATGCATTGGCATGTGATTGTGGTGCGCTTCCCAGGAACTTCCGCCACATGGAGGGTGTGCAGTGGGCCTGATCTGGGTCCATGGATCATCATTCAGATCACCGTAAATCATATCAAACACAGCTAATTCCCTGAGATACTGAATACCTCTCTCCATGTTGGCCCACTTGTTTAACTGCCATAGGCTATCATCCTTGTAGGGGTACCTTTCCCTTACACTGAACAGGAGTCGCCTCCAAAGGCTGAAAGGTTGGACCTGTCTCCCTATTACCTTGTCAGTGCCAGCTTCCCTGGACAAGGATCCCAGCTGCCTGGCCTCTTTCCCCTCTAATTCCAAAACACCAGCTCCACTGTCCCAGCATTGGAGCAGCCAGGTGATAATCTGCTCGCCTGGAAGGTGGCTGAAATCCTTCTGCATATCTCACAACTCACTCAGGGATAGAGATCAGGTGATCACCTCTGGCTCTTTCTCCTGTTCTCGTGGTGGGCCTGGCTCATCTCCATCCCTCACTATGCGAGCTGATTTTTTGGTACATTTCGTTTTCTGTACAGGGGTGACTGATACTGGCACTGACTTTCTGGCCCAGCTGTCGTACTAGTAGGTTCGTTTTCAGATCCTGAGACCCTTTCTTCCCCTTGAGGGCACTGAGTAGTGTTAAGGAGGACATGGTAGGTGTGGGCAAGTTCCCAACACATTGCAGTGAGTTGTGTCTCCCGGCGTTTGTCAGATTGGCTGCACACCTTTTCTAAATGATTTGCTAGCATCAGGACTTCGCACTTGTTTGGGAGTGAAATTCCAAAGCACTGGGGATGACCACTGACCTAGGCACTTCTCATTTTTTCCCACACACCTTGCCACTCATAACTATCTGGCCTCGGGGCAGGTCTCCAGGTGATACTAGTATCGGAGAAGGACCGTATAACCCAAAACAGGATTTGGCAGACATTCAGAAAACACAGCACTGCAAGCATGCTGGCCTGGATGCGCCAAGGACAGCTTAAACTCTCAACGACTGGGCAGGTCTCTTCCCCTGGCTCACCTATAGATGGGGTGAGACCACTAACAAATGCCCAGGCCGCATACAGGTACCAGTTCACCCCCACAAGCAGTGATGCAACCATATCATAACTAGTCAGTATCCACTACAGCAAAACAAGACTCCTGGCACACTTCCCACTGACAACAAATGTCAGCACTGGGAACACACAGTGGATATAAGGATTAATACAGCCCCACCACGCAAGCAAATGGACCAGCACTGTAAATATACCTTATTCAAACAGCACAAATATATAAACAGAAAATGGCATCTAACAGATTGTTTTAACACACTCTGATCAGGTTTTGTGTTCTTACCTCAACCCTCTCGTGCCCCATGTTGGATGCCAAAAACGCTGTGGTGGTTTAGACCCTGCCGGGACCCGAGACCACGTTGCTGCTGCCCCTCCCCCACCCTCGGACGGGACGGGACAGGGAGTAAAATACAAACCCCGGGGCTGAGATAAGGAAGATTTAATACAACAGTGTAACAACAACAACCCGAACAACAACAACAACAACAGTAACAGTGATAACAATGTACAGAACGAGAGATACACCGCATGGACACAGCAGGAGGTACAGATGCGGACAAAAGCTGCTCCGGCACTGCCCGCGCCTGGGGACCCGGACATGACCTCAGCATGGGATGGAATAGCCAGGCTGTAGCTCCCTCCCGACTGCTGGGGAAAATTAACACCACCCTAGCTGAACCAGGCAGAGATGCAGAGAGAAAGGAGAGAGGTAGGGAAAGTAGGATAGTGGTACTCTTAAAAGTAAAAATGTTTTTCATCTAAGTCCCACCGAAAGCCAGAAAGTACTTTAAAAATAAATAACAAATAGAGCAATTACTCTTCAAGCTCATCATATATTATCATAGATCTTTTGCTGACATTGTTTTCTTATTGACGTCAATGGAGGTTTCAAAATCAATTGAAAGCAGCTGTCTGTTTTAAATACACATTGAAATCATCAGGAGAAGTGTTATACAGTCTTTCACTGGAATACACTTGATACTAGTCCAAGGTGTCTTTTCATCACAAATTGTTATCATCAGTCACTGACATTGTTTATATTTGCTGTAGTGTAACATGTAGGGCAGATGTATCAGATAAGGGTGCACTGTAATATAAACTGGTTTTACCAAATTCATCAAACTTACTTTCATCTTAAATATAGTATTATTTATTTTGCTCTTTGCTTTCACTGTCAAGATTTTTCTCTTTTAATATTTTAGAGGATGACACTCTTTTGAGGAAATAAAGTTGAAACTCCATTGATTTAATTTTTTATATCTATTTATATTGGGTTTTGTTCCAGTGTAATAGGTTGAATTATTTTTACACAGTGAATTTTCATTACATGATTACACTGATATATTTGTTAACTTCCAATATTCACCCCCTTTTTTAGAATACAGAATATCTTTTTGTTAAGTCCTCCCAAGATGATGCTGGGAAAAGGCGTGCTTTACCTGAAATCATCACATATCTACAAGAAATTGTATGATTGCTGCTGGTTTTTTCAATCTTACCATGTATGGCCAAAAGTGTGTCATGCGGAGAAGTACAAAGAGTGAACTAGTACAGGAAGAACTGTCTAAATTAATATACAGTGAAGAACAAAGTGATTATGTTTAGGTGAGGCTCAATATGTTGTAGGTTTTAGTAGTTTGAAACTCCTTATAATATTTTCAAGTAGTTGATAAAAAAATTTGCCTAAAGAAGGCTTGCAGTCACTGCAAGTACCCTGATCCCAGCAAGCAGGGTAGTGCTCTGTACACAGTCAGAGCATAAAGGGAAAAAATAAATATCGTATATGGCTTGATAATTAAAGGAGAGGGCTCAGGAGGTCTGCAAGCGGGAAAGCAGCCATTCCCCCATAAATACAGCACCTATAAATACCACCTTCAAAAACCTCACAAAATCCGCTGTTGCTGGAACTGGAAATCACACATATAGCTATTGTATTTTGTTAGAGGATGAGTATATTTGTAATTTCTTTATTTCTGCCTGGACCTGCAGAGGGTGCAAAATCTCTGTGTAACATGGCTTAGATCACGTGGAGATCACGTGGCAAGTGCAGGACAACAGTGGGATCAGGTCCACTCAGCATGGGTCCATGAAGGGAAGTCCTGTTTAACCAACCTGATCTCCTCCTATGATCAGGTGACCCGCCTAGTGGATGAGGGAAAAGCGGTGGATGTTGTCTATCTGGACTTCAGGAAGGCATTTGACACTGTTTCCCACAGCATTCTGCTGCAGAAGCTGGCGGCTCATGGTCGAGACAGGTGGACTCTGAGCTGGGTTAAAAACTGGCTGGATGACCGAGCCCGGAGAGTTGTGGTGAATGGAGTTAAATCCAGATGGAGACTGGTTACAGGCGGTGTCCCTCAGGGCTCAGTTTTGGGGCCAGTCTTGTTTAATGTCTTTATCAATGACCTGGACGAGGGGATCGAGTGTACCCTCACTAAATTTACAGATGACATGAAATTGAGTGGGAGTGTCGATCTACCTGAGGGTAGGGAGGCTCTGCAGTGGGATTTGGACAGGCTGGAGCAATGGGCTGAGGCCAATTGTATGAGGTTTAACAAGGGTAAGTGCCGGGTCATGCACTTTGGTCACAACAACCCCATGCAGCGCTACAGGCTTGGGGAAGAGTGGCTGGAAAGCTGCCTGGCGGAAAAGGACCTGGGGGTGTTGGTTGACAGCCGACTGAACACGAGCCAGCAGTGTGCCCAGGTGGCCAAGAAGGCCAATGGCATCCTGGCCTGTATCAGAAATGGTGAGCCCAGCAGGAGTAGGGAGGTGATCGTGCCCCTGTACTCGGCACTCGTGAGACCACACCTTGAGTACTGTGTCCAGTTCTGGGCACCACAGTATGGGAAGGACATTGAGGTGCTGGAGCGAGTCCAGAGAAGGGCAACGAGGCTGGTGAGAGGTCTGGAAAACAGCCCTTATGAAGACTGGCTGAGGGAACTGGGGTTGTTTAGTCTATAGAGAAGAGGAGACTGAGAGGAGACCTCATTGCTCTCTAAGACTACCTAAAAGGAGGTTGTAGTGAGGCTGGTGTTGGTCTCTTCTCCCAAATTACTAATGATAGGACAAGAGGAAATGGCCTCAAGTTGCGTCAGGGGAAGTTTAGGTTGCATATTAGGAAGAAGTTCTTTACTGAGAGGGTGGTTAGGCACTGGAACAGGCTGCCCAGGGAGGTGGTGGAGTCGCTGTCCCTGGAGGTGTTCAAAAAAACAAGTGGATGAAGCACTTGAGGCCATGGTCTAATGGACTAGTGGTTAGGGAGATGATGGGTTAAAGGTTGGACTTGATGATCCTGGAGGTCCTTTCCAACCACAGTGATTCTGTGATTCTATGATTCTATGATTCTATGATTCTATGATTAGAAGAAGCTGAATTACTCCTTCATTCTCCTTGTATATTTAGCTTCTCTGGTAACTTGTAGGAACACTTCACCAGCAGCAAGATCTTTACTAGAAATGTAATGGTAGAAAAAAATGAAATAAAAGCATCTATTGTTGCAAGCAGGGCTGTTGCCATTTCATTTGTGGAAGTCTTTTGTTCTTCGATGTCTAAGCCTAATGCCTGAGCCATTGTCTCTAGCCTAGTGCTATTTGGTCCCTTGTCATCTTATCTCTTCCCCTAACAATATAATTTCCTCTGCATGATCTCTGTTTTTCTTCTTTCTCTCCAGCCTTTTATTTTAATCTCTATTTCTTCTGGCTAACTGCTTCTGTTCAAATGCTTACTCCACCTCTAAGCTGTTTCATTTACACCATGAACATAGTGGAGTTAAATGGCCAACTACCTGTCTTTGGCTGCACATTTCGTTTTCACATGATCTCAACATTATGTAGAATAGCAGAGTAAAATAACTGAGACATTATTGTGATTTCATTTCTTGGATTTTCACTGATTTAGCAGAGGTCTTCAATGTGAGAAAGTCTGAAGCCAATGATTATGGGTCAGAGATGAGACTATATAGAGCCTAGGGCAAAGATACAAATAAAGAGTAAAATAGTGCCCTTAGATTTATTTATGTTTTAGTCTGAGATTGTAGGAGAATCACCTTCCTGAGCAGCAAAGTATTTCTTTTGGTTTGTGTTCTGAATCAGGGTGGCAGGGATGGCTGGTTGGAAGGGACTGGTGCAGCGTGGGAGCCTGGTGTGGACCCACTCACAGTGGTGGTGAGGCATGCAGGGGTGGTGGGATACTGTCACCTGAACTGGATACAGCTACAGGACATTATTTTAAGGACAGCCTGGCCCGAGTAGAGAAGTTTAATGTGCAAGTATTTCAACAGTGTACTAACTAATGTTTATTAAGCTCAGAGTGGTAAGAAGGAAGCCACAGGGAATATCTTCTCCCTTGGGAAAATTTTGTCTGTATGTAGGACAATTTATTGTTTCCAAATATTATCGCAATGTCCTTTATTGTGAGCTGACATTTTAAAAAATTTGGCTGCAGTGTTAATTTTATTTTCCATCTATCCTAGGGCATGAGAATTGATGGAGTGCCTTGCCAGGAGAAAAAAAACATATTAATTTTAATCCTTTTTACTGATATATTTAGTTCTTTCATTTCTGTATTAAAAACTTATCATTTTAATAAAGAGACTAATAGAGCCTCATATAAATTTGGCAACCTGACATCCATCACAAGTGGAATTAGTAACAGGGATAAATAAGAATTTTTAAATAAGAATAGATGTGTGAGGGATTGATGAAGAAAGGCAGAGGAAAATAAAGGTCTTAATTTGCAATCCTTTCCAAGCATGCTTCCTCCAAGGGACTTAATTATCTAAGCAACAAAGCTCTTATTACAAAAAATGATTTATAAAAGCAGCAAAGTTTCTGGTAGTTTGAGTGGTGTTCCTGCAATGAATTTATCATTTAAAAAAAAACCAGCCATTTTTTCACATTTACCTCTCTTTATGATGGAGAACAGATGGGGAAGAGCCCTGTAAAGACAACTTATGGTAAGAAGGGTGCTGCTCCCACTGGAGCCCCGGTGTTATTAATGGTGACTGTAAGCACAGATGTGCAGCACAGGGGATCAATAAACTAATTTTTTAAAAACCTATTGACTAAAATGGGAGTGTAATGGGGCTCCTTAGGTACAAGATTTTTAACAGATTCCCTGCCTGCATAGTTTATAATGATGCAGAGAAGGCACTGAGCTATGAAATTCAACTCCAGGACTGGATTTGGGCACAAACTCTTTGGGATGCATGAAAGACAGTACAACTAGCACTCAGTTTGGTAGGTGGAAACCACAACATCTAGACAGGGTTTTAAATGCTGAATTTCTCTGATAGCTGGCATTGCTGAGAACTCTTTAGCTTTTGTGTTTTCCCTTCTCTATAAGCAACTCAGTGCTGCATATAGGCTCTTTTGCTTATGCAGATAATGTCACTGTTTATGCAGATAGTGTCTCTTCTTACAAGGCAGTAAAATCCAGTGAAAAGACATTTCCTTCCCATATGCAGTTGCTGCTTGCAAGCTGCTGGCTCATTGAAGACAAGACAGTTTGACACTGACTCCTCATTCAGGAATAGCTGGTTTATAAAAAAGGTACAGCTCTGTTTATGGCTAGAAGAGCCTCTGCAATATGCCATGATCACTGGATAAACAGAAAGGATTAAATGGCTGAGAGAATACATTTTAAAAATGTCATTTTTTTCTGAATGAGAAGTAACAGAAACTCTAATTTTCATAATTAGGCAAAAACAGGCTAGATTTCAACCACGACTTTGCATTCTGCAAAATCAGTGTATGGTTAGAGGGAGAGAAGGAAGATTTTTCTTTTGAATGCCATTAGATTTTCACTTAATTTCTTGTAGGAAAACCAGGACACTGTCAGTGTCTTAAGGAGCAGGAAACAAATACTCCCCCTTTTCATTCTAGACAGTTGTCTTCCATATGATCATTAATATTGGCCACCTTTTATTTTCTTGTAACAATTTAATACCTATTAGGGCAAGGGACACTATATCAGTGATTTAACCTTTTATTGAAGAAGTTGAGATGTGTTGGTGCATGTACAGCTTCTGCATTAGAGAAAGGAACAAGGGATTGTCATTGCAGGCTCTGATGCACCCACTCTCGAGGGCAGGCGCACACAGTGACTTTCTGCCAGGCAGAAGGGCCTATGGAGAGCTGATAGAAATAGATCAGCTCCTTCCCATCCATGGCTCAGTGGTTTGATATAGCCCAAGCACAATTGAAGAGACACAGCACAGAGGTGTGTTTAGGAATCTCCAGTTTCCTATTATGTATCTGGAACTTCCTTACCTCTGCCTGTCTGTTCTTAAAGTCTTGTTTTGCCTCTCTGCTGTCTCCTCATGGTTTCACAGAGAAAAAGGAGATCAGCAGATCTATTTTAGAGATGAAGGAGTCCAAACCAGGATTGCCTCTTTTCTTTGGTATAGCTGCTGTGATTATCTTCTGGCTTTCAAATGGTATTAATAGGTCACCATGTTTCTAGGAGCCTTCAGTCTAATTATCATTTAATATTAAAGAAACAGGTCTGCTACATCCTCCTTCTTCTCCTTTTTTTTTCAAAAAAAACCCCGTACCACACAGCTTTTATTGTTTGTGAAAGAAGTTATATTGAAAGCTCTGGAAATCTGAAATCCTTTCATCAACTTCAGATTAGATACATCAAGTCATCCTCAGTGTGAGCTTCCAGTTCAATCTGGGATAAGATTCCTACAATGATCTGACTAAGCAGAGGTAAATGTATTCCCCAGCCTAGTATTTTTTTGGGGATCTAAACACACATGTTATAAAAATAAGGTATTTTTGGGAACCCTTTATGCTGTTTTTGTGACAATCATTCAGTCATTATATTTTTGAAGTTCTTTGCAAGAAGAAGATGAGAACGTTAGTCAATTCTCATTCAAGAAGGCATCATCTTAAATCAAAATATATTGGTTCTTTCTGCAGGGAAGATCTGAGTGTAGAGAAGTATCAAACTCCTGATTTATCTCTAAAGACAGACAGAGTTTGTCTTTCCTAAATGCAGAACACTTGTCTGGCTATGTTTTCGGGTGAACTATTAACTCCTTATAAAGAAAAGTTGAAATCCTTGTAATGTGTTTCTTACACACAGCAAGCCTAAGTATTTGAATAATGTCAGAATATACAAATCTTCACCAAACAAAAAAAAAGGACTTAAGCAAGGTCTCTCATCAGCGCTACAATAATATTTTTCAAAACTTTCATTTCTAACTTTAAACTCCAGATGTTCTCTGAAATACTTCTTGGAATACAGATTCACAAGTATCTAAAGCTGAAATACAGCAGCTTCTAAACACCTGCGTTGCATTTGTTACAAGGCTTATCTGAGGCTGAGTTTTAGTTCTCCCTGGGCCTGATTGAAACCCTATGAAATTCAGGGCAAATGTTTCCACTGTATTGAATGTGCTTTGGATCAGGCCCAGAAACTGTGCTTATTTGTTGACTGTAGCATCAAAGCCCAATTCTGTGGTGATCCAGTCCTTTACGTCTCTCTGTCCACCTGCACTTCTTAATGCACAAAAACGTAGTGCTAGTGAGTTACATCATGGTGCCTGCATTGATGCCCATAACATGCCAGCCCCCTCTGGCGCAATTTGAAATTTCCTAGGAAAACTTAGGAGGGAATACTTTAAAAAATAAATATTGAATTAGGCTTCAGTACTTTTTCTCTAAATGTAAAAGTGCTTCAAAGAAGAATTTTAAGCTTCACTATCTCAAGTTTCTGCTAATTTGAAGACCTCACACTGGCTTTCTGCTACATGGTCTATGCTCACTAATACATTTTGGCTTTAAATAAAAGCTGTGATGTGTTAGGTGAGGTATTTTCATTAAAGTTTGAGGGAATATTAATGCCACTAAAAAGCACAGCAAGTACTTATCTGAAACACTACATACACATTTAGTCACTCTTGTTTAGAAAGGTAGAGTCCAAGTGGAATCAAGTTGGAGCAGATATGGGGAAGCATGGCCTGTATTACTAGAGCAGAAAAGAAGAGCCTGTCTTTTCAAAGCAATCCAAAGAGAGACAAATAAAATTGAGTGATACACACAAGTGTACCATCCATTAGCTGTTTGACAGACTTGGCAGAGAGGAAGTAAACTGGATTAGGGCATAGGGAGAAAAAACCCTTTGGCAGTGGATTTGCTAATGAAAAAAATACCTTCAGAATGGCTGGGTGGTAAAATCCTAATGCAGATCAGATGGTAGTTTTCTTTTCAGTCAAGAAGTCAATACAAACTCTCGTGTCCTTTATAGATTTTATCCTAACTAAATATCTCACATAAAAATGACACGATTTTTAATTTTCACTGAACTTTTACACTGAATTGGCTATCTAGAATGAATCATATTTTCTCACTTTGTGAAGATAAACTCTTTGTAGTGCTTTGACATAAGGACAAGAGATTTGGCATGGCTATTTCTAACCATCACGCACAGTATTTTTTTTTTTTTCCCAGCAGAAGTAACTACTGTTATCAACTGAGAATTTTTCTAAAAATAAGTGAGAAAAAACTTTAGCTATTGAAGGAAACTCCTGTGGTCGTACTTTATGTCCTCTCTGAATAACAGAGGTTCATGGCTGTCAAGTTTTGAACATTGTACAGGAATCAACTTCACTACATCTTAAAAATAGATTTTTGTTATTAAACAGGTAATCATCTTTCTCGCTTTCACTGTAGGAATTCCAGAGGACAAGATTATTGTGTGAAAGAGAAGCCATTTGCTTGGTCACTTCGTGTGCAGCTCAAGGGGAAAAACCCCAAAACATAAGGAATAAGCAGAGTATATGTACTGCAAATGTTCTGAGTATTTAGATCTGCTCAGTATCTTGCAGATCTCCCTGACAATCAGGAGACCCACCTGAAAGGGAGATCTCAGTTGTGTGTTTTGGCAGGCTGAGAACTTGTTTCTACTGAGCTTCTGCCATAGGGTGGCAGTAGAGAGCTCTGTGATGGCTTTTCTTACACGATCTTGCCTTGCTAGTGGAGGCAGCAACTTCTTCAACACTAGCATCAAACTTGCATTTTGCTATTAACATCTTATACCAATTTAAAAAAAAAATAAAATTTACAAGCCTCCTTACTATCAACTGCTGAAATTCTACTAACTTTTACAAATGTTGCTGATTTACACTCCAGCAAGCTGAAGGAAGATTATACTGTTCTTCATGTTTTATGAGTGTTAGAAATGCTGTTTTGTTGAATTCTTGTGAAGAATCTTGTCTGTCTTTTCCATGAATAATTAGTTTCCCCAAATGCTGTATGCAATTGCATTAAAGCTTTGTTATACTGTCTGTTTTATTTCACACTAGTTGAGTTTATATGTGGAATTCATTTCTTCTGTGCTGCTGATGTGCAAACAAAATGGATTGCCAGTTTGACATGTACAAGAAAACTGGAAACTGAGCTGACATAAAATACTTGACTGCTTCCAAGTATTTGTTGTACATGCTAGAAAACATCTATACAGTAAGGTGTGTTAATTAGACTGGTGTGTCATTTTCGAAACAGAGCCCCTTTTAATGTGATTCTGAATTATTGACCACATCACCGGTGCTTGTTATTCCGATGTTGTAACTTACCTGTAGTATTTATTATTACGTTTTCCATTTCACTGACATTCATACCCTGGTTAGCTGATTCCTACTCATAGGCACATGAAAATATACACACAAAGGAAGATTTTTGATTTTTATTTATGGAAACTTTTGAAACAGCACTTTTCTTGCCTTCCTTTCCTATTGCTCTGGTGGACTTTTAAAACTCTTGCCATGTCACTATAAATCACAAATCTTCTCTCTTGGCTGATCCATACATTCTTTGATCTGATGGCATAATGTATAGTTTTGTAATATTTATATAGTTTGCCTTACAATGGTCAACTTCAGAATGATTCCTCTGATGCTAACTTCTCTCCCTTGAAAATCATGCCAGGTTTCTCCAGCACTCCTGTAAGAACTCTTAATATGTGCCAGCATGTGATTATTATTATTTTTTAAGTCTGGTCTAAATTTTTTCAGGTTGCAGTCAGACACACAAAGAGTAGAAAAAAGTCTGTTTATTTTCATTTCAGATGATGGCAACCTCAACTGTGCTACCCAACACAGCTATCAGCAGTTTGCAGGGGCGACAACTATCGGTGTGGTACGTGGGTAAGGAAGATGAGGGACAAAATTATTCTTAATTGGCTGAAGTCAGTAAGAGTCTTTCCTGACCTCTGGATCCCTGATATGACAGCTCAGCCTGTAGCTTCCATTCAAGGCATTTTCCTTTTACACAGAAGAGTTCCTCCCAAACCTATTCAAATTTCATTTCAGGGGAGGGTTGACTCTAAATGATCTTTGTGATCAGGGTCCTTCATTGGTGATATTCTAGGAATATAAACCTTTTCTTGCCACTTAAAATAGGCTAGTTTCATCCTGGTTTTTAACACCTTTTTTTCCTGTCAATTCTTTCTTTTGCTCAGTGCTCTTAATTACAGACCGTTGTGAAGATTACACAGAAAAGTAACAGAAAATGACCTATCATCTGCGCTTTCTATTAAGCAACAGCAATCTGTGGGAGGTGCAGTTTGTAATTGTTCTGAGGGAACTGTACCAAGTGCTGAACAAAGTATTAGTCTAGTTTGTTAATGACTAGACTCAGAATGTTTCTTCTTGTCTTCATCATTTCGTATAAAAACCAGACTAAAATCTGACAGCCCTTGTGTAGAGTATTGCCTGCAGGTGGTGGCTGGCCCGACAGCTGTGTGTGGCTCTTTCTGTTGTTTTACGTTCCATGAGACGTGTGGCTTTGTTGCTACAACTGAAAAATAAGGTCTTTCTGCCACAGGACCTTCCTGTGACTGTGATTTCTCAAGCGGGCATCCAAACCAGCCGTGAAGAGCTTGTGTCATCTGGATTAGATACTTACCTTTGGAATTAGACTTTCTCTTGCCTGCACTTGCAGTCTGTGCCCATTATCTATATTGCTTTATTACCACATCAGTCCTTTGCTATCCTCTCCCCCTTGCTGCCCGCCTTCTCTCACTTTCCTTTTCCTGTTAGTCACACTCATCTCCTCTACAGTCCCATCCACTTTGCTCCTTTACCTTTGCTGCCCTGGACTCACTTGCTGCTTCTTTTAGATTTATAATGAAAGAGTTAAAAGAAAGTATATGTTGTGTGGCACCAAACCAACGCTTTGATAATGGAGTCAGTCTTCTGTTCCTACCCACAATGGAAATCTGTCTGTGTCATAAGCTTTTCCACTGATTTAATTAAAAGCAGCAGTGCCAGAACTGGATACCCCAGGGTTTTTTTTTGGTTGGTGGGTTGTTTTTTTTCTTCTCTATTGCCTGTTGCTATTGTTTTCTTCCTTCCAGTTATAAGCTCTTAAGGGCAGGGACTCTGGCATACATAAATTTGAAAAATAGCCGTAGGGCATGAGCCTGGCTGTGACAGTAGGTTCACACTTGGAGGACTCAAGTCGTAGGGAGACCAAGCACTCTCCTGTCTTCCTGCTCAAAGTAGCCAGCAACTTTTCTTTTTCGAGCACATTCTTGTTCTCCTTCTGTCCCTGTGCTTCTGCAAACACCTGAGAAATTAGTCACTTTCTAGGTCAAATTTACTTGAAATGCCAAATGTTTTCTAAAGATTAATTGCTGGCCTGGGTCTCCAGTGGGCATCATTTTCCTTTCATTTGGCTGCTACGGCTTTGAAGATCCAAGTTGCCTCAGCACATGCATCAATTTGCAGTCCCTATTGCCATGAATCACCAGAGCTGAAAAAGTGACTTAACGTGTAACATGGGTGTTTTTTCACACAGCCCAGGTAAAAATGTACTCTTTTCTATCTGTGACACTCGAACTTCTACATCAGAAGAACACAGGGATTTCTCTGCTATAATACAGATTGGATTTTGTATTTCAGGGAATACACTACTGGTTCCTTTGCAGTTATCTCGGGATAAGGCAAATAGTGGGAGGGCTGCTGATACAAGATATTTAGGTCAGGGCCCTGCAGGCACAAATATGTCTTAATGGCTCTGACCAGCCTCACCTGGGGCCTTTCTTACACCCCTGCCTTTTTAAGCATGGGGCTTTTGGGGCACTAAGGTTTGTTAGGGATAGCAAGGTCTGCTAGCATCATCAGAACCCTGATAACTCAGTTAAGTAACATTTTTTTCTCTGTTCTGCCCCCTTCAACAACAGTTTCTAAGATAGCTGTGCCTTTCCTGTACTGTGTGCTGACTTACTGCATTTAGAAGTACCACTGGCACACAACACAAACGTTCTCCCATGCATGAACTGGGTATTGTGGCTGTTGCAACTATTGCTGAAGAAATCCCATAATCAGAAAGTAAACCATTTTTTTCAGGGTTTTTTTGATAGTAGATAAGTCTTTTAGTTGGTGCATAGCTCAGGGAAAACTGAATATATAAGCAGCTACTTTTCTAGTAAATGCTGGGATTTTTTCCCTCTTCTGAAGGCCCATAGCTAAATGTATCTGTGTTTTGTTATGACAAATCTGTTGCAATAAGCTCATGAAAATACAGGCTAGCATTAAGAGAACATTTAACATTAACAGTTATCAACAGCAAATGTAATACTCTGATTTCTTTGCATTCAAGCTGGGTTTTAAAAATATTAAGTTATAGTGTCATACCTGCAAATTGTTTTTTTCTATACTCTTCATGGACTATGATCAGTGTGGCTATTTATTATGACATTTGTATAACGATGGCACGATATCTTCTGGCCAGAGTTTTTGTGTTTTAATGCTTTTAATTGTTTTGTCTGTAGTTTTACCTATTGGACTTTAAAGTGTGGACACTGAGAAGTTGGTGAATTGAGATACTCTTTTTGGTTTTCTGTCTTCAATCCTGTGGCCCAGTGTTCTGAAGAGGGCATCTCTTGCTCAGTTTTTGTGTTAGTTGATGCAAAGTATCAAAAGAGGTTTAAGCCTGAGTTTGGAAAACCAGTCAGACTGGGGAAGGAGAATATAATAAAACTTGTTCTGTGCTCCCGGTGCAATTTTGGCTATTTTGATTATCTGGTAGTAATGGTGAGACTGAGACGCAAGGAAGAAATTGGGAAGATGTGTTGTTACAAGTTCTGTGTCTGAGTCTCAGAAATTAAAATCTCTGTAACTTTTCCAGTGCCTTAATTGGGCTGTAACAGTGATAGGTCATCATTAGCTCCTATCTAACTACAGTGTTGCAGGTTTCTGTGTTATACCTGAATCAATGTGTACCTGTTTCATGGTGGCTGTTTGGATGAGTGACATATCAGCAGCTGTTCGGGCTGGTTTGCTACTAAAATCCATTTCCACCATTGTCTTAGTGTCATGTGCTATCAGCCCTGCTCCTCCGAGTGTTCCTTCAGCTTGAGAAAATGGCAGGCAGTAAAACTGTCTTCATTGTCAGAGACTGCTAGGGAAAAATAAAATGACAGCTCTCCCCTCTCCTGTCAGTTGCTGTTTCTGTTTCTTACTTCCTATCTGCCCTCCTAGATCTGCAAGTCTGTGTGTTGTACAATTTATACCAGTGTTAATTGTGATTTAGCCTTAAAACAGAATCAGTCCTTCTGCTAGGAAATAGCTGGTCTGGTTTACTCTTTAATTGGGTGCATCCTGCAGCCTTAACTTAAAATTTTTTTATTAAAAGGCATCTGAAAGCATCTGCAATTAATTTTAAAGCACTAATCTCCACAAACTTGGAACAACATACAGTATCATTGCAAATACTTGTTGGGGAAAACTGTTTTCATTGTTAATGGAGGTGGATAAGAGGTAAAGCAGTTGTCACAGTTCAACAAGCAGAGAAAATTATTCGTCTGTTTTTCTTACTCTTGTTGCTTTCATTAAAGCAATGCTCTCACTGAAATATTTAAGTAGTTGAAATACTTGCCAAAGAAATGATATTTCTTTATTAAATTATAAATCAACTCTGAGCACATTTTTCAGTAAAAACACAAACAAGATGCTTAAAAAAAAAACCCCTAATGTAAGTTGAATTTTCTAGTGTTATATTTTGAGGAGAGCATGTGTGAAAGTCATAAACAGGAGACCAAATTTTATTCCAACTTTTCCTGTGGCATGAAGCCAGAATTGCTCCTCGTGCTGGGGATGGCTGTGCCCAAGCTGCCTGGACTGGTGGTCAAACACCAAGGAGGACTGAGAAGGCAATTCAAGAGGCTGGATCATAAAGGATGCTTTGAGGAATGGGCCAAGGATAAGTCTGCCAGGAACACACAGCAGCTCACTCTCCTGGTCTTGCAGGCACCACATTTCATAAAGCCTTTTATGAGCTTGTTGTGAATCTATGAGTTTATGTGCCTCTTATGAACACACAGAAATTGCAAGCAGGAATTCAGATCTCAAGGTTTCTCCGTCTAGTTGACTGGCCTAGTTCATTTTATTAACTGGTACTTCCAAATTATCAATTCTCCCCTTTTGAAACAGAAAACTTGTCACCAGTATTAATCCTTTTTATTTATCTTTTACTTTGACAAATTTTGAAGTACTGTCTTGAAAGTTATTTTTGTGATATTCCTCCTAAAATGTCCTCACTGCCTACTGCAAGTAAAGGTGTCAAGTGCTTTCATCTTCTGTAGGCTACAATTTCGTGGTGTTGGACTCAGTGGTGTCTGGAGGAGATTGAGGCAATACCATATCACTCTCTGTAACAACCTGAAAGGAGGTTGTAGTGAGGTGCGTGTTGGTCTCTTCTTCTAGGTAACCAGTGGTAGGCCAAGAGGAAATGGCCTCAAGTTGCACTGAGGAGAGTTTATATTAGACATTAGGAAAAATTTCTTCACTAAAAAGGGTTATCAGGCACTGGCACAGGCTGCCCAGGGCAGTGGTGGAGTCACCATGCCTAGAGGTATTTAAAAGGTGTGTAGATGTGGCGCTTAGTGGCGTGGTTCAGTGGTGGACTTGGCAGTGCTAGGTTAACGACTGAACTTGATGTTCTAAAGGGTCTTTTCCAACCTAAATAATTTGATGATTCTATGACTTCTGGGTCCTAGCACTATTGGTAGCAGTCTGACCTGTTAGCCATCAAGACCTTTTCTGGCATATTCCTATAAATGAGCCAGCAATTGAAGTGTTGTTGCAGGACATGGGCCCAGACTGGCTCTAGGGCTGTGGTGGGGCAGAGCATCTGGGGAGCCTGGGGGCTTTCTCTTCTTCAAACACTCGCTGTGAAACACTGGGAGGGAGCATGTACCCCCTCTTGCACCAGGAGAGCAAATAGGTGGGATCTGTGTATCTGCTCTCCTGTGCTCAGAGGTATTCTTCAGCTGACACAATTATAAACCTAATCGTGCAGATTCAAAATAGAAAATATGTATTAGATAATATTGTTCACTGCCTTGGGGCCAGCACAAGATTGTTTCCTGTAAAATAGTTCACTGACTTTGGGGGAAGTTGAGGTCTATAAGCAGCATGCAGGCTCAGGCTCTTATTGAAGAGCTTCAAGGCTCGTACATACATCTTTATTAAAACTTTTATTAAAAAAGAGAAAAGCATTTCCATGACCACTTACTCTTGCAGTTCAGCAGTGCTACTTTATTTCTTTGTGATAAAACCACATTTATTAGTTTTGTGTGTTCAAAGGGAAGTAGAAAAAATATTAAAAAAAAAATGGGAAATGAGGAAATACTTGGCCTTATTAAGTCAGTGGAAGCCTTCAGGTGGCTTGGAGTTTCACCCAAAGCCTCATCCTTTTTCTGTCTTATTTCACTTAGATGTAACAGCTGTAAAAGGGGCTTAATTTATCCATCTTATTTATGATTTTAAAGAGAATGCCTATAATTCATAAATATCTCAATTTTCAGGGTAAATGAGTCCTTTCAGTCATGACCAATATGGAGTCCCAAGGTGTTTTAATAGTCATAACCATAGCAAGAAACAACAACAAGAAAATCCTTCAGCTAAATTCATTAAATGATTTTGTTTCTTTTTTAAATGTTCCTCTCTATACTTAAGTTACAAACCTTTAGGAAATACACTTTGACTCCCTTTCTGTCAATCCAAATATAAGCTGTCATCCTATACTGTGCTGTCTTTACAGTAAATATTGCTGTGCAGGCTATCCTAGACGTTGCTGATGTGGAGCTGTGCTGAGGCTATGGTATTGTGACACACCAAACTGACAAATATATTCAAATCCCTCTCAAGTCCTGGCAGTCCCACATCTTGCTTCTATGTCTTACTTCTGCATCTACCCACCCTTGGGTGGTAGAGTTATTAGAAACTGCCACACCACCTTCCTGTGCAGCAACAGTGCTAAGATTTCAGTTCAGCCATAGTCACCAATTAATCACTGGCCTAAAATAGTGAGGTACTTCTCTTTTCTCCAGATGCAAAAAGATCTTGCAAGGCACATGTAATCACCTGATGCAACATGTAAGTCACACACTGAAAAGCACTCCCTCACGCTTACCAAACTTTGATTATTACTAAAGTTTAAAAAAGAAACAAAACCCAATAAAACACCTCTGCTATGAGCAACACAAAGCACCTTGCTGCAAAGATTGGACTAAACGGGTGCAGCCACGAAACCCTTTAGGTAACCTGGCGTTGTCGAAGTCCCTGGCTCTGTGGCTCTGCTGAGATGTTCTGAACAGCAGTGCTATGTAGTGTTATGTGGGTACATGAGGACAAGAAGCCTGAGGACTTCATGAGGAGTAGATGTAAGAAAGTCATAGCATGTGTGAAAATGAGGAGGATTCCCTCTCTCCTGAAAGAAGATGAAAAAAGTTAGCAACTTAAAGTATCTGTCTTTCTGTTAGGGGTGATGCAGAAGAATAATATGTTTAAAACTTTGCATACTCTCAGCCTCACTAAAACTTAAGAATGATAAATGATTTGCAGCAAATTACTTCCATCTCACTAAGAGGCCAAGCCAGGAAACTGCAAGTTTGTCTCTTCTGAAGTATTATTGTGGCTGGGATGATAAGTGCAAGGCCAGAGGTTTCAGGATAAGTAATATTGTGGTCAAATGCTGCTTCTAAGTACTAGCAATGAGACTGTCTTTGAAGTGAGCAGGAGGCAGACCCAGTACTCCAATCCTTTCCAACTATGTATGATGCAATTTGGCGTGTGGGCTCTCTGAAGCTCTATTGTTGAGCAGGACCAAAGGAGAGCTGTGGCTCCCCTGTGTCGTACAAGTTGGACTTGATTTCTTTTCACATTGAGGTAGAGGGCCTGACTGCTGATGGAGAGAGTTCACCTGGATCATCAGCCTGAAATCCATACACTAAGAAGCATCTTCCCATAATTATCAATGTCTGATTGTTATGAAGATTAAAATAAGTGCCTCTGCTGTGAACAACAGCAAAACATGACACCAGAATGGCTTGGCATTTGCCATCACTTAATCTGCTATGTGTCAAAGGCAAGTTAAGGCTTAGAAATCAAGCCTATTAAAGGATCAAACTTATTTTATTACCTGGATCAGTTCCTGCAATGTGACAAACCAAAAATGTCATGCTGAAACAAGGATTCATAACCTTTATAATTTTCTATTGTTGCATGAAATTAATAACTCTGGTATACATACAGCTCTGGAATTACGGAGAGAGTATTCTTTTAAGTATCTTGAATCTCTAAACTAATTAGAGTAACTTGCTGATCCAAACCCATTTTCAGGTTGTGTACAAAAGTAGGAATTATAAATAACTGCTATTTACAGTAACTTTAGCCTAAGTAAAGTATCTCTGTCGCAGTCTAAATAGTAATGGCCATGCAAGTGTGTTAAAAGGCACTCCCAAAACATTTTGAAAATGCTGACAGTATCCATTAGAAATCTTCATCTTGCTTCAGTACTCTTGTAAAAAGTAGCCTGTAAAAAGTTATTTCTCTCTTCTTGACTGGAAACTCATAGAATAGTTAACATTGTACTTTGCTTGTAAGGTTCATGTTTGTAAAAACATGCTGAAGAAAAGTCTCCTCTCTGGTGAGACAGTGGTATACTAAGTTGTGTGAGCTAGAAGTCTGGGCCAAAAGGCTCCTGTCTACTTGCATAAGATGCCTTTACAGGTGATGGTTATGAAAAAGCAGAACTTTGATATGCTACAATACCAACAGAACCAAGTTAGACAAGTTGAGCCATGTCTTAGTGACTCTGAAAACAATGGAGCCAACATCTGTGTTTGTTCCAAGGAAGAAAAAATCCAAAACTTTCTAATGAGTCTTACTGGGTTCAAAATTTCTGCTCTTCAAATGAACACACTGAAAGAATAAAAGCTGGCATTCACCTTTCATGGGTTACAGTAAGTTTATATGTTGAGTTTGGCTTTAGACAGGCACTAACTGAATCTGTGAAGGAACATTTTACTGTACTGTTAAACTTCACATTTTTATTAACTTTAGTAAAATGATAAACCGGGAATAATCTGGGTCAAAAAAAAGGACTCAAAAACGTAATTGCAGGCTCTGACAAGCAAAATGTTTTTAAGTGAAATCAACAGTGGTGTCTAGGGATGGACAGATATACGACTGAAGTTTTCAAGTCAGTTGTGAACCTTTTCTTTGCTATGAAATATCATAGTGCTGCTAGGAACAACACTATAATGGCTGTGTCAGCCAAGAAAAAAAGATGGGATGGAGTCTGATGTGAAGCTGCAAATGCCCTTGGGAGTCCTTGAGGTTTCAGGCCTTCAAGTGCAATGAAATTTCAAATCAGTGTATTGGCTAGTTGTTCATGTAACGCTTTTTAGGTGGTAATTCTCAGCTGTAAACTCTGTTCGTGCTAGCTGGATGTTCAGACTGTGTACATGTGAAAGCAGGTAGAAGTCTAGCATTACCTCTTAGGGTTTAACTATGCTCTTAAAGTTTAATGTGAAAACAGAAGGACGAAAAATCAATTCAGGCTAAGTTTTACTCCTGAGGTACTGTCTTTTGGATTGCCCCAGCATTATGTTGTCTGTGCCTGCCTCTCTTTCATTTTCTTATCTTTGCAAAAGACTCCCTCACTTGTTTTGGGGCTGACTTGACATGTCCGCTAGAGGGAGAAGGAGGTGAACGCATAGAAGAAAATACAGTTCCAGGTGATATGTTGGGGGTAAAGTGGAGAGAGAGAGGATGGCTACATCATAGAACACTGTAAAAATTGCCATTTGTTTTGGTCTAGGAACGTTAGAATTTTTGAAATATGGGTACATGGTCTCCACACTATGTGTTTGAGTCTAATGTGAGAGATTGTGTAGGCTGTGTGTGTGTCTTGGCCATCCAGACATAGCATGTGCAGGAGGTGATAAGCAGCATCTTATTTTCTCTGTGCATGCTCTTCATAGAAGAATGCATGTGTGGGGAACTTCTGGTTGTCTAACAGCCCATCAAAGGCAGCACGGAGAGTGGACTGACACTAAGGGAAGTGGGAGAAAAAGCTTGGTCCTATCAAGATTCTGGCTATGTTACCTTTGAGCTTCCTACTAAATCTGTGTCCACTATATTGCTCCAGCCTGAGGAAAGGGCCTTCACAGTTCTATGCAGAAATCAAGTATCTCATACCAAGTTAGAGCTTGCAAATCAAATCCTGTGTTTTCAAAGCGTTTAATCATTGGAAACTTCACGTGAAAAATACTTCTGCTTCAGCCACTTTAATGTTACATTGTTTAACTAAAGGAGTTGCTACAATTTTTTTCAAGACTATAGAAAAATATCAATAAAATAAATTTTATAAGGTCTAAGCAAGCTTAAATCACTGAAGAAATTGTACTTGGAAGAAATCAGAGTAGAAGCATTTAGAAAATTGCCTTAAAAATGATTTGTGAACCCTTCAGTAGCGTGTGTATTCTAGGTACTATAAACTGCCAAAATCCTGCCAACACCTCATCACGCTTCTGTCTCTTGCATGGTACACACAGTCAGTAGGAGGAGTTGTCTGGGGCTTTACTGAACCTATGCAGATCAGTCAGATAGTGGGTCATGTCAAGATCTAAGAGATACCTTCAAAACTAGTCACAGAACATTTCTGTCTATTACACACAATGCCTAAAAGAAAAGGTTTGAGTCTGTAAGTGGTGCTATAACACCAATCAGTAACAATAAAAATAAAAGCAAGTCTTTTAGAAGTAATGAATATGTTAGAACAAGGAGTTAAAATGAAAATCAGTACGCAAGCCCAACTACAACTGACTCTGCCGGATGCATGCTATAATTTACACTCTCCAGGATTTGTTTACATGTTTATCAGCTTATGTTGATGCATAGTTAAATATGTATACATACACAGAAAAAATTGTGAAAATATACATATATTCATTTAGAACTATAAGGGGGACTTTCATTGTGCAGAATAACCAAGAGAGTCACATGCTGACAATCAAATGCTAAACCCCTGGTTACTGAAAAACTATACAAGAAATCGAAATCTATAGAATTGTGAGGAGTTAGGACCTTTCTTCTGAGTTATATCTGTAAGACAAAAGCTGCGGATGTGGTGAGACTAATGTTGTGTAGGATCTAGGATTTTCACATCTGGGTTTTGTTGCTGAAAACATCTTTCTAGAAATTAAAAAATAAATATTATTTTGGGAGGGCAAGGACATCTTTCTGCACTTCCAGGCTGTCAAAGGAGACAGTGAGCTTGTTACATGCCTAGCTTGCTGATTAAACAATGTTTTTTCACTTTCACTAATATGTTACACTAAAGACCTGCTGAAGTGGAGACTTAAACAGGCCAAATGATGCGAGATGCTCACGGCCCATGAGATATGCAGCCAGGAAGCCAAAGGTTCTAGAAATAAGTATGTTTTTGTGTTAAGCTATAAGCTGGTTTCTGTTACACAGATCTGGCAGGGTTACGATAAAGCTTGAATGCTTTCATTCCTTCATGCCCTCTGAAAATGAAGAAATAATTGGATGGAAGTAGATTTGAATCTATTACCCTTTGAGGAGTACCAGGATTTGTGCATGTGTTTGTTTTACAGTGAGTTCATACCACTAGTCATCTTTCTTCCTGACCATAAATTCTTCTTAGAAGAAAGTATATTACAGGATTTGTTCTGAGCCTCAAGATGCTGGCTGTGAATAGACCATAGCAATTCAGACCTGGCACTGAGGAGTCCTGCTTCTGCCACTTTCTACTTTTGGATCTTCAGGTTTTCCATAATATCAGTAGTAAATAATTTACTGCACAATGTTCAAATGAAGCACCATCATCAATTCCTCCAAAGGAAGAAGATATCTCATGCCATGTATTACTTCTTTCTAGAGCTCTATGAAATCTGCTGCTTTATTCAGGAAAATAGTTATCTATTTCTCAATAGGTTGCATAACCCATTTTACATTTTTGAGGGTTGACTATGTAGGTCTTTGAACTTTGGCTTTTGAAATGCTGAGGGAAGAAAAATTCAAAAAAAGGATTTTGCATGCAGATTAGATAATGTTGATGTGCCATAAACACAATCCATTTGTGCTTAAGAGGTCAAGTGGTAAAAGATATGTATAGTAGCTTGTTTTTTCAGTTGGCACTCAAAGAAGAGATGCTACGCGGCTCCTAATGCACTGAAATTTTGATTTTGGTTAATGCCACTAGGTAGTTCTATGTTAGGACTACTTCCATGCACTCACTCTCACACTTACTAGAGCCTGACTTTGGGAAACATAATTCCCAGTGTCACTTACCTGCCAGGTGTAGTCACCTGCAAGACCTCAAGTAGGTAGAATGATGAATAACAATTTGTAGGAAGTAAGGCAGGAAGAACATGAGAATAATATCCATTTCTTCCCATCTCTGCCTCCACACAAGAGTAAAGAAGCTTGGTAGAGAAACTTGACTACTGAAATGCTTGAGATGAAATAAGTCAAAGTGCTTCTCCCCACTGGCAGCTACAAGATAAGCACTTATTAGCATACAGGCTCAAGAGAAAACTATATGTTTCAATAAGCAAAGGGACAATTATGATCACTTACTCTACACCTTACAGAGTGCTGTCCATAGTATTTCATGGGACAGTTTCTGCACTGATTCACTGTTTTGGAGTGAGATAACTGATTTTTGAAAGACATGCAATCTTCATCTTGCAGATAAACTTGTAACATCAGTGACTACCACCCACTCTCGGTGAGCCCATGGTGCCAATATCCTTCTACAGTCTAATGTTATACCTGCACTGGCCTCTCTAGGTATTCCCAAATTAACTCTAGATTAGGTATTATGGTTACCAGAAATGAACAATCTATAGTAGCATGGAGCTTGGTGTGAAGTCTTTACACCCTGTCAAGAAGCAAGGTAAAGACTGCAGGAAAGCTCTGTGATTGCTATCAGTTGCCACAAGCACCTGGACCTTGATGACCTATGGAAGCTGATGTCACTGATCGCTGGTCTCTTATTAGTAGATTTGGTGGCTATAATTTAAAGGCAAATTTCCTATATCATTGTTGTAATTAACTTAGCAGAAAAATTGGTGGTGGAGGAGGAGATAACACGAAGGTCACATTTGTGATCAAATTTCTATGCTAAGAGCATAAAACGTAAATAAAAATAATTATAAAGAGTTCTCTTTGTCGAAGGGTGGCCAAAGATTAGTTTTGTAGCTCACATAATTTGGTCTAAAGTTACAGAGGTGGAAATAATAGGCAGCTGGTTTCATTTGGGTGTCACACGATACAGCTCTGCAGCCTTTTCCCTGCCACAAATTTAGGCAAGCTTTGCATGAAACAGAAATAATACTTGCACTGTGCTTTTGAAGAGATTGTGGGCCAAGCCAAGAGAACTGGAGTAGAGCAGGAGAGCCAAAGGATAGCACAAACCAGTAATGAAAGCAACATGTGATATCTGGCCAGAGAAAGATGAGAACGGTGATGGGATTTAATGGTTCATTTTGAAATACCCCTTGCAAGGAAAGGAATGTGTTCAGGGATTAGGACAGGGACCTAGGAATCAGGAAAATTAGGTTTTAGTTCTGACTTTCTCACGTCCTATCTGTATGAGCTTCTCTCCGTGCCTCAGTTTCCCAGCCCATGAAAGCGCTCACTTCAAAGCTGTTCTGTGGGCTCCTCCATCGAGGCTCCTCACCACTTTTGGGAACCCCGCTGAAAAGCTGAATGAGAGGATGGCATTATTTTAGTTGACTATTCAATATTTTGTATTTCAGATGAAACTGAAAGCTAAATAGAGTGAGAGTTCTGTATGAGTCCTTGAAGAATTGAGAAGGAAAAAAACCACACCATCTTCATGTTTTACATAGAATTAACTTTCATTGTGCCCTTCCTGAGCACATCTACTTCCAACATCTCTAACAAACACTCAGTAAAGCTCAGTTTCTGCTAACAAGTGCATTGGGAACAGATTGTCTCAGTTCTGTTAAACAGAGATAATGTGGTGCCTGAAGTGAGTGCTGCCATTACTGCTGCACAGTTGTCAGTGCTTTGCTGGTTTTAGAACCTCTCATATTACTGGGGGCTGGTCATTGAGTCTGAAGTGGGGAGAAAGGAAGGAGTGGAGGACAAAGAAAGAGACAAATAATTAAAAGATATTTGCAGTGGTGTAGCAAAGAGACTCCTGTTTTGGATTAAGAACTCTTTTTATGAGAATGATTTTGAGGCGGGTAAGAGAGAAATAAAGAATGGCATCTGGCAAAGAAGCCATTAAGGCCTGACAGTATATGAAGAAGCTTTTCCTTACATGGGAGGAAAAGTGCATATATTTCCCTCACCAGAGAATAGCATCATGTTTTGAAATGAACCTGAGGAATATTTAGAAGGCAGCTTAAGGAATGGGGTTCAAAAACATTTCTTCTGCGAGAAAATCAGTCTCTAAAACCATCTTTATGGCTGCTCGTTATTGCAGCATAGTCAGATTGTGTTTCAAGAGTATTGGAAGTTAATCTGTGTTTCTCCATTAGGAAAGACCATATTCAGATTTCTTTTCCACTGGACTGAGAGTGAGGTTGGGCACACCTTAAAAGCCCTGAAGACCTTGAGGGAAACTTCAGGAAAGAGGAGCTATTTTTGGTCACCAAAATGAAACATTGAGAAATATTCTGTAAGGATTTACATTAGCTTGTTGCAGAGAACTGGAGCTATTTTTTCATATTCAAAGAGTCTGTATTTGTCATCCCAAAGTGCCAGCTATAAAAGAGCTGTGGTGATTAGTTCTTTCCCACCTTTCCTGTGTGAGAGAGTGAGAGCCACAACTCACAACATTTATTTTTTTTTCATAGCCACCATTTAGTTCACTCCGCAGCCGGGAAAGCGGGAGATGTCCCATTCACACAGGCACCACTAGAGGCCACCACAAACCTCAATGAAGAACTAAAAAACCGTCTTGATTTCTAGCAGAGTGCAAATATACAAAGAGAAACCAAAAGTAAGGCTGTAACCTGTGTCCCGTATGGGCCTGTTTCACGTCTTCTGTAATGAAAGAAAATGTTGCTGAGCTTAAAATCAAGCTCATGTATCCATCAGGTTTTTAAACTTTTTTTAAAAGGAAATTTTCACTTGTTAGAAGGAAGTATAAGAAATGTTTTTCATCATCATAGTGATTTTTGTGAGGGTAAGACACATTAACTCTGTTTCATGGGGGGCAAATATTAGGTCCAGAGAGGTTAAGAGATTTGCACAGACTATTAGATATTGTTATTAATTCTTGCTGTAAAAGCATAACCTGCTCTGGGACAGAGATTCTTTATAGCCTTTTTATTCACTAGGCTCAGATATCACATATGTTATACTGAAGAAAATGGACCACAACTTTTAAAAATTCTGTCTTTATTTAACACAGTGAACAGTCTTGCACTGAAGTGCTCTCTTTTCTAGAGCTACTGACACCAGTTTCCCTGAATTTCTTACAAATCACATTCAGCCGTAACACTGCAGCTCCAGGATCAGGAAGCCTATTGTAGCATTTTCAAGGGCTGAATGCAGGAGTTTGGCTCAGCTGGAATAAAGAGCATAGTTAAATAAAAACTAAACAGGAAGAAGATATGTTTGCAGGTTTTTAGATGTTACCAGTGATTGTTTCTTTATCACTCCCTCTCATTCTCCATGATGTTTGACATTTCTAATGAGACATTTTGAACATACAAATCCCTGGCCTTGCAGCTAAGATGACAAAGCCAGGTTGAAGAGTTGATTTAGGAGGTACTTGTGCAATCACAGAGGACATGATGTGGTAGGAAGTACCAAAAGGAGACAATGGCAGGAGTGCCAATGGTAAAATAATTGTCCCTGATTGTAAGACAGGTTAAGTAGTGGACAGAGAAGGAAACTGTTGACTTCAGTGTATTTGGGCTATGTTGTCCATCCCCATAGCTGCTATTGTTGCTGATTCTTCTACCTACTCTTTTGAGGTGGAAAGACCCTTCTCTAAGCTGAGCAATGCTGTCTCATTATTAGGAAGAGGAAGCTTTATATTTGCCAAGCGGATGGCACGGTATAGGAAAGGCAGTGGCTTATATCAGGTAATATTATGTGCAAGAGGACTGTACTAATTCAAAACCTTTCATTCGGTCAGCCATGCCTGAAGTGAAGAGTCTGGCATTTGGTAACCGGGTATTTTAGACCTAATGGGCAGATTACATGGAGATTCACACTAATGGGGTAGTATTTTTTTCTAAGTCAGTAACGAGATAGGAACCAGGGCTGGTGCTGCAAATGTTTTCTTCTTTTCATGGTGGAAGAAGTGGGAAGTGTGGAGCTTGATGTTTCTTACTGGTTTTTCTGCCTGTATTTCTCAGGTTTCTGTATTATGCCTCTTATAATTGTAAAAATATATATTAAAATCCAACTAACATATCACAGGTTTAAATGTTCCATCTCAGGAGAGAGAAAAGAATTGTAATCCTTTCCATAGCATACAGCAATGGAGATCTGCTAGATACTTCATGATATATTTGTTTTCTTTTCTTTGATTGCATATGGGGGATTATCAGATCTGCTCTGGTAAATCCTCAGCTCTCTTGGGATTTTTTGCATGCTAGATAAAACCAACCAATTTTGTGTGCGTGTTCTGCTTTTCTCCTTTGAGCCTCTATTTCTTTACATTTAACAAAGGTTTTGTTTGGACTGTAACAGATTCTTTTTGCCTGAATAAGGATATTTTTATCCTGCAAATAAATATACAAGCCCTTACCACACATGTTTTTATAAAGGGCTAAAGTGGTACATATCACGGAAATAGACTCTGTATGCTGTCACTGCCTTGTGCCCCTCTGTGTTCCTGCTGAAGGGGAGTGCTATCGACTGTGGCATCTACCTAGGGCTGCTGCTCGTGGCTCCTTGACCTTCATAAATCACGTCAATCACATAAAGCCAGCAGGATTCTCCAGTGACCTCTGAAGTGCTGGAAATACCAACAAGGTAATGTAATTTTCTCTCTTTCCCAACTGTACCTCCTCACATAACTTGTTAGCTGTTCTCCTTAGGCATTCAGTTGCTCTGTTGGTGTGCACAGCCACCCAAAAAAGGTGAAAAACAGAGGTAATATTTTCAAATGTGTTTTGGGGAAAGGTCTTTTTAAAGTAGATATTCACAAACTCCCAGTGCATTCAGTGGGAATTACATACCTAAAAATGTAATGTGGGGTTTTAAAAGCCTTTTAAAAGAACAACCTGTCCACAGAAGCACCTTAGGTGCACTGATTCTCTAAATGTTAGGCTCTGTAGGTCTGCATTCATCTTGCCTAACTTGAGGTACACAATTGATGCATTTCAGTCTGCCTCCCTGGGGTTCAGATTAGAGAAATTAAAAAGAAACTTCCTAATCTTGTAAAGCCCTCCGATTACTACCCACTGCTGGTTTTTCAGGTTGGCAGGGATGAAACTATTACAAGAAGTGCAAGGGCAATGAAGAGTGACTTCAGGGCCCTGGGACGGCTGGTTAAGGGGTCTGGAGTGCAAGTAGTGTTTGCCTCCATACCTCCTGCAAGGATGGGTGAAGAGATAAGCAGGAAGAGTTTACAGATTAATGAATGGCTACGTAACTGGTGTCAAAGGCAGGGCTTTGGGTTCTTTGATCATGGGCTGCTATATGAGACACCTGGCCTGGTGACAGGTGGAATGCATTTGTCCCAGAGGGGGAGAAGGCTTTTGGGGCAGGAGTTAGCAGGGCTCATTGAGAGGGCTTTAAACTAGATGTGAAGGGGGAAGGGGAGAGAACTGGGTCTGTTAGGGACGAGCCCAAGAGCTATATGCTAGGGCCTGAAGGAAGGTGGTCTAAGGAGGATTTTCGATCATTGAAGTGAAGGGATAGATGTTTAGACCCTGACCACAAGGCCTCCTGCCTCCCAGGGGTCCCACAAGTGCACTCTGCTTGCTATCTGAAATGCCTGTACACCAATGCACGCAGTATGGGGAATAAACAGGAGGAGTTAGAGGTCTGTGTGCGGTCTAAAGGTTATGACCTGGTGGCAATTACAGAGACATGGTGGGACAGCTCACATGACTGGAATGTGGTCATGGATGGCTATGTCATTTTTAGGAAAGATTGGTCAGTGAAGCGAGATGGTGGAGTTGCTCTCTATGTGAGGGAGCAACTTGAATGTATTGAGTTTTCTCCAGGGACTGATGAGGGGCAAGTTGAAAGTCTGTGGGTAAGAATTAAGGGGCAGGCAGGCATGGGTGATACAGTTGTGGGGGTCTATTACAGACCTCCTGATCAGGATGAGGGAGTTGATGAGGCTTTCTACAGGCAGCTGAAAGCAGCCTCGCAACTACAGGCCTTGGTCCTCATGGGGGATTTTAACTACCCTGATATCTGCTGGAAGACTTACACAGCCAGCCATTCACAGTCTAGGAGGTTCCTCCAGTGCATTGATGATAACTACTTAATGCAAATGGCGGATAAGACGACTAGGAGAGGAGCGCTGCTGGATCTTGTACTCACCAACAAGGAGGGTCTTGTTGAAGCAGTGATGGTCGATGGCAGCCTTGGCTGCAGTGATCATGAGATGGTGGAGTTCAGGATCCTGTGTGGGAGGAATAGAGTACCCAGCAAGACCAGAACCCTGGACTTCCGCAGAGCCAACTCAATCAATTGTCAAGGGAAGTCCCATGGGACAGGGTGCTAGATGGTAAAGGGGCTCAAGATAGTTGGTCAACATTCAAGGACCACTTCTTGCAAGCTCAGGATCAGAGCGTCCCAATGGGTATGAAATCGAGTAAGGGAGCTAGGAGACCAGCATGGTTAAACAAGGAACTGCTGGGCAAACTCAGGTGGAAAAAAAGAATGTATGGATCATGGAAAGAGGGGCTAGTCACTTGGGAGGAATATAGGACAGTTGTCAGAGGATGTAGAGAGGCAATTAGGAAAGCTAAGGCCTCCTTGGAACTTAACCTTGCAAGTCAGGTCAAGGACAATAGAAAGGGCTTTTTCAAATACATAGCTAATAAACCAAACACTAGAAGCAATATAGGCCCACTGATTAATGAGGTGGGTGTCCTAGAGACAGAGGATATAAAGAAGGCAGAGGTGCTGAATGCCTTCTTTGCCTCTGTCTTTACTCCTGCAGGCTTTCCCCAGGAGCCCCTGATCCCTGTAGCCCCAGAAGAAGTCAGGATAAAGGAGGAGTTTGCCTTGGTAGATGAGGATTGGGTTAGGGATCAGTTGAGCAATCTGGATATCCATAAATCGATGGGACCAGATGGAATGCACCCAAGGGTGCTGAGGGAGCTGGCAGAGGTCATTGCTAGGCCACTCTCCATCATCTTCGGTAAGTCATGGGCAACTGGAGAGGTGCCTGAGGACTGGAGGATAGCAAATGTCACTCCAATCTATAAGAAGGGCAAGAAGGAGGACCTGGATAACTATAGACCGGTCAGCCTCACCTCCATCCCTGGAAAGGTGATGGAACAGCTTGTTCTTGGCGCTATCTCTAGGCATATCAAGGATGAGGGGGTCATTAAGAGCAGTCAACATGGTTTTACCAAGGGTAAGTCATGTTTGACCAACCTTATTGCCTTCTATGAGGAAATAACTAGGTGGACAGATGATGGTAGAGCGGTAGATGTGGTTTATCTTGATTTCAGTAAAGCATTTGACACTGTCTCCCACAGCATCCTTGTAGATAAGCTGATAAAGTATGGGTTTGGTGATCAGGTAGTGAGGTGGATTGTGAACTGGCTGAAGGAAAGAAGCCAGAGAGTTGTGATCAATGGGACGGAGTCTAGTTGGAGGCCTGTGACTAGTGGAGTCCCTCAGGGGTCGGTACTGGGACCGGTGTTGTTCAATATCTTCCTCAACGACCTGGATGAGGGTACAGAATGTATCCTCAGCAAGTTTGCTGATGACACCAAACTAGGAGGAGTGGCTGACACACCAGAGGGTTGTGCTGCCATTCAACGAGACCTTGATAGGCTGGAGAGTTGGGCAGGGAGAAACTTAATGAAATTCAACAAGGGCAAGTGTAGAGTTTTGCATCTGGGGAAGAACAACCCCATGTGCCAGTACAGGTTGGGGGCTGACCTGCTGGAGAGCAGTGTAGGGGAAAGGGACCTGGGGGTCCTGGTGGACAGCAGGATGACCATGAGCCAGCAATGTGCCCTTGTGGCCAAGAAGGCCAATGGCATCCTGGGGCGTATTAGAAAGGGGGTGGTTAGTAGGTCAAGAGAGGTTCTCCTTCCCCTCTATTCTGCACTGGTGAGGCCACATCTGGAGTATTGTGTCCAGTTCTGGGCCCCCCAGTTCAAGAAGGACAGGGAACTACTTGAGGGAGTCCAGCGCAGAGCCACAAAGATGATGAAGGGAGTGGAACATCTCCCTTATGAGGAAAGGCTGAGGGAGCTGGGTCTCTTTAGCTTGGAGGAGACTGAGGGGTGACCTCATTAATGTTTATAACTATGTAAAGGGTGAGTGTCATGAGGATGGAGCCAGGCTCTTCTCAGTGACATCCAATGATAGGACAAGGGTCAATGGGTGCAAGCTGGAACATAGGAGGTTCCACATAAATGTGAGGAAGAATTTCTTCACAGTGAGGGTAACAGAACACTGGAACAGGCTGCCCAGAGAGGTTGTGGAGTCTCCTTCTCTGGAGGCATTGAAAACCCACCTGGACATGTTCCTGTGTGACCTGACCTAGGTATTCCTGCTCTGGCAGGGGGATTGGACTAGATGATCTTTTGGGGTCCCTTCCAATCCCTAACATTCTGTGATTCTGTGATTCAGTTAGGAACATAATTTTCCTAAGTCTCCCCTGTAGTCACTAGAGAGAAATAAGCTGCTCATACCACTAAGATCTCAATTGCTGTCAATATCTCGTTACCTCCTAGGATACTCAGGGTAATTCTAGTTAAGTGCCTAAAATTAGTTAATAGGGAGCTGGGGACTACCTGTCTGTCAATCACTTTTAAGACTGCAAGGCAGATGTTTTTGAAAGGTAACTTGTTAACTTGAAAACGTTTTCCTTATGCCAGAGGTCAGAATGAATATTTTCTTTTTCCCTTTTCTTTTTTTTTTTGTTTGTTTTTTTTTGTTTAGCTAAGGAAGAAGCATCTGAGACTCTTCTTACAGCAGATACTCAGCCCTGCATTAGAAAACTACAATATTAAAAAAGGTTTTGGTAGTAGTTTGGTCACTGATGTGGAATTATGACTATGGTGTTTTGAAAAGGATGGGCTCCACACCAAGGAGCTGTGACACTATATGCTGTTCTTTGTTCGTCTTGCCTGCCTTTGCTTTCCCAGCAGGTGTTACACACTTGTGTAACTTGTGCAACTGTAAGTATATATTTTTGACCATTTATTTCTGGAAAATCATTTCAAGAGGTTGCAGAATTTGTACCTTTAGAAAAGTTTCTGAACAGCAGCCAGTGAAACATCAGGCCATGTCATGGAGTCCCAGGTGGGTTGCTGAATGGATTGACCTATTATTTGGGGGGAAAAAAAAGGATCTTCCATGAACTGTGTAAAAATACTTTCCTATGGAATCCAAAGGGTACAAAGTAAGATGGTCTTTTGGGTCAGATGTCCTTTTCTTTCCCTTTCTGTTTCTCAGTGTCTCTACTACTGTTAGACCCCTTTGCAGACACAAACACAGAAACTAATTGGCAGTCACTACTGGATTAAAAAAAGTCATCTCAAGAAACAGTCTGGCTGATGTTTCAGAATGGATGGTAGATGGTAGACACAAAATAAGTCAAATATGAATAGTGTGGTTTCTTTCTTGATTTTTCTTTTCTGCATATGATCTGCTTGCACACCAAGTCATTATTATTGGAGACTCAAGAAATGGTTGTACAATAATTTACATAATAAATCCTGGCACTTAATCTGCAGTACTTACAAACATATGTTCTAGTGGGCTGAGGTTCATTGGGTGTTGCTCTTTCTCACCCACTGCTGTTACAGGTTTTAAATACTGCACTTAGTTAGACTGGAACCATTCTTGCTCTGAGTTAATGGTATAGAAATGTAAAGGCATTTGAAATGTTCCCTCAAAGGCTTGTTTTCAGTTCATAAGAAAAGTATGAACAAATCAGTGGCATGAGGAACTGTAAACCTGAAAGTTAAACTAACAGAGGTATTGTACTGCCCTACAGTGAAGAGAAGAACATGCACCTCTGAACTGCTTCATACCAGAGATTTTGCATGACCACAAATTTGAGATCTGCTGGACCCTGCTTGTTCTGACAGTGGTGTTTTTAGCCAAGTGAAGGCAACACATTTATTCCTACACCTTAAGGATTCAATGCAGTAGCAGCAGATTCATTCCTGGGATGATCCCAGTGACATCTGCAGAGCTACAATGGGTGCAAGGTCTGTTCTGGAGAGCAAGTAGAAAAGAAGCACATAAAACTTTCTTCCACTGGCTAAGGACCTTCGCAGACCGTTAAAATTCTTAAGTTCAGGCATGGCTTCAAGATCAGATTGCTTTACATAGGACACAATTGTGTGGTAGGATCAGTTGCTCTTATATGAGATTCCGCTCTGTTACATGGAGTGGTACATGGGCACAAGAATTTGCAGGTAAAGAATATCCTGCAGCACTATGCACTTGGGCTTTTAATAAATGAATGTGTATTCCTTATCATGTTTTGAAAAATTATACTGCTATGAGACAGGGTAGACTGAATTCCTTATCTGTATAACATTTCTAGAAGCCACAAGCGTTATTCCAGTGTAACTCTCCCACATAGCAAGACCTGTATTATCAGTTTTGAAAACAGCCCACACTTATGAATAGTGATGCACAAAATACTCTGCAGGATCAAGTTAACTTTGAGCGGAGCAGGATTAGAATTGTGTAAGCTGCATATTGGTGATTACAGATGTTGAGGAGCTAATTAAAGGTTAAGTTGTGAGTTCCTTAATTAGCTGTTAATCAATGCATCAAAGTATGTAGAACTGTTGCCTGGCAACTACAGGAAACCTATGGAAGGGTTAGGGAGTGTGTTCTTTACCACTCGCCCCCAGCAGCAGGGTCTTGAGCTGTGAGTGGGGAGAAAGGGGGCTTTGGAGTTCTCCGCCTGGGTTCTCATCTGATATTTTTGATCTAAATTTATTTTCTCCATACTTATTCAACCTTTGTATTTTTGTTTGCTTTTTTTTTTTTAATGTAAAAAAGGAAAAAAAAAGGTAACTTCCCTATTCTAGGGTTTGTGATTCTCTCTCCAGTGAGATGAGGGGGGTTTCAATTTCACATGGATCTCCAAGGCTATGAACAGAACAGTGCTTCTGCCCTTCATACCTGTGACCCTGTGTTATTTCTTCGACCCCTGTTTCTCAGAGCAGCAGAGGCTTTAGCATCCTGATTGCCTGCTTACTTTTAGTCTGAGGTATCTGTTTCCTTATTTGTCTCCTGTATCACATGGATTTATGTCTCTTTGGCCTCTTGCCATTTGAGGGAGGACACTTGTTTTGGTGGACTCTGTCCATCCAAGCTAGGATTTCTCTGGGCAAGGTGTGCCAGCTACTCTTAGTATTTATAAAGTAGGAATTGCTCAGGGTTGTCTCCTTGCTGTCCTTTATCTTGTCCTTCTGGCCTTTGACTGCTTTCAGTGTTTGACTCATATCTTGTCTTTGTGAATAATAGAGTTCTGGACTACATTCACTAATGAGTGTGACCTATTCTTCTGGTTTTATGCCCAACTTTTACAGGATGTCACTTTCAATTACAGTGTTGACTTCCTCAAAACATTTAAAACCTCAGAACATTAAAGAATGGATTTGCTCTCCTACCAAAAAATAATGTAAGCAGTTAATTAAACTAAAATTCACATTTTTCTAAGTCATGATGATTTGCTTCAGTCCTTTAGTCGACTCTTTTGTTGTTGTCTTTCTTCCCTACTCAAGAAGAGGTAGGGAAAAGGCTTCTTAAAAAATGTTGAAGGTTGCCAACATGTTCAGACTCTCAAAACTTTTATCAGCCATGCTAATAGAAATATTACAATGTCATGCAAATGTGAATTAGTTGGCAGAACATCTTGTTGCAGACAGGGAAAAAAAAAAACCCTGCATACTAAGTGGCATATTTATACTTTTCAGGGGCCTACTTATTGGTTAAAATGGAACACATGTAGCTGTACTTTGTAAAAATAATGAAATCAAGGGTACAAAATAACTAGGTTTCTCCAGTTTTCAAATGCTCTTGCAGATCAACAAATTGAAAAGGTTTTTCAGGATTCTCTTGTGGCTTTATGCACGAAAGATGAAATCATTCAAAGAACAGGGTTACAGATACCATCTGATATACAGATCATAATAATGCACTCTATGTTAAGAAAATAAGACCAGTACAGAAACAGTCTTGAGTGCGGTTTAGCATCCATTGTTCCCTATAAAATTGATTGACAATTCTTTTTCAACTGTGTAATTTTTAAAAGAGCTACAGGAATTGTTCAGACCAACCTCATTTATATTTTGAAATAAAGCTTTGTGTGCTTTTATTCATCATGGCAAGCATAGAAAAAATACCAGCACTTATCTGATCCTGGCTTTACATAATGCAGCACTAGTCAACAAAGTTTTACCTGCATTCCTCCTGTAGGTTACTGGGTCAAATGCTGGAAGTCATTACCATTTCATGGCTGCTTGGTATCTTGTTTTAAATGAAGCTGGAGAACTCAGCTTAGCTCCTGACAGGCCAGTAGAGTGGTATCAGAGATACGTAGGCTGTTTTGAACAAAATGAGAACAAACTCAAAAAACTGAGCTAAACCCCAGCTTTAGGCTATGGTCCAGCAATGAGTTCCATTGATGTTTCCATGGAGCTCAGTGCAGGATAAGGCACAGTTGTTTTTATAAAAATATTCTCATGAGGTCACAGTGTTTCTTGTCTAACTGGGAGCATGGGAGGAAGAACAGTCATTTTGTGTTATTTTGGCACATCTTCCACTCCTTTCACTAGGGCACAGAATAGAGGCAGGAGCAAAAGGCAGATATATTGAAATATATTGATTCTTTCTTTTTTTCTTTCTTTTTTTTTTTTTTTTTAAACCCAAAAGAAGTTCAGACTTGCAGTAAGTTGTGAAGAAAGGACTGAAGCAATGGGCTGAGATGTTTCTTTGGAGGAAGACTGACTTGTCTCTTTTAGTTTCTTTTTTTTCTTTCTTGAGAATTATAGATTAAAGGTATCCCCAGACAGAAGTCTGGATCAGAATAGTCCTAAGTGATGGATTCTGCTGCACAAACCTAGTTCCCGATTTTGTAGGTGTACTTTAGCTCTGCAACTGCCAATCAGTGTCTCCGATCTGAACATCTGCAGCTGTGGGAGCTATATCATACATTCCTAATTTGATTTCAAGTGACATGCTTATCATGGCAGAAAGGAAGGAGAGGCATCTTGAAAGAGGAACTTTTTCTTATGCTTACGCTCAACCTGAAACATATGGCAAAACACTTCCAGAATTCTGCTACCCTTTCTCTCCAAAAGGCTGGCAAAGCATTAATTAAATTAAACTGCATTCTAAAAGTTCATACAAACTTCGCTCTTTTCACGAACCTAGTGAACAGCTTTTGAGTGGGGAATGATGCTGCACCAGTTCTTGAGAGGAGGGATGTTATGTACAGCCAGCTATAATGCTGGGTTTCTGCAATTGACAGCTACAGTTACTGGTTGGGGTGGGAGCTGGTTCCTGGCCCTGAAAAGGAAAACAAAAGATCCTGTGTACACTGGCTTCTAACGCTGATGCCATTCAATTACTGCACAGACTACTGGGCACGGTAGTGTAACTCCTCCCTGCTTAGAGACATCTACATGGTGCATGTCACCCGCTTATACAAACTCCTCCAGCAGGGAATGGGGCCATGAGTGCTCCCCCCCACTCTTCAAGTGAGGTTTAGTCAACTAAGGTCCACACAGCTGTAGCCTGGTGATCTGAATTACCTTGCTTCATCTGTGTGCATCTCACTTTGCAAAGGGATAAATCCTTCAAAAAGTGTAGTGGGATATTATATTTTTATCAGGAAGTTGCCTGCAGTAACTATATGGTTTGGTTCAAAATGATTTTCAGCTTTCTGGGAGCCTATTTTTCTTTTTTTTTCATGTTCTGATTATAGCAGGGATTGTCCATGCAGCTGTGTGGTATACTTCTTTCCCCATGTCCCTGACATGCAGGTTTTCAGGTACTTTCTAGGCATATGCAATTCATACTAGCACTCCATTATGATGCTAATGTTTAAGACTGCTCTCTTGGTCTCCCCAGCTTAGATCTTTAATTCAGCATTCAATATGCTCTGATTTTCTTTCTTTCAAGCAACAGTATTTCCCATTTTACCTTCCCTGCAAAAGAGTTAAACTTAATCCACAGTCAGCATCCTTGAATACTTGCCTGTAACTTGAAATCTGAATCTAGAGCTGCTTTTTCTTTCAAGGCCAGTGAGTAAACTGAATAAGTTACTTAAGGTTTGCATTTGGTTAGTGCCATGTATACACAGAGAAGCATCTCCATCTGTGCCCTTTTGTGTTTTGAGCCGCACTGTGTATCCACTGCACAGAGTTGCAGATGTTACTAGATTCTTTTTTTGGTTCTGCAGAAATACGTGCCAATGAGACAATGCTGAGCTGTGGAAATTAAAAATGCAGATCTCACCTGAATTATGAAGGTTTATGCACTTAATGTTTGACAAAACAGTAAAAAGAATAACAAGAAATACTTTAATAATATCTAACTGCCTTGTATAAATAACTCAGAGCTGCGTGTTGGAAACAGACCCATCGAATCAGGTAACATTAAAAAGTCAACAGTGAAAGAAGATATTTTTACTGTATATTTTAGATTTACCATTTTAAGACATGTTCAGGCATTTCTGTGACACATGCTATTTATCCCACTATGTTCACTAATTAGAATAAGCATCTAAGAAAATTTAGCTTACTTTCTTGTCTTTTTAGCTTGTTGTACAAGTGTCTTGTGGAACCTCAAAGGGCAAATAGTACTTTTGTAATTTTTTAAATACTTTTAAAAAAATTTAATCCCTCCCTGCCCCCAATTTAGAGGACAGTCAGTGTTAGCCTGGGTGTTTCTGTTTCAGTCTGGAAAAGGTAAAGCGCATATAGAAAACAAGTAGTTATCCTAATACCAGAGGCAGGAAAGTTGCAGAGATGTCACAACTTCTATGATGACCTGGTGAGTTTTGCTTGTTTGTGTTACTGTTATCATTGCTCCTCTGGTGATGGGTATTTTGCGAAGCAGCCTGTTAGATACATTAAGGGTGGCTGAATAGCAGATGTGGGAGGTTTTGCAATTTTAGGGCAACCAGAGCAGCTCTGCATCAACTCTGCTCTTACACTACAAATTGAGGGAAAGAAATCTTTATCTCCAGAAATCCTTAACCTGTCCCTGTTTACTCAGCCTGTCAGTAACATTTGGTACTGTAATGTGTACAAAAGCCTATTTGTCTTTTCCTAGCATCATAATGTATCAGAAGAAAATAAATCCTGAGTACTGCTGAGTTTCACCTCCATTCATCACCTACCCTTGTGTGGGTGGGAGGAACAGGACCAGTTAAAAGTCCTCCAGGGAGAATTATGTTCCTTTGTGTCAGAGGAAGCTCTTTTCCTCCTTCAGGGTCTCTCTGAGCAGTTTGAAACAGACAGAAGCCGCCACTTTGGCTAATGTTGCTCTCCCTTTCTTCTACAGCTGAGACCCTGCCACAAGCTCTTCATTTTAATTTCTCCACTGGTAAAATATTGCTAATAAAACATTATCACAGCAACCAGAGGAAGAAAGAATAAAACAGACAATTCTGTCTTTTTTTTCTCCCCCAGTCTTTCGTTATCTGATGTTTTTCTTCGGTTTGTAGTGTCTAGTTGCAAGTAATTGAGTGAAAGAAAGCCAAATCGTCATGGTATTGGAGACTGAGAACATGGACAAAGTTAACATTAAGGCTGAATATCTCACTAAAAGTTCCAGGGTATACTTTTCCTTTAAATTCTATGATTTCAAGTCTCTCTTCCTTTTTTTTTTTTATTGAGCATCGTTCAATATATTTTATGGTTGGTGTCAGACATGCTGATGAGCTGTATTACGTGAAGATTTCTTTCACCTCTTTGCCTCCTAATTCAAGTCTCTCTAAGCTATCTTTTGCAGGTGTTCTGATTTTAAAAATGCTCAAAAGTTTATGCCTGTTAGGGCTGGCAGGAGTCTTGATTTGGTTTTGGTCTGCAGAATATTTGATGAAGGGTGGAGGAAACAGTGAAAAAGAAGGGAAAGACATCAATCTGTGCCCAGCAGCGCTGCATGCTGTGCATTAACAAAGGAAGCAAGTGAGTCTTAGAACAGGGATTTCACATGATCAAGAGTGTGGAAAAACATCGTGCAAGATTTTAAGCTTCCTTCATCACTAACAATTACAGTTCTGCGTTGTATTTTCAGCCATAGTACGAAATCAAAGGTTCTTTAAGTAACTGTTAGGACAGTTTCCTCTTTTTCTGAAGTATTTGTTCATCCACCAACTCCAAATATAGTTGCTCACATTTTAAGTTGTTCAGTTTTCTAACAAGCTTAAGTTTAAAACAAGTGACTGAAAGCATAATTACTGAGAATATTCTAAATTCAGAGAGTTTGGTGTCTGGAAAAAAACCAGCTTGTTTCAAACCATATTTAGAAGCTGAAGAAGAAGTTGTCTGAGACCCTCTTATCTGATGCTGCTACAGGACTCTGGAAACAGCTCCAAGGTGAGGTGATGTCCTGTTGGAAAACTTTGGTGCACTTGGAGCAAATCCCTGGAGTCCAGGCCACTTGACAAGGACACTGTAGTCACCACCCAAGTAGTACAGACTGTGGGAAAAGACAACTTCTGCTTGGCCAGAACAAACCCCTTGTATGCCAAAGGGCAGGAGATGAAAAGCAGAAATAGAGAATTGCAGATGGGAATAACATCTAAGACTTTACATCATTTGTCTCACCTTGACTTGTGGTCTGTTACAGGATATATTATTCTTGATGGCATTCCAGATCAGTTAAAATGAAGATAGTGCAACAGCTTCATCTAAACTTAAAACTGGAGCATTTTCACATAGCTAACATTAAAAATGTACTGTGTGTTTCATACTACTATTATTTTGTATTATGCTATTTATTTTATGTTCCCGCATTTCCTGGTACTTAAAATACTTTGGAATAACTGCCAGCACATAATTACATGGTTTTGTTTGTCAAGAAGAATAGTTGTGACTATGGCATTTAGGATTTTGGAAGCTGGGATACTATCAGAGAAAGTTTGGATTGCAAAAATGCTGAATAATAACAAAATGAATATTCATCTATAAATAATCTTGCTAGGCTTCAGAATTCCACAGTGGTGAGATAAATAACATAACAGCCTTCTTCAGTTTGGATATGCTCTGTGTTTAGAAAGTTATTTTGGTAAATATAGACCCTAGAAACTTGACTTTTTAAATAAAATCTTAGGACCTGAAGCAACTCTGTGGCAATGGGCATATGCCAGTGCTGTGCCCTTCTGACAGTGGGCATTGCCAATTAAAAGAAGTGTGAATAGAGATTGAACATCACCATCTGATAATGCTGTGAGCTCCATATATGCATGGTCAATTGCTGTAGCTCTGTGGCTGACCCTGCTGATGGATAGTCACACCAAATTCTACTCAAACCCATAAGTTTTCACTGATCTTTCAAAGTGTCGTGCTCATTCCCAAATGGGATTTTGTTTTAACTTCTCCATTGTTCACAGAAGGACTTGGCGAGATGGAGAGCTTGCTGTTGCCTTGCTGGCTGGGAAAATGGCTCAGGATAGGCCTAGTGGTTGCAGATACGTATAAGTTGCTGTCAAATGTAACACACATGCCTAGCATCCTCAGCATGCAATACAAAGTCAAGCTCTACCTTTGTGGTTAACATTCCTAATCACATCAGCTCTGAGGCTGGGACTGTGGTTTCCCATCTTACAACTCAGAAAAATACAGAAGATAACAGAAACGAGGTAGCCAAACTAGCAGAAGACAGAGGCCTTGGAGTTCTCATCTCCAACCTGGTGCTCGGTATCCCAACCCTTCACACTACTATATGTCACAGGAAAGCATGTTTGGTGCTCTGAAATATGGGGGTTTTTTTGGAATATATTTTATAACTTCAAGAAAGACATCTGGACTTTTTTGACTCTTCCAAGCAAAAGGGTGAATCAGATGTACAGACAGACACACACAAATTGCTTGGTAATCCAACAAGAAAGCTCTTCTTTTGTCCCAGTTGATGAATGCTCTTGATGCCAAGACTGAGTCATTTCCTGACTACAACCTGCGGCTTCTCATGATCTCAGTGGGTTTTGGGAGATGAGGAAAAGCACAGTATCAGAGTCTAAACCTGAAGCATGGTACTGAGAGAAGACTTTTGTAGACTGAAATAGTCTAGTTTCTGTGAATGTGGCCCCAAGGAAAGAACATTAAAAAAGACATTTCTGGAAGGTTCCCAGGAAGTTACCACGTTTTTAACTCAATCTCATGTCGTTTTTTGGAGGGTGCTTGTTTCTGATGGACTTTGGTGGTTAACTTACTCCTAAACAATGAACTCCACAAGTAAATATTGCTGACTAGAGCCAGATTTATAGAAGTATTTCAGGTGGTCTTAGATACTCAAGCCCTGGAGGAAACGCAGGAGAGAAAAAAGTGTATGCATGATGATGATGCATATTAAAGGGGAAAAAATAATACTGGAGTAGTTAGAGTTTTATTTCTTCTTTATTTTTTTTTTTTTTTTTTCCTCTTCAAAAAACCAGTAGACAAACAAGGTGAGATTTCAATTTGATACTCCCACAAGTACCTTTATCTGATGTTCAGGAGTCTTCATGACTTTTAGCTAAGCTGTTCCATATATACACCTATTGATCATGTAAATATAATGATATCTCTTTTCCACAAGTCACTATATTAGCTTCTGGTCCAACCATCACATCACTTTTAGGCACGTTGTTCTGAAATCCTGAAATTGACACCAGAGACCTTTCCAGCTGTAAAGAGTTTTGTTGGCATCAACCAATTCCGGTTGGATATTTCCCATAATTCAAACTCTCAGCTGCTTGTGGCTGGTTGAAGTAGTTGTTTCTAGCTATTGTACAGTTATCTTTGTTATTTTACATGAGGATTAAACATATGGTAAAGTAGTTACTTAAGGATGTGAACCAGAATGAAAGATACTGATGAGCCAGCACCTGACCTCAGCACTGCCTTTGCTCAGATTCTGGGCAAGTTTTGGCTCAGATGTGCACTGAGCAGTTTGACATATCTGTAAATGAATTGTTATCACGTTGCTCTTCCATCTAGCCTGGGCACTTCTTGAAAAGGAATTGTGGCACAGAAGGAGATTTGCAGATGTTTTTATCTTGGCTCATTTTATGACTTGTACTCTGTGTTAGTAGCTCTGTTATGACTTGTGTAAAGAGAACGCAAATTTATTATTACATTTTGTAGGAATGACAACACTCTGTTCAAAAGTGTCTCAGCTTACCACTGTTTTAAACATTTTGCCATTGATGCTCAAGTGGCAAGGGAGAGGAAGTACTTCTCTTGAAGTATGCTTCAAGAGAAGTATAACTCAGTACATTTCTACTATTCTCAAGTCTATACAGCCCTTAAACATTTTTTCTTTTTTTCACAGGATGACTGCATCAGTTTTATTTTTCTGGAATCTATTGATCCCAATTCCTTGCATTTAACCTTATCTAAATTCTATTCACTTGCTTCCCTTTGGCCATTAAAGTGATCTATTTTGTTCTTTTAAACTACTAACAGCTCCTTCCACTCATTAGAGACCCTGCTGTGTAACAGGTCCTCCTAGTGTCTCTTTTGTTATGACCACAAGGAAGATGATTGTTCTGTGACTTTCTCTTTACATATCTGTCACGGAACAACTTTATTTTCCAAACTCAGTGGGATTCTGAGAGATTCAGAGAAATTACAAAGAAGGGACTTTATTTTTCATCCAGTCTGTGGTACTGGGCTTTTGAGATTATTCTTCATCCACTATAATTTCAGAGGCTGAGATTTGTCCTTTAGCACCTATTTCCAGGGTTGCATTGTTGTTCATCACATTCTCCCCTTTTTTATTTTCAAACTTTTGTTCCATTTTGAACCTTTCTTTTATTTTTCAGCTCTTCTTCACCCTAGGCCTATCTTTCCGGATCTGTATTTTGCCAGATCTGCTTTGAACTCCTCTGCTATTCTATTGAGAGGGGTATTTATCTTGCATAATTCCCTAACCTGGTACAGTCGACAGACTGCTACCTGCTACTGATCTTCCAGACAAGAGGAGAGAAAGCTGCATCCCATAGTCTAAGGGGGATGAAGAAAGACTTCAAGGCCTTGGGACAGTTGGTGAAAGAGTCTGGGGCGCAGGTTATTTTCTCTTCCCTCCTTCCATTTTCAGGTGATGACATGGGATGGAATAGGAGGATTCATTCTATAAATGCCTGGCTACGAGACTGGTGCTACAGGCAGGGCTTTGGGTTCTTTGTTAATGGCTGGTTTTATAAAACAAGGGTGAAATCGGCGTGCTCAGCTCGCTCTCTGAAATGCCTGTACACCAATGCACGCAGCATGGGGAATAAACAGGAGGAGTTAGAAATCCGTGTTTGTTCAGGGGGTTATGATCTAGTGGCGATTGCAGAGACTTGGTGGGACAGCTTGCATGACTGGAATGTGGTCATGGATGGCTATGTCTTTTTCCGGAAAGATAGGCCAACAAGGTCAGGTGGTGGAGTTGCTCTTTACATGAGTGAGCAACTAGGGTGTGTTGAGTTCTGTCCAGGGGCGGATCAGGAGCGAGTTGAGAGCTTGTGGGTGTGAATTAAGGGGCAGGCTGGCATGGGTGATACTGTTGTGGGTGTCTATTACAGGCCACCGGATCAGGAGGAGGAGGAGGCTGATGAGGCCTTCTACAGGCAGCTGATAGCGGTCTCGCAGTTGCAGGCCCTGGTCATGGGTGACTTTAACTACCCTGATACTTGCTGGAAGGCTTACTCAGCCAGCCATCCACAGTCCAGGAGGTTCCTTCAGTGAGTTCATGATAACTTCCTGATGCAAATGGTGGATGAGCCAATTAGGAGAGGAGCGTTGCTGGATCTTATTCTCACAAACAAGGAGGGTCTGGTTGAAGCACTGAAGGTTGAGAATAGCCTTGGTTGCAGTGACCATGAGATGGTGGAGTTCAGGATCTTGTGTGGCAGGAATAGAATACCTAGCAGAACCACAACCCTGGACTTCAGTAGGGCCAACTTTGGCCTTTTCAAGCAATTGCTAGGGGAAATCCCATGGGACAGGGTACTTGAAGGGAAAGGGGCCCAAGATAGTTGGTTAGCATTCAAGGACCACTTCTTCTGAGCTCAAGATCAAGCATCCCAACAGGTAGGAAGTCAAGAAAGGGTGCCAGGAGACCTGCATGGTTAAACAGGGAACTGCTGGGCAAACTCAAGGGGAAGAAGAGAGTGTACAGATCATGGAAGGAAGGGCTGGCCACTTGGGAAGAATATAAGTCTGTTGTCAGAGGATGCAGGGAGGCAACTAGGAAAGCCAAGGCCTCCTTGGAATTAAACTTTGCAAGAAACCTTGTCAAGGACAACAGAAAGGGCTTCTTCAAATACATTGCAGATAAAATGAACACTAGAGGCAATGTAGGCCCACTGGTGAATGAGGTGGGTGCCCTGGTGACAGAGAATAAAAAGAAGGCAGAGTTACTGAATGCCTACTTTGCCTCTGTCTATACTGCTGGAGGCTGTTCTGAGGAGCCCAGGACCCCTGAGACTCCAGAGGAAGTCAAGATAGAGGAGGAGTTTGTCCTGGTTGATGAGGACTGGGTTAGGGATCAGTTAAGCAACCTGAACATCCATAAATGCATGGGTCCTGATGGGATGCACCTGTGGGTGCTGAGGGAGCTGGCAGATGTCTTTGCTAGGCCACTCTCCATCATCTTTGTTAAGTCGTGTGGAATGGAAGAGGTGCCTGAGGACTGGAGGAAAGCCACTGTCCCTCTGGTCTTCAAAAAGGGCAAGAAGGAGGACCCGGGTAACTACAGACCGGTCAGCCTCACCTCCATCCCTGGAAAGGTGATGGAACAACTTATCCTTGGTTCTGTCTCTAGGCATATCAAGGATAAAAGGGACACTTGGGGCAGTCAACATGGCTTCACCAAGCGGAATTCATACTTGACCAACCTGATAGCCTTTTATGAGGACATACTCGGTGGATAGATGATGGTAAAGCAGTGGACATGGTCTATCTTGATTTCAGTAAAGCATTTGACACAGTCTCCCACAGCATCCTCGCAGCTAAACTGAGGAAGTGTGGTCTGGATGGTTGGATAGTGAGGTGGATTGTGAACTGGCTGAAGGAAAGAACCCAGAGAATTGTGGTCAATGGGACAGAGTCTAGTTGGAGGCCTGTATCTAATGGAGTCCCTCAGGGTTCGGTACTGGGACCAGTACTATTCAATATATTCATCAATGATTTGGATGAGGGAATAGAGTGCTCTGTCAGCAAGTTTGCTGATGACACAAAACTGGGAGGAGCAGCTGACACACCAGAAGGCTGTGCTGCCATTCAGAGACCTAGACAGGCTGGAGAGTTGGGCAGGGAGAAATTTAATGAAATATAACAAGGGCAACTGTAGAGTCTTGCATCTGGGTAAGAACAACCCCATGTGCCGGTATAAGTTGGGGACTGACCTGTTGGAGAGCAGTGTAGGGGAAAGGGACCTGGGGGTCCTGGTGGACAGCAGGATGACCATAAGGCAGCAATGTGCCCTTGTGGCCAAGAAGGCCAATGGCATCCTGGGGTGTATTAGAAGGAGTGTGGTTAGTAGGCTGAGAGAGGTTCTCCCCCTCTACTCTGCCCTGGTGAGGCCGCATCTGGAGTATTGTGTCCAGTTCTGGGCCCCCCAGTTCAAGAAGGACAGGGAACTGCTTGAGAGAGTCCAGCACAGAGCCACAAAGATGATGGAGTGGAACATCTCCCTTATGAGGAAAGGCTGAGGGAGCTGGGTCTCTAGCCTGGAGGAGACTGAGGGGTGACCTCATTAATGTTTATAACTATGTAAAGGGTGAGTGTCATGAGGATGGAGCCAGGCTTTTCTCAGTGACATCCAATGATAGGACAAGGGACAACGGGTGCAAGCTGGAACATAGGAGGTTCCACATAAATGTGAGGAAGAATTTCTTCACAGTGAGGGTAACAGAACACTGGCACAGGCTGCCCAGAGAGGTTGTGGAGTCTCCTTCTCTGGAGACATTCAAAACCCGCCTGGACATGTTCCTGTGTGACCTGACCTAGGTGTTCCTGCTCTGGCAGGGGGATTGGACTAGATGATCTTTTGAGGTCCCTTCCAATCCCTAACATTCTGTGATTCTGTGATGACTTCTCTTAGCTCTCTTGCCTCTGTGGTGTGGCATTGTGCACCTCTGACAATCTGTTCCCAGGTTTTGCTTACTTTTATTTTTGCCATTACATACTGTCCTGGTTCCCCAGGCACAGACCCATGGGCCAGCCATGCAGGCAGCCATAAGTAGCCCTGAGTCAGCTGAGAGTTCCAATCAGGTCAGCTGACTCACGTGTGTACTCCATACCACCTCATCATGCTCATTATAAAAGGAAAGAGCTCAATGAAGGTGGAGTTCCTACTGTACCTGAGGCTTCTCCCTTGTGGTCTTCTGTTCCTGCTGTCAACATCAAGGACTGGGCTGAGTAGAACCTTCTATATTTAATGTTGAATAATAAAACTGATACAACAATCTATTGAATCTGTTTCTGCTTCAACTCGTGGGCCATCTGCCTTTTTTTCATGATTCTCCCTCTCAACTGGGGAAGGAGCATTGGGTGATATATTAACTGCTACAGTTTAGCCCTGAGTACTGGCTGAATACAGACTCATACTTTAAATATAAATATACAGTTACTGTTGTTTTCTCTGAAACCTCTTCAGTTGGGTTATTTCTGCCTGGGAATGGAGGCTGTGTGAATTTAAATACTTTGCACCAAGGGTGGCTATGCTGAAACTGTGTCTTCAATAAGGTGTATGGGGGCAGGCCCTTGTATGTGCCTATAGTCCTACTGATTCAGTAAGATTCCCCACAGTGGCCTATTTGTCTGAAGCTTACTGGAGAATGGAAACTTACAAGAGAGATGACCCCTGCTGCTCCTTCACTCTACACCTAAGCACCTAACATTCTGAAATTGCATTGACATTTTTCTTATCTCATGTTGCAAAATCATATGATGTGTGTGCTATCTTCCATGTTTCATCATCCCTTTGTATTTTAGGTAAATTTTCTGAGACTGATCATTATCTAATCTCCTGTGGGTGTTCTGTTTCCTCTGGGCTCCTCTTGCATGCTGGAGATGTCTGAGCTGCAAGAGTTCTTGATCCTCATGAACCCTTGAAAAAGGTGTCACACTTAGCAGGAGTGGCAACTCCTCTTTAAGGAGGTAAGGTCCAGCATGTGGGTTGAAGAGTCCTGGAAGCATGAACCCTTGAAAGAATCAGCTGCAGGATGCTTTCATACGTTTTTTTTAAAAAAATTGTCCTTTTACATGACAGGTTTTGCTCAGGCCTGCTAGTGGAGACTTGAGGAAAGTGCAAGTGGGTGAGCGATAGCCATTTGGTAAAGATGTTGTTTCTCTGGGCCTTTTAAATAAAGCTGTATTTTTGTTGCATTGCTTTAATATGTATTATATTGGGGCTTATCCAGCACCTAGGAATTTTTGTAGTGTCTGGTTTTCCAGTTGGTGCTCGCATGAGCCTCATGGCTTTAAAGAAACAAAATACCACAAGCAGTATCTGATCACTACTGCAATGGATTGAGCCAGTGCTCACTGTGACAGAGGCTAAGACAAAGAGACATGAGGAGTTAACACCAAAAAGATTTATATAATCCATTTTACTTCACCCTTTAAGTCTAACTATAACATACAAGGCAAATGCAAAGAAGAAAAATGACATATATAGGGGACACATTGAAAAGGTTATTTCTTCTGTTTGCCTGTCCTGCTGTTTCAAAAAAACATGTTTACCTCACTTATATTTGGAAACATTTTACTTCTGTATTCAGCTTTTCTTTATGTCTTGCTACAGCTCAGAAAAAGTTATCAGAGATATCTACTTGAAGACAGAGTCTCTGAGTCATGGGATTGAAGCTAATGGAAGCCTCTTAGTCATATCAACAAACTTCTGCTGTTACCCAGTGATTGACCTGGGAGTGTTGCAGATTTATGGTTTGATGCGGTACGTCTCAGGAGAATGAATGTAGCTTTATAGCTGCAGCTGGAACTGAAGGGAAAACTCCAAAAGATTAATTTTACCCCCGAGTCTTCATATTGCCATTTATCTGAAATTCACTTATCAAAAGGAGGCTAAGCAGTGGCGATAGATGGTTTATTAAGGAATCTAATATGGCAAATTATTTAAATGTTTGTGTTGTATGAAGCAAAACACGTTTAAAATGAGGTGAGGAACTCCATAGGGGGAAATATATAGTAAATGCCATCACAAAAAGATGGAAGCAGATGAGGGAGCTAAAAATCAAAATGATCTAAGGATGTAGAAACCTCACTTAATCTGCCTTTTGACTAAGAACTCTAATTTTACAGTTGTAGAACTACAGTGACAATTGGGTTGGTAGGTCCCAGGCTGCCTCTGGAACCTGGAAACCCCACACTGATACACGTCTCCACTGCGGAGACCTTGTGTTGCGTTCTGGCGTGCTGGGGGCCAAGGAGGGAGATGGACTCTCATGGGCATTGGCTATGCAGGAATTACTGAAGACTCAGAGATAAACTGTGTGGCCTTCTAAGTTACCAACAACAAAGACTTCATAAAATTTAAGATAATAACTGATCTTGTGAAAACATGTTGCTCTGCTAATGCAGACAAACGTGTCACAGCTGAAATGTTATTGCAGGATGCCATCAAAGAGTGAATGTGTATACTTTGCTTTCAACTGGGTTTTTTTTTTGATATGTGCATTACAGTGAAATCTTCATCCTGTTACCATTAAACTCAGTCGGTCTTTGAAATGGAGCAGATTTCTGGAAATTACAATATTTATCATTTTTTATTTAAAGATATCAATTCAGTAACATAAGAGTCAAATATCACAATACTTGAAAGTTGCTATAACTCACTTGGAATGTAGCACTATGCTTTGTTGAGATCACTTTATAGAAACCACTCAAAGTACTGATACATTAAATATTACAACAGGCAGAAAAAAAAATTTTTTTTTTTTCTTAAACTTAGTCTTTTGGTTAAGATACTTCAGAATACAAGATTTTACAATAGCTTCATGTAAATTAATAATATTGAGATGTTTTCTTTCATCCTGTTAATGTTTTTATGTAAAATAAGTTTCAAAATGGAAAAAAAATCATACTCCAATTAATAAGACTAAAACATTTGCTTCAGAAAACTTCATAACCAGATGACTTGCTTTCTTTTTAAGGATGTTGAAAAAAATATTCTTCTCCCTACCTCTAGGGAAGAAAATAGTGTGGGAATAGGTTTTTGTGAAATGTTTCACTCCAAACAAATGTGTGTTCCCAAAGGGAAATTCTGATTAACATATGTTTACTTCCAGGTAACTTTCTCCAGTTAAAAAAAATAAAATGTATAAGCTTGATGCATTTATTCTCATATTCAGGGGGAGGCTTGACTCACATCTTAGGGTATTCATCTACCTGCAGGCTTCAACCTCTGGTTAAGCAAGGTAGGTATTACCAACAATGTAAAACAAGTCTAAAATATGGCATAGCATGCACATTACAAAGGAAGTGGAGATAATGTGTTCCTCTGCACATTCTTACATAGATCCAAGTGTTTTGCTTAGTTTTTATTCTTTACCTAATTGTTGACTACTTGTATTGAACTTTCATGGGATTAACATGTTTTGTTTCACCACTTCATCAGCTTATTTCCTTTTCAAAACACGTTATTGATGACTCAGAGCCAGCTATGCAAACTGAACCACAAAATGTTATGCTGCCTTGGATGGATCACAGTGATGCAGACATGGATGCCATTTAATTATCTGGGACTTATGGAACCAAAAGTAGGAGATGACCTTGTTTTGGGTCTGTGCCTCCACAGAGTTCTAAAATACTTAATAAAACTGCTTTACAAATAAAACAGTAGAACTTCTGACATTTAAAGGCTTCAAGACATGTCATATACCTTACTGCAGAGCATTTATGTGAGTCATCTGCTGACCTCGCTGCTCCTTCTTAAGGTATATTTATTTTGTAAAAGAAAACAAACAGAATATGGTAATGAGTGGTAATTAGACCCAGCAGTAGGTAGCAGATGCTGCTGTTTCATAGGGTTCTCATGCTCATAGTAATACACAATTAACACAATTTGATATCAATTGAACTAGGGAGTGAAGTGTAACCTTTTCTATAATGTGAATGAGACAAAACAGGTGCTTGTCCCACAAAACACATATGAGACCTGATTTGTACCTGAGGTTCTGTCTTGCTGGCTGTGAGAGAAAAGAGCAGTTAATTGTCTTGAAGAGAACCTCTCTTCTCTCCCTTTGCCTTTAGCATTACAATAATAGGACTCCATTACCTCTGGGAGAAAACAAACAACTCCAAAACTTAGGGTAGTAAGAAGGAGATGAGATATGAATAAATTTCCTTTAAATCATTTAGTGCTTCTAACTGTTTTTATATCCCATCTATTGTGAGCTGTTTATTCCCTCCTAGGAGGATTTTGCAGCCATTAGTACCCCATCCCTCTTTATTGACTCTTGCTTCTACTATTTAATGGCACCTGCCTGCTTCGTAGTTGGCTTCAGCCTTACGGGTGTCTGTATTTCCAGTCTTAATTTCATCTGTAAAACTGACCACACATGGATCATACCAAGAAAACACATGCTGGTGCTTACTGCTCATTAAGGCTTGGGATTGGGTTAATTAACAAAAGTCCCTGGAAACACTAGAAGAGACTTAGGAAGAGCTACTACAAACAGGAAGCCTCACAGCTTAAATATTGACCAGGACTGTTTGGAAGTACTATTTTTTAAACAGAGAGGATGGATAATGTCAGAGAAGAAAACAGTTCTTTGTAAATTAGAAGTAGCTGTATGCCTAAACAACAGAGCAGATGGGGTAACAGAAGCTCTGCTTTTGCTTTAGCCCCAAAACATAAAAGAATTGCTAGCCTATCTCCAGGAATTAGTGCCATCAAGTATGTTTTAAATAATGAAGCAGCAAACAATCCAATTATCATTGATTTCAGACCTGATGGCAAACTTTGTCCCTTTTCATATTTCTAGTTGGATAGTCCAGCCTTGTAAGAGCTGCATCATCTCAGCCTTCATCTAATGATATAATTGTACACAGTACACTTATTGCTGACATTTATTAAAATTTGTGTTAGAAGGGCCAGTTCTCTGTCTGTCACAAAGGTCATCACTGAATGTGTTTATTACTATCATTTTTCAGGTTAGGCATCCCAATCATTTCCAAACACTTTAGCAAGAATCTTTTGTTGTAGAACATATGCAACAGTTTTGTGATATAGTGTAGAAGCAAACATATTTGCCATTTAAAACTACACTTTTTGTTTCATAAAACAAAACCTGTAATTTAATGGAATCTTGAGATGCCTTTGGGTAGAAGCCAGCTTTCTTCAGAACGTAATTTTTTTCCTCAATCACAAGGAAAAAATTTGTTACTTTACTACCACTGTCAAATTGTTCACACCCATCAGTTTTTAATTCATTATCTATGTGATCTCATGTTAACATAGATCACAGAGGATCCAAGGTTGATGCAAGGTTTAGGTGAGAGCTGGCCAGAACTGCAGCACATGGAGTTCAGTTCTTCCCAAAGCTCCAGAAGACTCAGCTCCAAGGGTTTTTTTTTTTGCCTGGGGGAAGCTCAGATACAGAATGTTGGGTTTTTTTATGCTTCCCATCTATAGCTAACTGAATCCTCTGGATAAAATGACAGGCCACAGCAGTACAATCACCAGGCAGTTGCAGGTTTAGTACTTTGGTGAAACATTGAACCAGACTGGTCTTTTCTTTATATGTGTATCCAAACCTAGGTCTCTAGGAAGCCTCTAGGTCCTCGTTTCTTCTCCTCAACCTATCTGCCCTTCACAAAGATACCAGATTTTCAGTAAGCTTTTTAAAGTAGCTGGGGAAGAGCTGCCCCACATGATACTTTGGTCTGGGAGATAAAGAACTTAATCCCTCCTTTCCATGGGATATTAGCACTGTGGTTTGACAAGCCAGCATTGGCTAATGGAAATTGCATGAGACATGCTGGATACTCAGCAGTAAATCAGCCAGCAGGTACAGGGAAACTCAGGGATAGTTTTATCTATTATAGTAATAGTTTTGCAGTAGTGTGATCAAGCTACAGTCTTACGGCAGGGGACAGGGAAGCTGGTTCTCTAAAGAGAACATTCTTTTCCCAATGCATTACATGCTAAAAAATCCCACTATTTTCTTTTTTGCTTTTAAACACATAGGGAACTAGAAAGCCTGTGATGCTGAAATCCACTGTTAAGCCCATGGAAGGAGACCTGAACCTCAGCAAACAGTAGAGGTTTTCTACTTCCTTGATGTTTCTCATGTTATCACTTTCTGTGAGTGAAAGAAATACTACCATGGTTTAAATCATTGACATATTTAAGAGTCAAAATCCACTCTCTCATTTTCTCAGCTAAGGATATCCCTATCAGCTGATATTCTGCCTTAAGACCCATCTTGGACAAATGTTGCATCTTCCGAGTCTCTTGCTAGAAGGGTTCCAGACAATACATCCTCACAGGGTCTAGGGCTGAGGTTTGAGGGAAATGCAAGAGCACTTGAAGGCTAAAAGTTGCTTAAGCAAGAATAAGGGAACCTTTAGGCTGCAGAGAACAGCTGTGCATATCGGAATGCAAGCAGATGAGGTATGGAAGCCTGGCTAATTTTTAAGAGGTGAGGGAAGGCTTGCTGGGGCAGAGTGGCCTGTCATGGGGCTTGAGTCACTTGCTGGAAGAAGGTACAGAAGCCTTTGTACGGGTACGGAGTGAGCCCTGTCACTTGTGGGAGTGTTGTTGTGTGCTGCTGTTGCTTAAGGTACAGGGAAAAGAGGTTTCAAAGGATTTTTATTTATATACTCTACATGAGCTTTTTCTCAGCGTACATTTTGATGCTTGATGGCTGAGCTTTTACAAGTTTTCAGAGCCATTAATCAGAGCAGTGTTTTGGGAAGCTTTCGTAATGTATATTTGAGAATTTGTATGGCACTGTTTTAAATTAAATGGTAAGGCTTACTTTTGAGTCTGCTTTTGGCCTCTTTCTGTAGAGCACAGAGCCATGTATTATTGTTCTAAACCCCCATAATTAGTAGCAAATGTTTGCAAAATGCTAAACGTTGTTGCTAGGCTCCTTCAGGCTGGGATGTGTGAGGGATGGTTAAGCTTAATTTAGGTCTATTTCAAAAACTGTTTTCTTAAGCTGCAAGTATAGATCATTTTTATACAGTGCAGTACATTCTGACTTATCAAGTGAGCAACAGGAATAAAGGCATTCCATCAGGAATAGGTATGACTTTGTGAGCAGAAATTAAGCTCTTATTCTCTGAAATAATTTGCTAGTGAATCAGACATGAGAGGGGAAACAAGACTTCTGACTTATGAGACTGGGTTTGGTTTATCTTTCATAGATGTGTTGATTCATTGGCCCAGAAACACTCAAATGCCAAGGTATATTGTCAACCTTCAATTTAAATAAGGACCAGAAGAACATATTTATTTGTTTTGAAGGTAAATTATAACTTTTGTAAACTGATAGTAAAAAAATAATTGAGAAACAATAAATTATCCCTGAAAAAATCTACTTATGTGGTATGACATGTCTTTTGAACATATAAGTAAGGCTCCATGTACATGACAATTGCTTTTGGTTTTTTTGATGTCAAGTTTTGAAAGACCTACATAAAAGGTGCTCTGTTTGTGCCAAAATGTCTCTGAGAATATTTTATTGTACAGTACACTAATTGTTAACATACATAGTGCCTCTGCAGATTGCCAATAGAGTAAGATGATAACCTGCAGACCAGAAAGGCTGCCATCACTGTCCTTTTGGTGATGGTCTTGTACCTGCCACAGCAGGTTGCTCACGCTGAAGGATGCAGGGTGTTACAGCCAGACTATGGGATTCAGGTGTTGCCTCCAGTTCTGTTGCAGGTGCTGTGTGCGATTTCAGTCAAGTCAGTTAATCTCTTTACACTTTATTTCCTAGCCTCCCCCTGGATGTTTGACAGCCCTCCCTCCCTATTCCCCCCTTTTTGCATGGTGCCCTTGTTTCTGATGCAGCACTTATGCTGCCCATGTCAGGGTCTGGAGGCCACCAGCAGGTCAGTCCCCTTCCCTGAACCCCCTCAACAGGACCTCCACCAGCTGCCCATGCCTGCTGGCAGTGGTGTCAGAGGACCCATGGTGAAACTTTGGGGCTACAGGAGGTGGGAACAGGGAAGGCAGGAAATTCTGCGGTAGCTGGATCTGGTGCATCACCCTGCATGAAGACCCTGGGGTTAGGGACAGCTGCTGAAACCTGGCCCAGGGGGTGGGTGGCTGTGGGGATAGGGACAACATCTTTCGTGTAAATGTCTTGCTGAATTAACGTCTCCTGACCAAAAGCATCACTGTGGGATCAGTGGAGGGGGGAGGATTTGTGTATTTGGGGTGAGTCAGGCACTGACCCAGCCTAAGCAGGAAGGCTGCCACAAACTATGGTCCTTTTCATAAGTAGGGGAGCACATGGGCAATGTGACTAAGCATTCAGTTTGGCCTCAGGGAGGCAGGTTTCTGTGCTCTGGTTCGAATAGTATCAGAGTGGAGACAGAGGTGTGCATTAAAACTTTCATGAATCTGCTGTCTTTTTCATTAGAGAGATGTGGGAAAATGTGAAAAATAATGGTGTCTCAGAGGCCAGGAACACGAGTGAGATTCAGCATGCAAATTAGGTACTTACTTAAATATTTCCTTCTTTCACCTTTCACCTCTGTTTTGGTGGGAGTAAATTGCTGGGCATGCAATGGTGACATTACAGCAGATCAGCTTCCCTGGTATTCCTGCTGTATCCAAGCTCCTCAGCTTGGCTTTGCATGCCTGGCACTCGCTGTCTGCACTGGATTGCATCCAGCTCCTAGTGTGCCCTTGCAGGATGGCAGGCTCTGGATTATAAAACGGCAGAGAGCCTTTTGTGCTCATTCAGTTTTGCCCTTTAATCTTAGGCAGCCAGATGCATATGGAAGTGTCTGCGCACAGTGAATGGGGGGTCATAATGCTTTTCAGGAGACCTAACTGGGCTGATTAATTCATAATTGTTCTTCAGTTACCTGGATTGCTGAATTGAAAAAACCCCACACCTTCTAGTGTATAGCTCTTTCTTGAACCCTACTTCAGCGCTATTTCATCATGCATAATCATTTGAATTTATAGGGTTGATGGGAGGATGTCACTTACAAAGAGTAATAAAATGCTTTCACTGTCAGAGGTGCGACCTCTCTCCTGTCTGATCATCACCTTCTTATCTTTGCTGCTTCATTTCTATACAAGGAAAAATGTTCTCCCACTTTCGGGGGGGACAAGGAGATTGTTAGATCTTTAAAGTTACTCTGTTTTTGCTATTGAAAGGTAAGATCAGGATCTGTCTCCATATAAATCACTTTATGTTGCAATTAATTGCAAGATATGCAATTTTTCTTTTATGTAGCCTCATTAAAAGGCTAATCTAGCTTTGCCCTATATTTCTCTTCGTATTTTTTTTTTATGAATGACTGCTCCCTGTCTTCTAAGAAGACAGACCCAAGTGTGACTTCCACAGAGTGTGACAGGAGAGGAGAAACAAACGAGCCCATCCAGGTGCAACAATCTAATGTGAGTTTCTTTGGCTTTCCCTACCTGGACATCTCGAAGGCAGTGTATGGTTTGCCCTCCATCAGCAGTCTGTCACTTGGTTTCCTAAAAATAAACTGTCAGCAAAAAGAAGTGCTCAGACATCAAATCTATGTTTGTTTGGGCAAAGGAAGGAGCAAAGGCCATGACTGATACGCTTGTCAGTATAGGTAAGCCAGTTCTGACTACTAATGAGTTTAACTGTGAGAAAACTGGGATAAAGAAGCTGTAGTCTATGGGAAAGTGTTGTGCAACTCACATTACAAACAAATTTCCCCTTCAGCTCCTGAAGAAGTTCTGAGCTCTCACTGAATCTTTTCTGCTTATGAAACATCTATAACAGATTTCCATCACTAAAGTTTATTTGGTTGCTTCTAGAACTGAACAATCTATGTAATAAGTACATTGAATAAGATCAGCTTGGAAGGACAATGTAGCCCACACCAACACAGTATTGTATTTTATTCCTCTGTGGTGACAAGACCACTTTAAACATTTCCAAATTTCTTTTAGCCTTTAGTGTGGCCAGCCCACAGGCAGCCAGGGTTAGGTTGGAAATGTCGTGTCTTGGGGCTACTACACACCTTTCTTCTGCCAAGGGCTGTTTGCTGTGCCATATATTGCTGCAGGCTGTGAGCAAATGGGCAGATGTGATTGTTGCAGCTGTACTCTTTTTTAATTTATTTTTTTCCCATTTGCATTTTTTTTTCTAACTTTATTTTAAAATTTGCTCTAACATTGACATCATCTCATGCCTGGAATTCCGACATGTTTATTGTAAGCCTGACATAATGTGCCACTGCTCGCTGGTGGTTCTGCACCACTATTAGAGGGAACCAAGTCCAAGGAGATTATCTGTGCAGTCAGCTATACAGAGGGCCTGTTGATAGCCACTTGAGATGCCAGAATTTAAGTTTTGTGTTGTGGTGGGTTTTTTACTACCCTGCTTCTTATTCTCTTGGCCCCAAACAAAAGCCTTAGCATATTGTCTTAAAGTTTGTGATGAAATCTTCAGAACCTGTCTACATTTAGAAGATTTATCTTTACTCTAAGCTTATGAGTCAAAGCAGTACTATCATACCCATTCTGTTAGTGGAGCATGGAAAAATAGGGCAACAGGATTTTCCCCAGGGTGCATGCAGTTGTGGAATGACCCATATGTAATTAAACCGGACAAACTGATTGTGTTGTTGTTGTTTGTTTGTTTGTTTGTTTTGTGTTGTTTTAATTTTTTTCCTGGAAAAATACTTGTTAGACCTAAAATTCCAGAGATTTTGTATTGGTTTGTTTTCTTGTAGTTGTTGTTTTTCTTTTTCATGTCTTCCCCACCACTCTTTAAACTCCACTACCTTTTATGTTAATGAAGGATCAAGGATCACCATTTCAATTTAGAAGCCCTTCTTACACAAGTGTTCACTACCAAAACATTGATTTTCAAGTGAAGTCACCTGAATGAAATGCTGCTGCTCATCAAAGACTCAGAGGTATTAATTAGAATCTGGCATGTTGAAGTGCTTATCTCTAAGCCATGAAGCCTATAAAGAGTCCTCAGATACTTTCTCTTACTGCTTAGGACAGGACATGCTTTATTTTTATTGCCCTGCTGAATGCTCAATCTGATGTCAGTCATCAGCAAGGCTATGTAAATTCTGAGCCATTAGTTAGAAACAAAACAAAAGCATCACAGAATAGTTTTGGCTGGAAGAGACCTTCAAGATCATCAAGTTCAACCTTGATGTCCTAGCCCTATCAACATCACTGAACCATGTCCCTAAGCACAACATAGACCCGTCTCTTAAACACTTCCAGGGATGGTGACTCCACCACCTCCCTGGGCAGGCTGTTCCAATGGCTGACTACCCTTTCAGTAAAGAAATTCTTCCTAATATTCAGCCTGAACCTCCCCTGGTTTAACTTCAGGCCATTTCCTCTTGTTCTATTGCTTGTCACTAGGGAAAACAGACCACCTCCCACCTCTCTACAACTTCCCTTCAGGTAGTTGTAGAGAGCAATAAGGTCTCCCCTCAGCCTTCTTTTCTCAAGGCTAAACCGCCTCAGATCCTTCAGCCTTCCCTCGTATGAGATATGCTCCAAACCTTTTACTAGCTTCATAGCCCGCCTCTGTACCCTCTCCAGCACCTCATGAAGAGTTTGGAGTTCGCTTCTTTTAAACTGAAGGAGTACTTTGTATTTTTAAGTCGTGTTTTCATAAAGTTCAGTGGTTTGAGCATTATTTAGGTATGTGAATATCTAATGTAGTTGTGATGTTGAGAAGCTGCAGCTAGAACAGTGCTTGGTAGTTTTTCCAAGCTGGTCTTTTCTAAATTCATTTCCTTTTGGTTGGGGGGGAAAGCTTGGCTTTTATCTGAGTGTAGGTGAGTGTGGATGTTTTTTGAAAAATGTTAACTTCTGTATATTGCTTGGCTTCTTTATTTTGAACTTGTGAAAAGATGTTTTAATGGCAGTAGTGGAAGTAAAAGAGGAATGTAAGAGCCTGTGAATTTGAGGACAGTACTGCAGGCTAAAAGTGATAATGGTGATTTTGCTTCCTTAAAAATAACTTTTCTAAATGTGCCTGTGCTGACAGGAGGTTGCATGGCATGTACCCTGACTGGGTGGTCCCAGGTCTTTACAGGCAAGGCTGCAGTGTGTAATTTCAGTTTCTCTTCTTCGTGTCTGTGTTGTCTATACCCTAAAGTGAACTCTATTGGAAAAGAAATGAAGAGGGCTTCCTCTGAGAGTGGAGGACAGATGCATCATGTAAGTGCTGTTGCTTGCATACCTCTCACTATGTGTACAGACTGGCCAGTTCTTATCTTGTTGATTATAGGTCCTGCTCTAAGCAGGAAAACACTGCTATATTTTTCTTTTTATAGGCAGCTGAATGAATATCTTGAACCTGTTTTACAATAATTTTGCAAGGAGCTGTTGAGTTTCCAGTCTTACCAGCCATGGAGTACATAAAATATTCTAAGAAATAACTGTCCATAAAAACAATGCAGATTGGGGTACAAAGCACTATCATTTTGTCAGATTTTGGCTGTCCTGGTTCCCCTGGCACAGACCAATGTGCCAGCCATGCAGGCAGGCCATGAGTAGCCCCAAGCCAGCTGGGAGATCCAATCAAGGCAGCTGACTCACAGGTGTGTCCCATACCACTTAATCATGCTCATTATAAAAGGAGGGAGCTCACAGAGGGTGGAGTTCCTCTTCCTGGGATTCTTCCCTCTTGGCCTTCTGCTGTTGACCTCAAGGACCAGGATGAGTAGAACCTTGTAGACTTCATGGTCGTTGTTGTATTGGTTTTGTTATTTCATGAAATCTGTTTCTACTTCAACTCACAGGGCTTCTCCCTTTTTTCCCAATTCCCCTTCTCAGGTGGGGAGGGAGCACTGGGTGGTAGAACAACTGCTACAGTTTAGCTTCAGGTCCTGGCTAAATGTAGACATTGGCTCTCCTTGTTTTTGTTAGACTGGCTGGAGTACAGAACATGTTACCTTTTGTAAATTAAGTTTATATTATGGCATTTGTTACCTACACATCTCTGGAGAGTCTTTGTAAAGTTATCCTGTGATACAGTGGAGAAAGGTCCTTTGCCATCAGTTCCAAATAGCTTTGATCTGCAGGGTGAGCATACTGTGCAGAGACTTTTCTAAAGGCATGTGCAGTTTCCTTTTGCCAGCTTCAATGATTGTTCTGGCACTTAATCATTTTTCAGAATGAGGAAATATCCATAACAATAATTGTTGCAAGTAGATTTGCTTTGTGTAATGGTTTTGTGACCTGTTGTCAATGCCTTTGAGAGGATCTCCATACCTTACTGCATGTTGTCTGACTAGCTCTAGCCAGCTGGCAGGACTTAGGATGCTGCTTTTTTTAGGTAAGGAGCAGCACGACCTGAAAGGTGATATGCCTCGAATCAATTTAGGATGGCATTAGGAGTCTTGGTGAAGATTGTTCAGACATGGCCTCTGTCTGCTGACCAAAGGTGTACCTGCTGCTAACACACAAAAAGAGTGTGCTGGTACTTGTAGATAAGGTATTAAGAAGATTTCTGGGCAACATCTTATTACCACTTAGTAGGATATCTGATGGGAAACTTCTCAGAGTTGCAGAGCGTCAAGAGTGGGGTGAGGAGGCAGCTGCCTGTCTTGGGTAAGAAGACACTTGTGGCAGACACAGCTGACACTTTTCATTATGAAGAGTGTAGCTGGAGGAGAACGGCTAAAACCTGATTATGGCTTAAATTAGGTGGCCTACTTGGATGGCAGGTGAAAATGTCCAGCTGAGATGTAGAGATATGTTCTAATGTTTTGTGGAAACTCTCTTGAACAGATATTTAGCTCCAAGAAGAAAGATGGAGAGCTGAGAGAATGACAATATGTAATGCAAGGATGTAGATTTATAGCTGCTATAGCCCAGTTGTGACTCTGTTAGCACTCAAATGTATCTACAATAAACTGAACCCAACTCCCATGTTAGTAGATTGTCCACCCCTTTTTGAGCAAATTTGGTTGCTATTGTTGTTATGGAGATTGAGTACAGTTTAGCTCTCTTGAAGCAAACAGGAGAATCTGCCAGTTCTTCAGCAAAGGCCTCATAAGGTAATTTCCTTCATCTCATGTTGACAGCAATGATGCAAGTCAAATACTGTAAATGGAAAAGTTGTCTCTTAAGCTGTGCTTTCTGGTAGTAACTGATTCAGCTTGTATATTGGCCTGGCTCTTAGTGGTTCTGGTCCGATATCTGAGGACGGAACTGCTGTCTCTCTGGATGGCAAAAAACATTTCCTTTGTGCTGTGAGTTGCTATTTAAAATCTATAAGCTGAGTACAACAAAATTCCTTGTTTGGGGAATATAACTGGTGCTCTAAGTCACTGTGCTGGAACATCATTGCTGCTTGCTTTTTGGCATGCTGTAAGGTGATAGATTCTGGGCAAGATCATGTTAGATATAAGAGAAAAGGCTGTGCAACTTAATGTGAAGAACGCCAAATGGATCACTGACAGTTTGCCATTGTAGAGTCAAGAACAGGGCAAGTAGCTATAGGTGAAAAGGGAGCAGTGCTAGTTAAATGCAAAAAGCTGGTAGATTGTTGTTTTCTAGTTAAAAAAGATGAAGACTTAGGCAAGTGTGTAATAAGGTGGGTTTTGGCTTGTCTGTCTGCCATCGTAGATAATGTTGACACTCCTTAAGGTCAAATTCTTTGTTTCTTTGGCTTCCATCAATCTATAGGCATCCATAAGGTAGGCTGGTTCTGTAATATTTTCAATTTGACACAGGGATGTCTTGATGGAGGAAAGTGTAATATTATAATCTCATTTGTTGCAGTAATGATAGGCAGAAAGGGAGCAAGGAGGGGTGATTGTATGTGATTTCAAGTAGTCACATCAGTGTAAATGAGTATGTGAGAGGGAAACTGACCTGACTATGAAAGGCAATTACTGTCATAAGAGTGATGTGATCCTCAATCCTATATGATATAAATCTGTCTTCAGAAAAATATTTGGATAATGATAGTCAGATAATTCTGTACAAACCACTTTTTTCTTCATGTTTGATCTCTTTGTCTGAACTAAAGAATAACAACTTTTTTTCTATTCCCTCGACTAAGCTTCTGCAATCTGAGATGAAAGTTCTTGTGCACCAGGAAAAAGCTGAAGGGTTAGTTTGTGCATCTTGGTTTGTTTTTCTTGTGTAAGTGTGCTTATAAGTATTTTCTAGTCCAGGTAAGCGGTTGAACAGTACATTCAAGAATGTATCTTATCAGATGTACCAGCTGGAACATAGAATTGTAGAATAGCCTTGGTTAGAAAAGGCCTCTAACATCATTAAGTCCAACCACTAACCCAGCACTGCCAAGTCACCTCTAAACCACTAAGCTCCCTTTCCTGGTATCTTTACCTTGGTTCTGAATTCCTTGTTTCTTCCATAGTACCAGAGTTTGGTAGTCAAAATTAAAAATGAGCTTGCACCCGTAAGTGAGATAAGCTTCCCTCTCTCCTACAACTTATTTTTCAGGATTATGATTGCTACTGCAACTATTCTATGAAGTATGATGGGACCTTGACCAAAAAAGTAAGGCCTATCAATTTATGATATTGAGCATCGTTTTGGCAGCCCACAGGTATGGGGAGAAATGAAAAGCACCTTAAGAGAATCAAGTGGTAGAGACTAATTTAGATCTTGCATATTGCAACACATTGCCTTGCAGCTTCAAAGTAGCAATGTGAAATTGGAAGATGTCCAAGATGAGTTGAGTCAGTGATGGCAGAAATATTACAGAAGTCTCCCAAATGGCAAGAGGAACATAGGTCCCATTGCAGGGATGAAAGTTTAATATTTCTGTAGTGCTTAGGAGCATGAGGGGAAGAGAGAAACAAGAATCAAAACTAATAAATGGCAAGTATCAATAGTACAATTGCAGACTTTGCTGCTGTGTAGTTTGAGTGTCAGGTAAGCTCTGCTGCCTCCAAGTTGTAGCTTAGACTCTTGATACCTGCATCAGAGTGCTTCCTTTCCTCTGAAGCATGATTCCCACATTTGCAAGCACAGATCCTTTGCTAATAGGACACACATCTTCATTAAGCCCTGTACAATCTCTGCTTGAAGAGTCATCTTGGTCTTGTCAGCTGTGATTCACTTTTTGTGTATCTTGCTAACTGAGAGATGGCATGTAGAGTTAGAAGCAGAAAGACTTGCAATTTCTTAGCAGATACTGTCTCAGTTGTTTGTGGTGTCTTGGTCTAGTATCTAGATTTCAAACCCTTCTTGATCAGGAATGCATGAAGGAAATCTCCTTGGCATCTCTATTGCCTACTCCTTTTAAGACTTCTCCAGCACTATCCTAATGTGAAGACAAGAGAAGGTGACCAGGTCATGGGAAGACTTTGAGCTGTTGGTGTATGTGGCATACAGTGCTTGCAACTTGAGTTATAGCTACCAGAAGGAATGAGGTAGTTTGTGTGCAAATTATGCAGTGCCATAGAACAAGGAAAAGAAGGGTGGAGTTAGTTCCTAACCGAAGAAGCTCAAGCCTTGCTTTGTCCTCTCAGGATAACTATTAAACTCCAGTTCAGACTGTTTCTGATGCTGTATAGTACATTTAGACAGAGATACTGCTGTTGTAAATGAAGCTGCAGTCACAGACAGCTCCTAAGGGAGCTCATATAAAATGAGTGGTAAAGTTAGTCAAATTTGCCTCTTGATTTGCAAGTTGAATTTAAAATAGAGAAGTGATTGCTAGAGCAGTTGTACAGTCAAGTCTAGCTCTGGTATTGCTTGCGTAAAAGTCAGTTGGGTATAACACTTCATGCACTTTAATCATGAAACAAAAACTAATCCTAGCTTAGTTGTTAACAATTTGTTTTGAGATTGAATGCTGCTATTGAATTCTTTGCTATACTCAAAGAATTCAAATCTATCTACTGGTAACTATTTCTACTTAGACACAAAGACTCACAGCTCAGTGTGATGCTTATGCCAGTGAGTCTTTGAGATGAGAAACTATTAAGTCCCTAAACTATAGCTTGTTGAAAATAGTCAGGCTACTTTCCCCCGGATCTCTGCAGGAGTGAATGCAAGACTTAGACTTGCATGTTACTGAACTAAGTAGTGCTTTACAATTTAGCAGGTATTATTTAAATTCCCTCTCTCTGCCTTCACATGAATGTGCCTCTCATTGGCACCTGGAGTTTAGACCCCTTCTGCTGGGACAATTGGAGGGACAACTGCAGGGCTAACATGCTCTGGTGCCCTGGAACATTTTCTTCAGTCTGAAGAAGAGGACAGGAATATCTCTCCAATCTTATCTCTGTGCTGAAGAACAACTGTAGATTTTGTCAAGAGTAAGAAAAGTCACTGTGTTTAGGTTAGACTTAATGCATGCTTGGACCATGCTGACACAAATTATATGCATGTTTACAAGAGAGACAGTATTTAGATTACTGGGTTAAAGTTATTGTTGATTTTTATCTGCTTCATCTCCACTTGTGGCAACCTTTAAAAAAGAGAAATAAAAGAAAAATAAAATATTAAATCTTCTTTCCTGTACTGTAGTAACTAGATGTTTGCACTGGCAGCACACTATAACTTTTGTTATGGGCTAGCTTGGAAGAACATTTCTTAACAACTGTATGACCAGGACCACTGCATTTAACGTTGTATGAAGACAGTGTTATTGTAGGAACAGACATTGGAGCTTCCTTACTGCTGAGTCTGTGACAGAAAGTTAATTCCATGTCCATACCACTTTCGTTGATACAATCAACCATGTAAAAGTATAAACACCTATAAAAAGACTGAGAGCTAACACAGCCACTGCTATTAATTTGGCAACCATAAGGATAGGTAGCAAGTCATACTTGAGGCTCAGATACCCCTGCCTCTCCTCTAAGGAAAGCCGTCGAGATGTAATCTGAAGGAAGGTTTTTACCCATGAAGCATGCTCCCCTAGAGGAAGATGCATGCTTTTGAGAGAGCTGCTTGCATGTTATAAGGAAGTACTTCAGTATAAAAGAAGTTCTTGTCTTATACCTCTGGTTGTCATACACTGTCCTTCTCTGGTACTTGCATGGAAACTCATTAAGCATTCACAACTGAACTAGGGAAGCCCATTTGTTGAAAGAAACCTTCCCAGAGCCATCTGGACTTCACACAAATCCCTATTAGCATTATCCTGAGCACAAGCAAGGCCCTGTGTACTTGGTCACACACCTAAAACATGCCTGAGAAAAAAATAATATAAAACTTTTCTGTTCATCTTTGCTATCTTACAAATACTGACTACAGAAACATTATGGGCATCCCCAGATTCTACATCTACCTTTCCAGGGCTGTATCCAAAGTGCTCTTGCAGTAGGTGTGAAGTTAAGCAACCATTCTGCAGCAGAATAAACTTTCACTGGCAAACTATAAAGGGCAAAAAAACCCCCTCCTGGCAATGACTAAATGTTACTGTACAAAGCAATCACTCTCTCATCCTAGTTGTCAGACCTGTACATCCCTTACTACAAAAATACCTCGAGATGTGCCTAAAAGCTAAAATTCATGAAGCAACTACATCCCAGAAATATGGACTCTTAAGTGGTTTATGGCACATTAAAATCTATGTGGTCCACAGGAGACACATTACTTGTCTTTACAACCAGCCTTTGTTCTCCCAAGGGTGAAATTACCGTATCGGTTTTCTTTCTTCCTTCGTCAGCCTCATCACCTTGTTTTATTCCACAGGGACGCTAACTAACTTTGCTCTCAAAAAATATTACAGTTATCCTTCTAGCTAAGTTCTGAGCATTTCTTAGCCTGCATTTAGCTTTTGAAAGCTGCTGCTTGTATCTCAGGCTTGCATACCTCAAAACTTTTCTAATTCTTCCAATCATATGGTTTGTTCAATCAAAGTTATTACTTTAATCTAAAAATATTGTCCTGCCTCTGGTCTACACCATACTTGCTATTTATACTCAGCCTTTTTCCTTAGCTTGCACTAGTAACTATCCCGAGTGTTTCAGTTACAAGTATGAGCCCAAACAAAACAGTTCAGTTATGAAATAATCTGATGACCTGTGTTTGCTCCAAGTACAACTTCACAGTCTCTTCTAATGGCCTCTGATTTTTCTCATGAAACTTCATAGATAATTTTCCCTTAAACACAGGCAAAGACTTCTGTTCATGTTTTGGCACACACCCAAGGAGCCATTTGGATGACAAATGTCTGTAAGTTTGGAGTTTTTAATGGGAGTGAGGAGATGAGGGTCAATAAATATAGGTAAATTGTGTAGTGCTAGTTTGAAGGTTCAGTAGGATTAGACTAAGGTATCATGCTATACTCTGCATTCTTGTGCTGCAACAACTAGTTCATACCATTCAAAGTCATTATTGAAAGGTGCCCAAGTTGTGATAGGTTACTGAAATATGTAAGTCATGCAAAGCCATTTTTCTGGGAAATTACTCAGCACCACTCCTTCAGTGTTTGTTCTTTGTGAGACAGAAGGATAAACCTCAATTTACCACATATTACTCTGTATATGGGCCATACAATGGACTTCAGCAGACTACAGGTGACTGAGGGACTCTTGCAATCCAGTTTCAGATGGTCAAGTGAAATGTCATGTGAGGAGTTAGAATTTGTTTTATTTTATTTTTCCAGTCATTAGGATTTCTGTTTGCTGATCCATCCACTCATCTTGATAGTACACTGTTTTATCAGTATTTCCATGTTTTTTACTTTTTTTTTAAAAAAAAATCCCATTTCCTTGCATTTATTATATTCCAGGGAGAGAGCTGTTTCTAAATGGCATTTTCTACAAAATATTGTGACTCTCTCATTGTTGTCTCAATGGTTTACAACGTGTTTTAGCTCATCTAGCTACACAAACTTTCAGCATTTTAAATTTATAACTAAAGGGGTTGTTATATTTGGCTTTCATAACAAGAACCACTTGAACAGTTTCCTTATTTAGTACACATGTAATTGGCAATGTGTAGGGTGATGCTTGTATCTTTTTTTAAATTTTTTTTAAAAATACAAAGGAAATTGTTCTCTCTTGTGAAAAGTGTGAAATATTTATCCTCCTCATCTCTGCAGCTGTGAAGAAAGCTCTGAACTTCCAGAGCAAAATTTGCTATTATGTTCTGGGGACTGGGGGGGAGCATGTGAGAAAAAACTTATGCTGCTAGGCAAGCTGCTCCCTGGGTCACTTTGCTCTGTTATATCAGGCACCAAATGTGCTGTAAATAAAGAAATTCTGAATAAAGATTGATAATGGTTCTTTGTCTTATTCAAATCATCACCTTAATAATTCGTATTTTGGTTCTACTAAATCTCCGTGTTAAACCTCTCCAGCAGCATGATTTAGACCAGGCTGGGATGTGTTTTTGCAGATGCTGTGACAATAAGCACAGAATGCTGCTTTAGTATTCTCGTGCTGCTGAGTAGTTCGTAGGATGTAGGATGCTGTTGTTTATTCTGCTATTTGACCTTCTGCTGCTTAATCTTGTTTTTCAACAATATCTGCCCAGAATCTATCTTTGCAACAGAATATAAAATTGAAGCAGATTGTTACCTTCAGATGAAATTTAGTCTGTGCTAAGGGAGCTAATGATCTGAACTTCTGGGTGTCTTATTTTGCATTAGAACCAAACCATACCTCTTACAATTTTACAAAACAGAGGAAACATAGAAAATTTTTTTACTCCTCTCACCAGCTAAGAAGTACATGGTGCCTGTCTTCAATTCCCTGTCTACTCACTAGACTTCCCAGTATAACAAAGAAGCTAAATTTTGGCATTCTGATATTTTTAAGACTTCAAAACCAAATAATCTTCTATCTATGGATTTTTTTCCCTTTATATGCTCCTTCAGATCTGTGAAGATGCTTTGTGTCTTTGAAAACACAATAGAGCTTTGCCAGTAATGCAGACAGAAAATGAGTCATGAAAGATATTTCTCTGTTTGCTTGCTGTTAACACCCATGCATCTACCGAAGCTTAGGAGGATTTCTATCATCACCTGACACAGCTCACAGAGCTCTTCCTTCATCCCTCTATTTTCTCACTGACCTGAGCTGTGTTGCTTCTGAGTGCAGCTACATCAACTTTGCTTGGGCTAGAACTTCTGGTACAGAAACCAAGGCAGATGGTTGGGTTCTGGGCAAATTTGAAACAAAGGACAAGGAATGAAGAATGCTGCCTTCCACATGAAAAAACTGATGGCTGGGTGACAGTGGGAGAGCCATTGTATATCTCTGCTTTGACTTTGCCTTTTCGTGTAAAGTAGGCAAAAGTATCAGGATAGCTATGTTCCCTGATTAAGTTACCTTATTTGTCTTCTTAAGGTGTGTTTTTTGTCCTTCACTAGAATCACAGAATGTTAGGAATTGGAAGGGACCCCAAAAGATCATCTAGTCCAATCCCCCTGCCAGAGCAGGAACACCTAGGTCAGGTCACACAGGAACATGTCCAGGCGGGTTTTGAATGTCTCCAGAGGAGGAGACTCCACAACCTCTCTGGGTAGCCTCTGCCGGTGCTCTCTTACCCTCACTGTGAAGAAGTTCTTCCTCACATTTATGTGAGATGTCCTATGTTCCAGCTTGCACCCATTGCCCCTTGTCCTGTCATTGGATGTCACAGAGAAGAGCCTGGCTCCATCCTCATGACACTCACCCTTTACATAGTTATAAACATTAATAAGGTCACCCCTCAGTCTCCTCCAAGCTAAAGAGACCCAGCTCCCTCAGCCTTTCCTCATAAGGGAGATGTTCCACTCCCTTCATCATCTTTGTGGCTCTGTGCTGGACTCCCTCAAGTAGTTCCCTGTCCTTCTTGAACTGGGGGGCCCAGAACTGGACACAATACTCCAGATGTGGCCTCACCAAGGCAGAATAGAGGGGAAGGAGAACCTCTCTTGACCTACTAACCACTCCCTTTCTGATACACCCCAGGATGCCATTGGCCTTTTGGCCACAAGGGCACATTGCTGGCTCATGGTCATGCTGCTGTCCACCAGGACCCCCAGGTCCCTTTCCCCTACACTGCTCTCCAGCAGGTCAGCCCCCAACCTGTACTGGTACATGGGGTTGTTCTTCCCCAGATGCAAAACTCTACACCTGCCCGTGTTGAATTTCATTAAATTTCTCCCTGCCCAACTCTCCAGCCTGTCCAGGTCTCGTTGAATGGCAGCACAGCCCTCTGGTGTGTCAGCCACTCCTCTTAGTTTGGTGTCATCAGCAAACTTGCTGAGGATACATTCTGTACCCTCATCCAGGTCGCTGATGAAGATATTGAACAACACCGGTCCCAGTACCGACCCCTGAGGGACTCCACTAGTCACAGGCCTCCAACTAGACTCCGTCCCATTGACCACAACTCTCTGGCTTCTTTCCTTCATCCAGTTCACAATCCACCTCACTACCTAATCACCAAACCCATACTTTATCAGCTTATCTTCAAGGATGCTGTGAAGTAGGGCTGAGCATAAAAAGTAACTTGTGAATAGAGAAAGGTGAAGTATTCTCTAGTTTTATTATACAACTATGTTAACAATTGGTTTTGGTTGGAAACAAAGAGACTTTTTAATAACAGAGAAGAGTGCTTTACTCATAACCCTATTCACTGCAGAATTGTCAACATGCAGTACTATATTTTGGTGTTAGGTAGGTTTGTTGGCTTTTTGGTTTTAGTTTGTTTCAGGATTTTTTTTTAGCTGCACTTAAAAGTATGGCCTTGAAACACTCCTCCTCCTTACGCTGTTAGATTTTTGTTCTCAGAGATACCTGCAGTAACTTCTTGCTGCACATGGAGAATATGAATACATAACATTAGACCTATTTAAGTGTCAATAAAGATTTCAAATGGACAGTGACTGGAAAAAGCCTGTCTGAATTTGTGCTGGTTTTATTAGGATCTAATGCCGTATGAGTTCAAGATCTGCGGTCATTCATGACAATTTTTGTGTTTGACCAACTAAAATACAACCTAACAAATTGAGGTTGTGAAACTATTTTCTTATGAAAGTGTGCTTGCAAAGCCAGAACTCTGAATATTAAGGTTGAGAAACTTAAATGGCATCAAAGAAGTGACTGCCAGCTTCCAACCTGTTACCTGTTGGTATCATTCAAATTTTTATATAGACTCACGTTTTTAAAATACTGTACTGAGGAACTATATTTCTGTTCACAGGTTCTCTGTATTCCCAGATGGATTTTGAAGGTGCCTCATACTCTTTAAATGCTGTGATCTAATCAGAAGTCTGGGTTACTCAGCCAGACGGGAGAGCCAGGAATGGTGTGCTGGGAGAGCGAGAGGCTAGGTGGGGAGAGGAGTTTGATTGCAGAGTTGGACTTGCTCCCCTTTTGCCTGCACAGGGATGGTACAGGCAGTGGGTGCTCTTGGGTGAAGATGCCGGCTGTTTCCAGGAGGGGTAACTTACCTGCTCTGTCCTCTGAATGAACAGCAGACAGAGCAGGTTTATCTTTTGAAAGAGACAAATTGGGCACCAGAGCCATGTCCATCCTGCTGTCCCTAACAGATTACTACTCTTTGCACTACCTACCTTGTCTATGCCTGCAGCTGACCTTGGTTATATCTCTAGAACTTGTTGCTTATATAGAGAAAAAAAAGGAAGAAATGTATTTGCTTTTAAAATTTATTTGATCAGAGGCCAATTTTCAACAATCAAAGTAGGCATATTTCTTACCCTCAATATTTTGAAATTAATACCTTTTATGAAATGATGATGACCTGAATTATTAAAAGTTATCTGGTAATATCCAGTTCTTCGGTGCAGTATTCCCTCGTGCTCTCCTGTTGAATTTAAGTGAGTTCATCTCTATAAAAAGCTCTTCATAGGTAACACAGTTTATAAGCACTGACAAGAAAAAGAATATGCAAAAGGAATATTAAAAGGAAGCAGTCAATGAACACTACTATTATCCTTTTATTTATCCATTTATTTGTCCAAACTCCTTTGAATTATCTTGCATCATTATCTATACTAACACATGGTTACGCTCTAGGGGACAAAATGCTAGGAAGGAATGATAAGCCGTGCTCTTAGTATTAAAACAAGATTTGTTGCTGTATATTGTCTATGAATGAATTGCTAGGGTTTATTAAGATCTGTGTTTTCTATGCTCAAGTTCACTTCCTCTGAGGGGTCTGAACTTCAGTGAATTCCTTGGAGTGGTGCTTCATCCTGATTTCCCTGCTGTATTTACAGGGCAGCCTGCCCTTCCCTTGGTCTTGCAGGCCTTGGGAGATGGCTCCCTCCCTGGCTGGCTACCTGACAGACCCTCCTGTCCACCCACTCTGCTGTCAGCACTTCCCACCAAACCTCCTCCCCACTTGGACCAGAGTCAGTGGTGCTGAGCCCTGGTGTGGGTGGCGGTTGCCCTCAGCAAGGAGGGCTTTGCAAAGAATGAAGGTAAATACATCAGCACAACCACTTTTGTGAGTGAAATAAATCCAAAAAAGTGTGACAGTGGGTCAGTGTGGTGGAGAAGGGATGAGTGTGGGACAGATTATCAACTTTCTGGCACGGCTGAGTGTTACAGTCTCCCACTGTTATGGTGTGCGCGCCTGTGTCTCAGCTGAGAATGCTGCTGGTGGGGCAGTGGGGGCTAGTGTTGCTTGAGGTGACCTTGTCTCTGCCCCTGCTGCACACCAGGAGGGTTGCTGGCTTGGCTGATCCACCCTTGCACACCTTTGGGAGCATCCTGTGAGGAAATGGCTGAGGAAGTAGGCTCACTGGCAGATCCCTGCAGGGGTCCAGAACATCCCGCCGCCATGGTGGGAGGGGAAAAAAAGTGGGGAAGTTTCTTGCCACCCAAGACAGCAATGAAAAGGGGCTGCTGCTGTGTATGGTTGCGCAGGGAAACCTCAGCGTGGGTCTAGGTGGGAATGTTGAAAGTACAGTGGAAGATGGTAAAGAGCAATGTGGGGAGAAATGTTTGGGGAACTGTGACGATACAAGTACCAGTTTGAATGATGCAGCTTCCCAAGGCTGCATCTGGAAGGGGAGGTACTGAAGTGCGCTCAGGGGTATAATGCTCAGGCAATCGGCTAGAAAGAGAGAGCCAGTTTTCCCCAGTTCTAAGCATTTTGGTCTTTCTGTATGGTCTTTGAAGGAGGTAGAATTACTGAAGATATCTCAATCCTCTTGCTATTTAATATTACTTTCTCCCCCACTCCCTAGCACTAACATGTTCCAGATTTTTATTAGCAAGGAAGTGCTACCTGGATTTCCCTCCCCTTCATCTTCTGCTCTGTCAAGCATGTGGGTGTTTTGACAAATTACCACCTAGTCATCAGCTAGAAAAATCAATTACTTCCACACTATATTTCACTACAAAGATTAACAGGTGGTAAAACATTAATAAAATTGCTGAGGTAAGTGGGAAGAAAGTCTATAGAAATCCATAATCTAAGTAACTTCTCTACCAAATATGAGTAGCCAGCCTTATTTCATTGTACATTCAGCATTCCTTTAAATCAATTTAAGTGTGATGGAACTTCTAACAATTTAGGTCTAGGTAATGACTTTCTGCTTCTGCTGAATAAAGTGATGGCAGGAGTCCTTAGGAGGAAGGGGATGTATTAAGAATTTCTTTACCAGAACAAGAAGGCTAAAATAAATCGCCTTTCAGAGGGAAAATAAAGCTTTGGTTTAGCTTTAGTGAATCTTTTTTTCTTCACTGGCCCCAAAGTGTCCTAATTGTAGATCTTTCAGAATAACCAGGAAGAGGTGAGAGTCCCTGCTTAACTGGGAGTGTAAAGTGTCTATCAGACTTAAATAATTCTTTTTGACATCAAGCATAGAGTGAATTTTTATGGGATAAATCATTTTTTTGGTCAGCAAATATAAAGTGAATTTCTGTGGGATTTCTCAGATTTGTGATCTGAATTCTCTGGACATGAGACTTTTGCCCAGTGGTGACGCCTTCTTATTTTCTTTGTAGTTTATTATATTTCAAATGTACAGGGAATCCATGGAATCTGTTTTGTATGCCTTAAAAGGCTGTATGTTTTTAGTCTAATAAAGTGTCTTAGACAAAATGTCCTACTAATTTTTCAGATACTTTTTTAGTCATATTGAAGTAGTAGGATTCTCAATGCATATACTGAGGATTCTTCTTTCAGGCACTCTTTTTAATTATTATTGGTAGTAGTAGTAATTTTTTTTTTTTTTGGTTTACAGAGAGGGAAAGAAATAGGACAGGAGCAAAATCAGGAACAGAAATGAGATCTGCATATGTTTGTGAGGCCTGAGATAGGTGAGAGTGTCAGGGGCTGAGTGGTGTACTACGTTCTCTGTATGAGACAGACAAAAATGAGTGATGTTTCCTAGACTGACCCATGAAGGGGTCTGTATCCAAGAAAGCAAAGGTTTAGAGCATAATTATCCTTTGAACCGCATGTAGAGCATAGTTCAGAGACCACACAAAAACTACTCTGAAGTAAAGCTTCTGAGATGTGTATAGGACACATGTACAGTTCTTGACACGGGCTGGTTTGATCATCTAATCCATTCCTAATGCATTAATGTAAATATAGCCTTGGATCATGTTGTGTAACAGCTCTACTCACCTTGAAATTCACAGTATTTTCTAAGATTTACTGTGGGGAAAACACATGTCCATGGATTTGGTTTGGCATCAAGGAGACGGATTCTGTTGATAGATAAAAGAACACTGAGAGTAAATATCTCTGACACTTTCCTTACATGGTGAACCTCTAGTAATCTGATCTGCTTAATTGTGGAAAAGGATGAATGCCAAAGGAAACCCAATTAGAGTTATTCTATATAAACCATGACTTTTAAATCTAGTTATCTCCCTATTTCATTTGGAATCTCCCTACTGTATTTTATTTTGTCATTGTGAATAACAACAAAAAGTATTGATAGTGTTGCTCTACTGAATTCTGTGGGTCTTAAAGATTCAGCCAAACATCACTAAATCATTTTTAAAAGATGACGTGAGAATATTATTACATTTATTAATCAGTTTTGCCCTTCATCAATGGAGTACAACCATACCTGAAATTACTGGATATTATATTTGCATAAGTGTAGCTCTGCTTGGGAATGTGAGCTTAGCAAAGTCCATCAGTGCTGGTACCCATCAGTTAACTCCTCTCTTTCTTTCTGAATCTGTGGATGCAATTTCCTGTTCAAGATAATGCTGCTTCAACAAAATAATGATTATAATTCCTGACAACATCTTTTTAAAAATATGAAAGTGGCTACAACTCCACAGACATATAATTACATTTCTTCATCACTTGTTTGAGGACTCTTTGCAATTCAGAACTCTTAATGCTTCACTAGAGTTACTTAAGCTTTCATTTAGGCAGATGTTTTCATGCAAAACGGTCCCAGAGTACTTATCAAACTGCTGGCCAAACCCAAAGCCTGTTGATGTAAATGGAAAGGCCTCTAGTGATTTCAGTGACCTTTGGATAGGATCATTAAATTGTAAAAATAATGAAAAAAAAAGAATAATTAAATGTAGACCTGTCAAAAAAAATACTTTGATGCTAATTTCTTTAATATGTTTTGACTTTAGCTATCTAGATCCCTTGCTTTCATCTTCTATCTGTCTTCTGTTCATCTGATCTTTTTCTTCCAAATTATTCCATACAAATATTTGAATTATATAAGAGTGTAGGAGTAATAGGATTGAGTAATCAGGATATGTATGTAGTCAAGTACATCAATGACCAGTACTGGAACCTGGGAAGGTGCACAAAACATCAGTGAAGGTGCCCACCTGCAGGGTATTCCCATCTGCCTATAGCTGTGACGGCTAGGCTACAATATTCCCATTTGGTGACAGAAGGATTCAACTTCAAATACCAGTTGAATACATGGTTGTCTGCAATTCCAGGCATGACACCAATTACTCAAATATCTGGGTGTTATTGTGTTATTTGCAGAATATTAAAAAAGCTGTCTTGTAGTTTAGACATGGCTACTGATTAACGTTCTACTTCAAGTCTATTTTGGAAACACATTTGGCCTTGAACCAAGTTTGAAGTAATAAAATCTGTGCACTGAAACCCTAACTCAGGCCAAATAATAGTCTATGATTCAAGTCTATATTTGGATCAAAAGTTCCCTCCTTTCTAACTAGCTTGTTTCTGGTTTACACTGCACTTGAATTACTTTGAACCTGTACTGATGGGGACATCTAACATGGTTCTTTTTGTTGTTAGTTTGGTGGGGTTTTTTATATTTCCTTTACCAGTTGAAACAAAACTATCACTAAGCTACAGAACAGGATTTCTTAATATCACACTGAAATAATGAAAACCAGCCTATAGAAATATGCAGGGCTGTTTTAACATGATATTGAACTTCTGTCCAAATATTTGTAAACATTCACAAGCTGCTACCATACCTACCATTAAATGTCATTCCAGAAAGGCGACGGATCTTGCATAAATCTCTCTTTGTAGTCATCAATGAAATCAAGATAAGTAGCTTTGGGAGTCTGGCAAAATTCACAGATAGAATTTCTGACTTCCAGTCCTCTGCTCATGTCATTGAGTCACTTTCTTTGTGAAGAAAGAACAACTAGAATCTTCATGTGAACGACTAGAATTGTTTCATGTGAAACAAATGGCAAAGTAATTACTATGCAAGATCAACCAATCACAAAAATTTAATGTCTAGGAAAAAAAGTTAATTTGTATTTGAAGCTGTATCAAAATGTTATCTCAGCTACTGTTTAAATTTCTTTATGTCCCATTTGCCTTTGTAAGTCTGTTCTGAATAATCAATAATTTGGGTTTCTTCTCCAGAAGACTTATCTCACTAGTGCCTCAAGCAGCTAAATGCTGTAAGTCAATGTGAGAAATCTCCCTGAACAGGTATCCATTAAAACTTCTGCCAATCTTAAACTGCCAAATGGAATTATAGTTAGAAAATATCCCTGTGGAAATGGCAGTAGGTTGATCTATTTGGTCTCCTTCACTCTTATTTGTATGAAACAATCTCTCTAACTTGCAAACACAGATATGTACGACAGTATTTAGCAGCTCAAAATTTCATTTCAGGGTTTGAAATGCAAAAGATATTTCTGCTGCTTCTTGTATCACTCTGTAATAAGTATTATTCAGCTTTTTTCTAACAGCATTATTAATGAATCCTAGTGTCAGCTGTGTCTTCTGTTCCAGCCATTGTCCAACAATGCAAAGAGAAATAAATATTTGTTTCACCCTGTGCAACTTGGAATCAAAGTTTTCCCCAAAACAGGTATGGAATCAAGATGATATTTCTACAATGTCAATCTTATGGCCATAACTGAACTTCTTAATATTGATATTTTCCAACTTGCTATTGGAAACTTATTTTCAATAGAAAACAATTATAAGAACTGCAAATTGATAACTGTGTGTAGAGACCCAGCTAAAAAAGCATGCATTTTGGAGCCAATTTTCTTTAAGACGCAAGGACAGGTCCTGCTACCACAGTCAAGCTGAAATTTGACCAATTAGGATATTAATTTCCTTGGGCTTCACTGGGCTATCCAGTGCTTACTTGCTATGGGGGCGGTTTGGGATAACAAGGGCTGATGATAATTTGGTAGTTTCTAAATCAGAATGGTTTTAGGTGGGACAATGAAGAATGTGTAAGTCTAAAGAGGCATTGCATGTACCCCTGCTACATTTAACTCCATAAAGGTTCTGCAGTCCTGGGTTTGCATCCATGAATTAGTGTTTTCAAATTAAAAAAAAAAAATCAAGCATGCACTAGTTTTTCAATTTATTTTTTTCAGACTAAGTCTAGATATCCTGACGTTTCAACTTCTATTTTTTTCAATTGCAAGAAAATTAATTTCATGAAATTTAGCACAGCAGACAAATATTTCCGGTGGATGTCCAGTAATATTTTTATAAATTTGTATCCAAAGTATGTATCTGATTCTGCTACTGGCAATACTGCTTTTTGGCTCAGTGGTCTAGTTGCTGAAGTGAGTTTTATATCCAAAATCACAAGCTTTGCACTTGATTTACTTCAGTTTGTACTTGGAAAAAATTCCTTTTTTAAAGGATGTAACAGCTCAGTGAGTTGAAATTTTTTCTTTTTTGGTTGCACTATGGCTGTGCATTGGCTTCTCTCTCTGGTTTCTATTTTCCTTTCTATTTTCCAACTCCTGTAAAGCATCCTGACACATTAATTTCCTTTCCAGTTATCGAGGCGTGTTGCAAACAGGTCAAGGGATGAAATGCTGCCCTTGCTTCAGCAGATGGTGAAGGGGAAGTCCTTCCTTTGAATCTGAAAGGAATATTCTCATTTCTGGTGTTGACAGGACATTATTGTAAGCCTAAAGGAAATTTAGCAGTAGAAAATTTACAAACTTGACCGGGAAAAAAAAAATGGGGAAAAAAAAAAAAGGGAAAACACTAGAGAGTCTTGTTGGTTGTGGAGAGGCTGCCATGTGTGTAAGGGGTATTGCAAGTCTACTAGTCTTCATCTGCTAGTATTTACTCTTCTGGGGAAAGGCTGCATGTTGCTAGGGAGATGGAAGGATCAAGCTTTTGTGCTGGTCATGTGGGAGAACCTAGTGATAGTACATCACAAAACACATATTCTTGGTTATGGACAACCAAGAATTGCTGTGGGGTTTTTGGGTTTTTATTGTTTGGTTTGGTTTTTTATTTGTTTGTTTTTCACAGTGATTTCACATTTTAGTCATTCTATGTAGATATGGCTGTTTTGAAGCCACATTGTGGTATGAAGGGCCAGTGCCCATCAAAGCAAATTGCGTTTCCAATGGTAAATAAGTGTCAAACCTTAGTAGAACAAGTGCCAAGAATCTCTAATAAGGTAAGTAAGCAAAACAAACAGAACAAAAAAGAAAAAGTGTTAGTCTCTTTAGCACTGTTGACTCGTATTATTTCTTGAACAGAAACAGGCTCAATATTTGGGTATAGTTTCTAAATTTTAGGTGACTGAACTTTCACCATGATTTGGTGTTAGGGATTAGAGACTCTTTCTTGGCTTGGAAGAAGATCCAAATTCAAGGAAAAGGAGATTTTGTTTGTCTTGATATCATATTTTATTTCCCTTTTTTTTTTTTCCCCCAGTACCCTGTAAAACTTACCACGTTGCCTCTTTTTAACTTGTGGTTGTGCCCTGGTTCCCCAAGCACAGACCAATGTGCCAGCCATGCAGGCAGGCCATGAGTAGCCCGGAGTCAGCTGGGAGATCCAATCAAGGCAGCTGACTCACAGGTGTATCCCATACTACTTCATCATGCTTATTATAAAAGGAGGGAGCTCACTGAGGGTGGAGTTCCTCTTCCTGGGGCTTCTCCCTCTTGGCCTTTTGCTTCTGCTGTTGACCTCAAGGACCAGGATGAGTAGAACCTTGTACACTTTGTTGGTGATTGTATCAGTTTTGTTATTTCATGAAATCTGTTTCTACTTCAACCCATGGGGCTTCTCCCTTTTGTTCCCTCGATTCCCCTTCTAAGCTGGGGAGGGGTCATCGGGTGGTAGAACAACTGCTACAGTTTAGCCTGGGGTGCTGGCTAAATGTAGACAGTTTGTCAGGTAAGAGATGTAAGCAGAGACGTAAGGCGACTTTTTACCTTACAGTCATAATTATTTATCAAAGATTACTTGTCAGGAGACAACCGTAATGATTACATTTGGAATGATGACTGCAACAGAAGGAACAGAAAATATCTTGTTCAGAAAGTCCTGTTGTCACTGTCTTTATTTCAGTAAGACTGTCTTTGCTTTTTTTTCTGGGGGAGGCTTATGAAAGGCATTTATTTTTATATCCAAGTATAAATTGCATACATTTGCATTCAGAAAATATTTTGGTATAGACTTTTTGTTATTGAGAGATTCAAGACAATGCTAGATTTTTTGAGCTGAACTGTAAAAGGAAATAATTTTGAGAGGTGGTTTATTTTTTTTTTCTCTTTCCAGAAGCTCTAGTGATTTGAAGAGTTGTGTGGTAAATCTCATAGCAAATATTTTGTATGCTGTTTAGTATCACAGTTAATAAGCTTAGCATTTGGAGCCAAAGTGAATCCAAGCTTGGAAGGGTCTTCTGTAATTTGTAGAAGTGAATTTTGGAACAGATATGAAAGTTCTTGGCTATTCATAGAAAATGCATGACAGGCTTGACTGCGGTGCGCCTCTGAAGCCTCCCCAGTATCAAAGGACTGGGTGAATTTTGTAGTGTTTTTTCTGAAGATTTAAATAAAACCCCAGTCATCTGTGTTACTCCTCTTTTAGAAGTCAGCATCTTCAGGGCTTTGAGCTTTTCATTTATGGAAGATGTGCTGACGCATTTCTAGATCCTTTCCTAAAAGCTGTTAAAGCAAAAAGTCCATGCTCTCTCTTTCTTAGCAGAGATCAGGAGTGATTTAGTGCAAAGATCTTTTGTTGTGTTATTTTGTTTTGTTTTATTTTTTTGTTTCCAAATTCATATTGAATGACATGACATTCTTGGAAGACAGATCAAGATTCCTCCTCTGGTAGGTAAGGAAGGGGAGGGGAAACTGGGACCTGATTATCCTTCAGCTTGGGGTAACTGCTGGCTTATTCTACTGTGAGAAGATATCGGTGCCCTGCCTGGTGGCTTATCCAGCGCTTTCTCATTGGGCCTCTGATTAGACCTGATGATGGGCTCAGTAGCTGCTAAGTCTGAAATACCTCAGGGGATGATGATGATGGCTTTTTAGTCCTCTAAAAGGAGTGAATCAGGGAATTATGATGGCATTTTGAAAAACTGATGCCATTCTCCCCTCTTTGATTTCTCTGGTTGATTCTAAGATTTGTGGCACTAGTGAAAAACACCTCAGAGCAGAGACGCAGGGTGACTGAGGCTTTAAAATTCTTTGGTGTCCTGAAAAAAGAGACCAAGCTTGCAAGTAAAGTAATACAGGCATATCATTTTCTCAGAAATTCACAACTCCTGCATTTTACTTTCTTCTAACTTGGAGCAAGCTTGTGTATTTTTAGTTTCTCTGCAGAGGATTTTCTACCTCTTATCCCTCCCAGTTTTTATTTCAATAAATAAAAATATTTTCTTAGATTATTTAGCTCTATCTCTACTTTCCACTCTAATTTTCATTCCCCTGATGCTGGTTTGCAGCAGGGTCTCAGTCTGCAGAGACGCTGCTGCAGCTAATCCTCTCTTTTCTTTTTTCCCTCAGCTAGTTGTTCATATTTTCAAACTTCATAATCTCACTGCCAAAACCTAGACATTCTTTGGAGTATAACTGGAGAAGGAACACAGACCTCAAAAATGTCACTGAGCTCTGAAATCTCAAACCTTTTATCTGCTTAAACAGGATGCTACCAAGGCGTCTGGGCCAAAATTAGGAAGGGAAAACTGATATTTGTATAAGGCATTTCATGCAGTATTTTGAGTGATGATTTGCACAGCTGAAAAAAATCCAAACAACCCAACAGTAAATATGATTTTTTCCTTTTTTTTGCAGCCTAGAAAACAAACCAACAGCCACCTCCAAGCTTTTTCTCCCACTTTCACTTTCATCTCCTCCACTTGCATTGCTTCCCAAGTGAGTGCTGAACTCAGTATCTGGTGCTGTATCAAGGCGCCGTGTTTTCTGGATGATGTCTACAGTTAAAATGTCAACTTTGACTTGGAGATGTCTCTTTCTGTTCAGTACCGCCAAGTAGTTTGCATCTGTCTATATCACTCCACTAGCATTAATATTCACACTGCTTTACAGTTAGTAAGGAACTGCACTCAAAAGTTTCTTGTATGTTTCAAAGACACCCCCAAATGAAATGGGCAGAAACTTCTTTAAATGTGCAAGTCTTAAATGCATTAGAACAAAATAAGACTGTTTTTCAATGAATGGCCTTCAAAATGAAATGATCAAAATGATTAGTTGTCATAGGGTTATTTCCTCTGGTAAAAGCAAGCGGAGTGCTAGAAATGTTTCTAGCATAGGCAGGAGCACAAATAAACAGGGAAAATACTTAACATCTCACCTTGAGGAAAGTGAAGAGAAACAAAATGTTACCAAAGCCTGTGCCAGCAGGCATGAGCATGGCAGGACTTGAAGCAATCCCCACCAGGTGGGCTGTGCTAACACAAAACTTTCAGCCTCCTTTAAAAAAGGAAGGCTGGCCCACTGAGGCAGAAAACACGGTGTTGCGAGTGATGTTTTGTGCTCCCTCCATGCTCTTATTGTGGCCTTGGTCATTGACAAAAGAGCACCTCCTTCCAGAAAAAGCTAATCTTTTACAGCCTGTCCAGGGATGTGCTGCTGTAAATCTCTACCCCACAAAATTTTGACAAGAAAGAGATGTGATTGCACAAGAAGTACCTCTGCTGTTTCCCAGCCAGAGGTGTATCTTTCAGGTTCACTATTCAGCCAGTATTGTTTTACATGGGAAATATGTTACTGAGTGTTGCAGAGCTTAGAAAGATTATTTTTTTTTGTCATTGTTGTTACTTTGAAGGAAGGAAAATATTCAGAGGTTTGTAAGGGTGGGAGGTGGGACAATACAAAATCAGTTTTAATATCAGGTTTTATACCCCTTTCAAGGCAGCTGTACCTCTCTCAAGGCTGGTGTGATTCAATAAGTCTGAATGTGACTGTCATTGAATCCTTGTGGTTCCATATTTTCAATCCATTTCTAGAGATACAAATAATGAGCTTTGCCTAATACAGGCTTAGTACTATTCCTGTTATTTAGGCTTCCCTGATGGCTACAAAGCTTTTTCTCTCCTTTTTATTTTCATCCGCAGCCTTTCCTCTTATCCTTGGTGACTTTCAGAGTTCTTGTGGCACTTGTAAATAGTTGGTGCAGATGTCCTTTCTGACATTGCAAATTAAATGGAAAACCTTACATATAAATACTTAACATTTAATAAAAGTTAAAAATCATGTGTATCAAAGCTAAGTCTAAGTGAACTGATAGAACGCAAAACCTACAGAATTAAGGCCTTCAAATACACCTGCTAACTTCAGTCAGCTTCTGGCTTTGTAATGAGTTGAAACCAAATCCTGCAGACTCAGAACATGTTATTAGAAAATCTTTCTGGAAGCTGAGAATCAGAGCTTCTTTCTGGCCCAGGTTTTCAGTAGCAGGCTAGATCAGCAAACTTCCATAACCTTAGGCAGGGTCATGCATCATTTGTAACAGCTGGGTATGTGAAACATCAGTGTTTGAGTTGATTTTACAATAAAAGTACACAAAAAGTTGGAAACTGATTATATATATATATATTTGATCTTTGGTGGTCAGTATCCTACAGGATTCACAAACACTCTTATGTTTAAAATACATTTCTCACACACTTGTGATTCTTCAGATTGCCTAGCATCAGCCTCTATTAATTCTTCTGTCTGCTATGTCTCATCTGCCAGTGAAGGTAATGCTACTTGAAAGCTTGTACATCCTGAGAGAGAATTGCTTGTCTTTTCTCTTTCTTTAATTCATGAACTCTCAGGGACAGTTTTCTAGCTGATTGCCACTTACAGGGTACAAAACTTACTGCTTTTCAGGAGACAGGAGAACAAGGAAGGCAACTGATTATACACTACTGTATGGTTCATAACTTCTGAAATAATGCTGATATAGCATAATTGTCTATCTTACCGTTAATTCAACCACAAACTATCACCATATACTAGGAACAAAAGCCATGCCACATGTACTCAGATTTGAAACCAACATCACTTGCTCCATTCCTTCCATCTCCAATGTAATGTGACCATCTGAATGTTGAGTGATTAGGAATTTGGTCAAAAATGTATACTTCATGTATTTTCAAGCTTGAGTGTCCAAATCCGAAGAGAAAAAGTGAACTGGACTGCCTTCTAGGCAGTATCAAAATCCACTGAAGCTCAGAGAACTACTTGAAGAATAAGCAATTGAAACAAATTAATGTTGGACTCTGCTCTTTTAGACTCCCCTTTACCTTGACTGCAGTGTTGCGGGACCATGTTTGTATGACTCATTTGTCTGCTGCTGTTAACCTGCTCTGTTGTACCTTGCACCTCATCTTCTACCCCTGTATTGCATTGCTTACAGCACTGTCACTCTCCAAATCACTTCTGCTACTGCATATTTCAAAAGCTGGGAAATGCTAGAAAACAGCAGCACCTGGCATGGACTTAATAATGTAATTTCATTCTGTGCCAGCAGACCTGTTGTGCCCGTAAGGGCATCTTGCCATTTCTCCTGGGGCTGAGAGCCAGTGTGTACTTGCAGGTGTGTCCCTGGCGTGTGGCACTGCCTCAGCACATCATCCTGTTTTCTGCTGGGCTCACGAGAGACCCAAAGGTAAGTAGGGGAAGGTAGAGACCTGTCCAGAGCATGTGCAGGGAACCTTACTACAGACCTCAGGCAAATCACTGTTGCAGCACATCATTTCATCCTTACAGTTACCAGAACCTCTTAACCTCATGCCGAGCATGTTGCACGAATTCTCCCCTGCTGCTATTTAACATATGAATCGTGCGGCTTTGTGGGGTTATCAATGTATGGCTGGGGCTTATGGTGGACTGTCTGACAGTGTGGCACAGGAGAAAGCCAATGGCTTTGGTGACCCTACATGCTTTTTGCAGACCAGCCCAACATCTGTTTGTCTCAGGGCTTCACCTATGGACAAACAGCCTCTTCCAGGGCCTGGCTGTGCTGGTAGAAGAAAAGTCACAACCCTAGCTGCCCATTACCTGCTGCCAGTGAAGTGGCTCATTTGGTTCTCCCCTAATGTGTTTCAGTTCAAACAAGCTGTTGCAGCCAAGACTTTCTAAGTCGATCCACTTAAATTTTAGATAAAATGTGCTAGGAAACAAATACTGCAGCACTTAGGAGAAGGAAGTGCCAAACATTTGGGTGTAGGGTAGAGATGACAAGGCCTTAGATGAGCATACCTTGGTCTGTGTTGTTGTTGGATATATGTGACACACACTCTCTTTATCATTCAACTCTATTGAATGGGGAAGGATGGTTATTCTCAGCTTATCTATTGTAAAATGAAGTCACTCTGCATATAGGCAGGCATTCAACACCAGGAAAAGCATCTCCTAGTTTTTTAATCACATTGTAATGAAATATGGGAAGGAATCTCAACATAAAGGTTATTAAATTATTTTGAAAAATCGTGGCTGTTTCTAGTGTGAAGCAGAGGAGTAGGGCTGGAAAGCAAAAAAATTCCTTGCAGGTATGTAGCAGAATAAGCTTACTTGGACATGTTTGTAAATGTATCTTGCTGGATTTCGATCGCTCCCTGATAACAATTTTTTTTAGAGGTTCTATTTTTCTGATGAGTAGTGTCTTTACTGATTTGAGTTGGAAAACTCTAGAGTGTTTCCTATAAGATGTTGCTAACTGTAAGTCTCTGGTTTTAGGAGTAGCTAAAAAATTGTTCAAATTTAAACCTGGTGATATCTAATGAAAACAGCTCATTTTTGCAATTCTCATTTGTTTAAAAACAAAGATAAGCAAAGCCTGCAAAGAAGAACCACATCCGTTTTTTTGTTTGCTAAAATTATGACAAGACGTGAATTTTCTACAGTTTTACATGGTTTTCTGGAAGACTAAATTGTCAGTATGGATAAGCAAACCTATTTTCTGCTTCTTCTGGAGAAAAAAAGTAAATTCCCCCCTCCCGCCTTTTTTTTCATTTTCTAATTAAATCTTGTCAGAAATAGCCTGTTTTAAATGTATTGAATCAAATTGTTAATAGGACTGATGTAAACTGCCGTTTGGTAGTATTGGATTTTGAGTAATGTCAAAGTGATAACTTAAGTCTTCTAACACTAATGTATTAAAAGGAGAAAGCTACAGAGCACCTAAATGGTTATCTATTCTTATCTTTCACCTTTCATACCTTAATCCCATTCATATTGGCCGTAAAGAGGAACCTTGTGCAGGCATATTTAAATTCAGTCTTTCTTGCAAACACATATTTTGTGGAGCCCATTACCTTACCCATAACTTCTTGGTGCTATGCAAGAGAGAGTTACTGTATTTAACTTATTATCTAGCACTCTCATTTAGCATCAGGTCAGCATGGTGCTAATCTTCTGTTAAGAAGCTTTGTGTCAGGAAGAAGTTTCTCATGAGTAGTTACTATGAGAATTACTTTGCATATTGTAAACTGCTGGCACTGTGTGACCTGAACATATGCTGCTTCTCTCCGAAGGAAGTTACTTCAGTTTTTGCTGGAAAAAGGGGAGGAGAGAAAACTGGCTCCATCTGAAGGTAAAAGATGCTGGAGATGCTTGAGGCAGACATGAAACAATAACACATAACTTTCTGTAACCAAATATCACAAACTGGGATCAAAATCAGGAATTGGGATCCTAAACTCAGTATTTGGTACATGGACAAAGGTGCCCTCTACGCCTACTAACTGGGATATATGGTCTGTGCCCTCACCCTTCTGTAAATCTTTTGGCTGTGATCTTGCTGTTGTTCATAAGGAAGCAGGCTCTGAGGTTTGGACTGTCTTCGGCCTATAAAGGCTTATATCTTTCCCATCTGGGTGCCCTGGACTCTTCTGGAGGGGTCTCATGGTGCCCTCTGTGCAACACCCTCATTGTGCTTGCTGGGGTCCTGCAGCACAAGACTCTCACCAGGTAATAAGGTCCACTGCATGTTATAAGAAAGCCTGACCAAAGAGTCTGTCAAAACACTATTCTTTCCAGTTAGGTAATCACTTTAAAGAAATACTGCACTTTTCTGACATTTAAAATTATGTATGTATGCCTGACAGCTTTTGGAACAGGTAGTGGCACACACCGGAAATACACACAGGTCATGTCTGTGAGTTGGGACACTAGCATTTAATTATCTCATTTATTTCACTATTTCATTTAGTTGAAAAATACACACACACTTTGATATGCTAGGGAGAAAAGCTTCTGAACAGGGAATAATTCTTAAGACTAAATATTAGTTTTAAAAAATCACATTTGAAGCACATAATGGGAAATTTCTCAAATGAAAACATTAGGGAATATAGACAGAAAGAATTATTTCCAATAGGGATTAGTTAATCAAAACATCCTTAAAGAAACATGGCAGTAGGTTGTATATTGTAACATTTTTTTTTTTCTTAAATGAAAAAGGGGGGAAAGTCCTTTCACTTGGTCAAAACCACTAGGCAAATGATTTTTCTCCCTGAGAGTTTTGGAGGAGGATTTTACTTCTGTGAGTGTGATGGACAACAGCTTAGAAGCTTTCATGCAGTTTGCAAAATGGGCGTTAGCTACAAAAGGTCAATTCCCCATCCCAGAATCTCCTGAGGTTAATGTTTGATATGAGCCCATCTGTACCAGGATTTCCTCCAAGGCATACTGAGGTGAATGGCATGGTTGTAATTTTTTTAAAGAGGCAGAATTCAAAAATATCCTGAAGGCCTGAAAAAAAGTGAAAATTATTGTGCACTGTAAATTACCTGGTTACTATTCAGACTTATGCTGTGGATTTTTTTTTTTCCCTACATCATGTGGTATTTTAACATTCCCCAGAAAAAGATAGAAATAGAAAGACCTGCTTTGAATTTCTACCATAGCTCCACTGTCATTGAACCCCTTCATTTTTTGTTCTTTTTAGATGATGGTGCCAGGATATGCCCTGTCTCTACATGTTTCTGCACTTGCATTTTTAAAGCTTTGAAGCGGTCTTCTGATTATGACAAACACCAGCAAAAAGAGAGGATGTATTAGGACTTCTGATGGAATATTATCAAGTGCTGAAAATAATCTGAATTGAAAATACAACATAGACCATTGGAAAAGGAAATTAATATGGAAGAAAGAAGCTGAGCAAAAGCCAAACACAAGCCTTCTGTGATGAAAACCATGCTTCCAAGTCAAGTCAAGACTATAAGGATGTCAGGGACATGGAAGAGCCTTTGGCAGACTGGAACTGTTCTTAAACTCTGTTAAATTTTCTTGTTTTGTTTAGACTGTCAAGTGGTTGAATTTTCTTTTTAAACCTCTACAAAAGGTTGTTTGCAAAATATATCAAATATCTGTGGTCATCTTCTAATTTAAATAGTTTGTATTATACAGTGGGATGGAATGCTAGGAAACTTGTTAGGAGCCAACGTGAACACCTCAGATTCATAGTTTCTTTTAAAAAAAATCCTATTTCTTTGGAATTGGTAACAGTATCTGGCACAAGATGTGTTAGAGATTTCTATGGATCTGTTAGAGATCATTTCTCTATATTGGGAGACTCAGATGTGCCTCCACCAGCTCAGATGAAGGATAGACTAACTTTATATTCCTGTGTAGATGCACGGTCCCCTTTAGTATTCAGCTGTAGGAATCTGGATGATCTTCCAAGTCCACAGGGCAAGGGAAATTCCAGAGCTGAAAAGTGAGTTGAAGCAGTAGTGGAGGGCTGTGAGATGCTGTAATACATTTTCTTGTATTTATGGTGTTGCTGCTGGGTTGTTTGAGTCAAACTTAAGGTAGTTAATGGCTCTCTTTGTTTATACATGTAGTTTTAAGATTGTCAGCTCTGCCTAGAGTGTGAGTGTTCTTTAGTTATAAAACTGTAAGAATTCAAATAAATTATGCATAGCTTTGTCTTTGCCCTCTTGTTACAAGTAAAGAGATTTTGAGGCTATTTATGTTTTACTGCTTGGCAAGCTGTTTTTGGCCACCCTCAGTAGTTCTGAAGCATCACAAATCATGGTTACTTTATCCAATTCCACTATTATGTGAGTTTTTACTTGCTTAAGACTTTCAAATATGAGTGAGGAATTGAACTGAAGATGCCAGAAGTGTCAGGGTCCTTCATAGATGAACATATATCTAGAGTCTGAGAAAGGTTTTATGTGTAAGGTAACTAAGCATAAAATTGGCAGAGCAGGCCACACAAATTTTACATTTTCACCTGCTTAAGAAGAAATGCCTCTGCTAAGAGAAACAGTTCTATTTAGATGAACTGCTGTGTGATAGTCTCTCTTACAACAACAACAACAAAAAATGCTGAACGCTTCTTTTCAGGGGTGATCCCTATTGAGATTTTGTAGGAATAAAGGAAAGGGTGGTCTGGTTTGGGTTTTTTCTGTCAATAGTACCAAAATGAGTTGGAACTTAATTCTGTGGGATGCTTCTGCAGACATTGAAGGGTAAGTTGTACATAAAGGATGATGTAGCCCTAAAAGCAGTGCAATACATTGAGTTGTGAACTCTGTTATGCATATTTGTAGAGCTGAGTAATAAAGCAGTACTAAGCACAGTGCCTTGGAAACTACATGCCTTAAATCTGAGTGTTTTTTTCTGGAAAAAATTGTACTTCTAGTTTCTGGCTCTCTGTGAGAGAGAACAGGTAGCTGCCTACTTGTTTGTCAGGCTGGACCAGAAATAGTTTGCATTGATGAGTTGCAGTAGGCTTCATTGATGTGAACTTAGGTTTCCAATAGAATTGTTTTACTTCCAGCAACTGCAGTGTCAGGCTTGCAGTTCTTACTTTATTTTAAGGGTGTTTTAAGCACAGGCACGAATCTCTCTCTCTTCAGAGCACAGATGGTTAACGTTTATTCAAAGAATTATGACAAAGGAAGAGAGAGATTATTTTTGTTTTTAAGAAGAGAAGCTATTAAACTATTTCAGTGTGTCTAATCAATAATAGTTTTATTTCTTGTAAGTACAGAAATCTTAATGAGGAAATGACTATTTATCCTAGAATGTATTTAAAATTAATCTCATTGTTGTAGTTTGATTCTACGGAGGAAGGCCTTCCAAAGGCCAAACCTTAATTATTTTCCTGTCATTTTATTTCAGACGAGCACTAAAGCATTTCTCTCATAGACTTTTTTCCCCCAAAGATCATTCCTAATAAAATCTAATTTTGATTTCATCCACTGCAGAATGACTTGTGTTTAAACAGTATCTTTCATTGAAGTCTTCAAAGCCTGTTTATTGGTAGAGCAAAGACATGAGTTTCATTATTCTCCTGTGTGGTTAGAGGATATTGCTAAGGGATTTCTACAGCTGATGGAGTCAGCAAACATCACGAAAATGGTGAAGTGTTGAGATGGTCACTGCTTAGTCATCTGGCTGTCTAGCAGAATGTATAGTACAGAATTAGGTGTGAAGGCTGACCACAAATCAGAAGTAGATGTTTTAGCTTCCTACAAAAATAAGAATAAATTCTACACACTAGAACATCAGTTGTATAGTAAAAGAAACTAGATAGGGGATGTTATGTTCGGTTAGGCTTAAATCCCCCCGCCCCCCACGTGTGTTTTTGGTGTCGGGTTTTTTGTTGTTGTTTTGGGAACTCTTGTGGATTGGGATAGATTGTGGATTGGATTATTTGAAAGAATGAAGAAAAATTGGTTCTACATAAGGGCTAGAGAAGTGAATGTCTCTTTTGTATCTTGGCAGGAGTTTCTCACATCTAATGCCTTGCGTCAGTGGTTCTCCTAGAATGCTCTTGTCACTGTTTTGGGTTAATTATTTAGTGAAACTACAGCACAACACTCCTATATACCAAGTTAGTTCTCTAATGACTGGGTAAAAGTCATGCTCACTCTTACCTTTAGGTCTACAAATAACTAAATTGTGCTAAGAAGAATTTAAACACAAGGTAATGAATGAACTCTCTTAGGCTGACAGAGTTGGGGTCGTTCAGCCTGGAGAAGAGAAGGCTCTGGGGAGACTTTCTAGAATATTCCAGTACCTGAAGGGACATACAAGAAAGCTGGAGAGGGACTTTTTACAAGGCCTTGTAGTGACAGGAAAAGGAGTAACCATTTAAAACTGGAAGAGGGTACATTTACATTAGATATTAGGATGAAATTCTTCACTGTGAGGGTGCTGAGACACTGATACAGGTTGCTCAGGGAAGCTGTGGATGCTCCCTCCCTGGAAGTGTTCAAAGCCAGGTTGGATGGGGCTTTGAGCAACCTGGTCTAGTGGCAGGTATACCTGTCCATGGCAGAGGATTGGAACTAGATGATCTTTAAGGTCCCTTCCAACTCCAACCATTTTATGATTCTATGAATTCTTCCTATATGCATTGGGTAAGAAGGACAATTAACTTCTCTCTCTTACTCAAAACTATGTGGAGCAGAGCTCACTCTGTTTTGTGTGCTCTGTAATGATCAACGGGATCCAGGAATATGTGTAGAAGACGGATCAGTATCTATAAAGACATGTGATGGATACAGAGCAGGCAGCTGAAGTGCTTTTGGAAGGTCACGGGAGATCTTAGGTTAGAGAATTTGGGTTCTACAGGATTAGGCAACAGCACAAGAAAGTTTATATATATGTATATATACATATATATGTATATATATATGCACACACACATACATTGGAGTAGCTACCTTTTTTAAGGGAGGTAGACACAGTCAAAAGGTGAATTTTCCAAGGCTCAACTTGATAATAGCTAATAGCAATGTCAGAAAGATCAGCCAGGGTAACTCTCCAGTGCCCTTCTGTAGCTGTAGACACCTTGCAAAGATGATTCTCCACTGAGAAATGCAGCCTTTCCTTTTAGTGCTTTAAGACCTGTCTCATCGCAACGTGCAAACAAGTGTTTAGTTTGAGGTCTTCGCAGTGAATGTTTGTCTCTCTGGCTTCTCACAATCGCTATTATCGCGATGGATCCGAGCCTGCCATGCCAGACTCCCGCTGCGCACCCCTTTGTGTCGCGAGATGGCGGTGCAGAGTCGTTCTGCAAATATAGCCCTCTGCACTGGTTGAAGGGCAATCTTTTTCCTTGAGAAGTTTGTGACTTCTGGGTTACTTCTCAGATGCTAGGTGTTCTTCAGAATCAGCCCTGATACCTGGCAAACTTGAAAGTGGCTGAAAGTTACAGCATGAACTCAGAAGTCTATTTTTTTTTAAAAAATGCAGTAGTCAGTATTTTATAGGTATGTCAAAGACAAAAAAAAGGCAGAAATTCAGCTGTAATGGCAGTAAAAAATCTTGCCAATACCACCAGAGAGTAAACAATAAGTGTCTATATCAACTTACTCAATTAGGGTTGGCAACTGAATGCATCTTTATTTATTCATTTCTGTGGGGCTGACAGATCATCTTGGACTGGCATTAAAACACTTGAATTTAACATCAGTGGATTTAGGCAGCTTAAGGTATAAAGAGAGGTTGCAGAAGCTATTGTAGCTGAATTGCCCTAAGGGAATGGAGACCAGATAATCTCTAAAAGATTAGGAACTAGAATTGCTGAAACAAGGAGTGTAACAGAAACAGTAGGTTTTACTTGCAAAATCCTTGGTGAGTTCCAGTGTACAAGGTTACAGAATCCTGTTAGGAAAACCCCTGCTCTTCCTCGGGGGAGGGAGGGACAGACAGAGAAGGCTCTTCTCTTTGCTACAGGTCTTGCACTGTCAAAACTACTCAAAACAACAGGATGAAAGAATTACTTCAAACCTGCTAAATTTAAGATTGGTGGCTATAGTTAGGGACCACTACGCGAGACCTTTAAAACTAGGCAGTCTCACTGGCTGATTATGCTGAGCTCGAAGGTGACATCCTCTAAGAGCACACTCATGTTCAAATTTTTGGCTCCACTCTGCATGCTGCAGTTGGCAACTCAAATGACCAACAGGGAATGACAGGGGAGAACTGAACTTACGTGGAGTGCTGCAGGAACAGGCTCCCCTTGCTGCTGCCTCTCCACTGGTGGGTCGTACCACCTGCTTTCTCTCCCCTTTCCCTCTATTGTGTCTTGGGAGATGCATGGCAAAGTTTGCTTGTAATCTAGAAAGATACTGTTGTAGATGATTCTGCCTATTTGCTAATTTGTGACATTCACAGTATTGAAGAGCTGCACTCTTGGGCACATATCGATTAGTAAAATTACTGTGTGTTGGCTAGATCTGAATATCAATTTCTTATGGTAATATATGGGTAATTTATCATGTAAGGTATGTTCTATAGTAAACATTTAAAAAAATCTAAATAATAATTAAAAAACACAGTCCAAAAATGGGTGAGCTACCATATGGCTAACTACTGCAGTGTAACAGAATAACAAGTATAGTTAATTATGCCAAGCAAGAATGTGTTAGAAAATTCATTTACATGATCACAGATCACACTGTAATCTCCAGTATCTATTTACAGATATTTTATATGGATTTCCCCTTCACATATTCTTCTACTTAAAGTTGCTTTGCACGCAGGATCTCAAGTCAAAAGACTTCAGAATTCCTTAGCTTTATCAAAATAAACCTATTTAAGACTGTTAAATAAAGCTTGGCATATAACTGTGGCTATTTGCTATATACCCCGTTGAGCTCATCAGTTCAACATGTGTCCAAGCTCTTTTCACTAAATAAGGGCAAAATTCTTCGCTCTGTTTGGTGCTGGGTTTAGTGCGTGTCCTGACATCAGTGGAAGCACTCTTTACAATGCAGCCATAGACTCTGCAATTGATACTGAGCTACTTGAGCTGGAGACTTCTACAAAGGGAGAAGTGACTTCTTTCCCAGAGACAACCGGTTTGTTGGCCCTTATTGTACAATCTATTCAGGCAACTCAAGCTGGCAGTAGTAAAAGGGACAGCAAGGTACAAGCTGGATGACATAGCCTAAATCCCTGCTGAACAGCTTTTCTGTGATTATAAATGAAAGAGCAATTTCTCTCAATGGTGGGTCTATTTAAGCAAAACAAACTTACTTGAGTGCTGATCTCTAGGGGTCAGATCATTTAGAAAATGAATGATGCTGGTGAGAGTTGAGGACATCAGTGTGTTGAGTACTAGCACCTATAAAAGTGGGCTTAAAATACAGATTGTAGATAGTGACAGATTCCATTAATCCAACAACATTTTCCCATGTATGCTTTAATTAGTATTACAGAGCAACCATATAATTCCATTCAAGTAAGCATCCAGAAATCTTGTTGATTATGTGAGCTACAGCTACATCTGCAAGACTGGACTGGAAATCTCCAGGGGACATGCTTTTCATTAGATTTCTAATATTTCCCTTTTCTAGTCAGGCTGGAAAGATGAGAGCATCCTGTTCTTGCTCCTGGTCCCAGCCAGAGCCAAGAAATAAGAGAAGCATGTGAAAATGAAAGGGGTGTGTGAAAAAATAACAATGTCCCTCTTACCAAACTATAAAAACATTTATTCTTGGATTTCATGAAAGGTATTAGAAAAAGGATTGATCAGTCCTGAATTTATCTGCTTGGGTTCAGCCATTCCTAGGACTTTGCTAAAATCAACAGACTCAGCACCAGAGAGATGTGATAATTTCTCACCAATGACCTTGCTAAATGTTAAACTTTCAATACCCTCTTTGGCAGCAGGTAGCTTCTCTTTTTAGTTGCAATGTTGTCAGCTACATCAGTAAACATAATTATAAACAGATTATAAACAGATACTTGGGATTAGGGTAACTAAGGATTAACACTATTTGGTAAGGATCTGGCCAAGTAAACAAATTATCAAAATACTTCACAGAGGTCATCCAACCAACAAAGAGATCTGTAAGCAAAACGATGATCTGCATACAGAGACTTAATCTATGTACTTTACTTAAAATTAACTAGGAAACTTCAGGTGAAGGAAGGCTTACTGATTTCATCTTCTGACATACAACTAACTTTACATGCCAGAGCAGAGCTCTTCTTGATGTAAAGTGTTGGCTCGATATGCTACTGCTAGTATGTAGAGACTTTGAAGAACATTATATCTAAGTTATAATTTTTCCTTTCTTTGCATCTGACTGTCTAACAAAATGAATGGTGCTAACAATTCTTTTTTATTCCTTTTTCTCATTTTACAAAACTCACCTGCTACCTACTTAATTTCCCATTGGCTTGGATACTCTACTTGGGCAAGACTGTCTTTTTCTCCAAGAGAAAAGAAAGTCCCTTGGTCTCTCTCACTATGATTCAAAGAACAAAGTCTTCTTTCCTGTCCCTAAGGTTGTGGCTTGATCGTCATTGGTTTTGTCAGGCATAGAGTTCACCACCATTTATATGCGTATAAAAGGCATGTGTATACTCCCTCAGTTTCTAATAAATTTTGTTTAATTTGAGAAATCAAATTAACAGGAACGGACTGGCATAGAAAACTGAGGGAAGAATGGCAAGAAGAGCTTTTCCTTTATAAACACTTCACAGAATGTTAAGAATTGGAAGGGACTTCAAAAGATCATCTAGTCCAATCCCCCTGCCAGAGCAGGAACACCTAGGTCAGGTCACACAGGAACATGTCCAGGCGGGTTTTGAATGTCTCCAGAGAAGGAGACTCCACAACCTCTCTGGGCAGCCTGTGCCAGTGTTCTGTTACCCTTACTATGAAGAAGTTCTTCCTCATATTTATGTGGAACCTCCTTGTTTCAGCTTGCATCCATTGCCCCTTGTCCTGTCATTGGATGTCACTGAGAAGAGCCTGGCTCCATCCTCATGACACTCACCATTTACATAGTTATAAACATTAATGAGGTCACCCCTCAGTCTCCTCCAAGCTAAAGAGACCCAGCTCCCTCAGCCTTTCCTCATAAGGGAGATGTTCCACTCCCTTCATCATCTTTGTGGCTCTGTGCTGGACTCTCTCACGCAGTTCCCTGTCCTTCTTGAACTGGGGGCCCAGAACTGGACACAATACTCCAGATGCAGCCTCACCAGGGCAGAGTAGAGGGGAAAGAGAACCTCTCTCAGCCTATTAACCACACCCCTTTTAATACACCCCAGGATGCCATTGGCCTTCTTGGCCACAAGGGCACATTGCTGCCTTATGGTCATCCTGCTGTCCACCAGGACCTCCAGGTCCCTTTCCCCTGTGCTGTGATGCAACAGGTCAGTCCCCAACTTATACTGGCGCATGGGGTTGTTCTTCCCCAGATGCAAAACTCTACACTTGCCCTTGTTATATTTCATTAAATTTCTCCCCGCCCAACTCTCCAGCCTGTCCAGGTCTCTCTGAATGGCAGCACAGCCTTCTGGTGTGTCAGCCACTCCTCCCAGTTTTGTGTCATCAGCAAACTTGCTGACAGAGAACTCTATTCCCTCATCCAAATCATTGATGACTATTTTGAACAGTACTGGTCCCAGTACTGAACCCTGAGGGACTCCATTAGATACTAGACTCTGTCCCATTGACCACAATTCTCTGGGTTCTTTCCTTCAGCCAGTTCACAATCCACCTCACTATCCAACCATCCAGACCACACTTCCTCAGTTTAGCTGTGAGGATACTGTGGGAGACTGTGTCAAACGCTTTACTGAAATCAAGACAGACTACATCCACTGCTTTACCATCATCTATCCACTGGGTTATCCATTCTCCTTACTAATTAAACGTGACACCTTAAGCAAAGCTTATTTTTTGTCAGTGTCAGGGACCAAAATGCACTAAGAATTGTCTGTGTTTGTCAGTCAAATGATTGTGGTGGATCTGAAGGTGCTATAAAAAGTAACATTTCCAGTCCTAACCTTCCCCTGCACCTCCTTCAGTCAGCACCTGGTTTAAAGAAAGAAATTCACCCTGTGGTAATAATTTTAATAACAAATTTGTTCTTGCAGTGTGGTTTTTATCATAAGATTTAGTGAAAACAAAATCAGATGCAAGATATAGAATACACACTGCTATGCACATTACTTTTTGCAAGAATTGTTTTGTATGCGCATGGCAAAACAAATTACAATAAATGGCCACCTATGGATTTATCCTATACTCTTATTAATCTTATACCTCCGCAGCCACTGCATGCACACTAGAGATTTGTAATGAGAGTGTGCAGCAACAGAAATCATGAAGATTAACTGGGATATTAGTGTGAAATCAAACTGATGATTAGTAACTGCAATATCTGGAGTAAGCGCAAGGCTGGACTCGGAGGGAGCACGAGGTTCTTTTGGAGTTCTCCCAGCGTTACAATTGCTGGGATGCATCTTTCAGTTCTATCAAGAGGTAAATGCCTTGGTAAGATTCTGTCTTTAGGAAGCTTTGGGCCAGAAAGTGGAGTTTAATTGATTTCTGTCCAATCAAAATCTGGCCATTTGAATCAAGAAATCCAATAGTACTACAAATGGGCTAAGTTTTGACTTGCTCTCTACAGCTTGGCTTGCTGCTTTTAGCAACATTTTACAGTATTTAGTTCTCTCTCCAGATTTTGTCAAGATGCTTCTGTCTGGGACGCAATGTGTACAAAGCATGTGTTAAGGTACTATATTCTATTTTAATCCCTAGATAGCGCAACTGCCATGCCAATGATACTCTTGATGCTAAGTAATGCCAGCCAGTGACTTTCTGAGTCTATGAACAGACTTAATGAAACCTAAACCAAGAAAATATGGGGAGGAAACCAGGTAAAACTAGCAGGGTTTTATATTTCATCTCAGGTGGGTTGTCAAAGAAAACAGGTGCACATTTCCCAACAAGTGTCCACTTCCCAAGACTCTGTATTCTCGGGCTACTCCCAAAATACTTGTCTGTTTCACACTTGGAGTTAGACCTGAAAGGAGCCCATACTGGCTCACGTCCTCCTGTAGAAGGGAAGGTGCAGGTACAGCAGGTAAACCAGTTCACAAGCACCAAGTCCTGCAGTCTTTGAGGACCACATGTTGCAGAGAGTTTCATGTAACAGTAAGAAAAACATTTGTAGGTCCTGGTTTATTAGCCAAGAGCCCCACTTCCCAGAAATACTATGCAATCACTATGGGGATGAAACAAATAAGATTACTTCACTGGCATATACTGTTAGGTTTCTTTCTGTAGAAGAAATTTAGTTCCAAGCTATTTGTGGTCTTTGGAAGGGGAAAAGGGGAATTATATGTTGTGTTGCTTTGTATTGTTTGTTTTAAGGCCAAAAGTGACCATTATAATAATTTAATCAGATCATCTGCATAACTCAAGCCAAAGAATCCAGCCACTAATAGCTGCATCAAACTTGTAGCTTCTGGTTGGCTTGTATTTTAGAAAGACATCCAGATAGAATGATGTGGTTTTGGAAATGGCTTGCCATCTGGAAGCTGGGAGGACACCAGAGACACCATGTGTTACGGGGGAATAGATTGAAGGAATAGATTAAACTTTTTTTTTTTTTTAACTTCCAAATATATTTAGATGTAGATAGGCAACTGATTTTTTTATAAATAACTTGAGTGTTACATTCATGAATCAAACAAGATCTCTGAGACCCTGGATCTAGGAAGGTCTGTTTTACAGAGGTCCTTTTCTGAGGAAGTGTTCTTATGTTGATATTCTGATGTCTGATGGGGAATGAACACATGCAATAAGCCATAGCAGATATGCTGTTCCTCTACAGCTTCTTTATCTATCTGTCATAGAAACATAGAATCACTATGGTTGGAAAGGACCTCCAGGATCATCAAGTCCAACCTTTAACCCATCATCTCCCTAACCACTAGACCATTAGACCATGGCCTGAAGCGCTTCATCCACTTGTTTTTTTGAACTCCTCCAGGGACAGCGACTTCACCACCTCCCTGGGCAGCCTGTTCCAGTGCCTAACCACCCTCTCAGTAAAGAACTTCTTCCTAATATCCAACCTAAACTTCCCCTGACGCAACTTGAGGCCATTTCCTCTCGTCCTATCATTAGTAATTTGGGAGAAGAGACCAACACCAGCCTCACTACAACCTCCTTTTAGGTAGCTGTAGAGAGCAATGAGGTCTCCTCTCAGATTCCTCTTCTCCAGGCTAAACAACCCCAGTTCCCTCAACCGGTCCTCATAAGGGCTGTTTTCCAGACCTCTCACCAGCCTCGTTGCCCTTCTCTGGACTCGCTCCAGCACCTCAATGTCCTTCCCATACTGCGGTGCCCAGAACTGGACACAGTTCTCAAGGTGTGGTCTCACGAATGCCGAGTACAGGGGCACGATCACCTCCCTACTCCTGCTGGTCACACCATTTCTGATACAGGCCAGGATGCCATTAGCCTTCTTGGCCACCTGGCCACACTGCTGGCTCATGTTGAGTCGGCTGTCAGCCAACACCCCGAGGTCCTTTTCAACCAGGCAGCTTTCCAGCCACTCTTCCCCAAGCCTGTAGCGCTGCATGGGGTTGTTGTGACCAAAGTGCATGACCCAGCACTTGCCCTTGTTAAACCTCATACAATTGGCCTCAGCCCATCACTCCAGCCTGTCCAAATCCCACTGCAGAGCCTCCCTACCCTCAGGCAGATCGACACTCCCACTCAATTTCATGTCATCTGCACATTTACTGGGGCTACACTTGATCCCCTCATCCAGGTCATTGATAAAGACATTAATCAAGACTGGCCCCAAAACTAAGCCCTGAGGGACACTGCTTGTGACCGGTCTCCAACTGGATTTAACTCCATTCACCACAGCTCTCTGGGCTCGGCCATCCAGCCAGTTTTTAACCCAGCAGAGTCCACCTGTCTAAGCCATGAGCCGCCAGCTTTTCCAGCAGAATGCTGTGGGAAACAGAGTCAAATGCCTTACTGAAGTCCAGGTAGACAACATCCACCGCTTTTCCCTCATCCACTAGGCGGGTCATCTGATCATAGAAGGAGATCAGGTTGGTTAAACAGGACCTGCCCTTCATAAACCCATGCTGAGTGGATCTGATCCCCCTGTTGCCCTGCACTTGCTGCATGATCTCCCCCAAGATGAGCCGTTCTATACTCTTCCCTGGTACTGAGGTCAGGCTGACAGGCCTGTAGTTCCCTGGATCCTCCTTCCTGCCCTTCTTGTAGATGGGCATCACATTAGCAAGTCTTCAGTCATCCAGGACCTCCCACTTTAACCAGGACTGCTGATAGATGATGGAGAGTGGCTTGACGAGTTCCTCTGCCAGCTCCCTCAGCACTCTCAGGTGGATCTCATAAATCTATAGATCTATCCATCTATCTATTTCTATTCATACTTAAGGATATGAAGCATATGTACCTCCTACCTGCTTGGGTCTCTCCCAAAAATGACTACACACCCTGAACTTTTTGGGGTCAAGAAATACTAAAGGCATAGGTATTTGCATGCAATTTCTCCTGCATACTCTCTCACACGCACAGTGTGATAAACAGTCGCTAGTGCAGCAACTATAGACTTAGTAGAATTAGCTCCAAGTATTCAGTGATCACCAGAAACTAGGTTATAACTCAGGATGTATTTTTGTTTTAATTTAGGAGAAGAATACACTTTTCTAGCTAGATTTTGGGCTTAAATAGGTGGCACATTTTCCCCCTTTGTTCCAGAACAACAAATGCTATATTACTCAGTTAAAAATTAAGAAAAATTAAAAGCTGAGATCATCCTAACTCAAACTGTGTTTTTTTTTTTAAGGAAAACATGAAAATAGTGCATGAGCTGGCAACAGTCCAGTTTATAACAGAAAGTGAGAAAGCATTTAGTGTCCAATATGTTACAGATAATTGTCTCAAGAGGGTATATTTTCATCTTTGGAAAAAGACTAGACCTTTCATGTATTCCGAGGAGACATCAAAGAGTATTAGTGCCACAGTTCAGGTAAATCAACGTATTTGTCGATCTTTTGTTCAGAGATTCTGCTTGTAAACAGCTCACAGGAGTGGTTTTTCTACACCTTTCCAGCAGGTTTCCAGGCTGATTACAGTTGAGCAGCCCTGCATTTCCAAGGGTGCTTTAATTTTTTATGAACTCCAAGGAACTCCACATGGTAGGAAGATAGTATTTATGTCTCCTGTAATAAGTACCTTTTTAAAAACTTGGTCATTCTCCAGAGTCAGTGACCATTGAGTATACCATTGAGTATATTTGAAGCTTGAGTGAACTCTAATGTTTTTGACTGCTGAGTTAAAGAATTCACTGGGGAGAATTGGTAAAATTGGTAAGCATCTCCTATATCTGCGGGTGGACAGAAAAACACCATTACTGCTCTGGTAGTGCAAAGCTAGCAGCTCTGAAGTGACTAGTTTGCAGAATAAGTCCTTTATTTCTTCCTCATCTCATATAAGGGTATAAATAAGTGCATGGACCATAAAATAGAATTATGCATAGGTTTAGTAGTTGGTCCTGGTTGAGTTACTGGAAAGGAAAAACTGGAATAGACTTGCCTTTATGTTGTTTTGTTGTTGTTGTTGAGTTTTGGTTTTAAGTCTCCAGTTAGAGGTTTTAAGATTTTCTTGCAAAATTACTCAAGTATTACTTCATAACATTTAACTCTGAGTGGGATGGCTGCTGTAGCTGCACCTCCCTTCCTTACTATGGTGAAGGGGTTAAAGTCCTGATGCCAATTCTTTTATTTGCAACAGTGTTCAAACTGCAGCTTGTCACTTGAAAGCATTCTGCAAAACTGGTTATTCTGTTAATATCCTCAGCCCACATGGTGTAAATGTACTGAAAAGTTTAGTGTATTGATTCATCATTCTGCGAAGAAGCAGTTACTGTATCCCAGAAATTTTTGTTAGCTCAACCTGGACATATATTGAAAGAAAGATTTATTGATGATATTTTACACTATTGCTAGCACAGGAATGATTGATTGATGAAATACAGGCAAGCAACCTATTTTCAGCACACTCTGCCTAAGCATCAGCATGAGTGCCCTAGGATATGGGTATGTGTTTACTGTTAAATAAAAGTCAGAGAGAGAATTGTTTCCCTGACGCTCTGATTCCCAGCACTCCTAGACTACTCACTCTCTTCCTGGCTCTGGTTTGGACTGTTCCAGTTATCTCTGTTGCAGACAGCTGCGTGATACAGTGAGTACATCCTACACAGGATGGGTGCAAGTCAGAAGGTGCCTCTTCGCCTTGGGTCAGTCCGTGATTGTGCTCTATTTTGTAGTTTATTTATAGCCAGTGTCTCAAGAATTGACTCTGGGTTCTCCAAATTTGACTCTAGGGAAGTATTAAGAGGGAGTTAAATTCCCTGATGATTGTTACAGCTTCCCTAAAGAAACTAGCATACAAAACAATAAAAAGGCAGTTCTGTCTCCATTAAAGACAGTCTGTAAACATGATGATTGCTGGCACCTCCTGTAAAATTATGAACTAATTGTGGCATCCATATCAAAAATGTGTCCTGAATTATTAAGAAATTCATCTGACCCAGTTACTTTTTTTCTCTTTGACTAAGGACTTCAACAACTAGTTATGATACCCAAATTCAGTTTACAAGTGGCCAGAGCTGTAGAACAGTGTTAAATTTAAAATCTAACCCTATCTCTCAGAGTGTTTTTTAAATAGGCTTTCAGTGAAGGAAACTATTAAGAATCTGTAAAACTTTGTATTTTGTGAGCTTAGTATATTGCCTATAATCCTAAGGTCACATTAACGCATGATCTTTCAATATTCAAATGCTATTTCCTTTAAATAGGTTTATAGGAAAGTAAGTACCTAGCAGTTACCACAAAATGTGTTTTGAAGTGGGCTTTTTGTTGATCTGCTTCCCAGCAAGGTACATCTTTTCTTATTAACTTTATTGTTGTCACCATGTTAACTTACACAAAGCTAATATAGTGTGTATGCAGTAGCTATGTTTCATTAGAAATTCAGGCAATCTAATTTGCTTATATTTTTGGCATAAAACATTTTTCCAAGTTGAATATCAAGTTTAGGCAGGCTCAGATGCTAGCCAGCCAAATTGTGGTTTATGAGCCTTGTATGCTTGCCAAACTGTGGACTGTGAGCTATGGTCTAGGGCTAACCTACAGTAGATGGACACCGTATGGAGGTTGAGATGCTGAGATTGGGAAAATGGGCAGTGTTATTTTGATCCAGCACATAGGATCTTCTCACTCACTGCCTAATGAAGTCCTTCTTGGAGTGAAGGAGTTTGGAAGCTCCTTCCTTGGAGTATGGGGATTCCGTTGCTCCTTCTACTGGTGCACTGGATGTTGGTATGTTCTACTCTAGCAACTTCCATGAATGCACAGCTGCAGCCTGGCTTGTGCATCCTAACCAGTGAATTGAAGCACAGCCCTGCAAGCCTTCTTCCTGCAGGGTTTCTGTGGAAGTCAGAAGGCTTTGCTTGTTTTCTGGCTTGGAACATGAGAGAACAAAAAGCAGTTTATGAATACCATACAAATTATGTCACACAAAAGTGACCAGATGATTCATTGCAAATGCATTGGTAGTTTTGCTGTTTGCCTAATATTTTTTTTTTCCCAGCTGAGCTGAGAGAGGGTTTATTGTAGGAGTCTGAGAATTGCTCACATATGAGAGGTTTTGGATCATGTTTGCTTTTCCCAAGTATGTGGCTTAACACTGGAGCAGAAGAGTAGGCATTCCACCTCCTGAGAGCTGTTCACATTTCTTTTACTGTCCTCTTGTAGTTGTGGCACACTCATTTGACATGTCATCTTTGCCTAAGATTACAATGATAACGATCATTACTGGCTACAGATTCACTGTGAAATAGGAGGGATGGATAAAAAGGGGTTAAATTTTCTGTTTAATGTTCCTCTGCCATACTGTTAACAACACACACGAATCTAACTAGACATCTGCTTTCTCCTGCTCCTCACCCGAGAGAAGATGGGGTTATGCATAGGATTTTGTATTCACACCCCATTGGCATACTCCCTCTGTAGCTCCACCTATCCCCTACTCATGCACTGTCCTGCAAATCTCTAATGCCAAGGGAGGGAGCAGCAATCTCATATCATAGCTGTAGTTTTCTGCCCTCACCTTCCTCTGGTCAGTGCCACTTCAGGGGGTGGTGTGTCACTTGATCTGTTGATGTGAGAGGAAAGCTTTTGGAAACCTGAGATTCCTGTAGAAGGGTCGAGCAGCCATAGGGAAGGAAAACGAGGTTAAGGTGTCTCTAGTGCTGTGGCTGCTGCTGATGTTGTGTCTAGCAGCCCTGTAGTACAACCTGTGCATCCATACGAGCCATTGTGATGGATGAATCTCTTCTACATTACAGTAAACATTGAACATCACTCTCATGGATAACAGAGTTAACGACAGCCTGTAGTGGAGTTTTACTGGGGTTTATATAAGAATTGTAAGGGTTCTTAAATGAACTTTAACCTTTTAAATACTTAAAATAAAATTTAAAAAAACCTCACAAACATTTAAACATGCTTTTACCCTCTTTGATTGTCTCTCACTCACTTTCTCTTCCCATTAGTGTTACATTCACCAGGTTTCAACTTTCCTTCCCAACAGGGAGGTTGCTGTTGATCCAGAAAGGTTGGGCAGGAAGTTATGGTGCTTCACGTTGTGCTGCTGCTTCCAGTTGCCAGTCTTAGGCACTACTGGACAACTTCCCTGGGCCTCTCCCAGTGCTCATCTCCACACAGCTCATTGATCTTCTGGATCTTCCACCACTTCTAGGATCTTTCTCCAGTCAAGATCTTTGTTTTTCTCTTTCCAGGCCCTCTTCTCTCCAAGACCACTGTTTCTCTAATGGAGCTCTTCTTTTTGGACTCCTCTTCTCTCTGAAACCATAAATCCCTGCCTGTCCCAATTCAATTAGTGTGTGTGAAGCAGCACAATGTGTGGTCAGCCTCCTAATTGGTGACTCTGTCTCATGTCTCTTTCTTAATTGAAGGATTTGGGATGTGTTGCTTTTGTTCAGTTCAGCTATTTTCAAAATCTACAACAGCCTGCACTTGTTGCAGCTAGCATGTATCAGGCTTCTGCTGGAGAGTTCAAAAGTTCACTTTTGGACATTTACCCACCAACACAAACTCAAGTATCTGCTGCCTGTTAGCATTCACAATTTAAGCTATTTTTTTTTAATCTATGACAATTATTTGCTTAGTTTTGTATCATCACCTTGCAATGGAAGTAATTGAAGTGCAAAGTAAGTGTAGATTGTTAGGGAGAAGAATGGACTGAGCACAGATTTGTCATTAATGTCATCCGGGCTGGCAGTTGCAGCATGCTTGGTAGTATGTGTTGTCAGACTGCTCAGGTATTTTATTTCCACCATGAAGAAGTGTGTGGTATGAGTCAGAATCTGAATTGGGAAATTAATTTATTTCTTCTGCATTCTTGGTGGGATGGTGGTTGTTTGTTTGGGTTTTTTTATTCTGTTGGTAGAAAATGAGCCGGCTCTGGAAGTGATATTGTTGGTTGCAGGGCTTAGGCTGGGTCCTGGCAGCAGCTGCAGTAGAGGAAGCAGTTTCTGAAGTGAAGGAAAAGGAGAAACCCGCAGAAAGAACCATATATAAAACCTTAGTTACTACTGTTGTAAGCCACTAACGAATTTAGTTGCTGAATCTGAAATTATATGTGAGTAGCCTATCACATGAAGATCAAAGTACACCATCTTAACCAAAATTCACAGAAAAACTATAGGGTTTTATGTGGTGGTGTGCATTTTACCATTTACTAGGCCTAGTACAAAGGACGCAGCCAGCAGTAGAACAAACCAGTAACCAGATTCTATTGCACACAAATGGGTCAGTACATGGGTCATCGCTGGGCGTACAAACAAGTCAATCAGGTTACACATAACAGACATCAACCCCAACAACGACACAGCACAGCCAACAACCGGTTGAATAAAAAAATAAGCAACAAAGTCTCCCATAGAAGAGATGGGAGACAACCAAGCCAAGAGGCTGATAATATAGGACAGAGGTAGCCACATACTGTTCTCACAAAGCCCACATTTCTAAGTGCCAAACCTGACCAGGACTCAGTTGCAAAGAGAGTCAGGAGGTCCTTCCCCAACAGGGAAACTCTGCAAAGTGCATCCACCTCACAGACAGACACTCCACCCTTCCTGCAACTGGTCCCAGCTTTTATGCCCAAAGCAGGACAGCTGGCACTCATTTACCCAATGCAGGGCACCTGGGGCTTGTTTACCCAAGGGCTTTCCTTACAAGGCTGGCCACACCTTGGAGGTAAGCCAGAAGGCAAACTCATCCCCTCCTTCTGAAGGATTGTGGGAACCACCCATATGTCAACCTTAATTCAGGGCTTGGGGTTCAGACCCCAGCACTTCAGTGTGGTAAAACACAACTTAGTTTTCGGATTAGCCTGGGGACTTCCATATCACCAAGGTGGCTCAACAACAATCACTTTTTCTAAATGTCAATGAAATTTCTTAGGCCTGAGACTGTTTAGTTTGCATAGAGGGCTAATTTACAGTTTTTCCACCTCTGATTATGTAACTGGTCAGTGTTACAAAGACTGGCAATGGTCTTTCCATCTCTTACTAACACAGCTCCTCCTGTTTCCTCCTCCATCCCTAACCCTATTGTTTTGGCTGCTTGCTCTGAGCTTTTATATTGCTTCAGTTAGACAAGCTATGAAAACATATGTCTTATTTCCAGAACTTCTGCATAAAATGTTGTATTAGAATTTTTTTCTGTGACTTCAATATCAGTGGTAGTAACGATCCTGTGCGATATTAATGGACATGTCCCGCTGTTCTCTGGCCAGATGGTATGGGTGTATATAGGAGCAAACAAATTCCTGTCCCTGGTTAGCACCCACTGTACCCAAAGGATAATAAATTCTTTGCAAGCAATTGCAAGGGATTACTTTCTCTCTTCATCAATCAGCTTTTGGAATTGCATTTTTCTCCTCATAAAATCCCTTCAGAAAGCATGCAGAGTAAATAATTAGAATTGCAGCTTTGTAGCATGTTCCTTGAAGGTTTTCTCAGAATTAAGATGACACCTGGTGATTTGTGTTGATTAGTATGTAGATGAACGCATAGATATTCCATTGACCTTCAAAATGTAGTTCAAAGCAAACTTTGACATTTTTCTCAGTTCCAACAAAGTCAGGACCAGCCATTAGAACTGCAGGATGCACTGTTGTTAATGCAGGGTGACAGCAATTACCTGATCCTTGATGGCAATGTGTCGAGAGTCTGTGTTTCTAAAGCATTTTGAATATATGTGCAGCCTAGGTGTGGCTCCTTCTGTGACAAACCATACATACAGTTGACTTAGAATATAGTCAGAGATTCCCTGGTGTTAGCTCAGTATGTTAAAGTGTTCTTGACTTGATACTACAGAGGTGGTCAAACTGCAAATTTCTTAATTAGTTTTGAGGTCAGAGCACTTTTGGATTGAGAGCTTTATTCCAGACGTGTACTTGCTGCCAGGTATTTTGATCCTTATCCCTTTATTGGGGATTATCTTTGGAGGGTACCCTGAAGGCTGCAGTGACAATAAAACAGTTGTGATCTCCCTTATATTTCTGACTGTGCAGCCCATTTTGGGTAGACTGAAACAGATGTCTTGGCTATATCGAACATTTAATTTAATTGAAGGACATAAGCCATACATCTGGTTTGAAATTCTAAGGGAGAATGTGGGATCTTAGACTTGTTTTAAAATGTGTATCTCTCATCCAAAGAGCAATTATCTGGTAGTTATGCTGATAGTATTGAAAGTTGTGGAAAGTCTCAGAATAAACTCTTGGAAGTCCCTGACCATGAATGCACTCATTTTTTCTGCACAAGATCCAGTATTTTAGCTCTTCAGCCTGGCATTGCTAATAACTACTTTTGAGTGTGAGAAGGCTCGCATTGTACATTATGCAGAAAATACTGGAGAAAGTAAAATGATGTGGCATATTTGGCTATAGTGAGTCTAGAAATATGAGTGAATGGAAATTAGAACTAAATGCTAACAAAGGGATACCACAAGGTTTTTATTTTAGTATGTTCTACATTTATTGAAAATTTTGGGTAAGTGATCAGCATAAAACCCTCAATGAAGTGCTGAGCCTCAGCTGCAACAGCAGCTATTGTATTTTAACAGGTTCCCAGGTTCCACACCAAGCAGCCTATTTTTTGTGCAGTTTACATGGGTTATCTCCTGATAGAAGCCAATTTTATTGGATTCAAACCCCATTTCCAAGCACATCGTAGTCTGAATAACTCTTTGTTTTGTGGGGAAAATAGTGTTTCATGAATGATGCTGTAAAGCTATACTGGACACTTCTTACTCCCAGTTCAGAGTTCTGGCTGCTAAGTGGCAACAAGCAGCAGCAAAGAGAGCTCAAAAGTGTTTTAACTCCTTGAATACTTTATTGATTCTGCAGGGCAGAAGCCACCAACCACCATACTCTTCGGCTTTTCAGTTCATCCTTGTTTTTTTGCACAAATGTTCAAATTAGAGAGGACACCCCTTTCTCTCTATTACTAACTAAGCTGTGGACACAATGCCTAAAGCCACTTGGATCTGGAGTTTTAATTCAAACTTGATATGAAAGAAATTCTAAACTCCCACACACAGTCTTTTTTGAAAGTGCTACTACTGTGAGCCAGGAGTAAAGATAGGTTGTTATTATTTAGGATGCTGTCAGGCCTGTCAGTTTACAGGTTTATCTGCTTCTGTTTACTATATGCCTGAATGCTACTGCATAAGAAAAAGTATACTCAAGCAGCTCCTATTTAATTTTGCTTGGATGATTTCTGCCATTGATGGTATCACAGAGCTGTTTCTGTTGAGGTGGGTAACATAGGATTCTTGTTTGAAAGTTTTATGGAAATCAGACTTTGGAGGCATTTTCTCTGGTGAGGTAAACACACCATTTCTATTGCTTTTTCAAAAACAAGCTTTGGTCTACTAGACCACTAGACTACTTGTGGTGTAGTGTACTACAGTGTACTCTGTACACTGGAGAAAGAGAGTCTTGGAGCTGCAGCTCCAGAGAAAGGGATAAACCAAGAAAGCAAGCTGGTCAGAAAAATAAGCTGCTGTCTTGAAGAGTGCTTTGATACCTGAGGAGGAGGGCAGGGTGTGGGGAGGACAGGAGGCAGGAAGAGGGTGGGAGGGAGAAGAAAGCCAGAGGATGAGGGGTGCACAGAGGAAGGCTACATCTTGAAGAACACATGCTGAGGCATAATCTTGCTGAAACTGGTAGCTCTGTGAGCAAAAGACCCTATGTACAGTTAGATCTGTTGAGCGGAGAGGTCTACCTTCACCTTGGCAGCTTGAGCAATGAAAGCCTGACATCAGTAGTAAGATATGAAGCACTTCCTCCACCCATGCTTGACAACCTCATTAGCATATGGTCATTTCTTTGTGAAACTGCTGCTTGACCAGATAGCAATGACTTATGACCAATAATGTATTAGTCTTACCATCTTTACCAGGACTAGGTTATTTGTTCCTGCTGCTGTATCTACAGACATCTTTCTAACAGCTGAATGTCCCCAGTAATTTTGTTCAGATCCTCAGTCATTTTGTAGAAGAAACATGGTTTACTTTAAGTTTTAGGTGCTGCCATTTTAAATGAGAGTGTGACTTAAAAACACACTCAGTGATTTTCCAGTCATACCAGATGTAAATACCAGACTGGTAGTGGGTTGATTTAATGTTCTTGGTACCAGTGCCCAGTTCCAGTTCTCAAAATCAGGAGTTATATTAAGAACTGAAAAATTATTTTAGAAGACATGGCAGGATGTAACATTTCAGGACTGATTAAGTTGAAAATATTCTGCAAAAGCTGAAGGACTAGGAGATGGGAAAGTTTCTAAACAAAATACAGAAATTCCCATACTTCAAGCAATCCCTATGTATTGTTCCTCATTTATTAATTTGTTTTTAACAATATCTTGTCATGGGTTTAGACTTAATCTTTGGTATTCCTTTTGAGACCCTGTTCGCAGTTTGAACTGCTTCAAATTTGTAGTCAAATCAAAGAAGAGCACAAAATGTACTTTGTTTTGTATACAAGCATTCTCCTCTTTGGTTAATCATTTCGCTGTGAGAGTAGGAGTGAGTGGCTGGTTTGTTTTGTTTGTATAAATGCAGTACCCATGAAAACACAAGACTTAACTATTTAGGGCTCTGGTACCCGTGTAGTGGTGGAAGCATTTGGACTTTAACACTAGTTACGGCTCACTAAGGGTAAAGGAATGAACATTGTTACACATAGAGGTCTTGCTCTTTCTGTGCCTTGGTTGCTCCTTTCCAAAAGAGAGATAGATGTTAGTAGCTCCTATCTCACAGGGATGCATCAAAGTAATGCACAATAATTTAGGGTACCTAGGTAGCTGAAGCATGGGAGCAGCAAAAGTACAATGGACTCCAGGCTATAGTTAAGGCTGACAATAGTCAGAACCTTCTACTTCAGTACTTTTTGGCTCTGACCCTACTCTGTGTTAGAATATATTGTATGGTTCTACACCCAGCCTAATCCTTTTCTGGGACAGAAATAACTGAAGCTGCTACAGACCGTGTCTGTACTGTAATTACATGCTGACTTGGAAAGAAAAGATTGCATTTCTCCTTCCAGGGAGTCCTTAGTTGTAGGAGCAGAGAAGTAAATCTGCTCATGTTCAGGCTGAAATTACAGAGAGCTTTTGTTAGGAAAGGAAACCTGCCTTCTCCACAGTGGTTGGGAAAGGGAGTGGGAGCTCTTTATGATCAGGGCTGTTCTTCTCAACCACCTGGCTGGTGGCTAAGACAAAAACATCTGAGAATAACAATGATGAGGAGACTGAGGTGGCCTGAAGGGTGGGCCTTCACATGATGAGATAAAGCAGAGGAAAAGGAAAATTGAGACTGACTGTCAAGAAACAGATCACAAACAGAAATTGTAGAAATGTTTCTTGCTTGAGTTATTTATGACCGAGCATGCTGCTACCTGTTTTGTGGAGGCAGGAAATTGGTGTCTGTCTCTGGAGATGAGTTAGGGATGGTTGATTTGCTCCATAATATTTCATTAGGGTGTGCTTAAAAAGAAATAATTGTAGGTTTTATATAACTTCTATCTCTTCCTTCTAAACATGTTATTTCAGGAAATCCCAAAGTTTAAGGTGCATGGGGAATAAAGATGACTTTCAATGTCTATTTCACATTAACATTTGTACAGGTGTTCTGAAGGTCATGGAAGCCATACAGTACCAAGGGTAGGATTTTTAATTGGGCACTTGCCCATCTCTCCACTCCCATATCCCTTAACCTGCCTTACATAAACAGCAGAGCAGATTTGAGAGGAGAAGTGGAGGATTCTGCTATTTCTGGCCTAGGATGACTACTGCCTGTGTGCAGAGTCTTTCTCTTTCTGTGCAGTGACTACTGGTTCTTTCTCATCCCTGCTCTGATGGATCCTTTAGCATCACCCTGGGGATGGTGGGAAGTGTACTTACCACACAAGCATAAAACCACAGAGGATTTTCCTTCCTTAGCTTGAATAGAGCTGTTGAGGCATGAGAGAATTGCTGGATAACATTTGGCTCTGTGTTTCCTCATAGTGTTTCTTTAACAACTTGAGAATGACCCAGTGTCAAGACACAGAAGGACAGAAGTTATTCTATATCCTCTGGGCTGCACGGTTAGCACTGAATTAACAAAGTTTGGCTTTGTGCATAGCTACATATAGCAATTATGTTCTTCTAGCTCTGCGTGATTCCCCCATCTGTTGTAACAACCACAGGTTATAAATAAATAAATAAAGGGCTTAAATTGTTGTGAAACTCTTTTTTGACACAGTTATAGACACAGCATTGGAGAGATTGTGTAAAATGCTGATCCCCATCAATTCCTTACTGCAAACACAATGGTACTTTAATCTTCATGAAAATGACCTATGTGAAAAATCTGCTTGAATTAGACTAGCCTTTTTTTTGCTGGTGAGGAGTGGGAAATTTTCCCAATATTCTCTCTCTAACCTTTTAAATGTGTGTGTCTGTGTGTCTGAGTTCAAAATTGTATATATGTATATATTCATATATATGAATGTACTAAAAATATATATATATGTAAACCTGCTATGTAAAGCACTTGAGTGTCACTGTTACTCAGCAATGCTCTCTCGTTTCTCCATATTTCAGTTACTTAGTTCTGTAAGATTTTATCCTGACAGTATGCTTTCTGAATGGGAATGCATTGGGATCCACTTAGTTGATTTACCTGTGGTTATCTCTTTAGACATTTGTAATTTAGTCCCTGAACACTGTAGGAGTGCAATTAAATTGTTGAATTGCAGATCTCTACTGGCCAGAAGCCAGACTGCGTTTCAGGGGAATTCGTCACAGCTTAAAAGGTAAAGGCAGGTTGGTTCGATCCACAGCTGGATGGTACAACCTTCAAGGAACACCCAGATGTTGAGGAACGTGGTATTGATGGTTTAACCTGTGTCTTTCTGCATTCATAGCTGCTGCAGCCAAATGTGCTAGAGATCCTGTTTCTTAGTAAATGTTAAACTGAGGGTTTTTTCTATGTGCTTCCAGCTGAAACAGTTTTTGGTTAGCTGAAGGCAAGAAACAGCCAAAGCAAAACAAATAGAAATACGTATTTTGTAAGAGACTATATCTATACTGCCTACAAAATGGTAAGGTATTCACGTCCTATGTCAATATTAAGGACGCAGAATGGGGAAAACAAAGCTACAGCAGTTATATAGCTACATCCATGATAGTGATCTCTCAGGGTAGTTATTTGCAGCCTGTACTCCAGCCAAACTCTGATCAGATAGTTCCACTGGGTGTCTGTGAAAAATGCATGTGCTTTGCACTGTCTGAATTCGACACCTAGTCCCTGCTGTTACCCTTATCTACTCTATAGCATTTATCACACTTCACTGAAACAGCTTCATAAAGAAAGTGAAGAGATTTGTATGCATGAGGGAGTGTTTTGATAGCAAAAGATTGATGAGACTGACTTCGTATTTTGTAGATGTGTGGCAACCCTTCATTTCACTGGGTTTGTCACTGTTTCTCAGCTCTCCCTAGAACTTTGTTGACTGTCTCATTAGATCATCTTAGCAGAACTACTTTCTGGGCTCTTCATACTGTAGAAACCGTGGAGTAAAACGTGTCTGTTGAAAGAGTGAGATATAGTAGATTTCAGAGGTGCAGCATGAATTGTGTATGTGAAAAGGAAAAGACTGTCAAGGCAGCTACCCTTTTTGGGGCTGCCAAGAGGAAAAAGGCAGGCTGCAGTTTGACTAGTCATCTACACCCCTCATCTCAATTACTAGTGCTCTGCTTTTAGGATCAGATCAGGAAACAGCCTCTACAACTCCCCCTCAATGAGGTGAGTGCTGCCTCAAGTAGTAGAGCATCAGTGACAGAAACGTCATCCATTTTCTTCACCATCCGTTCTTATTCACACACTGACTAGACATGACCTCAGTTGCCATTTGGAAACTGGTGAGATGACAACTCACAGTGGCCTTTTGCTGTCATTAAATCTTTCCCATTCTTCTCACAAAGTCAATATGATGCAAAGCAAGTCTGATGCAGACACTTTTATAATTTCTCCTCCATTTCTACGTCTGTGGCCGAAGCAAATGTTTCTCCTTCTGATGCCCTCTAAGTACATGAAGTCCAGCTCAGTTTTCAAGGCAGAGTTAAACAGCTCAGTTGTTCAGAGATGTATTTTGTACCTCATCTGACATGCTTTATCTTCTTTTTGCATATTCTTCTTTTAAAAGCCTGACAATCTTAGGTTATGGCCTACTGCTCAGCTGGAATTATCTCAGTTTATTTTTTCTGCTGCTCTTACTTAATCTGATTTGTGGAGTTGGCTGTAAAGAGATAACTGGCCCTTGCTCCCAGCTGTGGAGCAAATTATCTTTGTGACCCCCATATCCTCTTGATTGCTCTTTGAAATGTGCATAGGGGGTCTTATCTATCTCATCATAGTGTGACTGGCTCTGTGACATTTGCTGTACTCCTACAAAAATGGGTGACTTGCTCTTACTATTAACATGTATTATAATTATCAACCTTCTATGAGCTGATTAAATTCAAGCAAATAATTTGTCTACAGTGCCTTTGAAAACAACTAATCTGCCATGCCACCATGCTTAGACTGACTATATGTCATCTCACTGAAGATCTCAAGCTTGTAGAAATTCTCCACTGCCAGGTGTGTGGAGAGCTATGGTATAAACAAGAAAACCTACCCAGGGTAAAGGGTTTACAGTCATAAAGTTGGGGTTTAGGAAAAGTAGTAGGAATGGCAACAAAAGGTAAATGGAATTAAATACTAAGCATTTCTTCGCTCCACATGTACGTACTCCTGGTAGCAGATTATCCACTTTCATTCCCATCTGTTGGGGAAGATGTCCCACTGGTAACAGTCCCTTGCAGTGTGTTGCCCCACTCACGCATCCAGTCTTAGTTGTGCTGTGGATCAGTAGGGTGCCATTTATCTCTGATTTGTTTGCAGTTTGGACTCATTCCCTGTGGATCTTTTTGTGTGGCTTGGCCTATGAATTCCCTCATCTAAGTCCTTGCTGCTGAAGTTGTATGCCTCTTTAGAAAGGAATGCAAGCTTTGTGAACATTTTTCAGCTGTAAACTGATCTGACAAAGTCAAGTAATGTAATCTTGTCTTCTTGTTTGTTGGACTGGGGAAAAGAGTCCTTGTAAAAACTACTTAAAGGTGTGCTTGGGGTTCCATAAACTTTGCACCACAATTTTAAATTTGTGTCTTATACCTTTTTCAAGCTGCATGTGCTCTTTTTAACATACCAGCAATATACTGCACCTCAAAAAGACGTGGATATATTTTTTGCTTTGCATTTTGAAAACCCTATGAAATTCGGAAGTGATATTCTGAATCTTCAAAATGCATAACTAGTCAAATGTAGGTGGATTTATCTGTAAGTTTATTTTCTCAAGAAACATAATTTAAAGAAAGAAATTATACAGAATATTATTTTGTCCCTCAACTTTACTTTATGACTTGCTTTAAGTTATTAGTATATCCAGGAGCTATGCTGGCAAATATTCAAATATTTGTTCAGGGAATCTAAATGAACTATCTAAAGTGAAGAGTCATCTTTACTCTTTTTCTGTTCTCTCCAGTAGTCTATTTCACATATTTCAGATTACATAAAATGAAAAAACTCTGTTCTTTCAGGTTGCTTTATTAACTTCTTTGGGTGCATACCAGAGATAGATGGTTCCAATATATTCTTTGCTGAGAACCAGTTCTGAAAGCAGTCAGCAAAAGGGCATGTGAGAATGTGCATGGGTTTTTCTACATTTTTTAAAAATTAGTCTTGCAGGGGCAAAAGACAACTCTACTTTGTTTAAAGTTTTTTGGTAAAAAAAACCCAAAGCCATCTTCAGGCCTGGGACTGGTTATCAAAAAGTGCCAGTTTTCTTTTCCCCTTTCTAGACACTGACAAGAACGCTTGACTGTTCCCTTCTTCATCCTGTCTGCATTATGTCCACCCATGCAGTGGTCCATTATCTCTTTACTAATAATATATATGGTGAAACTTGTTTTCTTAATCTACTCTGATATTGTATTCTCTGTGAAGGTACCAAGATTTAAATTTACATGGTCTGCTGAGTTCCACTGCATTGTCTTCTTCTGCAAAGGTTTCAAGCAGGCTGTTTAGCTACCTTCTTCCTCCCTGTGCTTCATTCTCACCTCTGGTTCCAGCAGTTGTTTCCCAAAAGGCAACTCAATCACCCAAAGACAGTAAGGGAGTCTTCTAGAGCAGCCAGCAATGCCACTGCAACTGAGGTCCCAAAGGGAAAGCCATTTTAGGTTGTTCCCACAATCCAGCCAAGATGCTTTTTGTTGACCAGTTATTTACTTCAGGGCTTGCCTTTTCTGATCTCCTTCTAAAGCCTTTTTCTTGAAATTGGGAATTGACCTGTTGACCCTAGTGCCTCCATCATGATTGCTTTATCTCTCTGAGCTATTTTGTGCTACTTCAGTGGTGCACAATAATCTTCAGAGCTGCTGTAACAGCCAGTGGAGAAAGGGTTTGGTTAAGTTAGGAGCATGGAAATTTTCTGACCTGGACTTTGAACTCTGCTTAGTTTACATGTTTGCTGGCATGTGAATCCAGATATCAGTATTGCTTGACCTGGATCTTGCTGCAGAATTTAGAACTGAAAAGGATCCAAATTTAAGGGATGTTCAGACGTAGTGTTTCAGATCAGCTCATGGGAGGTACATGTCCCAGCTGTAACATTTGAAACTTTGTTTATATTCCAATTACTTTTCCTCAGTTTTGAACCCTTCTCTGACAAGAATAAAATTCCAGTGAAGGGACACTGGAATAGAAACATCATCAACTGTTATGTCAGCTACCTTGCTACCAGATAGACACGAGCATTCTTGTTACATAATCCTTGCATTGGTAAAAAGCTGAAACTTGCATCAACCCACCAAAACATGTATTGACCAATAACATGTTTCTGCGTGTTCAGCACTCTAGCCTCACTGGAGTTACATCAAGGAGAATGCTGGCCCCAGAGTGTCTGTTCATTTTGTTTTGAAATTCAAAGGAGAAAGTTGATTATGACAGTATTTTCTTCAAGCCATAATTTTTCTTGCTGCTTCTTTTAGAAAATACTCAAGATGACAGGAATTCTTGCAAATTTTATTTCATTGTACATCAAAGCATTGGCCATGCTATTCCACAACTGTAAAAGATGCAACCATAGTAAAATTCTCCATGAGAAGAGTTCTGGGAAAAAACTTCCAAGTTCATAAATATCCTTTTGGGTGTGTATCTTAAGTTCAAAATTTTCTACTTTTCTTTTTTTGTTGTTGTTCTAATGGTATTATAAAACTAAAATCATCTGGAAATATATCTGGCAATCAAGACTTCTCATAGATAAGAGCAAAGTTTGAAATTCTAAATATTTTTCACTCTTCCAGTTATAATCCACCATTTCTCTTTGACCTAGTTCTTAGCTTTGCTGGATGGCTCTGATCAATACCTCTAACCTGCCATCAAACATATTTCACATATGTATTTCAAATAAGGGCATATGTAATTTTCCCCATTTACAAATAAAAACCAGGATCAGAAAGCTGAAGTGATTTTACCAAAGTCACACAGAAGAAAAAGATTCCAGGCCTCCTGCCTGGAGACCATCCAGAATTTTTACACCACAATATATTTGGTTTAGTTTTAGGGTTTTTTTCCAAAGGTTAGTTAACCTTTATTAACAATATAAGCATTTCACTATATTTTCACATTTATAATAGATTAAATATATAGGCATGGTGGAAACAATGTCCATGATACAGTTTCATGTGGGATTCGAGGCATTACCAAAGCAGTAGTTGACCTCAAAGAGTAAGAGGAGGAGACTGTTTATCTTTCTTTTATTATCTAGTAAAAATTTTAAGGCCTTGTGTACTAAAAAGAGCTGCCAGCGTAACTACAACACAGACACATTTACCTTCACCTCTGGTGACCCGGCTGTGTGGTTGAGAAGCACGGCAGCAGACCATAATGTCTCCTATTATGGTCTCCTCATCCTGATAATCTGGACCTACGCAAGCAGTCTCTTTTCAGTGTGTGATAACCGTGTAGTCTCAGCCTTTTAGGGTGAAGTTCCCTGAATTTTTTCACAATGTAGAGAGTATATTTTCAATAAATAGTAGAAGATGTCAGAGGATGTGTCTGAGGTGTACTTGAACCAAAAGAGTCAACTCCACTAATAAATTAAGGCTCAGGAATTCTGATGGGGTCGATAAGCATTACTGTCTCTTTTCTTCAAACATGCAACCAGAGCCTGTTGCCAATGTAGACAGAAATTTTGTAGCAGAGCCCAAAGCAGGCTCCTGATCTTTTAGTTCCTGGATGTGTTTCTTAATATTTCCTAGTGGGCTTAGATGAATTTGAAAAGAGATCCATTCTGTTCTACTGAGAAACTGTCCCTGTACATCATCAGTGGACTAGTTCATATGCTAGATCATTTTAGGTATGTAAATGGAGAAAAAAAAACAACCCATCAGTCATTACTTAGGGCAGGGGCAAGCCACCACTAGATTTTTTAGACTAATGAACCTGTGGATCCAATTCAATATGACTTCCAGCACTGTCAACTAGAACAGAGAAGTGACAGCAGCTCTTGAGTGTATTTTCTGTTCTCTATGTGCAGCGTCGTGTCTGGGAGATTTTTCTTAGGGCAAACATCCACCAAGGACAGGAAAAGAACATTGGAGCAACTGTGATCTCAGTGAGAAAGCTACAAAGCTTAGTTTCAATATGCTCTGTTTAAAATTTCACTTGGCTTGCCCTCCTCCAATCACCAGCTAAGTATTTTTTTCCCAAATATGAAAGAATTTTGTTTGAATATGAAATAGTGTTAAGCATTATACAAGGTGGTCTTTTCAGAATGGTTAACCAACTTCCTATGAACAACGAACAACTGTTAGAGGAAAGAAGCAAAGCAAGTGACTGGAGACAATAGGGTTTGTGTACTTTTGTCTTTCCTATTTACCAGAAAGCTGTCATTAGAAGTAAGAATATAATTTGTTTTCTCTGTCTAGTCAATCCTTTTCCTTTCAACGTATAGTGCTAAGAAGATGCTAATTATGGAGTTACCCTTTTCCGCAGCCCTTTCTAAGACAAATTCTCATTATGGTGAGTGAGACTAAGGAAATACCCTTCCCTAATGTGGTGATGCAAATTTGTGCATGCTGCCATCATAGGAAAATTATCCAGATGAAAAGGGACATAACAATAAACAGGGAGATTTTCTTTTAGACTTTTTTTTCTCATAGAGGCCAAAATTTGAAGTGTGCCAGGTATTACTGCTCTAATCCTGTCTGGTGTTAGTTATTTGCTCAACAGTGGATGGAGTATGTGGAAGAGAAAGTAAATCTCTCAGTGCCAAAGAACTTGATTTAAGCAACATACTTTGAACTTTTCTGGAAAGTATCTTGGAAAGAATGGTTGTTGTCTTGACAAGAAGGTGAATTTTTGACTGAATTGGAATGGAAGAGGTGCCTACACAGGAGGGTAGAGAAAGAAAATATACAGGCCTTAAATGGTGTTATTAGTTTAGTTAGAAGAGTGCAAGACAGGTTAATAGACCCAAGATGGCGGTAGACTTTGGGGAAAAGCAGCTCAGCGTGAGTTGCCAAAGCCTTTCAAGTCAGTACTGGCAATTTTTTTTTGTTATCTCTATTGGAATGCTTATAAATGAATTTTTAAGAGGAATAAGATTGGTGTGAAGGAAAGACTGAGTGTGTAATATTTTAGTTCATGTTTCACTGAGTATGAAAGTAGGCTGAAGGAGCACACCACCATAGGGTTTAGCATGAAAAAGGGAGATGACTACAGTGTGGATCTGTGCTTAGGCTTGAATAGGGAGGAACAACTAGAAGATTTGTAAAAAAAAGCTTTTGATGACTTAATGCATCCAAATCCAGTCATAAATTCCCCCAATATCTAATTGCAGTATTGTCATTTAGCCTTCCTACAAGTTAAGTTGCATTTCATTCAACAAAACTGCACAGCCTCCTTTACCTTACAGGAATCATTTCAGTATAACAATAATAATTAAAAAGACCAAACTCAACAACAAATACATTAATCCTCACACTCTTAAAACAGAAGATAAATATTATTTTTTTTTAAAGAAAAAAATTTCTTGACATGATAGTTATTGTTCCCTTTACTCATCCTTGAATATGGAAAGTTAACTAGACCAGTGGTTGTAACCTCAAACATCACATGATCTGTGAGATCATGACGTGCTCTATGCAACTATCTTAATAAAGCAACTTGTTTTAATAAAGGTTTATGGGAGTCCACAAGAATGTCTGAGAATAAGAGGCCTACCGATCAGAAGATAACACTAGAGAACTATACAGCATACCAAATTGCGCATGAACTCACAAAAAAGGTTGGAATGGCTGTCCAGAGATATTTTCTTTTTAACATATTTGTGAGAAATAGGTGTCTTAAGCAGTTATCTAGATATTTTCACTGAGCTCATCACAATAATATCTAAATTAAATTGTGGTGGGGATTGGTTTTTGTAAATGTTCTTTAAATTTTTTGAACCAAAAACCAAACCCACCCCAAAATCACTAATTTTTGAATCAACAGTTTTCAAGTTTTTCCTTGAAGAGGACAAAGACTTTAAAACTGCCCAGAATTTGGTGGTGAAAACTTCGGGCCAACACATGGGTGCAGCGTGGCAGAACATCATATCTATCATTTTACAGACTTGTTCAGTACTTTCTGGATTTCTGTCTGCAGCCATCTCTAAAATACATAGAAATGCTCAAGGGCTACAAAGGTAAATTAAACACTGTGATCTTTCAGTCTCCAGCTCTTTTTTCTACTGTCATCAGTTTGCTAAAATTAGTGTGGTGGTAGGTTTTATCAGGAAAATTGTCTGAAACCAGGCTGGTGACTAATTCTTTGCTTCAGAATGATGACAAGCCTAGCTCAGAAGTGAAGATCTGATGGCCTGCTGCCATCTCATCTATCTCTTCTTTCCTCCCTGCAGTAATAATTATTTCAAAATAATATGAGATTAAACCTCAGATAACAGCTCATCACTATGTATAAATGTCAGAGTCCATCAGAGCGCTTTAATTAGCTTCTTTTCTAGGAAGTATGAAGATCTCTCTCTTCCCTACCTTTCTCCCTCTCTAAAGTAACTTTTTGTCATTTCTGATGTCATTTCTGATATGTTTCCTATTAAGTTATAAACTGTAAATGTTTTAAATCCTCACCAGAGAAATACTGTCTTTCAGAGAAAGTCCCTAAAAGAAGTTGCAGGCTTTTTGCATATGTTGCGGTTATTTCAAATACTGAAAAACAGAGAAAAGAAGCAAAAGGCAAATTATGGGCCCATTAAAAGAGAATTAATATTTATATATCTTATCCAACATTCTTTTGCTCTTTTCAGTTCATGCAGACATATCATTCTTTTGTTTCTGGCTTTCTGTGAAATGTATTCTGGCATAATAAAATTATATGTATTTAATACTGTTAATAACACTCACTGCTTTGGCAATGAATTCTGTTCTAAAGAGGGGAAATACACCCTGCTTTCAGAGTGCAAAAGTGAAATAATTTGAATTGAAGTATATATAAACTTCTATCCCAGATTCATACTGAATTGAGTTGAATGTTTACATGAATGTAGTTGAGATTATATACGTCCTTAGGAGATATAAGATTTTCAGATTCAGTGTTGTAGCAAAGGCTTTTGTGAGGAACTGCAGACTATAGAAAACTCTGCACAAAGAAACTCTAAGAACAAAAAAAAATGTCTTGCTTGGATTTTGTTTTAAACTATGTCTCCCTCTCCTTCTCCCTCTCCCCTCCCCTTCCCTCCTCTCCTCTCCTCTATTTTTTTTAAAGCAGAAATCAGTGACTCAAATGTGTTCTATTGCTGGAATTTCACAAGCCACTGTGATGACTTTAGATTACTTCTTTACCTTTTCTATGTCCAGTCTTCTCCTCTATTGAAAAGAAAAAAAGAGGTTGGGGGAGATTATTTTGATGTTTCTCTGGTTGTTATGAGACCTTGCTCATTACTCTACTGCTGCTCTTTGGAGTTGAGGGATGGCTACAATGAGAGATTTCTAGGTAGACAGCTGATTTTCTTGGACTTCAGATTTGGTTCAAAATTAAGGAATTCTCTCTTGTGAAAGTTATGAGCAGCTCAACCCCCAGAGAATGAAATGAAATCTGCCTACAAATGATACAGCATGCCAAATGTGTGTGTGTGAGAGATCATGCCTTCCCACAGCAATGAATCCTCTCCACGGCATGAACTTCTTACTGCCATCAGAAAAATTTAGTTAGTTAGTTCAGGTTTTGAAGGTACATGCTTTTAGACACGACAATCCTAAGAATTCATACTTGAAGCTTTTTGGGGAAATATTGTGGTGGCACTGATATGTGAAGACTTGCACAGAATCTGGGAGCTTTTTTGCTCCAATATGTCACTGGCATTACTTTTTTCTTTTATCATGTTTCAGTTGTTAAGATTTCAGGGGAAATGATGCTTTTGAATTCCTGAGAAAAATCTCATATTCCTCTATTTCCAGCTAATTCTGTTCCAAATGAATCGTGAATAGTGTAGCTGGGATAATACCAAGTAAAGTTATTGAAAGACATTTGTTTTCCAGAACTTAAAAACTAACCCTGAAATACTGAACGATCCAGAATCTTTATTAAAAGCTGGATATCATAAACCTGGGACTAATTACAAATTCCAGCCCTAATGTCTGTTGCAAAATAATAATTTTATTTCTTTTCAGTTAAATTTGCTAAAAGAAACAAACCCAAGTCTAAAAACTCAAAATAATTCAGCTTTCTCCAATTAGTTATTTTGGTCAGATCATGTGTGTACCAGTGTTGATGTATGAAATCTTGCAATTGCTTTTCAGGAAAATGGAAATGCCACCTTTATTTAGGTTTTGTCCATTTGGGGTTATTTGTTGTTTCTTTCATTTGATTTTTTTCCTGTCAAAAGTTCCTTCTGTGTCTCTTTAGTATTCATTGTAGCAATGACAGCTTTGACTAGGCTGGAGGAAGCAGGATGGAGCTAAACCACCTGTACTGACAAAGTAGTTTGATAATAAACTATTAAGTTTTACTGGTGTATTCTTAGTAACTAGAACCTGCTAGATTTTGAAATGAGGTTCTGTAAGTTCCTGATACTACATGAATAAAATTAAAAATGAAAAAAAATGCTTATGTTTGGTCATATGCAAAGTATGATTTGAGGTCTGTCTTACAAATTGTTTTCATTTTTAAATTTTTTTTCATGTTAATATTTTGTGGTAGGATGTAGCTGCTCCTAGCAATACAGAACATTTCAGTCTAGTTTAGGACTGTGGTACTCAACAAAGGAGTCTGCTATAAATACAAGATGATACATTATAAAAAAAAATGATTTCCAACTCTTCAGAGCAGCTGTTTGTGGTGTTAAGAATTTACATCCAGAGGCATCTGTAATTACTGTATTCCTGTGAGAGGGACCTCTGAGAAGTGATACAGACTCTTTGCCCATGAAATATCCCTGGATATCAGAGTATATTGACACCTGCCATTTAAAACAAACAAACAAACAACCTCAACCCACCTTATTTTAAAACAATATCAGTGGGAAAAGATAAATGCTGCTTTAGGGAATCAAGTGGAGGTGAAAGAGACCAGTCCAAAAAGGCAGAAGATCAAACTCCCATCAAATTCTCTGATATATTGGATGACAGTCAGTAGTGGAAACTTATCTCCCAGTTTCCTACCAGTCTATTTCAAAACTGAAAATGGAGGAGAGATCCTTCAAGGGGAAGAGAGATGCTGGCTGTTGGACTGTTTTCTCCATGTTGGCTACCCAGGCTGTAAATCAGGGGCTTGATCTGTCCCATGCATAACCCCACTGGAGTCAGCAGTGTCCTGCCCTAGCAACTTAGCCTGACTCTTTCTGCTGCAAGCTGCAGTAAAAGCTTTCCCCATGTGGAACTGTGTTTACAGAAACCACACTGAACTGGCCTCACACAGGCCATCATTATCGCCTCCTAGTAACCTTGCAAAGCACAGGACAACAAGCTGCTGCTTTGTATTTTCATAACCCCGCGGTAATTAGTGTCTGGCATCTGTAATAGAAATAAAGTGCATAACGTCAAGAGTTTCTAAGATGACACTGTTTTCATTATATGTTTAATTTTTCAAAGAACACAAAGGCAGGTACACCAAAATGACAAGGAGCCTTTTTTAATTAAAGCCTCTATCTTTTTTCTTTTCTTCTCAAGATATGCAAATGATTGAGCCATTAAAGAGAAAGATAAAAGGAAACCCAAACACTGTTTATACATAGCCTTTATGATTGCAGCTACTTACTTTACAGGAGACATTATTTTGACTGGAGCCAGTTACAGTGCAGCTTGACATAACTGAATGTTGCTTTGCAGTGCTACACAGGCATACAGTGACTGGAAGGATGCCTTACATAGTTTTGGGAGGTTTCACCTCATAGCATAGATGCTGCTCCCAGGTTTTATGCAGTGCTCTGCCAGAGATGGCATTCTTATACCTCCACTGCCATTCAACTGTTTATGATGCTGCTTTGGGTTACTTGGTTGAACCAGGTTTGGAGAAAAACAAGAAAGCGGATTACAGTTGGTTCCCCTCTTCTGTGATGAAGCTTCCTCTGTTATAGCTGGATACCCATGCTACGTATGATTGTTTACCATTGATATAATACACCTACCTTACACAAGGTACACATAATGTACCTTCTCTTCAAAACATCAGCACATTATCCTTGGAAAATGGGCATAACTTGCAGCAGGTGAAAAGCTGTCTGTGTCCAAATTTCCAGCATAAATCTCCCAGACTGCTTAGCCCTGGATTTTACCTGAGAAACTTAGGATCAAGACACATGTTATTTAGTTGGCAGGACAGAGTTTGAGTGGTGGGTTTCACTGAGGTCATTTAATAACCCTGGCACTGTAGCCTTTTTGATCAGCCTTGAAACAGTTAGCAAGGACGTTTGGTTCTGTGCTTCACTGTAAATGCTGCCTGACCTCTCGATTCCAGGTCTAGCAGGCAAGTAAGTTCAAATAAACTGATCCAAACACTGAAGTGCTTATTCAGGCAAAATTCATTGTATGTTTTCCTTAGATAAATATTACATAAAAACTGAATCTGGACTTCTGGAACTGGTCCCTTAAAAGCTGGAAGACAATATTTCAGAGGCAACTAACAGAAGACCAATGCATGAGAATTCAGTACAGAGAGCACTATTTTTTTTTAATTATTTTTTTCTTATATATTATCTACAAGCACAAGCTTTCATATTTTTAATGTAAAAATGCATACAGATCATTATATATATAAAAATCAACTAGCCTTGTAGCAAACTGCCAGATGCAACTATCCCCAGGTTTGGGGACAACTTGTCTGGATCCAGGTGCAAACCTAGTGGCTGGTCCCCACTTCCATCCATGGTCGCACCAAACTCCCAGATAAGAAGATTCTCAAAGTTCAAGGGAAGTCTTGGTTCCTGATCCAGGTCTTGCAGCATGGGCATGACTAACTCTTCATCAATTGAAGATAAATATTTAAAAACTTCATAAATGACAATCAACTTGTTGAAGGTAACAAGTATCCGTTTCACTTTTCCTCCCCCCTTTTTTTAATTGTCTTTCCCATCCTCTCTCTGCAGAAGTGATAACGGGAAGATGAGAGGAATTTAATGTTAGTGTCATATACGTATTTAAATATAGCAGCAGTAGAAACAGAATTTAGACTGTTGATGTGCTGCAGAAAGGCTACTGAATGTGGGTTCATGTTGCATTTGGCCTTTTCAATGCTAGAACACTTTCTTGGCTCAAACTGCACATTGTAGAAATATGACACATTTATAGCATAGCCAATAATATGTTGCAACATTGTGAGCAATAGTAAATCAGACTGCATTTAATACTATGTAATATGTATCAACAGATTATAATATACTATATTATAACTGGCTTGACAAACAACCCATTACACCGAGGAAAAAAATTAATGAACAATTAAGTAAAGAAATTTGTGTTTGTGTGGAAATGTCACAAAATAGCAGCCTCCTTTTTGACTGAGTGTTTATCATGTTCAGTAGTTTCTAAAGTCAGTCTTTGCTAGGAATGTTACTATTTTTATTAGAGGTTCTTTATGTAACAAGTCATGTTTGCACAGTGAAACATTTTCTTTCACCAGGATTTTATAACTTCTCCATACAGACATTATAAAAAAAGATATAATTTGCTGGGATTCTTTTGGAAAGCGTTAGACCCATAACTTGGCCTGTACCTCCTTTCAACTCTTCTAATAAGAATATGATTAATTCATTTTCTCTTGCAATTCAAATATCACCTTTTTATATTTTAAATGCAGCTTTATTCTGAAACCCAAGAAAGGTTTTCAGAGAGAAGAACTGTTGAAGTTGTCTTAGAGAGGATAAATCAATTGCTTAGCATACCGACACAATGACTTTCCTCATCAGCTATGTTGCCATGGGACTGCAGGTAAAGATTTTGTTTACTTCAGATTCATGCAACGGCACTGATTTGGAAGATAACAGAATGACTGAGCGAAATACTAACTCTGGCTCCTAATGTTGTAACATACACATTTGCATTGTTCAGACCTTCAGCTAATGACTGCTGGTGCGTGAACAGGCACTAGCTCTTTCTTTTGCACTCATACTGATTCTACATTACTAATGGGACTAAAAATGGCAAAATATCTCTTAAATATATCTTTTTTCAGTTTTCATTTTTTTTACAAAATTTAGAGATATGATCAAAAGTTTGTGCACTAGTGTATCATGGAGATAATGACATCACCTGTTGCAACAATCCCCATGGTGATGTCTTCATTGCAGTATGTTTAGCTGACATACGGCAACATACCCGAGTATAAGGACCAAAATACAGACATTGATTCCAGATGAGTGAAATTAATTTTCACTATCTAGAGTGGAAGAAACAGAGAAAATAAACAACAGCACAAATAAAATATACATCTGAATGTGATGTTATTTGATGCTGATTGGGTAAAACACATAGGTGAGAGAACGTTTAAAAAAAAAATTAAGCGAATCCTTTAGAAAAGTCCTGATTTATGACTTTTCTCTGTCCACAGGGATATACAGCCTTGATTCTCCAGCAAGTTTCACCTCTTATATGGCTACCTATAACTGTATAAAGTGCTGTCCAACCTGATATCCTCACTCTCCTACATTTGTAGGAATTTGCATTTGATACCCTTTTGGTGTTACTTCTCCACAGAGGCAAATAATCACATGGAAAAGAAAGCAGTGGAGAATAAAGTTGTAATTAGTTGCTACAAGAGGGCTGTTCTTCAAAGGAGAACACCAATAATGTTCCCATTTGTCATCCCAGCCTTTGGCTGTGGTTCTACATGATGCCAGTTTGAGCTGCACACCACACTGCCTAAAGGGACGTAATACAACTGGTGGGAAACGAGCACAATCTGAACTAAAATCTTCCAGTCTTGGTTCATGCACCTCTTAATCAGCCAAGTAGACAGCAGGCAAAAATTGAGGGAGGACAGAAAACTGGAAAACTTTTATCTCTGGCACCAAAATCTGATAAAATGTACTTTCACTTGCATGTGCCAGATAGAGTGACAAAAAAAGCCTGTGCTGGTTTAAACTACAGGGTGCTTCAAGCAACATCTGGAAGTTGAAACAGCTGGAAATTATGGCATTCTGATATGGTAGAGGCCATTCACATCTGATTTACATTTGGCTTAGATTTTAAATACTTGCCTTCCCACGGATTCAGTTCTTTTTTGCTATAAGATAGAATAAGAGGAACTACTTGAATTGAAGTAAGACCAAAACAAAAATGTAAAAAAATTCTAAAAACTACCCATAACTAAAACAATAGTACTATGGTTATTTTTTTAGTTTGATTTCCCAACACATACACTCCCATTTTCCCCAGTACAGTGCTGCACTTCGAGGGGGAAATGCTGAAATGCCACTGGACTAGCTGATTATTTCTTGACGAACTCTGCAGTTTCAGAGGATCTGGAAAAGCAGCTGTTGAAATGTGCGTCTTGCTGGCTAAACACTCCATGAAATAGACCTTTCCTATGTTTTTTGCATACCTTGCTAAGAACATCAGCACTTCTAGATTCAACAAAAATAACAAGAAGGAAGGACAGTTTGGAGTAAAAGCACATAATGCGCCAATTTAGAGCTGGTGAAAGGTGCCAGATGAACTTTCCAGTACAACACAGCAGCCTCTATGTGTATTCAGTCCTTGAGAACACCAGTTGTGATGGTTATTGATGGGCTGAGGACTGAATCTTACTCTCCAATGGCTACTGAGTAGCTGGCTGGCTGGGAATGATGTTTAGGCACTACTGACTTGCAGGGGATTGGACCCAGCCTTGTAGAAGCAGAAGATGCTCTGTCAGTGCCAATCCCCGCAATCATCTAGTCCTTTGGAGTTTTCTTTTCCTTTTCCTTTTCCTTTTCCTTTTCCTTTTCCTTTTCCTTTTCCTTTTCCTTTTCCTTTTCCTTTTTTTCCTTTTCCTTTTTCTTTTTTTTTTTTCTTTTTCTTGTTTCTTTTCTTTTCCACATTAGCCAGAAGCAGTGTCACTAAATACATTTCAAAATAGGAAAAATGTCTGACCCTGTGTTGCTCAAAAAAGTTGTGTGGTTTGTCTTTTCTATTTTTTAATTGAAAAGCTTTGACCTTTGTTTATTAAATGTTCTCTGACTGCCTCATCCCTACTTGAAGCTAATATGCTCTAAAATGCTTCTCTGGTTTAGTAGAGCTCTTTTTAGCTGCTGATTTTGGTAAGCATCTTATTAATAGCCTGCTTGACATGGGTGGTGGAGCTTCGTCTCCGAGTCTTGCCTTGGACCATCTTTCGACGCCGTACCTCACGACAGAGCTCATAGAAGGCCTCCATAATGTTGCCCTCTCCTGTGCAAGCAGAGCACTCATAAAAAGCACATGCTAGTTCTGTGGCCAGCTTTTCACCTTCCTCTGTGCTGACCTGCCTGGAGTGATCCAAGTCTGCCTTGTTCCCCACCAGGATCAGGGTGACATTTTTGGGTTTTTTAACTTCATCCAACAAGTTCTTAAGTGGCACCACTTCCTCAAAGCTGCCTCTGTCCGTGATGTCGTAAACCAGCACGAAGCCTTCACCCCATCGCACATGACCTTCTTTCTGAATAGCATCCTCCTGTTTTGAAAAAACAGACACCAGCCTTAGGAATCTGATTTACAGAAAAGACCCCAGGCCTTCAGATAGATGCTGGTCCTGCAAAGCCTGCAAAGTCATGTATCTATTATGCTTGATTTTGCACTTTATGCACATCACCTTTTTTATTGTGTGGCATAGTACTTCTACTCTATCAAGGTGTCATGGTCTCCCTGTGGACAGGCTGGTACGAGGCAATTGGAGTAAGGTCTCTGTTGAACAATACCCAGTATACAAACTTCATGGGACTGTGCAGCATGAGCACCTGCCATGTTTTGAAAGGAAAGGGGAACCTGGCTATGGCAAAACTGTTCTTCATTTTGGTGAGAATCATTTACTAAGACTGTTGAGCCTCATCACTTGACTGCAGAAATAGACTGTGATTCTGTGCATAGTAATAATATATTGTTGGGTTGGCCTTGAATCAAGGAATGAGAACAAAATCATTTTAATCCCAGAGTAAACCCTGACTTTGTTTGTCCTTCCAGTATCTGAAAACTCTGAGCAGAGTCCCTTGCAGAAGGGTCTGGATTCAGCACGCTGGGTCTGACAGCAAGCTGATGGTGGTGGAGGAGGGGTGGCTCTGCTCAGAAGAAAATCTCTGCCCTCATAAGCAGAACACATCCGCCACCCACTGCACTGCTGCCACCACCACTCTCCCCTGCTGCCTATCTGAGCCAAGGTATTGGATAATAGTACATGTACCCACGCACCTGACCAGCTGTATCTAGTATCTCCATAGAAACCACTTCATCATCAATGGTAGCTTGGTGACGATACGTAGACTCTAAAATAAGAACACATTTTGTGAAATGTATTAAAAGAAGGTAATTTTTCTTTTTATCTTCTTTACAGCTACCCCAGCACAAGACCTGAGATGTGACACACAGCCTCACTAACTTTTATTTGTTGAACCTCTTCTGGCCATTCAGGAGCACACTCAAGTCCTCCTTTCTACAACGGTGACTCTTGTACTTCTCTCAAATGGCACAACTCTTTCTTTCCCATGTCTTATACCTGCAAAGGCCTGTGCCTGTGGACACTGCACTCTATGCCGAACAGAGTTTCTTGCAGCAAGGAGCTCTGCAAGGCTGCAGCCCGTTTTCCACGTTTGCTCACAGGGAAGACTGCCACCTGTGAAACACAAATACCACTACTCTCAAAGTATCCAACTGAAAAGCCTGTCACTGCTTAGCTCAAAGTCTGACAAGATCAAAACCAGTACAGTTGCAGATCAGGGAACATAACCACTAAGCTCAGGCCTTATACTGTGATAAAACTACAGAACAGTTAGCTATTTTAGGAATGTGTCTCTGAAATATCCCCTATTCTAGCATGGGCTCAAGCAGTGATTTCCCTGCATATGATTTATAAGGATAACCAGTGGGCATTTAAGCATTCACACTATGCTACAGGAAAAAAAGGAACCTATTTACTGCGTCCCAGGTTCTGGAACCAGGCAACTAATCAGAAGGCTAATGACAAAAGGGCTTGTTTTATCTGAATGAGCTGATAAGTTAAAGCTGATAGCATTTGACCTAAAACTTGGAAAATTATCAGTGCTAACATTCAGATTTATTACTGTTGCTAGCTCACAGATGTCCTATATCAAATGGCAAATGCGTATTCTGTAAAACTGTGGTCAGTGACAATGAATGCTTTGCATTGTCAGAGATACAACTCTTTTATTTGGTGCAAATCTCCCCAGTAGGAACCAAACGTATCCCTAAGGAAACAAACGTATTGAATAAGAACTTCCGAAAGGGCTCATGTTTGGTGAATGCTTTTTTTTTGTTACATACTAAAGAATGTCATCTTTTCATAGTCGTGAACGTTTCAATGATGCCAGTGCTGCAAACTCTTCCCAAACCAAAAATGTCACTTCCCTCCTGTGCCACCTTAATTGTGTTAAGTAGCACAGCTGCCTCTAATAGGGACAAATGGTCACTTTAAGTAGGCAGATGGCAAGCAATCTTGTTGTAGAGTTTCAGGCAATGAAGACTAGATTTTTTAAAGGCTGTAAATACCCTTTCTGTTTTGTGTTGCAAGGCTGTTGAAGGAGTTGGAATTCCACCGTTGTGATCTCCTGAGGCTATGCCTACACAGCAGTGTAAGACACAGCAAAGTCTTTCAGTCTTGCCTGTCCCTTCTTTTACACCCTCCTAGCTGCAGCAATTCACCCAGGGGAATGTAGAAAAGGCAGGAGTTCTAGTTTGGTGTGGAAGTTGTGATGATGCACCTTCAGTGAGCTATTTCAGTACTAGGATGGGGCTCCCTGTGCAGCACTCTGTGTCCAAGGTAATTCAGGAACTTATGCTTTGTTTCTTTGGGGGATAGTGCTGTGAAGAAGAGATGGCTCTCTGAGTGAGTAATGTGATATTAGCTCCTTACTCATTTAACTTCTTACTTGTTTAGGCCTTGCAACGTTTAAATGCCTTCAACCATCTGGCCCTGTTTGACACATAGCTGTTGAGAACTGGTCCACGCAACTTAAGAAACTGCTCATCCAACCATGTTTGCAGTGTATCTGTGAAATGTCCTTCTTAGGAGGCAGACTGTGGTAGGCCAGGTGGCTCTTCCCCGTGAAATGAGAGAATAAATCTCCTAGAGCAGACCTGAAAAATCTCATGGAGTAGACCTGTGCTTGCTGCAGAAAAACAGCATGATTCTTACATGACACTTGAGCTCTCAAAATAGGACTCTAGCAGTACTTTATGTTGCAAGTTTAACTGACTCTGGCTGCTCATGTTGGGATGGAATTTGATCCTGGACAAGTAGCACTGATTTGGGGAAGATTAGTGTAAATATATATAAGTAAATGTGTCTCTGTTCCTGTGCTTTGGAATGTGCAGTTGCTGGGTGATTTTGAATGAGGAGTGTAAAACAGCTGGGTGCTTAAAGCAATTTTTAGTATAATCACAGACATGGCTTCTTCAAGAGAACAGAAACATCTGAAGAATGTGGTTGCCTTGTAAGTTACAAGTCCTGAAGTTGTGATAACCAGTCTGTTCACACAGATTCTGTGGTACTTTGCAAACGCATTGCCTGATTTTGGGGACTTATTAATATAATTTCCCCTGTAGCTTTTTTTTTTTTTTTTTTTTTTTTTTTTGAGACATGAAGCTAGAGAGAAATTAGATGACTTGAGATACTTGCTGGATCCCTACCTGAAACCATCAGCAGTGAAAGTGTCTGTGTCTCAGCTAAGCACCCTTGACTCCTATTAGAGCTGATGAAGTAAAATAGGTGCTGGATATAGTTCATCTGATCTCTCTCCTGGGATAAATCACACCTCAAAAGCACTTAGAAGTCTAAAATTTGCCATGTGAATCCAAGCTGTAAATGCCTTATGCTTGCGCTGTCATTGTCAAGTAGAAAGAGCAAAGTTAGCACTGTACTGGTGGCTCCCAAGATGACTATAGGCAACTCTCTGAGCTTCAAATTATCATTTCAGCCAGGTGATGGCTACAGATTATAGTTATAGGGCTAAAACCTCATAGATAGAAGACAAACAACAGAGCTGTGTTTTGCTCTTCATAGACTTGGTGTCAAAACTGATAACCTCAAAGCAGAACTAGGGAGCTGCTGCTGCTGCTGACTGAGCCGTAGTGTGCTTGAAGCTGCTAGCACGGTGGAAATAGTCATATTTGGTATCTTGTCCTGCTGCAATGTAAGTAAGTAAATCTGACCCATTCTTGTTAGTTTGGTGGTGTGCTATGATTCTATTCTTATTCCCAGTAATGAGATCAAAGGTGCTGCTGATTGTGTGCCTTTGAAAACTGACACCAGATTTCAGAGTTCCCACTTGGTTATAAAGCTGCAATCCCCCACCACTCTTTCTGTGCAAAGCACTCTTGGTTCTCACAGTCCTAGCATATGAAAAATTTAAGTTTATTCCAGAAACATTTAGAGCTGTCAAAAGGCCTGAGAAACATGTTGGAAAGTAGTAGCAGTTGTTGGGTTTTTTTTTTTAAGTGTATAATATACTGCCACAAGAATTCATTAATAGGAACTGGATAAAATTTTCAAATTACCACAGCTGCTGGGTAATTATGGAAATAATGATTCTGGGGTGGGAAAAATAAAAATCTTAGGCTTTCCACGTTGACAAGCATGTTACAAATCTCCCTATTCTTCTGAGCAATATGATTTTAAAAAATGCAGGAAAAAATCTACTGAACTGTTATATAGAGAAAACTTTGAAGCCCATGATACCTAGGCTGTCCATGGATTCAGTCACAGCTTGCCCACATCACATCCTTGCATGATGCTTATTGTGACATATTTAATAGAGTTTTGGCCTTTAAGACTCAGCTGGACATTTATCAAACCTATTTGTCCAGGACTATCCTGATCTGTTGAATATATCTGCTTCAGAACATTATATTTTCTAGAGAAAAGCTATGATCTGAGAAGTAATTGCTAGATCTTAGTTTATATTTGCAGTGATATAAAAAGCTGTAGTGATATAAAAAGCTGTTTTCAGTACTTGTTTATTTTGAAAAGGCAATATATGTCAGGGGTATGTCACAGCTCTGGAAGGAAATATTTGCATCAGAAGGGTTTATTGCTTTTAGGAAAACACTTGTAGTAGAAGTAGGTAAATCAACTGAGATGGAGCAATGAGATACGCCATTTTACATGTAAATTTGAGGAACAGTCTGGTTTCTTTTGTTTGCTTTTAAATACAGAGGGTCACAAACTCTGTTTCCATTCAGGATTTTAGTTCATTTTTGTCAAGAAAGGTTAATAAAACAAGGACATACAAAAGTGCTTTAAGAAATTTTGGTTTCATAGTGGCTTGGAGCCAGTTGGATCTGGAACTGCAAGAGACCTAGAGAAACAGCTTTTGTGTAATAATTATAGCTGAGTTTCCAGACCAAAAATCTAGAGCTAGCAGGCATGGATTTTAACTCATGGTTAAAGTCTTGTTTGATGGCAATGCAGCACTGTGTTTAAAAGACTAAGATTTCCCATCCTTATTTCTGATTACATGATAAAGGTTCCTGTGTTTGGTGTGTTTTGGTTGTGGTTTTTGTTTTTTTTTTTAAATAAATTCATCTGTCTCTACCACATTCGAGAAATTTGACATCCCATTGGGAAAACGGTTTACCTCCATTACTAACCCTGGTGCTGTCTGATATGTTCTCCAAAGTGTTCCTTCAGTCTGCCTTTGTGAAATCTGTCTCCTTCTGCACTTCCTTGCTGCTTCAGGAACTTTTCACTATTTAGAAAGCGCCAGTAAGTTGAATGTACCATCCTGACTTGGAAAGTCTCTCCTGTCATCTTCTTTCCTTGGCCCCAGCTGTTCTCAAAACTCAGGTGAATGTATTTTTTTTGCTTACATCTGGCTTTTATTTACTCCATCCATTACTGACCTTACAGGAGGATTTTTATTCTGCAGCCATCAGTGGTTTTACAGTAAGCACAGTACTGCCCTTGTGTATTTAGAACATATTTCTAATGTTAATGCTGCATATCCCCATGTCTCTTTATTAACTGATATTACAGACCCAAAAATAAGTGTAGTTGGGTTATTTATCAATAACACCACCAAATTATATGCCATGCATTGTAATTGCAATCATTAGTATCACATGCAAAAGAAGAAAAAGTAATAAAAAGAAAGTTACTGAAAGAAAACTCTGTGACTCTGACAGCTCTGATAATTGGACCTGGACTTTTCAATGTCGTAAGTGTTTCTGCATGAGCAACCTAACAGTCTGAAAATATAGAAGGAAAAGTTCCAGGAGGTTGTACAGTACCTCTGGTGTGCTTTATATGTACTACTATCACGCTACACAAACATTCATGTCAAGCTACAAATTTAAACCAAAATGTATATGAAAGAAGAAGGTATTTGTTTGCAGTGATATTTAATTCAGCTCTAAGGACTCTAGCTTGCTTCATGTGCAGTCTGCTGCTGTGAATGCTGCTTTTGGAATTGACGTGGTGATGTGCAAAGAAGTTTCTTTTCTAACTTCATTTTTGGCTCTTTTGGCTGCCTTCTACAAGGCTCCATTTGCTGTGACTGCAGTACAGCAGTTATTCCCAAACTACTCAGTTAAAAGATGAGCATATAAAATGTCCTGTGGGAGGCACTGCAGGCAGGGAGTGTGTATTAGCTTGCTGAGCTGCTTTTAGTTGCCATTTTCAGTCCAAGGTGAAGCTCTCAAATATTTCTGTCCTGTATAAATCCAGTTGGAAGGAGGGTAGAGACCCTATTAATGCCCCTACAGAGGCACAGGGCAGAAAAGCCTGTGTATGCTCTGGCTAGTCAGTAGGCATGTGCCTCTGCACAAGCCAGGCTTCAGGGCTGTCCCTCGTACATGCAGACAGACAAAGGCTATTAGTAAGTGACTTTAGAAGAAGTTGCAGGCACTGTGGGGACTCATGGGGGACACAGGATGCTTTGTGGAGTACAGGGACACATGCAAAGAAAACAGCTTCTGCCGTGTGAAATATGGAGAACAAATTCAGAAGAAACGAGGCCTGCTGCTTAGCGAGCAGTTTGGTTTTAGCACATCTTCCTATTTTTAAAAAAGTGGGAAGGTAAATAGGTGGCTAGCGCATGCACAGCCCTACTAGAATGTAAAGTTCTCATCTTGGTATGAAAGGATCTGTCTCATCCCCCAAATTTGTTTTTTAGGTAGAACATGTGGGAGAGATAAAACTACTCTAAAGAAAAACATTTTTATTAGCTGCATTGATACTTTCAAGAAACAAAATTTTGGCCTCCAAATAGAAATCCTAGAATACAGTTTTCTTGAAGAGATCTCTAAGAATAATGGGAAGTATGTCTGTTTGTTGGCTTCTGCCACATATGATTGTTCTCCTCCTTGCAAAGACTGAGCTTCTTTTGAGGAGAAGGGGAGTGGTGTTATTTCCTTTCCTGTAGGTTCTGTCCTCATCCAGTTTTAACTGAGACAGGCAGAGAAAACATGTACAGATACCGGGGAACTGGATTCATTAAGGTATGCTGAAACAACTGCTTAAACAAAACCAACAAAGCTGGAGAAGTGCTAACTAGTACAGAGTAAGCTTCAAGGCTTTAACTGTTGTCTTTTGGGCTTTTTTTTAATTTTTCTGACAACATTCCCACCAACGCTAAGCAGAGGCATTAGTTCCTGGCGGGAATCATGCCCATGACAAGTTTAAGTCCAAATAAACCATATTTTGCTATGCTTTTCTGTTTGATTGTGGCAAGAAGTCTTAGTGAAGCTGGGAGTTTCACCTTATTTCTACCAATATAAGTGAAAACTAACCAGTGAGATGTTTCTCACACCTAAAACAAGCAAAACAAAAGCCCGCTCTCCTGAAGGTGTAAAAGCAAGCACTAGGAACTTCTGCTCATATGAAGCACATTTCAGAATATGATGAGCAAGAAAAGTAGGGGCAACATATTTTGCAGCTGTAGCTACGGTGAGAACAGCTGCTGCCACTCCTGATTTTGGCTGTCGAGCTACCGTAAAAAGGCAATATTTTTATTACTGGCACCAGGAATATCTTCATCTTGGGACTCATATGAAAGAAAACAAACCACATTTTCAGATAATTGCTTCCCATGTTATTTTAAGCCTCTTCTTCTGCTGCTCTCAATTACAATTTCATCATTTCAAGTCTTTGTTGAGCATTGTAGAAGCCGATGTTGGGGGCTTAAGGTGCTCTAGGCCATACCAGTCCATTTCCTTACATACACCTCAGAGAAATCAGCAATAATTTCATGGCTCATTGCCATGATACATTCAGCATAAATTCCTACTGCTGAGGAATATAGTAAAAATGATATGACCTATTAAATGTATATCAAGTTAAGAAATGTTTCTGCTGTTTTGAAGCAGGTAAAAATGAAAGCTCAGGAAGACAGCTAGTAAGGCACAATCTTGACTATTGAGGACTGAATCTATTCAGCACTGAGGCAGAAGGAATGAGTAATTTTATTAATAAAAATTGAGGATGCTAATAGCTAGAGTCTGGCTTGAAAAATAAGGCTGTTTTCCAGCAATTTATTAAGCATCTACACATTTGTCATGGTACTCCCTGAAACACAGGTTGGCAGCCATTCCTCCTAGCCCCAAATGGTTAGTTACCATTACATCTCACTTTGGCTGCAATCCCATACTGGGCCACATACGTTATTTCTAGCTTGTGCTGGGATAAGCTGTAGTTGTCAACATGGGTGTTCAGATGAAATATGCAGAAGGCAATGTTCTGCAAGAGAATGGCAGAATTCTCTCCTCTTTTGCTCACAATGGAAAATGGTTATTTTTAATCATGTGCATGTGGATGACCTGGTCTATAGCACTGTGTAGACTTCAGTATCCTGTTGTGTACCAGGAGGAAGAGCGGGCTGGAAGGGGAGGCTATCCCAGGCTGCCTTCCTCCTGGGGCTGCTGGTCTGTCAACCCTTACACTCCAGGGCTGAAGGGACCATCAGTTAATCATTTATCAACACTTATTTTAGTATGCACCCATTTGTTAAAACTTCTATTTGCTGTCTGGGCAGTTTCTCAGCTGTGCTGCTGGGAATTAGTATTTTTAGGGTACAGGCAGGCAGTAAAACTTCAGGAGTGTTAAGACAAACTTGCTGAGTGAGCCACAAGTGTCTCTTCAACTTGTGATCTGCAGCAGTGAAAGCAATCCTGGGGACAAAAAGTTTGTATTCAGATGCTGTTTCAGCTGTCCAGACAATGTGTTAGCTGAATAAACTAGAGAGCAAAGACAGTCCTTGAGAAACGTATTTGGATCTGAGGATCTGAGCTCTTTTTCATGGCTGAATTGGTACTAAATTAGCCCAGAAAGATATTTTGCTAACAGAACCCGCAGCTCCTGATGTGGTTATATAGGCAAAACTACCCGTCTAATGTAAAAATAATCTTCCTTGCAACAAGCTTTCCAATGGGAAAAGCCTTCTTGCCAGTGTAAACAATATCTTCACAAAGTCATTTCTGCTGTTCTTGCCACAGCAATGAAATTTATAAGTCCTGAGCTGGTCTAAAGGAGACAAAGTTCTCTGCTCTCAGATAATTCAGGGCACTAACAGAGCCCTCTCTCTCAAGCACTTGTTTACCTAGCATACATTTCCACAGTTTTTGGCTGTTTCACGTTGTGCTGAAGAACAGTGCTCTCATGGATTTTTCATAATCAAGTTAATGGGACAGCAATTTACACCACCTTATCTCATATCTTTGCTGCTTTAATGATACCTACACATTTTACACGTGGTGTCTTATGGGCTGAATGTATGTTGAATTAGGTAGGTGTTCATGGAAACAGCAGCTCAGGGTTTTTTTTCCCCTTCCTGCTGAAAAATTGTGAACAAAAACCTGAGTGACTAAAAAAAATTGTAACACGGTTGGAAGAAATAATCTTTAAAAATGCCACTACTAATTCAGTACTCCTAGCAAAATTATAATTTTTCTTAAGACTCATGTTTCTTTACAGTTACCTCTGCTCCTTCAAAGTAATGAACAGTCTTTTCTCCATCCCATTCAAATTAAATAAACTCCTATGCCTTCTGCTCTCTCTCTCTCTCCCACTTTTATAGGCAGGCCAGTCTGTCATGCACTGTTCTGCTGATTATCTTTTTGGAGACAGTTTTTCTTTCAGAGGATTAGCAAAGCTGTATGAAATATGTGACCAGCTAGAGAAAGACATCTAGGGATAGTGCAAGAAAGCCAACTGACTTTTAGAAAGGTCAACAAAAATATTAACTCCTTGGTTGCTGTTAATTTTACAAGTAGACTTCTGTTTAAAATTCAGTCTCTGCAGAAAGGCTTGGTGTTTCCGTGCACCTTTGATATGAGTGTGTTAACACTATGAGTACCAGTTATGTAAAGGATTTACAACTCTTCTATGAGACGAAGGATTTTATAGGTGTGAGGTAGAGGCAGACAGACTGCAGGCAACAAATCAGTGACAGAATCAAGATCTGAGGAAACTCTCTCCTGCACGTCCTTGGAGTTTTATTTGTTTGGTTTTCTTCCCATAGAGCATAAATGTTTTAAGTCCCTGTGCCTCAAAGCACCTGATCCTCCCAATTGTACATGAAAATGCTTACTCACAACAAGTTATGCAACCCAGTTCATAACCAAGATTAAACAAAGAGAGGATTATCCCAGCTCTGTTTCTAGTTAGGCAAGTTGTCCCGATTATGGTAGAACAATGAACATGTTCTTAGTGAAATACTGCAAAACTTATTTTAAAAGCTGCTACTTAGCTGCTGCTTAGCCATAGTAGCCTTCATTTGATCCAGGAGATTCTCACTCCCTGTCATGGCTTATGGAGACAGGTAATTTGCTATTGCCCACGAAGTGTGCTGCAGGCCATCAATGCTGTCTGTTGACTGCTGTGATGACTCTTTGGGCTTCCTCCTTTTTTGTCTGCCCCAGGAAAAAATAACTTGACCAGTTCCCTTGATGATTTACTCTGATTCAACATCTCCAATTTTAAAATAAAGTAAATATCACTTGTGTAATGGTAAACCACAGAACGTCATCATCTTTGAGGTCAGGTGAAGATGCCCCAAATCCTGGGCACTGCCACTAGTTCAAGAGGGAAATTGCTGAGATCTAGACTGCTATTCCTACTTACTAACACTGAAGAAAGCAGCTACTTGCAGCAGCCTTGAAAATCATGGTGTGGAGCCCTGGGTCATTAAGGCCAAAAGTTTACCCATAGAGGGTAGGTGACCAAATAAAAGTCTTTGTTCCTCCACCTTGACAGTCATCCCCATAGAGTATGTTCATCCCTGAGACGATGCTGGCTGGCAGGTGTGATGTTTTTATAAACATATATATACCCCTGTTGTTGCAGCAGCAGCTGAGGTGGTCAAGCCCGGAGAGGACCAACTGCAGCGGTGCTGCTGTGAGGGCAGCTGGAAACTTCCCCTGAGCTAAGCTGCTTCAGTGGCAGGCAAATTGTCAGGCTGCTGCCACCCTGTTCCAACAGAGTGGCAAAACCAAAATGCACAATGATATGTACTTTTTTTTGTGAAGATGGTTCTGTCCTTCCAGTGCTTGCACAGATCTAACATCATGCACAAAAGTGGTAGAGGTGCAAGCTCTGACTTCAGCAGCAGCCAAAACTTGCAAGATCCAGTGATGCTCCCCCACCAGAAAATCTTATTTTGTGGTTTGTAATTTGGCTCCTGGAGATACAGTGGAATATCCAGATGCTGCTAAAATTATGGTCCTTTATTTTCTTCTGGCAGTTTAAAGTAGTAAAAAATATTTATAAGGTAAGTTTTTTCCTTTCCAGTTAAAATGTGCCACACTTGAATTAAAAGAGGGCAAGGTTTTTTACCTTGATGCTTAGTTTAGAATAATGTTGTATTTCCATTAGGTCTCATACAGCTTGGTGAAAGCTTTCCTAAAAATAGGAATTATCTGGGGATTCCTTGCATCAGAGGGCTAATGGGTGGTTGAAAACTTGACATAAGAAATAAACTATAAATATGATGTTTTTGTCACAGCCCCAGTGATTTTTGGCAAAACCTCCTGTTGCTTAGTAGCTAGACAGTTTGCATCTGTTTTACTCCTGCCCTTTCAAAAGTACTTGACAAAGCTACTTATTCTCCCTGTAGGGCAAATGGGTCTCACTGACACAACCTAAACTTCTTATATTGGTGGAATATATAGATATTCCTCTTCCCATCCAACTGCCAGTCCATGTCTGCTAAGAAGAAATGAATTTATTCAGCTAAAACTGCTCAGGAAATTCAGTTCAGTGATGTTTACTGGTAACTGGCCACTAAATCACTGCAGGATGATCATAATAAAGATAGAAATGGGTTCTTTAAAGCACTGTTTCTCAATGCTTTTGAGGGTACAGTTCTTTTCTGAGTGATCTCTGAAGACCTGAATCTCAGGTGGGCTTTTTTTCCTAAAGTTTCAGAGCCTGCTTTGAATCCTGTTGTGATCCATAGATTAAAACACAAGTACTTTAAAAAGGAATCGCTGATGGGCTGCTTCTCCAGAGACTATTGTGATTAAGAAATAACTTATTGATAATAGTTTATTAGTTCTTATATTTCTCAAACATTTTCCTCTGAGCAACTTAAAGCACTTACCTTCACAACAACTGTAATACATAATTTAAGCTGTTATCCTCTGAACTAAATTAGAATGTAGAATTCAGTAAGTTGGAAGAGATTTAATTTTTGTTTTATTGAGATAGGACTGTTGTCTGCATGAAAGCTTTCCGTGTTGCAAACAGAAGATGATTAGATTCCTGAGGGGCATGGTTAATTTGCAGTTGTATTCATTTGTAAAACAGAAACAAGTGTCAAGTTTTGTACACTCAAAAGTGCATGGGGCCTTCATAATGTGGCAAAAAATAACAAACCTTGCAGCTTGCTAATAACTTAGTTTGTGTGCTTAAACAAGGCAACAAGGATTCTTTTGCATGCACTGCCCCTGTAAGAAATTAATGAATCTGGACTATACTGATAGAAAAGACTTTATATGCTTCTATTTTCAAGTTCTTAAAATGATATAGTGATAGAGATGCGAAGTACTGATATTAGTAATACTAATAGAACACTACACTGAACATCCCACTCTGCAGTACAAGGCAGGTGACATATAATTCACTGATTAATATATTGATACTAGCAGATTAAAAAATGTATTTGAATTCAAGTTGTTCTGAGAATTATTTTCCTGAGATGAGATTTCTGATATCTGCCATTTCTTCATCTTACCAGATGAAAATACATAGTACAATACTGGATACTTTGCTTTACTAAAAGGGCTGCCTGGATTTTGCAATAAATTGTATTAAACTTCCATCTTTGTTTCTGCTGTGCAAGCTTATGGTGTTCTCTGTTTCTTTAGTGAGACCTCTTAAAGAAAGAACCTTAACAAAAAAAACCAGATATTAATTTGAGCCTCCAAAGAAAGGTCAGGAAGGAGATGGCAACAGATTGTTGGAGAAAAGTAAGCTTCCCAACCCCTTACTTCATGTGGAAATCACTTAGTCCTGAGGTACTGAAGGAGCCTTCTAAGGTGTGACTTTTCTCTGGTGCAGAGCATTCAAAAATATGCTAACTTAGGAAACACTAAGAAATCAGACCTTGGCCCAAATTTTTAAGTGAAGCCTCTAATTTGGAGCAATGAGATGTCTGACATCTCTTTCTGAGAGATCTGTGCCTTCTTCTCAAAAGTGCCAGACCCAACACAGGTAACTGGGAGCAAGCGCAGGAGACACATGGATGCTCTTTTGATGACTGGTGTCCCTATCGGGTCACCCAAAAAGTGCGGCACAACGTATGCTTGAAAATGAGAACAAAAAACTTACTTAAGGGTAGGTAGATTGTAAGTACCTACAATTTTTTTTTTCCCTTTGATTTTTTTGAGATCTGTATCCCAGCCATCTTATTCTCTAGCAGCTGATGTTTGGGTTATCCAAAAGCAGAAAACTGATCGCACACTAAATTTTCATTGCGAAATACTAGCACAATTGCTTTCAATGGCAAAATTCCCACTGACTTCTGTGTGGGCAGAAATGTGTCTTGTATAATAATTTTGCTTTTGCCTGAGTGTGTTAGTGCTTCTCTGTTCTGCCATCTTAGGTAATAATTTGATCCAGCTTTAAATGACTATGGGAGAAGCTTTTTAAAGTAAATTTAAAGATTGACTGGGGCTTGGAATTTTAACTCTATGACTTTCCATTACTTCAGCCCTGCTATTATATACAGCATACCATGTGTGCAGAATAAAAGACAACCTACCTAGTGTCGGGTCATACTCCCAGATGAACCGTTTGGTCAGGAAGCGTACAACGAGAGCTGGAGGAACAAAAAGGTTCCAGGTGAGATGCACAAGCCATCAACCCATCTATTTTTTAAAGCTTTCCCAGTAAACTCTTCTGTGTGACTGGGCATGTAGCACCTTCTCTGAACTGTGAGCAGAATTCAGTGTTGCTTATTGTGGCGGTTGAGACCTTTTCACTGTTTGTGACCCACTTTGCACTTTTGGAGGGGGGAAAAAGAGAAGAAAAAACCCAAAACTCTCTACAGCATTAACCATTTACCCATGTAACAACACCAGACAAAGAATAGCAGGAGTTTTTTGATGGTAGTCTCTAACTTTTTACTACTTTTTTTTTTCTCCACAATACTTTCTACCCTTAAAAAGCCAAACCAACAGCATCTACAGTGCTATGAGCAGATGACTTTTGAAAAAAACACATTTTTGGATGCTTTGGATGCTTTAGATTTCCCATAAAAAAGGTTGGCAGTTTTTCAACCAAGATCCTTTGAAGTTTCAAAACCAGGGGTGTTCAAAATAATTTAATTCTTGAGACCCTTCCCTTCAGATTTAAACCTTGTAAGGTAAATATATAATTGGCTAAATAGTTTCCTTCTGTATTTTGGCACGCGTTCCTTGCAACAATTTATCTTCCATGTTTTGTCTACTTGTCACTTAAAGACACCACCTATAATATTTTAAACCAATGGTCAACAAATGCTATTAATGAATTTTCAGAAGTAGAAATAAAGCTTTAGATTTTGGAGCACAGGATAACTAGTTCTCAGCTTCAGTTTATGGGCTAAGATCTTGCTGCTTAAGTTCTTCGATTGATTTATTTTTTTTTTCTATTCCTCCACTTTCTTTAAAAGCAACCTATAAAGACTTTGCAAGGATAGTTATGTTCTAATTTCAAACTAAGTAGTACCTTGACTTTCTAGTGGTGTAAATGAAGCATTCACCACTGCCAACTGTTGAAAGTCCTTTCTGCATTTCCAAAATGGAGCTAGAGCTATGACTGCACTAGCTATGATTGCAGTGATTTCAGCTACAGGAAAAGTTTTTCTTGTCATCAGCCCTACAGGATTGTTCCAGTCTTCTTTCAGCTGCAGATGGACAGTAAAAGCTAAGCCCAGTTCTGATTCTTTTCAAAATTAAAGCCATGAGAATGCTCCACATCCCAGATTTCTGTGCCCAAGAGTAGGAGAAGGCAATGCTCTGCAGAACAATGTAAGTAATTAAGCTGTGCTTAATTGGAACACATTTTTAAAATACAATCAGAACATTTGTTTTCAGGAAGATTTAACTATGCCTCACACTTGGAGGGGTAATAAAAAGCTGATCCCAAGGAAATGAGATCACTACACAAGAAGCAATTTTAAATTGGTTATTTTAAGTTTCTATTTTCCTTAGGAAATCCTTCTTTTTTTTTTTTTTTTTTTTTTTTTTCCTTTGCAGAAATGCTCTCATTTGCCCTCAGAGTTAATGTGGCAATTCTTAGACAAAGTAACTCTTCAAGTCATAATCCTAATGTGGATATCATTGTACTACAAGAGGATCTCTGTGTAGCTCCATTTCCATCCATGATGATGTCTGCACCAGGACTTTTCTCCCACATTTTATCTCAGCTGGAATAGTTTAAGCATCTCTGTTTCAAAAGTTTAGTCATGACTCTTCTCTAGTTGCTACTAATAGGCTCTCTAATTGCTAGTAAAATACACATCATGTTCTTTTTTTCTTTTTTTTTTTTCCTTTTTGCATTTTGACTGGAGAAGTGATGCAGGGTAAAAGTTCTCCTGACTTGCTTTCAGAAGACTTCTCACCATCTTCTTTTTCAAGAACAGATTTTTAAAATGCTTTCTTTTTTTTCACAGCCATACTCTGAAAGAGAAGCAGTGATGTGCTTGCTACCTGTGTTGCAGTGCCTGAGTCTGTGCCTGAACCTAACATAGCTAATAAAGAGAAAAGAAATAGGCAGAAGATATTTAAGTTAAGGGAACCTGTTCTGGCTATTTTCATGTTTAAACATGGTCCACTTAGTTATGATAACCTTGTACTTGTAGATGGAAACTGCTGGAGAGGAGGGTCAAAGTGGTGAAGGGGACTGGAAGAAAGTGTGTCAAGCACTAATGACTGGGATGGACGATAGAGAGCAGCAGCTCTGTAGGAAAAGAAGAGCAGCTGATTTTGGAGGTAGACCAAATGAAGGAGGTGAGAAGGTGACAAGAAGGAAAGCTAGAACTGGACCACAGCTGCTGAGATGAACCTGGGAGAAGAGAGGTACAGCAATGTACATGGGGTGAAATGGTACAGGCATTGCATGCTATGGAGGTGATGAATTAGAGCTCATAGATGTAAGTTCTGGTGAGGAGGGGAAAAGTAGGTTTTATTCGTCTCCAGCAGGGAGGCCTGTATGCAGAAATAACAAATAATCACATACACAGGAGGGAGCTGAAGAAATGAAAGGAAGGGTGGGAGGCAGCTGCCATGCATAGGGACAGATGGCAGTTGGTCTCCCTCATTGGCAGGTCCCAGCGGGGAGCACAGCATCCCAGTGAGTTGCTCGCTAGGCACTGATGGTAATAAAGTAGTTGCATAAGGCTCCCTTGGGAGTGGTGAAGGGAAGAAAATTCCACCTCTGCACAACACCAGGTGAGTGGGAAAATGTCAGCTTCAGAGCCATGTGCTCTGTGCCAGTTTTGGGGGTGCACCCACCTGGGGTCGTGCAGAGCTGCTGCTTCAGCAGGGTTGGCTCTGCTCAGCCTCCCTCCTTCTAGCCTGGCTGATTCCCTCAAAATACTCCTGCTCTCCTTCATGGCAATGGCCACAGCCCATCCTATAGAGCTTTTCACTTCCGCATATTTATACGAGGCTGAAGATTAGCAGCTGCATTTCACAGATAGGGAATGTGAGAGGCTCTTGATCCAGTGTCTGTCCTAACTATTCCAAACTACATTGGATGGGAAGTGTTACCACTTTTGCCTCATTAGGGGTGCTTAGCAGATGGGCTCCTGACATTCAGTTGAGTATTAAAACAACGCATGTGATTTTGCTATTTGATTTGACTGAAAATAGAAAATGAGAGGAGAGCCGGGAAGGGCATCCAAGTGCTTGGGCTCTCAGTCTGCAGACCAGCTTGGTGGCTCGTGCAGCTTGCCCTAGCAATGATCCCCCTAGAGCAGGGGTATTACTGTGGAGCCATTTTGTTTATGTGGAGCTCTCTTACTGCCAGATAACGTCACTTTTATTTTAGTAAAATAACTTCTGCCAGCAGAAGAATCAGAATTGAGGACATAGGAATTCACTACACCGAGAGCTGCAGCACTCGGTTTATGCTGCTAGCATAAATGACATTTTGGGCAAAGCAATAAAACTTCCCCATCTTTATCAATGCTGCATAGAAAGAGTTGGGATGGGCATTACTGCCTTCTCACCTTAGGAAGGGTGTGTGCACCCTGTTCGACCCATCAGCCTTATTTAGACATGCTTAACTCTAATACTAATAAGGAGCCAAAAATAACTCAACACACTAAAAATAATTCAAATGCTGGGGTTTGATTCAAAATAACATTGAGGTTGAGAATGTCTGAAACACGCTATTTTCTGATTAAATTACGTGACTAATTCTAATGTTCAGGTTAAAATGACCATTTCCAGTGCTTATCCTTGAAGAAGATGAAACGCATTTTGAAGCAGGCAAGGTTTGGATTGATGCGGTAACTAATAGGAGTGAATTTCATGGTTCTTCACTGACACTAGTTCAGTCTCTTTCCCAAACACTTACTGCTTGTGAAATATAAGAACTTGCAGGCTTAGAAGGAAAGAATCTCCAACAAACTGCAATTTGGATTCCTACTGTGTGTTTTGGAGACATGACCATTACCTAAGGGAATTGATGTAATGTCCCAGAAAAGGAAGAACAGACACATGTCTCTTTTTGCCTTTCCTTATAACCTCACTTCCAAGTCAGCTGTTTTGTGAAGGGTTTAAATTAGGGTAGAAATTGGCCCAGGACTTTCATTCACTCATATTTAAACCTTCTGCCTTAGAAGTTGTTCTTGGAGAAGAAACTTGACTATCTGTCAAATACATTTGCAGTGCACTGAAGACAATGAAGTTGTATCAGGAATTAACTTGGCATGTAAACTAAGATTGTGAACCACATAATTAATCAATTTCTTTGGGATTTGTGTGGCTGAGTCCCTTAGCTTTAAAAATCTCAGCCCATATCTTTCGGAACATTTTTTTATTCGGTGGTGTATTACATCTTGCTTTAGATCTTTGTTTGGATTTAGTAACGCATAAATGCTCCGGCTAAATTTACAATCTGCTTGAATACATACCTTCATGAACTTGTTATTGTTCCAGCTAATACAAGCTGAGCTTTTGGGAGAAGAATGGAACCAGGGTTTTATTTGAAAAACATCCCCCCTTCCCCAAAAGCTACAGAGTTCAAAGTTATTCTAAGAAAAATAACAGTTCTCCGCAGTAAAATAACTGTATGATGACTCCTTTATGCCATGAGAATTTTCAGCTATAAAAATGGTCTGAAAGTAGTCCCATTATTTAACTTATCAACAAGTCCATTCCTGGTGCCATGATGATGTATCATCAGTAAACCATACTTGGCAGGAGACAGCAAAGTGGTTAAAACCAGAGGTTATAATGATCAAAAGGCACTTTCACAAATTAAATATTTCATTTAAAAAAAAAATATCTATTTTTGTTCAAGAGTTCATCCTCCATTCACCCGCTCAGAGGCCCCTTGTGTATTGGAATTTCACTCCCCTTGGCACACATGGTGAGCTCCAGCCTGCAGCATGACTGTCACAGGACGCTGGTGTCCTTAAACAGCTCTGTGTCCAGCTTTGGGAAGTAAAGGTATGTTTTACAGGCATTACCGTAAGAATTTAATTTGCTCCTGCAAGGGCAGGTTGTTTGTGGGTGTGTTTGTGTGAAAGTAGAATGCAAAGCTCTTTTCTGATCATGGTAAGTCAATGATATAAACTTCTGGCTCTGGGTCCATGGGCCTGGGTTTGACTCAGTTTTGACAGTATCTCTGGCAATTCAGTGATGTGAGGATAGGACTGGTGAGCGAGACATCAACAGGAGGATTTTTCTGCCTTCCCTCATCTTTTGGTTTGTTCACTGTGGTCACTTCTGATGTTGAGACCTAATGCGCTTGTAGTAAACTAGAAGATAAAGTTAATGGAGCAAAATGAGACAGTGGGGGGAAAGGGAAGGAAGAAGTATACCAACTATAAAAATAGTCTGTTTTACACTGCCTTGCTGCCTCAAACTCTGCATATTTTATGCATATTTTAATCACAGTCTCAAGCAGTGAACTGTTCAGAGAAATTACTGTATATGCTTATATGTTTTTCCTGTAACAGCACAGTGAGGTCCTCCACTGGCTGACAATATAAATAGAAGAAGTATATATACTTTTATATATAAATAACAATTAAACATAAACATCAAAAGAATATATAGTTTTTAATATATTTACATAGAGAGTATAGCATACTCACATATATATATAATATATAACAGTGTGTATATGTATGCACTGTGTAATAGTAAGTATAGACTAAGTGATGAAATACATTGCTCTTGCCTTTCAGGTAGTTATGTTGCTCAGTGTAATGTAAGCCTTTTTTTTTCAGTGGCAATGATAGCTTCAGTTCTGTGGAGCCAAACCTGAACATCAAAAATGGTTCAAATTTCTTTATATTCCGGTGAGGTATAGAGGGACTGGAAAACCTGTATCAAATCCTCAGAATAGGATCATGGACCAAACAAACATCCCATGTTCAAGTACTTCAAAAACACTCACATACTTCATATAGAAATTAAGCACTGTATATTGAATTTATCTTTCCAGTAAATAATATTTTACATGCTGAATATGCACGTAGCAGGGTTCCGTAGGCTGCTTCAGATGCTAATTCAGTAAGTTGCTCAATTAGATGTCAATAACTGACCTTCCCTTGACAAGTTGTTTGGAGGGACTGTGCTACTGTGGAAGAGACAGAAAGCATAATCCTACTCATCTGTGGTTTTTAGTTGTCTTCATCACGATAATCATCCTTTGGCCTGACCAAATGTCACTGTGATTAGTGTAATTTTTAAAATTGTTGAGACTTTTCAGTTTCTACTACAAAGTTCTGGGGAGTATTTCTTTTGTTAGCAGCAATTTTGGTTTATCTTTTTACATCAGGGAAGTACCTGATTTTAGGAACTTTTGAGTGGAAAGGGTCTCGAGAAAAGTAACTTGTTTCAAGGAGCTCATCTGAAACTCTGGCAGTCCACAGCATGGTGTATTTACTAATTGCATCACAACTGTCTTAATAGCAGACTGGAAGGAAGTACTACATCCTATTATTTTGCAAGCACTTTTTGATTGCAAGGAATGAAATAAATAATAACTTGTGTTTTTATCAGAGCATGAACATTAATTTACTTCTCCCCCACTGAAAAAGAACATAAAAATCATTGACTTCAGTGCAATGAAAATAATACTTGCAGGTGCACATGGAGCAGAAAGGAGCCATTCATTTCAGACTTGCACATGGGTGATTGCTCTATCAATGTTCACACTCATTTCCCAGGTGAGTGTTTACCCAGTGCTCTGCTTCCCCTGTGTGTTTCTGCTCACTTGCTCACCAACCAGACCATGTGCGGGCTGCCCAGGCTTAGGGGCGCTACCTGCCAGCCTATGCCCAGGCACAGCATCTTATGGATGCTCCAGCACTTCTGCAACATCTAGCATTGCCTGGTCCTGTTTTTGTAGGCTTGCAGCTTTTGCAAAAATTGAGTTTGACATTATGGAATTGTCAGTATCTCCCTTCACTGGCAGAGATGTCTGCCCCCGCCCCCCCCAAGTTAGAGACAAAATTTGTCACCACTCATGGAGTGAGGAGAAAGCAATCTTGGCACAGGCGTGTCAGCGGGAATGAAGGCCACTTCCCTTGTGCAGTACTGAATATGGAAAATACAGGAGTCGTTTGTCAAAATCTTTGATTATAAACACATCCTAATGTTAATAGCAGGGAGTGTTTCTTGTCTTGCTTCTGATATGGTAATTTCACAATAAAAGACCCTCTTTGTATATTCATCTGGAATAGTCTACTGTGAATTTCACGAAACATGCAGCATTATCGTCACTCATCCCATCGCCAATGAATGGGAGGATTACTGTAGTAATGTTCTGCCCATTGTCTTAAGTGCTGGAGGCTATTTTTTACAACAGTTGCTGCATATGGAATACAAGCAGAAGGCTTAATTTATATTACGTTACCCCATTCTATAATATACTGTTCCATTATAAGGTTGTTTATTTCACAGGTCTCCTCTCATAGAAAAGATAAATGATCAGACTGGTGTGTCTAATGCTTTTGATCATTTCAGGAACACAGTGTGTAATATCCATACATCTACCACTTCTCCTCTCTTGACTTCATTGTATAACTTGTTATGTTGCCCCTTTGCGAAGACTAAACTTTCCGGTGTGCTATTATTAACACATATGGTTTTCCAAAACATAGTTTATGGTAACACCTCCAGATGTTCGTGTGTCTGAGACAGAGTATATTTGTGATCAGGACGCAGAGCAAATCTTATGCATGAAATCACAGAAATAACTGTTGTTTTTCTAGATGACTGACACAGGTTAGGTTTGAATTTGCATGCTGTTTTGAAAGATACTGGGCAACATCAAGTAGAATGAGATTCTCAGTATATAACTTTGACATCAACCCACCTCCCATCTCAAGGTAAAAAATAAAAAAGTTTCATTTATTTGAGAAAGAATTGAAAAAAAGAAAGAAAATATTTTCAGAAAAAAGAAAGAAAATATCTTCAGAAAAAAGAAGGGGTGGAAAGCTTTTTTCTTTAAAAATCCAGTACTTCATTATTACGATGGCAATATGACAAAATTTTCAGGGGGCTGTAGCTTTTTTGTAATTTTTTTTCCTTCCATTTCTCCCAGTGTTGACTTTAGAAAACATCACACTCTCTTCTTTTGGTCAAATAAGCTTGTCATTTTTAAAAAGGAAAAGAAACAAAGAAAATAAAGGAGGGAAATCTATAACACTTTAGATGGCAGGATGATCTTCTGGTTATTGTCAAAGCATTTTTGTACAGATTAATTTCTGTTGGAAAATGCACTTTGAACAGAAAGGCCATTTTTTGAAATGAAGCTAGTTTTTTTTTTTTCTTTCAAAGGAAATACCTGAACACCTCACAATTTGTTTTCAAAGAACATCTAATTTAGGAAATTCAGACTTAAAACAAACAAACAAACCCAACCTCACTAGCCTGCATTTTGTCTTTTTATTCACTGCAGTGTTATTTTATATTGCACTAGAGAAATGTGTGAAACTAAATTGTGCATTTTTTTAACCAGACACCACTGTTACAGGGAGATGGTAAAGATGTGGTTTCCTGGCTGTAGCATCCACCTACTACTCAGCTTCAGCTGGTCTGTATGTACCAAAAGGGTTCAAAGTTGATTTCGCTCTGCCAGTGCTGAGTCTGCTCCTGAGAAGGGCTGGCTGGACATTTTGGAGATGCCTTGAGCTGCTCTAGGACAGTGTGGAGCTGCTTCCTCATCCCCTGCCAGCGCAGAGAGAGGAACATGCATGAGCACAGAAGGAAGCAGTGGCCAGTGCAATGCAGGAGTGGGGAGTGTTGTTGCTGTTCTGTTTTGGGTTTTTTTATTTGTTTCATTTTGTTCTGGGGTGTTTGTTTTGGGGTTTTTTTGGTTGTTTTGTTGTGGTTTTTTAAGGCTCTACTTCAGTTCTTGCTCTGATCCCTTCTCTCTCTCCCTTCCCATGCTCAGAAGGCAAGAGATGAACAGGAGGAACTGGAAGAAAGGGGAGAGAAGTGAAGCTGCCTTATTAGCGAAGGTTCATATGTCCTGGGGGAGCCATGGACCCCTTTCCCAGGGAAAAGGGGAGGGAGTATGGTCTCATGCCCAAAGGAGATGAATTTTTTCCCACAAAGCGAAAAGCCAGTTCCGTGTGAATCCTTGGTGGGGGCAGGGACTATTCTACAAGGCCCAGCTGTTCTGCAAGAGCATCCTGGCTGCCAGCAGCAACCTGGCCATAAACCTTCACCCTTGCCTAAAGGGGAGGCTGCTGTAAGGAGCTGAGCAAATGGGTTTGTCTCATGCTGGGGTTGGTGCTTGATAGTTTTGGGGGCTGGCTGGTCTTCTTACCAGGAGCAAAAGGCATTTTGTTTCACATGGTATGTCCTTGTCTGACAACCCATTGTGGAAAGGCACAAAACAGTCTTTTGCTGCTAGGCTGAAGACTTAGTGTAACTCTAAATGCTTAAAAATAAGGTTTTATCAGGCCCTGGTGGGTCAGCCTGAATGAGAGGGCAGTTAGGATACTGTGAGCAAGGCCACTGGCATTAATGCTGGATCACTGCCTGTATTTGTAACCCTCATGATGGCAAAAAGTACCTTTGTGAAAGCGCCTTGCTGTGCTACTGTTTCACTAAGTCTATATAGAGCAGCACAAATGGTAACCATAAATGGCAGAAAGAGTACCACCTTCTCTCATTTGCCTCAGAAACCCAGTGATGTAGAGGGATGCAGAGCTCCCTGTTTCATTTTGGTACACAGCATTGGCTGTTCCTGTGTGGTCAGAGACTGAACAGACTATCACTTTCTTCTCTTCAGCCTGACTGTAACAGTTCTCTCATTTTAAGTCCACCTATACTTTATCACATGAGACTACAGTTTGCATCAAATGAAAAACAAGCTGTTCCCTGTTTTTTTTCTCTGATAAACTTCATTTCTTTCACATGAACACCCTGGCTTACTGGGTTTGGCTCCATGGAAATGTCAGATAACTGGGGAAAACTTTACATTGCAATTACAATGCAGCTGGAGTAGGATATACAGGAAAATCTCGAAATATCATATACCCCATGCAACTGCCAGCTTCCTTTGACAAAGGAGCTTAGGTGAACACTAGAAATTCCTGTCAGCCCTATTGACTGATTTGTGGCTCATCGATCGATAGAAGCATGCCTGTAATGTGCTTATGTCACAGGGAAATGAAGAATTAGGCAGCAAAATATACTGAAAATTGACTCATGGATTTTACATGACCCTCTTTTTTATAAGCCTGATCACATAAGCATTGATAAATATTATAGCTTTTTAATACAGTGCACAATACAATATTTATGGGAACCCATTCTTTTCAAATTGTGCCATTAGTTGGTTTTTGCATTGCAACTCCTTGGCTACCTGGAATTTGAAGGCAGAAGATAAGGAATTGTTTTCTTTCTGATGGGCTTATTGCCAAGTACCTGAACCGGACACCTGGAGAAGTTTCCAGAAGAATGAATGGAGAAAGCCATATGAAAACATATATATCAGACAATGACATAAACTACAACGGTTTTCAGGCGCGTGTGACTGGTTACTAGCAACACAGTGTATATAATCTTCCAACTGCCTCTAGCATCTCATGGAAAGTGGTGGCAAATATCCTGATAGCTGTTCTCATGTTTTATTTATGCTTTTCGGGTTTGTGTTTGATTTGGTTTGGTTTGGTTTGGTTTTTTACCCTCCCTCCTTTTCTCTGTGTTGTTAAGACATCTGCTCCAGTTACTTGCATGCCACCTGGAATCTTGAACTTTTGTTTGTACCGGCAACATTTATTTTTTTTTTACAACAAACAGCTTTGCAGTTACGCAGGGAGAGTTAAAGAGACATGAGCAGGAGCAGAGAAGCTCTTTAAGAGACAAAGGTATCATTGTCACCGTAGGGTCTGTGATACTAAAGAACAAGAAAAATGAATCATAGAAAGGCCGTGATCAACAATTGAAGTAAAACAAGTTAAATGCTAGGGACCACATGCTTCTTTCTCACGGTACAAAGAAGTATGTTGCAAAGTGGAGAAATGATTAGCTGAAGAAGATCAGTCTGAATAAAGGTTTTCTAATGCTGCAGAGATGCTTATTTCTAGAGGCAAAAAAAAATGACCCTAAGGGAGATGGGACTGGTAGCCATCTAATGGTATCTAACAGCATCACCTGCAGCATCACCTCTTTTCTTTTGTGGAGCAGGCTGTAAGAGCAGGTGTGGGTGGAGAGTAACTTTTCATTGATCACTAGTGACCAAAGTCTGTTTAAATCTGAAGACTAACTGGTGATCTGCCTGATCTCACATTGTTGCTCATCCCATTCAAATACTGTCAGTAGGAAGATTAATTCATCCCAAAATCTGGAAGTAATGATTTCCTATCATCAGAGCTATGACATGTTAGGATGGGAAAGATAAACACTTGTCAAGTGGTCCAGCCAGTACACTACAGTGTGGTGTGCTCGGTTGCCAGTACTAGAGACAGAATTAAATGAATTTAAACTAATTCATTGTTTCGATAAACAACTATTATCTCCAATCTCTGGCTGCAACTACAACTTTATGAGCACTCATTTGGTGCCTATAATAATGTAGGGGTTATTATTAGCCTTCTGCTTGGAATCTGGACGCACAATCCTGGGAACTATTCAGAGTAAACTTCAAAATTATGTGAGTGTGTGTGGCAGGGGGAAAGCATGATCTAAATTTAAATGGTAAATTTCTGCTTTTATTTTCAATGCTTAAGAGCATTCAGCTAATAAACATCATGTGTCTTCAAAGAAAATAAAAAATACAGTAGTAGATAATGGATGTTGTAAAACTTCTGACTTATCTCAAGTCTGAAACTTGGAGGTTTAACATAACTTAGTTTATGACATTTGTCACAGCTGCCAGGAGTCCTGGCCCTGCCTCCCCAGAGTGCAGTAACTACAGGGAGTGTTGTTTCGGTCTCAGCTAGGTAATTAGCTCTGCTACATTTATTCATACTGAATAATCTGAGGTGCTATCTCTGTGAGAGTCTCCTGTCCATAGAAATTACACAAATAGCAAAGATAACAAGTCGTATACTCAGGACTCTTCCAGTCATCATCTCATTCAGTGGTTTATCCAGTTTAAAGAGACCTTAGTGATGAGATTTTCTTCATTCTTTTAACATGAGGCTGCAAACACCAAGTTCCTGTTTGTTCTAAGGGGATGTTAAAGATCCCACGGCAGTTTTGCAAGTGTATTGTGTCATCTTTCCCTGCTAGGATCCTCTCCTGCATCCTGAGGTTTGGTAGGTACGTGCCACTGCAGTGCATAACATTGATCAGAGATCCTTCAGGGCTAAGGAAGTTTTTTAATATCATTATAATGATATTAACTTCTATTATTTTCTCAAGCCAGTGTGATAAACTTCTAACCACTGAGTTTTTCTTTTAAGGCTTTTTTAAAAGAACACTTTCTCAGTTTCACCCCATGATCTTTTCAGAGCATGCAGAGAGAATATAAACAACTCCACTTTCTCTGTCAGCATTTGAATAAAGCACTAGACATTTATTTTTCCTGTTACTACCCTGCAGAGTGCTGTATACTGACTGCAGCAATCTGCATTTGCTTAGCCATTCATGATGACATCATATCAGCCATGAGGAAACACAGCCCTGGGAATCTACAATTTGACAAGTAAGAAAACCTCCAATTGCTCATAATGAAGTCTGATGCAGTGGCTAGGGAGCCAGTCCGAGACATGGTTTACATTCCTTGTTTCACTATGGTTTTTGTTTGGCTTTTCCCAGAATAATGGGTGATTACATTTTCAAAGCTATTACTGAGCCTCGCAGGGCCGAGTGATGCCCAATAGCATTTCAATGGTGTTGGTCTCTAAGGATGCCCTTCCCCATTGTTCTCCAATCCATCTCTCCCCACCAAGTCTCTAGTCATTCCCTAGTCTGTAGCTCTCAAAGTTCACCCACCCAGTTATGCTGATTCATTTCTCTGTCTGGGATGAGCTCTATGTGGAATTAATGAAATTCTCCTGATTCAAAAGATGCTCTTTCCCCAAGACCGTTCATTGGTGTTTTGTTGGGTTTTTTTGTTAACCCTGATCTTTCCACTGATCCTGAGAAAGGAACAGTGCCTTCGACAGCTAAGTGGCCAAACAGAGCAGAAGGTGGTCTTGTCTGAAAGTTGGGGAATGCTTAAATTGGCTTTGCTGCTGGAGAAAACATACCCTACACCTGGTGATTTCACTTACACTAGGGCATTTCTAGAAATTTCTTTTGTGACCTATCTTCCTCTTTCAGCCTCTAAGCGGCTTTTGAAAAATTTGGTCTTTAGTTTCTCTGCACATTCCTCAGTTTCATCTGGAACCTGGGTGTAATGGTACTGCTGCTGGGATAAATGGATTATCACTTCAGATAGGCTGATGCCGACAAAACAGAAATGTTCAAGGAATATAAATAGTAGTTTTTACTTGCATGCTGAAAACATGCTTTCACAGATGTACCTTAAAGGAAAGCATTCATTTTATTTTATTGTTTGTTAGAAGCTGTGTTTTCAATGAGCTGTGTACAGACAGAATGAATATTCTATAACCATTAGTTCTTTACTGCTTTTAAAAAAGGAGGCAAATTTAGCTGGCATTTTTAACCTTCCTGATGCACCCTGATGGAGCCTCCCCAGGAGTTAAAGATGAGACTTGTGGTCTCACAAATGACTCTGCTGCAGGGTGGGATGAACTCTTCAGGTCCAGCTGACTTCAGCCAAAGCTGAGAGTTTTGCTTACCTTTCTTAGAGGAGCAAGGGTTATTTTTAAATTAGTCTGATCCCCTCTTTATTGTTTTGGTTTCATATAGAAGAAAAGATATAGTCTTTAAGCTCCTATTAAGGTATTGTTCTGCCCTGTGGGTTTGCTGTTCAGACAGCAGAGCACCTGGGAGGGCTGTGGTACCTCCTGCTCATCCACCTGGGGCAGATGTGATGGAGCCCCAGTGACACAGAGCCCTGGGGGAGAGCAATAAAAGCCACAGTGATCCTGCTTCTGCCCCTCAGCAGCATTGCTCTGTCACGCTCCTGCTCAAGGCACACTTAGCTACTCTATCTGCTCTACCTGTTGTCCTGGAGGATGAGCAGTGAAGGCAGTGATTCCTGCTCTCCCCATTGCTATCCAGGTCAGAGCCAGGAACTTTATCTCTCTCCGTTCTCTGAATTCCCTCCCCTCTCATTCTTCAGGGTTTGACACAAACAAAAAAAAGCAGAAGTGGCAAAAAGGGATGAATAATTCTCTGAATTACTCTGAAAATACTCTAAAGGAATGAGCATGGCCTGGTTAGAAAAGGAGCATACGTTATACTCTCATTTTAATTAGATGAAGTGCCACATTTAAAGGTATGTCACTCATTGATACATGAGATAAGGCCAGGACCCTGTGTTTGGGAAAGCAGAGAAGCAGCTGGCTCATTGCAACCTATTGTCAGATAAGCCACTGTGATAGAAAGCATTGGCTGGAAAAAACATTCCTGAAAATAAAGCTGACAATGAAAGGGCAGAAAAACTCACATGCCACTGAAATTATTCCTAGAGGAACATGCATCAGGAGGCTGTTTTCGACTGGGCTGTTAAATGGTTCAGCAGCTGGGAAGTGCCCTGCCATTGCTCAATGTAGCTATATATTTCTGAGATGACTTTTGTACTGAATTCTTCCTTCCACGAATGGAGGCTGAGGCACAACCCACTGAAGTCATCAACAGCTTTGCCTTTCTATCTGTACATCGAAGCTCATGCCCCCAGGGAGTTGTTTAGGTGTGATAAGCAATGTTCTCAAATTGATACCAGCAGTGGCCCCACCCCTATAAGAAACAAGTTAAGACTGAAATCCCTATGCCTGCAATAGCTGGAAACAAGCAGGCTTAGGCTAAATTCCTGCATTGCAGAGCGGTCTTCTAAAGAGAGAGCTTCTCATCTCTCCAGTCTCTTCTGTGTGAGGGTTCTTGCGAACATTTCACTAGTTCTTCAAGCATTTCCTTTGCTATTCATGGCTCTGAAAAGCTTGCCTGCACCTGGAAAATCATCTTGCATGGAAACTAAAGTACGACTGCTATGTCTCAACAGCTCTTACATGGACAGGCTTACTCCTGCTCTTTCTCTTACAAAACTTGGTTAAACTGAATCAACTTAAAAAATCATTGGGAAAGGGATTGTTAGGCCAAATTCTGACTGTTTGGGCAGGGAACTCCTTGAAAAGCTGGCTACTTTTTCTCCCTATTCTTTAATTGCTCGTCTGCTTGTCTGGGCCTTCCACAACTATCTAAATGGTGGTGGTGGTGAGCACTACAGCCGCTCACCAGTTACTGCTGGGGGGGTTTAGGTATTTGCTGTGAAGTGTGTTGGCAGGGCTAGTCCCTTGGAAGTGTCTACTTTACAAGTGCCCAATTTTGGTTGAAGGCATCACTCCAAGCACCCACCTTGTCTCCTCATGTCATTCTCACTAAGCCAAAGGCCTCATCTATTTATTCCAACAGATCTTTCTTCAAGCACTAATTACTAAAGAAAGCACGTAGCCTAACAGAGGAGGAAAACAACATCCCACAAATGTCCGTAAACACACAGCTAATGAAACACGGACAATAACTGCTAGTTAGGATTAGACTCAGCTGTTCCTTCATTACGGTCTTGTTCCACCAGGCTTGAGATAGCTTCCCACTAGCTGTGACTGGAGTGTCTAAGGAATGGCAGATGGATGCACTGTAAACCACAACAGGCAACTAATGAATCCAAAGAGGTATTGTGGGGCTCTGTGCCAAAGGGGTCATGGTTAAAACGCTGGTTTAGTACAATCATAGGCCTGAGGGGGAAATAGGGTAGTTAAATTTATAAATAGGGTAGTTAAATAGGGTAGTAAAGGAAAGCAGAGGAAGTATATAGAGAACAACGAGTACTGTTACAACTATCGCTGCCCTTGTCGGTAGAGATTTGACAAGAAATTTTTGATGAAAGTGTTGCCATTTCAGGCTATTGCCCCTCCAATGCCCCCCTCCCATTTTCTGAAAGAAAACCTGAAACACTTCAAATTTAGGTAAAATTTCATGGCAGCTTTCCCCATCCATCTGCTTGATCGCACTTTTTTTTCCTGCTCTTTTAGGAAGGATTTTTTTTTTTTTTCACTAGAAGGATCTCAAGACAAAAAAAAAATGTGATAACTTTTCTGCTAATTATGGTTTGAACTAGCTCTTAGAAATAATGTTCCCATACCCTGTCTTTCCCCTTATTCCTCCAAATAGCATCGGTCACGTTTCTCACCAGTCTTTAGATTTCAGTATCTGTGTGAGTCTTGATTCTCAAATACAAGCAAGCAAGTTGTTATCCACCCACGCACTGGACAAGTCTATGATTTAAGCCAAATTAAATTAAATTTAATTTCATTTGAAAACATTATGTAGTAGATAAACCTTCTTATGCTTCTCTCCAATAGGATTTGAATTGCAGTAAGTATGCATTTTTTCCTCCTTTGATTGGGAAAATAGCAAGTATCATAAAAAAGGGCTTAATTAATAACTAGTCACTCCATAAGCTTGGTGCATGGCTGCACAACTGATGGCCCACGGCAGAATGATTTTTCCATGGCTCTATAAAATCATAAAGTATATTTGTATCCAAAAGCCTTATCTGAGCAAATTCCTTTAAAATCACTCGGTCTATAGTTGTCAAAATTTTGGATGACCCTAACTTAAAAGATTGGGAAATCTTTAAAAGGCATTTGAAACACTTCTAAATCACTTCAGTGAAGTTAGTTAGAATTTTTTCAAAGGCCCAGATCCAACATCAGCCTCTGGTAAAAGTTCTCATTTACCATAAGTATATTCAAGCTCTTCAGATGCAAATAGGGACCTAATCAGATTTTCCAGAAGTACCAGGTTTCCTGGCACTTATTTGCAGCTCTAGGGACACACTTCTGTTAAAAATTTTGGCCCTCAGACCCTGTTTATAACTTGGAATATCTGCCATTTTCATTATTTCCAAGAAGAGGTATGACCCCTACTAGCTTTGCAAGTACTAATTCACCTATGGCAGTTTAGACGTTCATTATAGATTATATCACCAATATGTCTAATTATTCCTATAGCTTCTATTTTAAAATAATTAGAAGTTTTACTCATTAATATGGAACTGGATGAACAACACTATGATATACAGGACAGTGAGGTAGAGGTGAAAAACCACAGACATTTAAGAATATCCTCCCTTCTTTTTGCTATCACATACATTCATTTTTCAATAATGGTAAGGATATTTGGGTTCCTTGAGTATGCATGGTCATTTTGGCATACTGTAGGAAGATTCACTAAAAGGGTTGTCAAGCACTGGAACAAGCTGCCCACAGCAGTGGTGGAGTCGCCATCCCTGGAGGTATTCAGGAGATGTGTAAATGTGGAGCTTAGGGACATGGTGTAGTGGTGGACTTGGCAGTTCCAGGTTAATGCTTGGACTTGTTGATCTTAAAAGTCTTTTCCAATCAAAATGATTCTATGATTAGAGATATCCCAAGGCTCTCTGTGAGTAAATGGGAGAGCCTGCGGTTCTTCTACAGTAAGATGTTAAAAACACCTCACCTGCTCTCTGAGAGAAACAAGGGGGCGATACAAACAGCATCAACTGACCACATTTGACTTGTATTTGTAGTGCACAGTGGGTAGGTTACCAGCCTAAATAAATGCCAAATTCAAGCTTGACCTATTTGATTCAAGTAAAAAGTAGTTTATCTCTAAGTTTTTTTGTGTGTGTTAACAGAAAAGGGCTGCACAGAACCAGAGGCAATTCACTGTGAGCAGCATGAGGGAGAGAAAGAGGCAAGAAATGTCAGTAGATCTCCAGTAGAAAGGACAGCAAACACTGACACAGACAAATGCAGACCACAATTCAAACCAACTGACACACCAGAAAAGCCAAAGAAGCCCAACAGAACCGCAAGATCCACATTTCTGCAGAATTTCTATTTTGCCTTTTAAGTACATATCTAAGGTAGATGGGACAGGGAGAAGGAGGAGTGACCACTTAGCACTGGCCAGAGGCTCTAGTGCCTGGGTCTTCACCTGCACCAAAGAAACAATGAGTTGGACTTGAGCAAATGACTCCTCTGATCTTCAGGGGCACTCTTACATGCAGAGCTATTTCTGACACAGAAATGAAAGCAGACCACTGTCACTCACACAGATAATGAAGGCAATCTCCGGGTCACACTGCCTTTCCTTCCATTCTAGCCATGCTTTTATGCACTAGTTTTGATGAAGTGAATTAGTACAGAGGCCAGAGCACTGGCAGTGGAGGATCCCCATTTCTCTGGATACCTTCCCTTTATTTTGCCAGCCTCATGACACGTTACTGCTAGAAAATCAACACTAAAATGGCTATGCCACATAATTAGATGAAGCCCAGGGATTCTAGCATGCTTTGCACAGTATCTCTGCTTTGCACTCAATCATAACAGCCTGCTGAGCAGACCTGCTGCAGTTTAATTAGAGTGTCTGGGTCCACCTCCTGTTCCTCTGTAATATCATTAGTCAGAAGTGACCTGTCTGGTTCCTGGCTCTTCTAGGCTAGCGTGAGCTGCTGATGTGGAGCTGGCCAGATTGGTTAATTGCATCCCTAGCTTTTAAAGGTCAGGTCTTACAGAATCTAATAACATTCAGAAGATTTCCAAAACAAGGTAGATTGGAAAGAAGAGCCTGGATTCTTTCCATGAGATGCTGCCTGTTGAGCTGTGGGGCAAACCCAACCACCCCAGCAACATCCCCCAGTGGAGCAGCTGGCTGGCACAGCCAGATGGCAAAGGGCACCTTCAAGGGAAGTTTGCATGGGGCTGGGTTGCACTAGTTTCTGGGGGTGTGCATTTCAGGACAGAGGACAGAATAAGGGAAAAAGGAAGCTGTGAAAACAAGCCACTACTCAGCTGATTTGCCCTTATGTAAGGGACTGCATCATATCCTAGAAATTATTCGTCCTTGGCTTATTCTAATAGGAAAGCGCAATGGTTACTCAAGCAGTATCAGTTGAGGTAGAAAAAACTCAAAAACCTGAAAATTGGCTTGAGAAGAGTAAGATGTTTCAGTAAAGGATGCATGCCCTCAGCTTCATGCATGACCTAACTGTCCCAGTGAGGAACGGAGCTGAGTGGAACACTGAACTAGGATTTTGTATGGTTTATTCATCAAAGTTAAAAACCTCTGTATTTGAAGAGCAAATTCTCTTCTGTTTTAACCTCCTTCATAGGAGAGATCCCAGCAATCTGCATTGTAAGACCCCTCTCTTTGGCAGAGGAGGGGAGGCAGCTGAGGGCAATTGCTGTCCTCTTCCGCTCCCTGAGTTCCCTGGCAGGAAGGAAAGGAGATCCTCAGCTGGGACACTCCTCCTTTCACCAGATGGATCCTTTTCCTCCTCGTGCAAACACCTGAATGAAAAGGCTGTAAATCCTGAAAAAATCCAGTGCCCCCACTGCTGCTAATTCAGCCTAGCTTGAGCCAGGTAGTCTTCACTGCAATAGCCACAGAAAGGGGGAAGTTTTGAGATATCAAAAAGGAGCTCTTGCTCTGCTGCTTCCAGAGGAAAGACGAGTCAGTCATTTTAATTACAGCTAGTACTTCCAATCTCTCCTCTTCTTGGCAGACAGCCTTGTTTAAAATCTTCCATTTGCCTGTCCACAACTGAGTTTATACAAGATGAGTAGGTATTTTTTTGTCTTTCTGTGGTTGAGAGCTTTCTAGCATTATTTATGAAGTAAAAAGTCTGAACAATTATTTTTTCCGTGCTTTTCTTCATCCCTTTTCACCCCTTCTTATTGCACTTTAAAGGGCTTTTTCCTTTGAATTTTAGACTGTTTTTTTTTAATGTGCTTATTTTCAACTGACTTGCATGTAACTGATGCTTAACTGAACATGCAGTTTGGGTAAGGAGATGTTTACAAACTGACATTAAAACACTCTGCTTGTTTGTACAAAACAGTAATTGAATAAATGTTAGTTATTAGTTTACTTGCATATTTGCTTCGCATTCTTTTACTTGGTTTCCACAAACAACATAGGGGTGTTTGTTTTATAATTAATAGTGTTTAGAAAATTCTAAAAAAAAATAATTCTTAGTGCCTTCTCTTTATAAAATACATTTTTGCAAAAATAAGACTTAAGGATTAGCTTTAATTTTTCACAGTATTGCTGCCTTCCTGATTATTCATATCCTTTAATTTATTTGGTTACACATTCACCTCCTGAGCCCCTGTGGTTTTTTGTTGCTTATTCTCCCGTTTCATCCACTATACCCATTTTGCCTAAAGCATGCCATAAAATTAATAAAAGAAAGCCTAACATAGATGTATTTATGTTTCAGGTACTGAAACAGCTTTTATACTTAAGATTTTTGTTACATTCTTTTTATGTTGATATGAACTTTCATTCACAAAACCCAAGCACATGCTGCTGCTCTTTACAATCATATAAAGTTAAAATTTTTGATTTGTTTGTAATTCAGTGCAGCTTCCAGATCACTTTTGGTATTGGTCTTTTCCAAATTTCTCACCTAGTGCCTGTATTACCTTCCTTCAGCTATTACCTTGACTTTATATGAGCTGAATTTTGGGTTCCTAAATCCTGCGTATGTATCTAACAACCTTCAAAATATTTTGCCAGTCCTGCCAATGTATCACTGATAGGCAATTGATGTTTCCTGTTTTCCAGTTAATGCTTCACAATCGCACACTTGCATGTAGCTTCTATCCATGTGTGTTTACAGCTATAAAAGCAAGTTAATATAAATATTCAGTATTGGTTCTTACATATTTCTGTTTTCACCCACAGTTCTGCAAGATGACTTATTCACTTAGAAGAATATATTTTCCTGCTTTATGATAAACACCTGAGAGCCACCCTGCAGTGCTGATATAGAAAGAAATCTCTAGTTCTGGATTCCGTCAGGTAATGCTACCTTGCAAAGTTTTCCTGTAGAGGCTGAAATTTTTCTGTAAAGTTAAGACTTTATTGCCTACAAAATATAAAGTATATTTCATTCACTACATATAATTCTATGAGAAAAAACAGATTTACGTTGAATACCATCTTAATTTCATCCAAATTAATCTATATTTTTGCTTCTGTTACTTTAAGTTTCTCTGTAAATTGAAATTGTTCAGAAGTTTTTTTGAAGTTTAAAATAGCTCAGTTAACTTATTTTTTTCACTACTTTTTTTTTTTGGTGCGCTTCTGTTCTTATTGGTTTTGAATGAGACCAGGAGAAAAATACTGAGCTTTCCTGACAGAAGGTTCTCTTAAGATTCTGATATTACTTGTGCAACCATAGATAGGTTGCAACAAAGCATCAAGATGTTTCTGCACATGCAACCACAGTCCTGAGCCCTGCTGGCACCTACATGCAGCACTAAATAATGTACAGTGTGCAGGATCATGAATAGCAGCTGCACTGTGTAAACACAGTAATTTGACAAGCTTTTGTATTATTGCAGAAGTTCAAAGCAAGCATTGATTAGATTAAATGTTCCTTCAATTTGCTATCAAATTACTCTCTTTTAGCATTAGCATTCACTTAAAGCAACAAGCAATTCAAGGTGTATGACAATATAGGTACACCAAAAATTCAGAGGGCAGGTGGGGGAAAAATAGTAGGTTTGTAATTCTGTGCTTGCAAGGATCTATCTAGAAGTTTCAAGTATAATTTTCTGTATTTTTACCTTACCTTAAAAATTACTTACACATATTTTTCTGTTACACATTTAGTTACATGTTTTTTAGCAACATTGGAGTCACATGCACTGTTCATATTTGTGCGTATAGATAATGAATAGGCAACTCATACAATTGATAGTCTGACTTTTGGTTCTTTAAGCTATGAGTTGTAAAGGGCACTGTTCTAAGATGCCAGAGGAAATGTGCATTTAATATGATTTCAGTCCAGGTGACTGGACTACACAGGAAAGCTGAAGATCTTACTAGAGCTTTATGCAACAGAGCTGAAAGAGCTTGGGCAACAAGAGGGTTACTATGTTGAGAAGCTCCCTGGTTCATTCCTCATTGCTGACAATCCTAGTCTTGTAAGCATCTTAACATGTAGGATCTGAAAAAGTCAAGTGTAGAATTGTATCAGATATTCAAAGGTAACTGGGGTAGTTTTCTTCAAAACTGTCTCTCAGTTATGAGCTCCAGAAGCACAGTGACACAATCTGAGGGCACCACGGGCACCATTCCATACTCCAGTTGTCTACAGAGAGGTGAAAAGGAGGGAGTGACCATTCTAGCTGCTTCCCTTCTGAGTTGTGAAAGCCCTATAAGGAGCAGGTCAGAGGTCCACTGGCTCTGAGGGAAAACGGTCAGTGTATCGTGACCTGCATGAACTACAATGAGCAGTAGGGCAAACCCTCTGTGCAGACCAGAACAGTGTGACTGAAGCTAAGAGATGAGTCTGAGCTGCATTTGAGGTTCAGTGAAGCCAATGGGATCACACTGATTTACACCAGCTGAAGATTGGTCCAGGAGCACTAGCTTGACTTCAATGTAAAAAGAAAGTGTTGCCAAAAATTAATATCTCCGACTGTTAGTATTTTTTAACTGAACAAGAATTTGGGGGGGTGAGGGGGGGAGTGGAGGTGTAAGAACTGATGATGTTCAAGGTAGCTGTCATCTCAACTTGGAGAAAGACAGTTACTATGCAAGTGTGCTGCCATAAGATGCCCACTGATATTTCTGGATGAAGTATGTTCAAAGACCTTTCCAGATTAGGATGCATATGCTATCCAATCTTTTTAGGAGTCAGGTTAGAAGTAAATCTTGTCTTGATCTTGTAAATCTTACTTGATATTGTAAATTCTGGCATGCTTGATTACTGCCTTCTAGCGCTTAACGTTCCCAAATACCCACCAATGTAGACCTCGGCGTCATTTTTTATGCTGTGGACTCAGATCCTTCTGGTTAGTCATGGATTAGACATTCCTGGTAATGTAAGCCTTGCATTTACACCCACAATAAAACAGACTTTAGGCCTGGTAGTGCTCTTCTAAAGGACTCTTTCACAACGTCATGATCACCTATCTGATTACATATAATTAGAGATATTTATTGAAGATCGTAAGCTGTTTCAACACTTTGACAATGAAAATGATGTGATGATCTCCTTTGGATGTGCAATGCACAGGTTAAACAGATGCTGTTTGGAGTATTATTTCCTCTTACTTTACTCTAAAGTATATGTACCAGCTATTAATCTTTCCAGAGAGCAATGTTCTTGCATTGTAACATTAGAGAAACACGAAGAAGCAACTAGATTTCACTTTTCCCTTCGTAATTACATGCTCTCTCTTACTTCTTATCTGTACTTAGTTTTTATTTTACACTGTGTAGATCCTGGTGTGAACTCTAATTTATTCTGTAGTGCCCTCCTATGAATTTTTTAAATCTCACTTTTTAAGGTACAGCTGTTGCAGTCTAGAGTTCACCAGTTAGTAACTTATTCTCATCATAATTCCTGTGCAGTATAATTTTATTGTGGTAGTTTTTATGTTAGGCGCTAGACCTGTCTAATGCACCCATTAAACAACATTTACTCTGGAACCAAAGTACTACAGCACAAGTGGCTATTTCTCTTCAAATGTAGGAAGGGTTGAAGAGAATGAACTCTCTGCCCATCTTGTTTGTTGTTGCTTCTTCTGCTATGGGCTTCAGCTCTCATTAAACTATATACTCTAGTTAGTAACTGAAGCTTGAAAACTTGTGCTGCAGAAAATTCATCACAGGGAGAAGCTGCCTTGCTGCTGCTAGCAGGAGTGGAGGCAGCTCCTACAGTAGAGATCTGTGTTTTCTTGAAAGGTAGAGCTTGAGGGTTTGCTGCACAGTTACTCTCACTTCCATTGCAACCCCTGGATGTCACCAGGGATCACATGCAACTAATAAAGTCTTTCAGTCTGAGATTTTCTGCTTCTGAAGATTGGTCCTGGGATCTGAATAGGGCAAGGAAAGAGCAGAGGCTGTAGGGAGACATCCCAGTCAAGGCTGTAGCCATGTGTGAGGCTGCTCTGGAAAATCAATGCAACTGATGAAGCTTGACATTTTGTCTTGTTTGCAGAACTAAATTAGGTTATGAAGAACAATGATCACTGGCTGTGATTAAAAGTTTGAAGCGTGCCATGTATCCTGAGACTTGTACTAGAGTGTGAGTGTGCTCTGCAACTGCTAGGTCTGAGGCAGCTCTTTGCAAAAAAGTGGCTGAGAAAACAAGTGAGGTCATCAAAGCCAAATGAAAATGCTTTTCCTCCTCCAGATTGTCCCCTGAAGAGCTATTGTGTTAGAATTTGGTTTCCAAAGTTACTGTTAATTCATGAAGTAGCAGGATTTTAATGTTGTTTTAAGTGCAATTGTTAATGTACCTGTAATGTTGGAGGTCCCTAGTGATACTTCTGCAATGGCATATCTATGCCATCTTTGACTTGCACCACAACAACAAACAGTTCAAGTGAAAATTACATGAATGCAGGGGAGCACGTATGCGTCCTTGAGCTCTTTCTAGCTCTGCTAGGGCTAAGACCACTGAATTTGTTCTGCTAAAAAATCTCTAGGATGACGCAGCCCCATACCTGAAAGATATTTGGTATTTTCCTTCTTAAATTCATTCTCCTCCACCAGGAAATAATATATAACACCCAAATAAACCTGAGCCCAGATAAACAGCCAAGTGTTATAGTGCAAAACCTCCCTGCGCTTTTATTGCCCTTTGAAACACAATTGCTATAGAAGTGTCTGTGGGAAACTGCACTAAAGCTGTCTATTTGAATGTATTAATTAGAATCTGTCAAGCATATTTTGACTGGAAACAGTTCATGACAAAATGAACATATTTTTGGCCTTAAAAGGATACTAGGACAGGAACAACAACAGAACTTAGTTAATATTTGTTATTGTCCTGGTCCCCCAGGAACAGACCCATGGGCCAGCCATGCAGGCAGGCCATGAGTAGCTCCAAGTCAGCTGGGAGACCCAATCAAGGCAGCTGACTCACAGGTGTATCCCATAACACTTCATCATGCTCATTATGAAAGGAGGGAATTTACTGGGGGTGGAGCTCCTCTTCCAGGGGCTCCTCTCCTCTGGATTTCTGCTCCTGCTGTTGACCTCAAGGACCAGGCTGAGTAGAACCTTGTAGACTTTATGATGGTATTACTTTTGTTATTTCATTGAATCCATTTAAATTTCAACCCACGGGGTTTCTTCCTTTTTACCCTGATTCCCTTCCCAGCTGGGGAGGAGTCATCAGGTGGTAGAACAACTGCTACAGTTTAGCCCCAGGTACAGGCTAAATGCAGACAGTTACATATTTTTATTCTTAGATAGCATAATTCTCAGCACGGTCTGCTCTTGATCTACTGACTACAGGGTCTACCTTGTAACATGAAATTCTACAAAATAGCACAGCCTTTTATTCTTGGTTGCAGGCTTGGGTTGTTTTAGGCCTGAGTGTTTACTATCTAGAGACTTGCATTCATCAACCACACATGCACACGGCCTTCTGTTGAGCAATTAAATGTCTGATCTTTATGGTCCCACACTGCTGTAGGATGAATGAGTCACATATTTACTTGGGAGATTAGACACTGGGGACCTGTTGCACAGCAAACAACAATGCCTGTAGATTCTGAAGCACTTGTGGGCTATAAAGCACTAGAATAATGATGCTGTTCCTTCTGAGTAATGTCAAAAATGTCTTTGCTACTTAAATACAGCATCTGATGATATATACAGCATCTGATGATATATACAAGAACATCTGAGAAAGACAAAGAGAACCAAGGACAGGAATTGAGGGGACAATAAGTTGGCTAGTTGTCATCGTTCAACATCCCAGGATATCGAAACATTTTCTAGACCTTGAGCTGGACTTGTTCTCCCCAAAGAGAATTTCAAATGTTACTCCTCTGTGTCAGAGACGATCTAAAAGTGCAGGAAGACAGAAAAAGAGAAGGGCACAGAGAAGCATTGTTTCTGCTCTACTTTGGGGCAATTGCAGGGAGGCAATTAATTTCTGTTGGAGAAATTTCTGCCTTGGAAAATGTTTTGATTAAGAGAACCAGTGCTGTTTGCTCAGCTCTTTGGTGACCAGTGCCATTGATTTTCTGGGCTGTGCTTGCTGCTTTGCTGTCTGCATAAGGAACAGTAGAGACACTTAGGGCTCAATTCAGTTGGCTGAATGCAGGTATGAAGTGGCATTAAAAATTCCCTGTAGTACCTTACATGGCTCTAGCAGCCATGTAGAAAAGCACAGGTCTTTGACAGGTCCTGTCTCACACCAGCCAGACTCCTGTGGCTCTCTCAGGTGGCACTTGGTAACTCTATTTAAGCGATTTCATTGAGCCCCAGCTGGACAGAGCGTAGACCCTTCATTCATGCAAACATAAACACACGGGCATGTTGAACTTCAGTTTCTGAAACTGAACCCTACCCTTAGTCTCTCTCAACATCTTTTTCACAGGAGACTTTCCTATAGGACTTCACACCTAAATTTACATCCACAGGATGCCACGTCTTGGGAGTAACTATGGCCCAATAATAACACTCAACTGATCCTGTGATGGAGATGATATAATGCAAGACAGTTGGGTTTTTTATTTCTTTTCCTACTTCCTGCAGATGAATGAGAGCTGCTTCCTACTAATACCTTTGATTTACATCTCTAAGGATGTTTGCTCCTTAAAAGAATGCAAATTGATAAGTGTCTCAGAGCCTTCTTAGGAGAATACCCACCTGTGACAGTGGTAGTGTTACAGATTCATAATCCTACTACATGATTCAAAACTAAACCCTTTCTGTGAATACTGCTGCGGGAGAGCTCATATCACAGAATCACAGAATGTTAGGGATTGGAAGGGACCCCAAAAGATCATCTAGTCCAATCCCCCTGCCAGAGCAGGAACACCTAGGTCAGGTCACATAGGAACATGTCCAGGTGGGTTTTGAATGTCTCCAGAGAAGGAGACTCCACAACCTCACCGGGCAGCCTGTTCCAGTGTTCTGTTACCCTCACTGTGAAGAAATTCTTCCTCACATTTATGTGGAACCTCCTATGTTCCAGCTTACACCATTGCCCCTTGTCCTATCATTGGATGTCACTGAGAAGAGCCTGGCTCCATCCTCATGACACTCACCCTTTACATAGTTATAAACATTAATGAGGTCACCCCTCAGTCTCCTCTTCTCCAAGCTAAAGAGACCCAGCTCCCTCAGCCTTTCCTCATAAGGGAGATGTTCCACTCCCTTCATCATCTTTGTGTCTCTACGCTGGACTCTCTCAAGCAGTTCCCTGTCCTTCTTGAACTGGGGGGCCCAGAACTGGACACAATACTCCAGATGTGGCCTCACCAAGGCAGAATAGAGGGGAAGGAGAACCTCTCTTGACCTACTAACCACCCCCCTTCTAATACACCCCAGGATGCCGTTGGCCTTCTTGGCCACAAGGGCACATTGCTGGCTCATGGTCATCCTCCTGTCCACCAGGACCCCCAGGTCCCTTTCCCCTACACTGCTCTCCAGCAGGTCAGCCCCCAACCTGTACTGGTACATGGGGTTGTTCTTCCCCAGATGCAAAACTACACTTGCCCTTGTTGAATTTCATTAAGTTTCTCCCCGCCCAACTCTCCAGCCTATCAAGGTCTCGTTGAATGGCAGCACAACCCTCTGGTGTGTCAGCCATTCCTCCTAGTTTGGTGTCATCAGCAAACTTGCTGAGGATACATTCTGTACCCTCATCCAGGTCGTTGATGAAGATATTGAACAACACCGGTCCCAGTACCGACCCCTGAGGGACTCCACTAGTCACAGGCCTCGTCTCAACTGAACAAGGTTATAATGTTAGCTTGGGATGGTCTCTGAGAGGCTAATACCCACAGTTTATCTTGGATTAAATTGCTCCAACAGACAAAACATTAATTTTCCTTTTTAAATAACCAGTGGGATAGCAACTCTGTTGTGAGAAATGAAGTTGTACTATTTTGTCAAGGACATCTGCTATCTTTGACAGGGAAAGGAATGACATTTACGCTCAGAACAATGTTACCATGCCACAGAATTAGTGGAGAAGTTAAGAGGGAGAAGGTAAAAGATAAGCTTATTTAATAAAGATTTCCAAACAGTGGATAGGAAGATTAGATGTGATTGCTCTCTGTTTTGGGAAGATATTTCCTTTTTTTTTTTTTTCTTAAAGAAAGACCAAACATAAAAAGCCAACCTCAGAATAGCCTCTGTCTTGCAGGAAATACAGGAATTGCTGAATCTTGTTCTGTGCATATAACTTCCCCCTTCTCACTGTTCAGTTACAATCCTGCTTTGTACAAAACTAATGAATCAAGCGACTGTAAAGGCCCTGATGAAAATAACATACATGCTCTTACACTGGTGAGATCAAACAGAAACCTTTGCTGCAAGAGATCAGTATCAATGTTTGTGACACCACATAAACCACAGTACAGAAAGACAATTCCTACCCCTTAAAGTAGACACTGACATAAAACAGAACAGGTCAGACAGGGAGCAGGAACAACTGTACAAATATTTTGGGGTTATCCTACCATTAGTTGATTCTAGTACTTTCCATTCATACTTCCTCACTAACATGAGTTTGGTTGAAGAGGGGAAAAAGCTGCACAGTAGAAAAGCTTCAGTGTTTTGTATTTGATTTAGAATTTAATTCCATTTTGGATTGTGTTGTGCAAGAATTGGAGATCTTCACCTGTACTGCTGCACAAATCAGGGGATTAGACAGTTTTTGTGAACCCTAAGTAGGACTGTGTTCTATAGCCCTTAATGTTGGAAAACCAGTCTTAAAAGTTTCCACATAATTCAGTACATATTCCCTGTTCATGCTTGGAAAAAAGAAGAAGAATAAAAAAGACTGTTCTGGATTCTGAGAAATTCCTGCACACCGTGGACAAATAGAACACTGTGATTGACTTTCATAATTCTCATAAATTTTCCTTCTCACCCTTAAGTGTAATCTTGTTTTCATTGCCTAAGGTAGGAGTGATTCAGGAAGTCAAATATTCAGTTGTTTCATGCTTGATGCTATGAGAGTCTCTGTATGGACTTGATGATCTTCGAGGCCTTTTCCAACCTAGATGATTCTGTGCTTTAATTTTCTTTGGAGCTGACTTCCAAGGATGCTACTAACTTCTGGAGTAGGTCACACCTCATGCTTTTAGACTTTACATGCTCATGAAGTCTGTACTTATACCTGCATTTTACATAGCCTGCTGTTTGGGTCAGTGTCTTTGGTTTGAGCCACTTTTCACAGCTCAAATTTCCTCTTATCTTGCAACAGTAGCCCTCACCTTTCCAGTGTGTACCCAGGCTTAGAGACTGAAAGGGAGTTCCCAAATACAGACCTTAAGTCGCAGGAAGACAGACAGATCTTTGAAAAGACTGGGAAACTAGTTGATAAATACAATTAATGAAACTTCAAAATGAAGCTCCAAACAGGTGAAATATTTCATTTGTATTCTTTTCAGTCACTTGTGATCTTTTATTAATGAATGACATTTTTGCAACCAGTCTATCAGTGGTACATCAGTGAAAATATGCTGAGATCTTTATCACGCTGCTGTTAGTGATTGCAAAATGGCCTGAAGCAAATATCCAGCTCATGTAATTTGACATAACCCCATGGAAATCACTAAAGTTATGAATGCCTCTCCAGGGAGAGGATGAAACTCAGAATACGTATGTATGTGTTTTCTTAGGAACAAATTTTCAGTTTTAAACATTTCAAAAAACACAGTTGTGACTCAATATTTATTTTTACTTCCCCCATCCCCACAAGTGCTCTAAAGGCACTTGCCATTTGGTTGAAAAAAAAAAACCCTGAGCAATTCTAGTCTCAAAGATTATTTTATTTATAAGCTAAGAAGAACCAGAAAGCTGTGTAGACAGAGGAGAATGGCTCTTTCATCCAGGCTCTGTGTTTGATAGTTGTGATTTCACGAGCTGTGGCCAAAACCAGGAAATGGGCAGATCAAATTTCTCATGCTGTTAGCACAGTTGATATTACCTCAGGGAAGCAATTATTGCCTCAGAGTTTGTTATAATACAGTGAACACAAACAATTTAAAACCACTGTGTACTGCATCCCCTTCTGACTCTCACAAAACAGCAAGGGGCTTTTCCCTGCTTGAAGGTGCTGGTGGATCTGTTTTCCCACAGACTTGGTGTGCCAGGGACAGCAGTGCTACACACAACCCAATCTGCAGCATGCTGCTGCTACACTGCACAGCCACGACCATGGTCTTAGCTTCACAACAGGCTTAAGCACCATCAGCATGGTGGCCTGATTGCCATCCACATATGCTTTTCAAGAATTCAAGTGAGGCTTCAAGCTGGAAGGCAATGGCTTGCCACTGAGCTAAAGCTTTATGCTGCCAATGATGGATCTAGGGATGGAGCTGAGATGCAGAGACAGTTTTAGTGCACATGGTCTCACCGGTAGTCCCATTGCTCTGTATGGCTGCTCTAACTTGAAGTACATTTGTTTAAAAGTGCTGATTGCAAGAAGCAAAATGGAGAGGACATATCACTCTCTACGCTCAAATCAACAGCACAAATTCCAGTCAGATCAAGTTAGGATATGGTGTAGGCAGCAACCCATCTCTGCAAGCTGTAATAAGTCTCCAGTATCCTGACTTATCTCCAGATGCATTTGGATCGGAAAAGACCTTTGACCAACAGCCATGTGTAGTAGATCTGAATCAAGGATGCAAAGGAACATAATCTTGTTGCTACATTCCAACGTACCAGTCCTTGGCTCCTAGCAGAAACTTTTCAGTTCACTTTTAGCTGAAGGTCTGACAAGGTAGAAAATAGTTAGTCATGCTTGCTGCCACTAGAAATGCTTCCCCTCCTGGGAATCAGAAATGCTTTTAGTAGCTACTCTTTACAAACATTTTGTTGATTTCCCACCTAGAAGCAAAATACTCCAAAGATGAATTTAACTCTGTTCTATGCAGATGATATACATATGCAACTCTGAAGGGCAAAATGAAATATACAGTGAAGATATGTTTCTATGAAAGAGTATTTTCTGTGTCTTCAGATTTCAGGGAGCTGTTTTATCATTAGGTTCCTCCAACTTTAAACAAGTACATCCCCACGTTGATAATTTGTTTTAGAATCACAGAACCATAGAATCACCATGGTTGGAAAGGACCTCCAGGATCATCAAGTCCAGCCTTTATCCCATCATCTCCCTAACCACTAGACCATTAGACCACAGCCTCAAGTGCTTCATCCACTCATTTTCTAAACACCTTCAGGGATGGTGACTCCACCACCTCCCTGGGCAGCCTGTTCCAGTGCCTAACCACCCTCTCATTCTGGTTTCCTGTTAAAGCACTTTTTTTTTTTTTTTTTTGTGTGTGTGTGAACCTTCTTCTTACTTACAATCCTGCTTATTTTGCTCCATTATCAAACATCTGTTATGCAGCATGAGGATAGAATCTGGCCTACATTATTCACTAGTGTTTGGAAAACATTCATCACAATTTTTAATTAATTTCAGCCAAGTCAAATAATTTTTCAGCTCTATTTTGTGTCAGATTATGATATAATATGTACCTGAGGAATGTTTTCTGTACAGAGGAATTAATCCCAGTGTAGAAGGGAGCACTCAAATAGCATGTACAAGTTAAAACATACTCTGCTGTCACAGTGATACACAGGTATCAGATGATTTCTATGTGTTAGTGTGATCATTACTCTTGAAGGTGCTTTCACAGTGCAAAAGTATGTGTAGTATCAATTTTTTTCTGTTAACTTGCTTGGACTCCGTGTCAGATAGGAGAGCTCATACATCAAATTGAAGATGGAGCGTTTCCTTGCTTTGCCATCACTAGTGTATAGTGAACTGCGAATCAAAAACATATTTATATTAATTTCACTGCTTTCCCTATCACCCATATTTGGAATATGAAATGAATAAACATTTTTGAATAGTAATAGCACAGTCTAAAGATGGAAGAGTGGCCTCTGACCGAAGGTATGTTTTATCTTTGCCCCTGCCACACTGTGAGAGGGCACCACAAGTGTCTTTGTCTGTCTCCATATCCCCATTTGCAAAGTGCAAGATTTTGTGAGATCTTTATTACACAGTGGTAAAGCACATGCAGAATTTTAGGCCTTCTGAGATGCATGCAGGGCTCCATATGGTCTTTAAACAGCTGCTGGAAAAATGTGTCAAGGAGCAGAATTTGGCTTAATGAGGTTTCCCAGATAACTGAGTGGGAGTGGGTTCTTCTGCCCCAGCTAAATGTCATGGCAGGGTTGATATATTTAGAAACTTCTAAAATGTTCAGTGAAAAGTGACTCTCTGTCTCCTGCAAAATTTATTATTATATAATTATTCCTTTCAGCCAGTGGCTCATCTGTCTTCCCTGGCTTCATTTCTTAAGAAAAATCATCCAAAATCAGGGAAGATGGACTTTGTGCTTTTTTTAAGCCATGACAGACTCTGACATACAGAATTGGTTCCTCCCCTATCTTTTAATGCCATATATTATTGCAAGCCTTTCATCTAAGACTAATAATGGTCTTGGAAGTTGTGTGGAACCTTTACAAGAGTGAGAGTTAATCCAGAAAGAAATGAAATGTGTTGCTTTTACTACCAACATAGCAGAATGAGGATGAGTTTCTCAGCCAGTCCAATGCTCTATTTAAGCTAACAACTGATTTATGCTTGCTCTGGATTTGGTCCCGCTTCCTTATGGTGTCCTGCGTGGGCTATAAATTAGATGTGCCATACAACTATGCATGATCTTTAGAATAACTTTTCAGTTTAAAAGTTTTTTTTTTTAAAAAGAAAACTACATTTCCCACAGTATTGTTTTGCTTTTTTTGCAAAACACTGGGGAACATTTCTGTGTAGTTGCCGCACCAGCACTAATGAAAAATGCAAGCCTGTTGGTTTACAGTTGCTTTTCTTTCACTAAAAATTTTAATTACTTTGCAGAATAGTCTAAACTTTTACCTAATAGGAGCATACTCATTTTCCATTATGAAGTAAAATATTTTCATTTTCCAAAACTAACTGCCATAAAATAAAAACAAGACAGCAAAAGAATTAAAAATATGAACAGTCATGTTATTTTCTGAGACTTCTCCCAAGCCCCAGTTATTATTTTCTTAAACATGCTCCATTAATAATACCCTCTAAGATGTCTTGGAAGCTTCCTAATTTCAACAGAATAGACTACTGCTTTTGACAATGTTATTCTCAATTTTTTTTTACGCTAGCATTCACAGAAATTATATCAGCCTGTCCTAAACTCCCATTGATTATTCTCTAACACTCAGCCAAATTAGGATAAAATTGCAGTTAAGAGTCTTTCCTTCCCCCGGTGTGAGATTATTGCACATTTTACTGTTGTTAATAAACATTGTCATTACAGAGTAATTGTTTTATCTTTGAGATTCCTGTGTGGTCTTTGTTTTGTGCACAGCCACAATGTGCAGCCTGTCTCTCCAACATCTGTACCAGTGACAGAAGAGATGACACCTAGTGAGCTGTAACCACCGAATCAATAGTTTGTTGCTGGACGTGAAAGTATTCGCACTTGGTCTCCCAAAAAGTTAATTTTATTATATTTGGAAGTGCTGGGAAGAGAAACTGAAATTATTGGGCAGCAAAATATAGTTAAACCTGTTTAAAGAAAAACTGCAGAAATTTGTACTGTAGCCATTTTAATTACTGATCAGCATACATTATGCACGATGAGAAATTGTTTATTAAAATAGCTAAACATAACGATATAATCTGTAATCTAGACAGGTCTGACTGTCCATGTCCAAAAGCCACCGTGTGACCTCTTCTTTGATATCTGTAATCATAAGCTTTTTCCAGTCTGCCCAACAAACCTTTTAGAAACTAAATCCACATACTTCTTGCAGTTTTTCAGTAGAAATAATTGATTCAATAAAATTCTGTTGTAACCTCCTTGTTTGAGCACTCTGATACTTTCTGGACTGCTCAGTCCACAATATCAATTAGTCCTATATATAGAGTTGTTTATTTTTAACAGTAGTTTTACGAAACCCAGTTTGGGTGCACCTTTCTGAGAGAGAGGGTACCATGTACCCTGCTAAAGGCATCTGCCCAGAGCAATGTTTTTAAGTGGGTCACACTCACACCTTACAGACTTAACCCCACTTAGAATCAATCATCTGCCTTCACACCACCCAGCACTTGGCCCTGATCCTCTATAGACCCCATGGCTCTAAGAGTTCTTTTCTTTCTTGCAGTTTTTCACTTAGAGGTGCCTGAGATCTCATGTAGACTATATGGCAATTTGAAAGAGAGTGATGTTTCAATAGCCCAGGAGTGCAGGTGGTTATTGCATGCAATGGGAGGGTAACAGGAGAGTGCTTAGGGGTCTCTGAGAGTGCAGGACTGATGGGGAGGTGCAGGAGAATGTGCTTTGCTCTTCATCCCTACTATAGAAAAATCCACAGAGCAAACTACTCCCAGAATCACACTTGGAGGAGTGTGGAGGAATACAGTTGTTTTCCTCCATCCTGTGCAGATGACAAAAGGACCCGATCTGGTTGCAAAACATGCAGATAAATTATTTGACAGAGTGGATGTACTATGAACAGATTTCTTTGCAGCTTGAGTCTGACCTTATTTATACCAATATTAGTGTGTATTCTCATCTGGTTGGCTCCCTTTCTTTCTTCTTCCATTTACTTTAGGTAAATACTTCATTTTATTTGTCCACAATCCAACAGCCTTGCAACTTCAGAATCAAAACCATGACGTTTAAGAGAGCTTTTTATTGACTTTTTCCCTTATTTATCCCAACATTGACTATTTATTTTACATGTCCTAAGGCACCCCTAATATCCAAATTTTCAGCGCTGGTTTCGCCACCTCTACCCCCTTGGCTGAAAAGTGACTGAGATATTAAAGTGCAAGTTGTTATACATTCCTTTCAGGAATATTTAGAGAGATGCTTCAGCTATAAAGATTGTAACCAGATCTCAACCTATCCGAAAGTCTGCTTATGTTTGGATCCAATTGTTTTGGTTTATATCCATCTCTAGCAATGTTCAGTTATTTTTTAACTGTAAATGATGTTATTCATATGCATATTTGCTGTAATTTCTTCTGTTATAGGTGGCATTTAAAGTTTTGCTCTCAAGGAATTAGGGTAGAAATCCCCAAAGCACTTAAACTGCTTGAGCATACTGGAACATTTTGGCGATTACAAGCTGCAAGCATTAGCCTCTGCCATCAAGCTAACAAAGTTATTTAGAAAAGCCTGTTGGCAAATATCTAAACCCATCACAATTTAAAAAAAAAACCAACAAAACACCACCACTTCTTCACCCCCAAAACTTTAGCAGACTATGAACTTTGATGACAGGGGCAGGAAATGTAACTCCACTAATTGTAATTTCCTCAAAAAAGGCTATTCTTAATTTTAATACTTTAGGTTCTTTTTGAGAATGTTTCTGATCTGAATTCTGTTGTTCTGAGTGATGACAATCTCACTGCAGAGGACTTGACTCTGAATAGGAATGCTGGGAACATAGTGGGAATCCTGAAGCAGGCACCCTGGTTGCCTATGCTTTCTTCTTCTCTTTTCCCTCTTCCCCTCTGGCTGCCACTCTAAACTGGGGTTGGCACAGTGCTACAGCTGTAGCTGCTCTGTGCAGTCCACCCCATCACAGTACCAGGATTCTAGTGGTGTTCTCCAGCTCTGCTCCTTACACAAATGAGTGCCTTCAAATGGCTTCAGACAGATGCAACAAAACTATAAATGTGGAGATCCTGGCACGTAAATGTGCCCATCATTTTCTGTTCTAAATTATTCTTTTTGTCATGAGGCTGCTTCCACTCAAAGGGAGCCAAGAGTGGTTCCATCAAAGTGGCTGCTTTTAAAGAGAGGCTCCAGCATGACCTAGAAAGGATCTGTTAAACATGACAGAGCAATTAAAAAGTCAGATGGAACAGGGGGATTGGAACTAGATGATCTTTTGAGGTCCCTTCCAATCCCTAACATTCTGTGATTCTGTGATTCTGTGATTAACTATAACTACACTCTAAACTTACAATTATACCTTTAACATTTATACCTTATCAACTTCAGATGGTTACTTAGGTTTGATAATACAACACACACAAAAACCCCCCACCCTTTTGACAACAGCTTCAGGTACACTGTAAATTTATTTAAAACCACAATCAGCAAATGTCATCAGTAGCCTCCAAAGATTTGCTGTAAAAAAAAATAAAAATCTCCACACCTGCCTCTTCAGTGAAGGATGGTAAATTAACCTATTAATTTCTGCAAGGTTTAATGCAATAGTTGTATTATTCAGAAAAATGGGCACGTTCAACCACTCTACATATTTGGGAAGAGATCAAATGTAGATGAAAGCTCCCGCTTCAACCTTTATCGATGCATAATGAGACAATTTACAGGGCTGCTTTATCTTCTCTTATCAGTAGCCTCCTAAATCTCCTGAATTGCTAATGCCTTTTATGAAGCAAGTCAGAGCAGCATCTGCTGTCTTGTAAAAACCAGTGCAGCAACGTATGTCGATGCATGAACAGAATCAGATTTTGAGGTCTGAATAACACAAAAATTTCCCAATCAAACAGCTGCAAATATTTTGTTTCACTCTTTTCTCTTCTTTACGGTTTAGTTGGAGCCCACAGATTCAGAAAAATGAGTTTTCAAAATGTTGCTGTTACATTTTGCCTCACAGAGGGGCCTGGGGCAAGGAATGTCCTGAGACGTGGGTGCTGCCCTTAGCAGCAAGGCTGTTCACCTTTATCGCTCCCTCCACCCACTTCTCTTTCCAAGAGGTAAGCAGCCAGGATGAGCCCATGATGGATGTGCCCCCAGCACAGCCAGAAGTATCTGGAGATCCATCCTGACATTCCTTTCAATCCGACTACCTGGCTTAGACGTACATGGGAGGCCAGCATCTACCTTCCTGCTATGTGCTGGCCTACAGTTGAAAACCATTGCATTAGTGTATTTTTCCTACCAGTCGGGACACAGTAATCAACAGTGCATGTGTCTCCAGACAATTGCAAATATGAAGATAAGCCGGTTAGCTGCTGCCTTTGGGGTCATAAGCTAGTCGCATTTGTGTGGAGACTTTTGCAGTTCTACTGAAGGGAAGCAGCTTCTAGCCAAGGTGCAGTTACTATGGGCTGTATCACTGTGCTATACCTGACTGCCTGTCATTCTGGGAACCCAGGTATTGAAAAAACCTCCCTTAGTCAAAGGGGAAATAAATATTCCTACTCAGGGTTTACATGCATACAGGTTGGAGGAGAAAGGATAGGAAACCTCTTCTCACCTCTGGTAACAACTCGGGTAGTTTTTATTTGCAGCAGAATAGGGGGAATAAATGGAGCTGAGCAGCTTCCTGCAGCCAAATGGGGATGGCAGCAGTACGCTACAGTATCAGTCCAGGGACAGGAGAGTAGAAAGCAAAAAAAGGATGTTTGTAAACAAAATAATAATAACAGGATAATGCAGCTTCAAGGAGACCGAAAACATATGTCAAATCAGCAAGTAGTCTGCTCCAAAAGAAAAGAGGAAATTGTTTCAGAAAAACTAAACTCATTTTGCTTTGGAAACAGCTTTTCCATTGCCTATTTGATGTCATTCTGTAAAAGGTGTAAACATAAGGCTTTACTAACCTGAAGAAAAGAAATGCAGTATTCCATTTTGAATTGAACAAAATATCCCAGCTGCGTTCTTTCTTCTGCCTTGGCCACCCAACCTCAATTTCTGTGACCCACAGCTGAGCTCTCCAGCCCCTAAAGGCATTCAGACTTTCTTCCTGCTATGCCCTATTCCCACTGCATCAGCATGCCCTCCTGTCAGTCGTAACTGAAGGGATCTGCAAAGTGCCATGGTCATCTCCTTTATGTTACAAATCAAAGTACACAGCAATGAAACACTAGACAACAAAAATCACTGGGGTGAAGCGCTGCATTTTCATAACCATCTTACTGAACCACATACATATGTTTATGTTGTTACCTGCACAAAATGAAACATACATTTCCCATTATGTAGTATTAGCTTGGTAATGGAGTGGGAACACTTATCAAATTACCTAAAACACTTTGGTTCAGTGCAGTTTGTCATTAACTGCCAGCAATATCTCATTTTTACATATGCTTGCCTTTTTAAACCTATGCTTTCTATTAGGATTTAGCATACTGAACTAGAAACTGAAATCTAGATGTTTGATATATCAAGGTCAGAAATGGCAATTTTATCAGAGGGAGGAAAAAAAAAAAAGTGCAATTGCAAATCCCCCCCAAACTACTGCATTTTGAATGGAGAGTCTTTTGCAGCTCTAACTAAATTGGCCTACCTGAATTTGGGCTGTGGCTGCAGTGTGTAAATATGTATATGCAGAGCTGATAGTATGCATGAAGCAGATACTTATTATCCATCAAGGACTATGTACATAATAATGTGATGTGTGAATAATTATCATGGTAGGCAATTAACCTCCAAAAGCATGCTTTAGAGCAATTTACTGCGCAGCTGCAAAAGCTACATGACAAAGTGACAGCCTATGAACAGAACTGTCTGCTTCCTCTGACAGCATTAATAGCAGTTCATGTCATCCAGCACCACCATGAAATAGCAGGTTCATGACTTTGCCTCACAGGTCACCAGAAGAGCAGCTTAGACAATCTGAAAATCAGGTGCATGGGTATCATTCTCCTGGTCTGCAGTTGTCATTTCTGAAAGCAGAGCCATTTTCTTGAATTACAGATAGAACTAGTCAATTACAGTAAATTGAGGTTAGAGTGGGCATTTTAGTCATTCTGTTACAGATGCATGTCGCAGCACATTTAGATAATCTACTTGTCAAACCTGTGAAGATGAATGAGTTATGTTAACTTCACTTTGTGAATACTTGACACATGTGTGATGGCCATACCCTCCCACGCTCTCCTCAGTTCTTTTCCAGGAAAGCACCCCTTAAAATCTACCAGAATGTTGCTGTGTATTCAATAAGAGGGAGTCAAAAAGAGAATATTTATCTGCAAAGACAGCTTGATTCACTGTTCATCAGACAACACACAGGTATTCAAGGTATGACAATACTCTTAAAAAATCTTAGGCTTGATTTAATTAACACTACTACAGCTTAAAAGCACTATGACAAATACATGGGAAGAGTTGAGGCAATCCTCTTCCTCTTTTTTAACTTAAATCAGGGAATAATCTATGACTGAAGAAGCATCACTGGCACCTCCTGATGTTCTTCATATTCCTAATCTCTTTTATCATCACTCTATCAAAGCAATCTGCTGTTGATTTCTACAGTGTAATGTCTACATCAAAAATCATACTTATTTCTTAATCTATTAAACTAGAAAACAACTTATGAGTGAGGCAATGTTTTTAATACACTATTCACGTAGAAAGCAAGTACCTGATAGTGGATTTGTGACATGAAGGAATGAACTCAGTGGCCAACCAAACCTTCTTCCAATTATATATGCGTATATGTCCACTCCACCATTTACATATAAAAGCTTTATTTATATGAAACATAATCTAATTTTTTAAGTTTGTCATGTGCATAAAATTAATGGGACATTTACTTTTTAATACTAGCTGTCATCGACATGTAACAATTTTTTTTTTGGTCATTAATATGCTTGCTAAGTTTGTAAAAAAATCAATCTTCAAGTATTTAGCATTCAGTTTGTCCACAATATCTAAATTTAATTACTTTGTGTCTATTATACAACCCTTAGGTACATGATCATGTATTAATTTTTCAAGACCTCTGGCACATTTGAGGTACTCAATAGAGGGTGAAAGGCAGAGCCTTGATAATTAACACAGTTTCTGTAAATTGGAGGTAGATGCACTGCAATTAAGTTTTGGATCTGATTCTGTAAAGTTTTACCTGAGAAAAATGGCCTTAACACATTTCATGCTACAGTAGTAAATATGTTTAGTAAAAGAAATGTCTTCCCACCTAAGAATTACTTATGGTTATGCACTACAGCTGGTCATAAATTTGTCATCAAAACCATTCTTCATCTATAAATTGACTTTTGATTAACCAAAATTTTTATGAAATATTCCTCTATATAACAAAGTTCCTATAGTGAAAGAAAGTGATATAGTAAAACTTCAGCTTTTCAGCATGCTGTGCTTCATCTAAGAGAAATAGCTCTCAACTCCCACTCCAGTCAAGACTAGGACATGAACAAGTATGAACATAAGGTTTTTAAATTTTGACTCTATACCACTTAATCTAATGACCTTCCACCAAATGAAATACTTCAATATACAGATCCCATGTTTCTTTAAGAAAAACAAAATAAAATACAGTGCCCAAGAAGAGAGTATAATTGTAAAACTCATCCAAGTATCCTCTTATTTGCATCTTCATTCTTTACTGTTACTACAAAGGGGTTTGGTGACTGTTAACGTAGCAGCTGTGTTGAGCTGATTAACATTGTGATCTGTGCTTTCAAGCTGTACTGGCTAAATTGTGCTAGGAGATGCTTTACTTTGTGGGCTTTTTTAGGCTCATGAGCAGCAAATTATAATTCCCAGCATTAGTGGAATAGAAAAATGTCTTTCAGTTTATCCCTTCAAAGTGCAAAAGATGACATTTTCAGAAGTCCTACCAAGTCAGATAAAGCCCCAACTAAGATTCTGTTGAGTTATGTTGTTTTTTTTCTCAAATAAATAATTTTTTCACATAGCTGTGATTTATCTTTAACAGATATTAAAGGCTAAAATTAGTTTCATGAAACAGGATGAACCTAAACATATTAGTGTTTTCCTCACAAGATTTTAGGGATGGGATTGTGGTTTCTTTCATATTTTTATACAGCAAAGAACCAGTTCCTAGTCTTCTATAATATGAACAAAATAATGGTAACAATGCATAATGACTAGAAAGGGAGATTTGATAGGAACAGTCATTCTAGATTTCAAGAATAAGGCACACAAAACGCCTGAAGCAAACAGAAAAGGAATTTGCATTAAAACCCAAAAAACTTTATTACTGATGAACAAAGACAGACAATATAAACAATAGAAGAGATACTATACTCCTCACTTACTCAGCAATTTCTTTCCATGTCTGTTTTTCTGTTGTGCTGGGATGCTTCAAGAGGTAAAATCTAATTTGAACTGATGATACATGTGCCTAGAATCTATTACTTCCTATTTTAAGAGTGCTCATTTAACACTTAATGAATCAAATTCTGCTTTCAGTTACATAAATAACTGCAGATGAATTTTATTGATTTCTGTGAAATTACTTTGACCTTGCTTCAAATAGAAGTTTTCCTACTGTCATTATTCTAAATACATGGAAAAGTGAAGAGGTGATAAAATGTATGATTTTCTTTTAACTGGGTTGGTCTGTGGTATGTTTCAATTTTGATATCTGTGTAGTGTGGATGGAATATATTCATAAACTAAACACTGACTTATAAGACTGACTTACAAAAAAATAGCAAATTACTGATATTTTTGAAGCAGATTAGGTTTTGGGTAGTTTTTCTTTGTTTGTTTCTGATAACGCAGGCAGTGTCATATTTGTGAGTGATCCTTTGAAAAGTAGGAAAATAGTTGTCCTCCTTCAGGTTGCACAACCACTTTGAGCTTCTGGTGGGGTATTCCAGGACAGGAGAACGATACCATTTTATTCTGCAATACATCGTGCCATTAATGCCTAGAACGTAACAAAAACCTTTCCAGCAGATGAATGACTGTTATAACAAGGCTTTCCCAATTCAAAAGTGGAGGTCTAAGGTCTTTGTTGAGCTTAGACCCACACTCCTACATTCATTTTTCAAAGGAGGATTTAAATAACCCTATGTAATAAAAAGGATTCAGATTCTTAGAAAAAGCAATTCGGAACTGGCAATCATATTTTATTTTGAGAAGTTAGTTACTACTCTGTCAATGCCAGCAGAGTTCACTGGGAGTTTCAGGTGTACAAAAATGGTGTTCATCTTATTTAAACACTAAGGATTGCTAATGGTAGTATGAACTACTGCTCTACTATACTTCAATTTCAAACTTGTCCAGTTTTTCTAAACCCGACTTAATCTTTGCTCTACAAAATCAGATTTATGGTGAGATAAACTAGTAAAATCTTAGTGGCATAAAACTGTTGTGGCAGAGTTGGCAATCTGGTCAGAGACCACCTCTTTTAATCTCTTTATCATTTGCTGCTTCAGAGTAATGTGAAAAGCCTGCCTCCATACTCTGAAAGTAATGAAATTATATACAGGAAGAGCTGCAGGATGGTTGTCCACTTTTGAAGTCTCCCAGTCATATCTTTAGCCAGAGCACATCAGGAACTCAATGTTAATTCAAACCCAATTATTCCCAAAGTTGTCCCAAACCACTCCAGATTTTTAAAGTTTGTGCTATAGTTGAGATACAAATCTCTGTATGCATTCCCTAGCATCCAATTTTCTTGGAAATCACTGAGACTGGAAAATAGGAGGGATCAGACTTTCTCACAAGATTTCACATGCTCCTTGGTTCCTGTCCCTCCTGTGGAATGCTGTTGCCTCTGTTTCTGGTTGACATCAAGAAATGTTGAGGTATGTGTAAGCAACTTAACTTTCTTTCCCCCTGCCGTGAATCTTAAATAGCATGCAAAGTTCAAATGCAGTCACAGTTAGATGTTGGTTGTAAGTTCTCAACGTTCTCGCTACAGATATTTCATTTCTAAAAGCAGCCTGTTTATGTCAAACATTTCCATCTAGCATTCAGAGATTGAGTTTATTCCAGCAGCTGTAATCTTCATGTATTTCAAGGGAAATATATTAGGAGACATTTTAAATGCATTTTCCTCTATTAACATAAATCTTGGCATCTTGTGTAAAAAAGTCAAATAACTGGGCATAAATTGCCCCAGAAGTCCTAAAGGAAAAATAAAATTAAATTAAGATTTCAGGTTTAAAATATTTTTGTGAGTCGGGAATGCAATTCTTCGACACCAGGTAGTCCTTCCATCAATAGCGTACAAAAGCTGAGGCACTGATAATGGGACACGACACTTTTCACCAGAAGGTTAAACCTCCGTAGCTCCACAGTGTGTGGAAAACATGAGTCTCCAGTGTCTGGCTGCTTCTTTCGCTTGGGCAGAGCAAGTTCCAGGGAGACATTAGAAACAGGCTGGAATCTCCTTGTATCTGCCTTTCAAGCTTTTCCCCCTTTTGGGCTAGCTGCAGGCTAGGCTGCTGAGGCCCAAGTTCAATGTAAACAGCTCCATAAAGTTCCCCACAAATGGTCTACAATGTAGAAGTAAAAGGGCATGGGCAATGCACATCTACACACCGTGGGTTTGTAGCTCCCAAAACGGCCCACAGGGACCCTTGGCAACTTTTATACTTTGCCAGCATGAGCTGGCTGCAAACCCAATAGATATCAATATGCAGGCTGAAATCCCACTCCAACCCTCCCCCTCGAGATGAGTTTAGCCACTGTCCTCCATAGCAATCTCTAGCAGCTCTGAGCTCTGACACAGCCTGCCACCCTTGCCACCTCTCCAGCATACTTCTTCCACCCAGGACACTGACAAAACCCCCTGCAGTGAGCATAAAACACCAGTCATGGGAGGGAGGTCAGGGTTTCCACAGCAGGGGATAAGCTGTGAAGAGGGACCTCCTTCTACTGCCATGCGTTAGCTGTGGCTGCACATGGCAGCTGACTGCAAGAGCTCTTGCGCTGGACGTACGCTCTGGGTAGCACATCGCAGGCTCAGCAGCTGTCACCAGTGCTAAATGCATCTTGGAGAGAAAAATGTGGTGCTGTTTTCTGACGCACACAGGAAAGCTCATGCTGTTGATGGCAACTGAACATGTTGGATGCCTACTCAGGATTGTGGCTGCGAGTCAGCAACGACTTTGAGCATTTATAAAACACTGAGGTTGAAGTGATGGATCTACTGAGAGGTCTGAAGGTAAGCATGTGTTCAAGTACCCTTAATGGCATATTATTTAAACTCTGCACAGATGATAGTGCAGCTGTTAGGAGAAAAGGTGATCATGATTCAGCTAAACATTTTGGGTAATTCTTTCAATTAAAGTCTCCAAATTTGCACTTAATTTATATTTAGTTAGATTTTTGTCATGCCTTAATAAAATAATACAGGCTTGTAAGGGACTTATTTATGGAAACTTAATTTCATTGCTGTGAGATTACAAATGATCTGTTGAATACTCGATTATTTCAGATGCTCTGGTTTACATGACTTTATTCTATTTTCTTAGCTAAACTGAATGAAGGCTTTCTGTGGGGAGCTGCAATGAAGGGGATATACATTGGAAATGTGACTATGGTACATGGTGACAATCTTGAGTACCCATAGAGTAGCTAGTCAGGAGTGCAGGTTGTGGTATCCTGATACCAGCTCTGGGTAAGTGAAAACTGACTCTGGCCTGTCTTCACAGGTGAGTTTCACCTTCTCATCCAACAGAGCAGCCCTTGACTGAGAATCTGTTCCCAGACTTGCCACTTGGCTCTCCAGAAAGCAGCCTTGCTTACATTAATGTAACTTCAGAGGCATTGTTCATGTATACCCAGTTTGGTATGTACTGAAATGTGACCCTGGTCTGGACTAGCAAGCTCACTCCACAGCTGGAGTGGGGCTGCAATGTCAGGAAGAATCAACCTTTCTCCATGGCAGAGCTCCATGGAGAGCTCCTTCTAAATAGCATCCTAAATACAGGTATGTAGAGACACTCTCTTCCTCTGTGCCTTGTGCAAATGCTTTGTGCTTCTTCTGTCTTCTGCTTTCTAGACCTGTGTCTCTGCTAGCTGAATAAATGGATTTTATCCCGGGAAAAGAAGCCCATAGGACAGCAATAAAAACAGAAGAGGCACTACCGGGGTTTAAACAATCTGTGTCCTGGGTTTCTTAGCCTGATGCTGAGAAAATGGTTTGAACATTATTTCAAATAGAACAAGTTTCCATAATCCCAGTTGTCCCTTATTTGACGCCACTTTATTCACCCATTCCTTTTCTTTGATTTGATGCCTATTTCTGTTTAGCAGCCCATCTAATGTTTTATTTATTGACTACATAGTTTCAAAATGAAAATAAGAGGGAAATTTCTGAAGACAAACATGACTTTGAACACACTGTGTATGTGTGTAGTAAAGCTCTTGATAAAGCAGCAAATGCAGTAATATTTTTTCTGCCAGTGAACAAGTCTTTGTGTGCATGTCAAAGCACTCACTCTCCCACTCAGAACTTTCACTCACTCCAGAACTTTCTTGCACTCTTAGACAGAAAGCTCAAAACTAAAATGAAAATAGAGTTTCAGGGGTTGAACACCCTCTGTGCCTGAAAGTGATCTATTTTTGACACTCATTATCTCTTTGTCTTGGCTTGCTCAAGTGTATTTTTAAAGTATTTTCTTCCATGCATAACATTTTATAAGGAGCCAAGTTAGAATAAGGTTTGCAGTATGTAAGGACTGAAACTCTAGGTAGCCATTTCAGCTTCTACAACAAGCTCCAGGAGCAAGTGAGGCAGGTAGGACATATGATTTCTCTCACACATGTCAAGAATCCTGCTAGAAAGCCCAAACATCCACAAGGTACTCTGCTGTAGCAGCCCTTTAAGCCATTCAGGGATAAATCAAGGGAAGGTGAGGCATGAAGGAGCTTTCATATATTCTCTGGGCCAGACAGCTGCATCCTTGCATGTGCTGTAAAGGCCGAAGGAGTTGAGCTCTGAATGCTTTTGTTTATGTGGCCCAAGCTGCACTGTCATCAATGCTCGAAGCAAGCGAGTGGTGGGCAGCAACACTACCATTACCTCTTTACTAAGCATCCTGTGACAACCAATGGCTCAGAAGCTGCAATGCATCATACAGCCTCGGTCAACAGCCTCATCTCACTTTTCCACTTACCCTTGTACTGCATCTGCTGCAAACTGCCTTATGCACTGAACAGCTGCTGTTGCCAGTGTCAGAATCAGTAAGTACCAAATGGGAGGCACTGTCTCTGGTTGCCTATTTTTGCCCAGAGCATTTTAACGGTGATAGTACTATATTGAGCTCTTCCTTTAGTATATAGACTTAATTAAAAAAATCACTGAAAATAAGGACTCTGAGGTCACCAAATCTGCCCTGTGAAAGTTCAGTTATATCTATTCTTGACGGATGTTTATCTTGTGGGCAAAAGCCTTCTGTGGTTCTTCAACCTTCCCACAACAATCTGTTCCAGGGGCCTGTCATCCTTGCTGTTAGAGGTTTGTCCGCAAAGTCTAACTGAAACCTCCTTACTGCAAATTTAAGGCCATTGCTTTCGTTGTACCCAAAACTACATTTTAAATATTGGAGCACACTACTCATTGCTCTCTTGCTCTTAAGCAGCTCCAAGTAGAGTGGAGCGATTATTTCACCATTCCTACAGATGATATTCTACTTTCAACATCCCTATTTGCCTCAGGTTGATTGACTTGTGGTCATAGCTTCTGCTTCACTATAACCCTCAAATACTTGCTGAACAAAGTGATACCCAGACAGACATCCCTCAAGCTGTGTTCAAGTCATTAACTTCTTCAACCTCTGTGCCATGCTTTCCACTTCTCTGTGTTGTATCACAACCTTTTTCTAAATAGCAGTGGTCTTTTTCTTAAAAGAATGGTCATGTTACACTGCTTCTTTAGCTCACCAGGATCATTTTAAATTCTTATTCTGTTCTCTGACACACTTCTTGTCCATCCCATCTTAGTATCATAAGCATATTCTCTATCTCATCAACAAAATTATCAACTAATAAACTTCAGTGTGCTTGTCAGAGGTCAGGGTCTAACAAAGAATATTTGCAAATTGACCCGTTGTCTCTCTGCCACTCCCTTTCTTCTCTGTTCAGTTCTTTTCCTGAATAATTTTCCAGGCAGATTGTCTTTGAGGCTTTCCTGGGTATGCAGTTTTCTTATAACTAGTTTCTGACTGAACTGGGAAGAGCTGCTCTTTATTATTTACTCAAGGCTAAGTGTTTCAATCACTGAAAAACAGTCCCTGACCTCAGTGCAAAGCACCAAAGTACTAGATCTCATTTGTTTCAGAATAAAATAGCAAGCTGATAGAAATTTCCTTGCTACTTCAGATTAAAATCCTACTGTGATTTGAGGTTTAAAATCCAAATAACTTCCTTTTCATTCTTCTGAGCACTTTAGTGAGTGATGCACTCAGTCTTGTCCAGCACCAAGCTTAGCTATGTCTTGTTTTTGTTTCTATCTGCATCTTCTGACCACAAACACAAGCCTGGCCAACAAAGGAAGCCATCACCACTAGAAAAGACTGGCTCAGGAATGATTATAGTAAGCAGATCTAATGAAGTTAATGCAGATAAGACTATTATGCTTGAGTACCTTAGTGAGTGATTCAAGCTGAGACACAATATTCTCGGAATTTGCACTGGGATGAACCAGAATGCGTCATCTTTGGAAACCTCTTGTGCCTGAAAAGTTAATTTCTGACTTCTGCTATCTTATAATTTCTAGTAAAAATCAGAATTTTTCTTGGAGCTTTGACTCTTGGAGTCACGCTATGGTTTCCATTTTTATTACTAAGCAAGAAATTTATGACTCTTGGTTATAAAGAAGACATAAAAATGTAGCCAAACACATTAAAATATTCAAAAATATAAATACAAAATACAGGCAACCTTTTATTTATTTATTTATTTATTTTAAATTTACGAACCCAGTTCCACCAGCCTCTGAGGAAATTCCATTATTGGGGGTGAAATTTAGGTCATGACTTTTGAGTCCTTGGGCTTGGCAGTACTATTTTGGCCTGTAGCTCAAAATGTAGCCTGCCATCTGCACTTTGAGAGTCTGTTACCATTGTCAGAATCACACAGTGCAATACAGCAACTGTCCAAAGCAAAACAAAACCAACCCAAAATACTTCAAGATACTACAGTCATTATATCCATCTGTCTAGCTATTTATGAACTAGTTAGCTGAGGTGCTCCACACATTCTGGAGGCAATAACTTGCCATTCCTGTTTATTTTTGCAGGTGCCCTTGAACCAAGTAAAAATAGCAAAGTGGCACAGGGCTGAGAAGAGGAGAATTTGTTTGCTGCACACAGTGAAACAGTAGGTCCTTTTCTCAAAGCTTGCAAAATGATACATGAACTGCAGCGAAGAATTTCTGGAGTTGGTTCAATTCATTTTGACACTTTGGGGAATACTAATTGAGCATTCAATAGCTTCAACACTGTGGGAGGTGGGGTAAGCCAATCCAGGAAAAGCACTGGCCATGGGGAAACCAATTTCCTCTCTCAAACTTATTGTTCCTGTATGTCAAAGGCAAGCCCGAGAGATTCTACTTGTTGCTGACACATTCCAGAAATCATTTCATTTTCCCAGTACTTCTTTTTTTTTTAATTTATTTTTGTTTAAGCAGCAGAAGCAGGCGTGAAAGTATCACAAAGACAAAAGAGAAAGCTTAAGCTTATAAAAGAAATGTTGAGAAAGGAGGCAAGATAGCTAAGGAAAGGCAAACATGCCAAACCTGCTGGTTTCCACTGCCCTTGGGACACTATGTTGTCCAAGTATATATATATCTACAAATAACTAGTGTATCTTCAAAAAGATTATTTACTTGACCAGTCTCTCTGCTTATATGAAATGAGGTAGCTCTGTTGAACTCATTAGAATTACGTATTTGTTAGACCATGGCTGCTTAGCTCACTACAAAACAAAGAGATAAATGGTCCTTGGAACATGAATCTGTGAGACAAATATTGCTAGCCCTCAGCTACAGCAGTCTCAGCTTCTGCTGAAGATGTGACCTCCCCACACAGTGGGGATGTGCCAGATCTAGCCTTATTCTTCAGCTGCATTTGAGAAACTATCAGGAAATGAAAGAACTACATTAGAAGTAAGACCCTTCCTATTACTCATTAGAAAAAGCTCCCCCAAAACAGAGTTATAGTATGTTTCTGAAGTTATGAATGAAGACCCTTGACAGCCACAGGCACTTCTCACTAAGCAGGTATTACACCAGTGAATGTTCAGAATGAGCAACAGGCATCTCGTAGATGCTTCCTTTTGTATAGAGTAACTGTTAAAAAGAAAAACACACAATTATCATAATTGCATAATTCTTTTACAAAACTAGTCTCTCAGCAGTTTCAAAGACGTTGTTTCATTTTTGTCCCATTTCCTGCAGGGATATTGCTGTCATCGGGAAAATCTAAATCCACCCAACAACAAATATTCTGGTGAAACTACTAGCAACGGAGCAACAGCTTTCAAAAACTCTTTGTGCTTCTTGGTTAAGAAGCCAGTGTCAAAGATTTACTAGGTGTTTCTCCACTACATTTAAAGCCTATACGTTAATATTTTAAAACTTCTAAGGTTGTGTGCCAATAGTATCACATCTGTCACTGGCAACAGTATCCATTCTACCAGTGGTAGAATTCAGCCATGGGAGAACCTACAGTGGTTCTCTGTGTGCTGTGGCAGACCCACAGTAGGTTATAATTTCTTGCCCACTAGGTTATTTTCCCTCAAATTTCAACACATGAAGCTACTCCTCACTTCTGTACAAAGTTTACTAGTACTGTCATCACTGTTACCCCAGGATCTCACAGTAATTAATTTATCCTCACAGCACTCTTTTGTTAGATGCCAGATTTTCCAAAGAGCTCAGACTCAAATTTTTGAGTGCTCAACACCTAAATTGGAGACAGATTTTCAGAAAAGCTGAGTTCTTGTTTAGGTTCTTAAATAAGGACCAAGTTTTCCAAAATTTCCAGCAAGCCTTACAGCAGTGCCTGCTGTCCAGATTGTGTAAGAAGCTGAGGATCCAGTGTGCTAAACTTCTTTTCTGTGTATGAACATTACGTTTTGGCGCCTAACTGGGATTTCCTTGTAAAGTCTGGCTGTCAGAGTGGGAGGCTGAGCTCTTTTGAAAATCTGGATTCCTAAGGTTATCACTACTTTGCAGAAGACAAGCTGATAAAGCGAGACCCCAGTGCAACAGAGCATTTGCATAACAGGTGCAAATGAAATGAGGTTTCAGGCTTTCAAGCCATCCATTTCTGTGCACGTATGTTCTTCTAAATTGGCCTGCAGTATGGTTGGCTTATAATAGCATATGTGTTCAGCAAGAACTGTGTGTCAGAAGTGTGTGAGATGGACACTGGCTAAAATGCAAGCTGAAAAGCATCCTGCGTGATGACAGAGCTGCTGCTTGGCTGAAATACATCTACACGAATGCGCACAGCATGGGCAACAAACAGGAGGAGCTGGAGGCCATGGTGCAGCATTAAAACTATGATTTAGTTGCCATCACAGAGACGTGGTACGAGGACTTGCATAACTGGCGTGCTGCAATTGATGGCTACCAACTTTTCAGAAGGGATTGGCAAGGAAGGAGAGGTGGTGGGGTGGCCCTCTATGTTAGAGACAAAATTGAATGCTTTGAACTCAAAAATGTGAATGACAGTGTGGAGTGTTTATGGGTAAGACTTAAGGGGAAGGCCAATAAAGCAGACATCTAGTTGGGAGTCTGTTATAGACCCCCCAGCCAGGATGGAGAGGCTGACAAAATATTCTATAAGCAAGTGGCAGAGATCTCACAATCGCTCAATCTTGTTCTAGTAGGGGACTTCAACCTCCCAGATGTCTGCTGGAAATCTAACATGGCAGAGAGAGATCAGTCCCAGAGGTTCCTAGAGTGTGTGGAAGACAACTTCCTAACACAGCTGGTAAGGGAGCCAACTAGGGACAGCGCCCTACTGGACCTGCTGCTTGTTAACTGAGAAGGTCTTGTGGGGGATGTAAAGGTTGGAGATCAACTTGGGCAGAGTGACCATGAAATGATAGAGTTCACAATTCTTGGAGAAACAAGGCATGGAACCAACAGAACTGCCACCCTGGACTTCTGAAAGGCAGATTTTGGCCTGCTTAGGAGCATGGTTGAGAGCGTCCTTTGGGAGGCAGTCCTGAAGGTCAAAGGTGCCCAGAATGACTGGGCACATTTCAAGGAGCAACTCTTAAAAGCTCAGGAGAAGGTCATCCCCAGGTCCTGAAAGATGAGCCAGCGGGGAAGAAGGCCAGCCTGGCTAAATAGCGAGATTTAGCTGGACCTCAGTAACAAAAAGAAAGTCTATGGCCTTTGGAAAAAGGGGTTGGCAACTTATGAGGAGTACCAAAATGTAGTGAAGCTGTGCAGAGCAAAAATGAGAAAGGCCAAAGCTCAAGAGGAACTCGACTTGGCCACTACAGTTAAGGACAATAAGAAGAGGTTCTTTCAGTACCTCAATAGAAAAAGGAAGACTAGGGAAAATGTTGGCCCACTGATGAACGCGGTGGGTGCCCTGTTGCTGGAAGACACAGAAAAGGCAGAGGTACTGAATATCTTCTTTGCCTCGGTCTTCACTACTAAAGTGGTCTCTTGTGAATCCCAAACTGTGGAGGCAAGAGGGAAGGTCTGGAGAGACGAAGACTTTCCCTCGATAGAGGAAGACTGCGTTAGAGACCACTTGGCCAAACTGGACATCCATAAGTCCATGGGCCCTGATGGGATGCACCTGTGAGTGCTGAAAGAGCTGGCAGATGTTATTGCTGGGCCACTCTCCATCATCTTTGAAAAGTCGTGGAGAGCAGGAGAGGTACCTGAAGACTGGAGGAAGGCCAACATCACTCCAGTCTACAAAAAGGGCAAGAAGGAAGACCCAGGAAACTACAGGCTGGTTAGTCTCACCTCCATCCCCGAGAAGGTGATGGAGTGACTCGTTCTGGAGGTCATCTCCAAACATACTGAAGAACAGAAAGTTATTGGGAGTGGTCAACATGGATTTACCAAGGGTAAATCATGCTTGACCAATCTGCTAGCCTTCTATGATGTTATAACTGGTTGGCTGGACGAGGGGAGCAGCAGATGTCATCTACCTTGACTTCAGCAAGGCTTTTGACACTGTCTCCCATAACATCCTCATTAGGAAACTCAGGAGGTGTGGGTTAGATGAGGGGATGGTGAGGTGGATCGAGAGCTGGCTGTGTGACAGATCACAGAGGGCTGTGATCAATGGAGCAGAGTCAAGTTGGAGGCCTGTAACCAGTGGTGTCCCCCAGGGGTCAGTACTCAGTCCGGTCTTGTTCAACATATTCATCAGTGACCTGGACGAGGGGACAGAGTGTACCCTCAGCAAGTTCCCTGATGATACCAAGCTGGGAGGGGTGGTGACACGCCAGAGGGCTGTGCTGCCATCCAGTGTGACCTGGACAGGCTGGAGAGCTGGGCAGAGAAGAACCTCATGAGGTTCAATAAGGGCAAGTGTAGGGTGCTGCACCTGGGGAAGAAGCATGCCAGGCACCAGTAAGGTTAGGGGTGAACCTCCTGGAAAGCAGTTCCGAGGAGAGGGATCTGGGAGTCCTGGTAGACAGTAAATTATCCATGAGCCGGCAATGTGCCCTTGCTGCCAAGAAGGCCAATGCCACCCTGGGCTGCACAGGGAAGTGTGTGGCCAGTAGTCTGAGGGAGGTCATTGTCCCCCTCTACTCTGCCCTGGTGAGGCCACAACTGGAATACTGCATCCAGTTCTGGGCTCCCCAGTTGAAGAGAGACAGGGAACTACTAGAGAGAGTCCAGCGGAGGGCAACGAGGATGACTGGGGGATTGGAGCATCTCCCCTGTGAGGAAAGGCTGAGAGAGCTGGGACTCTTTAGCCTGGAGAAGAGAAGGCTGAGGGGTGATTTAATTAATGTTTACAAATACCTACAGGGTGGGTTGAGGGAGGATGGAGCCAGACTCTTTTCAGTGGTTCCTGGGACAGGACTAGGGGTAATGGGCACAAGCTGGAACATAGGAGGTTCCATTTAAATATGAGGAAGAAATTTTTTTCAGTGAGGGTGCCAGAGCACTGGCACAGGCTGCCCAGAGAGGGTGTGGAGTCTCCTTCTCTGGAGATTTTCAAGACTCCCCTGGATGCAGTCCTGAGTGATGTGCTCTAGGGGATCCTGCTTTAAAGCAAGGGAGTTGGACTGGATGATCTCTGAAGGTCCCTTGCAACTCTGACAGTTCCAGGATTCCGTTATTTTCAAGCAGCAGGAGCCTGAGTAGAGTGAGTCATAGCGCTTCAAACATGAATCCCAGAGCAAAGAACAAAATGGAAAGTGAAGAAATATAGATTAGGTAGCAAGAGCAAATTTTATCGCTGTGGACCTAGATGGTGATTTTTTTTGCAAAATGCCCAGGGAATGGGATGGAATGCCACACACATGCCACACATGGGTGTTTTAGCCACAGTGAAGGTAAATCATTGCTCAACATCATTAACAGGGCCTAATTCAGCAAATGGCTTAGGACGTGCTGAATAGTGAGCGTGTGAGGAGCTGTACTGACGGGCTCCAGAACAGCCAAGGGACCGCAGCTTGTGCTCATGGTCCTGCAGGGAGGGAGGCTGTGTGGCTACTGCAGGAAAGCTGCCCTCTTCACAGCCAGCTGGGATGTTTACAAAGTTTAGAAAGCGGGAACAGTAATTACCGTTGCACTGAATAAGAAGGGTGGGAGGGGAAGGTATTTCTAGTTTTCCTCACTCCCTCTCCTAGCAATATCACTAACATGAATACTCCCATATTGTGCAATATAATGGTATCCCAGCAACCGTGCTGAAAATAATACTATTTTGTACTTTATGTATAGAGCGGTACCTGTGGAAAACTCGAAGCCCTTTACAAAAATGACAACCATAATTATCCTAAGGGCTAATTTTGTCAATTAGAGAGGCACTGGAATACTAATGATGCTTTTGCCAGTCAAACAGAGGAACAAGATGTGTATTTTCTTGAAGTCATTATTTATTTATTTTGACCAAGAGCAGGTTCCAGTATGCTTTTCTGGATGGCTTCATCACAAAATCAGCCTTGATTACCTGCATGGCAAAATAGAGTTCTGCTCATAAAGAGGCACTATCTTTCTGTGTTTCACTACCTGATGTTACTTAGAGATCCAGAACTCTCCTGGTTGCTGTGGTCCAACATACCTTTAATCTAGCCTTTATTTTGTCACTGCCAGATGGCACAGTTAGACAGCTGGGTATGCTTTCCTGTTTGCTTAGCTGGAGCTGTTGCACTTTAATGTTTACTAGCACTGCTGAGAAAAATTCCAGCAGGTTTGTTGGGGGTTTTTTTCCCCTCTTTTTCCATTAGCATTTGCTTATTTGTCAAAATGGAAACATTTTGTGGAGATGGTTTGCTTTTGACAGTTTTCCTTCACATCCCAGGAAGCTCTGGGATCAGTCAGCACAAAGGCTGAGTTTCTTAGGGCTCTTGGCACTGCACCGGCTGTGGGGAAAACAGCCAAGATGCCTGCTCCAGAGTCCTAGTCCCATGGCTTTTTCTTTTTATAGAGGATTTTAAAATATATCTCTTGTCAGAATAATACCAAATTTTGAACCATCTAAATTCCCTATTAAGCAGAATCACCTTTCAATGCAGAACTGCAATATTTATGCATTTAGCACCATTTCCAGAGGCAACAAAATACAAAGGAGTACTATTTAGAGTATTATCCAACACTTACTTGTATTACAAATGGTAATACAGTGTATTTCTAGAGCACATGAAATAGAAGGTGTCCTCTCGTTGATTCATTACCACCCAGATGACAAAGTCTAACTAGAAATGAATGTGCCTTGTCAGATTTTGGCTACATCCCAGATGCTTGTCACTGGCTTTTCCAGTCCAAATACCCTCCAAGTTTCACAGCCATGGTATTTTTAGACCTCTCTAGCATCTTCCATCTTAGAGCTTCGTAACAGGCTTTGGAGGTAGAGGAAACATTACAAGCCCCCATTTAGCAAATGAGAAGGCTGAAAGCAGGAGGTTGCCAAAGATCACAGCTCAGTTCCAAAGCAGTGTGGGGAGAGCAGGACAGATGGCCACCCTCGCAGGAGAGAGGAGTTGTGTTATTTCTGGCAGACTCAGGCACCTCCATTCTGCCAGCCTCCACTCTGGAAGAAGGGATGGCTATAGGAGCCCTTCATTTTCTGTCCAGAAAAGTCATGGAACGCTACTTTGCACTGTGAAACAGAATTCTGCACTTTTCCCCTAAGAAGGCTGCATTTCAGCAGTAAGCAAAATGACTTGCTCTGAGTGGCAAACATGCCAAATGGAAAACATTTTCCTGGCAAAATACTAACACCTCTAACTGTGCTAACAGCGAGCAGTCTCCTGTCCCTCTCCCCCCAGCTTCAATGTCCGTAATGGAGGGGACATATTTAAAAACAGTAGCTGGTCTGGCTAGTATGAGCCACAAAAAGTAATTTCTGCCTGGTTGGTTGGCCCTTGGGGATGTGAGCAGCACTGACATGAGGAGCAAATGCAGAACCACACTTAGAGTAGAGCTCCACACTCCTGTTGTGCTCCAGCTGTGCCCCGCAGGGAATTACAGACTAAATATTTCATTTATCCTGCAGAAAGGATGACAGTGTTTTCTCAGAAGCTTGGTATTGTGCAATGGCATCCATCTTGCAGGGTACAGAGAACCTCAGCATCCTAGGCTGTTACCATTTATAGCATTTTGAGAAGCAGTGAAACACACTGTCTATATATCATCTGTTACTGTGGCCTGGAAGCGTTCACTTCCAGATTCAACAGCTGTAGTAAAGTAAAAGTTGTAGTAAATATATGGCATATAGCTTGCACACTACATTAGAACTGCAAATCAACCACATCCAAAATCTCCTGCCATCTGCATGCTGAACAATGATCTAATTTTGCCAGTGGCCTGGCAGAACTTCTTTCTCTCAAATTAGTGGGGCTGCACCTGCTTGCTCAGGGCTGGTGAATGTGACTTACAAGCATAAAATGACTTTTGCATCTCCAGGTCTATTTTCATTGCAGTTCGTGGACTATGAATAACTAACTACAGTCATCTGCAACAGAGGCATCGGCTTTGACACATGAATTCAGTTTCTGAGCTGCAGCTGAATTCATAGAATCACAGAATGGTTTGGATTGGAAGGGACCTCAAAGCTCATCTTTTTCCAACCCCCTGTGCCATGGACAGGGACACCTCCCACTAGACCAGGTTGCTCCAAGCCCCATCCAGCCTGGCCTTGAACACTGCCAGGGAGGGGGCAGCCACAACTTCCCTGGGCAACCTGTGCCAGTGTCTCACCACCCTCACAGTCAAGAATTTCTTCCTAATGTCTAATCTAAATCTACCCTCTTCCAGTTTACAGCCATTACCCGTTACACCTCATCCAATCCTATAGGCCCTTGTAAAAAGTCCCTCTCCCGCTTTCTGTAGACCCCATCAGGTACTGGAAGACTGCTAGAAAGACTCCCCAGAGCCTTCTCTTCTCCAGGATGAACAACCCCAAATAATCAGCACTTGAAAATAATTTCAAAAAAAGTCTTCTAATGCTCACTTTGATTCAGTTTGGGAATATCAGAAGTGACAAAGAACTGCACTTAGACGACTCCTTACTTCTTGTATTACCAAAATGAATCAATGTGGGAATAGAAAGCAACATGTCTTCTTGCCCTACCAGTTCTTATGGATGATAAGTTCGTTTAGCTCAGAAACATTCTTCTTTATAAGTATTTCCTTCTGCCTTCCCATTTACAGGTTTTTAGTTCTCTTTGATGTGGTCTTTAATGCTGACTGAATGGCATGATGGTTAAGGAGAAACTGGCTGGTTTGATGCTCTTTGATATATGATGCTCGGGAAAAATTAAACCCTCCTCTTGTCCATCTGCACCTATGTTATATAAAGCCAGTAGAATAGTTACATCATGCAAATCCACAGTAACGTGACATCAAAACCCTAGAGTATATATGATCATCATGGACCCCAAATGAAAACAGAGACTAAGTGCAGAGCCAGGTTGGAGCACCAGGAAGGAGTATGCTAAAACAGTGGGGGATCTGACAGGGATGGGACAGAACTGGTCCATCAGGTCATGGGTAAAGATCTTCAATGTGCCATTTCTCCTACAGTCAACAGAGCTGTGCGGAAGAAGGAATAGGAGAACTCAGATTAACAGAAGATTAACCACACAGTGACCCAATCAATGTCATGGGACCTAAATACAAAAGGCTCATGGGAGTCCAGTCCAGGATCCTGTCAGAGCTATCTTTTTCCAGGCCAGTGCTTTGTTTTGCATGTTTGTGTGTCTAGATATATGTATTTGACTTTGAAACTATTTTCTAGGCATTATTCTGCTCTGTGAGTCCTTTCACGAACATCTTTGTTGGGCTATTCTTGGTCTGTGTTTGCGTAGCACCTAATACAATCTAGTCTGGTACGGAAGTGACTAACTCTGGGAGGAGGGACAGTGATGGAGTCCAGGTTTTGTTTCAGATGTGGGTCCCAAGATTAAGCTCAGATGTCTAAAGAGGTGAGTTTACAATGCAACCATTTCTTCAACTGGGGCTTTACATGCATAATTGGAACACAATATGCTTCATCCAAATTTGTCAAATTTGTATGAAGTTTGGTCAGCAAATAATTAAAATAAAGAGACAGATGGCAAGACAGACCAAGACAGCATGATGGAAAAATATGTTGTTTCCTTAGGAAATCAGGATCACAAAGATAGCAGTAAAATGGAACATCTGGATTCACATGATATTTTCTCATTCCACATCTTTTCTTTTGACAGTTTACGCTTTCCCAGAAGGATCTACCCTTACTGGTTTTCCCATACTAATTAGACCAATTAAAGTCACACCTCCCACATTACAGTGTATAACGGACTGCAGTAAATTAATTTGAGATTAGAAGAGTAACACAAAGCACATTTAAGATACTGTCTCAATAATAACCATTATATTATAATGTTCTTGCAAATCCAGAAAAAATCTTCTACACTATGATTCTGCTAAACAAGTTCTATGATTTTTTTAATTGTGTACCATCCCCTCTCACATTTTTTGAGCGACAGCAATTCCAAATTCCACAAATTACCATTCTAAGCAGCTCAAGCCCAGTCATATAGCACCATCTCTAGTATTAATGCATCCCTGCTTAGGAAAGATTCATTCAACAACCTGTGGAATTCAAATCATTACCTGAAATGATGCATTTCTCTGGTCCCTTCCTACTTGCACAATGTTGGCTAGGATCAGAAACTTCTACTGTATCTTTGTTCCCACAGCAATGTTCTTTATGCCCATGACTACTCCATGCACATATTTTTCTGAGACTTGTTACTTCCAAATATTGTTCTTCAACAGCCTCCTGCTGCTATTAAAGGAATTTGAGCATGCAACTGAGGTATCATTCCTTCATTAAACTTTGATTTTTTAACGTCTAGAATCCTCTCATCTCTTTAGCATGCATTTTCTGAGCCAAATCCATCAACTAAATCCTACTTTTTTTTTTTTAAAGCTAGGAAATGACAAAAGTTCTTGATCACTCTTTTAACAAGATCACATAATATTACTTGCTTTTCATAAGAAAAAGAGTTGTTAGCCATGTTGTTCTGATCAAATTTAATTTTACTATTATTATCTATTCTTCCCGCAGCTTCAGCTGAATTTGTTTCTACTCAACTACAGGTGCGGAATTGCTGAAATGGACTTTGTATGTTCAGTGATTTCTATGAATCAAAGCTTCTATACCAGTATCAGTCATTATTTACTTTTCAACTTCAGACGACAATCAGGAAGAGAGATTTGAACTCTTCTCAAACACAATACATCTTCCTTTGATGTTTCCTGAGTTTTACATCAGATTTACACTTATAAGCTAGCTTGGTGGTTTAATTCCCCAGCCCTGCTGAAACAAGCTTTAAAGGATAAGTGTTTGTTTAAACAGATACTCAACAGATAAAGGAGAAGCAATGACCTCTTTATACTAAGATATGACATTTATGTAAAAAACATCTCTAAGTTATTCTAAGTGGCTAAAGATGACAAGTTTCTAGGCTCTTTTCCCAGCTCACTTCTGAATACTGGTAGCAGAAAACGTATTGTGGTACGCTGTGATTTATTCTTAAAGGAATATACACCTGACTGCACCATCTGCTTTGCTAAACATTATTTCTTTCTCAGTACTAAAGGAATCATGTAAAGTTATGTCAAATATCCTAACATTTACAAAATACCCTCCAATAAAATACAGTAACTAAAGATACAGGGAAATGTACCCATGATACACCTAACTGTATCATGGAGATACAGCAAGGACAAATGTTGCTCATAAAATGTGTAAATTAATATGATGATACAGATGAAACAAAAATATATTCCCATTTCAAGCCAAACCTATTTCAGGCTCAGCAAACCCTACTTAAACTTTGTTGTGCTTTTTTTCTCTCCCTTTTATGCTCCAGTTTAAGGAAGCAGCCCCACAAATCTCATTAGAAAGTGTATTCTTGCAAGACTTCCAAACTATTTTAGGATGTTCTGAAACTTTTGATAAGTACAATTCAAATAGATTTTTTGTGTTCCTTTCTGACTATGTTATATGAAGCAGTTTGAGATACTTTTTCAACAACAAAATCTCTTCCACAAGACTATAGTTTTATAATAAGATTAGTTACAAACTAGTCCCCTTTTATTTCTTCAGTTTCAAAGAAACAGTCTCTCTCTGAGGTTTATAAGCCATACCCTTCCCCAGCATTTCAAAAGGTGAAATTTGCTTATATGCAGTGGAGCGTTTCAAGGCCTCAATTCATCACAGTTCCTAGTGTAATGATATAGGATATAAACATTGCTGAGGCCATGTGTTGCCCCTTTGTACAAGGCTGTACGCCCAAATATCAAATCTAACAAAACACAGGCAAAGTAGTAATGGGAAGAGCACTTCATCTGCATTTTGGAAATGTACCATTTCTCTTTGCAAAACTGAAAAATAGGACAGCTGAAACCATGAAGATCTATGAAAAACTGAAGCAGAATACTGGCAAGTTTTCAATATATAAGCTGCTTCTCACTTCTGAAGCCCATGGGAAATACTGTGTAATAGGCTGATAGTGCCCATGTCCTGAGATAACTTGTATGGAGTTTCTGCACAAGCAGAAAGGATTCATGTTTACTCTGTTGAAGGGCATCATTTGATAAACTCTCCCTGATAAATTCTCCTTCAGTTATTAGCAGCTCAAATATTTTGTGTTTGCTGGATAACTCATAGGTTACACAGACAAAAACATCACATCATTAGAAAGGCCAGTATGAAATGTAGCTGTAAATCATCAAAATTCAGCTTTTACTCATAGATAATCACTTTTAATTTTGAAAATAAATGTTTAGATAAATAATTTTACTGATCAAGAGTGAGAAATTAAATTTCAGCTTTAAAACTGTATTTCGGCACCATAGGAACTGCTTGGCATGCCCTATTTCATAGGATGTAGGAATGTACTCCAGGCTATGGCTGATCACTCAGTTATATTATTCTCAGTTTCAGTAGCTGGAACTGGACCGTTCACTATTGCATGTGTCAAAAGTATCTGTACTGCTAACAGCCTCTTCCAAAATGTTCCATTCTCAGATATGCTGGTATTAACATCCTATCTATTTCAAAGGACCTGGATCGCGAAGTGTGATAGTTGCTTATAGCATAGTGTATTCTCTCTCCATCGGCTTCACTCCAGAGTGACCTGTCAAGTAAAGAGACTTGCCAAGGAGCTTGCAGAAGCCATGCTGAAAACTCTGCCGCTGTATCTGTCCTGTCACTTGAACTAGCTGTCCCCAGGGCAGCTGTTTCTCCATCACCCTCTCCACTGGGGATGGTTGGGAGCAGTCTAGGAAAAAGCCCTGATGGGAAATGCAGTCTGTGGCTGAGGGGAAACAGGGGACCAGGTGATGGAGATCAGCTGATGGGAGCACTCCCTTTAAATTTCAAGCCCTGGGCTTCTTAGGTTAGTTTAAGCTTGGGGAGTGTGTTCTCCAGCAAGTGGAAATGCTGCTCAGAAATCAGTGTGGTGGAGGTCCTAGGAAGAATTCAATATTTAGAGAGGAAGTAGGGAAGCATGATGAAAGAACCTAGAGGATTACAAGGTTACTGAGGAGCTGTGGCCCCTGTATAGCACTTCCACTTCTCTAACTTCTCCTGAGAAGGCTAAATAGATCCCACTGCCACTTTGCTTCCTCAATAATGGATAAAGCTTTTGGTTTGTAAGGGCAAGGAATGAAGCATCTGTTGCATTCCTGAAGGAGAAGCAGCTACCTGCCCGAGGCAGGGTAAGAACTGTGGAGCTCTGCTAAAGTGGTAGGAGACGTGCCTTGTAGCCCTTGTTGGGGGCCTGATTCACCCCTAAAAGGATGGACTTCTGCTTTGACTGGAAATAGATGTACATTGCAACTATCACCATGGGGATGCAGGGTCAGAAAGCTGGGAAGGAGTTATGGTGCAAAGGCAAGAGCCCTGCACAGAAATCACTACCTGCCTGGAGGTGTGGTACTATGAAAAATGCCAATTTCAAGAAACTGAGTTTTTATGATAGAAGGGTGTGGCTAGTAACAACATTTTGTGGGAACGCAAAATCCTTGCTGTCTGGGTATTCATCTATCATACTCTCAACTACTGTGCTTGCTGTAACCACCTGATTTATTTGCCATTTCCTTTTTAAATGTGTTAGTATGACTTACATGTATGTTTATATGTGTACATGTATAAAAAAAAATGTAATCGTGCTATGTGCAGTGCCTGTTGCTGTAGCCACAAAAGTTATTTTACTGTCTTTCCTGAAGCAAATAATGATTTTGTGCCTGGATATGCAGTAGGCATTTTCATGTCTTCCTCTCATTTACATCAGTTCCATTAATGTAATGCATATATACAGCTATGATAGTACAAAGCAACCAAAGTAGCAGTGAGAACTGTCTCCTATGATATAATCCTGCAGGGGGGAATTCAGGGAAGGCTCTATCTTTTGGCTCGAGTTAAAGTAGCAAAAGAGAAGACTCTGGGGATTTCAAACTGGACTGGCTGGGGCAATTTTTCTGCTTTGCATTTCTTGTGTATTGAGCAGCTTGAAAAATGTCCAGCTAACATTATTTTTTTCCTCCTGGAAAATGCTAGTTCATGGAAATCAACAAGTTTCATGGGAATATGCTGATTTTTTTAATTTTTATTTTTTTATTAAAAAAACAACTTTCATTGCACAAAAAAGTAAAAAGCAAATGGTGATGACAAGGTCAAGGAACGTTCTGATACTTCATTTCAAGCTTGTCAGTTTTAACATCTCATCTTGCATGAGATTTTAAACAGTGGCAAAAAATGAACCATGACTTATTTAAATAAGAAAATCACTTTACAGTCAACTTCTGCAGTTGTGTGGAGTTGGAAACAGGGTATGCTGAAAATTCCAGATCTTTTATGGAGCTCCAACATCTGCTGCTGTTGGTTTCTGCTAGGGAGTTTTTTCCTGGGTGCAGGAGCTTGAAATGGGAGTGGGCAGGGCTGTAAACGCCCACTGGTTGCCCACTTGAGGAACTAAGGCACTGATGTTATTAATGGATTTAAAAGGGGACTTTGCATCACTTGCATATTTCTAAGCATGGAACTGTAGTTTCTAGCCAATGCTTTTCATAAAGCTGTGGCATACAAGCTTTGGGAGAAGACACATTATGTACGGAAAATCTAGTCTAAAACTTTAATTTGTTCCTATCCCTTTCAAATACTAACACTGGATTACTTGCATCCCACATCTTATCTTGTAGGTATGTGGCTTTAATAAATCTTAAACTGTGGCCAGTGAGGCTCCGTGCCCATTTCTGTGAATAGTCTTGTATGCATTTATCCTTCTGATGTGATAGAAGTACCACATCATCAATTTTGTTTTTAATTAGTGGTCTCTGCTCAAGAACATGAGTAAGCAACTTCAGGTATTCTAGCTGCTGTGATTTTCCTTTTATTAGTATAACGGTTTTAATTCCTTGTAGGGTCGTGGGGTTTTTTTTAATGTGGAGCTGGAGTGGGTAGTGTTGCAGGGGCTGAATGTTTTTGTTTTCAAACTTGCAATAAATGATAAAAGATTTTCTTGTCCTTGAAGGCAAAACATATGTGAACATGAAACACTTCTAGTGAATAAAGTACTCTTTGTTAATTTAGATACTCATTATCAACTCCTGGGCTAAAAGTGTCTCTTCTTCTGTAGTTAGACTAACTGAAGCAAAGGAAGCCATTTCAACTCAATTTAATAAAAACCTGCTCTTGAAAAATGGGTTTTAGGAAGAAAGTGTCATTTTTGTAACAGGACTATACATGGACTACTTCCCCACATGCAAACCGTACCTGTATTCAGGCCAGAAATGTTAGATTCAGCAGGTGCCTCTTATCTGGTGATAGAAGAAGGGCAGCTCAGAGGCACAAGCGCCCTGTGGGGTCATGTATTGACGCCAGCAGCCAGAACCTTCCCTGTCCATGATGGGAAGCACTTGTACTCATCCATCTATACTATGGCAGACAAACCCAATGGGAATGCCTGTTTGAACAGCATGGGGTCAGACCTTTAGAGATGTTTTTGCAATCCCACTTCAAAAGCCACTCCCACCAGACATTTTCTCTTATTTATCTAGCATTGTTCCTAACTTATTCATACCCAAGCCTCCAAATACCCTCCTCTATCAGTTGTTTCCTGATGCCTTTCCTACATACTTTGGAGCACAAGCTGACAATCTGATCTATGACAAGGTGCACCCTCACCACTTAATGGGAACACTCTGATGTGATCTAACTTACAAGTTATAGTCAGCTCTATCCATACAACTTTGGTTAATGCAAATAAGAGCTGATCTCTGCAGCAGTCAAAGAACCCTTGCGACAATCCAGATTTTCCTAAATGATCCTAACTCATTATGATGTGTGTCTATGAGCACATGTACCCTCAGCAGCTTCTCTTTTTGTATGGCCTTGATTTATGTTTTTTAACTTTGTTTGGCCCAACTGATGGGAAATAGACCCTGCCTACAGGTGGGTCCTACAAGGTCCATCAAGGACTGAGTGCAGGACCACCCGCTGCTTGCAGGGAGAGCACAGCACACTACCATGATGGCAGCTACAGTGGCAGGAAGATCAGGGAGGAGTTGTCTCTAACAGCACTAGCATACCAAGGCAATGTCTTTCTGTACCCCTCTCTGGGGCTAACTGGGCTGGGCCATCTGTTCCTCTGTGTGCTAGACACAGCGCAGGGAAATACTCAGCAAAGCAATGCAGATGTAGAAAGTGAGAGGTGAAGGTGGAAAACAGGGGTTTCCAAACAGGGCAGAGAAAAGGGACACCAGCAAATGACAAGCAGAAAGTGAACTATACAGGAGTAGGTAAACAGTCGCATCCTACCTATCTTTGCATTGCTTGTGCCTAGCTTGATGTGACTTTCATTACCATGTCAGTGGTAACTCCAATAATAGGAGAGGTGGGGAAAGGACTGAAGATGGGAACCAAAGAGGAGGCTGAGGAGAGCAATGACACTGCATGCGAGGGGACTATCGGTTGAAGAGATACAGCTCTTCCTTACCATAGACTGGCATTTTTTGCTTGTCAGACCCAAGCAACATGCAAATCCTAGAAAAGACTGCTTTTCAAAGAGATGTGAATGATTTGATGCCTTGAAAACAGCAGTGGTGCCTGGCTGCAGTCAATGGAAAGCACTGAGAAACCTTCCTAGGTAGAAAATGTTCTGCACTGAAGGTTTAATATTTGGGCCTAAACTAATCAGTAGGATTTTTTGTTGTTTTTTTTTTCCTAGACTTTTGGCTTGACTCATTTGTAAGTGGCCCTTCTCCAAGAAAAATGTTATGCTGTTTCTATGGGATACACAACAAATTAGAATGTTTTTTTTTTCAGGATCTGATAATCCTACTTCCCTTGCATGCCAGTGTATCCCACTATGTGATCTAGTAACTAGCTGTTAGCTGCTGGTACTATATTTTGATCCAGCAGCCACCAAAACCCCATGCCTATAAACACCACGTGCTGTCTAGAAAATATGGACAACCTTTTGAGTTTAGCAGCACATGAATTCCCTAAAGACACAAATCCTGTCTCAATAAGACCGTTGGTATGCTGTATATCGGTTCAATCAGACCTACGCTAGAGAAGGGAAGACCTAAAGAACAGTACGAGATGCAAGCTGGTTTCAGAAAGTCTGAACTATTAATGTCTCTTTGCCTTGCTTCTGATACACTACTAACTCTAACCAGGTTCAGCTAAGAAACCAGCTCTTTTCTTGAGTTCAGTCTCTACATGTTTCAGTGTCTATCTTGACAGTCTTGGTGACATTATCTGAAGCGATAATGAAGCGTAATTACATAGTCCTGAGCTCTACCTAAAGAAAACTTTGTCTCATTACCTTGAATCACCCCTGAAAATCTTGATGCAGAATCTGTAAGAAACATTGCATAACGCATCTAAGTCCCTCCAAACAGGGGATGTGATCATGGTGGCTTATAAGCCAGGATGTCAAACTTTGCTTTGACAGTTCCATATGCAGACAAGTCAGTTGATACCAAACAGGCAATAATGTAAGCTTGTGTTTTATTTCTGGATCCTTGATGTGGGAAATAGAACATACACAGCTTGAGCTCTTGGAGCTGTACTTTGAGCAAGGGAAAATACTTGGAATGGAATTTGACTAAATCATAAAAGACTAGGTACGAATCCAGACAGCTGTACAGAGAAGTATTCTAGAATAGTCCTTATGCTCCAAGTTAACGCTGCCCCTTCTTATTCCAGAGTAACTTCCTTGTCTTCTGGGAGTGCCAGCACAGTTCTTTGCAGGACATGTTCATCTTGGAGCTGGCGTTCACTGCAATGTGCTGAAGATAAATTAGGTTTAATGTACTTCTAAGGTTGTACTTGTTCATCTTTGTCCATTAGGAGAACAAATTCTGAACATCTGCCCTGACATACCTGTGGCTACAAAGCCACTATGTATGCAAGGAGTAATACTGGGGAAAGGTCCTTTGGTCTGCATGGCAGATGTAATTATGTCATCTGGCTTAAGCTGTCCTGACTAAATAACTATGTGGAGCCAGGTGTGTATATAGTATTCATTGCTAGTAAATCTTTACACTTATAGTAAAAGTAGGGATTCTTTCCTGCTGAAATCCTTGCTCTGTAGTGATTTATGACTAGTTTTCTGTCTGGAAAGTTGGTTCACAAAAGGAGGCATTCTTAATTCTCGGTGCACCCTGATGCTCACAGACAGGCTTAATGCCTCAACTCACTTTGTTGCCATAGTAAAAAGGCATCAGGTATACATCTAATGGCTAATAAGTACTACTGAGATATTGCATGAAGATATCTTCTGTCCCATCATTCTCTGGGACAGATGCTTCTACAGGGGGGAGCTATTTCAAATGAGTGCTTCAGTGCCAATGGGAAAAACATAGGGAGAGAGCTTAAAATGGACTGAGAGGAAAAACATTTTCTTTAAACCAGCTTGCTGAGTCTCCTACATTCCATTAGGAAACATTTTCTAACCTCCAGTCTTTTTAAAGCAAGAGTGTAAGCCTGCCTCTTGCCACGTAAAGAGCAGAATGTTCTTCTATAAGAAGCCAACATGCTTCATACTTTTCAAAAGGGTCTTGACATATTCCTGAGTTGGGTACCAAACACGTCAACCCTCTGCTCCAAGGCAGTACCAAATGGCATTACAGCATTACTGGCATTTTATCTTGCTAAACGCCAGTGCAAATTACTGATTTAGCAGTGACAAAAATTTATGATATAGTAGGTTGTATAGTATCCAGACTGTTTGCACAAGGATCTATTCATGCTGATCTGCTCTTCAACACAAACATGCTTAAATAGGGAACGCAGACATGCCATATCCAGTTGAAGCCACAGAAATACTCTGTGGGAATTATTCATCCAGGGCCCCAGTGACAGCACTTTCTCTCCTAGAAAAAGTAATATTTGAAAGCACCAAGGTGTCATCCTGTGAACTGTTTAGACTTCCTAGCAGCATAAGCCCCAGTAATTTTTTCTGGTTGTGCTTGTGATATTACACTAGATTGTTCTTTGAACGTGCTGCTGTGAAGGTACCTCACGCCAGCATGTCCTAGCCATGTATGGGCTTGTGTGTCTAGTGACTTCTAGGGGGGGAAAATGCCTCAACAGTGAGGTGGGAGGAAATGAAGGAGCACTGGGGTATGTTTTATAGAACATAGTGAAGGCATTTGAGTAGTGGACTCCACCCCAAGCAGAACCACCCAGAGTCAAAGGCTCCTTGAACCCTAGTGCCTTCAAGATTCATTGCAGAGAGCATGCTCTGTTGGGTGTCCATGACCTCACGGACAGGAAACTTGACCTTGAAGATACTGCCAGACATGTTTCGACAAGATGGTGAAGGTACAGGTGAAGAAACAACCTCCTTAGCTAAAAATATTCTGACTGCTGGCTTTGTCTCCCATGAGAAAAAGGAGCTTTTCCTATATTCTCCCCTCCAGACACTTCTCTGATATTGTAGTAGCCTCTAGAATGATGTCTCTCAGCCTGTGGTTTCTAAATTGCTGGTGGTTTGTGTGATATCTGGAAGTTGTCAACAAAACAACTGGCAAAAAAAATGGAGGGGAAAAAAAATGAAATTAAAACAAAGGTGTCCTGTGTGCATGGAAAATAAAATGGGTGGGAGGAGGCATTTAAAGCAAAGCCTAACTCTTTGGGGAGCACTGAAGAAAGATTCTTTAATATGATTATTTTGACATTAAAAATATACTGAGAAAAAAACTAATCTGGAGGCCAAGGAGGTAGATAGTGGTAAAATATCTCTCATCTACTTTTTCCCCCAGTAAATGAATTTCCTCAGCAACCCTAAATACACTCTGTTCTGTAAGATATATGCTGATACATCTTTTATTTCCTCCAAACCATATTTATACAACTATAACCCAAGCTGACATGCTCACAGGTGGAGCCTCCCACTGCTCTGAAACTCAACTACTTAAAGGTTTAAAAGCATTTATCCTCAGGATGAAATAAAGATATAACCTGATAATCATGTTAGAGGTGAAGTGACTGACCTGAGGTTGTACAAGAAATCTGTGACAGATGGGAAACTCAAATTCAAGTCCCTAGCTTTCAGAGTAAGACATCTATTCCTTAATGACATCACTAGGAAGACATGGGGAACCCAAACAAATTAAAGCCAGGCAAATACGGACAGGCACTACATCATCCCATTCTCCTTGCAGTAGCTGCTGTGTGCATACTCTTTCCCAAATAAAGAAGGAAGTTCACCTCCCAAAGGCTACTTTGCATCTTCCACAGGGTAAGAACATGCAAACACATGTATCTTGCTACACAGAAGGTAATAAACTATGATGTGAAATTAATGCCTGCCCCACAATTAGTTATTCGTGTAACCCTCACTGAGCATTGTGCTGCACTTGCAAAATTCCTTACAGATACAAAGTGGGAGAATCAAAACACTGGGATGATATCTAAGCTTTGATTTGGTCTTGAAGCCAACTGAGGTGGCAAACCTGTCTCCAATATCAATGGCCTGTAACATTAGTAAATGGCTTTCTGCTGACATAAAATATAATCTATAGAAGCATGCAAACTATAAAAAATGGTTTGTAAGAAAGGCAAGAAAGCTCCTTGCAGAAAGTGTATTCAAGGAAAGCTCTTTAATTTTAAAGACAAACATTCCCCTGAATCACAACTACATTTAATTTCTATATGTTAGAGAAGGAGGAGAAAGAGGAGGAGGCTGTCATGTAAATGAAATGGGAGGTTCCTCTAGTAAAAACTTCAGATGAGCAGTTGCTCCTTCAGGCATCTGCTTGTAGGAATATGCCAGACGAAAACTTTGCATCCATATGGTGCACTGCAAACAAGGCACTCATCAGTATACATACATCAGCAGAATTTTGCACATCTTTTTTCTTTGCCTTCTACCAAACAGTAGAGAGAGTCCTATAATCTCTGCTGGGGCTTGCTGGTTCTTACCATAATGAAAGAGGAAGCATGAAATAAAAAGGTACTTTATTCTTCAGGAGCTGGGCAAAGTTGATGTAGCAAACGATTGACTTGACAAAAGCACACAAGGAGTAAGTTATTATTGATAGACCTCAGGCTTCTAATTCCAAGTCTGCAGCTCTCATTAGCAGACATGGGACTTCTCGTATTAAAACCAGGATTGCATCGTAAAACTTGGAAACTGCATCAATGCACCCACTGGATGTCCAGATAACCTCCTGGCTACCTGTGCTCATAATGGCACCTGGGGATGTAGGCAAAGAACCCATCTTGCAGCTCAACTCCTCAAAATAAGCCACTCAAGGCTACACAACTTCTCGCTTTAGTGACTTAGCATGTAGTCCTCCTAACTGAGGGATTTACAATACCAAGGCTGTGTGTTCAGGATGGTAGAGTTCTTCTGAAGAACACTTTGGTCCTACAAGTGTTTTGATAAGGATGTTTTGAAGTGCAGCAATGTAGCTAAAGTATTTGTTTACAGTGAGACAGGTCTAACTTTTTCTCTGTTTGGTTACAGTCAGATGAGGGTTTTTATGCTTTAGAAATCACTCCTAGGAGTCTGGGTGACTGTTTAAAAAAACAAAAACAAAACCACAAAAAACCTTAAACAGCAGCAACAACAAAAAACCAACACCTTGAATTGCTTTAGCTTGAAATTTTGTTAGACTTCCAAATAAACATGTGTGTGTTTATTATCACCTCCCTTATGAGGTCTATCCCTGCTATCAAGTGAAAAGGATACCATATGGACAGCTACCTATCATATGGCCCAGCAAGTACAGGACTGTGCCTTCTGGATAAAGTGCTCCTGCAAAAGAAAGGAGCCAGGCAGAAACAGAATAAAACATAAGCCAACAACTTAAAAATGACGTTAAACTGGCCAGATTTTGTTCTCTGCTTCACCAACATCAGTTTGTGTGGTCAACCTCTGTTGCAGAAGTTTCTGGCTGACAGACTTTAAGAAAAAAATCACCTGTTCAGCCTCAAAAAAACCAAACAAACCAAAAACATACTGCTGTGACTGAAAGGGGTACTCTGCCAGGAAAACAGACTTCTAGTGCCATTATTCATTTTTTTAATACCTGTGCTGGGACATCAAGTGCCACTTGCAATGGTTGTTTTTCTTTGATGCAGACCTTTGAAATAGACTAATTCCAGAAGTCTTTGATTTGTGGAAGCTGAATGCATATAAAAATCATCTAGATGGCTGACAGCCAGCTGCAGTCTTGTTTAGTCACAAAATTATTGCCATCTTTCATGACTTTACTGCAATTTTTTTGACATTTGCTACCTTTACTGCAGTCCTGACTGATGGCAGTGGACACTGAGAATCTCAGCTTTGTTTGTAAGCCCATGAAGGTGTGTGTTCAGTCACCCTGATTATTCAGAAAAGTTTGAACATGTGTAGCAGATGTGTTCTGAAACCTCACACCAGAAAGCAAATAAAAAGAATCTTAATAGCAGTTAATTGAAAATGTGAATTTAAAAAATGAAAGCTCATTTCTTGGGGGGGTCAGTAGCAGCATATATTCAGAAAAGTGATTAGTCGTGATCTGATGATATTTGGAAGTCTGGAGCCAATAAGGAAAGGGCGTTTTATAGGAAAAACATCAACACAACGTTACAGCACTGACTGTGTGATTTGTTCCCTGTAGCATGGGAGGATAAGAAATGCCCTCCTGGGTCAGATGAGCTGTCTATCTCAGCCAGCTGCTTCATCTCCAACAGTGGCAACAGGAGATGCTGTTTAGCGAGAGCATGCAAGCCCAGCTGCTTTCTGTGGTCCACTCCCCTCCTTGAGAATTGTTGTATTAAGGATGTTGCAGGGCACATCCCTGCCTTCTGCTTTCAAAATCTGTTTGTAGATCTGTCTCCATTAACTTGTGTAAATTCTTTCTGAACTTGCTGATGCTGCCTGTATTTTAAAACTCTAGCAGCTAGTTTGAGGATTTCACTACCCGTTCTGTAAAGAAATACTTGTTTGTATCTGTTTTAAGCCAGTTTTATAATAGTTTCATCAAGTGGCCTCAGACTGTAGTATTCAATGAACTCTGCATTCATTTTGTCCAGTAATTTAATGATGTATAAACCTTGATCATATCTTCCCTTGCTTTCTGATTGGGAAGTCTCATTTTTCCCCGTGTCTCATAGTAAAGCTGCAGTTACATCCCCTTAATTTCTCATTCTGTCCTGTCTCCCCCAACATAAGAAGGACATCAAGCTGTTGGAGCGGGTCCAGAGGAGGGGCACGAAGATGATCAGAGGGCTGGAGCACCTCTCCTATGAAGCCAGGCTGAGGGAGTTGGGGTTGTTCAGCCTGGAGAAGAGAAGGCTCCTGGGAGACCTTCTAGCACCTTCCAGTACCTGAAGGGCCTTACAAGAAAGCTGGAGAGGGACTTTCTACAAGAGCATGTATTGATAGGATGAGGAGTAATGGCTTTAAACTGGAAGAGAGTAGATTTAGACTAGATATTAGGAAAAAATTCTTTACTGTGAGGGTGGTGAGACACTGGCACAGGTTGCCCAGGGAAGTTGTGGCTCCCTGGAAGTGTTCAGGGCCAGGTTGGATGGGGCTTTGAGCAACCTGTTCCGGTGGGAGGTGTCCCTGCCCATGGCAGTGGGACTGGAACGAGATGATCTTTGAAGTCGTTTCCAATCCAAACCATTCTATGATTCTGTGATACCTTGACTGCAAAGCTTAATTCACTCACAAATTAGCATCTTTTTGACTTCTGAGAGCTACCTATCCCACAGAACCACTAGTAGAACTATGTGTCACAGGAATGCAGGTACTTCTCTCCACCTTGCCCTTCTCTCACTCTCTCCCCGGGAATTTTTTCTTTATCATCCACACTCTGCACTTGTAGAGCTGCTTCTATTTAAGGACTTTAAGCATTTCTCTGAGATTAATAAAGACTTCTCCTTGTGTCTCATCATTGAATGGTGAGCAAGGAACCCCAAAATGACAAGTTTTTTCAAGGTTATATAATAAATAGCAGCAGAATTAAGAACAGATGCTAGAAAACTAGGACCAAAGTTTCCTGTTGTCAGCTACAGCTCACTGTGGTTCATTTCAAGACAGAGTTTCTGGACAGTATTTTCATGTGATGTTACCTCAGAGCTTTACACCAACTTGATTTGGAGGTTAAATATTGAAATGTATGTATCTTTTCTGGCTGCTAATTAACTATTGGTGTAGAAATTAACTATTGATGTAGACACACTTGGGACTTTAGAACTGTCATTCATTTGCTATGTGCATATAAACACGATCCTTGTTCTTGTATTCATATTAAAACTGTTCTCTTTTGCAGTTAAAGTTCACTGAGAGTACCTTTGAACCCAAGCTTGCATGAATGACACTGCAAGACAGATTCTGATTCTCTGGGAGGTGCAAAAAGGCAAGGTGGTGCTCTGTTCTTACACCATAGAAAGAAAATTACTAAATACTCTGTATCAAACTGGCAAAGCAATTGACATTTTTTTTTCAATCTCTCCTATGAGGAAAGGCTGAGACCTGGGTCTGTTTAACGTGGAAAAAAGAAGACTTAGAGGGGATCTCATCACTTCTTATAAATATCTAAAGGGCAGGTGTCAAGAGGTTGGGGGTAGACTCTTGCCAGTGGTGCCCAGTGACAGGACAAGGGACAATGGACACGGACTGGCACACAGGAAGAGTTCCATCTGAACATGAGGAAAAGCTTCTTTACTTTGAGGGTGACCAAGCACTGGAACAGACTGCTCAGGGAGGTGGTGGAGTCTCCATCTCTGGAGACACTGAAAACCCACCTGGATGCGATCCTGTGTGACCTGCTCTAGGTGAACCTGCTTTGGCAGGAGGGTTGGACTAGATGATCTCCAGAGGTACCTTCCAACGCCCACCAGTCTGTGATTGTGTGATTTTTTCCTTTCTAAATGGATTTTTATGCCCACTGCTCAAAAAGGTTCAAGCTATTCTGAAAATCACTCGTATCTTCTCTTAAACAAAAATACAGATATATGTTGAGGGAAAACTTCTATAAAGAAACAGACCAACAATCTAACATTCTGGATCTGCAGATAGCTCCTTGCTAAAGATCAGACTTTTATCACTCATTATAGATGCAAAATTAATATGTCTCAGGTTAATATAAATACTGGTTTCAGGCCCCTGCAAGCCACGGTGGAAATACTGGATCAATACAGCTTTCAGAAAGCTTTGAGCAAAGCTTTCCTGCTTTGAGCAGGAAAAAGCTGACACAAAGATGTCCAGTATAGAAGGATGTGTCCCCTAGAAAGGCAGCAGAGCTGTAAGACCCGCTTTACACTGACCTTCAGCAAGGGTCATCTCAGAGGGAATGGAAAGAAAAGAGGTGGTAAGGAGGGGGCAGTGGAAACCCATCAAAAACCTCCTTTGTAACTATGTGCAGAAAGCCTATGCAAGAGACAAGGAATTTCGGACCCTCAAACTCCTACATACAGGGACAAATGCTGGAGGGGAGTTTTGCTTCGCCTAGCAGATACACTAGGCAACAGTCAAAATGATTAACTTAACTCGTGCATAGATCAGTGACGCCGTCCTATAAATATATCTTAGTTAAGTTTTCAGCTCCACACACTTAAGGACTTGAGCAAACAAAGGTACAGTTTAATTAAGATATGGCATATGGGATAAAGAACTTCTTACCAACATGAGCCCTTTTTTCTGGTTTTCCCTGAGTAATGCATAAACAAAAGTCCAAATCTAGATAAACTCCCAGAAGTTTAGGGGTTTGTCCATAAGTTATTTGACTTTCAAGAGTCTGCAAAATTGCCCTCATTCTCACTGGGAAAACAGATTTTCCTCGTGGCAACTTAGACATGATTAAAAATACCACTCAAACAGCTTCCCTTGGTATTACAGCACCAAAACAGATATTAAAGAGTGAGGGGAACTGGGGGAAGGGGAAGAAACTTGCTTTAAAAAGAAGTTGGGTCAAACTCACCATGTAAGTAAACAGGAAATCAAAGTCACCCTTAAATGAATTATTTTCTCCACAACTTGTTTCAGCAGCAGATGAACCTCAGAACACTCATTTCAATCACTTGTTGCATTTGGGTGAAAACATCCAGTTGTGTAGTAGTAGCTAGTTATTATTGAATATAAGTTCGCTTCAGTATTAAGTTGTTCACTGCATGTGCATATAATGCTCATCTGTGATGTGTCCCCACACATTACATGTATTTTTTTGTATAAATTTCCTAATCAAAATTGCACTGATGTGTTAAATGGTGACTATGTTGGTGGTAAATCTGTTGAGCTTTGAGGGTGGGATGCTTTTCACCCCTAGTCTAAACAAGGCGCCTGCAAATCCACCAGATGAGATTTATTTAAAAGATTCATCACATTGCTGATCTTGCTGCAGTAAAGCAGGCTATAAAATTCCACCAAAGCTAAATAACAGCGTGCTGCTGAGATGATGTAAATGCCAGTGCACGAAGTGCCCTGCACTCATCACTTGAGGCAGCCTAAACTGAAATCTCAGGCTAAACAAAAGCTTCCTTGCTGCTGTGCGAGTGCTAAATCTTGCAGAAGGTATTTGGATTATCTGACATTTTTTTAGAGTCTCATGGGCATCTGGATAAGACACAGACCTAGAACTGGGATGAACACCTAGAATTCATTTCATGCACTGACAGTGGTGTCTGGGCCTGCTGCTGCATGGTATGTACTCAGGGTATTTAAACTGCCTCCTAAGCTGCTTGCTGGCCACACTTGAACGTAGCATTCCAGCCCTGCACTAAAAAAACATATTTAAAAAATAAAATTAAAAAAAAAAAAAAAAAAATCACTCAGAGGCCACAAGAGACAGATCTCTCAACTGAAATGGGTGGAAAAAATAACAGTTCTGGAATGGCTTCTACCTAGGACAATAGACAAAATGAATGATACCCTGATGTCCCCTTATTGGCCTATGTTCAAGAAGAGGTCTGATGAAGGCAGGCTTTTCTCTTTTAGCGGTGCTTCAGTTTCTTAGATTCATAAAAGGCCCTTATAACCCCTGTGCTGTTTGACAACTGGAACTTGTTTTGCAGGATTGCAGGCAATGCCTGGGCTGCTCAAAACACAGTAAGTATGAGGCCAGAAACCCCAGCTGCCAAAAGATACCGAGAGAGAGAGATATTTGTGTGTGTGCATGTATATCCGTCTCCCTATGTGCTTATTTATATTTACTGTATTGGACTAACATTTTCTCCTGAACCAGTGAGGTAAACCTCAGCCCTGTGTTTTGGATTGGTTTTGTGCTAGTGAGAGGTGCTGGCTGGCCTGACAGCCCTTGACACAGGAGTCCTCCACTTATCCTTAATGTAACTACCACACAGGCTGTGGCAGGAGGGAGATCTCCCTTTGCTGACATCTTGCAACCCTGCCCAGTAGGGAAAGCATCTTTAGGTGAGTAAGGCTGATTCATTCTTTATTTCTAGTTGCACTGGATGTAAAAAAGACACAGAGTGTAAAAAGCTCCATCCAAGTCCAAGCATGGCAAAGAGAAAGGCTCGCACTGACATGCAGAGACGTGGATGTCAGATGAGGTAAAGCAACTGAAATTTTGCGACTGATCTCTGTGGCTGGGAGGTACATTTTTAGCTTCCAGAACTGCTTTCTCCGAGACAAATCTGTTTGAGATAAACTAATGGAAAGGCAATCTTAATCCTACATTGCTGTTTGCTTTTCGTTTCTTGGGACGTCTCTCTCCCATGCACTTCAGTACTTCTTCACAGTGCCTCTGGCGCCAGCGAAAAGCAATGATGCCAGTGTGCCCGCTTCTTTCCTTAGACAGCTCCTTGAAAAGACAGGTAGTCCTGTATCAAGAACCGGAATGTTTTCCAAAAGGATAAACTCGTGAAGAAAATTTAGCTCCCAGTTCCAACACATGAAACACAAATCAGGACTTCTAGAGGCACTGGCTCACTACCAAACATAAGTATACTTTCACAAGCATAGCAAAAGCATAGCCTTGCTGACATGCTAACTCCCTTCTGTCATATTTTGAGATCCTGCTCTCGGGAATGATGATACTAAAATACATGTCTAAGGTGGCTGCAAGAATACTTTTTTTAATACAGACACAAGCCTTTTTTTTTTTTAACTAACCTTATTCTTAGAAATGGCTGTATTACTTCTGCAGGCATCTTCCAGAAAAAGGGGCATCCTGAAGCAGACACCCAGCATGGAAACATACAGCCTGAATAGTTAAATCTAAACAATGTCCTAAGAAACTTAGAAGGGTCCTGGTACTACCCTACTACTATTTAAGGCTACCTTGAATAGTGTTGGTTCCAGCTGCACCTGTCAGGCTGAAAACTGAGGCTTAGCCTGACAGTTGATGCTTCTTCTTGTCAGAGAAAGAAACGCAGGAGACGCACTGACTTCACTTACACAACTCAGCACTTAGAGGCAGCACAGCTAAACAGTTCCTCTTATTGAACTTACAACCCTGATGCTTCGTGCGCTAGTAACCAGCATCATCTCCTCATTATTTTAATTGCCAAATCTCTCAACAAACCACGTCTATTTTCACCACTCTGAGCTGTCTGAGCCAAGTTCATCCAGAAGTATCACATGGCTGTTGAAAAGAAAAACACTGCAGCTGTGGGCATCCTTGCTGTCGTAAGGTAAGAAGCACTCTGCTAGGTGGTTGTATCTAGGAGATAAGTCAGGAGGTTGTGGTAAGTCTGAATTTGTGCAGCTGAAAAATCTAACATGCTGATAGTGGCAGTTTAAACCACACAAAGAGTTCTTGGTCCAAGGAGTCAGGGTCTAGATTGAACTGGAGATGTCTGGGTTGGACTCCTGGCACATCTACTGCCTTGGTATCAGTTATTTCATGTCTTTGCCCAGTGCCTGTCCTCAGTACATGAAATATGTGCTACTGCAAGGGTATGTTAGCACTGTGCTATTTGCAGTCTATTGCTGTTGCAAGGCAGAGGTGGAAAAGAAGTCTGAACTATAACTTTTGCAGATTATGAGCTTTTAGAGAATTTGTAGGAAGTGCTCCAAAATCTGAATGCAAAACAACGCAGCACCTATGATTGAGGAAATAGCATGCCACACTTCTTCTGGGACCTGTGGTTTTCCCTTTACAAAGCTTGCCTTTAAATGGTATTTTGTTTTTCAATTCATTATACTACTTTCTGAGAGAGTCTGCTAGCACTAGGTGTGGTGACATCCCCACCTCCTGCTTTCGTCCCTGGGAAGTGTCATGGAGGGACAGCAGGCACGATCCATGGAACAACTGACACTGCTCTCCACGGACCTGCTCCAAAGTCCACCGAAATAAATACATGTTTTCCCATTGATTTCCACAGACCTTTAATTGATGTCCAGATGTTTGTCAATACTTCCTAATTGTGGAAATATTGCTATGGAAGCTAAGTAGAGATGGCAATTTGGAGGGGACCCAAAACAGTATTTCTCAGAGGCCAGGGGAGAAAGAAAAGTATTGATGTAAATCACTGCAGATTCTCCTGGATCAGTTCTGTTCAAGTCTCTGGAGTGGCTAAGGCTGAGGAAGACTCCTCTTAATCAAGAGATTTAAAAAAATAAATAAATTACAAAATCCCCCAACATCTACCTTCTCACTCTTCCCTCAGTGAGTGTTTTGAAACATCCACTTTTCAAATCTCTCAGAGCTGTCTCTGAATGAGAGCCTCCTTTAAACTGGGACCTCCCTAGCAGATTATCATCTCTAAGGATGCAGAAGTAGCAGCACCAACAAGCAGCAATTCAGATTGCTTGAAATAAAATCTTACCTATATATATCAACCTTCTCTCTGTGAGGGCCAGAGCATTTGTTCAGGGCACTGTACAAGGTTTAGTCTAGCATTTAGTGGAGTCTTGAATTAATTTTACTAATAATCTTTAACTTTTCATAACTAATATCATGCAGCTCTGAAAATAATCCAGTGAAATTTCCATCTAGTTTTGAAGAATTGTGACTAAAGCTCACCTTTTCATGACTTTGCTTTTTCATCTTCCAAGATGAAAGTGTTAGATTTTCTTTCTAAAAGTGCCTACTTCTAGATTTCCCCCCCAGTATGTGCTGGATCTCCTCTGTGCAAGCTCTTATTTTCTTTGCCAGTGTGTTTTCAAATCTTACACCCTGGTCCAGAGGTAAAAATATTTATGTTAGCAAGAATCAGCAGAAAGCTCTGTATTTTTGCTCTGATCTTCATGTGAATTTATAGATGAAACTGTATCTGTGTTCTCCACATGCTCCTATTCTTGCAAATAAGCCACTGCTGCACAATTTGTGCTGTTCATTTTAATGTGTTCAAACGCACAAAATTTGCATTTACACCCCTGTAGCACTGTCTAAACACTGACTCAGCTAACACTTTCAACTTAGTGCCATGAAGTTATGTATATTTGTTTTAGTCAATAGAAAGTTACATAAATTTATTTTTCTTAAATACTATAAAGAGATTTCATAACTGTATTATGAAAATAATTTGTCTTATAAAATGAAGATGGGGCTCCACGTGGTTAGATAGCATGTAGGAATAATCAGATATATAGAATGCAAACTCTACTAGGAGAAAGGAAAGTTCAAGTGGCCCAGAAGAGAGGGTCATGGCTATGGAAGTGATTTAATTCAAGGGGGGAAAAAAGGCAACTAAGCACTAGGGAAAAATAATCTTAATTTAATATACTCATAGTCAACAAGATATTTTTCAGGTCAGGAAGGGTCACCGCAGTCACCTACTCTGATACCCTTGCAATGAAGGACATAAAACGCTTGTCACTGGGGAAATTATTTACTGGGGAAAAAAATCCTAGGGGGTTCATAAGTTACCTAAAGTGGTCAAGCTCTGCAGTGCTGAGACTGCTGCTAGAGAACCTTGCACTGACTCCCTGAGAGTAGAGAGAATCCATACGTATATCTCACGATACTGCCATTCAGAGCTTCCAGGATCATTTGATATTGAAGTATGGTGGGAAGTGCACTACCTGTGTGACGATATTTAGACAACTATATTCTCTTTCAGATGCGTGAGTTGAGGGAGCTGCTGTGACTTGGCTTCTGGAGATACAGATGGCATAAGTCTTCCTACATTAAGGTGGTAAATAACACTTGTTTTACTTCATCTGTGCACCAGATAGCTTCGGGATGATGCATTTTATTTTAGAAGTAGTGGCTATGACATTGTGCTGAGGTAATTACTTGACCACGTCCCAGCAAGCCCTTGAGTGATATGAGGAGTTAACATATTGGTAGAATTGCCTTCACTGCATACTCCTGTTCTGTGCTAAAAGGTGTCCCAACCCATACAGCTTTTTCAGTACTGGCTGTCTCTCGTGATGGGTACAGGGATCAACTGAAGGCTGAACAGTCATTAAGCATTATACAAGAGACAGTCCTCATTCCCATAGTGACCTAGCAAGCTCCATACATTCATGCACTTTTCTTCTAGACTGTTTTTGTGGGGGGTTTTTTTGAGTGTGGGCTTTTAGTTTTGTTTTGTTTTTTTAGAATAGCTGAAAGCAAACAGCCCAGGCACTTTGCTTACAGGAATCAAACTTGGATCTCTTGGTTCACATACCACCACTTTTACTGCGACACTGGCCTTGGTCCTCAGAAAGCCTGCAATCCACTGGGGAACTAATGAATGTCACTCTGTGCTCTAAGCTTCAGGTAGGGGTTTTTCAAGAGGTCAATATTCAGACTCTTCATTTGGTTCTCCAAATACAAGTGTGACAATATTAGACCTAGTCCTAAGACTCTTCAGAAATTTAGAGGTGCAATTGGATTATGCCTTACAAAACAGACCTATGTGCAACACTCCTCTCACTTGGTAGTACTTTGGGAGGCACACTGAGTATCCTATGTTCATGACTGCCCTGGAAACTCTTTTCGTGAGTGGAACAATGAAGTGCTGGGGTCTGAACCCCAAGCCCTGAATCTTAACATATGGGTGGTTCCCATGGTTCTTTAAAAGGAGGGGATGAGTTTGCCTTCTGGCTTACCTCCAACGTGTGGCCGGCCTTGTAAGGAAAGCCCTTGGGTAAACAAGCCCCAGGTGCCCTGCATTTGGGTAAATGAGTGCCAGGTGTCCTGCTTTTGGGGATAAAAGCTGGGCCCACTTGCAGGAAGGGTGGAGTGTCTGTCTGTGAGGTGGATGCACTTTGCAGAGTTTCCCTGTTGGGAAAGGACCTCCTGGCTCTCCCTGCAACTGGGCCCCAGTCAGGTTTGGCATTTGGAAACACGGGCTTCATGGGGAAACAATATGGGGCTACTTCTATCTTATATGATCAGCCTATTGACTTGATTGTCTCCCATCTCTTCTATGGGAGACTTTGTTTCTTTGTTTATTCCACCTATTATTGGTCATGCTGTGTCATTCCTGGGGTCGATGTCTATTATGTGTGATCTGTTTGACTTGTTCATACCCCCAGTGATCACCCATGTACTGACTTTTTTATGTGCAATAGAATCTGGTTACTGGATTGTTTTGCTGTTGGCTGCGTCCTTTGTGCTGGGCCTGGTAATTGGCAAAACAGTTTGGGATCTGAGAGCACTTTTGCAATCAGCAGATTCAAAGTGTTCTGAAATGTCGTATGAAGTCTGCCTTTAGAATGTCATGGGAGTGTAGAGCCTTGATGTATTAAGAGTTGCTTATTAAAGTGAACCGAGAAGTCCTGGAACTGCTCAATGATTTAGTACATTTAACACGTGATGATGCTAGTCTGCCCACTCTTGAAACTACCTTTTTCCACCCATTGTGTCTTTCTAGCTACAAAACACAAAAACATTTTAACATTCACCAAGAGCAATGGTATTAATGGGAATGAACAGAAAATGACAGTGCATAATCAAGCTTCAAAGTGTTTAAATTGTGAACATGTCTCCCTAAGCCCTGTTCCAACTCCTGCTGCTGGTCACTGTATTTTTCCTGCCTTTTTGCACAATGTGAATGTCAGGTACCTCCTGTGCAGAAACCAGAGGATCTAAGGTAGCAACATACTGTTTTAACTTGGCTGTAAAGGTCACTCTTTTCTGTTGAGTCTTTCACTTTTATTTGCAGCCAGTTCCTGCCCGTGCTGCAGCACTGAGAATAAAAAGTAACACCTGTAGCATCAGGATGTACAAGAGCTGATGGTATTAAAATTTTCACACCTTACCAGAAAATATCACTCAGTGAATTTCTGGCAATTGAAGAAATGCTACAAAATGAGCCAGAAAAAACTATTTTAGGTTATTAAAAAGTCTTTTAGATGCAGACCTAATACAAGGTGTGATGTACAATATTACACATGAAATTAGTCCTAATGATACTGAAGCTTCATTTAGCTGGGTCTAGAAACCTCCTGCAGGCAAATTATGATACTTTTCATAATTGTAAGGTGCTAAAACTTAAGAAATTCCTCTACAGTCATTCTTCTGCATTTTCCATGGTCCGTTCTCTTGCCTCATCTTCAAAAGGATGCCAACCTAGACTGCTCCAGAGTTAGGAAATCAGAAGAGGTAAAGCTTCTTTCTTAGCTCAGAATCCAACATGTCTGCCTCTTCAAGCAGGAAAGAGAGGAAACAGTGCAGGATCTTTTCCTTGGAGCCCTAAAAGTCTGCAGAGATATATATACATAAGGCCTGTCCAAACCAGACAAATATTCTTATAGTACAGGCTCCTAAACTCGTCCCAACATACGCTGAGGACTATGTGAACTTCTGCCTGTCTTGACCATAGCTGTGCTGAGTCAAAGCTCACATGCCTTTTTCATGCTAGATCCTAAATAGAAAACTAATGAAGAAATACTCGTACTGAGTATGTCTAAAATAGAGGTAGTTTATTTTCATGAAAGAGGCTTGGTTGTTTCAGATGCCAGGACAGAAACTCCAAACAAAAATCCCCAACGAATTACCAAAGTGATATTGAGGATGCATGGTGGGGCTGGTGAGAAACAGAGTGGTTTAATTACATTGAACAGTAACAAAAGAGTTTTCTTGCATGAGGTGTACTTATTTTAGACTACTGTGGGGTACTGAAGATTAAGTAAAGGCAAGATCTTGACTTCTTGCCTCAGGCAGTACTTGCTTTTATTTCAGTAAGACAGTATCAGTTATATGAGGAGGGTGGTCAGCTAGTGCTTCCAGGAAAGGTCTGCCTCTCCCTTTGAACAGGTCAGAACCACCCAGCTAAGTTACTCACTTCCTCTCAAGCAAAAAATTAGCTTGGATTGCTTTTTACATCATTTACTTTTCATATCTTACCAGTACAGCTCATTAATGAATCCTTCCTCCATTGACACTTAATAGGGAGAATTTGTTTTTACATTTTTCACTTTATCAAATCTCATAAGCATGAGTTTCTTTCTGCTCAGTTTTGACAGTTTTCCATCTACGGCCAAACTGTGTTCACTAGCCTCTAGTTGGATTATTCACAGCTCTATGCCCAAGCCAATTTCTTCAGTTACAAAGTCATCAAAGGACACAGCATATGAATATTTGTTAATTAAAATACAGCAAGCTGCATCCTACATAAAGTTGTCTCTTGTTGCCTTCACCCTTTCTGCCTGCAGCTCTTCAGAGGCAGATGCTGTTCTTTCAGGACTGTGCCTCTTTATGGAAAGATTGATGTGCTCCTAGGTTTTGTCATTTGATCAGCAAGGTAAACATAAATCAACCAAACGAGTGGCTATAAGGGCCACATCTGCAGTTGCACTTGCTAGAACGAGAATTACAAGAGCTCTCGATCCTCCTGCTTCCGTGAATTTGTTGAGTGTGGTCAGGAAACAAGGCAAATTTTTCTACTACCTCTTGCAGCAAGGGGAAAGGTGGTTGTGTGGGCACAGCATGGCAGCAGGACGTGGGCAGCCCACTTCATGCTCCCAGCTTTGTAAAGAAGCTTCTTTGGCCAGATTCTCAGCTGGGGTAAGCAGGCACCCACTGCCAGAATGAGTAAAAGATGACACATCACTGAAGGATCTCTTTCTATATAAATAAGGATGCTGATATTACTCTCTTTGAAAATCTCTTGTGACCTACTGCGCTCCATGTAGATAAAGGCCAAGTTTTCTTAACAGGAGATAAATTTCCTGAAACTTTGCCTGGCAATAGATCTAGCAGACATGGACTCGTGGGACAAACTCCTGCTGTGTATCACTATTAAATTATTTCATGATGGAATTTGGTCTGGAGCAGAACCAGCTACAGCGTATGTAACCACAAGCATCCAGTTGGGTTAAGCAGTAGTGTCACAGATTCTGCCACTGAGGTTGATTAACACAAGGTGTTTGTTTTGGAACTCGGACTCCCATGCTCCCTGTTTTGCAGAGTGTGGGGTTTTGGGGTTTTTTGGTTTTATTTTTTTTTCAGCTCCCCATGGGTCTAATGTGGCATTCTTCTGTGGTGACTCTCTTACATATTTCTATTTATTCTCCAGCCCTATTTCAGTGAAGAAATAAATAGCCCAGTCCAATTTTTTGGCTTCTTCGTTCTTTCTTGCACTTTTCTGCTCCGAATGTCAGACTCGAAGTTCTTACTTGTAAAGCTCCTTGAGGGCACAGGTCAATTTCTGGGTAGGTCAGGGAAAAGATCATGGTTGACAGCTTTGTATAACTGGCTTCCGCTGTTGTGGGGAGTGGGATTTTTGTGTTCCATGGCAGGCACAGAGATAGGCCACTGACAAAAGCAGATCTCTACAGCAGGCTTACAAAAATCTATGAGCGATTATGTTATAGTTATACTTGGAGCTGGATGGCAAATATAGCCACATGAAGGGGAAAAAGAAGGTAAAGACAAGCTCCTTTTATGCTTGTGGTCCTGTGACTCAAAATGAAATTAAACCCTACTGGATAAGTATTGAAAGACAGGATTGCCAAATATGTTTTTAATGAAAATAAATGTTATTTCAATGTTTTATTTCTCTGTCAATAACTAATGGCAGTGGAGGAGCTATAACAGGCTCCAGGGATCCAGCAGGACCTATAGGGTTTGGGGCTCAGAGGCTGGGTAACTGTTGCCTGCCTGGGAGTCATCTGCAGGCTGGAACTCAGCAGTCCCAGCCCAGAGGAGAAATCATGGAAAGAGGCTTTGGCAATGCCTGAGTCACAATTCCCTTGGTGACTTGAGGCTCTCAGGCTCCTCCTTCATTCACCTCAGTTTCCATATTGGCCACTTGAGGACAGTCATAGTGGCATGCCTTGCAGGAAGGTCATGGTGGTGGCCCTTGTTCCCACAGCCCTTTGGAAAGCTAGAATGCTGTTCAAGTGTTAAGAAAATTCCCTCCCTGGGAGAGTATATCCTGTGCACTCTCCAGTTGCATCCTTCCAGCTTGAAAACTTTACAAGCCACTGATAAACAGTTCCCACAAAGTAATGCATCGCTGCCCCATGCCTCTGCTCTTTCTTGTCTGCAGCTTCTTCTCTGCCAGCCCTTGAACAGCAGCAGCAAAACAACCTGCAAATGTCAGGAGCTTCATGTGCTTTCAAAACCAGGCTTGATGTTTTCAACATACTCTCTCATTTTCCTGCACACAGACTACTGTCTAACAATTCTGGAAAGGCAACTGGAGACTCCAGCCAATTTCTGTAGCATTTTAAAGCTGCACATATGTTTAATATATCTACTACTTCCTCCCCCAGGGCTTCATGCTTCTCTTGCCATTCATCTTTTCATACTGTATGCATAGAATATGAGTTAGCTACAGCGTCACTACCATAATATATGGCATTTCCCAACACCTACATGGCAAATCCATTAGAAACTGTAACAGCTGCAGACTAACTTCAGCAGTACGAATACTTTACCTGGTGGGGAAAAAATCACAAAAAGTACCTTCCCCATTCAGAATTATGAAAAGGTGATAGAAACAGATGCATCCTCCTCAGTTTTCTGACTCTGGGAAGAGGTAGGAGTCAATGAAATGGGGGGAGCTGTTTTCAGGCAAGGTGAACGGAAAGAAATGCTGGTTCAAACAGCAGGCCAAGTTAAAAGCTGGTGAGATGGGAGTGCCATAACCAGTAGAGCAGCAAAGGGGAGCACTCAGGGCAGTGCCCCACAACTGTGCATAGAAAGGGAAGGAAAGGGGGTGCCTTCTCCCAGAGTTCTAACTCCGCCTCTGCAGCAGCGGGTATAATAACAGACTGTCAGGAATGCTGAGCAAACATGGACTTGGAATAAAAGCAGCAAATGTATGAGGATGCCATAGTTTCCTTGCCTACTCCACTCTCCTGCTTGCCACAGTGCTGGGAGTGCCTGCCAGGTGTGCACTGAGAGGGTACAAACAACTTCAGTCAACAGCAGCTAATGACAGCTCTGTTACCACAGCTCAGCTGAAGCCTAAAGCTTTTTGTTAATCCTCCTACTTTAAGGCGGTGTTAGTTTTTCATATGCTTACGTATTTATTTTTGGGTGCTGTAAATGTGAAAGGCGTAAGGGTGGCACAAAGATAAATGCAGAAAAGGAAAGTTTTCTTGGGAAATACAGACATAACTTGGTTCTTCTGCTCTGCAATGAAGCCAAAATAGGTGAATTTACTCACTTTTATGACTGAGGCTAGCTATGTAAAGATACACACTGCTTCCTTTTTTAACCTGCATGAAGCTGGCTTCACACAATGACTGTCTAGAGCAATCAAAGCTTGGAGCATCCTCAAAGCCCAAGCCAGGGAACAGTTTTCAGGACAGTAGGAACCACTTCAGAGTGGCTGTTCTTTGCCACATCACGTCATTGCTGCCAGGTCAGCTCATCCAGATCTCATGCACTGAGCCTTTAATAATGCACCAACAGTGTGGGTAAAGAGTAGTGAAGGAACTGGAGATAAGAAACAGAAATGAGAGGAAGCACTAAGTGAGGAGGCTGAAAAGACAACTGTAAATACAAAGTTTTCACCTAAAATACAAAGCAGAAGTGATCCCACGATACACAGACAGAACATGTACTAGAACTGGCAAGGGGAAAGGGAAGAGTAACAGCTGAGAAGAAATGAAGCAAAAAAAAGTATATGCAGGAAAAAGGGTAGGTAGGGACTCAAGATATCAGGGAGGTAAAGAACAAGTCTGCGGAAGAATAAAAATCTTAGCATTTCTGAAAGGAACCATTAGGGTCAGCGGCTTGGGAGATACCACAGCACTCAGTGACCCTGCAGGGAACTGCAGGCTGACCAAAACACTGAAAGGCTTCACGGTAAGCAGGTGAAGGATCCTGGGACTCCACCAGGAAGCATTTCAGTTGTCTTTTGCAATGACTACAGGAGACAGAAGTGGGCAGGATGGCTATCTTACCAAGGCAAGTGCTGCAGGGGGTGGCTGCGTGCAGGCCTAGAGAAAAACCTGTGCTGCACATAAACCTTGAATCCTGGCATTCCTTTCCTGGTAGTCAAACAGCAATGCTATATTTAGCCCAACCTAAACAGAAACAAAGAGCAGCAGGACTAGACTAGTCGTAGTTCTAACAGCTGCTACCAGCTGCTCAGAGGGGATGCAGGTAGAGCCTATGTCAGATGTAGTTAAATGAGATGGAACAGGAAAGGCAGCTATGCTTGAATGAACAACGTTAGCATTTGGTTAGAGAAATGCTGTGTTTCATTTTTTCATGGCTAGACAGAAGGAAGATTGAATATTGAGCAGGGCATGAATGCTTTCTACACCAAGGGCAAGGCTATGGTGAACCATGGAGAGGCAACATAGGAGAGGAAAGGGAGAAGGTAACAGAAACAAGTAGACCATCTTGCTGCTCAGGCAAATGCTTCTGCATCTAGCCCAGGTAGCGTAACAAGAACCAACAAATGCAGTTCTGAGAAAGTCCAAGAAAGACTGGTTGTCACACAGCTGCTGACTAAAAGTTTTGTATCTGTGTGGTAATGCCAGTGGAGCTTTTCCAGGCAGCACGCTGGGAGTGCCCACAGGTACTGCTGATCCCAGTAGGGCCCTGCAGTTGGTTAATGTACACCCTGCCTGGCTCCAAAACCGCATGTGCTGGGGCCACTACAACAGCAGCCCCTGTCCTTGTCCGCATGGCAAGAACTCTCATGGCCATGCATTCATGGGTTGACAGTGACTTATTTCACTGATCCATGAACTCTCGGCTCACTCTCTGTATAGGCATCAGTGTGATCCACTGGACAGGAGTATGGAAAGGTCATGTTAATGCAACTGGTTGCTTGCAATATAAGCTGCTCCAGGGGGACATATCTGCATGCTTGTCAGGGTAGAAATCATCACAAAACCTTACCCAGGGTGACCTAATTACTGTTACATTTCTACTAGTACATATACACATATATGCACAGTACCTTCAGTGAATCTGTACCTGGTTGAAGAGTATAAAACCAGAGGATGCAAAAAGTGGGGTTCTTTAATGAGTACTTTACCGGACAAATATTAGGGGGTAATTAATATATGGGTGTTAAACTTGATTGTTGAATAATCACTTAAATATCTGGTTGTCATTACCATTCTTAAGAACAAAGGAAAAAGAGCAACTGGTCTACTCCACCAGTGTAAAAAAAAAAAACAAACCAAAACACACACAACAGAAAATCCATAGCCTCCTTCCACCCACATTTTTGGATTTCAGAGGCACCTTATTACAGTAATCCTCTCTAGATACATAATTTCATATAGTATATACTTTGAAGCTTTTGTGCTAGCTTACCCTGCCTTACTAGCAGAGCTGTGAGCTTCATGACTCATCACTCCTTAATAACTCATGTTTCTGCCTCAAAAAGTCCCTGAAATGAAACTAGTGCGGGGAAAAAATATGAGCAGGGATTTCTGAAGTAGAAAATCCCTTTCAAATGGGCTTCTTTCCCAGTAACCTGTATATGTTTTTGAAAGGGGGGTGGTGTGGCACTGAATTCTGTCCTGTTCCTCACGTGACCAGACCTTCCAATTGGGAAGTGATCCCTGGTGTAGTGTATTTCAGATATATCCCTAAATAATGAAAACAAAACACAAATTTGTAGTAGGCCTCTCTGGCTTGGCTGTTGCTTGAATTTGTTCTGCACGAACTTTCAAATCCAGGTATCTTTCTCCCAACTATGTGCCCCCATCCTGGGTTAGATGGGGAAAGTAGCGTAAGCCAACAGATCTAAATCTTTCCCAACTGTGACACTGTTTGAGGTTGGTGAGATCATAGTTTCTGTGATGGGACAGGCTCTTTACAGGATGATATTTACTGATGCCACTTTATCAATCACCCTCCAGCCCAAACACAAGTGTCTGAGTTATTGGCGGATCCAAAGGTGACAACAGCCCAGTGTCTCCCACACCTGACTGCATAAGAAAATGATCTGCATAGCTACCTAGAAGCAGACACGTATTTACTGGAGGGGGCCTGTGGGAGCTTTAGTATCTTCCCTCTTGTTTAAGCACCGTTAGAAACTACATGCGTTTCTATGTCACCTACCACGGCTGCAGCCGCATGGCCCAACCAGACAGATGAGAACTGCATCTCCCCATGGCTGGGCAGACATACACACTAATGCAGAAACTTGGAGTATTCAGCCTGGCACACAGACACAGCAAAAAGGCAAGCTGGATAGCACATGCTGCAGCTGGACGTTCTCTCTTTTATTGGACAAAATAAAAAGGCTCCTAAGCAGAGGTATTTTGAGTATTCATAGTCAACTGAATTATGAGTTGGAAAAGCATCAGCCATGCAGTGCTATTCAGTACATGCCCTTCTTTTCTCCTCCTGGTTCCTACATTTTCACTCCTTTTTAGCTTTCTGGGCACGTACTGTACCTTGTGATGACATGGAAGAACAAGGTCTTTCAAGTCTTTATTAATTGTTACTACTGTAATTTTAAAAGGAACTATTTAGGAAATTCTAACTTTTTTTACCATAGGAATGAAGCTGTAGGATTCAGCAGAAGAACAATTTAAACAGCAGTGTTTAAGTAATTCACTTCAACTTGAATTCTCTGCTCCCTCGAAGCCCCTCTTAGACATAAAGAAAAATACTTTAAAAGCTGTCTCTCCCCCTCAGTGCCGCTTGACTCCAGCCCAAATTAGGAGGTGCAGCCCTGTTATCTATAGCAGGGCTTAGCAATGTCCCTTCCCACCCACAGAGTGTCTCCTCTTCTTCCCGAATGAAGCAGCAGCAAAGTGCTCCTTGGCTCAGGCAGAGCTCCTCATCTGTTTCTTTTTTTTCAGCTAGTTTAAAGCAATGTTTATGCAATGTTTATACAGTAAGAACTGGGTGAATGGAGGAGCATCCAGTCCACTGTACAAGAGCAGGTTGGGATTCTCATACCTGAGGAGCTTGCCCAGATGAGCTGACCAGTGATTTACTACTCAGTGTGATTCTGAACTAAGTGCCTTACTAGAGCACTCCTATGTGCCCCTTTCTGAGTTGGTTTGCTCCTCCTTTTCTATAGGAAAGGTTTAGGTCTACATTAGGTTAAAAAAAAAAATAATACAAAAACCAGGACGGGTGAGTTGATCAGCAATTCTGCTGTCCTTCTCCAGCAGGAAAGGGGAGAAAAGGCAAGGAAAAAAAGTAAAAAGCTGACACTGAGACTTGCTATTCCCTCTTGTTTTATTTTTAAACCTTTGAACCAAGGAAACTTGGTAAGCAGCAAGGCAGTGGAAAAAGGTTTTGCTTTGCCTTGCTTAAGCTCTTTTTTGAGATGCTATCACTATTCTGACTTGTGAACAGTGTTCTAGTTTCCCACCTCATGTTTGGGAGAGTCTTGGAGGGGACTACTTAGAATAAGGAATCTTGCACCCCATTAAACAGCTGTCTAGCATTAACAATGAGATTAGGATGTTCCTCCGCTCTCAGTAACAGTAATAGTTCTACTGACTTTCATGGTGCGTGAAGGACAGCTTTAATTCTCCACACATCCTGAAGCACAACAATTCTTTCTTTTTAGCTGCTTTGACTCACTGATCCAAAGTCCTGCTCAGGAACTGGAAGAAGAGCCTCTCCAGGACATTACGATATGTGTCTGTAACTTCAAAGATGCCGTCAAGTGGTGAAGCCACTTACAGACTGGTAATCTAATGCCTGGCTCTTCCTCAGCAAACGAAGATGAGCCAAGAAAGCAAGCCAGTGACCATACTTTGGCATGACTTTCTGGCAATTACAGTGGTCTTATTTATCACCCAATGTCTCCTTTTCATCACATGTATCTAGCGTGCTCCAGAGTTCTGCCTTGCATTCTTGCTTCTAGAGTCTGGCTTATCTTTCAGTTGTCTGGCCAAGCCTGTTCCAGTAACCTGTAACAGCAGGATCCTCTCTCAACAATGTATAACACACTAGTCACAGGGACAGGGAATTACATGGCCACACTAAAACCACTAATTTAGTAGGGTACTTATCTACCAACCCCAGTCCAGCTCTGCTTTTAGCAAAGGTGCAACAGCACTTCCACAGCTCCCACTGCTGCTACTGTGGCTACAGGCAAACAGGTATTTTCAGACACACACAGACATACGCTTATTTCTCTGGAGTTGGCCCAGCTGTTGAAACTGGATCCTTTTATGGGAATGTAGAAGAGGGGTTTTCATAAGGAAGCTGGAAATGCTGGGAGGCACAGCTGCTTCTCTGCCAAGGTGGCTGACAGCATTCTGTAGTGTCTTCACCCTTTTAAATTCACCTTGTTGTGCTGCCCACTTATCTGCACCTTCCTTTCCACACAGATTCACATGCGTGGTCACAATCAAAAAGAGGGGACCTTAGTCATATTTTAGATAATGTTTCCTTACATCACAAAGGGAAAAAAAGAAAACAGAGAGGAGGACGACTCTGAAGGACTAGGATGTTTTTATTGGCTTTTCATTAAAAGTGATCTCCCACTCAGTTCCAGGGCAACAGGAAGAATTCTTTAACCATAAAATCCTAGTGTAGTGAAGTCTACAAAAAGGATACAATAGGTAAAAAAAGCTTTTGTTGATTCTATGCTGGTGAGGCATTTAAACTGAATGCTTAACTGGTAGCTTTGTATTTTTAAAATCTAAGCTCTCCAATGACTAGGAATACCAGGAGGAGGGGAGTCTTTTAGTGTTTCAATTTTCCTGCAAATACTTCAGCATCCTCTTGCATGATTTTGAATCCAGCCAAAAGACTGGACAGCCACAGAAACTCTCAACCGAACGTAAGTCAAACCAAAAGAATCACCACCTAAGCTACTCACAAAACTTGGACAAGACAGGGAAATACAAACACAAAAGAGGGGTGGGGTGAGCGCAGCAGGAGAGAAGGAAGAGTTTAAACTTATCCCAGTGTATTATCAGCATTCCCTCAGGTATTTTATTCAAAAAGGTAGAATTTAATCTTCATTGTCTTTGTATAAGCGGTAAAATCTCTAACAACCTCTGCCTCACATACGCCTTTTTTCCTGAAGGCTGACAGAGCTACTTCACTGATAGTGTTCTGGTAAAATACCTGCTGGGAAAATGTGCTTTTATAAACAACCTGTTATGAAGTTAACAAAACTATACTACATACCTTGGCACTCCTAATACAAATGTTACTTCAGAGAACTGGAGCTGGTGGACAGCAGCTGAGAATCCTAATGCTCTTACCAGTATGTCCTACCTCCTGGATTCTCTTGTGCAGATTTCTCTAAAATAAACAGTACCTTACAATTCCCAAACTGGCACAGGAGCATGATTAGACTCAGTCTTCTTATTTCCTCTTCCCTGTGGCACAATGACATGTTAGAGTGGTTCTGGAGCTTGCAGCCCGAGAGAGCTTGCAACCTTTGCGTTACGCTCCTTGTCTCATCAAAGGAAAGGCTGTCTGTAGAAATGGATTTTTAACATTTATGCCTCCCCCTTGTGTTTCCACCATATGAACTCACCAGACAATGTTTATTTCTCCAAATATCTCTCCAAATGCAAACTTCACACATCATATTTTCTTGGTTTCCTGGTAAATATGTAAATCCAAGAGAGCACTGAGAATAGAAATTCTTTGTGCTGCTGAGTCTAAAATTCCCCACTGAAATCAACCAGAATTACAGCTATTGCAGAAGTCATCCAATATTTAACAGAGAATCTGATCTTAGGGGATAGGCAGCATAATATAAATACCTTAATCTAGTACAAGTTATGAAGAGACTAATTAAATACGAATTTTGTTTTAATGGAAAAAAGAATTTCACTACTCACAAGAAGTGGGATTGAGTTGGTGTGAAGTTTTGGGGGTTTTGTTCTTTTTTTTTAAAGCAATAAAAGTATTTTTATTCTAGAAAACATGGAGAAAAGAGTGTGCAAAGCAAGAAAGAGTGAACTCTTGGCCTGATCCAGACCTCCCTGACAAGAATAATGTCACAGCTGTCTTTTTGTACAGAGTTTGTCTGCACAGAGGGAGTAAAAAGTTACCTGAAGATAAGCAGAGGAAAAAAATCAGACAGCAAACATACCTGACTTGCCCACACCAGCTCGACCAAAGATCGCCAGCTTCACTTCTGCACTCTTAGCCATGCTGGAAGGAACGGAGGGGCAACAAATTCACTCGATTATCTAAAGTGAAGCGGAACAACTGTTCCCAGCTCCTGTCTTCGGCTTCACCATGTCATTGTGACGTCAATGCGGAGCCTGGGGAAGAACACCACAAAGGATGAAGCTGCAAGGACCCAGGCTCTCCCTCGCCCCCCACCCCCTCACCTTTTTTGTTAGGTAGTCATGATAATTGATGCTACGTTCCCACTTTAAACATTGAGGTAGCACCACTGACACATTTGACACTGTCAGTACAAAACCCACCTCCAGCTTCCTAGCTCTCACTGTTTGTTTCATGCTGGCACTGTAATATTGCAAAAGGTACTTAACAACCTAAAGTACCTGCCTCACAGCTCTGCATAAGGTTCCTTATTCTTTCTTTCTCTTTCAGCTGTAATTGCTTATATTTACTGTATTTGCCTCAACTGCAATGAATTACTTTCTGTAGATTCTATTTAAAAGCCATGAGCACTACTAGTGCCTGCAGATAGCTGATCTTCCCTCAAGCCCTCCAGTTCCAGAAAGGTTTCAATTACTCAGCTGCAGTTGTTTAAAAGCCTCTAAGCACTTATACCTCACCCGCTCTGCTAAACAAATCCATACCCAGAAGTTCTCTGGTGTTTCTCGTTTAAGCTGCCTCAGCTCATACATAAACATTCAGCAAAGCATGGGTTTGGAAAAAGGATGCCAGAATTTCTGGTAATACACTTTTAACAGGCTACATGGGAATTAGCTATATTCACAGTTTTGCTGCATGACCTTGAGGAAGTCACCTGATGCTTCATCTCCTTGAGTTCTCTAACCTGCACAGTAAAAACCATAACTTTACCTATCATTGTAAAACGCTTTAAGGTCTTGGGTGAAAAAGTCACTTGTGATGATGATCCTCAGCCCTGACTAAAGCCTCAAAAATTTAGTCGCCCTTTAAAATAGGGGAGAACTTATGAATGCAACCTCATGGGAAGGTTTGACGTTGTACTGAAGCGTCTGATTTAGCCACAAATTCCAAGAGTGACGTAGGGAGCTCTATGTTAATACTAAAGCAAAACGCATTTCATGCATGTTTCTTGAAATAAAAGCCTGGGGATTCTGCCTATAAAAAACAGCTTGCAAAAAGAAAGAGTAAAGACACCTTATGCAGAGGAGCATCCCGATGCATCTGAGCTCTTTGCACTCTGGTTCAACGGTAAATACCAGACCGCGCTCACTTTGTATGAACAGTTAGGCACGCTAAGTGTTCCAGGGGCTGCATCACCCGGTGGGGTGACGGGGACACACACCGGCATTTCCCTCCCAGGAAAGCTCCCGGTCGCTGCCGGTGCCTCACCCGGTGGCCCCGAGCCCCTGCGGCACAACCTGCTGCTCCGCGCCCGCGCATCCCCGCGCCGGCAGCGCTCCGCGCCCCGCCGGCAGCTGTCGTTCACCTTTCTGTGTAGATACTGATTCATCGCCGCCCGCACTGTAACTTCGGGTCCCGGCAGGTGCCCCCCGCGGCTGCGGACACCGCAGCTCACTGACTCCGCACGCAGCGGGCACCGTGCCCCCCACGCCGCATCTTCTCACTCGCGCTCCTCCCCACGCCCTTCCCGCTCCTCCCTTCTCCCGCGCCCGCGCAGAAACCCCGCTGGCGCTCACCTCGCTGCGCGGCGAGCAGCGCGGAGGGGCCGCGCTCGGCCAGGGAGTGCGCGGCCCGGCCCCGGACGCTCCCACTCTCCCGCCAGCAGCAGCGGCACGGCCGCACAATGCGGGGAAGCCGCCCGCCCCTCCGCCCGCCCGCAGCGGCTCCCGCAGCGCCCTCCGCCGCCGCGCGGCTCTGCGGCGCCCCCTGCCGGCCGCCGGGCGCAGCACGCCAGACCCGCCGCAGCACGGCGGTGCGGTGCGGAGGGTGCCGGGCCGCTGGGCCCGGGCAGGGGGCACGGCGGGCAGGGGGCACGGCGGGCAGGGGGCACGGCGGGCAGGGGGCACGGCGGGCAGGGGGCACGGCGGGCAGGGGGCACGGCGGGCAGGGGGCACGGCGGGCAGGGGAGGTGGCGCCGTCCGTTCCCTGCCGATTCCTGCCGGCGTCACCGCGAGGTCTCCGAGAGGAAGGAGCTCAGCCCTGTAATTGGGCAGGTTTGACTGTAATGCAGCCTTTAATTATGCGGGACAATGGCTGTTGTTCACACGCATAAATTTAGACTAAGTGCTTGCTGGCGGGTCGGGCTAAGTTGCTCCGCAGTTTAGTTTGACATAAGTACTCTCTTTCCCTCCCTCTTACTCACCAGTACCACCCCAGAGCCCCTCCCCATCCTGACAAGTATGACAGCAGAGTGACAGTGTCCTGGTTTCCCAGGAGCAGCCCCCCAGCCCAGCCATGCAGGCAGGCCATGAGTAGCCCTGAATGAGCTGGGAGTTTCAGTCACAGCTGCCCCAAGGTGACTCACAGGTGTGTCCCACACCACTGACATCAACCTCGTTATAAAAGGAGGGAGTTCAGTGAGGGTGAGGAGTTCCTGCTTCTTGGTATTCTGCTGCTGATCCTAAGGATGAGTATAAACTTGTACACTTTGTGTTAGTGATTGTATTAGTTTTGTTATTTCATTAAATCTGTTTCTACTTTAGCCCACAAGGTTTCTCCCCTTTTTCCCTTGATTCCCCTTCTCAGGTGGGGAGGGGTAACCAGGTAGTAGAGCAACTGCTACAGTTTAGCCCTGGGTACAGGCTAAATGTAAACAGGCTGTGAGATCCTTCTTTCATCAGACTGCTTTCCAGCAGCACTGATTTTTCACATGGTGCTCATCCTCTCTGCATCCTTATATGGCTCATGGTGAAGGAAAGCTTTGTTATTACAATTTGCAAATGGGGAAAATGAACCATGTAATTGCATCAGTCCATCCAAGAGGTAAGTGTCAGAGCCAGGGATTGACTTCTGAATAGATAAGATCAAATCCACCAGACAACTCTTACTTCCTTGTTTATTAAACTATTTGGTAATGTAAAGATACATTAGTAACAGATGTGAACCAGAGCTGGAAAGCACTTAGTTCAGTGGATGTTCCTCCTCTGTTTCTGTTCCAGCCAAGATCTGAATGAGATACAAGATGAGCAAAAGAAATAGCTCTCCCCTCACCACCTTTCCTGATGCAAGTTTTAAAATAAAAGTTGGTTTGGAAAATATCTTCCATGATCCAAGTCTGTCTAGGAGAGCATGATAAGCATTTAGGGGACAAGGTGGCAGTCCTGAGGAGAAATGAGCACCTACTATTCCCTGCAAGCTGTGCCAGCTGCAGGTACTCACGAGCACATCCTAAAAGAGTTGTACTGAGTATCATTCCAAGGCAAAAAAAAAATTAGAAGGCAGATGTGAAAGCAGTAGTGTGGCTTATGCTTTACTTGTTAAAAATAAATGCTGAGGCTTTAGCCTTCACTCTCTCTTTGGCCTACATAATTTAGAGGGATTAGCTTTTTCCATCGTTTTAAGAGAGCAACTGGTGAGTGTCTATTCTGCATCTGGAGATGCATGTTGGTCTTGAGGCCTGACATTTGTTTTGTGCCTGTGGAATTCGCCCAGCATGGGACTGTCAAATTAAATACAATAACTGGCTTTTCCAAAACAGCAGATAATCTATTGGTCATTAAAAATCCTAGTCGCTCTGTAGGCTGCTTGTGCTGAAGTGTCCTGTTGGTGCGAGGACAGAAGAATTTCATAAACATCACGGACACAGGCAAAGGTTTCAGATGGTTGATACCTGCAGGACTGGTCTGGGACCACTTTAGTTGCTGTTTGCTTCCTTGGTACTCGCTGTGTTTCTCACACATAATGTTGATGGGTTTGCTTTTTTTTTTTCCTACCCAAAATGCATTTTGAAAACCTTAAGTTTTAGTCCTGTAGACCAAGGACCACCTTGTTTTGTCATAAGCAATGGTTTGTTGGTAGTCGTGGCTGGCATGGTGTTTCCTCGCTGGCTTTGCTGCTTGTCCAGATCCTAAAATGTGCTTATGGGTCTTATCCTGGCATGGGTAATGAGATCAAGGTTCTTTTCTGCCTTTATCTTATGAAAATATGGGAGAAAGGAGCAAAGCTGAAGGTATCTGAGGTCTGATCCCAGACGGTCTGTGTGCTGTTGGTCTGGATTCAGCCTGATCCAGCAGAAGTCAGGAGCATTCCTGTTCCCACGCTGCCAGAGTCATGTGTCTGAGATTTCTCCCTCTTCGCTTGCTTCTTTGGTGAGTCTTCTTTCTGACTGGTTTAGGGATGCTACTGGTTTACCATCAAACATTTCTGCTGACTTATCATTTTCATTCTGGTTGTTTATAGTTTGTTTTCCGGAGGTGTTTCTGTCATGAAAGCTGCTGGTATTTGCTTTCTGAAAGGTGGAAGGGAGGACTGGTGTGACATTGCAGGCCTGACAGCTAACACATAAAGAGGATGTATATGTATCAGAGAGGAATCCTTAAGGTGTGGTGCGTTTTTTCCCCCCCGCTCAAAGCTGGAAATCCCATTATAGGTTTCAATTTTGCAATGATTCCCAAAATAAGACTTGGGCATGGGGTTTGATGAGACTAATGAGAGAGAAAATGATGTCAGAGACCTGATTTCACAATGTCATGTAGGGGTCTCTGAATCCTATGGAATGAGTGGCATTACATCTTCTGAGCCACCTTTGTGAGACTGTCCAAATTACAAACTGTAGAGCAGATTATACCATTGGTGGCATGAAGGAGAACAGTCCCCCGGTATGGTTCCTGCAGAAAGGAATGGGTTATTGAGCTCATGAATCCTGTCTTTGCTGCTGCTGTAAAAGAGCAGCCCAGACTGCAGTAAGGATTGCTAAAGAGCAGAGCACACCTAGTCAGAGCTGGATGCTCATCTCAAACAACCACCCATCAGTCCTTCCTGATGCAATCCCCTGAGAGCTGAGATGGTACTTGATAACTAGTAGAAAAACTACCAAGTAAATACCATATTAACACAAATATTTGTAGCTATTACTAAAGGCTTACTGGAAAACATTCAGATTGTTTTCTTTATTTTCACAGAATACCATCCAAATGTTTTTGTGTTGGCTCTCGGCAATGTACATAAATCTGTTCAGCTATGCTAATCTAGTGCCGTGAAAGAAATTGCAGTTTTGTCATTAAATTATGGATGAACTTTGCTGTTAGTTTGGTTTGTAGTCAATATGAAGTATTGCAGTTTTGAATTAATAGTGCATTTTCTCATGTTTTCCCTTGTGGGTCATGAAACACTGAGTTTATAATGATGAGTTTTCTTGAGTGTACACTGAGGATTTATAACTTCTGTCTCTCAACTTTTTCCTTACTGTGTAGAAGGAAAAAAAAAAAAGATATGTTTAAGAAATATTTATTAAGTAATAGAGCCTGCATATTTCTAACACAGTAAAAAATACCACAGCCCTGTGAAAGTTCATTTGAATTTAACCTTATATGGTCAGGTTGAATGGAGTAGCCAAAGAAGCTACAGCTTCCCTGTTAGTATCACTCGAAGGTGGGCTATGGAGTTGCCTGCAGAATCTAGGCTTCAACATTTTGTTCTGTTTGGCTTCAGGAGGTGTCAAAACAAGACAATGGAGATGGACATGGGATGATCTTTGCCACATCTTGTGGATCTCACACATGCAAATGCCTCTATGCTGTATCCTGATGCAGGCTTCTGTTTTGGCAGGCATTTGACACGTTTGCACAGAGACATGTAAATGCACAGCTTGGGTTTCTTGCAGCAGGAAGATTTTAATCAAGTATTTTCAATGGTGATACATGTGCAAAGTTGAGAGGCACCACTTAGTAAGAACTATGATAGAGTATCAAAGCATAAATTCATGTTTTACAACACATGGTTAATGGGTACTCTTCATATTGCCTGAGTTAAAATGCATAAATTCTGCTAATCTTTGTTTCTCACCTGTGTGATTGACCAGATTGTATCCTGACAGTCTGTTCTTAGAAATGAGCAAGCTGTGACTCCACACTGATGGAAGCACAGCAGTGATTGTATTGACTCCATCACAGTTTGGAACATTATTGGTTTTGCTCTTTGTTCAGTGTTTGTTCTTTTGGTATTGTTATTTTTCCTTCCACATTTACTCAGATCATAGAGAGATCCTATAATAGATTTTTGTTAATGTAAAATTAATTGCTGTATAACCCTAAAGAAAGCAGGATGACTGTTACTCTCTCATACGTACTTATAATTTTTAAATGCTTCCTTACTTTAAAACCAAAGTGAGCTTGGACTAGTAACTAAATCACCTACATTATATTCTGCGAACTAGTTAGTACTCCTCTGCTTAGAGAGATTCGTGCTATGGTTTTAATAAAGTACAGTTGTAGAATTAAAAACCACTGGTAACAGTTGCAACAAATTTTGCAACAAATGTGCAATACCAGACTTTATTAATGAATGAATTATACTGATGTGTCATCTTAATTTCTTACAGATGTATTCATGTTCTTTGAAAGGACCAGTGAAAATTGTCATAAATTCATTTGCTATTCATGTTAATGAATGCTAGCCCTTATTCTTCCTCAATGGTATTATGATTGCAATCTGGATTGCCATAGGGACCTCACTATAATTCATCATTGCTTCAGTGTTCAGATTCTCTGGTGGAACCAGATATTGGTGTTGACAACATCTGGAGTTTTACATATCTCATCTTTTTTCTGCTTCTTCCCCTCTGTTTAATCAAGAGATTGGGAAGGGGAAATTGTTGCCATTGTTAATATCTTCAAAAAACTGAATGACTGCTGTGACTTTGGTGGATATTTAGACCTTGGATGTAGGAGATACAGGTCTGTTCACAGAAGTGAGACTGAAGAACATATGCTTTCAACACACCGTAATGCCAGTTTTTGACGTGCCTGGAGAGGTGGGAGGCCACACTTACATATCCCATTCTGAAGCCAAGCAGTGGATTTGACAGGGGTTGCCCTCTCACAGGAGAGTGTCTTGGTGGCCACAGTACTTACCCATGTGTGAATATATACCCCATTTCTGTCACTGGGGCTCTTTCATGTTGTCTAAAACAGTTCTCTGCTTGTACTGAGGAGAGAACTAGGCTGTCCTGGGTTTCAAGTGGCAGTCTTCATCTGTGCCTGGTCAAATCCAAACTTGGTTTCTACAAGTCCTTCAGGTACTAGCCCATTCTCAGTGGTAGGGTTTAACTGGTCTCAGGGATACACTGCAAGGGAAATCTTGAGTGTGGGCTATTCCTTAGCATAGACCATGTCTGCCTGTCCTTGCAGTGTATGACAATATGCTGCTTTGTGGGATTGTGACTATGGCCAACACCAAATAGACACAGCATGTGTCCTTCTAAAATGGCTTGATAACATGTACAGCATGTTATCTGTGTGAGTACTGGGCACAGCTGGGTATCAGGATGGGGAACATCTGTTAGATGTAGCTGAAAGGCATAACCTTGCAGCCCTGTGGCTAGGATGAAGACAACTGTAGAAGTCCTTGCTACAAAGTATATATAGCTAACTTCAGGAAAACTTCTGCGTGATAAAATAATAGCATTCTACCTTAAAACAATATGGTCTTCTTGGATAGGGTACAATCCTGTGAGTTTGGATAGGTTTGGATTCAAAGCTCTTCAGGAGATCCAACTTGGCATCCTATACATAGTACTGGCTAAAGATAAGGTAAAGATAAAAAAAGGGAAAGTGAAGAAGTTGTCACTATGATAGTAATTTTGTTACCTTTTCTGTCTAAGCTATCCAGAACTGAAATGTTTCATTTTAGTTTACCCAGACCACTGCATTAACAGAAAAAGATAATTTTTTTGAAGAGAACCATACTTTTATCCTTTCCTTGGTTTCTCACCAATTTCTGTTCCCATGCGTAAGAGACAGAAATTTTGTTTACAAAATCCATTCATGTTTATAAATCCTCAAAAAATGTACTTTTGTGCTTTCCTCTATCCCATCTGCTGTGCTTGGGAGGAGCTCATATAAAAATAATTCATCCTCCTTCAAATCTAGCCCTTAAAATTCCTCCTTGCCATAATCCTTAAAGTTAACTTGACAAATGTTTGTCTACAAATATGTTATGACTACTGCCTCTCATGCTAAGTAATATTTTCACAGTCTTTGTTCTTTTCCATCGATCCACGTTCATCAGTTGTCTTCCAGGATTATGAGTGTGTTGTGGTAGGGAACCAACTTTTGCACATCCAAATGCTCCTCAGCTGGAATGGCCTCTGCACAATTCACATCAATGACGATGGTGACACATCATGTAAACATCTTGAAGGAAAAATAAGTACATTTTTCAGCCAAAGACTGGATGACCTGCTGTCTGTGAGGCTTGCAAACTCAAATCTGATTCATGTACCCAGGGTTATTGGGGGCTGAATGATTTCTTCTGTCTTCCAGTGTGTACTTGAATTATGTCACTTTGCCTTGGAGTGCACCTATGTATTCCTTATCTTTGGTGCTGTTTTGGAGAATGATACTGTGGGATACTGTACTGGGTCTGGCTGAGCCAGAATTGATTTTCCTCTATAGCAGCCCTCATGGTGCTGTGTTTTATGTTGGGAGCTAGAAGGATGTTGATAACACACTGGTGGTGTGGCTACTGCTGAGTAGTGCTTACACAGCACCAAGGCTCTCTCCAACATTTCCCCTCAGTGGGATGGGGTGGGCAAGATCTTGGGAGGGGACACAACCAGGACAGCTGACCCGAACTGACCAAAGGGATATTCCATACCATGTGACGTCTGCTCAAGTATAAATCTGGGAAAAAGTAGGAAGGGGGTGGGGTCACCCTTGGTCCTCCAAGGCAACCGCTATGCGTATCGCAGCCCTGCTTCCTGAGAAGGCCCCACATCGCCTGCTAATGGGAAGTAGAGAATAAATCTGGGTTTTTTTTGCTTCTGCGTGCAGACCTCTTTTGCTTTGCTTACATAAGAACTACTTTTGTTTTTCCCACGAGGCTTGTTTTTTTTCTATCTTATTTTCTTTCCCCTTTTTTGCCCTGCTGAGAGAAGGGGGGCGGGGGGAAAAGTGATACAGCGACTTGGTGGGTACCTGGCATTTAGCTAAGGTCAAACCACCACAGTCCTTTTTGGCACCCAGTGTGGGGCAAGACAACGGCAGTTTTATATTGTGTGCTATAGCTATAGCAGTTATTAAGCGACAAGCTCCTGTGCTGGTCACGGGCTTGTTGATTGTGCTGCTTATCTTTATTTTGCTAAGCTTGGGAGCATGCTGAAAGAAATCAGGAACATCATGGGTGGTTTTATTCTGCAGGCTCCCAAGGTACTTATTCACCCTTATGTGAGCTGTTTGGTACTGTTCATTAACACTGTTGGCCTATTGTGGGTTGTGTGGAGCTCAGTGTCTTTTTGGTGTAACAGAAGTAATCATTTGGGTGAGCCAATACCAAAATGTGTCCTGAGGCAGCGTGTCCCTGGGTGGCAGGAGAAGTAGAAGGATTTGGGCAGATTCCTAGGACGGTTGTCACCTCCCATAGCCTGGGATCATACCCCTGAACAGGCAAGCAACCCCACAAAATTGACACACCTGATAGAAGGGTACCTTGCCTATCCCAGTGAAAATCAGCAACTTCTAGTGCTGTACTGGGGCCTGGACTACGCTTATTGAGCTGCAGTTCAGTACTCTCAAAGGACTGTGGTTGAGATGGGGACTCAAACAACAACAGCAGAGATTGCCCAGTAGTGAAAAAGAAACAGCGGACAAGAACAGCACGCCCGTACCCTCGATTAGCAAGGGAGGAGAAAGAAGAGGAAAAGCTTGATCAAGAAGCTGGTCCTTCAACAAAGGGATTGGAAGAGGGAGTAAGAGAACTCAAACAGGAGGCGAAAACTACCCAGTCCCTGACCTCTTCAGAACTGTGAGATCTGCGGAAAGACTACAGCTGCCAGCCGGGTGAGCGGGTTGCTGCCTGGCTGCTACAATGCTGGGATAATGGGGCTGATGCTCAGCAACTGGAAGGCAAGGAAGCCCAACAGCTGGGTTCCCTTGCTAGAAATCAAGGAATTGAAAGGGGAATTGGAAAAGAGCCAGCAATATGCAGTCTGTGGAGATGGCTCCTTTCAAGTGTTAAAGCAAGATATCCTTATAAGGAAGATCTTATGGTACATTAAACTGCTTATGTTTTACCCATAAGGGTTGTGTTTTTCTATCTTATTTTCTTTTCCCATTTTTGCCCTGCTGAGAGAAGTGGGGGGGGAAGTGACAGAGCGACTTGGTGGGTACCTGGCATTTAACCCAGGTCAAACCACTGCAGATACATATTGCCACTTTTCTCCACAATATCTGGGGACAAGATCTGGAGGAAAACCAATCACTGACTATTTAGGTACTTGACTCCTATGATTTTAGTGTCATCTAAATACTTTTTTGGAACTGTCCATGGATTCTTTATGTAGGAGGTGATGAAGGAATTCGAGCAGCCTCTGAATCTTTTCTGTGCTTAGGGCACAGCTGGTGAAGGAAATGAGTTCTTTCAGCATTCCAGGAGCTACTTGGAACTGATAATAGACACTGAGCATTTCTGTGCTGCTCTGTGACTGTAGGACATGATGTGATGCTGCTAGTGGATAATTCATCCTCGTCTGGAAATCATTATTGCTAATCAGACTAGCTTTTGTGTACTAATTACTGCTATCATATTACTTATCAAAGTTTCTGTGAACTAGTTTCTGAGACTGTGTATGCACTAAGAGTTTCAGTCGGCAACAAAGATGATTAGGCACCATTTGTAAATGAGTGATTAATAAAGCAACATTAAAGTTTGCCAGGACAGAATGAGAGAAGCAGTCAGAGATACCCTCTAAGCAGAAGGTAATGTTAACAAACAGATGTAACAAAACCAAATTTCTCTGCATATTATCCTGTGAGGTAGAGAGACTCTGAAAAGACTCATTTTAAAAAGCAACTAGTAATGCCATAATTTCAGAAACTTTTAAGCGCACATTAAATTCCTATTGACTCCCCATTCAACTGAAGGCAAAGCTTGAAGGATTCAGTAAGACAGCAACAATTGAAACAAGCAGAAAGAAATACCTAAGATTAAGTCTCTAGTCCTTTACCAGGCTTCCCATCTTCATAGAAACACAAATCCCATAGAAAACTGTAATATTATTATGGAGATTAACTAACCAAGTAGTAGCTAGTTTATTTAAGCTGTTCATTATTTCAGTATCCACTAATAGTGGAATAGCAAGGATACAATTAAAACTACTCCTTAAGGAAAACTAGCCACTAATGCCTGTACCATACTCTTAATTATTATGGCATCATCCATAATAGTAATGTATTTTAAAAATCCATTTAATATTTTGGGCTCCCATCAGGAAAAAAAGATTAAACAAAATAAGTGCTTCATTTCTAAATGCTAATGCTTACAATTAGTTTAATTTCTTTTTTTGTTTTATCCAGAAAAAAAAATATACAGGAAACTCATAATTTAGAGCAATGAACATAGCTGCAGTATCCTTGCACAATTAAAGAGTATCCTGTACAATGGTAGAAGTGTTTTTTCATTTTACTTGAGTTTTCTGCCTCAGGAATGAAATAGCATGTTTCCTCTAACATCATACAAGATTGTAGTTCAGCCATTTCATGCATGCACATGCACAGCAAATGGGCACTAAGAAAGAATATGTCAAGTGAAATTGCATAGTTTTAAGACTTTTACAATATTTTGGCTGGTGTTGGTTAAATTTATTCTAAACTGTAGATCCTTAGAGACAAAGAACAGTACTTTTTCCACAGGCAAGATGATTTCTGTTGACATCTGTTTAAGGACAGAGGTAATACAAAGTCCTTGTAGCAAAGAAAGAAAAATGAAGACTCTTCTGTATTCAGTATCCAGACTAAAACACCAAAACAACAGTTCATTGCTGTCTTTGCAACATATTTTTAAGTGTCTTGCACAAAGCAGTGAATGGTGGTGCATCTCTTTTCAGTAAAGTCTGAATATGAATATACCGTAAATTGCTGTAAATATCAGTACTAACATGAGAGTTTATAATTTGCTTACCAAAAATTTTTGGTAAAAAATGTTACAAGATAGATGTGTTTCAAATTCTTGAGTGTCTGTTCAGAAGGTCTTTAAGAGGTTATGATATTCATGAAGAATTTATAAGCACATTTGCTGAAAATCAGGCACCCAGAGTTGTTGGTTGCTTTTGAAAACACCAACTCTAGTCTAAAATTACTGTTAATTGAATCAGTATTCATCTTTTGAGTGATTTAATTAGTGGATGTTCAATCTGACATATATCATACCAGTTTGAAGTTTAGAGAACTGTGATTCTACTAGTTCCATATTATATTTTTCCAACTGAGCAGCCAAATTGATGTAGCCCATACCATCCATTTTGCATATGATATGGACGAGTGTATGTGAAGCTGTACATTTCCTGTTAATCATTGTATTTAAAATTACAGGTTACTTTATTGTTCCCTCTCATGATTCAGTCAGATAACAGGCTGAGAGTCCAGCCCGAATACGAGATGATCATATGCATCAAGTCAATTACTGGAAAACTGGGAAAAAGTATCCTTGGCTGTGGACAGTGTCTGTGGCTAGTGTCTTCATCGTCCCATTACTACTAATGCTATTCTCTTAAAAACAGCTTGGAGTGGGCAGGTTATTTCATCTCTCTTCAGCTATTTAATGCGTGTCTAGCCTAAGCTACTGATCTAACTTTCTGTAATTCATGGAGTTACCTCTAACAAGCAGTTCATCTTATCTCTCTCTGAAGACCTCTTGGAGGCACCAGTGTTTCAATACAACCTGACAACTTACTACTGATATAATCTACTTCCAGCAGCTCTTCTCATCTAGCTGGAGACTTCTCATAGGCATCCTACCTCCTCTTATAGTCCAAATGACCTATTTTGGAATGAGATGCATTGAGTCTAGTGCACTCATACATTCTTTCCATTAGCTGTGATGTGATTTTAGTTGAGTCACTCAGGTGGAGCCATTTACTTTTGGTTAATTAAGCACTATTTCCAGCTGAAGTCTTGAGTGTTTAGTTTTCAATCCATCCCTATAATGTATGTTTCCCAAGAAGTGACTGCCCTGCAGCTGGAGGTACAGGACTTTTCTCCAGGAGTTCAAAATTTGACATTCATATTCTAAGTATGTACCTTTCCAGGCAAGTTTGTGGCTTTCATTCTTGTTTTTATGTATAATGAGAAACCTATAAAAATAGCATATATTTATGGTACAACCTTGTACACATGGGCAATGGTTTGTTTTTCTGACCACAACAAAATTATTCTGAAAAGCTTCACATGTGTCACTCCTGCATGTTTTTTACCCAAGAAACATTGTCTCTTTGTCTCTTCTAACTCCTTGTTTTGCCTCCTCCAGCTTTTACAGTCTAAAAAAAAAAATATCCTGACCACTGTATTTGTAGACTATGATTTGCCTGGCTTTATTATGAGATCTGAGGCAGTCACCATCATGACCTGCAGCTACATAAAGAACTTGATTGCTCCTTTTCTTGAGCCTGAATGAGGGAGACAGTTTGGCTTTACGAAGGTCCACCATTGTCTTCAGCGCAAAACCCAACTATTACTGCCCTGGCAACCACAAGCCTTTCAGTGAAACAACCATCTCCAGATGCACACAGCTATTTAATGTGGGTTTCATGGTGGCACCTCTTAAAAGGCACAAACTAGCAGTCTGTATTTAGAAATTTGAATTCCTAGGCTGAATTTCAAATGAAACGAAGATATTTTCCCTTTTAGGTTTTCTGGGGATGCCATGGTGAAAGGAATGCATTTTAATGTCTCTTTTTTAAGGCAGGCAGTGTGTGCATTCCATGGCTCTGTGCCACCTTCATCATTAAGCCACCTTCTTCCTTCTTTTATACTAATCTTGTAAGCACCAAAACTCTGCTAACAATCCAGCCAAACTAAAAATAACCTCTGAATATAATCCAATATAAAAATTATTGCCTTCCAAGAGAAAGCAATCTACTCCTTACAGTTCTTCTACTGTGTTAAAACACCGATTAAGTTACTTGTTTCTGAGGGTAACAAGAAATTTAAAGAAACTAATTGCTTGTGAGCTGCTTCTGAGTTAAAATTAGAGAAAGCTGGTGTAGGTGCAGCTTTGAATTATCAAAATGCTGTTAGTAGACTAACATTATGGAAGAAATACCCTGAGCTCTTAAGATAACAGTGTTTACGCATGGAAATTTCCCTAATGGATCACAAATTTATCACTCATTTCTTTGTGCCAAGGGCTGAATACTCATCCTATATTTTTAAGAATGTTCCTGATTTTGTTGAATTTTCACAAGACTAATTGGAAGGTTTCATGAAGTGATCACAAATTTGCAGAGGAAAACACTAGCAGCGGGGCTGTTCATCAAATCTTGCTTTCCACATATAATTCAGATTGGAAAAAACCTAATATTTTAACATAATTTATAACTCAAAATAAAAACAAGAAGAAATCATTGCAATAGTTCTACCTTGTAAATGTAAACCAAAACTGGGGATGTGCATTCATGATTTTGGAGGGCTTTAATTTTAAGAAGGGAGACTCGTCTTTTGAGTGCTCTCCTGTTGTCAGTAGAGAAAATGGAGTCCTTCAGGTAATTCAGGACACCTGCAGAGCTTGACTTTTGGTTCATATAACTCTTAACAGCAGTATCTCCAGATCAGTGCTTACAAAGGGAGCAAAGATGTTTAGCCTCCCTATGTAGAATTAATTTCTTGGAATTAATCCCTTTGCCTGTTAAGATTTATAACCTCTCCCAGGTGTCTTTCCACTTGTGTGCCAGGTAAGGAGATAGCATGTAGGGATGCAGACTTCTAGAAACATTTATTAATGGCTACATGTTATATATGAGCTCCAAACTGATTGAAAAAGAATCATGGCATGCTGTGTGCAGTGTAAGGCTTTGAAATGTGATAGCCGGCCAGCTCCTGGTACAGGAAAGAAATTTCTAGATAGGAGCCTTACCAAAGCTCTTTGGATGTTTTCATTTAATACATATGAAAAACAATAAAAAAGACCAGACCATTAATGGGTTCTTTGTAATCTGCTGGTGTTGTTTTTCAAACTGCTGAGGCAGAACAGCATTGGAGTTCTGTAGCCAAACTGTAACAAGAAATGCTTTCCCTCTGTTATAGAGGACAATAACAGTGGCTGGGTCAGCATTTCCAAAGAGAAGTGGGATAGAGAACTGAGCCTGCTTTTAGCAGGAGGCTGAGCTGGATGACCTGCTGAGGCATCATCCAGCCTGAATTATTCTAGGATTCTGTGGTCTGAGGTTAAATTTTATGTACTTCAGTGCATTTATGTATTTTTTGTTAAAGATGTGTGCTTCCATGAGCTGACTGTAATGGTAATACTCAATAATCATCATAATTGTGTCATAAAAAAAGGGGTCATACTTTCTGGCAGGAGTAGAAAAAATATTTTTCATAGATTTCTGAAGATAGCACTAATCGTCGTAAGATTTACTTTGTTTATGCATAGGAAACATTTCCAGCAATTGCTAATGATACACTGTAAGATACTCATTGGCTTATAAATGAAGTAAATAATAGAAATAATTTCAGCATAGCATCTTAGGATAAATATTTTTTGTTTTATTTTTATTTTTCTCTTTAAGAAATGTAAATGACCAAAACTAGGAGTATATTTGTGATAGAAGTAGAGTGGGCTGGAGAATTTTCAATTTACAGAAATTGCATGATCCAGGTTTTAAATAAAAGCTTTGCTTTCCAAGATTCACCCACAGCTAAAAAGTGTGGACTAGCCATGTTGGGGTCAAAGCTCCTTGTTTCTCTAACGATATACTAGTTCCTCTTTCAGCTGGCAAAACAATTGCTAGGTATTTTGAAAGGACACGTTTTTAGTCACTGGTCCTTCAAAACAGATGAATACTCAAATGTGTCCAAAGTTGTCCATTTCTCTATTGTTGAAAGAGGACTAATTCATAGTCCTCTTGGTTATTCTGAAGACGTGGATGGCAATGGTGAAGGGTTTGAAAATGTGAAAAGTCTGATATTTTCCAAATAACAGAAGAATATACTTTTGTATATCACGTAAAGGATTGCCTGTGCAATTTTGAAATTCTTCAAGAACAAAGCAATAATGGGTAGACTCTTTTGATGACTGAATAAGTCACCAAAGTGACTTATTTTTGCATATGTATAAGTGCATATTTTGGAAGTATTTTTAATACCTTTGCGAAAATAGATTTCATGCATGTTGAAGCTTGAAATAATACATTTATTGAGATTAAAGAAAAATTGCTGATAAATTCATTACTATAATCTTTCTCTAAAATTGTCATGGCAAAGCAGAAAAAAAAGGGAAGAAATTTTATTCAGTGATATCAATTAGCTCTCCAATATTTCTTGTTTTAACTCCTACTAAGTAAAATCAACTTCAGTCCCAAAAATTCAGCAATGCTGTGTTTTCCGCTATGAAAAATCTCAACTTTAAAGAAATTGTTGAAGTTTCTGAAAGGTTGGCCAAGGAGTGTATGTGGATGAGTTCTGTGTTCTAAAGGGCCAACAGTGGGTGGGTGCATGCTTCAGCAGTCTTGCAGTAGGACATGGGTAATGTCCCTCCTTCATTGTATCTTACGCTCATTTCTTAAGTGAAACAGCATAAAACTATTTTCCTTGTGGAACCAGATTTGGACAGACTGCAGAAATGTGCTGAAAATTGGTTCTCTGAAGGCAAGTGTCAAAAGCTAGTAGCACTTTTAGTTCTACAGCTTTGTAGGTCATCAGATTTTTGACTTTTCCTTCATATTGGTGAATAAAAACATGAGTACATGGTGTTTTTCTCACTGTGGGGTTTTTGTGTGGGCCTAGGAGTTCTTGCTGCACGGAGTTTTTCCCCTGTACAAGCTACAAGTTTCATGTAAACAAGTGTCCTGGGGAAAGCAATTGTCACTAGCCCCCACTGTCTCTTGTGCAGCTCATAAAAGGAGCAGAAATAAGGGAGAGGGTCCCACTGTACCGTCTTAGCCCAGCTGGGAAAGGCAAGCTGTGTGAGCCTGCAGGTGGGATGGCTTTAAAGACAGAGGGGATGAATTTTGGCCTTGATTTAGGTATTTTACAGCTGCACTGCTCCTCAGTAATTCCTGTTGGTTAGAACTCACCTTTGCAGGGACTACCAAATCTAGTCCTGAAGCAGTGATCTTTGCCAGTAGGTATGTTTTGCTTGTTACTTATAGCATTAATTAGTCTTAATAGCTTTGGGAACATGTTGTTGGGAGGAATGTGCTGGTTAGATGGATTGTCTGTAACAATGGCAAAGTCCTTTAGGGTAAAGCTTGGTGGGAAAGGCTGGATTCCAAGGGGAAAATAATGTCTTGCATAATATAATTAAGAAATGTATCACTGAGTGTACACCCAGTGAAGGTGCATTAGGAAGGCTTTTGGATAGATTAATTTTGGCATTTTGTATTGTTTGAGTTCTTTTTTCAATTTTTTGGTATATAATGCATTTAAACAGAGAACAAAGCCCATATTTGATCTGAATTTGTACAGAAAATGCTGTAATAATGAAATACCTTCTAAACAGAGACAATTTAAGTCAATTTGGGAACGGCAGCTGCTATGAAAGGCAGCAGCTCTCTTTATAGGAGTTACACCTGGTAAAAGACACTGCAGCAATGTTCTGTAATATTTACCCATAGGACAGGACATGAAGACAATTAGATATTTAATTACAGTTCTTAAAAGAACATCAATAAAAATCAGACTTTTAAATACCTTTTTGGATCCATTCTTTACTTTCTATGTAAATTACACTACACCCTGACTCCAGAACTTGGGAATACTTTTTAGGCTTCCAGGCTGAGTGCATGTCCAGATGTATCTTGATGCAAGTCAAAGCAAGACCCCAGCATGCACCAGCAGTCACAGTCTGCCTCGCTTCCATCAAAAGGCAGCTGTGAGCCATCTGGAGCAACACGAAGTGTATCTTCTAATATCTCAGTGAATTAGTATAAACATAGCTAATAGGCAGCTCCTCTGCATTCAGGCTGTAGCCTCCTTTTTCCAAAAGCTGGGGACTTTTGTTGACAGTGGAACTGATTGTTGATCAGCAGTATCCTGAATAATTCAATGAGATGCTCTCGACATTTTACTGACTCTGAAGATACACCTATTCTGTGGCCAGCTCAGCCTGCTTTTTGCATGTTTTTGTTAAAACACATCCTGAAGGAAAAATATACATAAGATTATATTAATATTGACAATTAATAATAGGATGCGTATTAATTCTTTACTTCCACCAAAGCAGATTTTGTTTGAGGGATCATGTGTGAAAGTTCTTAATTATATTGACTTTACCCAGAAGCATTCTTTCCTTCCAGAAAAATGTGCCTAGATACACTTGCACAATAACCACCTGTTTTCTGTAGGATAGTCAAGTAATAATCCTTCTAAAAAGAGCAACTGAGTGCTCAACATATTAAAGGATTAATGAATTATTTACTACATTAGAAGCAATTTGCATTTATAGTAAAAATACTAAATATTTAAAATTCTACCACTGCTATTGAGATGAAAGCGGGAACAATCTGCTTAGGATCATTTGTCTTAAAGTTAGCTTGAGCTGTTTTTGTTGATTAGGCAAGATGTATTTCAGCTGATAAATAAAGAATGGAGATTTTGCCAGACGATGCACTTTCCCTAAATCATGATTGAATCTGAAAGGATTTGCTTTGCTTCTAATGTAGTTTTTCTATTACACAGCCTGTCTCAGACAAGCTTTGACCAGCTTTGCAATGAGACGTGATTACTTTCTACTGCTCTATTTAACTGCAAAAAAATTGCTGCAAGCTGCAAATCCACTCACGTGATGAAGCTCAGATTGTGCTATTGTCAGAGCTATGGAGAGAAACTCCATGGAAGCTGAGATTGCTTCTCTTGTTCTGCATCCTTTTGAGGAGGCAGGGAAAGGGCAGATTTTGCCCACAAATGTGGAATAAGATGGTGTCACGTACAGTAGCCTGTGGAAATCATAAGATATTACTGAGAAAACTTTGTCAAATAATTTTAAATTGAGAAATCATGGTAAAATTAAATGGGAGATGAAGTCTAGAGCAATGAAGGGTTGACTTTCATATGCTTTCAGTTCAACTAGAGTAAGGGAATACAGAATTTCCAACACCTCACACTTGGAGGGGAATTTATTCCCTAGCATACCACAGGTTTCTACCCCAGTGATTTTTGACAGAAATATTGTGAATTTATCTTTTTGAAAGACTTGTTATGTCTAGAAGTTTATCATATCCCATAATCATGCAGACCTCTAAAGCTTATTGGAATATGTTAATGGATTTTAATTCATTTGCCCTCTTTTCTGTTAAAGCCCTCTTGATTTATGGTTGTCAGGAAGAGCCTGTGCTTATCTTGTTGCCAAAGAACCTGCACTTTTTTTCTGTCTCATCACAAAGAGGAGAAAAAAAATATGCTTCAGTATAGTTTTATGCAACTGTGCAGTAGGATCTACAATGGGAAAGACATCTTTTTCTAGTGACCAGCTGTCTGAATCCAGCAGTACATCCATTCAAGCAGATAATCGTTTTCCCAGATTTAAGACACTTCATTGAAGTTATTTTGCTCATGTAAAAAAGCAACAATATATGAATGAATTGGGCCTTAGGCCTTGATTTTCATCCAAAAGATAAAAGTAAATGAAGAAATTCAGAGAACAAAACAATGAGTAAAGAACTGGAACTGAATCTCTTCTGGAGGGAGATTTAGGACTTAATCCTGCAAAGCAAACCAGCTCTGGCCCTGGTCCAAAACAGTACTCAAGTCTTAACTCTAACTCCATCAGTAGTTTCACTAAAGCTGAATGTCTGCCCAAGTGCTTTGTAGACTGGGGCCTCAAAGAGATGGTCTTGGTCAACTGATAAGGAGTGGTAACGAGCTGAACTTGCAAGAGAGAGAGAAGGTGCTGGCTGTGGACATGTCAATGGGTTGTTGAAGCTGGGTGAGGATTAGTAGAGAAGCTGTAGCAAAACTTACTGAAAGAAAATAGCTTGACTATTATTTAAGCATTTTGGTTTTTTTTTTTCCAATTAAAATAATTTCTAAATAGGTTTTGAAACAACACTCTTTTAGAGAACTGAAGATTTTTTGTTGCAGCACAATTCTGTTTTTGTCCTCAAACTTTCCATTCAAATTTGTCAGGTCAGAAGCTAGAATCAGAATTGAAGCATGGGAGAATGCCTCCTTGTTTGCTCCCTGGATATAGAGGTTATTGCTTGGCTTTCTTCTCAAATATCTCTACTGTTTGTCTAGTTATTTGAGTGGTATATACCACTCTTCTGTTTGCACAGTTTTGAAGATTCACAGTCAGTTTAATGGTACATGTATGTAAATGTTATGTCATATATTCTTAATTATTTTTCATCAGCATACTGATGAAACCTAGATCATACCCGATTCCTTGAAGATCACTGTTCTTTGAGCTGAAATCTTTATTGAACCATTTAAAGTGATGATTATTTCACAGTTAGTTACCTTTTCAGGGAGACAAGAGAGATGTATTTTGGCTATGGGGGAAAAAGGTAGCATCTGAATGGTGAATTTATTTTCATAAGGCAAGTATGCCTGTGGTGACATCAGTGGAGATGGAAATGGTGAACAACTGCTTAGCACTGAATGTAGGGTAGGTAAGACCATTCAATGCTGAGGTGGGAGAACACCGCAGACCATTCAGGGCCAGCCTGTTTCAGGGAGTGACACTGAGGACAGTGTCACTGAGTGACACTGGGGGAGCCTGGATTTGCAGGTGGGTGGCCGGGTCTGCCTGACGTCTTCCTATTCTAAGGCCAAGCTGTGTTTCAGCAAAGGGGCCAGACCTACTGACCCTCCCAGCCCTGGGGTAGGCAGGCTGGCAGGGTCTGGCTCCTAGGTGGGAGAGTGACCATGCTGCCTCCTCCCATAGCTTGGCTTTGGGTGATTTCCTGTCCTGCAGGGCCAGCTGTGCCTGGTCCTCACACTGGGACTGCTGCCTTTTGGGTTCTTCATGCTCCTTTCCAAACCAAATGTGATAAATTTGCTTTATAAGGAGTGACTTGTGCAAATAACCTAGGAATCCAGAGCTCATATGTGGGTCAGAGTTCAGCTCACGCTTGCTGGCTCACAATGAGCTGGTTTAGAACTCCTCAAGCTTCCCAGGATTTACATTAGGATCCAGTATTTTTTTGTTCTTGGATGTTTGAATCTAGGAGTGTAGTTTGGACCATTTGAGACAGGATAGTCAGAACCAGATTTAGTTTATATCCAGATTTAATCTGAGCTGTCTCTAGTTATGAGCACATGTAGAGGAAGAGAAATAGGGTGTAAAGAAGGTGACTAAGTTCCTCAGTGCTCTAAAAGTGTACATGTTCAGTTTCATTTGTATTTTGACAAATGAGACATTTGAAATAATTCTCAAATTATTTAAAGAGACTGCCTTATTATGGTTTAATCTAAATTGGACATCTTTCTAAAAAATGCTTTTAAAGGCACTGCTATAAACTAAATATAAATTACTGATGTGATACAGGAATTCCTAATTCAGAAGCTATGGCTTATTGGGTATTTTAGGATTTCCACTGGATGATATACTGGTTAATCATTAAGATAATTAAGAGGAAGACATGAATGAAAGTAACAGCAGATGGTTCTCAAGCTGCTGGAGTGCTACATCCAGATTTCAGATAGACCTCCAGCCGTTTAGGCTCTCATGCAAAACAGAGGTTGCCCCAGAGTTAACTTTTGCTGCAAGCCCCCCACAAGACTTTGACCACCCAAATACCTACTAAGAAAATTTCTCCAGCATACCACTTAATTTTCATTTATGCCACACTTCATTATGTGTGGTAAATAAGTGTAGATAGCAAACAACCAACAAGAGTCCTTTTGTCTACTAACCCACATGGGAATCATCTAACCTTAATAGGGAAGATGTGCTTTTGGAGTCCAATCAAGCTGGTAGTAGTCCTTCTACATTTGCTTTTCCTTAACAAAATGCAGTTCATGCCCTTTCCCACTGAATAAATAGTTCTAATTATCTGAAACTTTTCACATTTTTTCCAGTGTTTAATCACTGGCTTCCAAAAAGCCTGAACTTGGAACAGAGTCTTAAAAGCTCTGCATGACCACAGCTGTTGCTCTTATCTGGCTTAATCTTGCCCACCTCTGGGATAATTTACAGCTATTTGATCTGTTATGTAAAATACATCCAAGGTTATTGACCTATAGCCTCCTGCAGTCCCACTTGCTCACACAGGATGCTCCAGGGTTGCTTTAGCTCAACTGAGCAATAATATTTTCTAAAAGTAGTGCCAGTGAAACTTGTAGGACTGGCTACTTGTTTAGAAAAGTCGTGTTTACTGTGTGAAAGTAACAGAGTCCAACTTGGGATTACGCTGCTTTCTTGAAAACACCTTCCAGAGAAATTCTGCAGCTGATTAAAAAAAATAAAAAAATAAAAGATCATTAGAGCCCATGTTATTAGCAGAGTTCTTAAAGAATGGCATCTGCACTTATCTGAAAATCTGTTGGTTTTCATATGGTCTAAGAAGACTGAAGGATTCATCTAGACCATCCTAAGACTTTTAACTGTTACTTGTTCAGGATGGGAGAGGATCCTCAAGCAAGCACTTGGATACAATTGCTCTAGAGGTGGCTGCCTCCCAGTACTCTGATGGCTTCAGGCAAATTGGGGTTAATCATATACTCTGCTGTAAGTGGAAAACGGTTGCCTCTTGTGTGTTTAGGTTTGAAATTACTTTCATTCTACACAAGACGTTAAAAAGTGTTATCCCAGGGAGGAATCTTGTTTGGTTTCTTTCCGCTGTTAGCTGAATAACTTGATATTTTCAAAAAGTTAACTCAGATGGATTTATGAAGATGAAATTAGGGGTATAATCCATTTCCACATCTGAGAAACTGTGTAAAACCAGTGAGAAGGAGCTGTACAGTAATAGTCACATGCACTCCTTAAGCCTGATGCTGATAGTGACTCCTCATCTGGTACCGTGTGGCCTTTTAAAAGCTTGTAGTGGAAAGAGAAGAAATGTCTCCTGACTCTAAAAATCTAGTTTACCATTTCAGTCTATGACAAATTAACTGCAGTACAGTAGCCGTTTACCCTATTTGAATCCCAACAAAGGCAAAAAATGTGAGCATGTCTGCCTAGCTTAAAGAGTGCAAGTAAGCAACATGACTCCTTTCACCTCTGACTTACTGTGCTGATGCTAAATTCAAGAAACACAGAATCTGAAATATATGTAAGAATGTATTGGATGCAACATCAAAGCATTGTCTTGATCACCATCATCCATTCACAGTCTTGCAGAGTGTAGTAATGCATATTTTCTTGCTTATTCTTAGATTTGTAGTTTTACCCATGAGAATTATTTTTATCTCTTGTTGAGATTGGGGGAATAGACAGGCTACACTAGAGCTTTGATATATTAGCTGATTAGAGCTTCTGGCAGCCTTCAGGATGGAGTTTCTCAGCAGCAAGTTCTGCAGAGGATTTCTGAGGGTAGGATTACTGTTGTTTTTTTTTTTTTCCTGATCACAGTCCTGCTGCTAATAGTGTGTGAAACAAAAGTTCAAATGTTGGTATATTCTCCTATGGGGATAGCAATAATCACAGTGTATAATTTCTGTATCTGAAATAAACTACATGATTTTTGTTGGGGTTTTTTTCTGATCTGTGGTGCATCCAGAAGAGGCATAGTCCGTAGTTACTAGTCTAGTTATTAGTACTTTAGTACTGCTTTTCCCAAGTTCATGCAAATTAACATTAAAAAAAAAAATCATAGAAGCTATGTGATTGCTTTTCTATGAAAACAGGGTATCAGGCCTTGAGGAAGCAGGAATTCCTGCTACCTCAGATGCACAAGTTAGAAGTATAATCATTGTTCAGCCCTGATACAGTCCTTGTAGATAATTTAACATCTGAATTTCCTCAAAAAATGCTAGTTCTCTCCATTGACAATAGAAGAATCCTACTATAACTAGGTTCTTAAATTCAATACTTAAATTTGCAAGTGATTAGTTATTCCCGTTCCGACTGCTAGCACCTTCTGGGGCTTACTTCTGTTCCTCAAAAGCTTTGAAATCTTTGATGGAAATGTAACTGTGAGCTTCTTCCTTTTTTTTTTTCCCCCTGTTTGAAACTGGATATGGACATTACAGGGGTACACTGGTAAGCCACTGGGAGACTATCAAGAAATAGTATCCTTCAGACAGTTTGAAAATTAATAAATAAATTCAAAGTAACCAAAATGCACTGTCTCCTCTTACTAGTCCCACAACATAGGCATGTTAACTGAGTAGTATTTGTAAGCTGATGTTCTTTGCTGCACATGTAATACTAGGTTTAAGAAAATCTTAGAAAGGTTTAAGAGCTTTTAAAATCATCCTTTGCTCCCTGTGGTAGTTAACTGAAGAAAGTGGAAATTTCCTTCTCTCACATAGCTGAGTAAGAGAGCTGGGGTCCTGAGATATGTGCAATATTTGCAGCTTCCAGTGGAGGTATGACAGCTGAGCATGAAGCTCCTTTCCACCTCATGTATACTCCTCATTACAATATGTTGCCAACGTTTCTGCAGGAATTCACAATGTTGTCATCTTCCCTTGCAACTGTCCTCAGAGTCCCACCTAGAGACCTTTAGAGGAAGAAGTGCTGCCTTTCCAACCTTCTTGTGTGCCCCTTTAGTGATCTTATCCCAGACATGGGCATGGCTGAGGTGCTATGCCTGCCTTCCAAGTCTTTCCAAGAGCTGCATAACATGCACCATCCTGTGCAGCTGCCACTGCACCTCCCATCCCTGCCACACCAGAACATCAAGCCATAGAAGGGCAGCTGCCTTGTACTTCCCAATTACTCTCTTAACCATATATTTTGTGTGGTTTGGAGGGAGAACCAGGAGGAGACACCCAGATAAGCTCACCTTGGTGCTTCCTTTGCTCCAACCTGGATGGGGATCAGTGGGTACAGTGTGATAAGGCGTGCACACAGACACTACAGCAATATTGCTGCATTTGTAATTTAATTACCTTTGTTGGTGTGATGATTATAGAATCATAGAATTGTTTTGGTTGGAAAAGACCTTGAAGATCGTCAAGTCCAACCATTAACACAGCACTGCTAATTCACCCCTACACTATGTCCCTCAGCACCACATCTATACATCCTTTAGATATCTTCTTCAGGGATGGGGACTCCACCACTTCCATGGGCAGCCTGTTCCAATGCTTTACAACCCTTTCAGTGAAGAAATTTTTCCTAATATCCAGTCTAAACCTCCCCTGATGCAACTTGAGGCCATTTCCTCTTGTCCTGTCGCTTGTTATTTGGGAGAAGAGACTGACCCCCACCTCACTACAACCTCCTTTCAGGCAGTTGTAGAGAGCAATGAGGTCTCCCCTCAGCCTCCTCTTCTCCAGGCTAAACAGCCCCAGTTCCCTCAGCCACTCCTCATAAGACTGTGCTCCAGATCCTTCACCAGCTTTGTTGCCCTTCTTTGGACAAGCTCTAGCACCTCAGTGTGATATAGAAGATTAAACCCATATATTATTCAATGGGCATCAATGTTATGGGTGGATAATGAGGTCTAGGGGGACTTCCTATTCATCAGCTGCACATCTGTGGATAAAAAAATGGAAGACAAATTATGAATACTATCTCTTCCTTATAGCAGTACTTAAAGTATTGAGGCTTCTGAAATAAATCCTTGGCCTGAAGGTGTCTTAAACGTATTGAACCTGGAGTGGTAATTTACATCTCCTTTGAGCCTGCCAAGGTCAGCGAAGCACAGGCCACAGAAAGCATCGAGTTGAGAATATAACCAATTCTAATTCTTCCATACTTTAAAAACTTTATCACTCCAGAAAACGTATTCAGGAAAGCCCATAAGTGGGGAAAAATGAGACAGAAAAAGCACAAGTATTAGCAAATCAGGAGTGAATTCAACACTGGAACGTGTCTTATAGTGAGTGCCCACTGTAGGGTAAAAATAAACAAGTAGTGATGTAAGCAATGAGCAAAATAAGAGCAATGAGAAGATAATTGTGCTACATCTCGAGGCCAAGATGTGTAATGAAATCCTTAAAAATCGATCCAACATTGCCACCTGCGGGTCGCTGGGGTGAGGAGCCGGCGGGGCCAGCACAGCGGTGCCACGGGGACACGAGTGGGACAGGGTCACAAGACCTCAGGGGGAGTTGAGCGTTCCCCATGCACAGCCTGGGGGGACAGCGAGCCTTCAGGCAGGGGTTCATCCATCACAAACGTGTAATTCTATTAATCAAACATGACATGTAATGCTGTTTTGAGACACTGGTAATTAAAACATTTTTCCTGCTATAAAATACCAGTTTCACCGATTTGATAGAGAGGAATCATTAATCTTCTGTTCCTTCCCTAGATCAAATAACAGCAGTGGTGATCCAGCCAAATTTATCTTTGCAGTGTTGACTGAGGATTTGGAATGACATGCCACTCTCCTCTGCAACGTCCGATTCTCAGTAGCTCCACTGGCTTACCTGGGCTATACCTGCAGGGAATTTTGGCTTCAGGTGAGTTACACTAGAAGAGAATTTGCCAGTTATTGATGGGTCTCTGGCTGAGTGCAGTCACTGATCATAGGTAAAAATTATATTCAAGGGGAATCCACATTTCACCAAAATGTGAATTTAGCTGATATATCTGTTTATTCAATTGTATTGCATTTAAATGCAGATTTTTTTTATAAATACTTCTGTTTCTTCATAGTTTCATTCAACAATCATACATTCTGATTGTAGTGCAATTATTATTTCTATGTCTTCATTGTTATGAATGAAATACAAGAATGAACAGTGAAATAAAATAATTATAAAACAAAAGAAAAGGCTCCACTGGTATACAAACATATATTAAACCTTTTATGTACGTGTTTATGCCTACAAAGAAGCCAAAACAAGAGGATGATGATGCATTTGAACACTCCAAATTCAAGAAATGGGAAGCATTTAATTAGCTTGTGTTCTGTTTATGCAGGTGCACCACAGTTGAGAGAGTCGCTGTAGAAGATACAATATGTAGTATCCTACTACTTTTCAGAAGGCTAGCTGCCCTCCATGGGGTGTGCAGGGAAATTAATGAATACATGTAATGTGTTGATTTCACTGGATCTGTGCTGAGTTCTTTCAGCTGAAGGTATGGAATCTGGCATAAAAACCTGTATTGCTTGGCAACTGACCAGGTTTTCCTTCTGGAAAGAATAGAGGAAGCAGATGGAAAGCTTGCAGAGCGTGTTGCCTATGTGCAGAATGGTCAGCTGCAGCGGGAGAGCTGCTGGTGTGAGAAAAGGTGAGGTGGCAAGGTGGCCGATGCAGTCTCTGTCAGTGAGCACTATGAAAACAACCCTAAAAAGATCTTGCAGTATCACATACACGTTGCTCTTCTGGGAAAAATTAAAGTAGAAATTTGTCATGTTCTGCCATACAGGTAATAAGGTACTTGCTGTGTAGTCCAAAGAGGGGTGGGAGAGGAGTTCTCATGCTTCCAACTACTCCTTGTATCCATCACAGCCAAGCTGCCCAACTGCTGGCTCCCTTTCTGGGCCGTTTATGCAAAGGATGGAAGCTGCACTGGTTACAACAGCATTAGCTCCCCCTGCTTTGGGAAGCACTAGGTTTACTTCTCACAGAGAAAAGCACACTTTATAGGCGGGATAATTGTTCCTTTCTTTATCTGCCCTTTCATCTCCATTTCAAGTGACTTCCATTTCTTCTTGAGCTGATGGTGAGATAACAAAGATTAGAAGACAATATAATTTGCTCCACGCCCAGATACTCACCATGATCCCCTGCTTAGCGGATGTCCATGAAGCCCGTTGTAATTTATGGATGAAACAGCAAAACATATGTACAAATTGTTATTATTGCTATTGTTAGTCTATATTGTGTCTCATAGTTCGGTATTGTGAATTATGAAGTATTACAAAAACTATGTAAAATAATTTTCTAAATAAAATAATGTGCATGGGGAGGTACTGAGGATTATATAAGTATGACCACAGGACAGATGAGTTATTCCTGCCAGGTACTGCAAGTGGTTTCTGGCATGTAAAGTTTACATGCAGCTCACAATGCGATCAAGAACCAATCTCCAAGAACTTATTTTTACACTTTGAAAATTGAGCAGGAGGAATATTTAAAAGGTTATTTGCTGTACCTCTTCCAGCTGTGAAAAAAATAGTTTTGAAGGAAATGGATAATTTTGGGGGGATATACATTACGGATTTAAGAAATCTTAATTAGGAGTGGACTTATTTTTTTTTCTGTTCTTTCAGATGTGGATGGAAGAGGAGAGTCTGTTGTGGAGGAAGAGATGAGTTATACTTCCAACACTATGTGTAACTAAATGTAACGTTATACTGGATTGCTCTACCTTCAGAAGCTTGAAGGGTTTTTTGAACACATAATTGCTCATAGAACATAGAAGCTGTAAGTTATGCTAACTGAAATTAGTGCTGCTTAAACTGTCTATTGCAATGTGTTGTGAAAAATATGTACTTCATGTATTCATTCTGGAACGTAATTGTGCGGAGCAAAATAAGAATTAACTGAAAAAAAACCTTCTAAAATATTTGAGGGCCTCAGAATTATTCAGTCTTCCTTTTCCTATGCTCTCTGGTTTGTTTCACAGTCATGACATTTGTATCTTGAGATTCTCTGTGAGACCTGGAATATTTCTTGCATAATTTCAGAGCAAAGACATCAGATTGATGTTGACTGCATCATTTGCAGGCATATGTTGGTGTGTTTCTACCGGACTGTAGGATTTTTTAGAATTGTGCTCCTGAAATTTCTTAACTCTGTTCATTTTTCTTTCTCTCTCTTCTTCCTTGGAAAGCTGTGGTTATGCTCACACTCACTAAAAAGATGCAAAGCCTTGTTACACCACCCGTAGGCCAAGGAGAAACAAATGGGGTCATGCTTTAGAGTTTTACTTCTGCTGCATCCTGTGAATTGTGATATGTAAACCTCTGTTGGCCATAAATCCCCAGTCTTGTCAGAATGAATGCAGATCATAAAAGGGAAAGGAAGAGTAGGATGCATTTTAATGTTTTTAAGCTTTGCTGAGGACATCTGGCCTGTGGTGATTTGCTTAAAAGAGGATTAATTGTAATGCAAACTCAGGAAGAACGGGGATACTTTAGTGACAAGTGTCAAGTATACAGGAAATGCATTGTTTATAGGAGCCAGTGGAATCAAAACAGAATTATAAAACCTTTCCAGGATCAACCTCATGCTTCAAAATGCTTCAGAGAAATCCATTATATTTGGAGAATTTCCCCGGTAGTAATTCTTCGTGTAATAGAGTTTTGACTGCAATGCCTTCCATTTTAATAAAGAACTTATTTGAAATCCAAAGTTAGAGCAAATGAAGTGAGGCTACATTGTGTTTGCCTTACCCACAAAAGTGCTTTGTGCAAATGCAGTTTTGTCAGCAAACAAACTGTCATGTGTTAAATGAGAGTGTTTGTGCCATGTAACTCAAGTTCCATGGTCTGGCTTATTTGTTGCAGACAGACATCAATATGGACTCACAACTTTATTCCTGTGGATGAACACCTGCAGCCCCACAACCTTACTACGTGAGGGAGGGCTCACTAATCCCAGATATATCTACCTGGTGAGCCAGAGGCTGGGACAGAGATATCCAAGCTAGTAGAGACTAGTGTGGATTTCCACTGTGGCTCTGAATGCAGCCCAGCCATTTTTTGTGAAGTACAGTTCTCAGACTAATAAACCTGCCTCGGGAGATTCTCTGGCTGTGGTCCTGCAGGTACATCTGGGGACAGATTCATATAGTGGACCAGACCTGTGACACATTTTCTGAAGGGTGACACTGCACCAATTGCATTTTCTAGTAGCAGCAGCACTCACTAGTTTTGAAAATGTAATACTGAGAATAGAAAAGTGCTGATTTCAGTGGAGGTCAGTTAGTACAGTCTTTGTATGAAATAAATATTGGATACCAACCAATAAGTGATGTTACACTCTGAAATGTTGGAAGACTTTGGCTTCTTGTTCTGAGAATGAGCTTTTCTAGAGCATGAGATAGGAAGGCTGTGGTATATATTTTAAAATAAAGCTTTATTTTTCTCTATTCTCTTTAGAAATTTTTTAAAAATATGAGGTTAAATGCCAAGGCTGTCAGGAAAATAGTTGTGTGGTCAGGAGTGGCCAGGGACACTGCTGCCTAGCAGCAGCAGGAGCTGTATTTTCTGAAAGTCTGTGTATGAAGGAGATTCAGGACAGCTGAGTTCCTGAGTTCTTTTTCTTTTCTTTTTTTTTTTTTTTTTTGTCATTTCTGTAGCTAACTGCTTGTGAGACCTAGAGCAATAAGCAAATAAAAGTGTCAGTTCCAGAAGACAAAATCCCCAAAAGGCAGGAGAAGGATCAAAAAGTTTCTACTTGGTAATAATCTTTGCTGGGTTGCTTCCTGCTTTAGGTGTAGACTTGCTTCCAAACAAATGGATAACTAATGAAAAGAAAATTGAAATAGTAAAAAATTTTCAATCATTTTTTTTCCACAAAAATAACTTACTTTTAATTTATTAATTTAATTTATTAAATTTAATTAATACATTATTATTAATTTAAATTAATTATTTTAATTAATTTTAATTTATTAATTTGCTACAAATTTGTGAATCACATCAGCTGATAAAAACGTGTACTTCTGGCAAAATATTTTAACTGAATCTACTGTGACCTTTCCAAGTCACTTCATTTTTTGCTGTCTCCTTTATGTGCACTTCAAAGCAGCACACCCAGAAGGACATACAGGGAGTTTGTGTGTGGTAAAATCATTTTGTGCTTTGCCTGCTTTTCTGACAACCTTATACTCACCTTGTGCTTTTGTGCCACCTGTTTTTTCAGAGAAGCATTCTGTTGCCATCAGAGGAGGAGCACTTGCCTCTCTGGGGCTGGGAACCCCTCTGGGGCAGAGCCAGATCATTCCTGGGTACCACTGGGACAGACTATTACAGTCACTGTGTGCAGGTGCCCAGTCCAGCAGTGCTGGCTGGTGAACAGAAATAATAATCACTTCACTCAAAACAAGTGCATTTCCCTCATTTTGACTGGGCTTAAGACTGAGTTCAGTGAAAGGATCTAAACCTATCCTTTTAAGGCACATTTTGAATCATGTCTCTTTAAAGCCTTCCTTCCACTTCCACAATCAGCTGATTACAATTAAAAGTAATGAAGTGGATCACTCTCTGTAGGTACTAATGGCAGCTAATCCATTACAGGAGGGGAAGTAAGTATCTCATCCAACTGATAGAGGAAAGGGCTTTTGAAGAGTTAGATCATAATTGTCCAGACTAGAATTTGGCTATGATGGTGCATTTAGCACCCCTAATCTTATAGGAAGAGCTGTGGGATCCTTAGTAACAATGTGAGCGGTTAGGGGTTTGGTTTTATGTCTCATTCAAAAGAAGCTTAAACAAAAGAGACAGGAAGGAAGACGTCGAGTGCCTGCCAGTGCATGACTAAATCAGTTGTGTTCACTGCATGTTTTCTCACTTTCTCAGGGGCACTTGCTTAGGATCCTTTTAATCATCACAATTTTTCTGCTGATCAAGCTGTAGAATTATTATCAGCACACTTGCAGATGGCTTACTTGAAGTTGGGTGATAAATCCGAAGCAGAGATTTAATTGAGCACTTGGAAAACACAGCCCTTCTGCACATCACTTGTATTTATTATCTTGATTGCAACTGCATTGAGACACCAGTTCCCAACAAGACTTTTCTTGCTGGGTGTGGTGGGGATTTCTGCATGCTGGTCTTCCATGGAGGAAGGTCTGAGTGGGTGTTATGACACGTTGTGCTTTGTGGTGTTTGGGAGCAAGGAACACCTGTCAGACCTGTGTATGTCCTTGAAGGTCAGTCCTGGGAGCAGCCTCCTGTAGACAGCTGGCTGGGTTGAGCCATGTGGTCCTCACTGCAGTGAAGGCTTCCTTGTGACCCAAGAAAGCCCCATCCTTGAAACACATAACACAAAGACAGCCCACACTCGAAGTATCTAGAGTTGTAGTGAAGTGGAAGGGGCTACGGATGGTCCAGAAATGATGGTAGAGGAAGAAGAAATAATAAGTGCCTCTCCTGCTGGGAGCAGCTGCTGGTCTGGGTGAGTGGCAGCCAGTGTTAGCCATGATGCACTGTAAGCTTCCGCTGTCAGATTTGCAAATGCAACCTGCCTCAGGCTTTCCGCATTCACTGCTGTTTACAGGCACCAGATTGTTCCATTTTCTGTGGGTTTCCCCTAAGCTCCTTAATGTTTGACTGCACCTATTTTTTTTTGAAGAGTAGAAAAGCATTGCTGCTTGCTGAGAAGGGCTGAGAGAGGATCTCATCATCCCCACTGCTTGAAATCTCATGAGGTCCCTTTCCATAGCCATGGTTTTTTCCCTTTAGCCCATAGAAAGCATTACATTACGGTAATAATAAGCCTGAGTGCTGATGCAGGCTGAAATCTGGAATCACTGGACTTAAAGCTATGAACTCTGATGTAATGCTGCTTCTCTGTGTGTGGTCTTTGGCTACACAGTTGGGTAGGACAGCATTCCTATTTTGCCCCTACTCCCTAGGTAATCAGTCATCTCCCTACCACCTTGAATAATTGTCATTAATTTTTCAGACCCTCAGAATTAAAAGGGGGGGGGGGGGGAGATTTCCCCTCTGCTGTATCAGAGGGTGCAGCAGAGCAGGGGGTAGATCAGTAGAAGCTGATGCTTCACCTGCTCTACTTTGTGTGTAGCTCAATGGCATTTTGACTAAAATGCCATTCGGAGACCTGTACTTTCTCTTCATGAGACTGGGCCAACAGCAGAAAGCAATGCCCCTTTAAGTGACCCAGGTATGCTGACAGGTTTATTTCAGGGAACAGAGATAAATCCCCTCCTGCCACCTTCCTCTGCTCTGAGATGGGGGAGTGCAAGGGAGCAAGCACCCACCCATGAGGGTGCTCTTCTAGAGTTGTACAGAGCTTGTCCGTGCTGCAAGGCATCACACAGACTCTTCCCAGACAGCCTGACTCAGGTTAGTGATGTGCTACTTTGTGTGTTTATTCTAGAGAAATGAGTTTTGACCCCTGAGTTGACTCTGCTATTAAGAAGGAAATCCACGGCTTAGGGGTTATCTAGATTTATAAATTTTTGTAACTTTCATGTGACTGAGTGCCTCAACCAGGAAGTCTTGAGGATATTTTGGGGTTTTTTGTGATACTTCTACTGGATGATGTATCTTGCAGGATAAGGACCAGAAATGACATCTGAAATATCACAAGTAGCTAAGAACGGTACTGAATTAATTTCCTTTCACACTTAGTACTTTTAAAAAAAAATAATGAGAATTTATTAATTAGCAGACTTGATGGCCTAGTCCTACTTTGTTCTCCAAAAGCAATTTGTATCCAAATGGGAGAATTTATTTATTTATGTATTTATTTTTAATAACCTTAGATTTAAACAGGTCAAATACTAGGCTAGGTTAGAAATGTCAACTGTTTTACAGAGAAAAATTCTCTGCTTGTACAGGAAAAAATACTTTTTAAAATTCCAATGTAAAAAAAAAAGAAAACATCTTGATGGGTAGTTCATGTTTACACTGACACCTCTCCTGTTCTTTTTTGTATGAAAAGTATGACCAATTCTATGTACTTTGACAAAATACATAACATGAAAGAAAATAAATCTATGAGTATCCCTCTTTACTTGTCTTTTTAATAGCAAAGTATTTTGAAAGGCTCTGTAGTGGCTTTAGTTCTCCTATTTCCAACTTCTGAATATTAACTGAATTATTGTCATACTGCTACAGCTTTCCCTGTTTACTTTGGTACCTGTCACATCAAACAGTATGAAACCCACTGCTTGCAGGCCATACGCGGGCTCGGGCTTTACTTCTCTGTGGAGAGGAGGAATGTGGTTTCTCTAGTAATTCAGAGATTAAAATACTTTTTCTTACTCCTGGGAAATCAGCAAAACATTTCTCTGAATAAACAATGCATTTATAATCTTGGATAAATGTATGAATAATCTGGCATTTTACTTTTGATGGAGTACACTTATGCGCTTAATACATACAAAGTTTTACTGTGTTTGCTGTGGAAAATTACATTTTTAACCTTGGTGGAGTTCATGGAGATAAGAGGCTCATTTTTGTTATACAAGTGGCCTGAGAAGAAAAATCATGCATTTGGCATATTACCAAAATGGAAGGATATTTTATTTACTTCTGAAAAAAAGCTACATAGTGATTTTTTGTTTGTTTGTTTTCTGTGTGTGTTTGTAAGGCACATGAGAAATAGTGATGAGAAATATTTTAAAAGTGTTCCTCTCTAACTGAGCCTGGCCATGACCTTAGATTTAAATCTGGAGAAACTCCATTTGAGGCAGCACTACTATCTGAACCTAAAAGGAATTAAAAACAAACACGCAACAACAAAACAAAACAAGAAGAAAAAAACTGTACCAAACCCAAACCTCCGTTCTTCTGATATTTTTAAAGAAATTGTTTATTTTAGTGCGATTTCAGTTCCAAGACTCAAGGATGCTTTGGAAACTGGGGGCTTCACAACCTACTAACCAATTACTTGTGTGTTTTGTTTGGGTTGGGTTTGTTTTGATTTCTGCCCTCCCCCCCCCCATAATAATACCACTGATGGGAGGAGCTGATGAAATCTTTCTCTAAAATTTAAAGTAGTCACTAAAATCTTCATCAGTATTTCAGTAAAATGAAAAAAAAAAAAAAAAAAATCTCTCCTTAGCATGTATCCAGTTAGGAACAGACGTGTGGGTAAACTTTCTTTGACAGTAAGGTTTGGGCTTGATGGTCAGTGTGGGCAGTCAGAGCCCCTGGGATGAAGGTGCTGGAAGCACTCAGTGCTGCTTGGAGGGTTCCTGCCTCACGTGAGGGCCCACTCCAGCTGAACCCCTCTGGGATAGCTTATAAAAACTGATGAGCCTATGATAAAATATTTTAAAAGATAAATGGATGTGTCTGATGTCCTGCATTGAGACATGTGGTAATGCTCTGTTGCCCACAGCCAGGTGTTGGTTAGCTCTGCTTGCCAGCCTTACCTTTGAATATGCTATGGGAAAAGTCACATGAATAATGATATTTAAAAATCTGCCTGCCTTGCCCTCTATCAACAGCACAAAATGGCCATTCTATCCGTGGGACTTATACTCACTGAGTCGCTTAAAAATGGCAATTCATAAGCTCTGATAATGTCATATTTGTGTAATACTGCACACATTTGTGAAACACTTCATCTTAAAATTCCACAGTAACTGCTCTCAGTGATGTTAGTGCCCTGTATGAAAAACACTGTGGCTTTGGGGTGGTGGCTTAATTTTATTATTTTTTGTATGTTTGTTTTTAAACTATGTTTTAATTGGAACAATTTCTTTGCCAGACATATTTCTCTTTTTGACATCATGTGCCACAAAAGTTAAAAGTAGGTTTTATAGCTATGGAAAATTATACGTGTTATACTTCCAATTGCCACAGGGTGGCAATGTTTCAGAAAATTTTACTAAAGTCTGCAGGCAATACTGTTGAACACCAGCAGTGGGCTGATGGTGGATGGTTCCCCTTTAACTCTGTACTTCGGAGAATTGCGTGTGTCAGGGGCAAGAACCCGTGTTAAGAGGCAGAAGGAATCCCCTAAAATCCTCGGGCAGAGAATTGCAGTGGTTGTAGGTGAGGATAGGTTAAAGGAATTTATTTATATTTTTTTAAATTCTCATTGTCTTTTCAGTTGGGATGGGAGAAATCAGCATTGCTGCTCTCTGAGCTCTTCATGCTCTTTTCCTGATATTTAGGGGATCCCTCCACCCATGCCTCATTCAATGTATTTATCTTATGTAGGGAAAATCAGAACTGTGATTTTTGAGGCTGAAAAATGGGCAGAATTGCATAGTTACCTGTTTCTCTCACATCTACATCCAAATATTCTGTAATGCAAAAATAATATATTGTATTAAGATTCTGAATTGCAATAAGGCTGTTTAGCATCTTCTAACACTGTTGTCTATGATTGACAAGTAAAGTAATAATCTAGATTCACATAGATACTGTCTTAAACTCTGAGTTCTGGGCAATCATGCCTGTTTGAAGCTTTATTCAGATAAATGCATATGAAGGAATACATGTCAATGTATTTCTCAGATTTGCTGTATTTGAAAAAGTCCAGAGACAGTGCCCAGCCAAAACCCTGGATCCAGCAAGCTTCAGTCTTACTCAGAGTCTTGTAGCCTAGGCAGCTATCTCAATATTTCCTCAGCATCCAGATTCCCTTACAGAATTATTGAATATTTAAATATTAAGATGAAAAATAAAATTCATGAGCTGGATTTTGGTTAATCCCTGGGATTATGTTTTGACACTATGCCCTGTAATTGTTGAAAGTCAGCTGTATACCAGCTCCTTGATGGCAGTAAAAAGGAACTGGAATTCCAGGTTTATGGAAACGTGACACCTAGGAAAAGTTGTTACTTGAATAGTACACACTGCTGCCCCATGTAATGACATACAGTTGTGGACCTATAATTCAAAGGTAGCCTTTCCTTTTCCCTGAGTCTGGTCCCTTTTCCTTCCTCTTTTGCCTCATCTTGAAATTGAGCCCTAAAGAGAGATTTTAAAAGTGTGAAGGCACTGAGCACGTCTATACATACAGGAGGAGTAGCTGCTCATGCACTTTGTCCCCTGCAGACCTGCTGTAAAGTAACACAGGGGAAAAAAAGGGTAGGGCGAAGTGTGGCGTTAATAAGTGCGCCTGTGAAGCTGCTGCAGTGCTTCTGCCTATAGAAGAAGTGAAAGCAAAGTTCAGGAGAACCAAACTGAAGGGTTTTGCCAGCCATATTCTTCCACTCCTTTACTCTAATAAATAAGGGAATAAAGTATTAGAGGGCTTCAAACCTGTTTGCAGTGGTATGGAAGATTATGCTCAATGCTTAGCTTTATTTTTTGTCCACAAACAAGGTCCTGGAGAACATATGCCTGCAGCTATAAGAAGATTTATACTGTCAGTGTCAATATTTGCAGTACTTGGTGAATGGTTTGTACATCTATACACTGTATTTTTGTTCTATCCATATCAAGTACTCCAGTGTGTATCCTCGCCCCATCCCTCTAATTTCAGTGGCACATCTCTGAATATCCCTCCCAATCCATGGACTAACCTGAGCAATAGCAATTAATAGACAGGACCCAACAATTCAATGATACTCTTTCTAAGTCTTACCAATTTGCACGGACATACTTTAGCAACTATTAGTTTCCAATGATATTCACATTCCTGAGGGGATCTTAAATTCATTGAAGTATTTTCCTTACTTACTGTAGAATATTAAGCAATAGAGTTATATTTGATGCCAGTTTAATTAATTCTGCTGCAAGACACTAATGTATTCAGAAGTCTACCACTGGCATTACACACACACTGTACTGCTTACAGCTAGTCTAATTTAGTGTGCTGCACTTGTATTGATTTTTACTTTAGCAAAATACAGTCAGACAATAATGGAAAATGGATTTAGAAAAACTTTATAGTTCATAAGCATTGGCACATTCATATTTGACTTTGTCAGCAAAGGCAAATTAGATCAAACAAGGTGCAATGATGCATTTGTTGTTTTGGGAGCCTCTAGTTCAGAACTTGACATTGATAAACTGTTATAATTAATTCTTTTCATTTAATGAGATGGTATATACTATCAGCAAATGTGAGCTTTGATGTCAACATATTATATTGACCATCGTCCTATATTAATTAGAACATACCTTGATGGAGTCTTTCCCTACATATGACCAAAAGGGAAATGTAGGGAATTTTGCTATGTGCCTAACCAACAACATGCATTGAGGCAGTTCATGCATGCTTACCCAGAGCAACACTTACTCAGAGTCAGAGGATGTTTTTCAGTGATAAACCAGAAAGAATTGGGAAAGTTAACTTCTTGGCTCTATTCCTGGATTTGTCATTGAGTGAGGCAAGTCATTAAACACCATTTGACTCCAGCTTACCTATCTGTTTAATGGAGATAGTAATATTTTCCTGTTATGAACAGAGATTTTTAAAGCTTAATTCATTAATATTGTGGAGCTCTTTGCCATACTCAAATGAAAGTCAAAATATTGCTTGGCATAGGTTAAAGTGTATGAAAACAAAGTGCAATCTGATAGTGCTTTAATTTTATGCATTTTTACTGAAAATGAAAATAATTTGATTGCACAAATACTTCAGGGTTATTGTAGAGCTCATACGAAAAATGAGTGCTATAGTAGTTTACAGACTTGCATGTAAAACACTAAGAATAGCTTGTTACCAATGGTGTTCTCATTTGATGACTTTATTTTGCTTCACAAGTGCAAAGGAAGTGCCAGAAAAAATAAAAAATTGCAGGCTGTTTTGACATCAACAGACACTAATAAGTGGTACTCAGTGGAGCTGCAGAATAAAGTGATTAAGTAGGTCAGCTTACTTAAAGAATAAGCAGTAAAATAAGGCTAAAACAGCGGTGTAAATGGGTGGAAAGCATGAAATCCATAAAAGACAGCATTATTTGTACAGTTGTGCCCAAGTAATGTACTGGTAACCACAAAAGAAAAGTACTGTTAATGAAAAACAGACAGTCTGCCAAAAGAGGGTACTTAAGATATGTGTTTTGGAGTCCTACAGTACTGGAGATGGGGAGGGGGGGCAAAACCAGGTGCTTCATCCACTGATGGCGATTGATCTCAAGACCTCAAACTGCCCTCTGCCTGGTGCCACATTAGGCTATTGCAACATCTGTGTCTCATTTGAAATCTGGAGGACTTGAATTTGTTGTTCCTAGTCAAGGGTTCTGCTTAGTCCTCAGGCTGTGTGCCAGATTCTTGCCTGATCACAGTTTTTTGGACAGGGACTCTGTAATGATAAGCATCATCTTAAATGTCCATCTGTGTGTATTCTGCATGGATAATGATCTTAGCAGTAAGGTTTTGATACACTTCCATTACTATTTGATCTCCTTTCTTAAAAAATATTTTCCAAAGTTATCCTATTCCAGTGAAAAGATCACAACTATCTTTGGTTTCTTTGATGCTGGCCCTGCTTGTGAGCACCTTGGAAGAAAACAGGCGTTTTCAGTCTCAGTTGAGTCTTTGGCTACAGAGTCAGGCACTTTTTTCCTATCATTGCAACAATCAACTTGTTGCCAGCACAGTAATGAGCTTCTCCTTCCTGAACCCTGTTGTGCTGACTACTTGAATCAATATTGCACCTTAAAATGATGAGGTACCAAATGATGAGGTACCTTCATTCAGGTTGGATGGATCAATGCCGTGAGGATGATAGAAATCTTGCAGTTAAGTCTCTGAGTCTTAGAATGCATTTAAAATTACCCTGAAAAATCTGCATTTTCTGTTTTCATCTGGGTGTTGTATGTCTTTTTAGTTTCTTCCTCTTTTCCACAGGAATTTCAGTTGACCTCAATGTTTTTTTTCTGGCACAGTCATATTTTTGTAATAAAGTGTATTGCCATATATAACAGGTTCCCATTTCTTATCTCTGCCAAATGCAATTACTTTGATGGCAATGCACTCAAATCCACCTTGATATTAGAACATTAATGTTTCACTCAGCAATGGGATAGAAACTGAAGAGAGTTTTTTTAATACGCATCCTTTCACACAGGCTTTTGTGGTCAAACATTTGCAACAAGGCTTATTTAAATTTGTGTCTCGCTATTCTGAACCCCAGTATGTATCTGTACCTTTTGCCTATCCATTTATCTGCACTTCTGAAATCATAGAGTGCTCTTAATTTCAAGCTGGCCAAGGTGAACATGCCCACCCAAATTAGAAGCAGGCCTGAAGGAAATTCCTGGCAGCACATATCTAATGAGACTGGGAGAGTGGATGTGTTGGGCTGCCCAAGACAGGGTGGGTTGAAAATGTACCCCAAAGCTGAAGGATGGCACATATGAATTATTTTCATCCTGACCTCGTGAATTCCATGGACTGAGCTGTTAAGCCTTTTACACCGAATAAATAGTATTTTCTCCTATAAAGTATTCTATTGACTTGAGTAGATGTTTATCACAGGAATGCAATGCTCTAACAGAGTAAACTGTTGTCAGAAAGTGGTCATGGCACTTCTCACATTTCAAATAGGAATTGCACGTTTTCACTTCCTTTGCTGAAGATGTAAGGTAGATCAGATCTCATGAGCATTGCCCTTTATTGGTTGCTTTTGCTAACAGTCAGGTTCTGAGAATTATTATACCAAGATGCCTTTGTTTTCAGTGGTTTTTAGCCCCATGTGTGTATTTGGGTCATGTCAGCTAGCAGTCTACTTCAGAGGGGATGTTTCCATGCACAGCCTGCATAAAACTCCACATTTAATTATTGCAGCTGAAGCTATTCGCTTGTAAACACATTTCCTCTGTCCAAGTCCTCATAATGTCATTCTGATGTTTTCTGTGCTATTGATCTACCTCCTGCTTTGTGCAGATTTCTGAAGCTGACAGAAAATATCAGAGCTGCCTTGTCCAAAAGCATCGGACCACTCCAGCCATTTTGTAGCTGCCTCTGGTTTTACAAGGCGTTCGGCATGTACTTGAACAGCTCTGTAGATGCTCGTTTGATGTGTAATGTGCAGCCTCCCGGGACTCCAGAGTTTTACTCGGAGCTGATGCCAAGGTTCTACTCTATGATATGGAAATGCCGAGGTAATTTCATGCTTTGTAAAGCTCTATGAATATTTTTAATTATGACAAAAATGCCATGGAAATGAAGATTGTTCTGGGTTTTATTGTTGCATGTAGTTTTGTATGACACTAATTTCATAGCAATTTAGTTCGTTTGGCACTTTGAGATTTGTGGGTTGTCTGGAAGCATAAGAAAGTGAACCCCATATTTGTCATGGATTTGATAACCTTGGCTAAACTAATGCAGGGACTTGTCTGCAGAGTGCTAGCAGTGCTGGATTCTCTTTTTTTTTTTTTTTCCCCTGCCACCTCCATTGGAGACTGACAGTCTCCAGGCTCTGAAATGCCTCTAAAGCACAAGCTTTCCCCACATGACTTCAGTGGACTTTAATGCTACCCTGTAAGGACCATTTGGGTCAGGGCAGGAGACAATATGTTAGTTAGCCTTTGTCAGCTCAAACTTCAGTTTCTGTTCAGAAACTGGGAGTTTTATCTTACAGAATCCTTTCTGCCTTGTAGAAGACTCAGAACATCAGATGACTTCCTTTAGGACATAGGAACTCCGTAACGGAATAAAAACCTCTAGTTTATTAGGCTGATATCTGCACTTGATTTGGGCAATGTGTGTTCTCATACATATTATCCCACCTTGAGCACTGGGTAGGCATAGCTCTTGGTGTGCTACCACAGAGACTGGGTAAGGACACCAACAGGAGTGTTCTTCATAGGGAAAGGACAGACACTTGGCTTCTCCCTCAACTGTCCCCATCTAACCTAGGTCAATGTCACTGAAATGAGCTCTCCATCCTCTGCCCTCCTCAAGCCAAATAAATTGATTGAAAACATATTAGTTTTGGCCATGGTGAGGCAACTAACAGCCCAGAGCTGTCACCTGTGGAGTCATTCCCTTGGTGTTGCTCAACAGTCAGTGGTTTATCCAAAGCTGCCTGTCATCCTACTGGTGGGGCTGGGTGGAGAGTGAACACCAGTACAGGCAGGCACTGATGGTCCAAGGGGCAAGAAAGTTGCAGATGTACTCAGGGGACTTGTGCTCATCCCCTCTGAGACTCCAGCTGCTCTGTTGGAGAAAGAGGCGTTGGTGCTGACTTCAGCTGAAGGCAGCAACTGAGGGGTCTGCTTCTCCTAATTCACTTGGATGACATGGTTACTTGACTGACTTGCTCAGGTCTGCTGGTTTTCCTCTGATTTAAGGGGTTGTTGAAAGCATCTGGGTAGGGACAGCAAACCATGATCTTAGCATATTTTCATACCCAGCTCTTTCTATATGAACTGTGAAAAAGTATTCCTAGAGGTGAAAGTCATGTTAGAAAAAAGTTTGCTGACTCATCATATCAATCTTGATTAAATTACTTTCAAAAAATAAGTGAGGCATCCTGTGTCTGCTGAAGTCAATAATGCAACTTCCATTAGTCTGAGAGTGTGTTAAGTTTGTAATTAATGCATTTGACATATTAATGTGCTAATTTATGTAAAATGGATAGACCATATGTGTTTCCTGAGAAATGATCAACACAAAGGAAAGAAGACTATTTTTAATTAAGACCTTGCAAGTAGGTGTGTAGTGGCTCTGAAGAATGGAGGGGCAAATCTGTAGAGATGTTGTAACACTTAAATATTTTTAAAAGCTTTTGCTTCCCTTCCTAGTGTTGGACATTTTTACAAATACTCTGGAATGAGCCCACATAAAATGCACAGGAAGGCAAAAATGAAAATAAGTAAAATCCTGCATGATTACTCTCCTTTGTGTTTAACACTCTTTCTGATGCCTGAGATCTTGAAATGTTAAAGACTGTAATTTAATACCAAACATTGTTGCCTTACCTGGTAAGTCTAAAGATTTTCTTTGTATTTCCACATAATATGTAAAATTCTTTTAAATCCTGCCAACCTGCTTTCCTCAGTGACTAGAATACCTGACTGTGCCAATAATGTATTTGCTGAATCTTGTATTTTCTCTCTTCTTTGAATGAAATTGGTCCCCTAGGAAGTAAATTGTTTGTGAATTAAATGGGATTGTTATGAATATATTTATGATTTCTAGCAATTTGACCCATTCTTACATAGCTGCAGGCCCTTTTTTCCACACTGGGTTGCTTTTGAAATTGTTTACTCTGAGTGTCTGGTAATTGGCATGATTAATCAAACAGTGTGACCATTGCTTTAGTTGCATGTGGTTGCCTGATTGATTGGCTGGGGCTTTCATGAAGCAGAGAGAAGATCCTGAGAGTCCTGTCTTTAAGCAGAGCATCTTGCTGCAAAGGGGTGAGGAAGAGCACAGTGAGAAGGTGTCCAGGGCTGGCAGCAGTATCCCACCAAGCTGGGCCAGGGCTGCTTATGCCCACCTGCAGGTACCCCAGGCAGAAGGGCGGCGGCATGGATGCTGCTGTGGGAGTAGAGGCAGGGAGGAGGTAGAATAACAGGGCACTGCAACCCAATGTGTAAAATGGTTCGTCTTAATTAGGATTTCAAGCTGTTGTCCATCCGTGGGTAACTTCTGCTGAGAAAAGATAACAAATTTGACTAAAGACCTCACAAGAGCTTTCTTTTTCTTCTATTTCAAGGTGAAACTTTGTCTGTGAAGTGCTTCTCTTCATGGCCTTCTGATACTTTAGATCATATGAGCTAATACACTTCCCTCACCTGCAGTGCCAGGGGGCAGCTATTCTTATTGCTTTGAAAAATGCTTTGACACCTGAGGTTGGAAAGTAGTGCACAGAAGCTAATGTTATTATCTTTGCATAGAAAAATAAATATTACTGATGCAAAAAGTCTGCTTATTGAGGCTGTTTGGGAAATGGGAGTGAAGAGGCACTGATTTTAAGGTGTGCACATTTATACTGGGATATGGTAACCCTGTACCATGAAGATGGAGAAAACGCGTCAGCATAGGTGCCAGGGAAAAAAAGAAGAATGTTGTCTGTGCAAAATTGCAGCTCCTATTGTAAATTTCTGGGGAGAGAAATGTTTCCTGTAAGTATGACTCAGATTTCTGTGAATCAATAGAGCCTCTGAGGGTCAGAGGAAGTCAGTATATTTTAGAGGTGAAAAGTACTAAAATCTGTGGCTGCTGGGAGTGAGTCAGAACCCGGTCCTTCCTCTGGATATTTTTCCTTTCATTTTTTTTTGGGGGAAAAAGATTCTGGATGGGTCTGCACAAGTACAGTTGAATTACTGAAGATTATCCCCAGAAAGATGTACCCATCTTAAGCCGAAAAGATCACTTGATTATTTTTTTTTTAATTTTATTTTAATTTATTGTATTTTCCTGTCATTTTATATGGCTGGGGAAGGTGCTAAAGACAGTCAGAAATTCCCAGAGTCCCTCTTTATTCAGTGTGACTGCGCCTTTGACCTGCTCAGATCATAGACAAAAAAGGAGAAGTAAGCTGCATCTGGAAGGAAACATACAGGCTACAAAACAAAATAAGCACAGTTAGAAACTGCAGTAATTTTTTAGATCAACTATATCTTCTGAGACTTGAGGGAGAACTATAAAAGAGGCAATTCCTGAGAACAGGCAGGGCTGATCTAATATTTAATAGCTCACAAGAAAGGTAAATATATACGAATATCTTCCTTGGTATAAAACTCCATTCACAGAACTTGCTCTGTTTCTCAGGCATCCTGTACCATCTAGATACCCTAGGACAGATATATAGAAGTCACATACACTGTTTGAATGTAAACTAATCTCATTGGCCTTTACGGGTATGTTTGCTGCTTGCATTCAGAAAAAAAAAACAACAAAACCAAACCCAAAGCAACCCACTTTCTCTCCATGAGGTATTTCAGTGAACACTGCACAGTGTTAAAAGAAAGAGACATCAGACAAAATCTCTCCTAGACTTATTTACAAGGAAAAGATTCAATGCCAAAGACACATTTCTGACTTTTTTTTTTAAAGGAAAATGACCTTTTGTGGTCAAGTTCACCACTTCTCTTGCATTTAAAGACTAATAAGCATCTGGAAGCTGGTCGGGTTGTACATCTGAAGTGTGTCAATCATTCTTGTTATGAAAAGACAGGTTGTAAAAAAACCCTGTCAAATTATTTGTTGGGGGGAGCTGTGGAATATACTTTTAAAAGTCATAGGGCCTGTACTTATCAAAAAGAAAGCTAAGATAAATTTGCACTTGAACACTTAGTGGCAACCTGTGCACATTATTCTAGCCACCTTTTGCACTACTTGTTTTTGTTATTGTTTTATCCACTCCTGTCACTGAAATGAAAGGACTCTGGGTGAGAATATGTTTGAGAAGGATCCACGTCTTTTTTTTTTCTTTTTCTTTTTTTTCATAAAAACATTAACGTTTGTCACTGAAAAACAGCTTTGCTTCAAAAACTTCATGATCTAGGACTTCTTATACTTACAGGTTGGTTTTTCTTTTTTATAAACCTCATTTCATGCCATATTTATCCAGACTTGCTGAGGCCTGTAAAGCTTCATATAAATCTGGGCTTATACTGCAGCTAAGGATAAATGGTAATTTACAGCTTTCCCCCCTAGGCCAGGCAAACTTGGTAGATCTGACTGAGTGTTGCTTTGGGATTTTCAGGGGCAATGGGAGAACTTACCATAAACCTGAAATTAAGTCCATGTAAGCTACAAGCAGGAGCACTCTTATATGTGTTTGAAACCACAAAACATCTTAATTTTTTATTTTCCCCCAATAATCCAGCATGTTATATGGTAATATATGTTTGTTAAGTTAGGATGTTCCTTCACTGAGTCATGGATTACAAGCAACCACAATTGCTTTAATTTGTCAGGTCATTCAATTAAAGGTAGAGCTCTAGTGTAGTCACTAGCACAACCTTCAAGCAGTTGGTGAGCTACCTGAGAAGCTCTTGACAAAGTGTGCTTGATGTGGAGTCCTCCTTGTAGGTGGTGCTCTTAAAAAGCTAGAGGATTTTCTTGTAATGATTTTTTGTCTTCTGGTGATCTGTGTCCTGTAATACCTTGAAATATCTTTATCATGTTCTTGCATACTGCACGTCACAAAATTACTCATCCCCAGATATTACAGCAAATCTAGTGAGCGCAGACAGGACTCCAGGAATTTCATCTGTATCGTAATACTCTGTTATGCACTTCACTGTCGGACCCCTCTGCTCCAAATTCTCTGCTTCAATGTAATTCTGCCAGGTGGATTTAGAGAGAACCAAAGTCCCTTAAACCTGCTTTGATACCAGGGCAGCCCAGTGTACATCACAGACTAAGAAAAAGATGCTTAGAACAGAGTCCTAGGGAAAAATGAGAAATGCTCATAATGCAACGTTCTCAGGCCATATATCCATGCCATAATGCCAGAACTCAATAAAATCTGAGAGGGGAGGATGTTTTAGGTCAAGTCACCAAAACCACAGTTTCTGATTCAGAAAAAGCCATGTTTGACTCCAGAATGCGTTGCCCATTTGAACACTTTTTTGCTGCTTTTCCCCCGCCTCCCCCCCTCAAATGTATGCATGTTTTTCATTCAAATAAACCAAATTACAGATTCATTTGTGAGGTATGCTGCTGAATACTTCCTTCCTTTCCTCCTGGAGTGATGTAGTGGGTTATAGAGCCCTTGGGAAGCTTTTTGACTATCAGTGTACCTTTGACCGGTGGATGTGGACTTGATGGAGATTCTGAAATACCCTTGTATGGTATACTTCACTAACTGACCACTGACCACTTGCAAAAACTTATTGCCCCGTTTATTTTTTCATGAGTAAATGAAAGATATCTCATTGTCTTGTTATTTTTGAAGCTTTGCTGATTTATTAACAGACTTGCTGGTTTCATTGTTTAGATGCTAGAGGACTTTTTACAAGGGCATGTAGTGATAGGATGAGGAGTAATAGTTTCAAAATGAAAGAGCATAGATTTAGACTAGATATTAGGAAGAAATTCTTTACTGTGAGGGTGATGAGACACTGTCAGAGGTTGCCCAGAGAAGCTGTGGCTGCCCCCTCCCTGGCAGTGTTTAAGGCCAGGTTGGATGGGGCTTTGAGCAACCTGGTCTAGTGGGAGGTGTCCCTGCCCATGGTGGGGGGGTGTGGAACTAGATGATCTTTCAGGTCCCTTCCAACTCAAAACATGCTATGATTCTATGAAATAAGGTTGCTCTTGTTTTCATAGTGCCTCCCTCCCTGCCCCCCCAGCTCTGTTCTCCATTTACTTTTCACACCACCTATTCAGAAAAGAAGAAATTTCTTTTGCTTCTCCTCACATCCTACCTTCTTGCATTCTTAAGAAATGCTTTGTATGACTTTCCAGGTTTCACCCATTGAAAAAGCCTGGAGCCAGCCTTTCCAGTATGACAAACTTTGCTTGTTACCCTCTTTCTATTCAGGCGTAGGCTTTCTTTGGCAGGAACTGTTCTACTGCCTCTGTTTAACACAAGTCTGAATAGCTGCTAGAAAAAAAACCTTTTAATTTTTTTTTTTAATTAAAAGACAACTATCATTTTCTGAAGGATTTGGTTCCATTGGCAGATTGGAATCTTATAAAGCACAGTCTCTTTTTGAGAAGGTTGAGTATCACTAGACCCTATAATTTAAAAAGGATGCAATTCTTGCATTCTCTTGGCTGAGTTTTTCTTTGCTGCAACAGCCAGACCAGAATGTTTTAATGTCTTAGTCCCTTACTGAAGGTTTCATTCCAGAAATGCTTCTCATTTCTTTCATGTATTGTTGACTTTAACTCTTTGGTTCAGATAGTATAGTTCTGAGGCTAAAAAGCTACTAGTATATTTTATTTATTTATTTATTTATTTATTTATTTTCAGATATCATAGTCGTTTTATGCCATCATTTTAACATCTAAATATTGTAACTGGAATGGAGCACTGGAGAAATACTGCATAACATACAATCTTAATGTCAAAAAATAATTGACTATTACAATTTAAGTTACTTAGTAAACAAGAAGTTCCTAGCCTAAAATTCAATCCACAGCTCTCACCAATGACAATCTTAATTTTCTAAAGAAATTCACTGCTCTGTCTTTCAGATAACCCGCCTCATCATCTCAAACCTGTGTACTGAAGGAAATTTAGCTACGGTTGACCCCTTGCATACCAATTTCAGATAATGCTTCAAACAGCAACAGAGTGATGGGTACCCAAGAGAGGCCTGTGTCCTTCACTGGTAGCATTGAGTAGATCTTTTCTGTCCCCAGCTTCTTATAAATGAAGATATGAGTAGCATTTGCCTTCTGGAGCTCTAAATTTGGGTTTTATGCCACTATCTACACAGGACCTGAATTTCTCCTTCATTTTCTGGATTAATCCCTATCAAGTGTGGCAAATCACTGCTCAAGGGCCTATTTCAGTACAAAATAAGCACACCCTTCTCTGGCTTTGGCCACTTTGAAATTAAGCTTTTGTTGACTGAAGGCTCAAATTATATGACAATGAAACATACGCTACGTATAGGCCAGGCAGGGCTCTGAAATGCAGATTCATTATTGTCTCATTTAGTAATGCTGTTAGAAAACAGCTTTGTAATTGATCAGTTTAAAGGATGTTCCCACAAGAATGCAGTAGAGTTCATCTTGCCTCAATCACTTAGAAAATTTGATAACAAACCCTGAATAAACTTACAGCCACTATTTTAATTTTTTAAGGAAAAGTGAGGTGGTGGCCCATTTACTATAAGCAATGGAACCACACCTAGAGCCAAAGTTGCTCTTAAGTATAATGCCCCAGACACAGCCTTATTACACTTATGACCCTGTTTTGTTCAAATTGATGTCTTCACTGCAAGGGTTATCAAATATTGGAACAGGCTGCCCAGGGCAGTGGTGGAGACCCCATCCCTGGAGGGATTTAAGAGATGTGTAAACGAAGTGCTCAGGGACATGGTTCAGTGGTGACATGGCAGTGCTGGGTTAATGGTTGGACTTGATGATCTTAGAGGTCTTTTCCAAACAAGGCTATTCTGTGATTCTGTGATACTGGTTATAGCTCTGATAGCTGCACTGAGGATTCACCCTGGTTTATATTGGTGTGAGGGAGTGTGGTGACAGACCAGATTCTGATGTAGTCTTCTTGCTTTTGAAAAGATTATTCTCATCATAGTGGTTGAATGTGGGGGATGTAAAGCTGTTTTGGGGTTTTGTTTTGGTTTCCCCCCCCCCCTCTTTTTTTTTTTTTTTTTCCTGGGGACATCATCTTAAGCAAGACTCTTGCAAAAATGAATAACTTGCCCATCCTTAAATTTGGAGATGGCCCTGATCAAATTGCGGGATTGTGGGGCCGGGGGTGGTGGTGGTGGTGGCAGCGAGTGTGTGTCAATACACAACAGAGGATGTGGCCTCGGGTTTCTCCATGTGCTCCTCTAATCGCTGAGCCCGAACGTCTTGCAGGACGGGGATGAGTTCCTCTCCACCGCTTGCAGGCTTAGACCTGCACTTTGAACTTCTTAAGAGTTACCCACACGCTGTATCCTACCTCCTGAGTACAGCCGTGAGGAAGTCCGCGTTGTTTCCCACCGCTGCGCCTGCTGCCGGTACGCTCCAGCACAGACGGAGCTAAGGAGCATCCTCCTTCCGCAGCAGCCCCAAGTGCGGGGCCGGGCATGCCCGGGCCAGGCTCTGCCTCTGTCCTTTCTCTGCTTCGCCATCTTCTGAGCGCGGGAGGGACGGAGGCAGGCAGGAAAAATTACACTGGGGAGGGACGGTTGTGCGTGTTGGGAAAGATGTAGGGGAGATGGCGTTCTGCCTGCCGCCTCGGTTTTGCTGCCGGCGGAGAGAAGATGCTGTCGGGAGAGCTGGGAGGGCGGAGCGGGGGGACGCTGTCGGGGACTGGGGCTGCTCCCGCCGCGGAGACCCCGCTCCCCACCGCTTCGGCTGAACTCCTGGGAGGGAGCCACCTCCCGCCGCCCCCCCCCTTTCCCCCTCCTCCCTCCCCCCCGCCCCCGCCGCAAACCCCGATAAAAGGGGCGGGGGGCGGCGGGATACGCCGCTCGGTGGGGAGGTCGGCGGCGCCGGCCGGCTGGCTGATGCTGCCGCAATTCGCCATTGCCAGGCACGGCTCAGAGCCGGGCGAAGGGAGGCGAGGAGCAGCGGCACGGGGCCGGGGTGCAGAAGAGCAGCAGCACCCCGCGCCTGGCCGCCCCCGCAGGCCGCGGCCGCTGTCCCCCCCGATGCTCGGCCGGCGGTGGCGGGGGGCCCCGGGGGCCCGATCCTTCCTCCTCTGGCTCTTTGTGTTGCTGAAGGTAAGTGCTGGAGAAGTGGAGGGGTGCGGGTCCCTCCCTCCCGTGGGCATCGAGCCCCGCGCCGCCTTTGTGTCCCCTCCCGGCGGGACTGCGGCGCCAGGGCAGGGGATTGTGCCCGCTCAGCTTAGGCGGGGACTCAGGCCCGGCCGTCTCCGCTTTGTGCTCCCGCGTGTGCATTTTGGAGGGGGATGCGATGCCGCCCCGCGGCGAGATGCGCCCCCGCTCCTGTATCCCCTCCGAAAGTGGCAGCAGCCCGGGGGAGCTGCGGCAATGTTTCCTCCCCCCACAAAGTTACCCTGGTGCCAGCGGGGGTGCCGAGAGAGGGGTAACGCGGCATTTCGGGGGTGTCACCGCCCCGCGTGGCCGTGCGGGGCTCCGCGCTGTCCTTCAGCACCTCCCTCCCGGGGTCGCGCCCTCCGGGCGGGGAACGCGTACCTGCCGAGCATCGCCCCGCGAGAGAACCGCTGCGAACAAAGGGGCGGGCGGTGTACCGGGTGGGTTTTATCGTGGCAGAATTTCACACTGCTTTCCGATCCGTGCCGTGCTGCGTGCGGGCTCAGCCCATCTGCTTGGCAGATGAATTTTTCAAAGTTCTGCTTAATACTGCAGGCTTGGTTTCACATGACATGTTTTATCTTTGCGCTTTCAGTCCTTTCACGGTTTCTCAAGTGTATTTAATATGCTTCGTGCAACTTCTTAAAGAAAATGTACGTTCCATCTAGGCGAATATCACTGACTACAAACGTCGCTGCCCTAAAGTACAGCCTTCAGCACTGCCGAAAACTTTGTTGTGTATTTGTCAGTCACTGTTACGGAGAGCTCTCCAACTAAGGACCTGACCTTTCAGCATCTTCTAAATGTAAATGTTCTGTGGAAATCAGCAGGACTCGCGGTGTGAAGTAAGAGTTTGCAGGAGCATGTCCTAGAACAGCAGTGGTGACACTTCTCAAATTGACGTTGCATTGACAGAACTATTTAAAGGGAAACTTTCGCAGCATCTGTTCACACATAGTAGTCAACTGTCAGCTGTCTCATGTTCATAACTGCTGAAACATACATTTAGGCAAGATAAAATGCTGATATACAGCAAAATCATTCCTTGGAATTTTGTGGGTTTTTTATTATTTTTTAATTTTAAGAAAGTAAGACCGTGGGCATTATGGCTCAGAAGAAAGATGATGGTTCTAGCTTGTTCCCTAGAAGTGCACACAGTTTTAATTAGCTGTTTTATCCCACAGTCACACAGTTCATATTACTCTGAATCCTGCCTTTTTAAAAAAATTAAAGTGCTTTAGTGATGGTTGGTATTTATTTATTTTGTATTTTGTTTTCCATAGCAGGCACTTTACCTTGTGACAGAGAAACAAATGGTCTATATGCAGTCAACAGCAACAGGAAATAAAGAATCATTTTGTTGACATATTAGGACAAACAAAGACTCTTAAAACAAAGAAGTTTCACTTATGATTACAATCAACTGTGCTGTTTTCACGCCCATTCTCTGTTCAAGTCAGTAAGAATGTTACCCATCTTCTACAGCACACTGAATGCACTATTTCAAGACAGACATGTATTTTCTCTACAGTGGAGTTTGAATGAGTGCTATAGAGATATTTTGTATCTCAGTCTACTTTAATTTGCAAAGCAGAGGGCTTTATAGCTCATATCTGACTATGAAAGTTTTTATTTTAGTTTTTAGAAGTACTACTGTGACAAAAATTACTTGGTAAAACAAGACAGGAAATAGTTTACATTTGTAAAATACTATACTTCTAAAACAATAAATCTCAATAAACTTGGTAAGCTTTGGAGGTAGCTAAGGCCTCAGGTTTTCATTCTGTGGGAAAGTAACCATCACTTCTGAGCCAAATAAGACTTGGACAAACCCAGGACGGTAATGACATAGAAAGCTGATAAGCATTAGCAGAATTTTGTAGTGTAAGAGAAGGTAAAGCTGTAGCTCAAGGTAGAGGTGCGTGACTGGACTATGACTTTAGTTGGATAGCAAGTCTGCTGTAATTAGTTATCTTGTACGTTATTATTAGACGCTATAATGAGAGGAGAACTGAGGCTTGAGAGGATGCTCAAAATAAATGTGGTTACAGGAAGAGGTTGGGGAAGCAAGAACAGTGCTTGTTTCAGTTCACTGGAACAGGGCCATTTTCCTGAGCCTGAAATTGACGGAGGTTTCTTTAACGTCTACATATTTTTTGCAGTGACAAATAGCTGAAAAAACTGATTTCAAACAAGGCATTTCCCTAGTTTTGTGCTGTTTAGTTCTGTGAACTGTTGAAACAATTCTGTGAACTGTTGAAACAATATTAAAATTATCCAGCCTCAAGTTATTAGATTGTTGTTTCATCTGGTAGTAAATCTCATTGAGAAAGTAGCAGCATTGAACTGATTAATCTGAAAATGGGCAAAACTGATGTCTATGTGCTTGCTGTTTCAGCATTAGCAGCCCAAATGTCACTTACTAAGCTGTTTCTGCTTTGTGTGGCCTTGATGCCCATCTGGTGATTTGTGAAATCATCACCAGGCTTTGCATGATGATGAAACTGCTCAAAACAAGTAGGCTCTTCCCTTCCAGTTGTCACGTTTCATGGTGTAAAGCACTAGAGCCAAACTTGTTCCAACTCCTGATGTTGCTGCTAAGTCAGTGACAAAAGGAGATCAAACAGGGATATTGCCCACTGCATGTTATGTGCCTGATACTGCTGCTTATGGGCAAGTGATATTTAGTTTCTTCTTTCATAGTGTGATGTGAATGCTTTCTGGGCTCCAAGGCAATCCCATAATCTTTCTTGGAAATATAGTGATGTGATCTTGAACCCTTATCATTCTCTTCGGTGGTTTTCTTACTTGATGGCTAATTTAGAAACTGGCAGAAGAAAGGCATTGTATGTGAGCTCAGATATTAATATGGATTTACAGTACTTTGGAAAGGAACAGGGTTGTGTCTTGCTTCAGAGAAAAGCCTCAAGCCATTCTGCTGTAGGAATCTCTTACTTGATATATTGCCATTTTGCAATGGGTCTGCATTCTCTGATGTTTCAGTCTCTGAATGGCTGGAATGCATAGTCCTTGGCAGCTTGCTTTGCAATTGAATCATTTTGGTGTGGCAAAGGCACAGCTGATCACAGCTGAAAAGAAAAGCTCTACTTCAGCTAAATAAAGAATGGTAGAAAGTTGACACGTTCCCTGATTCCACTGACTGCTGTTATCTTTCCCATTTTTTCTAACTGCAATCCAGCAACCTTCCCTTAGTCATGTCTATACTGAGCTGCAGCCGATTGAAGTTCTGTCCTGGATTATGTGACTGATGTGTGTTGTTAGTAGTTTACACTTGGGTCTTTTTATGTTTCCTTGCTGTATTATTTGTGTGGAACAAGGCAGAATTTAAGTAGGGGACAACAGCATTCTAAATATGACAAACCCTATACTAGGACATTGCTTACAATCTGTTACATCTCCAAGAAGTTCTGACCAAACAGTGAGGAAATTGGTTGTCACAGCAGTTCCATGTATGGACTAAATAGGAGGGATGGCACTCTTCAGGAAAATTGTCCACAAATAAAAAGTGTACCTCTTAATTCTAGGAAACTGAGGTTTTTGTGTGTCAGTCTCTCATGCTGTTCAGGCTGTCCATATAAAGCAGCAACACCCTCTTTCTTTCTCCTAGCAAGGACAACTTTTAATGTCTAGCAGGGTAGACTTTTGTCCACTACTACATCAGTTTATGGTGTTTGGTGTCAATAGTGAAGTCTTAAATTTAGGCTTACATTGACCGAGGCATTCGAAGAGATTTAGATTCTGTAAGACTTTACTCAGCACAGCCTTACCCAACAAAGGACATGTGTTTCTATTGGTGTAATTTTCAAAAATATTTGCATCTAATGTTAATAATCTGAAGCAAAAAACATACTGTCAAGGCACTGCCTCTTTCTGTGAGGGAAACCTTTTTAAGAGAGAGCCTGATGTCACAGCTGAGAGCCCCAGTGCTTCAACGCTCTTTCCTCCTGGCTGGAAAAGAAATAGACACTTTTTGAGAATTTTGGTACAGAGTCTTTTCAACATCTCTTCTCAGTGTAAGAGATGCTAATTGAAGCTCTTATTGAGGAAACAAATTTATTTGTGTTGGTTTTGGCTCGCCCCCCCCCCCCCCCCCATAATGACTGTGTTCTGCCAGTACCAAAATACCTCCCCTCCCCCCCCCCCCCATCTTGCCGGTTCATTTTTGTTTGCAAAACTAATGTCAGATTTCCTCATAATGGAACATACTCAGAGGACCTGTTGAGGTAAAACAGTCTGAACCTTGCTGACTACCTCTAGTCTGAGACTATCTAGGTCATATGGGAGAGAAGTATCCTTCCAACAAAGGCATATACTTATTCTTTTTAAAAAAACTTAATTATGAATGGCCATCCTTAGCTTAAAACTTCTACAAGTCACATTCTCTCTCATTGCATTGTTTTCATGGATTATTTCTAGGCTGGGGTGATTCTGAAGGGCAAACCTAATGAAGAGGATGCTTAGATACCACCTCAAGTTTACAGAACTTGGAACAGGTGTTTGCAAAATCCTCTCTGCTAAGGGTCTGCTTAGAAATGAAATGAAATGAAATGCATCACGTTTGGCTTACCATAAAGACAACAGACTTCTTCCTTACGAGTTGTTCCCTTCACTGGCTGTATTCATTCAAGATTACACAGTGCTATGTAAAGCAAGGTAACAATTACTCTTTGGCAAAATTCTGATTTTGTTATGGTGAAATGGTAGTAGACCACTGAGAAAAGGCCTTTCATCTCTGTAGGAGTTAGGAGCCCCGGGCTCAAATTGCAAGAGGTCAAGAAGGCAATTTCTAGGTTGCATCACCTCAGTCAGAAGCTGCACTCAAGGGTGATGCTGAATAAAGACTTACCTGTGGTGATCCTGTGGCAATCGTTGTAGGGCTGGCTCACAGATGCTGCTCTGACTGAACTTGAGAAACCCAGTAATCTCTGCATTTCTGATGTCACCACTCTGAACAATCCAGGCAGATCATGAATTGACCTTACAGAGCTTCAGAATAAATGTTAAACTGAACAATGCCTTGTCTCTATCTGTCTTGAGGCTCATTTTACCAGACAGTCTCAGCTCTGGAGAACTTTTTTACATACTTAAGCATATGGGTCAGGATGATAAATGTCAAGAAAATACAGCTTTGAAAACAGATCCTTTTGCTGAACAACTTGAAAGGCTCATAGTTAATTTGAGTTTTAAGTGTTCTTTAAAACTGTTTGCCTTTTCCACTGGAGAAGTATGTATCGATTTTATCATCCCAAGCACTCTTATCCTCTACTAAATTGGTGGTTACACTTTTGTTACTCATGATTTTAAAGATTATATTCTGGCAGCAAAATGTAATTGGTTGCAATGTAAAGAAAAAAAACACAAACCCGTGATAAATATTAAAAGTATTTTAAAATGAAAATCTTTACACAGAGTTTAGTACATAGGAGTCTACTTTGAAAATTGAGAATGACTTATTAATATGTTCTGCACACAAAAGCTATTATAACTTTAATTAAGCTTTCATCAATGTATACTTGAAAAGAGAAAAATCTTTATGAAAGCAATGTGACAGCATGTACTAGCTGCCATGTGCGCAATGTGTAACAGATGACTAGAGGATGGGAGATGCTTGTAGCAGAAAGGTTACCTTGCTTTACATAGCACTGTGTAATCTTGAATGAATACAGCCAGTGAAGGGAACAACTCGTAAGGAAGAAGTCTGTTGTCTTTACGGTAAGCCAAACGTGATGCATTTCATTTCTGGAACTCCTTTTTCTTATGCTAGGAAATTACAGTGGCTTTTAAATGAAGGAGTTCCAGAAATAAAATGATATGCATCATGTCTGGCTCGCCATAAAGATTGCACATTGTAACAGTGCAAAAGTAGTACGTGCTGTGCTCAAATTACTATGGTTATCTTTGCACTTTCTCTTTTGTCATATGCAGGTATTTAGGGAAGAAATGCTTTACAGTAAGCGTTGGTGATGGGAAAGTTGGTGACACAGCTGATCGTAACAGGAAAGAGCTATAAGGAGATGTGTTTTTAAGGGAATAAATGCACTCAGCTTTCAGTATGCTGGTCCTGAGGTGAGAGTGTGGGCATGAGAAAGAAATATGTGGGATAGACACCATGAATAGGTAGAAAACGTAATGCTGGGGATAGAAAAGTTTGAGTGAGACATTTAAGCACAGGGACTGAGCACTTCATAAAGGCCAAATGAAGATAACAGAAGTCAACAACTCCTGTGCTATTCTATGTCAGCCAGAGATTTAACATGAGGTAGCTGTTTGGTTGATATGAACCTCTTGGAGGATAAAAATCCTAAATTCCTTTTTAAGCACTTCGGAAAAAACGGATAATGTTACCTGTCAATCTAACAGCCCTGATTTTGAAATGATTGGGTCTCAGTACTCTTTAGCAGGTTGAGTCATGGATCTTCGAGTCACGTCAGGAGGGTTTGAACAACTGTAGCTCCTTGGTGTGCTATAAACCTCTCGGTCCCCAGTTTAGTTATGTTGACTTCTGACTATATAATGCAAAGGCCAGAGAGGTAGGTCCCAGTCACTACGTTGTTGATCAGATCAGAACCTCCTTCAATTTTAAGAGCTTTCAATCATTTCCTTGACACATTCCTAGAATCAACCAAGAAGGGGCTGTTTTTCAAGTCTGAGAGGAGTCCCCACAGCAGACCACAGACTGTCCCAATTGCCGTGTAATCTGCTGTTCAGAACATGTCTGTTATCTGCATCAGAGCTTCTTAGGATCATTTCCCTGTTGTTCATAAAGAAGTTATTTTAACATGGAAACTCTTTACTCCTTGTTGACCTATCAAGTGAGAAGGGTCTAGTTCTCATTCCACTTAGAAACAGCAGAGAAATTTTAAACTCGTGTAAGGAAAAAAAAACCTAAAGCAAACAACTCCCAACACCCTACTAAAATACAATGAAGAAAAGAAGACAGAATTGGTGGGAAAAAAATCCACAGAAAGAATGCTAATTAGTGTTTTCCCAAAGTACTGCAAGGCCGATTTAAGAAAAAAATTAACATTTTCCCAACAGCAGTGAAATTAGTTTATTATTTGTTTAGCACTGCTGTGCCTAGTTTTGTTCTGTATGCAAAATATCTGCAGACTCTGCCTGAAGTCTGAAAGATAGACACATCAAAATAAGGATGCTCTAGATAACTGAGAAATAATTATCATATATGCCAGTTGCTGGTATTCTCCAAGGGCAGTATGCCTTCCAAAGAGAAATAAGTCACAGTTGCTTCCCCCAGGAGCTGAGCAGAGAGCTGTTGTTGTTGTTTGCTGCTTTTGTTTTTATTCAGTATTGACTTCTACAGGATGTTGCTCATCAGAGCTTCTGGACATTTACATCAGTTTAAAACATCAAAAAATAATTAATAATCAATGTGACTTTAATCCCTTCAAAGAGAACCCATTAACCTACAAAAAGTGCTCTAGCTCACAATAGTTTCATGAAAGTAAGTGGGGCAGGAAATGAGAGAAACACCACTCAGATATTTTTTTTTTTTTTGTAAAGAGAACTTTTATTCAAGACAGAGAACATAGCAAATATTTTATTGCAGTCTGCTTACTGTAAATTAGGAGGTTTGGTTTTTTAATTTTCTTTCTCTAACTTGGCTGCCTTTGCCTCATCTTTCACTGATATTATCTTGAGTCATCAGTGTCTGCTTCTGAGGAAAAGACTGTGATGTCACAAAATCAATATCAGAGGATCCTATACTGTAATCCCTTTTCAGGGAAGTCATTAAATCAATGCCTCTCCTTCTGTGAGTAATGGCGGTAGAATCAAGCCCTCTAATTTTGCTGTGTGAAGGAACAAGGAGATGGGATAGGATTTTACATAATTAACTAGCAGATATTAAATACAGCAAGAAAAATTACGACATTTTCTGAAAGTAAATGAATACATAGTGAATACTTAAGTGTATTTCAAGATGATCTCTGATATAAAATTACTTCTTGGTGGGTTACAGAATAATGTGTTAAAGCAAAAATGCTTTCTTACTTTTAAATCTCTTTTGAAAACTAATTCCATAGGCTCCAAAGCCTTGTCAAGTTTCCTTGGCGGCATTGCGGCAAAGAATGAAAACTACAGAATGGTAATACCATATGATGTCACCAGCGTTTAACTGAAATGGAGGCATTCCATGAATATGGATAATAATTTTGTCATCTCACCTATTCTTTATGTGCAACTTCGACCTCTGCTAGCTGGAACCAGAACTGACAGGTTGCCTCTAATTCTTAGGATGCTGGGAGCTATCAGAGAGGCTACTGTGCTTCTGAGAACGGGTCCAAAGTCCAAATGAAGTCAGTGGAATTCTTTACGTTGCTTTAAATGGGCTTTGGATCAAGCTGTAGCAGGAAGACCTGCGGTCTCAGCTGGGTGATGCTGTGAAGTTTGATATGCAGCACAGAGCTGTGACATGCCAGTGACCTTGGGCTCACTGCAGTGTTGGTAGCAGAAACTGGAGGCCACGGGTTGGCTTTGAGTTTTTGGAACCTGTGGGTCTAATAGCTTAAAGAAACTCTGAATCAGATGAATCTTGAGCAGTTTCCTTGTTTAGGGAGTAGCTGTATTGGCAAGAATTGGTGTGTTGTAATCTGCTGCTGGAGCCAGTGTACTAGGAGCACGCTTGAATGCTTCTACTCTTACAAGAGGAACTTCTTTGCAGAAAACTGGTATAACTAATGCTAGGCAAAAAATAGGGTGGTTTTCTCCAGGCAGAGCAATTAGTCTTCTCTTCCTCTGCATATTTCAGGGACTACTCAAATAAGAGTTCAGAATTAAGGACGTTTCAACCTATAGCTACTTTTGCTGGCTCTGCAGCATTAACTCAGATGCATGAATGGATGGAAACTAAATCCTGCATCAATACCAGATACTTACTTGTATGTGGATCTGAACAATACAGCTGGTCCCTGCTTCTTTAATTGGCTACCCGAGTCAAAAGTGGTACGAAAACCCAATGATGATCTGGGGCCTTTGAATTTCAGGACATAAACTCTCAACCTGCTCTGCTCAGGTGTGATCTGAACACAGCCATTACTTCCTAGGCTCTTTCACTTACACCATTGCAGTTAACTACAGAACAGTAGGCTTCAGTATCTGTGATCACACAAATACACATCAGTTCAAAATATATTCACATGCTTACCTGAAATGCAGAAAAGAACCATAATTTGAGAAGTAATTTAAGTGTCTGCAAAATAAATTTTTTTAAAGGGCAAATACACAGCCAAATTAAAAGCTGGTAACGACTTCAAGTTACATATTGAATAGCAGTGCTGCTCTTGCTTAGAGAAGCTCACTGTAGAGTTAAATCCTCTGAATTCCTTTCATGAAGAAGAGAAAACTGCATGTGTTCTTAGATGTACACACAAAGCAATTGTGGAGATTGAGCTCTGTCTGTTTCTGCATGGACATGTTTCTGTTTGGTTTTAAACTCGAGATTCACAGGGATGAATTGGAGCATTTTGGAGCATACCAGAGCATATCTTGCAGGCTTTGTGTGTTCCAGTTAAATACATGGTTATTTCTGCATCCCTTGTCTTTCTGTTGCTAACCTTTAATAAAGGCATGACCTGTTTGGAGATTGGCTTTTAGTAATGGTGTCTTGTGATGGTTGTATAGGATCGACTGTTCATTATCAATAGTACTGTGGGGAGGAAATCCATCTACTGAGCAAGGTATTTTTATTTTTATGTGAAAGGTTTTTTTTCTTTCTTTTTTTTTTTTTTTTTTTTTTTCCCCTGGAGGTAGGGATTTGTTGCCCCTGTGAGTGCTGGTTATGCATTTAAAGCATATGAGAGCTAGTGGATACCTGAATTAGTGTTTGTTTTAACTGGGAGAATAAATCTTGCCACTGAAATGTCTGGAATAATGTAGTTTGGTTTTCTAAGATGGTAGTTTACCATCTCTGCACTTCTCTGCTGTCCTGTAAGGTGTGTGGGTCTCATATGTTGCTTAGAAAGAAAAGGTCGGATTTTCTCATGCTTCTTTCCCAGTGTAATAACTTATTGCATTGGGGCTCAACAACACAGCAGAATGGGGCTCACAGCAAGCTATCTTGTTGAGAGTGAGGAAAGCCAAGGGCTGCTGTCTTGGACCACATGTAGATGCAGCAGTAAGGCTGCAAGTCAAAAGCAAGGAATGATTGTCTTCAAAAATGGTGAGGCAAAAGTCACAACAGCGTTATAAGCTGGATGTGGTCTGGTTGGATATCACTAGACAGCTTTATTTTTTGTTGCCCACTTTTTGGACTATCATGGGTATCTTCTCATTTATCCTTCTAGCTGACTTCAGGCTGACAGTAATGCAGTTATTCCTTGCTCCACTGCATAGCTGGGAGGGTGTACAGGGCACACTGCTGTCCAACTGAAGCACGTGGGGGAAGTAGTGAGCAAGAAAGGGGCCAGCTGAAAAAGCAGGCAATTCAGAATTGTCCCCTGGTTGTCAACAAAATGTCAAATGCTGTAGTTTGGAGTGGAGACTCTGTGTATCTTCTGAGGATACAGCATACCTCTCCGGACAACCTTTTAGGCCTCTGCAGGAAAGGAATGACAGCCAATTAAGCCTTTTTAAAAATCATGAATTAGGACTCAAAAAAGCATGAAACTGTCATGTTAACTTGACTGGTTTGATTTTAATTTTTTTTCTTAAATTAATTTTAAAAATAATTTTAGGTTATCTTTGTAGAATTTAAAACTCTGGGTTACAGCCACAAGCTTTTTGTTGAAGTCTGCTCCTTGGAGCTTGAGCTTTAAATATGACATCAAGAATAAAATTCTTAGAGCTGACATTGTTAGGATGTGCCTTAATTATCACTTAAACTTTCTACAGAATCGGGCAGGTGTCTGCCATCACTGCACATTCATTTCACAGGAATATATTTCTCAAGAAGGCTTTTTGATTGAAATTTTTTTTCTTTTATTCTTTTCCCCTCTTCCAGGAAAAGAACCATGTCTTAATATATTTTACAAGCTTAGCTCTTAGGCATGCAGGAAACCTTACAGCTTCACTGTAGAGGTACTTGTGAGCAATGTGAATTAGAGGCTGTTGGGGCAGGACTGGCCTCTGTCCTGGCTGGCTTAGTATTGGAGCAGAGGAATCAATCATCACTGTTAGGGAAACTTATAAAAATCACGGTGGAAAAATATGTCTCAAAGGAATATGTGGATTCCTTTCTGGAAATTTCCTTTATGCTTTTTGTATTGATAACTGGACCACTCGATACACTTAATGAGATCCAAAGGAACAGTTGCTTTGGACTGTGATTACATCTTCTGCTGCCTGATTCCATGTCATACTGTCATTTCACAGAATCATAGAATGGTTTGAGTTGGAAGGTGCCTTATATATCTTCTTGTTCCATACCTCCCACTAGACCAGGTTACTCAAAGCCCCATCCAACCTGGCCTTGAACACTACCAGGGAGGGGACAGCCACAACTTCTCTGGGAAACCTCTGCCAGTGTCTCACCCTCACAGTCAAGAATTTCTTCTTAATGTCTAACCTAAATCTTCCTTTTTTTCAGTTAAAAACTGTTATCCCTTGTCATATCACTACATGCCCTTGCCCTTTTATTACTAATGATTTATAATGTCGGGGGGGAGGATGAATTTGGTGATTCATTAGTTTTTTTCACAGATTTTCCCTTGAAATTATGTTAGCTCATACTTTCAATTGTTTACTTGTCCATGCTGGAATACAGATCTCTTTTTTTAACTACAGGATATGGAATAACAATAAATATCCACCCCAACCAAACAACCCCACAAAAACCCCCAAACCCAGCCAAAAAAACCTCCACCCCCCAAGTTTAAAAGGCCTCAGTTCTGTTCCATGAATCCAAACAATATCACCATAAAAAAAAGCCTTCTGCTTATATCTTTAAGAAGTCAGATCTTCCTCTGAATAACATGAAAGCATATTTTACAGCTAAAAAAAAATAATCTCATAATGTCATCTGTTAGAGAAGCAAAATGATGCTTTTTCCCTGAAGACCCTACAATGCCAGATTTAATTCATTTTGAGAAGAAAGGCAGACTATTCTGCGGAATGTGCTTACCGGTTGTGAAGTGAAAGGTGTCAGCAGAGAGTGTGAATGTATCCTGGAGAACAGAGTTTACACAGAACCAGACAAGTTTATAGAAAAAGGAAAACCTCTATACTTCTTTATATTTAGCATAAAAGAAATGGATAGAAGGGATTTCGAGATGTCGTGCGTGACCTAGGGCGGATCAGCTGTAGGTTCTGAAGTTCAGTCTGAAGACTGTAGGTTCAGAAAGTTCAGTTCTCTAATCCCAACTCTTTTTCAAAACCGGATTCGGCTATGCCCAACTCTGGCCTCCACTGTGCAGGAAGGGTGGTGTGAAGGAGGAGAACCTGGAATCTGCTTCACATGCTGCTGTGCCCAGCAGAGCTGCAGGGGTGTGGGAAAAGGCTCCAGACTGAAATGGCTCTTCCACAGAACCCCTTTCCTGCAACGCAATTTAAGTGCACAATTCGAGTTGGTATTAGTAATTTGGAAGGTCTATAGATTATTAAAACAGGGACTGTCTGACAGTTGCATGTCATGTGGATACAGGAGTTTCCCATATACTCTGGTTTTCCACAGTGCGTTGTTTCTTTGTGTCTTTTATGAGTTTAAAGAACAAAGTCTACTGTTGTCAGATGATGGCTGGGATTGATCCTTTATGGCTTTTTTTTTCAGAAACGTGGCCCCCTATTCCTACAGTAAGATGGCTGGTAATTGCTGGATGCCCACTGTGAATTTTTGCAGTGATAAGGAAAAGTCTTTTTGCATTAGGAGATGAGTCCCAACCTGAATGAGGGGAAGCAGATGGACTGCAGAGATGTGTCTGCCTCCTGCACCCAGGAATGCATGTGCTATGTTAAGAAGGCTAATACAGGGGAAGGCGGGAGGGAGGTCCCTTTCTGCCCTCTGATAAATTGGTCTCTGTGTTGTCAGAAATGGCTGTAGAATGGAAACTCCAGGTGTTTTTTTTTTAATCTACTGAAATAGTCTAGTTTATTTTATCTCAATTCCTCTTTGCATATTGGCATATTCCTTCTCTGCAGGTATTTATCCAAAGCCTTTACTTAGAGTGTTGGACTAAAGGTCATGTCCATTTTTTTTCTCTCTCTATTTCCCTTTTTTTTTTCCCCCCTCTAGTCCCTCTGTTTCTAAAGATGTCAAATTAAATAACTGATGATTTCTTCTGATGCCAGAAGGCCTTCACAATATGCATATTAGGGTTTAGTGTATTTTTCTCTTCTCCATCTCAGTACTTTCAATTTGTATGCAGAGCCATCCTCTTACCATGAACTCCTATGCCCAGATCTGAGGATTATGTTCTTATCCAACGTATGTACTCAGCCTGAAATGCTAAATCTCTGCTACTAGAGAAATGGAAAGATGTTATGGTTAAAGGAGCTATGTCAAAGTAACAAGTCATATCAAATTATAAATCATTCCTGGTGAGAGGCAAGATAAAGATGCTCCCTAAATGTTTGCATCCCCTGACCAGAACTAACTCATAAATTTAAATATTGCTGTTCTGACTGCAAGGGGTTAAACAAATACGGTTTTTAATTTTAAAAAAAAAAGATCAGTTTTATTACAGTGATGAAGGCTCTGTGGATACTATTTTCTACAGGAGCAGTTGGATTTTGGTAGCCTGTAGCAGAGGAACTGTGGAAACAGAGGATGACAGTGACATAGTAGGGCCTGGGTTCTTCCCCCACCCTTTCAGCCAGCCTGGTCTCACTGGGACAACATAAGCAGTTCCTGCAGGACTCAACCCACTGATGTCCCTGTCCTGTCCCTATTGCAACAGTTCAGTAGGTGAAGAGAGGGCAGAATAACTCCCCTGGCTTTGTATCTCCCCGCATTACATGTCAGGAGTTGCCCGCTGATGCTGGCTGTCAGCGTGTACAGCTGCAGCACAAGGCTGGCTTCATGGTGGGGCATGGGAAGGTGGTGGCTGGAACCTGCCCAGGTGTTGGGGAGGATCCAGCTGCTCTTGCATCCCAGCCTTGCATGTCTGTGAGTTGTGTCAGGGCTTGCAGGGGCGAGAGGTTGGCCAGGCTTGCTAACAGTGCTCCTCCAGCCCTGCAATCCTGTGCTGGAGAATGGTGCTGTATCTTCCCATTTTCAAAGGAAGCATTGCTAGCTGGGGAGAAGCAGTAACACCATGCTTTCAGCTGGTCCTTTCTCTTTGAGGTCATTTGCATCCTGAACGGGAGGAAGAAGACACTGTGTCCTCCTCTACAGTGCTACTGGTCTGTGCTAGTGCATCCCTCTCTGGTACGCAATGGGTACAAGCCACAGAGGGATTGCTGTGGTACCTCAGCTCAGATGTTTTCTGGGGGCTTATGTTACCATTCACATTATCACATTGTCGTAACAGAGTGCTGACTGGCACCTAAAATGCTGATGGTGAGTTTATCCATGGATAAGTTGCAGGCTAATCTGGTTTTCAGTTTGTGAAACTAGGCTCAGTACTTGAGGGGGAGAGGAACAGCTCCTCTGAGGCAGCATCTTGTGGGAGAGTTGAAAGAAATTTGTAGGAAAGTGCTAGGACAAAGAATCTTTTCCTTTCCCTCATGAATTAAATACTAGATGATTTTTTTTTTTTTTACAGTAATGGGCAGAGTGTGTAGAAGTTTTATTTATTAATGCTATGCAAAAAATATTGTAGAGGTTGGGTATTCAGAAGGTTTGAAAGGCAAAATATTAATTTGGATTAACCGACAAAAAATATTTTGTAGTTCTTGCTATGACAGAGAAGCCTAAGAAGCTTCCCAGCAAATATATAAATTCTCCCGAAAAAAAAATTCAATCCTAAGATTTCAGCCCTCTTTAAAGAAAAATGGAGGCAGGGACAGGCAGTCAAGAAAAGTTAAGCAAGTCTAACAACCATTTGTGGGTAATCGCAAATAGGTGCAATTGTCTGGGATCTGTATTTTTCCAAGAATAAAATACTAGCCCACTTCTCACATTTATCCTTTCTGATGTTCATTGATCTCCTTCCTCTCCAGCCTGCTTCTTCCTCTTCTATTTCACTTGTCCTCCCCTCCTGCCATGCTCAGCCCCAGTTCTCCTCCACCCATACCTAACACTGATTGAGTCTGTTCGATGCACACCCAGCCTCTAGCACACCATCCTCACCTAAATCATGTAACCTCATTTCTCAAGTATTATGCTTTTCCCTTCTCTGTGAAGTTGTATTTCTCCAGTAAACATTTTGGGTTGTGTTTTATAACAGTCAAAGAAAAGGCTCTTTTGCACACACCGTTTGCAGCCATTTAGCCCAGCTCAATAGTTAACTTCCAGTGAAAGGCTAAATAGTCACAAAAAGACGATGATTACGTGAAAAAACTATTTTAGTGGAAACAGCTGCTATTCAAATAGGGATCATATTTCTTAGGGGAAAAAAAGAGCCAATTACTGTGCTTAGTTACCTACACTATGAATTCAAATGAACTTCATGTGAAGCAATGGTGTTACACTGAGTTTTACAAAATGTAACAAAAATCAACATCAGTCCCAGTGACTTTCAGCTCAGCTGACTGTAACTGCTAGGCTTTCATAACCTTGTCCTGGTTACAGTTCATGGAACCACTAGATGGCTAAGGTTGGAAGGGACCTCTGGAGGTCCTCTGGTCCAACACCTCCGCTCAAGCAGGGCCACCTAAAGCCAATTGCACAGGACTGTCTGCAGACAGCTTTTTCAATATCTGTAAACATGTACCTCCATGACCTCTTTCCGCAGTGTACTGCCATCAGCTGGCCCTGGGATACCAGCACAGAATCAACACATAGCAGAACCTTGATAGAGGCACACTACTGTAAAATACAAATAGATCGAATTTCTGGTTGGTTGGGGTTTTTTTCCAAATTAAAAATTATTTCTCCCTTAGAAGCATGTGTTTGTCTTAAAAATATTGTACTGTAATCTTAGAAGTATGGGCCGTTGAAGAGCTTAAAACTGATTTTTATTCTTCCTCCTCATTCACCTTCTATTGGAAAGCATTTAACACAAGTTTATTTGGATATTTTTGTCTGTCTGAATTGCACGTATTCCTTCCATTAATCATACTCTAAGCTTTCTGGTAGATAAATTGGTCCTCCTCTACTCCAAGACAGGTTGATGGCCCATAAAATAGATTTTCCAAGACTACTGCTACAGCTGTATAATTTATACAAAGGCCCTCCCTAAGTTCTAAACCTACATTTACTACCAACGGTGGTGCTTCCATATAAAGTATTGATATTTAATCATTATTATTATTGGTATTTAATTAGCAAACAGGAATGCTTTCTCTGGAAAGTATATGACCTTGCTTTTGAAAATCACTGTTCAGAGTTCTTAACATTTTTGCTAAAAAACCAATCACTCCCCAGATTAGTGAAAGCAAATAAAGAAAGAACAAAAACCACAAAAGCATATTTTGTGAAGGTTATCTCTGAAGAGTTTCACTGGGGGTCTCTAGTCTGTGGATGGAAAGCTGGTGGTTATGTATGGACTCTGATATAAAAGGAATTGAACAACAGGTGCAAGCTGCAGCTGGGGATGGTGTGGGACCACTTCAGGAGAGGTGTCTCACTAATGGCACAACAACTCTGTGGCTTTGCTGCTGTGTGGGGTTCCTGAGCAAGTGATGCAGATGTACTGGTGGCTCTGGAAGAGCGTTGAATGGCGTGTGGCAGCAGAGAGGGGCTGAGCTGTGAAGGTGAAGCACGGACACAATGACAGGGACAAACAAGCAAGCCTCAGGTAGCTGTGCCAAGAATCACAAGGCTTTCTTCTTCCTTCTAGAAATTGTGTCCAGGCACATTTAAATGGCTTCACAATTCTTGCTGAGTTTCTGAATGTCTGATAGCCAGAAGAGGTTGGATGCTGCTCATAGGAGCTGCTGCTAGGCTGTGGAGTTACTGGGCCACAGGTAAGGGCCTTTTTGTCACAGCGCCTACTTGCAAGCATAGACCTCATCTAAGCAAAGCCCGTAAGGCTGCGCTTGACCTGTAACATGTGGCTTTGACAAAGTGACCCACATCCTGAGGCCTGGGGATGTCCGTAACTACCTGGCTGAACTGGGGCTGGAGAATTTACCCTCTTCAATCATCACATTGACTTCGGACTGTTTCGCAGCCCTCAGATCTAACTTAAATACAGACTGCAAGACCCAGCTATGAAATTAGGAGAGAGGAAGTATTTTCCAAAGTATGATATCTGTAATGATGTTACCTTGTATTTAGTGGCAGCGCTTATTATAGTGATATCCCATCCAGGGTTTGCGTGGCTCATGTTACTTCACCCCAGGAGTTTCTTGATTCCAGGAGGTTTCACTCCTTTTGGCTCCAGTCCTGCCCTGTGCAAAGCCACCTCTGGTACTCTTTGGACCCTTTCATGGAACCAAGCTTGCTCACAGCTTCAGCTGGGATAGTTTTGTTGAAGGTTAGCAAGTACAGTCTTCACAATGAGTGATCCAACAGGCAGTGGAAGGGGTGGGAGTGGATGGCTAGAGGAGACGGGGGAGACGAGGAGCAGTTCCTCCTTCCCTTGTTGGCAGCAGGCTGTTGTGTCTGCACAAATGGTCTCACGTCTCTTCATCCTCTAGAAGTAAGAGCTAACCCAAGTGGTACTTGAGCAGGAACCCACCTGGATCAAGCAGATTCACAAGCAAGGACATTTTCTTGAGTTTCTCTTCAAGAAGAGTAGGAACTGTACTGGAGTCTTCATTCAATTCAAATGGTTGGTCAAGTATTGCTTGTGTTTTCAACTACACACAAAGTTCCTTGCCAGTAGACTGGGTGTTAGCCAGTGTAATGCACACTCGTCCAGGGTTGGTCTGTCCCAGAAAACTGCTGTGAGTCATGTGTGCGTAACTATTATTGCTAGTAAAAACAGAGAGGGGGGACAAAAAAGCAGAAATAGACAGGCTCCCCTGCCTCACATGAATAGTAGGCAGGTGTAAACATGTGTTTTTAATATAAGTGTTTCAGGTAGGTTTCATCTTGCAAATATTTCAATGTGTCTTATGTAAATTTTTGGAAGTCTGAGGAGCACTATTGGGAAAAAAATGGGGTTTGCATCAATGGAAGGTGTTATAGTCCTGTCCTGAAATTTCTAAAGAGATCATGCTGGGACTACCGCCTTTCATGTCCTGTAACAGATTTCCTAGATGGGCTTTGTGAAGGGGAATAAGAACAGCCAGTAAAGGATGGCTGAAATTTTGATGAAGACCAGACCAATTTTACCCATGGGAGTTCTCTTACTTTCTGGTCATTTCTAGAAATGATTTATTGCTAAGTATGATGGTTTTAGATGTACATCAGCTGTCAGTTGAAAAAGAGTCTGGAGATGAAATATGTTCAAAATATCTGCCATTATTAAGTAAATAAATTGACCTGAACTGGAAGCATTCACTTGGTCACTATAACAATTACTACTATAAAACCTTGCTTGGCTGCGTTTTGGTAAACTACACTTCTTCACTGGAAGTGGTTATTTTTAGGTTTTTACTTCAACAGAGACAGATAGGAGATTCTGCTGAAGTGAAAGCATCTCTGCAGATTAGCGTGGGACAAAGGATAATTAAATCCTGGCACCTAAAGATTCTGAGAAGCATAGAGTATTAGCACTGGTGTTCACGTACTTGCTAATGTCTATCTCATCTCCATAGGCAAATGAAAATTTTTTATTTTAATTATTCCATGCTCATGCTTAATTGCAGTTTGTAAACCACAAATTTTATCTTCCTGTCACTGAAATACAAATTAAGATACTGAGTTTATTTTCTGTTTATTTTTTTGTTATAGATTAACATGTCCTTTTGAGACAGTCCATTGGTAATTGCTAAAAGTCATTCTCAGATTAATGTACACATTTTATAGATATGCAAGAGGGGTCCTAACCTTATGCACTTGCTGAGAGGGGAACAGGGTCTCTGAGAGTGATCTGCTACCTGTTCTGATCACAGGAATGAGTGAATTACTGAGTACAGACTAAATTTCAGTTGTAAATAATGCATTAACATCAGTATTACTCCATCAGCATTGCCCTTCTGCCCTTAGTAAAACTAAAGAAAGTTCACCTTTTAAATTGTATTCACCTTTTAAATTGTATTCAGATTTATAATTGAGCATTTTGAGTGATGGCTTCATCTCCTGCAAGCAAAGGGGAGTGATTTACAATGAGTGTCAGCAGAACATTGTTATGTGAGGAGATTAACAATCATCATTTCAGACTCAACAGTATTGTCAATTCTGAATTTTCTGTTTTAATCCAAATGCTCTGTCTTAAATATTGTGTTCTGTCTTAATTACATAAAATAATCCTTCTTTGCTTGGGTAGTCCCCTAAATTAGTGACCAGCCTAACATCCTTGGGATCATACTTTTTCATTGTTTAATCCATACTGATTGTACAAACTGAAAGAAAAAGAGAAGAAACCTGTCTCTTACATGGGCAGTACAAGAGGCATAGCTTCAGATTTAAAATTGTCTGGATTCATTTCCAGTTGTTCATTTCAAGAGGAGGCTTCTGTAGGCGTTGGTGGGCTCAGATCAGACTTCCCCTGGTTGAGTAGCTTCTGCACTGAGCTTTTTGGGAATTTCTGAACTGTAGTGGTGTCAGTAGAGAATTAACCAAGTAATTATCAGCCTGACCCAGTACACCACTGGCACGATGAACAGAATACATTCCAGCAAGGAGGAAAGATCTGGGACTGGTCCCCTGTGCTGGTAGCAATTAGTAAGCAGCTCTTCTGCTGGATGGGTCTGCAGTGCAATTGGGATATATGGTGACATCTCAGGTGCCTAAACTGGTTTTAAACTGATCGGGTTAGCTACCAGTAACAGCAGAGCTGTGGTCATGTGTGCAGCCGAGGTGCAGTCTGCACTGAAACTGGTGTTTCCATGGCTCCCTAGCTAACAGGCACAGGGCCAAACTCTCTTCCACATGTGTAATCCTGCTAAAACTCAGTGAGACTGCTTCTCTGAGGGAAGAGCATCAGAATTGGGCTGTGCAGTGTAACTGTACTGTATAAAAAGGAGTTGGCAATGGAGTGCAGCTGCATTTGCAATAGGAGTGCCTGGGAGCAATGGACAACCAGCCCACTTTGGCATCAGGTCCTCGCCTCACAGAAGGAGAAACTGCTTTCTGGGGCTTGTCCATTGCAACTGAGGCCTCGGTCTGTGGTGAAATTTGTTTTGCCTCACGTTAGCCATTAAAAAGATGACTAGAGCATGGGCCTGAGCTGTAGATTTTGCTGTATGCTCAGTGGAGAGGAGTGGATTATACACTGGAGATGTTTCATATGTGTAAGCTGAGGTGTGACAGTTTACCCTCCACACGTGGACATCTGTGTCCAGACAGCATGAATCCAACTTGCTCATACCAGATGCCCCAGTTTTGGATAGTTTCAGCTGGGGGTAAGATGAATCAAGGGAACTTGAGGCTTTCTGGCAGCAGCTCTGTCCTGCCGCGGGGTCCAGCCAGTTCCAACACCTGAGAGTCCCTTCTCTTATTGCTTGGGTTGGCCTGTGCTGGCTTTTCTTGCCCACATGACAGCAGGGGCAGGGGGATTTGGGGGCAACAGATAGATACAAAATAAAACCCTGCACTGGACATTTCCTGGCATCCTTCAATACTGACATTCAAATGAAATTTCATTGAAAAGCTTTCTGTAAATAGTATGGAAAAGTAAAGGGTACCATTTTTCCAGCAGTGTATGGCAAGATCTTCTGAGGTATTTTGTGCTTCAAAAAGTCATGACATTTTGAGAACTGACAACAACTAATAACGAAGTTTAAAGCACAATTGCTCCTAGGGGTTTGGTACGTGGTGCTGGCAGGACAGATGACTGCAACCGTTATACATTCATTTTTCCCTCATTATTCAAGGAAAAAACTTTCAGCTGCTGGGGAGACGGGTTGTTAGTATTTTCTCTGTGCCAGGTTTTCCTCTGGTAGTGATTTTGTTTCTGCCCTCTTTAATACAAAGGGAAATATGTGATATGTATCAGCCTGCACCATTACCAAAACCTGTCATAAGATTTGCACAAAGTTCAGAGCTGATATTAAAGCTCTATCTCTAATATTTATTAGACATCACAGTGAAACCTTCCTGGCCTCTGGTTCCACTATAATTTTGAAACTTCCATTAGACTCGTTGGATGTTATAACTGAAGTTCATATCTCTTAAATGCACCTTTCAGGCTGCATACAATTTTATGCTGCAAAAAGCAGAGGAACTGCAATATCTCTTGTTCATGAAAGCTTCTGAGTAATTTTGGCAATTTTGAATTAAGTCATTTGGACTAAAGTTTTCAAAGCTCTGGAAGAGATTTAAAAGAACATTAATGAGAGATGAATATTAAAGAATCAACCCTATGTTTTAAATCCAGAATTGCCTTCCGCTGCCTTTGTAGAGTTAGGATTGCACCCTGAAGTCTTACTGATGACAGCTGAAATCTAGTCAGTCCTCTTTCCCTTCTACGTATTACAAATTAAGCCCAGAAAGCCTGGATGAAATAAAGAAATACCTGTTAGTGACTTTCCACTTCATTTTTTGGAGACAGAGTCTCGCCAACATTTTTTGGTTATGTTTCCATTTCAATGAGAACTGCTTCTCCAATTAGATGGAGAAATACTGAAAAAACGTGAGCAGAACAGCTCTCTGGCTAGTAGCAGAAACTGCCTGGAATTGTGTAAAACTGCATGTCCAAAAAGTCTGAACAGGCATGCAAACTTTGAGTTGCTTACCTAACCTGCTAAAAATATTGTCCATTTTATATCATTAGCTTTTAATCTCAAGCATCTAAAAGCAAGGCTTTCTATGGAGACAGCCTGTATCTGGGATATGTTATACTGTACTGTGCTGTTACATTATTCATCTAGAAGTAAATGAGAGGCTTCTTGTCAAACACTTGATTCCCTTCTTCTTTCCAAAAACATTAAAATCTTTAATTACATGTTTTTAAAAATCTAACTTGATTTTTAGAGAGCATACAAAGCCATGTGATTAGTCAGCTCTGACTACAGAAAAGATAACTCATGTTGGATTCTTAGTATCACAAGACAAATGCATAAGACTTGGATATGGTCATAAGGTAATTTACTCTATCAGCCTCCAGCTTTTGGATCTCCACAAAATGTAGAGGTTTCCCAGATTATTTGTGCTGGTTAATGTATTGTCTGTAGACTCCTACTTCTTGTATTAAACCACATACAGGTAGCTAAGAAAATGTCACTTATTTTGGCAAGCACTTGATTAGATTTCTCCAAAATATTTTAATTGATGTTATCCAATCCATGAAAGGCACTCCAGGAAGATGAAAGAGAAACAGCATTGGTTGCTTTTGTGCTTAATCTGCTTACTAAAAGTGACTCTAACTCATAGAATCGTAGCATGGTTTGGGTTGGAAGGGACCTTAAAGACCACCTCATTCCAACCCCCCTGCCATGGGCAGGGACACCTCCCACCAGATCAGGCTGCTCAAAGCCCCATCCAACCTGGCCTTGAACACTGTCAGGGAGGGGGCAGCCACAGCTTCCCTGGGCAACCTGTAACACTGTCTGACTACTCTCACAGTAAAAAATTTCTTCGTAATATCAAATTAACTCTACCATCTTCCAGTTTGAAACTGTTACCAGTTTTATATGAATCATGTAAGATTCATTCCTCACTCCTCATGAGTTGAAATATTAACAGCAGAAGTAAAATAAGCTTTAAAATGCTTTGTTTGTCATTCATGTATTTACTTAGATGCTTCTCACATTGTTTCACTTTAAATTCCTTGCTGGGTTCCATTTAGTACTTTGTTTATTTATTTTTCTTGATTCTCATTGTCTAAGGTGATATTGTGGTGGATCCTTTATACAGATGAGAAAAGGTGGGGGTTTGGGGGGATGTTTCTTTGGGTTTTTGGGTATACTTTATTTTTTTTCATGTTTATTGTGTGCTTTTTAAATATAATAAGCATTCCTAAAATATTTGTGTTCACATCAGGCCACATTTTTTTTTCTTATTCTCTGAGTTTGTTATTGTTGCTATTGTTTTACAAAACACAGTTTTGAGACTCGAACAAATTGGTACGCACCCTTTGAAAGGCTGAAATTAGTCTTTGAAGTGCAGTGTGATATGGGCTTGACAGCTCTTTGAAACAAAGAAGTCTGGAGATGTGGTTTGCAGAAATCCTCCTGGATGCAATCCATTTCTGGTGCTTGTGTTTCAGGGAAGCAGGTCAGCAGATTGTGCCAATGGATAAAATATGTGGATAGGATTGTTTTGTTGCTTTTGTTTTGGGGATGGGACAGATTTGTGTTTCTTCTGTCTCCTTTTGTCTCAGTAAATTTTATTTTCTAGATTGATTCAGGTATAATAGTATGGGTAGTGAAAAAAAAAGCTCATGTGCTGCCTGATAATTGAACTTATGTCAAGAGCCGTAAGCTGTGAAATTTCATAAAGTAATGCCTGAATCATATGATAATATAATTTTAAACAAATATTTCTTGGATAAACTATGTGGTTAGGAAAGGTTTTTCTCTCTCCAGAACTGACTAATAGCAGCAGTAAATGATAATAGTTAATACCCATGTGAATATTTCCATTTCACCTGCCAATCTTGCACTACATTACAGAAAAGAGTAAGTAGCTTTTCTCGCTGGGTTTATAGGAGGGAGTTTGCTTTACTGCATACATGCCTTACAGATGGTTATAATTTCTAGCGCTGTCACTCAATTTAGCTTGATAGTAATTTAGCCCACAGGAATCTTCACTTGTGTTGCTCTTCCCTTTGTTAACATCAAAAATTCAAGAACTGGGTAGCTTACACCAAAGTCTCGTTTTTATGGGAAGGCAGAATTTCCTTCCTGCCTTGTGTCTCTGCCCTGGACCATCATTACATCTCTGTGCAGACATGGCTTTAGTTAGTTACCTGATCAATATATCCTGGGTCTGTTTAGCCTGGAGAAGACTTAGAGAGGATCTCATCAATGCTTATAAATATCTAAAGGGCGGGTGTCATGGTTTGGTGGTGTTGCAGTTTTTGTTTTTTGATTTTTGTTTTTTTTTTTTTAAATATCTTTATCTCCTCCTCTGGAGATATTCAAAACTTGCCTGGGCTCAAAACACAGGTCCTGTGTGACCTGCTCTGAGTGAGCCTGCTTTGGCAGGGTGATTGGACTAGATGATCTCCAGAAGTCCCTTCGAACCCGGGCAATGCTGTGATTCTGTGACTAGTGAAAGCTGGACTTTTCCCCAGTGGGTGTATGTGAGACACTCTCCCTGATGGTCCCACCTTCACCTCCCCTGAGACTGCTCATGTTGCAGCCCCCCTGATTTTTAGGGATGAGCCTCACAGACAGGCTTATCTACTGCCACAAGAAGGGCAGCAGCATTTGCTCTCCAATGCCCTTGGAGCTGGATTAAGTAGTGTCCTATAAAAGAGACCGTATATATACTTGCCAGTCCCTTAAAGCCATTTATTCCTATTAGTGTAACATTTCTGGCATTATCTTATTTTCACTTGATGAGTTAGGTTCATTATCAAAATGCAGTGAAATTAATTCAGAAAAGAATATGCAAAGGAAATAAAATATGCTAATCCCAGGGAATTACTTTTTCATGGTTCAAATAAAAGCAGCTTCCTTCTCTTTTTTTTCTGCCTTTCTGCTTTTTATTTCACTTTTATGACTGCAATTTGAAATCTTGGGCCCTCATTTTTACTAGGCATAAGAACAGCTTATGTGTTTCACTGACAAACGCAGAGGTCTTAATTTGGCTATATCTTCGCCTTGTCAGAGAGGTATTAAGAGACATGTGACAGATGTCCTGGTTCTACCAGGATGAAATTTTAAACAGGGTGCAAGTGAATATGGCACCGATTTTGTAACTGTTTTATGGCTGGTTTGTGCCTCTTCTTTTTATACAAAATTTTTTTTTGCCTTGCCCTTAAAGTTCTTTTCTCTTTTTCTTCAGAAATCAGTGGTTTTGTAATTAGCCAGACAAGTTTGTGTCTGAAGCTCCTGATTTACTCCAGGCATGGGTGCTGAGGTTTGTAAATACAAGCGGAGCCAGGGACCAGTAACACTGGCTGGATAGAGAAAATTCATAAAAATCAACAACATATCTTGGATCATAATCTGAGTACTAAATGGGGCTCCTATAGGACCTCAGAGTAGATAATTGGAGTTTCATGACTTTTAAAACTGCTGATGTGTTTAGAATATTTTATTGCCTTGTGGAGCACCAATAAAATTTGATTTTTGTCTTCAGAACAGAGGCATCTCTGCTTCCTATTTGGCAAAAACCAAACCCTGTCACTGTGAGATACCACAGTGTAAGTCAGTGCCAAATTAATTTCAATCCCTTGGTGCTTACATGTTGAGTGGGTGAGAGCAAACATTTCAGCACCTTGGAATTCTTCTAGTTACTTGCTGTTTAATGATCTTATCAGACAAACTGTAAATAACAGTGTAATTAATTATTCTCTACTTACATGACAAGTTGAACTTAAGTTCCATCCCCCTGGGAGTCTATTATTTACCTGATCGTGAGGGGAAATCACTGCAAGGTTATCTGGAGACTACCTAGAAGACAAACACAAGTTTTTCATTCAGTTGTTTGTACATACTTTCCTACCTGATAGACAGATAGATTTTGCTGAAGACCCCACAGAGAGAGATTTAGGAGACACTAGCTCTTATTATTGCAGCTGGCTCATTTATACTTGCCTGGAAGAATCAACATATGGCAAATTCTTTATTCTTAACAAGATTTTCTGCATAAAAAAGCTGCCAAATTCATAGTTCTGGAGACAAAATCCCCATGTCTGTCCACACTGAAGATGCCACTAAAAGTAATGCGAACTCCACATGCTGCAGTTTTTTCACAGATGGCACTTCCTTGGGGTGGATCAGGTACTTTGTGTCCATTGCAAGATCCTCTGCTTACTCCTGTTATTACTATTGGGAAATGAGTGCTCTCAGGGTCAGGGACTGCATTATGTCACTGCATGGGTCATTCATGGTGTATATATGAAACATCAGCAAATTTAATTTTCTTCTCTAACAACAGAAGAACTGCAGCCCATTTTATCAGTTCCCGGATTTTGGCCCCTCTCTGCTTCCTGAAGGCCTAAAAAAATGTATTTTAGGCATAAAATTGTAAGTGAAAAAAGTGTAGCTGGGGAGAAAATTCCTCAAAAAAGTGCAACAGGAGAGGCATTAAGACATTTGCAAAAGAGGAAAGGAGGGAAGGAACTAATTAGCCTTTTACTTTGTCGTTTTGATGACTTTGCCTTGAAATTTTGTGCACCTTCCAAATTTCAAAACAATGATCTAATGCATGACTAGAGACAAAAGTGTCTTTTTTTCCCCCACCTCTGCTCTTCCCACCTGTTGGACTTTAATGTTTGGGGGGGGGGAAATCACAATTTTGACTTAATTTCTCCTAAATCAGAAGTGATTATATAGAGACCATAGAAACCTTAATTAGACACCTCATTAACAACTATTGTAACCTTTATAAATGCTTTAGGATAACCCAAGTGTTCAATGAGTACACCTTTGCATAAAAATTTTCCCAAGTGAGGTTTGTGGGAGTGTTACCATTGACTTCACTAGAGGTAAGACTTTAAATTGTAGCTTCTTAGTGTGCAATCAACCTAATTCAAGGTTGTGCGACACAATGATTTTTCTTATCTTCCTCCAACTGTTCTGTCTGTTTTGTAATTACCTACTGCTTCTCCAGGCGCTGGAAACAAGATCGTACTTCTAATAGATATTGAGAGATTTGGGGTTTTTCTTAACAGAATATAGAAAGGCACTTAACATGTTAATAGTACACTGTGATCTGAAAACACTCTTTTTTAGAAGTGGAGTTTACAGTTACATCTCTTGAACTGTTTCCATTTTGATCAGCTGGGCTTCATCTAAACAAAATCTTTCAAGAGTAGGACTGCCTCTTTACTGGAATTGTCATTTTAGTTTTCATTTGTAAAAGAAGGAGATTCACTGATTGTCTCACTGACAGCAAATATGCATTTCTTGCCATCCAAACACAACCATCTTAACTTTTGGATAACGGAGAGAGACACTGTCTTCTCATCTTCTTACCCTTTGCATTTTCTTTAATACCTCATTAGAGGAACACGAGTTCAGCATTTTATCCACCTGAATCACTCAAATAACTTAATTGTAGGATTTCCTTTGCTCTTTCCAGTTAATTTTTGCAGGTTATGAGCCTATTTCAGAGAAGGTGGCTAGCTCTGGTCTGCTGTTCAGCTTAATAAGCAGTCTGGTGGTCTCTACCAGACAAGAGAGCTCTTTTGAATTTAATATAAGGATGTTTTGGTGCCAGAAATTCTCTGGAAGATCCCACCAGAAACTGAAAAGAAGTGCAGGGAGAGAGGGTAGAGAGGAGGAGTGGAGACTGATCTGTTCTCTTGAATGAATACATGGTAGATAAAATACAGTAGGATAAAGCTATCCATATGGCAACTGCATACTACATGTTGTCTCTGTCAATAGCTTTCCTATTTCCCTGATAGCTTGGATGCAAGATTTCCCCAATACCTCAGCTATACTCCACAGGATTAAACCCTCTTTGAGATGGTCTCCAAGACTGAAGGATGGATGTTGTGCATCCCTCCAACTAGTTCAGTCCCCTTCAGGTCTGCCTGATTATTCATTGCTTACAGCCCAAGTACAGTTCTGAGGAGCAAGCTCTGTCAGGACCAACTGGTGTGGCAGAGCCAGCTTATCCACTCCACCATTACAAATTTTCTAGCTCTTTCTCTTCACAGAAACTGTCTATCTGACTATTCACATAAGTGTATAGAAACAGTTTTCTGTGGCTTTCTGTCTGGAGAAATTTCCCCTGGCTGATTATCTCAGTACTATTGCAAATATTACACGTACCAAAAAAAAAAAAAAAAAAAAGGCAAAAAAAAAGCTAAAAAAAGACAAATCTACAAATCTGAATGCTGCTTGAAAGGGAAGAGGTAGATGAAGTAGAAGAAACTTTTTACAGAATAGAAACAGGCTAAAGAAAAGCAGCTTAATTCAGTAACCAATTGCCCAAAGCCAACTTTAACTGTGAAGAGGTTTGTCAGTTCAGCTTAGAATAAAATTTGGTGGAAAAAAAAAACAACCCAGAAGTGAAAAGGTTTAGTCTTCCATGGTGAGGAGAGAACTGTGAGACTGCAGCAAAGCAGCACATTTGCATACCGCTGGGTAGCAGGAAGCAGCCAGAATAGCATTTCTCATCTACCTGCATGCCAGGGGATGATCCTGTCTACAGCTTTCAAGGTTTATGGGAAATAGGTCCTCAAACCTCATTGCAGTTCAATTGGAGCCAGCTGTCTAATTTTCTCCTCTACAGATCTTGTTTTATATGAAGCACACAGCCACAGAGGGCCAAAAGCAACATCCCTCAGGTAACAGCCTCATGTTCATCATGCTGCGCTCTGTGCTCAGAAGTTCACCCTAAGACCAATTGTGGTTTAAACTGACAGTACCAACAGGGATGCAACAACAGGCTTTATTATTATTTAAGGCTGTGATTTTAATAGTAATTTCCACAAAACAAAATTTTGCGAGGGAAAAAATAACATTTTACACAGGAAAGGGAAAGTCAGTGAATGAAAATGCTAAATTCCTATCAACCCTTTGGCAGTGAAAGGACATTTTAGAAGCTTCAAAGTTCTCTCTTATTGTATATGAATTTGCATAAATCTCTCATCCCAGAAATGAAAATACCAAATGCCTCAAGCCACAAAATACTCTCAGTGTATTTCTGATTTCACTGTGACAAAGAAGAATTGGAAATCTCAAGGAGGCGAGAGTGGTCTCCAGGGACTCGACTCTGATTTCCCTTAGAAGTTGGCACAGTGTAGGTGTACAGTGGCTTCAGATTAAATGATTCATGAAGCAATTAAAAAATTCAACAAAAACCCAACTATGAATGAAGTATCTTCAAATCATAGACCTATGGTGTAGATGAGAATTTCACCAATATTCAGAAGCTGTTTTTATGACTTGCTTTTTCCTGTGGATTAGCTCATGGACACTTTGACCTTCAGTCTCATACTTCGGGGACAAAATACTCCCATTCTCTTTGCTCTGCAGTTAGGTCTTCTGTTGAGTTACACCCATTTGTCCTTTTTCAGTCCACTAAAAGGCCTTCAGCTGCTTGTGAAGGTCAGGAATATGAAGGGAGTTGCAATAAAATAGCATTGTCCCAAAATATGCTTTTTTTACTAGCATTAAATCTTGGAGCAGCTGCTAAGAGGAAGGGATCATAAATGTTATTGGGCACTTTTAATTATGGTAAAGGATAGTTCCAGGTTATATTATTCTCTCCTTCTCTATATTCAGCATGAGTCTTTCTGGAGTAAAACTATAATATCGAGTCCTATCAATGTAGTCTTATTTGAAATCATATACATATGGAAGTCAAATCCTGTTTGCTTTCAAACCCAGGTAGGCCTATCAACATCAATAGAAATATCAAGTAAGTTAAGTGAAAGTAATGTGACACTTGCTTTTTTTGGCATGAAGTGAACAATGAAAATAACTATAATTTACAGTTTATAAATATTCATGAGGAAAAGCTTAGATTCTGTGACACATACTAAAACTGAGCTGGTATTGCACCAAACTCTGGGGAAATTCAGGTAAAGTAAGATTAAAAAAACAAAACAAGAAAAGTCCTCAAAAAACAGCAAAAATGTTGGGTTTTTTGTGATTTGTCTCAGTATGGCATTTGTTCACATTCCTTGGGTTAGAGCCTGGGGTTTAAACGCTAACTTGACTAGTGTTTAAACTGCTGAAGTGACAAACTGCTGCCTGGACTCCAGTTCTACTGACCCAGTTCTCTCATCAGAAAATCTCCTTCCCCCGCAGAGCAAGCGATATATCTGAGACAAGGTAAGCCTATGCTCCACTCCTAATCAGAATTAGCTAGTATTTTTTTGTCTACTTTAATTTTCAAGCCACAAAGTGACCCACCCCCCCTCCCTGCTTCCTCTTCTCTGCTGTGTGCATTTATCTTTAGACTGACTTATTTCTCAGCATCACCAGTACTTATCTGCTGCTTCACAGGCTTATTTCTCATGCACAAAGCCAAAACAAAGCTTAGCAGAGTTTCAAATGAAGTGTAAGCAGGTAGCAGGAAAATTAGCAACTCTGCAAAGCATGGGCACTGCTGCTTACAAGTGGACCTCTTCTGACAACCCTCTACTGCCAAACCTGTCTGTAAGCTTTTGGATCATTTTTCCCAGGTGCTGGATCTCCTCGTGTCCTCAACCCACTTTCCTGCTGCCCAGTAATAGAATCACAGAACAGCCTTGGTTGGAAAAGACCTCTAAGATCATCAAGTCCAACCATTAACCTAACACTGCCAATTCATCACTAAACCATGTCCCTCGGCACCACATCTACACATCTCTTAAATACCTCCAGGGATGGAGACTCCACCACTGCCCTGGGCAGCCTGTTCCAATGCTTGGTAACCCTTTCAGTGAAGAAATTTTTCCTAATATCCATTCTAAACAGCCCTGCAAATTATGCATGCCATGCCACATGCCTGTGCCCACTGCCCTGGCATTAGCACTGAAGTGGTGATGGAGGAACACTGTAGTTTTAGAACTTCATTATGGAATTCAATGGGAACCCAAGGTGAACTTCTCTCCTATAAATCATCAGTAATATAACCACTGGCTTGGTGCAGCCAGGATTTAAATTGATATTCTCAGTGTTTGTAGGGTGGCTCATTAAAAGGAGTTGCTCTTTATTAGGTCCTGGCTTTCAGCAACAACTTGTATAGTGCCCTGGGGGTAGGGGCAGCTTTAGGTCCTGGTGTTACAGCTGACAGACATAAGATGACCTACAAATGAGAAACATTTTTTATTTATTTGCAATTGTTACATCTCAATGAAATCAGCAAGAGCTTTGATTTACAAGAGGGAATGGCTGAGGGAAAATTATTTTTGGATACACTAGAAAATAGGTGAACTTTGGCTTTATTGGTTAGTTTCATTCCTTATTTACATTTTATGGGGCTGGCCATGTCTACCTTACTTGTCAAACAGGTCCAAGTCTGTTTTGAAGTCCAAGTTCGTTCACCTTGTTTATTTGCTTATGCAGAATCAGAAAGTTAGGAGGGACCTGGGCTGAGGTCCTGTGCCTTCTGAAAGCAGAGAGCCAAAGATATGCCAAGCTACAGCCTGAGCCACAGCTGCTTCCTACAGGGTATGGGCAAACTGGCTGGTGGGTAAAGGTGCAAGCGAGGACAAATGCTGTCTTGCGAAGGAGGCATTTTCTGAATGCCAGGTTCACATCCCCTGATCTATGTGAAAAGGAACCTTGCTTTTCCTCTTCTTCTCAGTTGATCCCAATCTTCCTCTGCCAGACAGGTAGAAGTCAGTACTGCAGTGACCTGGGAGACTGTCCTCAGACCCATGGAGAGATCTGGCAGATAGTTCTTGAGTTTCAAATAACAGGATTTTTAATATGTTAAATTTCAAAGAGTAGGATTTTTAGTATGTTGAATTTAAGCGTTGTCTGCTGTCTTCCATGTCCTCACTGATCAGTGTTACAAATTTAAAGATTCCCTTGTAGTTCTTTGTCCCTAGTTAGCAAAAATTAACTGGGGAATTTCTTAGAGAGAATGACATAGGGAAGGTGAGCCAGGAGGGGAACTGGATCTTAACGCTAGTCCTAAGCTAAAACCTACAGAAATAAATAAGAGCTCTCTATGGACTTAAACGTGTCCAGTCAGGAAGTATAAGTGCATTTGTACATGCAGAAAGCACAAAAAGAAGTGAACAATCTGCTTGTGTCAGCTTTGTTCTTCATGAAGATACACACATGCCTTTTGCATTATTATTATTTTTAAAATTTCTTTTCTCTTTAACAAGAATATATACCCCAGGGGTGATACAAGGAAAAAAATATTTTCCCTGGAAACTTTTGGTATGGGCTCATTCTCCTGCTCATTAAAAAACCCACTGAAATGTGAAAAATTTCAGCCATCTCATTTCATTTATCTCTGAGCATCCAGACTCCACGCTGAGGTCATTAGTATCTCAGGTGTATTACTGCACCACAGTCTGTTGCTATGGAAATAGCTCCAAGCATCTTCAGTGCCTTGGCTATGTACTGCCCCTGCATCTTGGCAAGCAACGCTGTGTACAAGGGAGCAAACTTTCGTTTCAAAACATACTCATGCAAACTTAAATATTTACAGGTATTTCAAATCCTTTACCTGCCTATAAATCCACCCATACTTGGTGGTGATTTTATGCAGACGTGTTTTCCTCTGACCTGTCTGATTTTTGTCCCTTCCATTTGTGTGAAAGTGATTTCTGAAGAAAAGGAATGGCCTATACAGAAAATAACAATCTGATAAAGAAAAAGTGTTTTCCTCCCATTTGTCTTTCAGATTTCTAGATATTCCTATGCGTGGCTCCCAGTGATATAGCTATACAAGCACTGCATCTAATATACTACTGTATTTAATAATAGATCAAGACACAGGTAGTGTCATATTCTCCCTGAATTTGATGTTTTGATTTATTATCTTCATACTGCATTGGTAATTATCAAATGGCTTAAACATAGTTACTCTTCCAGGCTGTATTGCACCTTTTCGTTAAAGATCTTCAAGAGCTTTATACAAGTTAAGACTGAATTAAGCTTTTCTGAGAGAACGTGGAATAATTAGCACAATATTCTCTCTGTTCCAACTGCAGGCTGTAGCTGCTGACTCTGTGGCTTACAGCAGTAACCCTTGGCTTAAAGGAGAGTGGAGCATTTTATGTGTGTGGACTATCTGAGTAGTGCTGGGACAGCTAGGAAAGGCGATAGACCAGGGTGGCCGATGATATCAGGCTACTAAGCGTCCCCTGGAGACCTATTTGCAGCTGGATTCAAATTACAGGCAGCTTGAAGACTGAAGTTCCCTCCTTTCCTTCACAAGTTTCAGGGTTGGAAAAGTCTAAAGGTGACATAAAATAGAGAGGGTTTTTTAGTTGGTGGTGGTTTTTGTTTTTGTTTCCCCTGTTCCTAACTTTGAGGTAACATTGTTCTGGTTAAGCCAGTGGTGAAAGTTTTAGGTATTTTTGCTAGAGAAAAACAGCCAGCTCTTGTACAGGGGAAGGAAGCTATGGGATTAGCAGAAGCACCTCCTCTGTGGAAGATGTGCAGTAAGTGTCCATGTGTTCACTACCTGTGTACAGTCTTTGCTCTTCTTCTCTTGCACTGTTCCCTGTTGCCACTAAAGTTTTGAAGGCCTCTGTTTTGTTTTGGTTTGTTTTGTTCCTCTAGAATGCCTTTCAGAAGACCACGGACAATGCAGTGAGGAAGACTTACATCTTTAATCTACCTGGTTTAAGCTGTTCAGTGAACAGTCCCACTGTCAATCCCTCCTTATTTGATTGTCCTGTAACTTCTGTTTGGTACAGTGCTCTGGAGACTTGCTAGCAGCTAGCTAATAAATTCTATAATCCTATTTCCCAGACTCAGGAGTGTGGGCTATATTCTGTTTCCACCATTTCCTCAGAGAATAATCACTTCCAGTGGGGTCGGACAGGTGTAATAGACAAGTTTCACCTGTGCAGCTCGACAGACCTTGCAGGGTTCTTCTGTTATGAAACCTGTTTATCAGTGATCACCAGCAGGTTGAATTAGTACAACAGTTTCCTAGTACACCTGCCTGGCAGCTGGTATAGGTAGCTGGCTCATCTAGATCAGCAGGTTGGCTGAAGCAGGAGCCATGCAGCCTGAGACAGTATAAAATCCCATAAAAGTCCCTAGAGCACAGGATTGTTTGATACTGTAGCAGGCAGAGCAGGAGAGTTAGTAGAATTACTTTCTAACCCTTGCTAGTGATAGGTTTAGGCTTGAAGCTGTGAGATTTGATTACCTTGGGTTTTTCCCCCACCTCTTCAGGTGCCTAACACACGCACACACATATACACATACTTTTCCCCTGATTCTCTTAGGCATAATTGGCTCGGAGAGGGGCAGTAAAGATGAAGGGGCAGCAGTAGTACAGAATATCTGTCTTTCTTAATATCTGAGTCCCAATCTTGCTGTTACCCAAGCATATATTTTATGCTTGCACTTGAAAGAGAAGACTTCTTCAGCTTTAAAATTCCCCAGAAAAGAAAAGACTGGGTTTTTATTGCCTTCTCTTTTCATTTATCATTTTTAAGATGTTCAGAAATGAAACTCTTGAGATCCTCACCTGATAGCAGCTGGCAGTACTTTGAAGAATCTCTGCCGAGTTACACCCAATATGATCAGGCTCATTTTGGAAGGAACGGTGCAATCAAATTACCATGGAGTGAGATGTCAGAGTTTGTGACGATACATGGTGTTGCACCTAATATTTAGCAATGGAGTTTGGCTCGGTTTTTAGTGTTCTTGCTTAGTGTGACATCTGATATGATGAAAACTTATACCTAGTTTATAAAGTTTAAGTAAAATACCATCAAATTAATTCTGGTGTCTGCTACATTAAGTTCATGATTTGGTAGGTGGGATGCAGAGATTTTACTGGGACTGTAAATAGAAGGCATTAGTATAATGCTTATTGCAGCTGATTGAGCTATGCATGGCTTCAAGGGACAGATAACCCATATCTCCTTCCAAAAAAGTAGGGAGAAAGAGCAGTGCCTGCTCCCAAAAGGCTTACTGTAAAGCCCTTATCTGCAAGCATTTGTTATAGACCAGAGCTATACATTAATAGAAATTCCTTCTATGAAGAAGCATACCCTTCCTGGGGCATGTCTTTCACTGCCAGTGTCTTGCAGTGAGTGAAAACAACAGGCAGTGATGGAGAGAGAGCTTCTGATTGTTGATGAAATGCTGTTTGTTGGGAAATCATGAGGAGTTTGGCACTGAAGTGCGTGTGTAGCAGGGTTTCATAACTACTTCCACTAACTTTTGTGTTGATGTATAAACATGCAACTCTTCAAATATAAACTTCTCTCCTTTTTAGGATTTTGAGGAAGAAATGCTTACTACTGCAGGTATGAATAGTGTTGATTAGTAGCAGTATTAGAGACATGGAGCCCAAACAAAAAAGACCATCATCTTCCAGCACCATTGCCTTTATACTTGTTTCATAGAGCTTTAAATAATTATAGTAAGTACCTACAAGAGGCTGTCATGCCAAGCTCCTGCTGATGCTGTTGTCAGTAGAGCTATACTATTGTAGGAAATGCTGGGCAGTCCTTTTCAGCAAAAAGCTCTTGTGTAGACATACAGATGTACTTACAGACATCACTGAAAAAATTTACATTTAGAACAGAGTAGAATGAGAAAGGTACAGAGTTTGCCAGCAGGAATTCATGAAGACTGTGTATAGCTGGTTTTATTGACAAAGACATTAAGAAGTGACAACTGACTTTGGGAAAATTAATTTTGGATGATCAAACAGAGATGAGTTAAAAGCTAGAGACATGCAAGGATTAGGTACTGAACACCTTATAACAATGTGGACATGTACTTTTCTGTCTGTTTATAGCTTACTATATGCTTATCACTTTCTGGTCAAATTGATCTATCCCATGCACAGTTGTATTTGAGAAAAGTTATGTGTAAGAGAGAAAATAACAGACTGAATATGTTATCTCCAATGTCAGATGCCTTGGAAATGGATCCACCTGATTTTATTTTTATTTCTATGTTTAAAATTTGTCACATGTACTTATAGAACTATACTGTATTTTCCTTCTTTTTTTTTGACACAGAAGAAAAGTCAAGTTTTAAACAAGTTTAAGGAAGAGGGGAAAAAAACCCCTCCCTTCTTTACGTACACTGTAAATTTCAATTTCAAAAATGTAGTCTGATAAAGTACAGAGCTATTTATTTCCTTCAGCTGTCAGTTTTGCAGTTTTTTGTTTATGCTTACTAGGGGTGAAGAATGCATCCATTTTTTAAGAACTCTGTATAAGCCATTAGTGTATCATTTCTGATCCTGTGGGGCTGTTTTACATTAAAATTTTGACTGAAGGTATGAGGACAAAGGAGGACTTGGAATCGGCCGCATAGCCAGAAACATCTGAGAACTTAAAAGCCAAGCAGAATAATTGGATCTTTGCTAACAAACTGACAGAAACTGTCATAGATAATCAGATTAACATGGCAGAAAGCCCTGAAAACAGTGATAAAGTAATGTTCATTTCTTACTCACAGGAACCTTCAAATTTAACAAGCCAAAGAACAGGCTAGCGGTGCATAATGTCATTCTCAAAGCCAAAGTGATGTTTGCTGTCACACCTATATCTCTCTTCTAAACCTTTTGAAGAAATGCAAGACCTACAAGTGCTTTCCAGGGGATCCTTGTTGTTTATCCCTGCACCCAAGGCACGTGCTGCAAGCCTTTCCCAATGCCACCCTCCACGGTCACGTCTGCCTGCTCAGTCACACCTTTCATTTTGCAGAGGAACTGGTGCACTGTGGTCACAGACAGAGCTGGACCACAATGGAAGGCGATGGCCATCTGAACCTCCTCTTGAAGTGGCGTATTCTGAAATAACTGTAGAAAGTGCAAGTGTTTATTCAGTATTTTTAGCATGGCCGACTATGTCGGAAAAGCTCTGTCCCAGAGCTGTTGTCTGCTGATAAGATACGTATGCAAAAGACTTGCATGACCTATTTGACTGGGCCTTTCACAGTCAAAATGAAGATATGCTAGAGGAGAAGAAAAGGGTAAAAAACGGCAAAAAGACAAACATAAGCCTATTTCCAAATCCTTCTCCTTTAGATATCCAGTATACTGATAGCAAAATCCTAATTCTCTAAATGTGTATTTGGGAGTTTTTAATGTGTGAAGAGACTTCTTTATAAGCCTGGGCTTTGTGGAAACCTGCATTCAGTTTCTTCAAACTGCGTCTGTTGTCTTAGGCAAATCAATTTAATCTTCCCCTGCCTCAAATCTCTATGGTGTAGCACAGATAGATTAGGTTTACTGCAGATATCTAAATTATCAATGGCACACACCCTCCAGGAAAAGACTCCTTTGATCTCGCAGTAAGAAGCAGCTAATGAGACTGAACACGCAGGATAAGTGCTGCCGTAGGTATGATAAAGCTACTGGCGAGGTGGGAGGGAGAGTTATTTTTCCTCTGCATCTAGATTGCATTTTCTTGGTGGAGGAAAAGTGGAAATCCAAGTGGATCCAGGTTTGTGTCTATGAAATGTCAGTACATTTTTTTGTCAGGGTGCTTACGTATGCGTCCTGCTCTCTTTGTGTTCCCCCTGAGTATATAAGCCATCCTCCTCCAGTGACCCTGCAATGAGTAATTACCTCTCCTCCACATTGTTTAATCATGCTGGTATTTTACATGGCACAGCTGTGTTGCATTTGCTGCTGCTGAAATTAAATGTGCCTTATGACTTTCGCCTTAAAAAGGGCTGATCCTGCAAGGTCTTGCTTGCCCTCCCTTGCTGAGAAGTGCCGGCTGGTGCTCTGGGTCCTGAGACCTCCCAGCTTGACTATGGGCTGTGGGGCCAGGTCCAAAAATTGGTTGGTTGGTTGGTTGGTTGAAACCTCTGGCCTGTGTGGTGCAGGAGGTCAGCTGAGGAGATCGGAGTGGCTCTAAGATGATCAGTCTGTGCAGGCCTAGCACTGAGGTGTTCAGGATTGCCCAGGCTGACACTGGAGTCCCTTTTAGGAAAGATTATTCTTGTGAAATGGTACTTTAAGAGCGGTCTCCACTCTTTGTTATGTGGCATTGTAAAGTTGCTGGCTGTTGTTGGGTGTATTTATTTTGCTGACTCTCTGTGGTCAATGTGCCTACATGATTTTGTTGGATATTTGTTAAGTGCTATATTTCTGTCCTTTGTCATGCTGTCTTTATGTTCTACCCAAGTCCTGTAGGAAAGATACTAAGTGTATGGCCATATCCTTTTGTTATGGTGTGGCACACTGTTCAAAAACAATCCCTGAGACCAGAGATGGTGTGAGAGAATTTTCTTTTCTATTTTTCTCTATACAGTTACTTTTATTCTTCATTGATGGGGAGACCCCTCATTAGTCATCAAAGGAGTTACAGCACCATAGACTAATTTAAATAGGAAAGGATCTCTGGCAATCGTCAGATTGAACTGTCCATTTAAAGCTGGGAATTTTGTGGAAATATTGTAGGAATACTGAACTTCCAGTTAAATAAACAGAAATGGAACTTTGAAGTGGTGCATTAACTTTTCTTCTGTGCCTTAGGTTTCTTTCAATAATCTCAGTCATATTGTTTATAGTAAAAGACCTAAAGATATTTTGTTGTCTAGGTCCTTTTATACTGTGTTTGTTACTTTGCTCAGCTAAGGCTTCTTTTTCCCATACCTTGTCTTTTTTGTAATAATCAAACTTCTTTAGGGAAAGGACTAGTTTTCACTCTATACAACGTCTAATGCATTCAAATCTTGATCATGGCTATGTTATAGTAACAATACTCTTCAAAAAAGATGACACCACCACCTGCAGACAGGTCTTTGGTAAGGATGCTAGATACTAATTTTCTATGACAAGGCTGTAGTACAGGATGTCCAGCATCAGTCATAAAATGTTCTTTCTTGAAGCAATGAACTGTAGTAATAAATTAGTCACCACTGTCTCTTGTACATGAAGGCAAATGAATGTTAATCATGGTAGTGAATAATGACCCCAGGATGCATCTTATGGAAACAAATGTATGTTGTTTGCTTCAATAACGGTCATATTTGCCACAGTAACAAAATACAAAATGCTACTAAATAAGTCTGCTCTTAGCTGCTTGTCTGCTACCCATTGGTGGTTCATTACTGTGTTGTGGTGGTGTTATATACAAAAGTATGTATATAGCATGTTGGATCCCGACCTATGTTGAACACTTAAATGGAAAATGTGCACCAAGGCAACTAGAGGCAGCTTGTTGGGCTGAGGTAAATCCCCCTTTAAATATGTACAGCTTCAAAAAAGCTTTTTGAATAAGCAAGCTCTTGTAATTGCAGTTTTCATCAGCTACTGACTTGGTTCCTTTGCAAAGCAGGGACTTCTCTGCAAACTGCTCTGTGGACCACAGGTCTCTTGTTATAGGCTTGTCTTACCTCCTGGAGGGGGAAAGGTGTGTCAAGGCCCCCAGTCACAGCATTGATGCTGCAGGTCTGCTTGTGCTTCACATTGTTCCAAACTTTGCAGAACTTGAGATATCGCACACCTGTGGGATCACCCTCGTATCCTGAAGTTCAACTGGCCTGCTTAGTGGGTTGACATGTCCTGTGCATCAAAGGTTTGCAGAACAAATTGACAATGCCAAAGGGTTTGCAAATGGCCTTTCAAGCAATCCTAGCTGTCAGTGTAGGCCAAAGGCTTACACTTAAGGACTATGAACTATTTTGATTGGTTTTGACTAGCATGGATCATTAATGTGGTATGTCAAGAACTGTATGTGAGCTTTTGCTTTGGTATATTTTTATTTCTATTCTCTGAAATTACTTCTGCTTTGGACTAGTGTGTAGCACACAAGTCAGTATTTGAACTGTCTAGGGTTAGGTCTTTGAAGGCTCTGCTTATAGCAGGAAAAATAGCTTTTAACTTCCTAATTTAAAAAAAAAAACAAACATGTGGAATTGCTTTCTGTGTTTCATATCTTCATATTTCTGAAGATTTTTATGTGCATATAGTTTGGGGACTTAAATGGGTGAAATTGTGCTGGGTGCTGTTCAGACACCAGTACAGAGGCAAGTTCTGCCTCAGAGACCCACCTAGGAAAGAAAAAGCCAGGCTGCTTGATGAGCAGTATTGTGGCTGCAGGTGGTTGAAGATGGAATGATGCTGTGATATGAGCTGACAGGACTAAGCAGATCTGCAGCATAGCTTAACTATTGGGTGCAGGGGGCGAATAGTATATGCCGCTGACATAGACATCTATTTTCAGAAAAACTGACTGGCAGCAAGAAAGGCTAGGAAAAAAATTAAAAATAAAGAAGCAAGGAATACTCCAAGGAGACAGCCCAGTGCAGAAGGAATGCCACATGGGGAGCAGGAAGACTAAGGGGGCTCCTTTGGGTCTGAGAGGGCTGGCAGAGGGCAGCTGCATTACTGTTCCTGAGGAGTTTCTGTCTAGGGTAGATCAATGCAAATAAATAACATATAGGGTCCTGGAAACATCAGGAGACAGGGAAACTGTCTCTTCTCTTTCTCCAAGCCACTGAAAGCCTCAGGTTCACAGTTCCTTCTTGCCTCAGCACCTGCTGTAGGAAACCCCTCTCCCTTCTCCTGCCTCACGGTACTGCGATGCAGATGTGGTGAGATCTGCTGCTGTTCTCTGGTCTCCTGAGGTGTAAAATGTAGCAGCCTAGAACATAAGGCAATGGGGGCCACTGCAGAAACACTGAAATTAGTTTGCAAATGTGTTGGTTTATGCATTTTTTAACAGATGTCAGAAAGGGTGGCTGTCATTTCAAAAGGTGTTTAATTGGCATTCCAGTTTGTCTTTTTTTTAATTGCACAAAAATGCAGTGAGAAGGGAAACAGTAAGTAGGAGATTAAATAGGACAGTCTGTCTGCAATAAAATGGAGTTTCCTTAATTAAATCTGCTCAGAAGTTGCTAAAATTTTGTCATTTGCTTTCTCTTATCATTGAGTTTCTGGAAAGAGGGGAGAAAGTGGGTGTGTTCACAAAGAAAAATCATTTATTTGTAACACCTTCTGTAGATATCTAACAGGCTTATATTACAGTGGAGTTCCTGGCAGAGAAATTATTGACTCACAAAGGCTTTAAGTTTGCTTAGAACTTCCACACAGTAAATTCAGGAATTCTTTAAGTGCTCAGCATCTGTATGTGTCATATCCACATCCATGTGCTGACTTCTGAAATGCACTTGCTATTCAACAGCACAAAGCAAGACTAAAAGCTAAAGAACATGAACGTAATCCCTGCTATGAAAAGTTGCATGCTTTTCAACCACCTGCATGTTCTTTGCTCAGCGCGCTCTGACAGCTTGTGGGAGCTGCTCTCGAACTGCATAGTGCTATGCTACGATTCGGGACAAAGCTCTGGGCCTTTGGGTGCCCCATCTGCTACATGCAATATTCCAACCTCTGACCCTTACTGCTAAAGAAAATGGCGCTTCTCGTTATTTAGAGCCAACCCCTGAAATCCATCAGCAAGTCTTTTACCCCCCATTTGGGTTTGGTGGGACTCTCACCTGGGTCAGCTTGTTGGGTTTTACCCTTGGGGAGTAGGTTTCTTTCAGTATTTTATCCAGACTGTGGTGTTTACTCTTCTGTAGAAGGAAACCTATGGATGCAGGTGAAATTTCCATAGCCCTCACCTGACAAGCGACACATAATGAGCTGGGTTAATGATACTACTTCCTTGGGAGCAAATTGGAGACTTTTGCTGCTGCAGTTGGTAATTAGGGATTTCAACTGTTCTGCGTGGAATGAAGTCGAGCTGACAAAAAGGTAATTACACTGCAGTGCATTAAAAAGCAGGTACTGTGCGTATAATTACTGGAGACTTTGTATGTGTGTATGTGTGTTTTCTTAAATTCATAGTCATCCCCTAACAACAGAAGTGGGGATGGCTGGCACAGGGTGCTTGCCAAGAAAAACAAATTAGGAGAGTTATTATAAACCAATGTTTTCCTGCCTTCAAAGCCAAACGTAACATAATGCTCACTCACTCCTGAGAGGGGGAGTAAAGAATGGAAAGGGAATCAAGGAGTTCAATTTCTGAAAGAGGTTAAAGTAGTTTGTTTATGTCTGCAGAGTTATGTTCTGCCCCTGCTTTACCACTACTAATAACACAGCAAAATGGCAGTATACAAAGGAGTCTCAGAAGGCCTGCAGTATTTAATTCCATGTGGGGTTTTCTGACTGTCTCTATGGAGCTGGGTGGCAGATCTGGGAGTAGCCACTACCTTGGTGCTTCAAACTCCACCAGCAAAACTGTGCTGAGGTGCATGTTCCCTTCCTGGTGGCTGCACCACTTCTTCATGCTGCCCCTCTGCTGCTGGTCTCACCCAGTGGGGGAGACTGGGAAACACCACCATTTTAGTGATGGATGTTGTTAGTTACCAGAAGCACACTTGTCTTTCTTGTGGCCTTTTGTTTTTGACATGTAATCTGTTTAAGTTTGCACTGGATTTTCCTTTATCATTCGCTATGTGCTATCTGATGTCTTCATCTCTGTTGCATCCCCAGTTTCTGCATGACAGCAACCCCCTCCCTAGCCCTTCTCCCTATGCCTTTACACAGACAGCCCTGCTCCCACTGCCAGGAGGGCTGATTCTCTCCTTCTCTTCTCCTTTCTGTCCCCATCTCTTGAAAGAGTCAGGAACATACTAGCAGCTCTTTTCACCTCCAAGATCATTTATACGCAGGGCAGCCTTGCCCCTGTGGAGCTGTTGGCAGAGTCAAGAGGAAAGGCCATCTGTGTCAGCAATGACAGTAATTTTCTATGAAGATTAATTTGGAAGTTCCCATTGACAGGACCCTTTTGCTGCGGTCCTGTGTGGCCGCCAGCAGTGAGGCAGTTCGGCAGCGTTCTGACAGCTCACCTCCTGGTGCAGTGAGTCCTGGGCCAGGGCTGCTATGCCATGCTGTCACCCCACTTCCCTGCAGCTTGGCACCTTATGCGTAGCCTGTCCCTCTGGTGTTTAGACTGGAACAATTAAGCCAGAGATTGGTTTGATGGAGAAATTCATGGCATTTGTGAGCATATTCAGTGTATATTCATTTTCTGGCAGAGCAGGGCAGTGTAGCCTCTCAGACCATGTGGAAAGGTGAGGAGCTCTGGGCTGGGTTTCCTCACCAACTGTGATCACTGACCTGAAGCTGCTTCCTTGACGTTTTGCATTAGATATGTATAAATTCAGGAAGTTAAACACTATTAAATGACCCCAGCTGCTGGTGAAGGGGTGCTCAGCAGGATCCCAGGCACTGCTCTGTCTCTCCACCCCAGAGAGCACGTGCTGCATGTCTCAGCAGGAAGGGAGGATGGAGAAATATCACCTGCAGTTTCCCAGGCTTTCAATGTGCATACAGAGATGATCAGTAGTGACTGCATCAAAATTAAAAGGGAAAGTGATGATAATACTCTGGTATCATGATGGGTGCTTCATCCATACCTGAGTAGATCAAATTAGCCCTGCAAGATGCCACACAGCAAAAGACTCCTAGGTACAATACATAGAAAATGAATTTGTATTTGCCTTCGTAGATAAGTTGAAGGCATTAGACCCTGGAGACAGCAATTTGTATTGTTCATCCTCTTTCATCTTACAGGTGTGTAAAGGTGAAACAGAGGGTTAGTCTTCAAAAACACCACACCTTACTAGGGAGGAATTCCTAAAGAAATTACACTTCTCAAGCATGAGTTTAGGGTGAAGTTACTGTGTCAAGTATGAGCAAAGAATGGAGATGCCAACATTCTACTTCTGTATCTGAAAAGCTGCTAAAGATATTTGCCCCACGTATGCAGGAAGAACAGCACATACTCGTGCAATGCCTTTGAAGGGAATTTCTTTCAATATATAGTACATACTTAAAGATGATCTTCTGAGGTCCCTTCCAATCCATAACATTCTGTGATTCTGTGAAATGCAGAGGAAAATAACGTACTAATTAAATGCTTACTTGGCAGTACCCATCAAACTTTCCTAAAACCCTAAAAGCCAACACTGAAATTTTATAGCCACAAAGAAAATAATGCTGAGTGGCATGCTCCAACATAAATATATGCAAAATGTTTTCATGATATATCAAATGTTAAAATTCTTTTCTGTATAGCCAAATACATCACAAAGAAGCAAATGTAATAATTTGTTGTCGATACATGAACCTCTTTCCGGGAGAGTAATTTCCACCTGCGGAGAAGAGCTGCTTTATCATTAGCAAAAAAAGAGTAACAGCGAATGCAAATGAAGTAATCTTTTTTTCCTGGCAGTCCAAATCGTGAGTCTGCTGCTGTTGTTGCAGCAGTGAGCATTCTGCCTGAGCAAGAGCCCCTAACTGCTTTCTGAGAAAATGGCACTGAAAGTAAGGGAAGTCTGCTCATGCTTCATGTCCTAAATTATTAATCTAGCTCCTCCGGTCATTTTAAAATTGTAACTTTATTTTTGAGGTCTTCGGGCAGGCAGGTTTGCTTTGCCATCTGAAAAATCTCAGTTTCTTTCATATTCTTCCCTCCACCCCCCCTTACAAACTCCCCACCCATCAAAATCCTGGAGATTTTTTTAACCAGCACTAATAAGCTACCCCCAAGTTGTATATTCTTGGCTACAAAGCAGTTGCATAGTAAATTCCATTGACACAGGAAGTCCTCTTTATACTAGTCTGCATTGTCTGTAATGTTGAATCCAATTTGCACGTGCTCAGATACAACGTTGTCCAAAAGCAAGACTACTGGAAATTGGATACTTAATAGAGCAAAATGCTTGCAGCAGAATAGCTAAGATTACATCCACAGTTATCACTGTAGATTTTACATCTTCATAATGGAGGAATCACTGCTGATAAAACAAGAATACAGTTCTACATTACATGAGATAAGGCTCATGGAGATCCTGTTTACTGTATCAGGCATAGTTATCTGAAAGCTATGCAAAGTGGTTAGTGCAGTATAACATGATGCTTCCTATGGCATCTTGACAGTCCTTTTGTCCCCCAGTAAGTGCAGCAGTGGTGTGGGGATAGGGATAGGAATTAGACAGAAGGGAACAAGATGGCGCCGATGAAATTCCTCGAGATCAATAGGTCCTGGGTTAAATATTGCCATAAGATTTGTCATTTCAGGGTCTCTGAAGACTCAAGTAGCTTGCACTGCATTGATTTTTTTTTTTCCCTACAGAAATATTCTCAACTATTTCCTGGTCGTGACAGTTTATAAAATCTTTTTTTATTTTTTCTCTCTTTTTAGCAAAAACTTAACTTTTAGTGCAACTATACAACGGTAGCCAACATCGTGATGTGTCCTGGGTCGTAACAGCTTGCCATAGTCCATCAGCAGATTTAGTTCAGAATAATTACCAGGTCCCCTTGTTTTTTCTTTGGCCTTTTTGTTGCTATCACGATGTAGCTAGAGCCTTGGTTACTACCACTCTGAGCCATGGCGCTCTAAATCCTGTTTACAGTCCAGGACATGAAGGGTCACTACGGTCTGATACCATGTTAAATGCATGGAGCCTGGGGAAAAGCTAAGAATGAGACATTGGCTTGATTGCAGGTTTTCAGTGTGCTAGCTTGTTCCTTTTCTTGGGAGCACTGAAGTGGCAGTGTTCAGTGTGACTTTGCAGCCCTGGACTTTGGGGAGAGGGTACCAAGACATGTCAGGGTCATGTTGCACACTGGCCATGTTTTATGATGACCCCGTTGCTACTCATGCCTGAGTGCAGAACTTCAATTTTCCCTTAAATTTTTGCTGACTTTCCCCAATGAAGTTAATTCTAGAACCTTTCCTGTGGTTTGTTTTATATGGACTGTCTGAGGGAGAATAGAGGGAGATCAAATTAGGCTTTTCTGCTCCTTATTATAGACACACTTCCAGCCAAGCAGCCTTGAATCTTTCCTGTGAGCAAGACACATTTATGTTTTAATGTTGTACAAAAGAAAGAGGATTCCTCACCAAAGGCGGTACAGAAAGAGACAATTTCCATGCTTTACTAAGAGCTGGTATGTGGTTTAAACAAACTGGTCCCTGCTAATTCTGAATTTCTCCAGAGATGGATTTTCACCCTTCAGCAAATGTGGTAAAAAGAGAGTATTGCACAAAACAAACCTTCTCAATATATCTAGTTCTTCCTAGATCTCTTTCTGCTGTCTTGGTGGAGTTTTCAACTAGAGATCTCCATTAAAGCTATAGGGTTCCTTTGTTACAAACAAATGCAATTTCACCAGTAAGTTTAGCTCTGGGTTAATAAAAATGAGCTTCTGCTAGATTCTATAATGACATCCAACTGCCTGGTCTTAGAACTCTGCAGGCTGTTTCTAAGGTACATTCTTTTATACATCATCAAAAAAGCTGCCATGAGTTTGGAAAGGCTGAGGAAAAAAGGTGCGGGAATGATGCAAGGCTTGGGAAACATGCCTTGTATTGGGAGATTAAGGAAGCTCAGTCTAGTTAGTTTATCCATGGGTAGGGAAGGAGTCAATTTGGTTATGGTCTAATAAAAAAACAACATGGAAAAGAGACTTCTGATGCTACATAGCATTTTGATCTCCATATTTTTTATTCTGTTAGATCAGAGGGTTTGATGCTGAGTTTAATATGAAAAAAAAAAAAATTGCATTATGGATAATTAATCTCTATAGCATCTTAGGGAAGTAGTGGATTCTTCCTCATTTGTAAGTCTTTAATTCAGTAACACTTACCTTTTTTATACACATTCTTCTTTAATATATTATAAGGCAAAGAAAAATTTATACAGGTGATGCCAGGGCTGGGTATCTGTGTAAAAGTGTGTTACGGCTCAAACAGGTGTTTTAGGCTTAACTTAAGAGAAATTAGTTGGTATTCTCTCACCTGGGTTATGTGAAGGGTCAGAATAGACAACCAGAATGCTGCCTTCTTGACTTACAAAAATAAATCTGAGAATATGATCAGTTAGTAAAATAGGCTGTTATGAATCAAGAGGTGCTACTAAGCAAAGAAATATGTAGTAAACACGTACATTAGGAGAGAGATGAGCAAATCAAGGTTTTTCCTCAGGAGATAGTTCCTTGTCTTGTTTCCTTCTGTCTTAGCAAACCTTGTCAATTTGAATGAATGGTGGTATTGAACTGATAATGGCCAATTATGCTTTATTGGCTCTGTTAACATATGACAGTTGTGCAGAAGTAAAGCTCGCAGGCTGTTTGTTGCTGATTATCGTGCCAGTGAAAGGCCAGTTGTAGCCAGATGATTCTGCAGAGATTGATTAAGCAATGACTCTTGACAAGGCTTGCAACATCACTGCAAAATAATCAGACCTCTGGGAACTTTTAAGATTACCAGCATAAGCCTTGGATTCCTGTGGGTGTATTTATCACATGGGATCCTCACCATAGAGTGCCTATTAATACGCAGTTGTTTGCATTAGAAATATTTTGCTGCTACTGATCAGGTCCCTTGGAAGATTCAGCTTGTCTGTTTGACCTGCTGTCAAAAAAGCCAGTGAAGCCACACTGCTGACTTTAAACCTCTGCTTCTTATGCTTAATATTGCTCCTTGTCTGCACCCAGGTACAAATAGAAGTCCTCATGGTATGTATCTCGTCAAACTTACACTGGCAAGTAAAAAAATTTGGCTCCAGGGCTGTTGAGGATAGGTGGATTAGCACTGATGACCCATCTCTCCTTATAAAGCAGCCCACAGGTGAGAAGCTCTCCTATAAATGACCTAAATAAACTAATATACCCTGTCAGGGACAGCTTGTTTTTTCCATGGCTTTATGATGCGAATGTTTTGTACAAACTCAGTCTATTTCTTGCATGGCAGAAAAAAAAAAGGAACCAGTCTTCTTTACAGATGGCAGCAGGCAGAGGCTTTCTAGCAGCTTGCCACGTCTGTGGCTTCTGCTTGCTGGAGTGGGGAAAAAAAGCACTTACACCTGCATGTAGATCTGTCATCCATGCAGCAACATTGCCACTCATGCTTTCTTTACCCTTCACTTTCTACCTGTGCTTGTTTACGTGGTCTGCCTATGCCCTTGTTCAAGAAAAGATGAAGAACAGCTTAGTTCCTGAAAAGTTCACGTGCTGCTAAAATCCAGTTTCTCAGCTCATTTTTAGACCTTTCTAGAGCAGAAGAAAATAGCAGAAGTGAAACCATTAGTCTTGATGTAGGCTGCTAACACATTGCACAAGGAAAGTTCTTGGCAGAGTTTGATTAGCTTAAGCACAGGGTCATGTTAATTGTGTCTCTGTGGCTCTCGGATGAAACTGGGCTACACACAGGCAGCCCAAAGCCTGAGCAAATCAGTTCCCCATCTGTCTGCAAGAAACCTCTGTGGACATACCCAGAGTGACTCAAGATCTTTCAATTAAAAAAATAATTGGGATTAGCAATTAGCTCTTTATGTCAGTGGGCTTTGGCTGTGGTTGAAGGGATGTCTGTATGCAGTACCTGGGAGATGCCTGAAATAGATATGAATGAACTGCTTCTCAGCAGCACTAATGAGGCTCTGCTCCTGACGTGGCTGCACTGCTGTGTTCCCCAAATGCTCTTCTTCATCCTGTCTTGTGTGGATGCTTCTTGGAGTACAGTGCAGGATGTAAAAGCCCTATGTAAGCAGTCCTCATTCATGCAAATAATGCTGTTGTCATCACTCAAATGATTTGCACGGTGTAAGGCTCAAAGTTTAATCAGTCTTTTCTCCTAATTTAGGATGTTTGTTTAGCTGTTCTAGGAGAGTTTCCAGATTATCCATTGGGAGGAATGAACAGGAAAACAGAGAGAGAGAGATAAGCTTTCTAAAAGCTGGAATGAGGGTCTTCTCAGCTTAACAGCTGATTTCTTCTGCATACTCAGTCTGCCTGGAATCTCCCTGGGTGGATCAGGCAATACCTGTCGACTCAAACTACAAACTTTTGGCTTTTGTAGGTAAAGGTTTTTGCACACAAAAGGCAAAAATGTTGAGTCAAATTTGAGAATCTTGCTCATTTCATATACAGGGTTTATGAGTGTGGGTTGTTGTGGGGTTTTTTAAGGTCTATAGTAAAGGAACTGAGAGGGGAACTGAGAAAACAGATTGTAGAACATGGATTATGGAGCCAGTTTAGTAGCTTAATCTGATTCAAAGAATAGAATTGTTCAGTACTTCAGTCACTATTGCTTTGACTGGATTTAAGATAATTTTACTGGGAGGAAGGGAATGTTAAAGGTGGATGATGTATTCTGAAAGTGTAATGAAGTGTTAGTTCAGTAGCACTTCTTATATGAGAGTGGCCTTTCTAAAGGCAGCTAAAGTGTTATCTATTGAATAATGATGCAATGAGCAGCTCTTCCCTTCTTGCTCTAGCATCTGTCAGATTAAATAACTTCTGCGTCAGTCATTCTGCATAGCACAAAATGTCATTTTAAGAGAGCAGTGACATGGGATCAATAGTGCCTGCTTTGAAAATTAACTATATTTGTCTTATGCCACTTGCTGAATCTTGAGGAGATGACAAAGAAAGCAAAGAGTATTCAGAGGAATATAAAAAGTGAGTCAAAATGTGTTTCAGTAGTAGTAGTGAAGCATCCAGCATTAAGGAGTTTGCAATCCTGAGAAAATATTTTAATCTTCTGAGACAGACTTAAGTTTATCTAAATTAGTCATTTACATGTTTGCTAGACACACATACACAAGCACATACACACGTATGCACACACATGCTCACCTGCAGATTTCCTTGAAGACACAAAGTGATGTGAAACAATCTTGGGTAAGTGTCCAGCAAAGCATATGGACCTACCAGCCGTGATCATGATGGTACTCAATTGTGCTCTGTATTCTAAGGACACTGTGGAGGAGTCTTATAAGGAGAAGATATTCAGTGAAGTAGTACCTTATATAAATAGTAAGATTTGAGATATTGACCAAGTGTGCTTGGGCTTTTAGGGAGTAAATTCAAAAGTCCTTTATGAATCCAAATTTCTATAGTGATATGAATTTCAAAATATGTCCCCTCTTGTTTTCATGGACATTTCAACCCACATCAACAACATTTTGCCCTTTGAGCTAGTCTTGCACGAGGTTGTAATGGGACCATTCATTCAAACTATATAGATAACGGAGAAAAACAATTGTAGTTGGTCAACAGAACAGGCATTATTCTGTCACAGTGTCACATCCTGAATCTAAATTCAGTTGGAGGGCATTCACAAATCCTATGTATTTATCTATCTGAAATAGGTCCAATAAGGTTTATCAATCAACTGGTTGTTGCAAAAATGATAAAAAGGTCTTAAGACATCCACCACATTGCCACCATTGCTGCCATGCTTTGTGTGTGTGTGTATACACGTTATGTACATACGCTACATGGAAGTATATATGTATAGAGTGACAGTTTGGGTAAAGGGGTGGAAAACATGGACATTCTTCTGAAATCAGTGGAGAGCCAGGGATCCTAAAGTGCTATTTCTGAGTGAAAACAATTTTGGATATTGCTTGCTTTCTCTAAAAACATGTAGTGTTCTTGCATTGCATGTATCTAGGCATTGCATTCAAACCAGAAATGAACTGCAATGGAGCACAGTATCAGAGATTTTTTGAACTTGGTGTTTGTTGGTTGTTGGAATCATCTCTGTATGGATTTTCTTATCTCTTTGGAGGACTGAGAGTTGAATTAATGGCTGAAAACTACCTGAGCGAGCAGAGCGAGGGGTGTGCACTCAGCTTTCAGGCTCAACCTTTCTCCCCTCAGAAACTCAGTTCTAATTCCAGAAAAGGATGCCTGAAAAGCATCTTATGTTATTTCTATGCTCATCATTGCTCTCAACATGTCACTGGGATGAAAGCCTCTATAGAATGTAACATCATTATTATCATTCTTGTTTTCCTCACTAAGGAGTGAAAAAGGGGTCATGGAGAATGATGCTAACAAAAATGACTGGAGAAAAGTGAATTAAATATAGATATACAACTTTTAATGAACATGTTGATGGATTAGATTATAAACAAGACATCAAACATTTCCTTGCTCTGACGGAAATCACTGCTGGCTGCAGTACCGCAATTAGTAACAGAGAAATGGCGGTGCTGGGTCAGATGGATGGACCATGCAACAATGTTTTCCCTCATCTTGTTTAGCAGCATGGTAATAAAACATATTTGAAACAAAAATCAAGGGTAGGACAGATGCTGATTTACCTTCACCCTCCTCCATTTTCATTGCTTTTCTATGGCTACAACTTCAGTGAGGTCCCTGAAGTCACATCTGCTTGGCACTGCCATCACTGCAGAGCCTGACAAGGGAAGCTGTCTGTATAGGCTCTATCCCCACTTCAGCCGCTGGCTTGAGCCATGACCTTTCACTGGCTGATCCATCTCCCTGTGCCAGTTTTCCTTTTTGAGAGCAGAATAATTCTGAATTACGTTATGAAGCTATTGAGGGGGGAGGGTCTTAATGAATATTCTCAGAGCACTTTGAGACCCTTGAATGAAAGAAGCTATAAAAATGCAAGATGTTATTATTTATTTATTAAGGTCCTCTGGGTTTTGGCCAACAGCATGAATTGTTGACATTTAATTATTGAAACAGTATGCCTATCAGACCCCTTATGGTAGGAAGAGATAAATAATGCAGAAGACTTCAGAAAACCTGGTCAATACCCTCTCTAGATCCGAAGCAAATATACTAGACACGTAGTTCAAGCCTAAAAAGAACTGAATAATTAAACCAAGGAATGAGATCAGTTGTTCTGAATGCTCTTTATAGTTTGTGCACAATGTTCTACAAGTTATTTATTATTAGTACATTACTTATGAGCATCTTTTTCTAAATAAATACCATACAGCTTGCCTAGATTGATGTCTTTATTGTGTGAATGTACTAACGACTGGTGAAAATGTATGAGCAATTTAAGTTATGTGAGCAATTACAATGTTTCTTCTGGATATCTCGAAGCTTTAAGGGTTTTTAAAAAAAACTTATCATAGAAGCAATTAATACTTTAATACTTTTAAATATGCGATCGATCATCTTGATATGAAAAGGAAAAAGGATTTAGATGCTCAGAATGCTTTTGAAGAAGCTGCTTAAAAAGAAGGAAAAGCCTATGCAGTCACGTTAATTATACAATGTACTTTAGATGATTTTCATCCAAGCATTGCAAAGTTTTTATACCTGTTGAGGCTTAATGTCACTGTAAGGCCTTTGCATAATTAACAGTACTGATGGATAACCTGAGACACTGATGTGTTATAAGACAGCCTGTGACAGGATCTTGGGTGCACAGCAAGGAAACAACAAGGAAAAACTATTCATCCTCTGCAGGGCATACTTCCTTCTTTCCAAACTTCAACTATAGAAAAGCAGTAGTATTAACATTTACAGAGGGCTACTAGAAGGGAGACACATGTCAGGAAACCAGCAAATACAACACCTTTTGTCCCATGTTCTCAATTGCTTGTTTATTTTAAGGCCTGGATTTTGGTGGCACAAAGGTTTATAAATAGGTGCAGTTGGCCGACTCTAGCAAGTCCTGTTTGTCTGATGCCATGCTGCAGGCTGAGTAAATTTGAGACTTGAACGCCTCCATCTCTGTGGCAATGCAGTGAAGCATGGAAATCTCTGCAGACATGATGCTAAATGAAAACTCTGATTGAGCAATGGGATTTTCTCAGTGATTTGAATGGAGATTTTTTTTTTTGCCAACTCTCTTTCAAGACATTAATTCATGAATTTATGCATTGCAATAGATCATAGCGATTTTGATTAACTTAGAGCTGTTCATTATATTACTATATTCTGACTGTCATTTCAAGAAGGAACAGTATTTCTCTCCCTTTCCAGCTCCATGGCAATTATATCACAGCTGACTGTTCAGAAGGAACGATGCTCTGTGCAGAATCATGCAAAATGTAATTTGCTGTCCATTAATTAACTGGCATGGTCTTCATAGCATCTCACTTCGTTCTGGCTGTCTCTTTTAAAGTACTGACCACATCTGACCCTGCCTGTGTTATCAGATATGACAAGCTCACTGCCTTAGGTAGTGTGACTCAGAAATAGTTGCGGAAAAGAAGAACAGCCAATTTCTGTGATGGCTGTAGAAGAGGATTAGTAAATTCCACAGATGTGAATGATTCCTTCAAGCAATGCAGCCTACTGAGCTAGAGAATACTGAAGGAAGTTAACAATTCAGGCTGAATCTCCTCTCGCTGGGGCAAATGGTGCTGCTGGATGCTGCTCCTCGTCTGAGTGGGGGCTGAAAGGATGAAAAATCACATTCTCTTTCATGTTTCTTGCTTTCCTAGCTGGTGTATTTGAAAGTAGCCATTGTACATTTATACTTGATGATATTTCCCATATATTTGTAATATAAGACTGAATGATAATATTTCATCTGACATTAGCAATACAAACAAACAAAAAAAAAGTGGATGATTCTCCTCAAAATGTTACCTGAATTTACTCCAGCATAAGCTAAAGAGGTTTCATTCTCTTTGTATTCTGTTATACAAAAAAGCTACAAATGAATGAATAGCTTTTTAAGTGCTTACTGATGTGTTTGGCTCAATTCTTGCAATTAAGCTTTCAAAACATTGGCTGTGATATTTGAATGAGTCCAGCACGGTTCCCATTTGAGTATATCTCCAATGAGCACTGAATGATTAGTGTGAAGTCCAGGAATTAAATTGTCTATGCCATAAACCAGGATAGTGGAATATTGGAAACAAACCATACCTTAAAATATATCTTGTATTTAAAATTCAGTGCCTTCTGGGATCCCTGACAGAATGCACAAATATTCTCATGATCAACATCTTTCTCTAATGATTCTGGTTAAGAGCCTTAGAGCTTAAAGACAATCTGAGAGAAAAAAGAAAATTAAAAAGTTGTTTGAGGGGACTTAAATATGGACAGGAAGATCTAGGGTCAATCTGTGGCTCAGGCATTGACTTAGCTTAGTGATGCTAAATAAATCAGATTCTCTTCCTTTGCCTTGCTTTATTCATTGTAGAGGGAGGAACGAGCATCTTCGTAGTTAGATGGTATGTGTCTAGGACAGGGAGCCTGTGACGGTAAAGTGCTCAATACAGTGGTTCCCATAGCTTGAATTATATAGTGAATTTAATACAAACTTTAGGAATTCTGTGGTATGGGGCATGGCAAAGCAGACAGAAAAGGATTAGGATATTAAAAACTACTGCAGGTTTTGAGAACCAAGGTCTTAAATTAATTTCTTCCTGTCATTAACTTTCCTTGTCTTGCCAGTATTTTCTGTAGGATGTAAAGTCATATCTGATATTGATTGCTGTGTAGTCTGAAGCACAGATAAGTGTCAGTTTGCATTAAGCTGTAGTTAGACCTCTCCTCTCCCCCCTGCTCCTCCCCGCCTCCCCCTCAGTGCTTTAACGCTGTAAGTAGGTCATTGCAGAACTGGAAGCTGTATTTTTTTCCTTCTCCCCCATGTGGCTGCTGGAATACATTTAACTGCAAAGCAGAGCATCAAAGATGGAGTAGCCAAGCTCACCTCCAAAAGATAATTAGCGAGTCTCTGTTTTGTGCAGTGCGCTGGAGGGTGAGGTACAATTAGAGATGGATAAATACACTGGTGTTTGGAGTCCTCATGTTTTTAAAAACAATTCCTGCTTGAGACTTCAATAGATGCATCTTTTATTGGACCAAAGCAATCCTCAGATTCCCGGTTCAAATGTACTGACGGATATATAGTCAGGTAATGGGGACATGGATGACTTCAGTGCTGTATTTTGGCTAAAACATAAAACAGAAGTAACAAACCCAATCTGAGGAGAAGGGAAATGAGGTTTTACTCAAAACTATGTCAGGTGAAGTGCAAAGGGCCAGGAGACACATGGTGAAGCTGTAATCCAGCCAGTGCTGGTTGGCGTGCTTTTGGGTGTTTTGGCACCAGCCCCATTACTGTGAATATATGAGGACAGCTGTTTGAAAACACCTGACTTCTGGATGTGTTTAATTTAAAGACTATTTAAGCTGTTAGAAAATTAAGCTGGAGAATTGGTTGGACCAGGGTTTGTTTATAAAAGTTTAGACAAGCTGCTAGGTTTAAGTGCAGGATGAGAAATTAGCATATCTGGAGTCTCTTCCCAACTCTGCTAGGAATTTCCTAAATGAACTCCCTGTATGAACTGGTGCAGTAACGTAGCCCCCAAAATAAGGATTATGATGTTATTTTAAAAGCTTTAGTAAATCATTGTACTCTAGTGATTAGGAGATAAACTGATAAGCTGTCTCACAAAAGTCTTTATTAATAAACCAAATATAGACTCTCATATTTCTGTTTTAAACATTATACCAACATGGGTTTTGGTTGGGTTTTGTTTTGTTTTGTTTTTTAAGTGAGATAAACTTCCTCATCTTGGTCATACAGGTTGTCTCAATAACTGGACAGTTAAAAGATGGAAGTTTTATCCAGAATTCTCTTGGGGCCATAAATACACATGTTATCCTTCAGCACTGAAAAGGGCTAAATCTTCAGGGACTGCCTGTCACACTTTAATAACGCAAATTGTGTCTCATTGGCAGCTACAGCCAGAAGATTTTAATCCAGATGGCTTTCTCTCAGGTTAGAAAAAAAATATACATAGTCCAAATTTTCAAAAGCCTAACTTTTATCTCTGCATTGTATGCCAAGACCTCATGTTACCATTAAATGAGAGAATACTGAGGGCTTTTTTTTGAAGACAGGTGGGAAATTCTGAATGGGCCATAAGTTATCTCAGGATGGGATGTTCAGAGAAGCTAAGGGCCCTGAGCACAGCAGACCCAGGGTGGGTGCAGGCACGTGGGACCTCAGCAGCCTGGGACCTTGATGTGTTCTGCTTCTTGACCTGTGGACTGGAATAGAGAGTTTTGCAATGCACATCAGGATTGAAATGGTGGGTCAAGTTCAGAGCTAAGGTGAGTTTCCCCTGAAGTTATGCCAAGCTGAAAGTGACCCTACCTATTGTAACTCTTTGCAGCAATTACATTAGGGGTCTTTTTATGGGTCCTTATCCAGCCTTGGAACAAGTTTTCATGCTGGCACTGTGCTGCTGGCTCTTGACTGCTACACCCTACTCATTTTCTTAAGTAGATTAATATAGCTAATTTCATATGTTTGGACTTTTTTTGTCCTGAGCTGCCTTGTTAAAAGCAAGGCTAGTTTGTTCAGTTTCAGTTGAATCGAGATTGACAAACACAGGGAAGTTTTTAGCTCACAGTAAAAGCTCACCCCCGCTCCACTGGAAAACATTTAGAAGTGTGTAAGCTCTTCCCTCTTTTTGCCATCAGATCATTCTGATCACTTTGCTTTATTTGGATATAAGGCCTCCAGTTCTTGAGTTTTCTGAATCATTTTTCTATAGATTTCTAATTTGTGCTAAATCCTTGTGGTTATATTTATTTTTTTTCCTTTTATGAGATCCTGTCCCTGGATCTGCCACTAGCTCTGCTGGTTACATGTCCCTTTTTGTGCCTTAATTTGTGGAACAGGATAATGCTACTTTCTTCCTTTGTAAAACCATTGAAGATTTACAGCTGAAAAGAAAGCTCAGTATCATTATTTTTTTTTGCTGTATAGGGAGCTCCTTTTCTGTGGCAGAAATAATAACATTCATTCTTCATTAATTTAAATTACAAATCGAAAATCAGTAGCTTCTCTGCAGAGCTGGTGACAATACCACAGCTCTCAAGTGCAGAGTCAGGCCTGCAGCTGATATAGCTCAGCATATTCCACTGGAGGTAATGAAGCTGTGATTTACAGCAGATAAGCATCTACAATGTCTCTGAAAGCCCTCTCCACAATCTGTCACCTGCTATTGTGGACTCAGTAGCCGGATGAGATAATAGGAAAGATAAGGAAATATGAAAAGGCTCATTTTCTTCGAACATGGGAAAAGAAGCTTGGTGACAAAAGCAAGGCATGAGTTGGTCCATCTGTTCTCCAAGGAGCACTCACTCCAGACCCTGTCCAATACCAGTCATCTTGGGCCTCTTACGGTTTTGCAGAAATACAGGGCCAAATTTTCAAGTAATCATTTCGGGTGCCGGTCAATGGGAAAAGAGTGTGTGACAAAATGAACTAAAATAAGTTATCTGAGTCTGTGCAGCACAGTTGTCCTTAACTAGGGGGTTAGGATAGTTCCAAAGTACGTTTTCCACCCATAGCATTCAAGGATATCATTGCCCTGGCTCCACTGGGGCATGCCAGCAGCCGCAGGAAGGGCAGAAGAAGCTGCTCATGTTGGCTGTGCACTAGCTAGGAAAATCCTGCAACTGTCCTTGCTCTTTGCCCAGTTGGAGTGATGAAGAAAGAGCAGATGGTGTTAAATAATTTGGCTGATGCTATTTTCATTATTCGTTCCGCTGAACAGCTTTTTGCATAAAATCTGTGGTTTGGCACTTGCTGTTGCTTTACAAAGGAATAATATGCACATGGTTGCAAAAACAAAATATTGAAGAAACAATTGTTTTGTATTCTTGGTGTCTCTTGGAGTTGAGATGTGCCACCTACTTTTGTTCTGGAATTTTCAAACTATTTTTGTGTTTGTTTTTAAATTTAATATTGATATTTTTGTAAAAAAATAAGTTCAACAGTCAACAGCTTTTCAGTTTTCAACAATCACCTTTAGTTAAATAGTCTTAGAAGCCTACAACTTCTGTATTTTTAAAGGGTTTTATTTTTTTAAGAATCAGAAACCATGTTTTACTTTTAAAAGCAAAACTTTTCCCCACAAAGTGTGAAAAACTGGTTTTCATTTGTATTAAAAGACAAAATGCTGACTGACAGTATTCAGCAACTGTCTTCTGAAGCTGTGTTTCTTTGTTTTCTATTCTTGATGAGTGACCATGGAAAGCTAATTATTGTTTGGTTATACTGGCTGAAATGTGTAAGATATTGCTGACAAGAAAGTGGTGTTTCCTATTCGGTGGGCATCAAAAAGACATTTTATGAGTCTAATCTAACACCTCATCTAACTAATTTCCTTCTAGATATTTTATTTCTTTAATTCAAACTGCAAAAATACCACAATTTTTCCATGCGCTCGTTCTTTTGGACATCTCCTTCTCAAGTGGCAGATCTCTATTTCTTATAATTAGAGATGATATAAAAAGCTGCATGTTTCAGATCTTTCTCTTCAGGGAACCATCTCCTGGGCCATGAAGAAAAAATTAAAAATTATGTGTTTCCTGTAAAAGATAATTAGACCACTTTAAAGAAATTCCATAATGAAATAGGGTGTTGAGTTAGTGTACAAAACCACACTAGGTGTTTCCTTGAACTTGCTTAGAGAGCACAGAATTGTTATTATGTGGCAGCTGATATTTTAGTGCTGTCCTGTCATTATCTTCTTTCTGAGGACCCATAACAGGGGCTGAGCTAAGCAGTTTCAAATCAGTAAGAATTTTCCTCTTTAATCCTGAAAATAAACCTTGGCTGAATATTAAACCTGACTTTTTCTGGCCACTGAATTTTTGAATATTTTGTTTTCCGTACCTGATGTCCATTCAGGACAGGAAGGAGAAGTAAGAGAAATGCAACAGGAAATTAGGATGATGATCTATAACTGCAGAAAAAGTATCTTGCAGCACGCGCTGAAGATTCATTATTCACCACCTTCAGTTCAGTATGGCATAAATTGGAACCTGGCTTTTATCCTCACCTTACTTAGTTGTGCAGGAATGTATTTGAATAGACAGAATCTTTAAGTGATTGTCATACATATATATGGCACATTTAAATAAGACTGATGCATTTCCTTTCCTGAACTGGGAGTGAGATTGGCTCTAGCCTTTTTTTTGTGATTTTGACTTAAAAAATTAGATTTTTAAAAAACATTAAAATTTGCATTCCTGAATTATCTTGAGCTGTACATCTAAGAATACCGTGTTTTATGGATATTAAAAATGCTAACAGATTCACCTAGTTATTCCCCCGCTAGAGTCTAAGGAACAGAAGCCCTTCTGAAGTCAGCTTAAACACTGAAGTCCTGCCTTTAGTATGTGTAGTAGGAAAACAGCAGGAGAGCTACTAACATACCTCTGACAACTTTAAGTATCATGCTTGCCCCTTACAGGTGCATTGAGGTCTGCTCTGAGACACACAGAGCTACGTGTGCCAAAACTCAATAGAAAATTCTGAGTTTTTTACATGGTCAGACGTTCCCAGCAAAATATTCTATTGAGGCTCTGTATATAAGGCTGACACTGGGACCTGGGTTTGAAGTAGAGAGCTTTATGATTATCTAGAGAAAGCCTATTCTAAAGTTTCCTACTTTGGGGACATAAAACACATTAAGAGTGCAGTGATGCTGCAAACTTCCTTTTGCTGTCTGTTGACTCTGTGTCTTGACGGGGAGGTGGAATGGATGAGAAGAAATGTTCCCCACTTATATGAAGTGTAAAACATATAAAATGGAAATCCATATTCCTCGTTCTTCCTGCTGGAGGGCTGGTAAGGTACTGAGGGGACAGTCAGTCTGTTGCTCGATTTTTGGAGATGTAACAGTTTCTCTGTATTAACTTTTCATCTTTGAAACCTTCTTTTGTAAGTTATTGACTCCTGTGAGAAAGAAGCTGGGTTTTGAGGTCTCAGTTAATGCTGGCCTCTAACTGACACATGGGGGCACTACTTGCCCCAACTGATTCGATTCACTTTGGTGCTGAGTGCTGAGCTTTCTTATCAAACAAATGTTGATTGCTTCCTTTTCTTATCCAGTCAAAAGAGAAATACTGAACTACATCTGCTACAACCTGATGGTATCTGTTCTCCATGACAGTTACAGAAATTTGATGTCTACAAGAGGAGGTGAAATTGGTAGGGAAGTGCTCCTTTTAATCCTCTGAGGTGTATGACAAAAATGCAGCAGTCCCTAGAAGCAGTGATTTATGTGAACTTCAGTATAGTCACTTAAATGAAGTGACTATACTGAAGTTCACATAAATCACTGTTTCCTTTTTACTCCCTGCACAAAGTGAAAAATGCTGTAGGCTCTGCAGTCAGGTGCATTGCAGTTAGTGCCTCTAATCTGTATAATACACTCTTGTTCACATTACTTCATATTCTGTGTCTTTTTTGGATGCCCTCATGATCATAAAGGTTTTGACAGGTTTGGGTCTGCGAATTCCACTGCAGAGTATTTTCCTCTATAAAAGTCTAAAAAATTTATAGCATTATAAAGCTTTGACTGGCAAAGCCCCTTATTTAGTTAACCAAAAGGTGTTGGGTCTAGAGTCACACTTCAGGTTTCTTTGAAGATGTAACATGAGAATGTGTAAGGATCAGGAACAAAAAGGTTCAGAAAGGCTGAGAGCAGTCACCAATGGGTGGCAAAACCTGACCTATATTGTCAGTTTACCCTTTTAGTCACAGAACTTACATTTTTAGCTGGTAAGACCTCACCTTCTGTGAGATTTTTTGGGGCTTGGGGATTTGCATTTATTTTGAACTAGTCATCTAAATGCTCTTTGTGGTGTTTCTGGGATGTGCACACATACAGACATATATATATGATGTTCTTGGCAGATTTGCTAGGTTATATCACGTACTCTGTTTCATGCTTTTTCTTTTGTGGTAGATGTTGTTTTGTGCTGTGTCACATAGGATAAATTGGAGATGACAGTAAACAATGTGCCTGACGTAGTATCTTGTATGTGATCTGAGGGCCATGTCGATTCCACCCTTCAAGGCTTTCCCACAAGGTCTGTACCTCAGCCTCAGACGTGGCAGGGGTAGAAAATGCTTCCTGTCAGAACTGAATCCCTTTGCACAGTAAAACTCTACAGATATACTTGCAGCAAACTCTGTTAGGCGTGGAAGTATGTTTGCAGTGAAAGTAGAATAAATTTGATCAGTTTAGAGCAAAATGCAAAATACACTTCCAGCTGCAGAAATGCATTCTCCCATCACTTCTGCAAAGAGAATGTCTCCTTGCAGGAGTGAATGTTCCTACCCTGATTTACCATTGCATTTCACCCTGTAATTATTGTGTGTGTGCAAAAGGGATGCAGCTGTATCTATTCTGATGTATCAGCATTCACCTTTTTCTCGCTCTTTTTGGGTGGTACGAATGCCTGAATGAGGTGGAAAATGAAGAAAGTGGTAGAAGGGACAGCAGAAGATTCAGACTTTTTGTGATCTTATGAGGCCTCATGATATGTCTTAATAATTACTGATGGACTGTGGGTCACTGCATACTGTAGGGGGACCATTACATTTTCAACATGCAGGACATTAGGGAACCACAGGGCTCTACTATCATGTTTTTATTACCATGTCACAGAGTGCACAATTTGTGGTGATATGAATGTAGGTGAAATACATTGCTGTAAATTCACTTAGAGGCAGATAAGATTCTCAGGCTTTCTAAAATGTTAGACTACTGTACACTGCAGTCACCTATAGGCATCTGGCTCAGATGTTGCTAACAGCCTTGAGCATGCTAAACCCCTCTGGGAAGCTGTGGAGACATTTTGGGAGTTAGTGCTGTCCTAAGGCAAAAACTTGAAAGCCAACTGGGCTGAGCCTGCCCACGAAGAGAGGGGAGCAGACCAAGGGGGAGAGCATTACAGCAGGCATTGCCCAGGCACCATGGGCTACCATCAGCTCCCAGCTTGCCCGTGGCTGACACCATACCCTGCAGCAATCCTCACTGCCATGACAGAAAGGGCCTAATTGATGGATGGACTACCCGATGGATAAGGAATTGGCTGGAAGGTCGCACTCAAAGGGTTGCGGTCAGTGGTTCAGTGTCTAAGTGGAGCCAGTGACAAGTGGTGTCCCTCAGGGATTGGTTCTGGGACCGGTGCTATTTAACATCTTTGTCGGCAACATGGACAGTGGCATTGAGTGCACCCTCAGCAAGTTTGCCGACGACACCAAGCTGTGTGGTGTGGTCGACACGTTGGAGGGAAGGGACGCCATTCAGAGGGACCTTGACAGCCTGAAGAGGTGGGCCCATGCCAACCTCATGGAGTTTAACAAGGCCGTGTGTAAGGTCCTGCACCTGGGTCAAGGCAATCCCAAGCACAGATACAGGCTGGGCAATGAGTGGATCGAGAATAGTCCTGGGGAGAAGGACTTGGGCATGCTGGTGGATGATAAGATCAACATGAGCCAACAGTGTGTGCTTGCAGCCCAGAAAGCCAACCATATCCTGGGCTGCATCAAAAGACGCGTGACCAGCAGGTCAAGGGAGGTGATTCTGCCCCTCTGCTCTGCCCTCGTGAGACCCCACCTGGAATACTGTGTCCAGCTCTGGAGCCCCCAACACAAGAAAGATATGGAGCTGTTGAAGCGAGTCAGAGGAGGGCTACCAAGATGATCAGAGGGCTGGAACACCTCTCTTATTACGACAGGCTGAGAGAGTTAGGCTTGTTCAGCCTGGAGGAGAGAAGGCTCTGGCAAGACCTCATAGCGGCCTTCCAGTACCTGACAAGAAAGTTGGGGAGGGACTTTATGCAAGGATCTGTAATGATAGGATGAGGGGCAGTGGGTGGAAGCTGAGAGAGTAGGTTTAGACTAGATATAAGGAAGAGGTTCTTTACCCTGAGGGTGGTGAGGCACTGGAACAGGTTGCCCAAGGAAGTTGTGGATGCTCCATCCCTGGCAGTGTTCAAAGCCAGGTTGGATGGAGCCTTGAGCAACCTGATCTAGTGGAAGGTGTCCTTGCCATGGCAGGGGGGTTGGAACTAGGTGATCTTTGAGGTCCCTTCCAACTCAAACCATTCTATGATTCTATTTTGACTTTGAGGGGTCTAGAGGTAGAAGACAAGGCTTGGTGGTGCCCAGCACCTGGAGAAAGATGTGTGTTCTGGAGAAAGATGTGTGTTTCTTCGGAGAGAGCTGTGATCTCAGGGCTTCCTGCTCCACAGTTTTTGTCCTTCTTGTGTACTAAGCACCAGATCACATGCTGTGGTAGCACTTCATCCATTGAATCAGGAGTTATGTCTTTAGTTTTACTGTAAAAACCTCGTTGTTGTAGTTTGTTTTCAAACAGGTACTCACCTTGCTATGATTTGAGCCCAGTTTCAATACAATCTAATATATGCAATAGCATGAATGAATATTAACTGAGACTGATGTATAATAATTATGTGAGGTTGACAGATAATTTTCATAAAGGAGCAGGACTGTGTGCAATTAACTTGCTGAAGGAATTACATGGAAAATTATCATATATTTTTGGTAATGAAGAAATGCCAACTCAATAAGTGGATGTCTTCTGAGTAAACAGTTATGGTCGTTTCAAACCTCATTTATATAATGAGTGATATGCAAACTGCATTTGGACCATAATAGATATAGTTCAGGTCACCAGCTAATTTAAAATACGTATAAATAATAGAACTGCCTTGCAGATCTCATTAGTGGAAGGTACCAAATTTGGAGCCTCTGGTCTTGAAAACAGGAGCTTTAAGTTCAGCAACTGCTAGACTCATTTGGCAAACCACCACACAGCTTCTCCCAACCTTCTGCAGGTCAAAAGAATAAGTTATTGTTTCTACCATGTGAGATTTTCCACCTCCTTTCCCCATCTTCTTAACCCCAAACTGTCGTTTTCTTTCTTCCTCTGAAGTACAGTAAAGTCCTAAGGTAATTTCTTTTCCCCAGGAAGTTATTGACTCTTGAGGATAGGGGCCATTTCCATTTTAATTCCAGGAATAGCTATGAAATAGGTGGCTTGATTCAACTTCCTTGATTCCACTGAGACTGAGCTAAAGAAATCTAGTTACTGTGGCTTTAGCTCTATTATTTATCCTCTGTGGGGCCTTTAACCATTCATTTAGCTTACAGACAGGCATTAGCTCAGCTACCCATCCTCTAAGCTAGTGGGAAGGTACGCTAGCCAGTGCTCACCCCATGCTAATATAATTGACCTCTCATCAACATGTATGACCATAGCATCTTGCTTATCTCAATTAAATAGTGTTTGTCTGTCTCACAGTTTCTGAAAAGTACTATGCAAACAAATCCTTAATGTGTCTTCATTATTACTCTGTCTGAAGAACCACTTAAATGGGTAATTGCCACAGGAGTAGAGTGAACACTTTGAAATTACTAAGGGCTCTTCAGGACCTTGGTATTAATAGCTAGTTAATTAAGCTAAGTAAAAATGTCTTTTAGTTAAGGGCTTCAGTAAATTTAAGAGATTATATATTGCTTTTTTGCCTGCTTTATAATTAAAATGAAGTCCCACAGAGGATCTATACCTTTTGGATCCATACTCATCCTACAGCAGATTTCCTTCTCTTCCTTGCACCCTGCTGTAAACCAGTGGCATAGTATGGTACATCTGGCATAGGAGCTGCTATTCATTACTTTAGAGTTTGTTTTCTTCTTAGAAGAATGCTCTACACTTTTGGCAAGAGAACTGTACTGTTGTTGCTTTGCAAGGCAGTCGTGCAGTGGAAGGGTTGTGGTAATGAGGAAACATATCTCTCAGCCTGAATCTCTCTAACTAGTCAGCCTTGAGACAGATTGTCCTGTGAAGACAGGTATTGCTATTTTGGCTAAGATCTTGCAGAGGAATTTGCCTGAATGCTGCTGTCACTCTTGTTCCAACAGCGGTGTAGGTGATGCAAAATTAATAAGCCGCATGAGTCATATACACATGGTATTGTATTTATAGCATTCTTGTGGGGTCTCATTAACATGTATTAGAGAAGTACTTTGAAATTTGCCAGTGAAAGATATCATATCACAGAAATACAGAGCATTTTCCAATCTTGACATCAGCTTTAATCAGATCCTCAATTTAAATTGTCTAGATCTGAACTTCAGCTTGGGATCCTCTCCCTCAGGGTGTCAAGAAGGTTACAAGACTGAAAGTGCTCTCAAACTTCTTGGAAAACTGAGTGGCGATCCAAGAAGTCAGTGCCTTGGGTACTTCCCACATTACATTTGTACCATACACCATGCAGATTTTCTTTGGTCTTCCCCACTCAGTTGCAATATCAACAGTAGAGTCACATAATTAAACAAACATATTCTTTCATTACTATTCATTAACATAATAGCTGGGAATTTAGGCTCAGATAGTCAACCAAAACATACTTCTTTGCTGCTGAATTTAGAGTGGGAGGAAGCGTGGTAGGGGAGAGAACATGAGTACAAATTGCATTTTCTCCTCTGCTCTCATTTGTTTTCAGTGCCTTCTGAAAGGGAAGGAGACATAAGCAGGGAGTTAAGGGAGCAAGTTGGGTTTACTCACTACAGCGATCATGCATAGAGGAATTAATGATTATTTCTAGCTGGGTTTTCTTTGTCTTTTGTCAAAAAATCACAGTTTCTATGCACAGTGGAGAATTAGCAGGAGGATTTTCTGCACCACCATGAGTGATATTAGAAAATAGTTCACAACTGAGAGCTTTTCAAACAAAATTGTTTGTGGAGCTGTTGTGCTACTTCAGGTCAGGGACTTATGTGTTAAAGATGATGTCCCTCTGTGCAGAAGAGAGATGCAAACTACTTTCCCTCTTGGGGAGCAAAGAAATGAAAATTAAAATAGATTCATTATCCCATAGCTGTGCTTGATGGCTGCAATACAGACTGAAGGAGCAGTGAGAGCTTCTGGTAGGACTGGAAACCTATTGGGCTGGTTGCTGTCACCTCCAGATGACGTAACCAGCTTGGTCTCCAAAGGAATAGCATCAATCCACATCAGTCAGGAGCAAGAAAAAAAAAAAGATACTGAAGAAAGAGATAGTGATTGCAGAATACAACACACAGATAAATCAGTCAGAGATACAAAACACTTATGTTTCTAATCTACTGGTTTTTAAGATCCAAAAGTGAGGAATGTGGGAGTAAACCACATACAAGTTTAATATGAAATTGTTTCCTATTTATATATTTTCTAAATGTATGCATGCAGCAAATTGACAGAAGTGGTTGAGATTTATTACAGACCTCTCTAAAAAGGAGGCATTCTTGCTTATTTATGGCAAGACAGTATCATGTATAGGGAACAGTAAGGAAAGAAGCAGAAATAGGTACTTATGTCTTCTGTTACTGGCAGAACAGAAGGCAGGTAACAATATGGAATGACTAGCATCAAATAATGTTTGCAAAAGTCTGAGGAAAAGGACAAATGATTAGTCTGTGTGGGATAACCAGTGAAGGGATTCAATAAGTAAGCTGACATCATCAGAACACACAGGAAACATATTTTAAATATTAAGTGTTCAATTCAACTCTCAAATGTCTAGGATAACAAGAGCTGGGATAAACCAAAGCCAAGGGTAATAAAACATTTATGAACAGAGCACTAAGAATATGAGCAATATATCCACCTTGAAAACTTATAAACAAATAAGGGAATAGGTGTAGTCTGGAACTGAAGCCAGCAGAGAAGGGAAGAGCCTGAATTACTTGTGCCGTGCATCTGTCTTTGTGGGTCAGCCCAGGGCAGGCAGCTGAACCGGGCAAAAGCAAAGCTGAGATAATAAGTGCTTCAACATCTGCCCATACCCAGAGCTGACTGCACTGTGTGGATGGAGCCCCTGAATTTGATCACCTGATTTGTAATAACAGTTCTGACTAGCAGTGGCTCTAGGGGTTTATTATTCAGAGCAAATAATGTTGTGTCAAGCTCCTTATGTTTCTCCAGTTTCTAACATGACACATAGTCACTAAAATAGTCTTTGCTTTTATGAATCTTGAGCTGCTCCCACAGCAGAACAAGCCTCCCTTCTGTTAATTGAGACACAGAGAAATGTCTTTCACTTCTCAAATTACTGAATCGTTTTTTTCTCTCCTCCCCCAACTTCCTTGCTTCCTCCTTCTGCCAGAGATCACTGTAGCATGAAAGAAGTCAAACAGAACACTTAATGCAGATAATTACTTCCTGGATGGTATCATTTTTCTTTGGGATATGCTACCTGCTGGTTAAAATCTCAAAGGAGAAAAAAAGAAAAGAAAAAAAATAATCTAAGATGTATTTGATTAAATCTGTCTTAAAAAAAAATAGAACTGTCTTACCAGGTCAAAGTCCTTCTTATCATTTTTTATGTATGTAGAATCAATTAGTTATCACAGTTGTAACTTCTTCCACCCTCTAAGGAGTTTTGTTTGAATTGTAATAATTATTCTATCTGTGCTCTTGGTCTTTCTTCCTACATCCTCGTTCTGAGCTGCTTTTAAAAAAATATCCTGGAATTTCTTGAAATATCTAACATGAAATACTTAAAATGAAAGAAAACAAAACCTACCATGTAAGACATGGATATCAAATATGTTCTTAATAATCTTTTCAAAACATAAGTTTGAATAAAATAGTGTACAATTTTTTCAGCTTCAGGTGAAATACTTGAGTTCTCTTAACAAATGTAAATCAACACTAATGTCAGTGAGTTAGCCTAGTACTGCAGGAATCATGCATTGGCTCATGGTTTAGAAGACATAAAGGCCAGATTTTTAGGTCTGTGAAGTTACAAATTGGTGTCAGTGGGATTTTCAAAAGCAAAAATGTATATGCTGGATCTGTAAACACCTTTAAAAATCTCAGAGTATTTTTCACTTACTGGAAAAACCTCTTCTTTGCCTTGCCATGAGACCAACCCCAATGTTGGGGTTAGCCACAGCGAGGGATGGCACGCTGCTGAGACTGTGTGTTGAAATCACGGCTTCCCTGTGGTGAAATAAGGAAGGATGATCTTATATTAACCTGGCAGATTGGGACCTAAGAGGAACAGACTCAATTCATGTTTGAATGGAAGAGGTGGCTTTGTTTCCATCCTCACATCTACAGTAATCAAACGTGCTGTAGCAGGTGATGATGAGAATTGTAGGCATTTGATTTTAAGCTGCATTCGTGCCAGATTGGACAACTTTTTTTTCTGACCTGCATCTGAATGATAGCTACTGGCTTTTCTAGGACAGCTTAATTAAAACAGCATGGGCTTTACTTTCCAACTTCTGTCTTGCCATGTGTAGATGCAGACTGCTTTTTGCTGGCAGAGACGTGTTTTTGTGTTGTTTGGAATTATTTGTAAATTGTAGCAGGAGATTTCAACCAAGAATGGGGCCTCATTGTTGTAGGAAGTACACTTTTTTCTTTTGTTATTTGATTTAGTATGAAAGAAGGAGTTGCCCTGTTAGCCCTTCAAAATTACGTGTAACTCAATGGCTCATGGGCTGAACAGGCTCTAATGTGCCGTGCTGTACCAGGTGCAATACTGGTCCTGTTTTGTTCTGTTGTTTGGGTTTTTTTCTTAGAACTGCAAAAGGAGAAAACTTTGATTATTAAGTGAAACAAGTATGGTCTTGAATCTTTCTTTCGATCTCGAAATCTTCTGTTCCTCCAAAAACTGTCAGGCTAAGGAGCTAACAATGAGGAGACAGTCTTAGGTAATAGCACTGGTACATGTAGTGATGTGAAGAGGAAAATTTGGAGGAGCTCAGATCTGTCAGTATGAGGCAGAGTTATGTACTCATAAAGATCTCTCCGAATTGCAAAGCCGTCCACAACTACAGATGTAGTTCTTTCATTTTATTTTTGCTTCTGCATGGCTTGCTAACAATTGGTGTGGTGCAATTTTTTTATTGCAGACTTGTTAATTGCTGTATGTTTTAGGAGCACGTGTCAGTTTTGTTTCACAGGAAGAGCCCTAATTGTGAATGACTCGTGCTGTTGCTGTGCACTTTCAAATCTACTCTAGGTCAGTCAAAAAAGTCACATGTTATGACAGTATGAAACACTTGGAAAGAAGCCTCTTTTTATGACATTAGGTGAAGATGAGTTACACCGAGGCAGTGTATTGAGAGAACAATAGATCTCCCAAATCTATATTCATCTGCACGTGTTACTTTGTACATAATGGGGCTTTCATCTGGCACAAGGAATACAGGACAAACTATTTCACAAGGATGATATGTCCTTGTACTGTTTCTCCAGTGAATTGGGCACAAATAGGTCTTCCATTACCATCACTCATGAATGTTTTTGGGTTTTTTTCCCTTTCAAGTAGAGACAAACAGGGGAAAAAGTTACAAGATTTCTCCAGCTTTGGTTTTTACTGTGGCCGATAATAAGACATTCCTGCTCTTTGGAGCATGGTCCCTACTGTTTGGGTCTAGCTTTTCTTATTTATGCAGACTTTCTGCATTTGTGTGCAATTTTATATGGACATTGATGTTTTTCTATCTTTCAGTATGCAAAGTGTGAGAACTGAAGGAAGACCTTACAGGGCTAATAAGATGAGAAGGAAGAATACTGTCAAATGAATTATAGTTTATTCATAAATATGCAAATACTTAATACGAGTATGAATGTTCACTTTCACACACATACTAGGAGATGCATTTGCAACAGCAGAGCATTGCTAAATTTGTTACCATAGATAAGTACATTTTTGTGTATAGGCTGGTTGTGTTTATGATCCAGATCTGTGGGGTGATTTAAGCCAATCGTTTTTACTTGGTACTTGAAGCAAACTCAGAGTATTCACGCAGTCTGTTTCTGTTGGTGTTTCATTAATCTGTGGAGAAGCTGTTGCCTGCAAATGACTTTTGGTGCTGTGAGATGTAGGGAGCTCGCAGTGCTGTTCAGTGATGAGTTTCTCCTCTGAAGTCTGGAGGGTAGATAGAAAACACGATGACAACACTGAGACATAACTTTCTTCTGTGTGCTCTCAGCGCTGTTGAGAAATCATCACAAGAATGTGCCTGGAGTTGCAATACTTAATATTACCTGTTGTCAGCCACAAAAAAAAAAAAAAATCTCAAACACCAAACCTTCTCCCTTCTCTACTGCTTTAAATTTCTAAAGCCTGATGAAACAGTCCATTGACTCTCCTGGTACCCGAGTTAGGTAGCAAAAATTACATCTGGAATAAACCTGAGCTGAGAAACCACATTGTAATCTGATGTTGATAGTAAAGGGGATTTCATTTGAAAGTGTGCCCATTGCTGCATGGGCACGCTGGAGTGGAAGTGGAGGAAAAACTGAATGATGTCAGTAAGGACCTGGTAGATAACAAGTCATGAATGTATTTAAAATTTTAAAAAGCTATAAATAACTAACAGAAACCACTTGTTTGGCTTGGTTACCAGACAGCTCCCATTGCCATGGGGGCTCAGTGCTGCCAGTGTGCATGTTCTTACATCTTTCTGATGGGTAGATTCTGTATGTACATGTATATGAAGGACCATGCTCTGCAAATGGAGAGATTTAAAGGTCCACACTTGACTTTTAAAAAAAACATATCTTGATGAATAGCTCTGAGTTTTTTAAACATCTTGTAGATACTTATCTGCACTTTAAGACAACTATATACTTTTAAAAAACTGATCTTAGTGACTTTTCATGGTCACATATGTGGAAAAAGAAGAACCTGAATTTCGGTATTCTGAAGTACAAGCAGGTGTGCTTACAGTAGGATCATGAAAAATATTTTGGTTCAGAGAGCTAGGCAAGAGCTTAGGCAATATATTTGTTGCTTGCATTTTGAGTGCAGGGATAGATGAGAGAAGAAAGATTTGTATATTTGCATTGCAGTTAGTGAGAAACAACCATACTGAGACTGGCAAATGGCAGCAAGCCAACTAGACTGATATATTTTTTGCCTGGATTAGTGTAATGCAAAATGACCAGCGCTTATGTATGGAAGCAGCACTTACTGTGAATTAAAGAAAAAAAAAAAATCCATGTCATCATCTCCATCCTTCCCTTTCACTGGTGACAAAAATACTTCATAAAATGGAGGAAGAAAACAACGACATAAACCAATACATGGTGAACTCATATCTAGAAGTTAACTAGGAAAGAAAATCATTATCACTTTTGAACTGTGCATATTTTTATATGTCACAATGATAATATTATATATTGCATTGTCTAGTGACCTGGAAGTTTTTTATATTACTCATGAGTTAATGCCTATGAAATAACGCTCAGTAAACATGTACTGTGGGGTACGTCTGGGAAAGGTCATGTTGACTCATTTAAAGTCATGCTGTTTATAAAATCATCCTTTTCAGAAGAAACAATAAAAGATTAGCATCCTGAGTTAAAATGAGGAAACAATGTTCTAAATTGATGTTTTCTACTTCAAGGTACAGACTTCCCTTTGACGATTTCCACACACCCTTTTCTCAGCTGACTTTCATCTCACAGTGTATTAAGCCTTCTTTTGCCTGGCTAGCCATTGTAATGCCTGGGGAAAAGCTCTGTCAGGTATTAAAAAAGGAATACATAAAAGAAAGCTAATGGCTAAAGTTTAATTCTATAAATTCTGCATTCGAAAGGTTTGTAATTGCCAAACCAGCTAGAAATTTAATCTGTGTACTCTCCATACTATTACTGCTGAGCTACCTCAGCATAAGATATTAGGCTGATGAATATATTTATAAAGGTTTGTCTGCATCCCTGTTGGCCACTGAGTAATTGCCAAGCATAAAAACCGCATGGCAGCAGCAAGGAATAATAATTTTTATGAAGAGAACATGAAACCTGCAGAATAGGGTTCTCAGCATCACCTAATGAACCAAGACTCTTATTATCCTTTGAATGACATTTCAGCAACCTCACTTCATAAAAGACACAAAACAAATTAGAAGGAAGTTTCAGGGGTTTATTACTCTTTGGCAACTCAGGAAGAGAGACCTTGATCTCCTGATTGATTCTTGTACACAGGGCCAGCCTTTGTCACACAGGCAAGGGATTTATGAACATGCTTACATCTTTTGCTGAGTAGGACCTTTTGTGTGCTTAAAGGCCTTGCTCAGTCATGGCCATTATGTACTTTTATACTGCTGAAAAAGAGAATAGCTAAACAAAATTTAACCTTATAATATCAATTTAGACAAAAAAGATTAGGAGCCATAATACATAAAAATGGCAATACAAATCTGAGTTGTAGCTGCCATCATACCATACATGGCTGATGTTTCTGATCTCATCTGTCTCTTGATGTTTGAAAGAAAGGTGCACAGAGAAAGAAAAGCATCTGCAGAGACTGTCCCTTTAATCTTAAGTGGCTAAATCAATTTCTTCAAATCCATCTCTCCCTACAGAGTTCAGAACGAGCCTAGGTGATTAGATTTGACCATATGCCCAATTTTTAGTTTGATAAAATGAAGCCAGATGAGTCCCGTGCTAAGTACAGAAGTCTCAGCATAAAAGTTCTGACCAACATGTTATTCAGGTCTCCTCACTTTGAAGGTAACAGGACATTCAGTATTTTAGTTATACACACAGAAGTGCACAGAATACTTAAGCAAGTTCTTGTGATAGCACACAAGTGGATCCCAATGAAGGATAAATGTGGTGACTGTAGAAGTAGAAGGCATTATTATTTTCCCAGTCTGGTAAACACAGTTGCAGAAGATTCTACATTGTGAGTTGAAGCCATTAAGCTGCTAGGAGAGGATATTTGTAGCAGAATTATGTCTTTCATGAAACCCATGTAACACTTAGTAACCTGGACTGTCATCCCTCTGATAGGTAACAGCAGTCATTCTCCCCTATCCTGTGTGTTCCTCTGGGCAGGTGGGTGGCACAGGTTACATCTGAAAGGACTTTACCCCACAGCCGAGGATCCTGGCTCCATTTCCTAAGCTCTTTGCATTCACTCCTGTCATTCACTCCTTCAAGTCAACCTGCGGCAGCTGTACTAAAAACTAAATGCTTGATACAGTATGACCAAATAAATCCTGCTGGAGATATCCCTGCAGGGGTACGTGGCAGTGACAAGCTATGAATTTTTGCAGCATTAGAGAGTTTGCTAGCATTCATGCCTACCGAGCAGCAAGTTGCCAGCAGTAGCGTGATGGAGAACTCTTGTGTGCATAGAAATTTATCAAATCAGTACAAATGGCTGAGCTGAGCCTAAACCCACAGTAGAAATGAATTGAAAATCAGGCTGTAGCAACAACTGAAATGTTCTGTGTGGGTTTGCAGTTGACCCTGTGCTGTACAGAGGGTTACAGAGCTCATCTCTTGCTAGTGATCAGGGAAATGGCACTGGCTGCTTGCCTCTGTTTGAGCACAGATTGGAAAAAAATAAAAAAAAACCATCCACCAAGCAAAACAACCAGCTGCCCAAAAACCTTCACAGCAAATACTTTAGCAAGAAAGAAAACATTCAGCCACAGGATCTATGTGTAAAGAACATGAGAAAATCTCAGCGGGTGATCCGGTCAGCTCTTGCCAATTTAGAGAACACATGAACACAACATGGTAATCAAAGGACAGAATATCTGTTTCCACATGAATCTGAAAATGAAACAAACCTGCGTGTGAACCTGAGTAACCAATCTTTTGGGGCCAAAAAGTAGTAAGTATTTTAGAGCACCGAATAGGAGGACTGATGATCTGGATTTAGACTTTTTTTCCTGACCATGCCATGGTTCCTGTGACCTGTGAAGAAAGGGTGGTGGGCATTTGGGGCTTTTTTTCTGGGGGGATTGAGGGGCAGGGGAGTAGTAGAAAAGTGAGTAGCAATAAGGCAGGCCATTTGTTTAAGCTGAACTCTGGACCAAACTGAAGTCAGCATCTTAGGTGGGTACAAAACATACCCCACATTTACTTCTGAATTCTTCATGTCAGAAAATCTGATCTGAAAAAGAAAAAGTTTTTTTTTTCTATTAATGGTTCCTTATTCCAAATTTCCAAACCTTTCTATTAGTATCAGATCATATTTGAAAAAATGGAGTTTTTGAAAATACTTAAGAACACTTTGGTGCCTAATTCCCTTTTAAATCACTTTGAGTTACGGAACAAGGAGTTAGGTGCCTGGAATAGTCCCTGTCTATAAATTTATTCATTGCATCTACTCTGTGCTCCTATAGATTAACACAGGGGGGAACAGAACATCTTGTTCTCTTCCACCATGTTCCACTAAGTTGCTTCATGATTTCAAATGAATTGGATAACCACCTTGGTCTCCAGTTTCTCAGATAAATGAAAACTCTAACTGCCTCCCTGCCGTGAGCTTTGTAGATAATGCAAATAGCAAATCATTACATTCTGTCTTTAAGAACTAGTTCACTTATACACATACAAAGGATATATATGCACCCTATCAATTCAAAATGAAGGCATTTTCACTTTTGCAGTATCCATAAGTCTCAGTCTTTACTCCTCCGTCATACTATCTGCTGGAGCATGTAAGACGAAGTTAAGCCGACACCAGTCGAGTTCCTGTCAGCTGCATAGCAGTGATGGAGCATGTCATGGTAACAGTTTTCTCGTGATGCAACATCAGTCTTCATGTACTGTTGAACATCAGGAATTTTCTGTGTGACTTTCTGTCACCTTTCAGCACCAGTAGCTGTTCAGAAGCTGTTTCAGCATCAGAAGCTTGTATTACAGACTCCCATCATTTGTACAATCCACAATTTTGGAGCTAAAGCACTAAACAGCATGAATGAATTTGTCCTTCATGATCCAGAAAACATGTCTCTTCCAGTATTCATTGTAATCGCCCGTAGGGCACTTTGAAATGTAAGACACCTCAAAGATCATTTAACACCATGGAAAGAGATATTTCTTTCTAATAATCCAAGTTCTTCAGAATCCACATTAATTTCTCACTCACTCTGTCTTCTCCTTCAACATTATCCTGGGGTGATTGATTCCTCCTTTTATCTTTGATAGAGATGGAACTGGAGTATAGTTGGATGTTCTTTGACCTGTAGATGCTGTGCAGTGAAAGCACTTACTCTCAATTGATGGAGAATATGTACACTCTTAGGATAATGTATATGTGGAGCATACTGTTCAATTAAATCCTGTTCCTAGAAAGTGATCTTTCTTTTCCTTTCCTCCTAACTTTTGTTTGGAATTTAGCAGAGGAGCCACCTAACATGACCTCGTCTTCCCATCTGGCCTATGTACAACTCTGATCATTTTACTACATTTCTACATTTCAGGTAGAAATTTGCTTTCACTTTCGTCTCAAAGACAAAGAACAAGTATTGACTGGAGAGGCTCACTACAAAGGCTAGTTTGGTAGAGTTAAGGGAATTGATGAGGCAATGTAATGTTTCCTGTGCCCTTTTTTGTTTTCTGTTACTCACATACAGGCTCAAATGGGAAGATGCATTTTAATTAAAGCACATGGTTCATCTGGCCTGGTAAGTGTTTGGGTACATCCACAAGGGATGGCTGAAGTTTAATTGCAGAGGCTCTGTAAAGGCCTGAGTCAGGGAAGGGGATCAAATTCATATTTTCCTTCAGAAGAATTATCCTTTTTGAGATCATTTTAGTACTAGAGAGAAGCTGAAGATCTAGAGTTGAGAGAAACCAAACTATATCTACCTGAGTGTTAATTCCTGTCATATTTGGGGTGTATACATGCAGTCAGGACCAATAATAGGAAGAAAAGCCATCTGTGAAGTTCTAACCTAGATTTAAATTTTGTCAACATCAAGGCCTCTGGATCACTGTTCTTGGGTTTTGCCCTCTTCAGCTTGCACCAGAAAGATGAGATAGAAGTATATATTCAGTAATAATTTGTTAAATATTGGATATGCTAACAAGGCGATTAGCCTTACTGAATGCAAGCATTTCTTTTTCACATATTTGTCATTCTGGCATTTATTTAATTCTATTGTAATAGCAGTTGATAGTGCCAAGAAAAAGTTCCTTCCAGATCTATTTCAGAATGGTAGCAAAACACAGTGGACTGTACATACCATATTGACATTTGCTTAAAAAAAACACTCTCATTCTGCATTCATGTGCAGAGAGGGGAAAAAAATACCTGTCCCTTTAAAATTGTCTCCACAAGCAAAGAAATATGGAAGCTTGTTTATAAAATATGACCAGCAGATTGTTATTACTGGCTTTTTGAGACTGAGAATAGCAACAGTGCTGAGGACAATATTCACAGACCAGAATACCAGAAATGGTGTGTTAACCTGATTCAGACATCATAAATTATTGAGAACTGCTGCTTTTGCTATCTTTTAACTTCTTAAAATATTCATTTTTGCATGGAATAACTTGAAGATAGGGGTTTCCATTTCTCTTCGCCCAGTCTGTGGAGACGTGTAGATTAAAACAAAAGCCCCAGGAACAAATATCCTTAATTTCAACAAGTCTTTACATTTTTGTTACAAGTCTGTAACATTTTTGTTTACATTCTTGAAGACTGTTTCAAATAGTTCTTCTATCTTGCAGCCAACACTCAAGTCCAGAATTCACTGGAATATGCAGAAATGTACTTTCTTCCCTAAATTCTGTAAGGATGACTTTGTCTTTTTTGTTAAAACTGTAGGATCTAATAATGATAGCTAGCAGTTCCAAAGAAGCCTTGGTGTGGGGCAATTTCTGCCCAGTCCTTACCTGTGCTCAGAGAGGATCTTTCTCAGGCCATGGCTATGAGAACTGCTTTTTCTGAGAGCACTTGTGTCTTTTTGTCAAACCATATCAGTTGCAGTCATATGAAATGTTTTTTATTAAGAGCATTTGAAAAAAGAGTAAAGAGACCGGATGTGGAACGTAGATAACGTAAGGTTTGATGTTGAAAAATTTAGCAGAAAATACTCTGCAGAGTATGAGTTGGGAGCTGCGAAAATAAGAAAGATATGGTATCAGGCTGAGCCAGGTGATGCAGTAATGATGGAAGTAAGGTGGGAACCTGAAAGGTCATCTAAAGTAAAGATTTAAGTCATACTTCAAAACGCAGCTAAATTGTGTAAACCAGAGTCTGTTGCCTGCTCTGGATGGTGACTTCACATTGCAACAGAAGGGACTTCCATGGACCCCTCTTTTTTTTGAGCTGTAAAGGATTGGAGGGTGACTGGGATTATCCCCAAACTGTGAAGTCTCTAGCCTGTACAAAGGGAGAGAAAGACAAAATTTAATAAATTTTAGTAAAAGACTAAAACAGTTTAAATAGGCCAGAATTTCACTCTGTTCCCTGCACAGTGACTCACATGAAACAATACATTTCCAACAAGTGCATAGTAGATTTATTGGAAACAAGATTCCAGTTTCTGAATAAAATAAGTGCTTACCATTTTCTTGTAATTGTTCTTCAGTATCATTTGTCACCATCAGAGGAAAAAAATACATTCAGAAGCTGGTGCAAAAATACTGTGATGTGACTTTTATGCATGTTTTGCCATACTATTTATTTTATGACATTTCTCATGTGCTTTCTGTGGAGGTACCACTGCAAGACTAGAGCAGAGGCCAAGATCCTGAAATCTGGCCGCCAGTCCTATCTTTGTTGTAAGACTTGGACCTGTGACAAAGACTGAAGGAATTGTGCCAAGCTGAGAGCGTGGGCCCTTTGGCTGTTCAGTGCACTTTCAGAAGTAATTCAGATCTCAGATGAATCCACAGGCACTCTATCTGAAAGGGTCATCCTGGATGAATCTTGGTGAGAATGAGTCACCATGTGATTTAGAATGTAATCAGCATTATTGGCCACTGGAACAAAATTTAATTCACAAAACCATCCAGTATTTCATCCAAGATGTCTGGATGTAGTGTTCAATATTGTCTTGTAATACTTGCATTGATGTTGGTTTTGACCACTATTATACAGTAAGTGATCATAATGATACTTTTGCCCTAAGAAGTAAATCTTCATAGCTTTAAAATTTACTTTTGCTTTGGGATTTCATATGCTTACTTTGAAAACTCTGTGATGCTTCAGGATTTACTGAATAAGAGCTGACAGAAGTCAGATTTGTTCAGGGTCTTAGTTACACATGTCTAGCATTAGATAACATGACGCACTTACCAGTACTTTAATTTTACAGAGCTGATGAGTACCCATAGCTCTTCTTAAAGTCAGCAGAACATGTAACTACTTGCATTTCTGATAATGGAGTTCTGGCCCAATGTGTTTCAAGGTGAGGCATTCTAAAGTACATAAAATTAGTAGCTGTTCTGCAACTTTGACCTCTTCCTCATGTGCAAAACTCATAGTTATAAGGAAATAAACTGAGGTTATAGATTTCTGAAAAGAGAACTCTGAGCTCTCCTGCACACCATTTATTTTTCTATTACTCTTTGAATATTGTTTATTTGACATGTTGTATATCTCGTTGCCTCCCCCTCCTTTTTATTTTAATTGGGACCTAGTAATTGGCTGGAAATTCCACTAGCATGACTCATTCCTGTGCTGAAAATGACTGTGAACAGGCATTACATTGTGGGATTTACTCCCCCTCACTCCTTTTTTTTTTTTCCCCTAAGTGCTTTATCGCTGTACGAGCTTGTGATAATAAACTAGGAAGGAAGTTGGAGCTAATCATTTGGTTCTGAATGTGCAAGCCCCTGCCAAATTTCCCCACAGGCATGAAACAGCTGCTCAAGCTGTGACACCAGCAAATTAAATCCTGGAGATAGCTGACCAGAAGTAATGAAATGTGTACTTACCATACTGATGCTGTCAGTCTTAAGACACACAGACTTTACAGTCTAGTTAAGTGGGGCATGTTTGTCACTTTCAGTGGTGCTCAGAAAAAAATACTCAGGTTTTTCCCTAGTTGCCTTCTCAAAAACCACAAGCCAGTGCTGGCTGGTAACCTTCACCTCATACAACATGAAGAACAGGATGCCCAGAATGGTCTGTTCTTTTAAAACACTGCCAAAGTGAAATTGATATCCCAAAGGAGATAAGTGATATCGTCTTATGACATGTTAATTGCCGAGCCTTTTTGTTCATCCCTTATCTACCACTTTATTCTATAAACCAAACCTCAGGGCTGAAATGAAAGGATAAACATTATTTCAGGAGCCGATGGATAATAAACAACAGATGTCTCCCACAAGCCATGTGTCCCATGCATGCAGCAGTTTAAAAGCCTGGGTACGTACAGGTGTGTGGAAGAGGGCCACATAATCACTGAAAAGAATAGGTACTGCTGAAGAGAGGGCTGAATTAGGCAGGAGGGCATAGGCACGGGATGGATGAGCTGTGCTAGGGGAAGTTTAGATTGGATATTAGGAAAAATTTCTTCACTGAAAGGGTTGTCAATCACTGGCACAGCCTGCCCAGAGCAGTGGTGGAGTCCCCATCCCTGGAGGTATTTAAGAGACATGTAGATGAGGTGCTGAGGGACATGGTGTAATGGTGAATTGGCGATGTTAGGTTAATAGTTGACCCTGGTGATCTTACAGGTCTCTTCCAACCAAGACTATTTTATGATTCTATGATTCTATGATTGTAAACAGGTATCACTCAAAATATGCCTGCACACCATGGCAGCAGTGGTTCAAAAGCACACAAAGAAGGGAGGCTATCATTTCACAATCCTCACATGCTTAGGAGGTAAAGGACTCAGAATAAGTTATTTTCCCCAGTTAAGTGTTGTCATAGGTAACAATAGCATATGTCTGGGACATTTCTATGTATTTATCTAGGAGAGGCACATTACGCTAATTATGTGAGAACTACTGAAGAAGATTAGTGGATCATTTGCTGAATGGTACTTGCTGTGAATTCAAGAAAACATTGTGAGGCAAAAAATGAAAGTACGGTCTTCAACATGGTTAATACAATACCCCCAGAAGAACCAAAGAATAAAATCACACCCCATATGAGCAGTCTCTGAAAGCATCTAACTATATCCTAGGAATGTCTATAACTCTGCAACTATATGCTTAATTTCCAGCTGTACTTGATTAACATCAAAATGATTTGTAATACCACCAAATGCGAAGAACTTGCTTTGAACTGTTTGTTGACACGTACAAATTTGTGGGGCTGTTTTGTCTGTCGCTTCGTAGCAAGGTAGTTGTGTTGAGTTTAGTACCAGGCAATTCAGTGGCAAAGCCAAGGGAAGGCTAGAGTAATTATAGAGGTGACACAGTTCTCTTTCCTTTAGTGAAACATTCAAATTCAAGTCTATGGAAGGTCAAAACCCATTGACTTCTGTGGGATAATACATGCACTTCAAGCTTAGTAAGTAGGAATACCCTTGCTGAATTAGGTCTGTCATTCCTTGCTTGGTCTTGGAAGACAGCCATGATTTCTGTGATACAATAGTGCACATGCTTCTGGAAAGCCTGTCCATGTTCCTTCTCTTGTTTTTAATCTCAGGCTTGAAGCTGTCTAGACTGGTTATCCTGTTTGGGCTGGACTTCCTATACATTTGTTACCTTGTTCTCATATTGGGTCAGATGAGTGGGTTTGCTTAGTTCCTTTCTTCTCAAGCTTATGGTTTTGCTGATAGGGAGATAGGACCTTAGGTACACTGTGAAATCTCAAAGCCCAGTGATAAAAGCATAAATATATGTAAAGGCCAACTACTGTTATTTAAAATCTTATGGTCCTAGAATTGATTCTTGAGGGTTTTGTTTTGTTTTGGTGTTTTTTGAATGCCAGGGGTTGGCAACACCATATGTATGAATTCCAAATAGGCAACTTAGCACCTGCAGTGTAAATCTAAAAAGATTATTCTCATGGAAGAATTCCCACTAAACAAAACTACAAGAAGACAGGAGGTATCCAAACTGCTAGAATTACTCTCTGAAGGAGATGTCTAGCTCTTTGGTACAGGAACAACTTGACTGAATGAGAAAGTTGCAAACTACCCATGGCTGCCCACCCACCCTGCCTTCCAAATAGAGCTCACAGCCCGTGAAATATGAAGGAGAAAAAGATACCATGGAGTTGGGAACTGAAAATATCAGATATTGCAGCTTTCACTGGGAGTAAAAAAATTCTAAGCAGAAGCATGGCCTAATAAACAAAAAGGCAACTCTTGATTAAAGCTTGAACTTTTCCTTCTCATTAATTATCATGAGTCTGTTTTGAAATTCCTGTGGAGAACAAGTGCTTCTTGCTGACAGCTGGTTTGCAATTAATAAGAAGGAAAGTGTTTTCAGCTGGCAGTGGCTTAACATGCTCATGATATATGAAAACAGGGTTAAATTGCTCCATTCTCTCTACTAGTAATAAAAGAAATATTGATAATGAAATGGTGTAGCTTAGGAAATGAAAAGTGTAAACCAAAGCCGTGGACATAGTGCTGAGAGCTGCTTATCACCTGGTACTTGCTGGAACGGGCATATTTAGAAAAGCTTAGTCAGTGCCAAAAATTGTTCTTCAGTTGCAGGCTTTCAGAATATATTGCATTTAAGAGTATATGATCCTGTTTCTACAAGATAAAAGAGTCTTGATTTTATCATCTCTTTTGAGGGGATTTAAATGACTTACACTTTGTGGCTTTGTTGGAAATCCTCTTGCCCCTGATGCCCCTTTTAATCTCATCCTTCTTCTGCTCTGCTCCACCTTCTGTCAGGAAGAAATGGTGGAGACTTTGCTCCTCAGGATGTAAGGGATGGAGTAGCCAGAGCATCAAAAAGCACATGACAGGAACCAGCCTCTGCTGCAGAGAGACTGGCCTGATAACCAGATGCCTGTGGATTTTGGCTGACTGTGAATTGTATTCTGAAAAAACTGCTAGAGTTTGATGTTAACTGTCTTGCTGAATATGAAATGTAACTTTATCACTAATATAACATGAGTATACTATGAATACCAAGGGAAATGGGTAAAAGTGAAATAATAGATTTTACTTCAGCAAAGTCTTTATTCTTGTCTTGTAGAATGCAGAACCTTTCCAGGTTACTGTCCAAGAAGACAATTGTATCATTGTCTCCCTTGAAGCATCTGATGTGGTGAGCTCATCCTCTGTATATGTTGTGAAGATAGCTGGAGAATCCAAGAACTACTTTTTCCAGTTTGAAGAATTCAATAGCACTTTACCTGCCCCTGTGGTTTTTAATGCCAAATACCATGGCCTATATTACATAGTAACTCTGTTGGTAGTGAATTCAAATATGGTTTCCAAGTCAGCAAGATCAATCACTGTGCTAACCAGTAAGTAACATTTTATTCTATTTTTCTTCTGTTTCTTCTCTTTGTGTGTGTGTGTTTTTTCCCCAGAAGTTCTTGTGGAGAAGGCTGGGTGGGGTTTTTTGTTCTCAATAGGTCCCTCTGTGAGAACAGTAGGAATATGTGTTGAGAAAGCTTGTGAGTGAAAATTCTCAAGGTCTGGGCAAGAAGAAAGGGACAGCTGTGGGTTTCCCTTGGGTGACCCTTCCTGAGCACTGGCTGGAGAGGTTTAACATACTGACATAGGTGTTGGATGAACCTCCTTTCCAGATGTTCATCCTAAATCCTTTGGGCCAGGAGTTTCATAAATCTACTAAAAGGCATAAAAAGTGTTGTCTGACATTTCAGTGTAAGCACTCCTGTTACATGGTGAGGTATATTCTGTTTTAAATGCTATAACAATGTTCTTTGAAAGGAGATAGCAGTTATCAAACCCATATGTTTCTGCCAGTACAGCTGAAGGGTTTTGTGATGGAGACTGTATGCGTAGTAGTCTGTCACTTAAAACCTCCTCATCATGTGAAGCACCGCAGATTTCTGTGTGATCCTGCCATATTTCTGCAGTTGCTCCAGAACTGTTTCCATGGTGCCAACCTGAAAATAATTTGTAGAAGATAAAATTATTTCATCATCTGGAAGAGATTCAAGAAAAGATAAGCAAAAAAACATTTGACTGGAGCAAAACCAGTTTCCAGATAGTTCTTTTTTTAATTTTTTTTTTTTTTTTTTTTTTTTTTTTTTTTTTTTTTGCTAAATGATACCTTGGAATCTATGGAGAGTTTTAGTTTTATTGCAGATGAAGAATGGTTATGGTTTTCTGTACTTATATTGTGCTGTCAATGAGGAAATGCCGTCCACTGTAATAACATTCAAAGCATATTACAGCAGCCTCATGTTACCCAGTGAGGTGCTTGAAATTTAGGAGTAACCAGATTTTGCATCATCTATACATTCTTCAGCCTTCCCTTCTGTGCTCAAGTTGTGCCCTGATGAGGACAACCATGAAGGTTCTCATGAAAAAAGTATTATGTTGTTGGGTAATGAAAATCTTTCATAAGGCATACGTGCAAGAACATCTATACGTAGTGAAATGTTTAAGGGTTCATAGACAGCTTGAATTTCCTTTTCTTTGACTGTCTTTAACCTTGCAGACAAAGTACTAATTCTAATCCAATTTCCTATTTTATGGTTTGTTTCTTTTCTTAAAAGAAAATAATGAAAGCATCAGGTGTTACATATAACTGAAAAAAAATGTCTCACTCTGTATTTCCAGTGGGTTTTGAATGTTGCACTTGCAGTCATGCAGCAAGACTCATTGCTGTTTGATTTCCAGAGCTCATGAGGTTCACTGTTAGCACAGGAAGGTGTGATCCAGGATGGCAGATGAAGGAAGGAAGGGAGAAGAGGAACCAGTGTGTCTTAGCCCATCAAAGCGAGCCCTAGACATCCCATTTCTGGCTCAGGGGATTTTCCACAAGGTATTCCCTAAAGAGCGTGAGGCTGATGGCTCCAAGGGGCATACCCCATGTCACTTCCCCTCCTTCAAGCCTTTATGGTGTCCTTTCCAACAGAAAGGAGCACACCCCTTTTCACCACCTGTCTTATGCAGGTGCGATGGCAGCATCTCAGGGTTTCCTACTGTGGCCTCTGCTGCTCACCCAGACCTTGGAAGAACCAGGGATTTTGGCAGTCAGCCAGTGCTGCTTGGGGAACTCGTGCCAAAAAGGGAACAGTGAATTTCACTGGGTTTGTCTCCACAGAAAGACAACCAGGTTCATGGCAAAGGTAGGGCATTCCTGCAGGCAGCAGTGAAGGATGCTCTACTGAGCACTAAGTGTATGCTGTAGACCATGACTGTCTCAAGGGAAAGGGCCCAGTCTCCTTCCTAGCATTGTCTGTCAGGAAGACTGATGAGTGTTAGCTGTCCTGTAACAGCCTTAGCTACTAACATAGCTCATCTTTTGGAGCACAAGGCTGCAGGAATGAACGTAAATTTGGAATGAAAGGACAATGTGGCAGCCTGGGCTTTTTAAGGTGTATTTCAGTAGAGTGCTTTTGAGAAGGGATCCTAAAACTCATGTAGTGACCACTGGTTTCTCTGACAAAACTGCATTAAATGATAGTTTTCCTTTTTTTTTTTTTTTTTAAAAATATTTTACTGTATTGTCCACTGCCTGTTTTACATCGTTTTCTGACTATTAATTAACTTGATTATTTTTGGCAGACAATTGTTACGGTAGATTCATATTTTTCTTCACGCCACGTGCTCTCTCTGCCTGTTTAACATTCTTAGTTTATTTTAACTATGCAAAGATATAAAACTATCTAATTTATTCCGTCTGTATCTTACACATGAAAAAATGGCACATTGCAGCTAGCTTTCAGGACCAAATTAATTCCTGCTCTAATTTCATTGGTATCAGGAGAGCTTTACCAGTGGCAGATTGGCCCCCATTCATTAGTCTGCCACAAGATAAATCAAGCAGGATGGCCAGTAATGCCAGTGTGGTTATTCCCAGGGCTGTACTTTGGTATTTTGCAAGAGTTTTCTAGGATCTCCTCATGGCTGCAAAGGATTCTGTGCAGGGTGATGCAGTCTTTTAGCATGGCCATATGCTGGAGATTGAGTTTCATACAGAGCATTGCATATCCAAATTGTACATGTCAAAATGAGAGCAAGGTCCTTCAAAGAGATTGCCTACTTAGAAATTCCGTAAGAGTCATGAAAGACCTCTGCTTTCTGGTGATATATCTTGATGACATTTCCTTTCTCCTCTTCACATCCTTCAGCAATGTGTTGCTTCACAGCATATTGGCAAGAAAAGCTATGTCTCCTACAGGTTGAAACTTCATCTCATTTAAGTCAGAGAAGACTTTTGGTTTACCCCTCAAAAGTTTCTGTCCAGAAAAAAAATATTCCTCAAAAGAAAGATGATTTACAAGCTAAAAAAAATATATATATATTACATATGTATATATAGTTATATATGTGTAACTGTAAATATATATAAATATATCTGTACATAAATATGTACATATAAAAAAAGAAAATATCTTAACATTATATAAACATACATGTATGTATGCTACTGTTTGAGCTTCTATTGTTAATTTGGGCCTTCCCTACAAGACGGAACAGCTTATTTTCTGCTTGTCTGATTGGAATCATTTCAGGGATTTCCCATGTTAATCAAAACACCATGAACTATAGTTTTTTTGTTTAGGTTCTGTAGTCCAGATTGTTCTAATGCAAAGTATGAGCTATTTGTTGCAATATTTCTTCTCAGAGCGCAAGGGTTTTGTCAGCTTGAGCCCAGCCCACATTGTTGCATTACATGCTGAGCTGGGACATTAGAAGGATGAGATGAACAGGGTGCATTCAACTCTTAGAAAACCTGTAAAATAGAATTTGAGCACAAATAGTACTTTTTAGTCTGATTCTGTAGCAAAGCTGTACTCAGCAAATTGCGCTTAGTACTTCACTGAAGGAGAAAAGCTGAAAGCCTGGCCACTTACTATTAAAGATCCCTAAAAGATACCTAAAGAATAGGTATGTGAATCTTGCTGTCCTGGCCAGATTCCTGTGAGTGCAATTGTGTTGTGCCTGTGAAAATTACCTCCCTTTCAGTTTTCAGTCTGGACAAGGTTAGAAGCAGTTCTGGTATCTAGCACAATTATTTCAAGCCTGCTTTCTTCTGCTCTTGGAGTTTCGACTTTTCATCAGGAGTGAAGTAACTCCAGAATTTATATAATTAATGTAGTGGTTTGCTGTATTTGAAATCAAGTTCCAGCTCTGCCTGACTTTTATTTTAGCTTATAATTAAGAGTTTTGAGTGGCAAATGTCTCATTGTTTCAAAAGCCAATGATTCCTTACATAAATTGCTGTAAAATGTATTAGGGAGAGTTTTGCCTCTGTGCCTTCTACAAAAAATATTCTCCTCAAGAGACCCACAGGCCTGCTGCCTGGAACTCTGATCTCTTCAGCTCTCGGAAAGTAATTGACATTAGACCTAGTTAATGCTCAGTTGTCACAGTGCCAGATGCTGCAGAAAGTGATTCAGCAGGTTGAATCCTTTCCTCTGGCTCATTAATGGATCAGAGATGTTGAAGAAGGAGCTTCTGAGTGGTTTTTTTCCCAATGAAATATAAAACTTAGGCCTTCATGTTTTTCTTTCTTAAAGGATGACAAGGCACATCTTTAAAAAGGTTGGTTACCTGTGGCAGCCCTAATTTTGAAACGTAACTCAGAAGAACATCTAGGTCCATTAGTACTCAGCTTTCCCCTGCAAAAAAATGATGTTATCCCCTGTTTAAGGTGAAAAAACCCCTCCATCAGAATAAAAGAAACAAAAAGAACCACAACCATATGAATATTTTTTCTTGGCATAATTTCCATAGGAAGGCTGATTTAAAGTGTTGGCCTAAATATGTTCAAGAACAACAATACACTTTTGTTCTTGTGACAACATTAGTTTTTAATTTGTATTGTCTTTTTATTTGTCATCTTATGTAGGCATCTAGAAATTGCAGGATATACCATCATTGCTCAGATACTGCTTTCACTTACATTCCCCTTTCATGAGCAGTTGCACGTGGTATCCTCTGTTATATATCATAAAGTTGTACATTATATTCCTAAAGTAGTAAACAGCAGCTGTTTAATCTCAAAAATGGTTGGTTTTTAGCAAGAGATAAAATGATGCCTGGAGTTTATAGCATAATGGAAGCTTTACCCTGACTGTGACTTACTCCCAGTAACTATATAGAAATGCAAATAGTGTCATCCTGGGAGAAAGTTATGTAGATCACAGCTTTTTCATGTGAATAAAGGGGATTACCCACAGGAGTTAGGTTACTCCTCTGATGTGTCTTCTTTTGTAAAATAGTCATGATATGAAAGTAAATCATGATTAATTTGGGTTTGATTGTGAGAAGCAAGAGAATTGATCTCAGTCCCATTTCAACCACCCACATGTAATACTACATCTAAGATACCACAGTAATCAGTCATTAATTGAATCTGTAGAGTGACCTGATCTACAAATATTAAAACCAAATTGATTTGGACTGGAATATGGTACTTATTTTCAATGTACTTTTTTTTTTTTTTTTCCCCTGAATGACAGATGTTAATGTGTCTGGCACAGATCGACTGCATTAAAGGAGGATTTAGCATCCAGATTTTTCCAGGGCATTTGAGGAAGAGGTTAGCAGCATTTATTATGCTTTCTTGATGTTTGTGTAATGCAAAATCCTATAGAGTCCAGGAGAAACACAGTAGTTAAGTTTCTCATAAACAGATATAACAGGAAAGCAGTTACTATAGGAGCAGCAAATTCTTAGACACTAAGAAAAAAGGCAAATTTAGGTCTTGATCCTGCAAACTTGTCTATGTGCGTTTAATATAATCTGCAAGTCTAAAAATAAATTGTACACGAAGAAGTGCCTTAAACATGCTGTTAGATGGACACTGAAATCCTCTTAAATCCCTTCTGTAATATGACTTCAGATGTCAATGTAGTACAGAGTATTTATAAAGCTCTAAGTTTTCTGAAGTATTATAGTACAGTTTATTGAGGCTGTTTCTTGAGAACTACTGAAATCTGTGAAAAGCTGGATCCTAAATGAAAACTGTAAAACTAAAAAGACTAGGCTATTTATGCTCTGAATTATAAATATAGGTAGTGAAGAGTGACATTTCACGTATTCTTTAAGTTTAATAACCCTAGGAGCAGTAAGTGAAAAACAGAACATAATTTTTATCTGCTGAGTGTCCTTTTAATTTCACAGTGTGCAAGTAGCTTTTGATGTGAAGATTTGGTGCTGAAGGAAGTAAGATTATGGAAGAATCTTTAAATTGCATTATGTCACTCATGCTGCTCTGCTAACATCAGCCATGAGCAAGGAGAGGATGGTAAGCGGAAGATAACAACAAGAAAGAGTCTGTGATGATTACCGCTTAATTCAATTATTGGTTAATTAAATCAAGGCATAAGGAGGAAAAATCATTTGGCTTGAAAATGAATATAACTTCCATCCTTTATTTGATTTGTTGCAGGAAGGAATAAATGGGGTAATTTAATCACTGACATAAGAAAGTTTCAGTAATTCTTTCAGAAATAAGGAGACCTCAGATGTGAATGAGATAGCAGAAGAAAGCCCAGGGCACACCTGGTAACATTAAAGATGACTGCGCATAAGCATTGTGCTATTTAGAGACTGTTATTGACATTTAAACTACTATCGTGTGCTGTGTGAGCTGTGATATGAACCCTCTGGTCATGTGTATAGTCAGATCAACTATTAATTTCAGAATAAGCCATGGGAAAAACCTCAGCAGAAAGAAGACGATAGGCTTTATTTCCTGTGTTCTGCTTTACTCCTGTTTGTTTCTAGGCTATTAGGAATTGTCAGCAAAATTTTCACAGATCCCATCACTGAAGTGCCTGTTGGTATCTGTGAGATTGGGAGTTACTACTTGTAAGTGGTTAAAATACAAATATACTGATATTTACCTGAAGCTCTAATGAAGCATCTATGCCATGAGAAATAGTTCAATAATCTCACACCACTGCATTCCCATGCTCTGACAAAGTTAAGAATGACAACACAACTTCTTGAAACCTTGGGAAATATTCTGTTTGCATCTGTGCCTTTTGTTTCTAGTTGTTTTTAATTCTCCACATCTTATCACATCTGGAAACTTAGTACTGTCGTGAAAATACTGTGCTGGTAATTGGGATTTAATTTTAGTTTCCACTACAGTCTTACTTTTCCATCTTTGATTAACCTATTCCACCATCTGTGGGATAATTCCACTTTTGAAACCGATACTGGTCTTCCTTTCATCTATTCTTTCTATTACCTGTTGTGACTGTATGCTCTTTGGGGAAAAATACTACATTAGTTTTTCTCCAAGGCCTACCACTTCAGAACTTTGAACTCAAATGTGTCCTCTAAGGCCATGCTAATCAACAGCCTGAATTTTTCAATCTGTTCCCTACGGTATGCAAGAACTAAATCAAAATTATAATACTTATAGGGATGTAGGCGTAATTGCTGAGGGTGTTGTACATTAACTACGTCTATTGAAGCATGTTAGTATAACAAATTTCAACTAGCACTTTAACCTTGCTTTGAATATCTGCTTGGCCTTCCTAACTAGTGTATAGTTGGGTGGCTATCATTTTTCTCTCGACGAGGAGAGCATTGAGCAAAAAAGTAATTTTATTTTATTTAATTATTTATTTTGTGGATAAAAGAGGTTGAAAAAAACCCATGTCTCTTCTTGTTGGCAACAATCCAGACTCCCAGCTGCAGTGATTTGACACAGCTTTCCTTAGTTGATGGAGCTACACTGATCTAGATGCCACATCACAGGACACAGGATATTTTTCTAACTTTTTGTAGCCTGCCTGGCTCAGAGTTCAGAGCACTAGATCTGCAGCTCCTCACTTACCTCCTTTCTGTGCACAGGATTCCCCTGCCCTCCAGTAGACCACTTTACTGCTCTGTACCTCAGTTCTTCATCTGTAAAATAATGGTAATGGTGCTGCTATATTTTGTAGAAGTTTGATGTGGATAATTATGTTGAAGATGGTGGCCCTCTCAGATATGGTAGGAATGGGGACTGTGTAATTAATTACTCATGAATAAAGAAATGAATACATGTCAAAATAGAAAATCTTCATTTTGGTAGCTTCCTTTGGCTGTTACACTGATAACCACCTCGACTAATCTTAAAATTTCATGTTTATGCCAAAGTAATGAGCAATTTCAAGTGTTTTGTAGGTTTTGTCTGGGTGCTTTTAGGTGATTAGCAAGCATTAAAGACAAAAATCTTTTGGAGGTGATGACTGTGAGTGCTTAAATAATAACTGCTTGACCTTGTTTTTTATGTCACATAAGGATTTTTTTTTTTCTGTTAAAGTGTAATCTCCAAGAACATAAATTGTTTTGTGGGGGAACACAAATACTGGCTTTGACAACATCCCAGGTAGCTTTGCCCCACACCTCTGTGAAGCCCCAGATATCACCTGGTAGATTTAAGAGTGCCTGTGCCATATCTAGCAAACCATTTGTTTCATTGGTGTTGTATACGTGTGAACTCAGATTACCTATTAATCTGTTCCTTTCTTTCTTTTTTCCTTTTATTTCTCTATCCCTTAGAACCCCTTCCTGTGAGCAGTGTTTCTATCTATGATTACGAACCATCTCCAGAAACAGGAGTGTTGTTTGAAATTCAGTACCCAGAGAAGTACAATGTTTTTACGAGGGTAAATATAAGCTATTGGGAAGGAAAAGACTACCGAACAATGCTGTACAAAGGTAGGAAGAAACTATTCCACTAAAACATAATGCTAACTCTTCTGGAAACGTTTTCAAGAGTGGTCTTAGGTGTGTTTGTGACGTGTTGGTTATAACGATTTATATTTCTGGTAATTTATATAATAACATTTATACCATGAATTAAGGGGTGGATCTTCAAATTGAGCTGGTGGTTCACCTTGGATTTAAACCTGCTTCCCATCCTAGTTCTAGTGATGCTTCCTTTCTTTTGGATTTTAGAGGAAGACTGGGTGGTTTGGATTTTTTTAATCAGTTCTGAAATCAACCTGAGAAGGGATCCCCAAGTTCTAGTGCTTCCAAATAAACATGTATGCTAAAATCCAAAAAACTTTCCACCATTTTTTATCTTCCCTGCTGCTGTACAATCCAAAACAAAAGAAAAAGAAAAAGGGAAGAAACTCAAAACTCAGTAGGTAGGACAGAGGTATGTTTTTGCTTTCTAGATATGCTTGTTGAAATCCCTGGATGACATTTTGTGTCAGTTGAAAGCATTAAAAAAGTTCCTGGTCTCTTTCCACTGGCCATGGTTTCCTCTTTGGTGAATAGCTGATAGGAGAGCTCTAGGATGCCCTGGAGTTGGGAAACCCATCTGATTCCTGGCACAGAATTTAAGCCAGGTAGTTCTGTATCACCACACACTGACACAATGCTAATAGTACTGTGCTGCTTAGTACTGTGTATTACTGTAGCATTCAGTATTGTCCCTGAGCTAATAAACCTTGCTGCATATTATAAATTTCAATTTTCTTAAAATAATCTAATCAAAGACAATCTATCTAACAATCGAGACAGCCAATCTAAACAATTTAAACAACCAATCTAAGCATCTAAACAATCTAACAAGAGCAAAGCCTGCTTTCTTTTTTAATTTGTTTACAACTGAACTCCCCTTTGCTCTGCAGTATAGCTTAAGCATAGCATCTATCTCAGAGACGTAAATGGGGCTGTCCTATGGAAAACATCCTAAGAGGTGAGAAAGGCACCTACATACTCTGTGAGCCCTGAAACCCCAATGGTTTAACATTGCATAGTGGCAGTAAAATGCATTAGGTGCTGGACTGAATTTTAGGCACAGAACTAAGGCTCCCAAAGTAGAAGTCTCGTCTCTGGAAGCTCTCTCTAAAGTCAGCAGAACGAGATACGCAGCTCCAGATGGAGGTCAGAAGATTTTGAAGTACCTTTGCATCAATACAGAGTGGAGCTAGAAATTGTATGTTCAATGCTGTGAAGGTGATTCTGAATTACAGCACAAAACACAGGTGACCTCTTTCCAGAGAACAAAGGGATACCAGCAGTAATTTTTGTCTTCTGCAGCTAATGCATGGTTCCAGGGGCTATAATGCTGCAGCTGCTGATAAATAAAAAAAGACAACTTGAATTCAGAGATTCACTAATCAACTTGCACACTCCTTCCCGTGGCCAAATAGCCCTAAGCAGCTTCTCTTCAGCCTACACATGTGCTGATGGTGGATGTGAGCTCAGCTCTCAGTACTGCGGCTTTCACTCAGTTGCATGGTGGATGGCCCTTTGAACATCTGCCCCAAACGTCATGCCTCAGTCAGCAAAAGACCAAGGAGGCTTTTGCGTGCAGCAGTTAAAGGTCTGCAGGAACTGTCAGATGCTCTTTGAGATATTCGGTGTCATGTGGAACAGGTTGCCAGATTCAGTTCCCTTTTCAGTGAAAAGTAGTTCATGTGTCTTGTGCTGGGTTTTGGGTTTGTTTTTTTTTTTCCTCTTCTGTAACAAAGTGGCTTTGACAGCCAGGAAAAATGTTGGCAAACCGAATTATTAGATTTCATGTCTCAGACCAGGCTGAGCAGTGCTTAAACATCTGAAACACTGCCAGTTCAGCATATGCAGTTGCATTATCAGAAAATGAACATTTGATGCAATTTCTCTTTTTTCCCTTTCTTCTTTTCTTTTTAAACCTTCTGCAGATTTCGTTAAAGGTAAAACAGTTTTTAATCATTGGCTACCAGGTATATGCTATAGTAACATCACATTTCAGTTGGTGTCAGAAGCAACCTTCAACAAAAGCACACTAGTGGAATACAGCGGTGTCCAGCATGAACCCAAACAACACAGAACAGGTGAAGAAAATTATTACTTAGCATTTCCTTCAAGTCTGTATGATTGCTTTCCTTTCTGCCCTTGGGAGGAGATTGATACTGCAGAGAGGAAGGTCTGTGTGGGAGCAGTCCTGGGAGTTACTCCTGTCCAGGAGCACAGGAAGAGGATGCTGCAGCAAGTACATAGGGTTATGTGTACAATACAGTGCAAAGGGACATTTGCATGAACGTTTCTGTTATAAAGCTTGCTTCTTAGGAAATAAATTTTGCTTCACATGAGATATCCTAGGCCTTGGGCTAAGAATTAATTTTTAAGCCACGGGAATAGTTACACTGAGTGTACTATTGATCTGTCTCCTTGAGCAGTGATTCATAGCTAAACTGTTGGAGAAGGCCTTCCTCATTGTGCAGTCTTCTATCACAGAGAAGAATGTCATAATGGCCCCACTTGGCAGCCAGTTTATGCCCTGAAGCATGAACTTTTAATTTCCAGGACAACAATGTTGCAAAGGCTGAAAATTGCATTTGTTCAGGGTCCAGAACTAATTTAATTTGGTCCCGGGATGATGCCCAAAACTTTTTGGTTAATCTGTTGGACCACAGACATTTTCCAGGGTCCAAAGTGAAATGAACCAGTGATAAAATCAAAAGGCCAAATCTTCAGATGAATACATCACTGTTGGTCCATTACCTTGGACAGAGCAAAGCCATCTGATGCCGGCTGAGTTCTGTCCTGAGGATCCTAAATATAGTTATTGAGATGCTGAACCATAAGAATGCAACCAAGAGGATTACATTTTTCTTTCCTGCTGCCCTCCCTTCCCTTATTCCTCTCACGGACTGCAATCAAGATTGTAGTGCTCAGTTTTGTATTAGCAGACATGGCTGGGGCAGGGGAGGTGAATAAATTAGTGTGTTGTAAGGTGCCAGCTTAAAAGGTGCCAATCAAAATTGTTTGCAGAGGCTACTCACTTATCATGTATAAGGGCACATAGACAAGCAATTACAGTGAGGCAGACAAAATGCCAAGTGTTCATCTCCTGGCATAAGTTAAAGTAACTTCTTTGTGTGCCAGAATCTTGTCTTCTGGAGACCCAAATCTTAAGATCAAGCTTTCACAAAGATTAAAATTTAAACTGATGTTTAATGCTTGTGAATACTTGTAGCTCCTAAAAGCATATGAAAAGCCCTACAGCAATGTGAAGGTCATACTTTTTAAATATATATCTCATATATAGATTTTGCATATATTTTTCAATTAATTTATATGGAAGTATTTTTTTCTATGATAAGATCTTTCTGGAAGACACGGTAAAGTAAATGAAGATCTACTCTTACAAATTCACACATAAATAGCCTTGCTGCTGTAATAGCACTGAAGTCTGATTTACTGTGACTTCACACCTGCATTTCTTCCTGGTGTTCCTGAATTGTGATTCTTCTGTGAATTTACACTCATCTTGATCACACTAGAATCACTTCTGCTATAAGTCTGTGTAAGAGAAGGGAGAATCTTAATAAGAACTAGTTATTTCAAAGTATCTCTAGAGGCATTGTTTTTCTGCAAACAATATTTCTCTGGGGAATTAACACATTGTAAAGGTGCACAGAACATACCTATTAAAAGACTAACCCTTGCTTCTCTTTTAGTTCCTTACCCACCTCGAAACATTTCTGTTCAGATTGTACCAATCAACAGAAACAACTGGGAAGAGCACAGTGGGAATTTTGCAGAGGAATCATTCATGGGACCACAAGAAATCATAAGGAAAGAAAAACTTCACCATTTTTCTGACAGACCACCTGACATTCCAGCAGCGAACACAACTGCAGCCTGGCCAAACTACCACTATAACAGCACTGAGTACGAAAGCACATCGCAGCCTTACTGGTGGTCTAACAAAGCTGAGTCATTAGAGGGTGAAGAGGAGTTTGTCAATGCAGTTTCCAGTGAATACGAGGCCAATGAAGTCAACACATCTGGAAAACTCATGCCAGAGCCCCCTTCCTTCCTTCCTGTACAAATGGTACTGACCTGGTTACCACCAAAGCCACCTACTGCGTTTGATGGTTTCCATATCAATATTGAAAGGGAAGGTAAAATCCTTTTCATACCTCTTTTCTATAATTCCATTGGCGGGTTGTCTCCTATACAAATTATTAATTACCTAGTGCTGTGCTTCAGAGGGCTTTGTTAGATCTCCTTGCATTGAATAACATCTAGTTCTGGCTGAGTGTCATAAATGTAAGGGACGAGTGGTAAACTGGAATTTGCAACTCTCTTTTGTTAAACAAGATTTATACTGTTGTACATATTGCTACACTGTTTACATTGCAGTTACTGTAAATCCATTCTGCTATTGGAGAAAGGATAAATGAGCTGGTAGAAATTTGAGACAAAGAAGTTATGTTGTACCATGTGACTTTGTGTGCCCTGAGAAAGGTTCTCAGGGGGACCTTGACTGGAAGTGGCATAGTGGCATAGAGAAAAGATAGTCTAGATTCACATTATCAGTTGTCTCAGAGGACAGCTACCAAACATATGCCTTAGACTGCAAGGAGGCTGTGGTGAAGAATGAGGAGGCTTTTCAAGTGATAGATCTACAAGAAATCACCAAGTTGCTTAAAGATTTTCTATTTTAAGATCTATTTTATCCAAATGCATTTTATTTCCTGACAAGCAGTTTTCATAAGCCTTCTGGACCTGAGGGCGAATACTTTTTTGTTTGCTTGTTTTTTTCAGAATAAGAATGCAATAGAATATAGAAAATTGTTGGGTTTCACTTGCACAGTAATGGCAACCCTATTTTCTCATCCCTTCTATAGAATGAAAATTTGGCCTGGGTTTATTGTTCCTCTACATCTCTACTGCAACCTTGCTCATTAATTACTCTGGTGCTGATGGCAAGAAATAAAACTACCCCCATAAATCCAGTCCTTTTGGATACCTTTTAATGTCACACCAGAAACAGTATTAGCATTTCTGATATAAATCATTTTCTCAGTGGCTGGAGCATTTCAAATTTCAATTAATCCACACTTCTTTTCCCCCCACCCCGATTTAGAGAACTCCACGGAATTTTTGACAGTAAGTGAGGACACTCACAAATTTGTTGCTGAACTGAAAGAACCAGGAAAATATAAGTTGTCTGTAACAACATTTAGCTCCTCTGGCTCATGTGAAGTTCGGGGAAGTCAATCAGCAAAAACACTTAGCTTTTACGTCAGTAAGTATCTCAACACATCTGTCTTTTTCTCCCAGACCCATATAACTTTAATTTACTAAGTTTGACCACTGTGGCAGCTATGGCATCTACTGCAGGATCTGAAGAGTCTGGTCTTCTGGAATTCCCTGTGCCAGAGAAGGAAATATAGTGCAAATATGTTATATATTATGTCCTGCGTGGATGGGCCTTCATTGTGCCATCTTGGCAGAGCTAAGAACTGAAAGCAGGTGAGGTATTTGATAGAGTCATTGCCCAGTGTTCATTGCTCACTGAAACAGATTCCCCTCTTGCATCTTTTAAAGAGAGGATTTAATTCTGAGAATTAAATCAGTGGTTATAGAGATTCTTGAAAATACTTAACTTCCATACTCCTGGAGGCTGCACGTACCGGGTTAGGGATGAAGGGCATCTCAGGCTGAGAGTGTGGGAATTGTACAATTAAACACTGAACTCTGAAATTACATGGTCTCTGAGAGAACACAGGGCAAATTACAGTAGATGAAATAGTTCAGCCTGCTAAATCCAGAGGAGAAAAAGTAATTTATTATTTCCCTGTAGAATCCTAGGATTTCTTAACTGAAGATTTAGTAAAAGACAAAGTAATGATACACTACTATGTAAACTAATATCATGACTGACAATTAGATCAGCAAGTGAGACAGGTGATGTCAATTCATATTGTTATCCTTTTGATGGCTGTGGTCACCTTTGTGCCTTTTTCTACAAAAGGTAATAGATACACCCTACAAAATGCCCATACAATGAGAATAGGGGAATTCTTGCAGCACTGCACAATTTTACAAGTGGGAGGATAGTGTCTCTCCCAAATCATGAATGCTGCAGCAAGACACGGTAGGTAAAGCTGAAAGAAATAGTCATTAAAAGGAAAGGCACTCAAGTACTTAAGTACATTACTAACAAAAATTTTGTCTTCACCTGCTCAGAACACTTACAAATACTATTTAGCCATAAACTCATCATAATGCTTGACTGCATGTAACTGAATTCCACTATCGTTTCTATGTTTTCAACAACTTTATAATTGAAAGAAACAGGACTTCAAAAAAAAAGAGAAAAGAGGAAACAGCACATCAGCGAAAGGGTCACTGCTTTTGTAACTTCACTGTTTTCTGATTTTCTTTAGGAATAGTTATTAGACAGCTTCATTACATAGAAAGCATTAAAGTATTTATAAGTATACAAGTATATAAAAAAATTATGTAGCATTGCCGTTAGTACCAAAGGTTATTCCAAAGTGTGACCTATTTCCATTAAGCAAGGTACAACACAGTGTCCTCCATGAAGTCTACTAACTGAGGACAGAGACCTGAGGGAAATGAGAAAAAGTTAATCCAAAGTATAGGTATATGGATTGCTAGATTAAGGATGAACGTGAATCTCACTGGGTATAAAGTATTAAGGCATTACTGGAATGTAATGAATATTTTCATTTTACATGTAATATATGAGGATGTTTGGGGTTTGGGTTTTTTTCTGTTAGTTTTGCAGCCTTTGAGAACCACAAGAGTTTTTTCTTGGTAGTTGTCTTATTCATTCTGACAAACGCAAGATCCTTAGTATTTTAGATAGATTTTGTATGTATTTCTGGTAGTATGCCAAATTTGAGATGTGCACAAATACTCTGAAGGTGAAGTTGCTTTTCTGTTCCTCTTCATGAGTCTGATCAACAGATTTTTTGTGTGGGGACTAGAACTTTGGGCAGTGACTCGAGGCAGCTCAGTTACCTTAATGCTGATACTGAAAGATTTTACGAAGAGTAAGAGCTACACGTAACATCCACTGGCTCCGGAGACAAATCTAATGATCTATTTCCTCTTTTTACCTGAGTAGGTGTGGGTCTGCTGTCATGAATAAGTTTTGCTCACAGCTCCAGCCTTGTCTTATCCTTGTAGCATTCAGTCAGTGAACCATCTTGTCAAATTACTGGCTTGTATTATGCATTTTTGTTGCACAAGGATAGCAGTCTGGAATGTCAAATCTTGCAGGCTGTTCTTACACCAAATTCTTGCTCTGGAATTTGTTTTATTTTCTCAGGAAACTTCAAGCACCATTAGAATTGCATGGAGGAAAGGGATGTCAAGGAGAGAGCTGTCATAAGCGTCACTTAAAAGTGATAAGAAAAACTAATGATTTTCATGAAATCTGAAATTTTGACCAAGTCTATCTGAAGTTATTTTCCAAATTGTTATTTTATCTATATTTAAACCTGTGTTCTCTACTAAATGCTTCAGAAAGTCTGATGGAGAATGAGATTCTTCGCTGTGGTAACCGCTTTGAACTCGATTTTCACACTTCAAGACTGTAGTATAGTTGGAGGGTACATCAGTGTGTGGAGAGGCAAAAAATTCTCTTTCCCTGTTTTTTAATATTTGTCAATGACCTATTTATTAGACATCATGGCCTTTAAACATCTGATATTGCTGGGTGGTTTATGGCAAGCAAGCATTAGAGAATACTGCAATCTGAATTTTCAAACAGTGATGTTTCTCTCATCATCTCCTGCTCTGCTACAGGTGAAATAGCACCAGCCACAGTCTGTTTTCCATCTTTGCTGCCTTAGGGCTGTGGAGATGGACAGCTTTTAGTCCAGCCTCTTTCACTAGAAGTAAATAATCTCATGAAAGAAGGATGTTTTAACATAAGTACCTCAAATACATAGAGTGACTTGCTCAAATGTGGGTTTTCTGGGACATGTCCCAGGCCCCACAGGTGAATGGATAGAAGAACTCACTGAAAAGCCCCAGCATGTGACCGTGACGGTGCTAAGCTCCACTACTGCCCTGACATCCTGGACAGCATCACAAGAGAGCGGCGGCAGCAGCACCATTGTGTCTGTGGTCTCCCTGACCTGTCAGAAGCAAAAGGAAAGTCAAAGGCTTGAAAAACACTACTGCACTGAGGTAAGTAGTGGAAGCTGGAGCCTTTTAAAATACAGGAAAAAATTGCTAATCACCCCGTGGTTTGGGATTGTGATGCCGAAGGGCCCTGTCAGGCTCAGGGCCTCAGAGCACAGCAGTAGGTGCTCCCTTCTGCAATCTAAAACTGATGCAGAATGCACAGCATTTGGGAATGAAAGTGTGCAGTAAACCATAGTAGTGTTAAAATTGTGTTTCTGTCGGAGTGACTGTGGCCAATCCTTTGTTCAAGCTCGTGAGTTACGTTGTACCCTTAGAGACATTTTTGTGGCAGTAGGCAAAAGGGTGCCATATCATAGTAAAACTTAGGCATATGCTGTAACCCATTTGTATTAAGCAAAATGCTCACATGCATGATTGTAATGAAATTTGCATAAATTCTTTTCTAGATTTCCTACATATGACTACAGAACATGACTCCAAATTTTCTGGAAGTTTAGAGGTGGTAATCAGAAGTCAGCTTTTCTTTTCATCCATAAAAAAAGATGTCAGCAGTGGGAAGTAATTAATAATCCAAACCGCCTGTGATTTGGATGGACAGCAATTCTTTAGGGCTGATGTATGGAAAGTGTTTATAAAGATCATGAATCCTGAACCCCAAAATATGAGTTTTCTTTTACTTGAAACTCTTTAGTGTGTGCAACCCCACATCAGATCCTGTGGCTATGATGGATCAGTTCCGTGTGGCTTCAATTAGAAAGGTTTTAGGCCAGTTACTTTACCAAGATGCTGATAAGGCCATTTTCTTAGCAGTGCCACAACTTCTCTCTAGTTCCCTAAATGTATGCGATGGAGTCTACAAAGGGCTGCAGTGCTGCCCTGCTGCACCCTAAGCTCACCCTTGGTAATGGAAGGAGAACACTAACACTCCCAGTAAATCTTCATCTCCCTCAACTCTGTGATTAGCCCTGCAAGTTAGTTAATACAAGGAGTCTGCATCCTTTACAAATGTCTTTTAAAATGAATCTTTGTCAAAATGTTTTGAGTTTCAGTCCAAGATTGTCCATGAACTTAAACATCTGGAGGTGACTTTGGATGACAATTTGAGAATTGTTTGTCAGAATCAGCTTGCAATCTTCCTGAATTATTTCCCTTTCAGTTATTAAAAGAGTAGTCATTACATCAGAAAGTGGAACAATACAGTAGTGGTCATAAACCATAGATAGCAAGTATACCCTTATATGATTAAAGTACATAACAGAAGATTCATCTACAAATTCAAAAGCAAGTACCTAAAGCTCATCTGTGAATAAGCAAGATATCTGTAAAGGTAAATGCGTGTTTATTGCAAGTAGGTAGAAAGGTCTAAATACAGTTATTTTTTTATTTTTGTCATTACAAATATTTGTACCACCTCATCAAATTTTATCAGCTTATTATAGCTGGAATTGTTAGTGCCTGTTGGTTTGAATTCTCCTTGACAATCTGAAAAGGGCAGAATTCAGTGTTATGTTCTATGCATTTCTACCATTGTGTATGATTTAAAGAGATTTAGCTTTCCAAAGTAGCTGTTAAAGACAAATTCCCTTCCTTACTAAATCTGTGATGGCACTGATGTTGTCACATGCATCGCAATAAAACACCAGTGCAAAGGTGGCTGTGGTACAGACTTTGGAAAGGCTGCAAAGAAAATATTAGCAGGAAATACCCACCTGCAGTTCTAGAAGCAGCGCATGAAGTCCTTTCCTCAAATGTGCTCTGTGCATTTGCTGTTAGCTGGCTCTTCAGGAGATAAGACCTTTCATATTGAATCAGACCAGGAATCACCTGGTCAGGCATTCTGCCTCCTGCTCTGCCCGATACCGGGTGTGCCACAGCAGAAATTTTAATGGTGATGTTTCAAGCTGAAAAGAAAAATCACAAGGACCCTTATTCAGGTTTTGTAGTGCTGAGCAGGAGAGCTGAAAGAGAGTAATTCCTCTCTGATTTCACCATGCAGTCATTTAACACTCGCATTCAGAAGACGGCTTTCCCATGATGCTGCCTTCAGCTCACATAACTGCAGATGAATCAGATGGCCGATGGAAAACCTCAAGCTTTTATTAAAAACACACTCCAGCCTGAATAATTTCACCTGAGTATGAATATTGTATCCTGAATATTTCAATAAACTTTGACAGGAGGAAAGAGTGAGTCTGTAGTGTGACAGCTGACCTTACAGAGCCAGGCAAGTGTGATTCTCTGAGTCAGATCTTTTGTCGAGTCAGTCCTGACTGCTTTCACACTTGCCATTTTGGGCTTAATGAATGGAGTTGTAGCCGCTGATGCCAGTGTCTTCAGAATCATGCCTTTTGTAACTGGAGGAGTTCATGTACAGTCTCAAATCTTCTTTTAATTAACCAGGTAAAATACCTCGTATCTGATGTATTCCCCTCCTGTTAGGTGAATTCAAGCAGCAGCCTCATTGAAAACCTTGTTCCTGGTGCCCAGTACCAAGTTGTGGTTTACTTACGGAAAGGACCATTGGTTGGACCACCTTCTGATCCTGTTACATTTTCCATTGGTAATCCCTGCGTCTACTGTTTGATGTGTTTTGTTTTGTTTTTAATTATGTGTAGTGTATTCACTAAGCCCGAGAGCCCATGAAGGAGTACAAAATTGTCTTGTTAGTGATTTCAAATGTAGTGTAAGTGAACTTACTGGGAATATTTTTCTTGCATTGTCTAGCCCGTTACTGCAGTGGGGAAAATACTCCTTCAGTGGAAGATAGGTATTTCAAACGTTATTACCAAACTTAACTAGAGAGCAATTATGGCCAATACAGGGGGCACTGGGGAAGGAACTGTCTGCACCCTTGGACACCTGAATATGTGTTTGTCTCTAGCAGTGCCCCTGGTCTATGTCATTTAGGATGGGAGTCACCTCACTTAAATGTAGCCAGCCTGAGCTGCAGGTGGTCTGTGATATATTGAGAGATGTGGGCACTTCCTAGAGGTGGTTGATTTCCAATGGTTCATAAAGTGTGTGGGACTGCTTTTAAGACATTTGTTGCAAATGCGCTTTATGAAGAATACAACATGGCCCAGTCTGAAGGCCACAGTGCTAAGAGTCAGGAGAGCTGGCTCATCTCCTGTGGTACTATATCACCATCACCAGCTTCAGTTGTGTATGCCTTGATTTTTTGAGTTTAATGGTGGATCTCGATGTTCTCTACTTTGAGATTTGAAGATAAGAAGGACCCTCCGAGACTGAAAGTAACATTTTCAAGAATGAATGTAGTTTTATGGCCATCAGGCAGAGATGCTGCCCCCATACCTGTAACGCAGGATTCCACCAGGATCCTAAATAAAGTAACTTAGGATGGAATTCAATATCTTTTAGTTTCAGTATCATTTATTATGTTAACTTACCACTTTAACAAAATATATTAAGAAGAAAATGGGGAAAAAGAAAGAGATTCAGTGTATAGAGTTACGTTTGCAGATAAATATTTAACCTCACTCACCCAACTTCACCTTTTGACAAATAGTCTTGCCTTGTGGGAGAGCAGGTGGAACGCTAGAGGTCTTCAGTGTTTTTCATTTTACTTCCTCTCTGTGATGTAGGGAAGAAAGTGAAGCAGGAAAACACAAAGTTAACCTGTTAAGAATTGAATTCTTAAATGAAAGCAAATATGTGGACTAGTGAATATGATGAGAGCCTTCTCATTCTGGGCAATCTCCTTATATATTTTGATTAATTATGTTTGAATAAAAATTTGAAATGAGAGTTTGGTATATCTCAGTAAAAGAAAAAATAGAAAATGAAAAAGTTATATACTATATTATTAAAATCTCTGTAATTGGACAGCTTTTGATTTTCTTTCTCACTTTAGCTACTTCAGAAATCTGCAAAATTCTATTTTCACTTGAGAAAGTAAAATCGTATATTCCTAAAGTAAATGATTTCCTTAATTTTCTCCACTTTTGTGTGGCCTCACAACAATAAAAGGTTCTTACTAAACTCAAAATGGCAATCAGTTTCTAAACAAAACAAAACATCTCATAGGTTTCTTATTATAAAGGAGATATTTTTATGGACTAAAACAACAGTCGTATGAGTTTTCATTTCATAACAGGATATTGAATCTGATATTAAAATATAAAAACTGTTCTGTGAAATTATCAGCAGTGGTTAGTGATGAATGAAACTAAAGAATGATAAAATAAACTTTAAAAATTATGCAATTCTCCCTATGTTTATCCTAAGCCTCACTTTCACGGGGTGAGTATTAATACTTCAGAGAAAGCGAAGAAAAGATGTGGTAAATGATTTATGAAGGGAAAGGCAATCATGTGCTAACATGGGCTGAAGTAATCTGGGTGCTGGTCTCAGCTCTGACCCAGCGTGCAATAGCCGGGGCTCTGCAACCCTTGTGAGTGTTAGCAAAGTATGTATTTAAGTAGCCTCAGTTAAGTCATAAAAAATATTTTCTTTCCAGACAAGTAGAGGTTGCAGAAGTTGACCCTTATGTGACATTTTTCAAATCATTTGACTCCTCTTTCTCAGTGTCAACATCTATGAGGCAAGAATAGCAATAAACGACAGCGCTTTTAGGTTCCCCAGGGAAGGAGGGATAGACATAAAAACTGTTCTTTCTCATAGTTGCCTTCTTCCAATGTCTTATGTTTTTTGTTGCTTTTGTTTTTGAGCAACTTGAAGCATCTCCTAAACAGCCTGATTTTCAAAGTAGAATGGAACCTTCCATTTGTGAAAAATCAAGCCCTGTACTTTATCTCAAGCTAAGCAGTCAACACCACACAGCCTCTAGTAATTTCTGAAAAAGTAAAATTAATGAAATGGAGAAGAAATGCTGAAAAAAAATGGTATTCCACTGCTTGTGACAAGGAAGCTGTTGGGGATTAAAGTCGGGAACAAACCAGAAATTGGTAGAACTTGGATAAGGAAAGGTATTGTTTTAAAATAAAGTGTAACTCATAGTGCACACATTACTAACCATGGTTTCTGGTTTCTAGTGCCCACTGGAATAAAGGATCTGACGCTTTACCCTTTGGGACCTACTGCTGTGGTTTTGAGCTGGAACAGACCTTTCCTTGGAGTGTTTAGGAAATATGTTGTAGAAATGTTTTACTTCAACCCATCAACGATGACCTCTGAGTGGACAACCTACTATGAAATAGCAGCAACCATCTCCTTAACTGCCTCTGTGGTTAAGTGACCATTGTTGACTATTGATTTCCCATGCCTGTGTGGCCCTGGCACTTTGTGACCTCTCTTTGCCCAGTATTTCCTCCATAAATATATATAAATATATATGTATATGCCTTTAGGCCATTTTTCCAAGCAAAACAGAGTAAATGGCCTGGATGCTAGAGGCATTTTCTTTTCTAAAGTAAGTGAATGCCAGCTGAACCATGCTAAATTTTAAGCAGAGCAATGAGATGGGAGATGAGCCTCTTTTTGGATGACAAAACAAGCATATTCAGCAAGTCCAGAGGCAGCTTCAGTTTGTAGGTCAGTTTGTCAGTCAAGGCTTAAAAAATTCCATCATCTCCTTGGGGGGAATAGTCCAAAGCCTTATCTACATAATTAATATTGATAATATGGATTTGGAGCTTGCGGGCTTGTCTTGCAGTGTGCCATCTGGAAGGCTTAGCTGCAGACATACTCTTGTGAAAATAGCCTTCATGCTTCTGAAGCTACAAAGACTTATGCCAGGATTTCAACTAGGTGGAGGCTGGTGTCTAGAAAAACACACGCACATACACACACACTTCTTTGTGAGTTGGGTATTCAGCAGGAATATAATGAAATTTGCCTCTTCCTTTCCATGTATTCCTAGAGATGAACAGATATTACTCAGACTTCGCCATAGCACAAGACAGAAAGCAATTTTAGCTGAAATTAGTTGTTTAGAAAGTTATGATATGCAAAAAGGATAGCAATAACTTTTGCTGCATGTGAGAACCATAGTGATTTACTGTAATTGATTTGCATAATACCATTTGTGGAGTCATTTTGGCTACAGTGGCTTAACTGTAATTGGGTAGGTGACTGTAAACCTAGCATATAAATCTCCAAAGAAATTAAAACCAAAAATAACTTACCAAATGAGTAATTAATATCTTGTAATCATGACTCGGCACAATTAGATTAATACCAGAGTGATCTGAGTCGTCTTAGAAATAATGTCATCTTCCAGAGTTAATGTGGTCCATTAGAAAATGTGATGATATTGTCCCATACTGTTGCAAGTCCCGTTCAAGGAAGCCAAGTTGGAATTCCGTTGTCTGAATTTCAGTCTGAAATACAACAGTGCTATATTGCAGCTAACGTGGGCGTTCCTTAAAGAATAATTTTAAATAGTAAGCGTGAATTAGAAGAGTGTCGCCCTGTTCTTCTGTCGTGGCATTCAACATACAGGTAAGTATTGGTGAGTTTTTGTTTGGGTTCTCTAGCAGCACTCCAGAATCCCACCATGTCCAACAAATTTCCGTATGATCTAGTGACATCTCTGGTGGGTGTATTCTGGAGCAACTGTATCAAGCCCAGTGAGGAGGCAGAGGAATCAAAAATCAAGCTATCTGACAGCTTTGATCAAAAATTATTTCCTGAAGGGTTACCACTTGGTGAGAACTTTGAACAAACTAACATTTTGTGTTCTGCATCTTATTTTAAAATTGTCAAAACAATGTTGGTGTTGTCAATATTACACCAAGGTCATGTCAGAAGTCATCCAAGCAACTTCAAGGTTTTGGTGTTGATTGGATACAACTTTTTCTAAAAAGCATAAAGAGAATAGTCCACAAACCCTATATTTGGATTCCCTTATGGGGAGAAAAAGGCCACTGCAAACAGTACATCTATTAAAATACCAATTTCTAATTTGTTGGAAATGTTCATTGTTTCCAATTTGCTTTTATTTTGAATTTTTAAAATATCATGAGGCTTTTCATTTGAACATAAAATTAAATATCCAAAGTGTTTTGTGCTGTCAGCAGACGTATTTGAATTTTAACGTAAATATTACATACAATATTGCAATAAAAAGTACATTGCATTTTGTACTTCATCTATATCTCATTTGTATTTATATATATGATTTATGTCTCATTTATAAGTCATTTGTGTTTCATTCATATTTCATTTGTAATAAATGATAATACAAAATGAAATACACTGTGAAAATTGGAAAAAAAATAGTCTTTTGAAGTGGCAATATCTGAGTCAAGAACATTGTATCTAATTTATCCTCAAAACCTATTTAATCAAAGTAGAAAAGCTTACATTTTCCAGTTAAATATTCTGCCTTCATCAAATCAGAATTTTGTGGTGGAAGACTGCTCTGCGGGTATTGTTCTCACTGCCCTGGAAATCAATGAAAGGTTCTGCTGGTGGGTGTGACCTGGGACCATGTGCACGTGGATAACCAGCAGTGCTGTCACAACCGTGTTTGCTCGTACTCCACAGATTTTTGAAGAAATTGAAATCCTGAAGCATAGAGGTTTCCACTGGTGCAAGGAGTGGGAGCTCAGTAAAAGGGTCCCATGTGTGGGCACTAGTTTTATTAATATTGTCTTGCTTTATAAGTTGCACCTCATGCTGGTGAATTCTCACCTGAGCTGCTGTTTGTCTTTTGTCATTTTACAGAGAATAGCTAACCTCCTGCCTGCTTGGTATTACAATTTCCGGGTCACCATGGTGACTTGGGGGGAGCCAGAGCTGAGCTGTTGTGACAGCTCCACCATCAGCTTCATAACAGGTAAGCAGCCACCTGAAGAGACCATGGAAATGCTCCCAGAAGATGAGGTGCTGGGAAAGTCTGACTTGCATGTTGCATTTTACCTGCAGATATTTGCATGTCAGAGTATTTAACAGCGAAATGTTATGTCGTGGGTTTTTAAGGAGGACTCTGAGGACTGCTTTAAATTGATATGTATAATTTTCCAATGTGAAGCACAATGTTTAATTACAGTTTTGTAAAACTGTTTGCAAAGCACAAAGTTTGTTCAAGTCCTCCATAAGCTGAACGCAGCCCGCCACTGATCCTGCTTGGGTTTTATGACAGTGTGTGTTTTAGACATGGAGAAGTTAATGGGTGAATAGTAATCTGAATTCTTATATTTGCTAATATTATGAAACATTTTTCTCTATATTTGCAATATTTCCCTCCACTTTCCCCCTCCCAGTAATCCAGTGGTCAGACGATGACTGTACCATAGCTAACGTGGAGTAGAGCTCTGCACTCTTGGACAGACTGAGACAGTGTTTTGCCAATCAGTAGGCCTAGTACAAAGGACGCAGCCAGCAGCAAAACAATCCAGAAACCAGGTTCTATTGTAAATAAAAAACATGGTGATCACTGGGGGTACATGGGTGATCGCTGGGGGTGCAAACAAGTCAAACAGATCACTCATAATAGACATCGACCCCAGTGATCCCAGGAATGACACAGCACAACCAATAACAGGTGGAATAAACAAAGAAACAAAGTCTCCCATAGAAGAGATGGGAGACAACCAAGTCAATAGGCTGATCGTATAAGATAGAAGTAGCCACATATTGCCACCCCACAAAGCCCGCATTTGCAAATGCCAGACCTGACTGGGGCCCAGTTGCAGGGAGAGTCAGGAGGTCCTTCCCCAACAGGAAACTCTGCAAAGTGCATCCACCTCACAGACAGACACTGCACCCTTCCTGCAAGTGGTCCCAGCTTTTATCCCCAAAGCAGGACAACTGGCACTCATTTACCCAATGCAGGGCACCTGGGGCTTGTTTACCCAAGGGCTTTCCTTACAAGGTCAGCCGCACCTTGGAGGAAAGCCAAAAGGCAAATTCATCCTCTCCTTTTAAAGGACCATGGGAACCACCCGTATGTCAACCTTAATTCAGGCCTCAGGGTTCAGACCCCAGCACTTCAGACAGGCAGTATGTTCAGGAGCACATTTTCTTGTCCTCCAGCTTTGCCTTTTCTGCTAAGTGTTTTTTGCTTGCACACAGTAAGGAGGGAAAGCTGCTCCTGTGATCAAGGCATTGCACCCATGCTGGGTAGATTGGCCTTGGAAAACTCCATGGTGCTGGCAAGTCATTCATAATCTGGATTCTCAGCTGCAGTAAATGGATTTAACCACATGGATTGCCCTCTTTCAGTTGGGCCCAGTTTTGCGTTTAAGACTCTCCATTGTCTCTTGTCAGATAGAATCATAGAATCACAGAATCATCATGGTTGGAAAGGACCTCCAGGATCATCAAGTCCAACCTTTATCCCATCACCTCCCTAACCACTAGTCCATTAGACCATGGCCTCAAGTGCTTCATTGACTTGTTTTTTGAACACCTCCAGGGGTGGCGATTCCACCACCTCCCTGGGCAGCCTGTTCCGGTGATACTTTGGGTTTAAATCTTCAATGTGTCAAGCAGATTAGCCAGAGAGGGAACAGCATACCAGAGCTCCTCTTACCACCTTGCCGTGTGTTCCAAGCATCCAGGCTGGTTAAGTCAAAGTTCCCTATTGAATCATTTTGCTTTTATTCACCACTGTTTAGTTCACCTTGTAGAAGGTAGCTGAATGCAGTAAATAATTCAGATGTACTGGTGAGAGGAAATAAAGTATGACTTGCTCTTCTCTTCCAGCTGTAGAAATCAAATTACGAGGAAAATCAGCCTACAAAGTCCCAGCCACTCCCTCCAAAACAGATACTAGTCTAGTCCCAGATTTTCTTTTAGGCAAGAGGCTAAAAGGATGTAATTGAGGAAGAAATGGGATAAGACCCATTTGCAATGATGATTAATATAGTACCTCTACTCGACAGAGCCATGACAGAAAAATTATCAGTGGATTGAGTCCTAGTTCCACTGAAGTCCACAGAAACCTTCCCATCCTGAGATATCTGATCCCAAGCTACACTGCTGACAAATTCTGTCACTTCTCCAGTGTAACAGAAACTCATAGTGCCCACTGGGACCCCGTGAAGGGTCTCCAGGGATATTGATCATCCTTTGGCATCAATCAGGTTTTCTGTAGCAGTATAAGGAAGCGATTTTCCAGGTAGTTGGTTGCTGTATTGAGGGGAGAAATGTCTTTTCCAAGAAATGTCTTTCCTGATTTGGATACCAGGTTCAGTGTTTTAGAGTGGAAATGTCCCAGTGGGGTCCTCACACTTCGGTATTGTGTCTCCAGAAACCTGCAGCAGAAATGAGGGAGTTCTAAAGGTTGTTCTAAAATATAAGCAGTCATCAGGATCAGTCTGGATCTCTGTATGGTGAAAGCAAAGACTGTTACTGCTGTTAGATGACAAATGGATAAACTCCTTAACTAGCAGATGTAGACAAAATCAGAAATGGATGAGTCTCTTAATGTCGTCCATTTATGATTGACAGAACATCTCTTCCAAAAGGTCATCTGGTCTTAAGTGAAAATATTCAGATTATATCCAACTAGAAAGTAGCATCAATTCTTACTTCCTCTTATTAAAGGTTTATCCTTTGCTTCTGATCTGAATTTTTCTAGTTTTAATACCCAGTCCCTAATTCTTGTTACACTTTTTTCTTATTGGTTGAAGAGACACGCTTCTTTCTTCCTCTTTATACAGAAGTTTCATTATTTTCTGTTAGTAAATTGCTTCCGTTGTACTCTTCAGGTGCTCTCAGTGTAAGGCATTTCTTCATGTTGTTTTTTTCCCCTAGTCTGCCTCTTATTTTTACTGTCTTTACCAAAGTATGTGAAAACTGAAAGTGTAATGCCAGCCTGCTGAATACTCCTACTGAGGCAAAATCATCTCCCTATTCAATGCTCTCCTGTTTGTGCATCTAGATGATTGCATTTTCTGTGGCATCACGTTGGCGGTCTGTGTTGATTTACTTGTATTCTGTGGCTTCTAACAAAGTTTATCGTTTGGGAAGTGTTGCCTACATGTCTTTTTCCTAAAGACTCAACTTTGCACCTCGTACTTTGAAACAATTTTTTTTGGAGCAGGCCTAGCAAAAGGGCCAATAATTCACATCACAGCCCTGTCCAAATTCTCCACTCCTGTGCCAGTTACCATGTTACTTGTGTGGTTCATCAGCGATGCTTTTACTTTCAGAGTATTGATGGAAACATTGCACAGCAGTGAGCCAGGACATGGCATTTTGAGGGAAGAGTCCTAACAAACAAATCTGATTTGAACAAATTACAAGGGCTTATCAATAGGTGGTCACCACTGAATGTGAGCATTACACTCCAGTCCTCTTATTGCCTTACTACTTGCAATCTCTTCATCTTTGTCCAGGGACTGCTGTCAGGCTAACCTGCAAGAAGGTGGCACGCCAATTTTTCATGTCTGCAAGTTTGAAATGTTTGTCCCCAGTAGGTGCTCCCTTTTCACTCTTTCAAGTTACCAGGGAACCGCAGAATTCTTTATCACCCTCAGCCTCTTTCTTTCCAGAGAGGGAACAGATGGTTTTATGGAGCACTTGATCCCTTTCTGCTTCTTTCTAAACAATGCTACTTCCCCTGCACAGGTTGCCAGGAATTAAAACAGACAAAACCCCCCCCCCAAAAAGTCCTAAATTTTAAAATACTAGAATGAAGGTTTTGTAGTCTTCTTGACAGTACATCATCTCTCAGTTCTTCTGTGTATAACTGGAAAGCTAACATCTGCAGCTGGTACATAAGCTTGATTTTTTTTAAAAAAAAAAAGCAGAAGGATCATCTGGGAGTTTGGGACCACACCTTGCAGAAAGCTCTGAGCAGACAAACTGTTTCCCTAACACAGGACCCCACTTCTCATGTAGAGTCTTTAGTGACGCTTTACTGAACTGGAATGAAAAGGGAATTAGAAGAGACCAGATGATATGTAGCTCTCTCCCACAACAACTGGTCAGAGGTTTCCAGGAGAATGGGGGAGACTTGGGGGATCCCAGAGACTTGTCAGAAACAGCACTTGTTCTCTCAGGGTCCTGCCTGAGCAACAGTTGCATGCTGTTGTTTTACTGAAGGGAGAGACTGTGGTGCTGCCAGCGTTGCTGTGGTGACTAATGAGTTTTTAATGCCACCTGCTGTAAACAGCTGGATTTAAAGCAATCATAAGCAAGGGCACTTTAGACCACCAACATTTTCATTTACAATGAGAATGCTTTTAGCTTTGGAGAAATGAAAAGAGTATAAGAAAGACAGACTTTTGGTGTTGGTCTGTACCACCATATCAGCTGTCTGTTGGTCCTGTGGATGCTTTCAGCTGTCACTTTGGGCCAGGTCAACAATGGGATGTAATTTCCTACAGCCCCTCTGTGCCACTCAGCTCCCAGTGGAACACGGTGCTGGGGGAATGGATCATGCAAGCCTCGTTTCACATATCCTGGATGTTCATTGCCAGATCCCTAAAGCAAACAGCTGTGTGAACATTAAGAGGGACAGCATGTCAGCAGTATGTAAGTCTAGGAGGAAATTATTATTAGTGTATAAGATTCATGCCAGTTGTGACCTTAATTTGTAAGGATTACACAATCCTTACATAGGGATGGACTGGGAACTCTATAAATTAAAAGAAACATTACTTTAAAGATTTTATACTAAATAAGGCTGCTTTCTCTCAACAGTGTAAAAGGACATTTTCAAGATTACTCTTACTAAATGGTTCTGTATTGTCCTTGAATTGTGTTTGCTGTCTTTCTCAGTGATTACTTCAATAAATCTGTTCGCTAACAAATGTTTTAATCCAAAAGTCATAGAATCTTTCATGAAAGCAGCAGTGACATCTTGTGGCCCCTTCAAACAGACCGGAGCTCCGCGTCCATCCTGCATGTCATCTCGGCTGCTGGCACGGCCGCTGTGCTGGCATCTAGGGTCTGGTGGTGGGAAGGGGCCTCTTGCTGAGCAGCTGCATCTGAGCAGCCTTTGCACAAACACACTGGACTCAATGGAGCTTGTGCAGAGGAAGGTCGTAGAATGGTTTGGGTTGGAAGCGACCTTAAAGATCACTAGTTCCGACCCCCCTGCCATAGACAGGGACACCTTCCACTGGACCAGATTGCTCCAAGCCCCATCTAACCTGCCCTTGAACACTTCCAGGGAAGGGACATGCACAGCTTTTCTGAGCAACATGTCCCGCTATCTCACCACCCTCAATCAGTGATCAGTCAGTCTGTATCATTTTTCCTACGGCACTCCTAGAGAATCTGCCAAGTGCACAGATTCATACACTTCCCCATTTTATCCAGGTTATCCCACTGATATCACTTTGAGAGGGTGTTATGATCTTTACTGATCACTGACTTCCACTTCTTGGTCTCCACTCAGTTTTAACTTAAATCCTAACTGGGGACCTGCACCTCCAAATTAAGCAATCAAGGTGAGCTGACCAGCTATACTCACCCTGCAATTAGTAGAGAGGCACCTCCAGGATGTAATTCTCTTACTTATCGTAATTATGTATTTTAGGAGGAAAGGTGTTTCTCTGGAGGCTGCTGTCTTTCTTCTTGGACTGCACAAGGAGCCAAGGACTTGCTGGCAGCTCCAGCAGAAAACAACCCATCAAATGGGCTGATGGAGCTGTGGTGGGGCAGTCTGAGCTATGTAGCACAGGGGACAGCACTGGATAGGAGCTGGGTATGTGGAGGAGGAGGAGGGACAACAGCTGCTTCATCTAGTACCTGATAACACAGCTAACATATGCTTGTAGACTAGACACTTGATGCTTACATGGCTGTTAGCTGACTGCAGCCTTCTGTGGTGGTGATATTTTCACCCTGGGAACAAAGGTGGCCATAACTTTTCATGCAACAAGACATTCTTTGAAAAACTGCAGTTTTGGGTCTTTTCCTTGTAGGAAGATGCAAGCTCAGTGAAAGGAAAATGTTGACTCAAAAATGGTTTATATCAGCCAATTGCTTCATGCTTTTTTTTCTTTTTTTTTTTAAACTGAAAGACTGCAAACAAAAGTATATTTTGTTCCCAATATCACCTAGGTTAAATGACATTTTTCTTTTCTTTCAGGGAGCACTCAGTTGCAGATGCTTTCAGTAATATGTTTCTATTATCTTTATGATACTCTCTTCCCAACAGTATCCTTTGGCACAAGTTTATTACTGGACTTGGTAATCCATTGTGTTAGACCCTGTCTGTAATACATTTGCCTTCTTCCTTCAGCACCAGTAGCACCTGAGATTACCTCCATAGAATATTACAATCACCTTTTGTACGTCACCTGGACTTATGGAGGAGATGGTACTGACCTTTCTCATTCCAGGATGCTGCATTGGATGGTCATTGCAGAAGGAAAGAAAAAAATCAAGAAGAGTGTAAGTATGAGTGGGGCAAGTGTCACTCATTTCTCTGGGTTGTTGTGGGTTTTTTTTCTGAGATGGTATCTTTGTGTTACAAAATTTAAGCAAGTTGATTAAGAAGAAGCCTGATCAGTTAAAGTTATTTCACAGTGTTAGCACGCACTTCCAGGCTCCAGCTTTCAAAACAGCCAGTGGACAAAATGGTTTTATGGTGATCCAGCACAAGTGTTGATAATTTAGGGAGAATTTAAAAATAAAACCAGCATGAGATTCCCGAATGCATCCTTTGTAGATAGTCTATGAGTGCTCTGAAAACAGCCTATTGCGGTATCTGAGGTTCTGCATCCTTCTCCATTACCCTGGAGAAATGGGGAGCTTACCCCTAAAATAATAGGAAGAAGTTATTCACAGTCTTTTGATGCTCAGCTCAGTTTTGGATCATATCTGGTTTCAAATGTGCAGATGACTGAAGTCAGGCTCTGAGGTCTATTGTCAAGTCAACAGGTCTCTAGGTAGGTGTTAGACTTACCCACCCAGATTTAATTTGCAGGTTCTTAGGATATATAAAGGCTTGCCTAGATGTGTCTTGTATACTATTCTTAGAGCTATCTGATCTAATTTAAATTCCTCTAACACTGCAATGGACGCAGTTCCGTGGTTTGTTTATCGTTTTTGCACAACTCAGAAGGTCTAGATGCAAGAGCACTCTCATTGGTGGGAGAGAGCTTTTCTTTCTGCTTTAGATTTTCACTGGTTATACAGAAAGTACAGTGTAAGGTTGCCTTCTCTCTGCATTGTAATATCCTGCTGAGCATTGTGGCTTTCCACAGTTGGTGTCAGTGGGAACTGGCTCATGTAAGAAGTCTATAGCATGCAGAAGACATCTACTGTGATGCACAGAACATACTTTGTAGAATATTAAGTGACCAGATTAATTTTAAAAGAAGAATGTCTGGTTTGGGTCATATTTAACAGTTGGTGTCTATAATTATTGTAGGTAACACGCAATGTGATGACTGCAGTGTTGAGCTTGCCTCCAGGGGACATTTACAACCTTTCAGTGACTGCTTGTACTGAAAGAGGCAGCAATACTTCCCTGCCCCAGCTTGTGAAATTGGGTAAGATATGCTTGTTTGTAAATTATAAACTCACTCCTTCTCTCACTTGACTGTAAAAGTAACTCTGTCAGCAGATTCAGCATCTTCCTCATTTAAATGTCATGTACCTGTGACTGCATTTCCTCTGCAAAGCTGTAATTTTCACCTCACCTTGCAGTGAAGATTGTCTCATTCCTGTATGTGAAGCCACTCTCCTAAAACAGTATTACTTGAGAGCAGCAAGAGAGGTCGAATCTGACTGTAAGTGGAAATCACTTAATGCCTCACTGGGAGAAGAGCTCTGCTTCATATTTGCTTCCCTAAGGTCTTGAACAAAGGCAGGTTTGGGGCGACAACTCGGGCTTCACAGCTGAACTTTTCAATACAAAGCAGAACCTTCCTTGTTTTTGACAAGCCTGTTTTTAGGTCTGCACTCTGCCACCTGGTCTGGTTTCCTGTCTCATCTCTCCCTGGACATCTCCACATCTGTCTTCCAGCACCAAAACCATACCCTTAAATACAAATCAATAACAGTACTCTTTACAAAACCAATCAAATTCATGGCTGCGGAACCCAGCATCATTCTAAGAGAAATATACGTCATCTACTCAAAGAAATGAAAAAAAAAGACTTAAGAACTTCATCCTTTGGGTAGGACTTTAAAATATAACTTTCTACTTAATATCTTCCTTTACCTGTGAGGAAGACTGGACACTATGCCATTATACCTTAAGAGATTTTTCTTCGCTTTTGCAAGCATGTAGAAGTTTTGAGCCCTAGATACGTAAAACTATGAAATTTCAGTGTGCCTACGTGCTTTTACAGTCATTAACTCCACTGTGAAGGTAGGTAAAGAAGAGTTAGTAATTTCAAACTGGCTTATCTTCTCTACACACATAATAAAACTTTCCTGAGTGGCAGTGAAAGAAGTGAATTTAAAGGGCTTTGTAAATTCTGATCAAATTAGAGGTCTTGAAACAATCGTTGTCTATTCGTCTTTCTCAATAGCTCTTACTCAAATCTCTTAAATAGTGCTGGGCAAGCACTACAGCCATAAGAATCTGAAGTTCTTGCAGGTCTTGTCACCAAAGGGAATATTTGAAAGATGTAGACAAAATCCACTATGCAAGTCCTGTCCAATGTTTTCCCCCTGCTTTGAGTCTGAGTACAGAGTTACATGTGTGTAACTCTTCATTCCCAGGACTGAGTGGAGTGAGTATATCCCCTCACTACTATTGTCCAAATATTTTAGGGGAGTATTTCAAAATATCAGTTAGCTTTATCTTTCAGACAGGTCCACAAGTGCCATGTATTATTCATATTGTACATCCTGCAGCCTAGTTGTATCTTCCTGTTCTGTGCTTGTGGACAGACAGCCTCTTATTGAACCGGTGTGGTTATTTTGCTCTTCCTATTTCACTGAAAACAAAGAGAAAGTGAAATTAATTCTGTTTTGATAAATCACTTCGAGACTCCTGGGCGTGGGGTTTTTGCTGGTTTGGGTTTCTTTTGTTGTTGGGTTTTTTCTTTTCTTTATGCTGTTTGCACTTTGAATAGACAATAGTAAGGATATTTTAGCAGAGGTTTTCCTACTCTCTGTTTCTGAGGGACCAATGGGAGTTGTAATTAGCAGTAGTGGGAACTGACTCTAAGTGATAGACGACTCAGCACTTGGCAGTCGCTTAAGCACTCCTGCCAAGTGTTCTTCCCTCCATGATGTTTGCCTCATCCTGGCAAGTTTCCACTTGCAGAAAAATCAAGCCATTTGCTGGAGGCAAAAGGAGGATTTGCTTGGGATGATGCCCAAATGCAAAACTTGTATTTTAACTGAGGCCATTTTTTACCTAGAGTGAGGAAAGGAATGTGTTTCCGAATCCAAGAGCAGATATAAGGGTATAATTAAGGGAGAAGGACGCTTTCCTGTGTTGTTCTTGGACAACATGTACACTGCAATCCCCATGACACAGGAGAAGCCATGTGAATGTGTCTCAATCCCTACCCAACTCTCTGCCTAATGCCTATATATTCTTGGCAGCCTCCAACCCTAGAACACTGATCTGATTGTCTGAGGATTGGATACGTCTCCAAAATGTCTATAACCACTTGAGCAAGTTGTTTGTGCCAAGTTTTTTGTGGCGGATCTTACACATCATGTCCATGCTCTTGTGACAGCATCTCACAGAATGAGAATAACAAGTTATTTGTGAAGGGAAAAATTAAGAGCAAAATGTTGTTGTACATAGCACATTGTATGTAGTGTGTCAGGATCCTGGAATAAGGTCATTGTGTGAGAATGACAACTTTCATTAAACATCCATAGATTAGGATGGATGAGAGAATGGCTCAGAAATGTACAACCCAAACTTTGCACTCTCTGAAGCAAACCAAAAGAGCCCAGGATGCCTGAAGCATTGAAAGTTAGGGATTGGCAGTACCCATTGTGTGAAGTCGTCAGGATGAAAATCAGGATCAAACCTTGTTTTTTAAATAATCTTGGGGGAAAAAAAGTATATTAAAAAAAAAATATATCACCACACCTAGTCTATTTGCTCCTCCCCCTGCTCCTCAGTGTTTTCCCTTGTATTCTGCTGTGCTTTCCATACTCCAGTTTGGTTCAAGTGGGGTTGCAGTGAGGGGTGGCCTCCACTAGACATCTGCCTGGCCTCTCACAGGCCACTGCCCACCCAGCTCCAAGGTCCGCGGGTGGGGAGGTGGCCCTGGAGGGGATAGACGAAGCCACCCCACACAGGGCCAGGGGTGCTGGGTGCAGACCCCTGTCCATGTGTCACAGTATCTCTGATGCCACCACTCCCATCCTGCCACAAGGCTGTCTCCTCCTTGCCAGACCCTTGTATATGTTCACCTATTGTCAGTTCATCTGGCACAACAGCAACAAAAATGAATGCAATAAACTGAAGATCTCTGAGATCTGGACCTCTGCATTCAATAAACAGAGAAAGTTCCTGCAGCTGACTGAAATAAGCCCACACCAGTGGCCCTTAAGTGTTTGCCTGGGGAAAAAAACGGAGGGAAAAAAAAAAAAAAAAAAGACTACGAGATTATTTTTTAAACTGCTAATTGGCTAAATATTTCCTCTGCTACAATTAAATGAACCTAGATGGCCTTTGCTTATGGAAAGCTACTTCTTTATCATCTCCCAGGGCAGGCCTTGTGAAGAAAGCTTTCTCAGGCCAAATGTGTTGCTAACAGGTGGACAGCTGTCTTCTCCCAGAAGTGTTTCTGCTAACATTGTTCTATTAATAGAATATGCTGATCATCCTCAAACAAGGGCTCTGCTGAAAAGGGAAGTAATTATCCAAATGTCCAAATAGAGAACAGTTTAAACAGAGAAGAAAAAACAAGACACTTCATCATCTTCCCATTTTACAGTGGCAGTTTATCAGCGTGAGAGAGGCAGAGCTTTACTTAGGCAGGCTTTATCTGAAGGAAATGAAAGATAGGAGGGCATCAGGCATCACTTTCAGTTTTGTTGGAGGCTTCCTCTTCTCAGTTGTCTGGAAACTTAAAGATAAGCTTAATAAAAGGAGATTTTCTTTTAACCAGAACCAGCCCCTCCAAGATCCCTGTTTGCTGTCAACAAGACTCAGACCTCTGTGACTCTGCTGTGGGTAGAAGAAGGAGTGGCTGATTTCTTTGAAGTCTACTGCCAGCAGGCTGGATCTGGTCAGGAAACAAAAGTCCAGGTATGTAATCATCTCTTCTTTGGTTTCTGCTCTTCATCTCTGAAACTGAGACTGGACCTTGCAACTCTTTGGTTTGGTGTCTGCTGCTTAGCATTTGTGTCTAAAGCCCAGTGATGTTTTATGCTCAGTATGCAGGTTAGATCATTGAACCAAATGTAGTAAGGTGGTTCAGAATTAAACCTTTAAAAGCTAAACTACTGAAGCATTTAAAATACTATAATATTTTGTTATTTTGCAATATTGAAATTGGCTTCTGTCTTATTGACAAGGTTATAAGCAGTTGGACAGAATCTATGTGCATCCAACAGTGTCAGTCTTTGGCTACTCATGAAAATCCTCAGCCTCACAAATGAACCTCCTTTTCGCTCTGTCCAGTTAGGAACCTGTGCTCAGAGGCCACCTGAATATCTGAGGGTTTAGACTGGTAACATTACTCAGTGAAGAATAGAGCAGTAGTAGTTTTAACTTCTAGACATTAAATGCTGTGCAACATATGAGGTTTACTTTGCAGTTTAGCTGATAGTAGAGTGAATCACTGTAATTACATGCCATGAAACATTATTCTGTCATGTGGACTGTCACGCATAATGGGGAATCATTCAGGAAAAAAAAGTAAAAAGTAACCCTCTCAGACCTCTGATTATCCCAAAAGAGACATACGCACTCTTTAATCCTATGGAAGACCAGTCTGACTTATTTAATATTGTTTTTAAATTAAGAAAGGCACTGACTAAAGGGAAAAAAAATCACAGAATCACAGAATGTTAGGGATTGGAAGGGACCTCAAAAGATCATCTAGTCCAATCCCCCTGCCAGAGCAGGATTGCCTAGATCAGGTCACACAGGAACATGTCCAGGCGGGTTTTGAATGTCTCCAGAGAAGGAGACTCCACAACCTCTCTGGGCAGCTGTGTCAGTGCTCTGTTACCCTCACTGTGAAGAAGTTCTTCCTCACATTTATGTGGAACCTCCTATGTTCCAGCTTGCATCTGTTGCCCCTTGTCCTATCATTGGATGTCACTGAGAAGAGCCTGGCTCCATCCTCATGACACTCACCCTTTACATATTTATAAACATTAATGAGGTCACCCCTCAGTCTCCTCCAAGCTAAAGAGACCCAGCTCCCTCAGCCTTTCCTCATAAGGGAGATGTTCCACTCCCTTCATCATCTTTGTGGCTCTGCGCTGGACTCTCTCAAGTCCCCCCTGTCCTTCTTGAACTGGGGGGCCCAGAACTGGACACAATATTCCAGATGAGGCCTCACCAGGGCATGTAGAGGGGGAGGAGAACCTCTCTCGACCTACTAACCACACCCCTTCTAATACACCCCAGGATGCCATTGGCCTTCTTGGCCACAGGGGCACATTGCTGGCTCATGGGCATCCTGCTGTCCACCATGACCCCCAGGTCCCTTTCCCCTATGCTGCTCTGCAACAGGTCAGTCCCCAATTTATACTGGCACATGGGGTTGTTCTTCCCCAGATGTAAGACTCTACACTTGCCCTTGTTATATTTCATTAAATTTCTCCCCACCCAACTCTCCAGCCTGTCCAGGTCTCTTGGAATGGCAGCACAGCCTTCTGGTGTGTCAGCCACTCCTCCCACTTTTGTGTCATCAGCAAACTTGCTGACAGAGCACTCTATTCCCTCATCCAAATCATTGATGAATATATTGAATAGTACTGGTCCCAGTACCGACCCCTGAGGGACTCCACTAGATGCAGGCCTCCAACTAGACTCTGTCCCATTAACCACAACTCTCTGGCTTCTTTCCTTCATCCAGTTCACAATCCACCTCACTACCTGATCACCAAACCCATACTTTATCAGCTTATCTACAAGGATGCTGCGGGAGACAGTGTCAAATGCTTTACTCAAATCAAGATAAACCACATCTACCGCTCTACCATCATCTGTCCACCTAGTTATTTCCTCATAGAAGGCAATGAGGTTGGTCAAACATGACTTACCCTTGGTAAAACCATGTTGACTGCTCTAGGGGGTCACTAGACCCCCTCATCCTTGATGTCCCTAGAGATAGTGCCAAGAACAAGCTGTTCCATCACCTTTCCAGGGATGGAGGTGAGGCTGACCGGTCTATAGTTACCCGGGTCCTCCTTCTTGCCCTTCTTATAGATTGGAGTGACATTTGCTATCCTCCAGTCCTCAGGCACCTCTCCAGTTGCCCATGACTTACCGAAGATGATGGAGAGTGGCCTAGCAATGACCTCTGCCAGCTCCCTCAGCACCCTTGGGTGCATTCCATCTGGTCCCATTGATTTATGGATATCCAGATTGCTCAACTGATCCCTAACCCAATCCTCATCTACCGAGGAAAACTCCTCCTTTATCCTGACTTCTTCTGGGGCTACAGGGATCAGGGGCTCCTGGGGAAAGCCTGCAGGAGTAAAGACAGAGCCAAAGAAGGCATTCAGCACCTCTGCCTTCTTTATATCCTCTGTCGCTAGGGCACCCCCCTCATTCATCAGTGGGCCTATATTGCCTCTAGTGTTTTTTTTTTATTAGCTATGTATTTGAAAAAGCCCTTTCTATTGTCCTTGACCTGGCTTGCAAGGTTAAGTTCTAAGGAGGCCTTAGCTTTCCTAATTGCCTTTCTACATCCTCTGACAACTGTCCTATATTCCTCCCAAGTGACTAGCCCCTCTTTCCATGATCCATAAATTCTTTTTTTCCACCTGAGTTTGCCCAGCAGTTCCTTGTTTAACCATGCTGGTCTCCTAGCTCCCTTACTTGATTTCATACCCATTGGGACACTCTGATCCTGAGCTTGCAAGAAGTGGTCCTTGAATGTTGACCAACTATCTTGAGCCCCTTTACCATCTAGCACCCTGTCCCATGGGACTTCCCTTAACAATTGATTGAGGAGGCTAAAGTTGGCCCTGCGGAAGTCCAGGGTTCTGGTCTTGCTACAAAATATTTAAATGCAGTTTAGTCTTTTGGATAGTTTGGATACCACATCTACATTCCTGCTTTTTCACAGTGATCAGCTAAAGATCATGAAATCATTATCCACTTAGCAGAGATTCAAAATGATGATGTGATCAGGCAAGGAAGGTGCCACAGGTTTTGCAGCTTTAGTGCAGAGCAGCTCTGTTTTAAGAACATCAGGAAAAGACTGCTCCATTTGGCAGGAACTTCAGTGGGTGTCTCATTTGTTGACATGAACATCTGGCACTGGGAAATGCACAGAGATCGTCAGCTCACTTCTCATTAATTTCATCATTCTCTTTTCTGTCTCTGTGAAAAAAAGAGGAAGGGCTTTACAGGAAGGGCTGTAAAAAGGGATGCTTTCCCATTAGACTGGTGAAAATTGAGATTTTCCATGCTAATTACATGAACATTTTTGTCCCTTTCCTCCATTTTTAAATCAGCAATATGAAAAGCAACAGCTTTATGGGTTTGATCTCTTGTGTTTTGGTTGACTAATTTAAATTTCCCAGAGGGGAAAATGGAAAACATCCAACCAAGTCCAATTGCCAAACTATGGCCCCTCCTTACAGCTCTGGGAATAAAAGTCTCCTCCCTTACAGTCATGTACATGTGGTTTCATCTGTGTAATGCACCTCAGAATTGTACTGCAACAAGAACCCTTGCTAGCCTAGAAAGAGCCCATGAATGACAACAGGCCATCGTAAAAATCCAGTGCTCAGGACCTGGTACAGGATCACAGAATCACAGAATAGCCTTGGTTGGAAGAGACCTATAAGATCATCAAGTCCAACCATCTTGCATTCCCCACCCGGAGTGAGTTCATTCATAAAACTTCTTATTCCCTTTCTAAACCATTGGCTCAGTGTCCCTGTTTTCACATCTGCAACCCACCCTTGGTTCACTAGAGAGCACAGAAAACCTTCAGAGACCTTAAGAGCTATATCTTTAAGTCAATTTATGTGTTATATTTGTTGTCTTTTGCCATATCAGCATTTATGAAACACAGAAGTGTCTATCAGGAACATAGTAATTAAAACATTGTATAAATATGTTATGTAAAGAGCTTCTACTAGCTAGAAAAACTGAGGTGTGGACTGTCTGGTGATAGTTATTACCCAAAGGCCCTGGGGCTCCCTGGGGTGCTCTGGGCAGTTCCCACTGCTGTTTTCACCCTTAGTCTTCTCTCCCCTTCTGTCAGAGTACTGAGCCTCTTTCCTATTCATAAGGGCAGGCCCTGGTTACCTTCCCTGGGTTTCGAAGTGCTGGTTTCTTTCACCAGCTCTGTCTTTGCCTGGTCAAATATAAGGGTGGATAGGGGTGCACTGATTTGTGCTCATGCGTTTATGAGAGAGACAAACTTGTGTGTATTTCTCCCCGTGTCTGCAGGAACCTGTGACTGTTGCTTCACATGTAGTGACCATTTCCAGCCTAACCCCTGCCACTTCCTACAACTGCAGCGTGACCACCTTCAGCCACGATAGCCCCAGCATCCCCACTTTCATTGCAGTTTCCACGATGGGTAAGCAGAACTTCCCTGCTTTCTTCTTTCTCCTCCAGCTACAGCATCTGTTTCTCCTTGCTTTCTAAAGCTGTTCTAGGTAATGCTGGTCCCAGGGGTTGTTTGTATCATGGAAAGGCTGCCAGATGTGGATAGGATGGGAAAGCAGCTCTAAAAGGTCCTTAGAAATATCGATGCTAGGGAATTGATTTGGAAAAAGATAAACCCTACTAGGTTTCAGAAATCAGGGACCAAGTTTGTGGTGTCAAGGCTGAACACCCTTGATGACATTTATGGGAAAAAAAATGTCTTTTCAGCCAGGTTCAAACAAGAAGAAAATTACTTTTATAAGCTGCGAGGGCAAAAAAACACTTTCTGCTTTCAGTGAGGAAGTGGAGATAGGGTGAGAGAGAAGGGCCATGGCAGTTACCTTTGAGCAGTCACACCCCAAAGGGACAGCTCCTTACGGAGGCTTCCTGGCCATGCTGCAAAGCCAGGCTCTGTACTGACTCTGAAGAAAGAGTATCATTGTTGAACTGCCCAGAGCAGTGGATTTATCTTTCAAATCTCCCCTTCAGAATGACCAGTGTCATCTCTGCTTAATTAGAGGTTTGTGTAGCTTTAGTCACTGGTCCTGTACCTCTTACACTACTCCATGCTGGAGTTCAGTGTCTTGTACTTAGCTTAAAAATTTCCATAATTTTATATCTACAAAATGCTTCTCTAGACAGCTGTGGATGTAGTTATTCTGAGCAAGTAAAGTAGAGAGGGTTTCTTATATACTGAGCAGAACAGGGTATCTGGTCTCACAGTAATACAGTCAATACGCATGTAATATGGGACAAAAATAAATCAAAGTTTTGTTACTGAGAGTTGGTTCCAGCTCTTATTTAAAACAGAATATTTTGTTAAGATTCATTTGCCAAAGTAATTAAATCAATTTCAACCCAGTGTATTACAGAGCCTCAGCCTGTTATTTTACTTCTGGGTCAGAAAAGGTATTGATTATTGTTGAAGAACAACTTCAGAGTGGAAGTGTGGTTTGGAGACATAGATGATGACGAATATCTGTATTTTATATTTCCTTCACACTTTTCTCTCGAGTTATGAATGTCAGTTAAAAAGGGAAAAAAAAAAATAGAATATACCTAAGTTTACAAAATGGCAGAGTGAAGTAATTTTCCCCAGAGAAATTTTGTAAGAGCAATGACTAATCAAAACCTCCCTTTATCTCTGGTGGTAGATTTTTCTCTCTGTAACAGTCCAGGCTGAATTAGATCTGGTCAAAAAAACAATGCTATCAATATTCAGGGGAAAAAAAAAACAACAAAAAACCTAAACTGTCAGCACTTCTGAACTGAATAACCAAGAGCCCTTGTTTGTATGTACAGTCACTGAGATGAATCCCAACGTAGTGGTAATCTCCGTGTTAGCCATCCTCAGTATCCTTCTGATTGGGCTGCTGCTGGTGACTCTTGTTGTACTCAGGAGAAAACATCTACAAATGGCCAGGTAAGACCAGATTTATGCTAAGTCCAAAAATTTCAGACAATGACAAACACATGACAATAGTTGCAGTTGAGGATGCTTGTGTGCATGGGTTATGCTCGAGATGCTTGTGAATAGGATACCTTCAAAATAGTTGTCCTGCTACTGTTCAGTAGTATCATGTCTTCTCCCTCTGCCTACTTTCATTCTTGACCTAAGTTATAAGCCTCAACCTTTGTCATATTTTGAGCTTTGCAAGACTAGGTCCATAAGAAGTGCAATCTCTTATTACCAAAGGATTGTGTCAGGAACCTAAAGAATAATTGGGATCTGAGGCAACTGTACGTGAACAGGCCATCAAGATGCTTTGCAAATCTTTCATATGGTTTGAAACAGGAGATTTCCCATATCAACAGATAAGATGGTTTGCTCATCAGATCCAGGGTGCTGCATTTCAGAGACCATGTAAGACCTGAGCCCTGGCAGCCAAACCCCCAGGACAAGGGATGATTTATCCAGAGCCCTGAGAGACTCTCTGTAGAGCATGTGCCAATCTTCTTCCAAATTCTGGTCTTCCAGTTGTCCACACTCTGCATCTACATATGGGCTTTCTGCCTATGGGAACTGCAGGATGGGATAGAGCATATGGGCTCAGCTAGAGCCCATCTTGCCTTTCCACATGGTCAAGACACAGACAAATATATGCTGAGATCCACAAATCCAGAAAGAGTTTCAGGTCCTGCTGTTCATGCATAGCATTAGTGATCCCTATTTGTTCTGGCGCACACATGAAGGGAAAAGGATTACTCTTACAGGAGTAAATCTTTTTTACAGAACCTTCAGTTCCTTCAGCTATCTGCACCAATCATTTGCATCTGAATATTGAAATGCAATTCTCTTTTCCTGTTGGTCATACCTGTAACAGTTCACTTTAATGTGGGTTATGTTACAGCCTGAGTGAACTGTGGAGGTTTCTCCAAACCCTCTATATGCGGTTCACCTCCTGGTTTTGCAAGGGTCCTGGAGTCTTCATCCTTTTATAATCTATGCAATCTATTTTATATTCATTTGCTCTCCTATGTCAAGAAAGGAAATGATTTCATGTAAAAAAACTTAAGTGAAGAATCTTACACTTGGCTACCTAGCAGACACTGCGTTTTATGTGTCATGTTTTGGCTGTGTATTCCATGCAACAGACAATCACATCACACATATTATCCAGGCTATCTCCTTCGGTGAACATTATGTGGTTTGTTCCTTTTCCATGTAACTGGCTCTGTGAAAATCCCAGCTAAATTAATTGTCTTTCCTATTTAATTACTGTGTAGGCAACCCAAAGCTTTTTATTTTTCTTTTTCTCTTCATCACTGCTTCTAGCCACAGAAGATAAAAACTTATAGGAGTAAATTTAAAAAGTAAATACAGTGAGAAGCTGCAAACAATTGTTTGCTTAAATCTAGGAATCAAAAATATCCAAGTCAGTTTATCATTCGTAGCTGAAAATAATGTACTTTTGATGAAATCACTGGAATGTTACTTAGGAAACTCAGGATTTCTTCAGAATTATTTTATGAACTCAAAATTACCATATTTCTGTCAAATGGAGATAATCTCCTTAGAGCTGGGACAGTGAATATTTAGTATAGAAAGGTAAGTATTTAGCATGTGCACTGAGGCCAGCAGCAAATGCTAGTGCCAGACTATAGAAAGCCCAAATCTGGACAGAAGATGATGTCTATTGGTGATCTTTATTAGCCACTTCTCCCTTATTTCACTTTTTTAAAGCATTATTAGGAAACATGATCTCAGGTAGTGTTGGACATTTATTGGTTTTGGATGACTATGTTAAGAGATTTCAGTTATGGTCATCACAGATTATCTCAGACCTAGTCACAGATGTGAGTTTTCAGCACTTCTCTGTTCTCTGTTAAATCAGCATCATTGCAAGTGTTGTGAATGCAAAAATGGTGACTTGTACCCAATGCTCTTCCTGAAACAGGGAGTGTGGGGCTGGAACCTTTGTCAATTTTGCATCTTTAGAGAGAGATGGAAAGCTTCCCTATAACTGGTGAGTGTTTGAAGCAAAGCTTTTAATTATGTTTTTCCCAATCTCTGCTTTTTGGCAAATACAATCTTTAATCTTCTTTAATATTCAGTGCTTGAAAAAAAAAAAATAAATTTTTGGTAGTCTAGAAAACCAGCTACAAGAGTTACAGGCACTGACGGTGGAATCCAAGCCATTACTGGACACCATCAGCTGAAAAAAAAGTGTTTGAACAAAGAAAGTCTGTAGGATTAGCTTTTGAAGAAGCAAAAGGACTCTGAGAGCTACCTGGCTGGCACAAGTGTGGTCATTTTCATTCTTATTTTGGTAATCATATGGGTGCTAATGACTAACCCAAGGTTTACTGTTTTGTTATTAGCAGTCTCTGCAATAAAACCCTTATCTTTCAAGGCAAGTCCAAGCACAGATATCTAAAAGCATACTGTCAGTCCCAGTCCAGTATGTAGGACAAAGAAACTATGCACCTTGATTTTACACCCATGGTCAGCTGTGTTGGCAGCCAAAAAGTTGGAAAGACGAGTGGTGCGCAGGGAACTGCTTCAATCATCCCATAGCCCATAGGACACAGCCTGCCAGCAAGGACAGGATTAAATGGATTCACACTGAACCACAACAAGCCTTTTGCTAATAAGCATGCAGACTGAACTAACAAGCCTTGCAAATCTTGTCAGTACCTCACTGTGCTGCTAATTAACTGGATATTAAACAAACTTCATTTGCTTGGTTTAGTTTTAATAGCAGCCGACTGTGTGCTGTACAAACTAATCTCTTTCAGCTTCTCTTGCTTGGACTGTATTAATGGCAAAGACAGCAGAAGATCAAACACTTGTGTTAATTAAATATCCAAGCTTGAATGAAATGATTAAACTAGCAACAAATGTTATTAAAACCATAAAAGGCTTTTTTTTATGGGAAGGGGAATTATTTAATAGGTTTGGATGTGAAAGTGAAGGTTCTTGTTACTTGATTTAGTATATGTGTGTGGGTGTATATATACGTGTATATATGCATGTATGTATACATACATAATTTATGTTATAAAAATATAAATTGGGGAAAATATTCCTGCTTAATGTCCACATTTTTTTGGTAACTGAAGGCAGTGTGCCCTAATCTCATGGTTGTGACACTTGTTTTGTGTGTCTCTGCTGTCTAACATCAAGCCCAGATTCACTGTCTGTCCAGGCAGCCAAATGGAAAATACGGCCCTAAAGACAGGTAGAAGGATTAAGAAACCTGTTTTGCTTGGAGTCATTCCAGGGATCTAGTAAGGGAGTTATAGGCATATCCTCTGCAACACTCATTAAAGCATAACTTGGAGTTTTCACTGTATGGGCAGAAGTTTTCCATCACTGTGTGGAAGATTTAAAGTTAGAGATTACAATTGACGTGTGTTGCTTATCAGGGAAAACACAGTATCTACCGACTTCATAGGAACCAAGAGTATTGAAAAAGGAAACTTTATTGTGTGGTTCCTCTTTAGAACAGTTGTAGAAGGATGGTATTGCTTTTAGGACAGCAGATATTCTGATGTGGAAAAAACACACTGAGGGTATATTTGACAAAAAAAAACCCCAAACCTGCTACTGGGGCAATTGTTGTTCAAGTTTCATGAGTTATTCATGTTTACAAAGTACCTGTAGCCCAGTCCACAAATAGGTGGAACAGGCCTGCATGGATTTCTTTAATTAATGCATTTCATTAATCTAATGCATAGCAGAATCTGGTAAACGGGTTGCAAATACGGAAGTTTAGAATGATTTTATACTCAAATTTCCTTTAGTCACAATGAAACCTGCTGTAAATAATGGTTCCTAGAAACCATAGTTAGAAGAAGTTCAAATAATGTTTTGCTGAAAACCTAGGAGAGAATTCAAGCACTTAAAAATGGGACTCTGCAACACGGATGTTTTCAGAAATCTGATTCAGTGGAGGATATTAAGAGATAGCAGAATGATCTGAAATTACCTCTGATACAGATGTTCCAATATCCACAGGATCACTTGCAGGAGCAAGTGTGGAAGATTATCATAGTTGCACATGGTTAAAACGCGACGTCTGTCCTGAAATATCTCAAAGCATCAGAAAACAGACTTAGCACCACCCATGTAATGGCCATAAACCTGTGGATGACTTTTTCAAACACATTATACTCTCTGAAAATCTGACAGTTTATCAGTTAACATTAATTTAGAATAAGAAGCCTCAATCAATACCATATAACACTTTTATTTTGATCATATAGAATTTTCTGTTGGATAGCTGAAAATCCTGCATAGGGTGTCAGGTTGAGGAGTAAAAATTCTATAGATGCTAATAACATTCTTATGAAACAAGTAAGAGGAAGCCTTTATGGGTTTAGCTGATTTTTAAAATAGAATTTGCTGATCTCCTGATTTCTGTTTGTCTTACTAACTCTCCTCACTTTTTCATCTTTATGTATGTTATTTATTAATGCTCACAGGCGTAGAAGTGTATTTGCTTTCCTAACTCTGCTACCCTCATGCCTTTGGACTGATTATCTTTTGGCATTTTATATTAATCCTTGGTAAGTGATTTACTTGTTTTTCCATATGCAATGTTTAAACAATGTTAATTTATATTACATGAAAAATGTGTGATAACTTTGTTTTCAAATGGGTCAAAGCTTTTAAAGATAGAATTTCCTTGAACTAGAACATGGATTGGAGAGGATGTGGGTATCAAAGTGTTTGCTACCCTGCTTCATCTAGTTTGTCTGTTTATACTCCAACCCATTCTGGTATTAAAAAGCTGATCTCACGGTGGTCATCATATCCATCTCATTGCTCTATTTGCAATTTTTGCCACTTCATTGTAAGTCCTGGCTTCTTTTGTCGCCATTATTCATGTGTTCATTGTCTGGCATTGCCTTCTGCTGCTGCTGCTTTTCTGTTACTAAAATTGATTGATTGTGCCCCAGCTATTTGATGTGTTGTGTCAAATACCTTCGTTTTTAAAGGTGCAGTTATGCTCTCCTGACATCAGAAAGTTTTTCTTTTGGAAACAACAGTTCAGTGAGAATCAATACAAACTAACGGTCCCAAAGTATAAATATCGGGTCACAGTGTACATGTCTCTGTGTGTATGTATGTATATCTAACAGTTTAGTCCATAAATAATTCATAAAGACTTAGAAAACAACTGATTGGATTTTTTTAAAAAATATCTGACCAACAAAGCCTAGGTGACCAAGTTTAAAGGAGCTGAAGTTGAAGGCGATGATATTAATCTCTGGGTTTGTATTTTAATCTGTAGGGTAAATGGAAGAACAGATGATACATTAGCTAATGTTTCAAATGTCTTTGTTTTGCACATAAGCTGGTTTAACACTTCTATGAACATTCAGGAAACAATTGCAATGCTAATAAATGAAGGCCTCTTGAGACTACAAAAGCACAAGAAATTATTTCTGAGAAATGGATGTCAGTCATTTGTTTCGTTGCGTCTTGAAGTGTTCCTTGAAGAGAGAGGCCTTCTCAGAAGCATTCCCATCATAAACAGCATTCAGATATTTTATCTTTTGAAATTAATTCTAATGTGCCAACATTAAAAGGTTTACCACATTCACAGGAGATAGAAATGTGTTGAATAATTTAGAGAAATTAATGTTAAGATTTCTTTGGGAAAAAATATTTGAAGATGTAGAATGCTACTAGGCCATATGTATAGAACACATGGATGTACAGATACTATACAGATATTATCTGGATAGATAACATGGTTGGCTAAAGAGGTTTATAATATTTGCAAAATAAAGCTTTGCAAAGTAAATCTCCACATTAGTGTAAAGTCGGTATTGCTACAGCTCTTCTTAACTCTGCAGGCAGAGCTTCAGATCTAAATGGAAACGTACCTTGACAAGACAACAAAATTACTACAGGTTGTGACTGCTCCAAACACTGAACATTTTGTAAAACTTAGTTTTGGAAATGAATATTTTTTTGATTTTATTTCACTTCTAAACTTAGCAGGGTATAAAAATACTTCACTTTCTAACATTTCTTTCTGTACATTTTAATTGTTTTGAAATTAAAAGTCTTCACCTTTAATTTACTGATTAGAACTGTGACCCAAGCTATCTAGAAATCATTGTAATATCACAATGAAATTAAAAATAGCACTGTTAGAATGTGATGAATGAACAAATATTGTTTAGTGTCCAGGAAAAAAATAAAATAGACATTACTAAAATCGCTTCTGAGCAAGCAAGAATCTATTTGCGCTCTGTGATTGGTTTGACAGAGGGGATCAGTGTTTTTAGACCTCTAGCCAAATTTTTCCACTTTACATTATTACTCACTTTGTGCATTTAATTTAATTGTTTGCTTAACTTGTTTGTGGCAATAACAAAATGAGCACACACCTCCTCCAAAAAAACCACATGGTGGTAGTTGGTGTAGTGCAGTTCTTAAGTCCGTATCTTACGGATTATACTGCTTAACACATGCAGAAGCTTGCTTGCCACTGTCGCTGGTGAATTAATTATATCACTAATAAATCATGTGAAGTTACTGTATTATATGACCATCTTAATTATCTCTAGCTGTTATAAGTCAATTAAAGTTATCTAAGGTTTAAGCTTGAGTCCCACTGAAGTCAGTAGGATATTTGCCATTGCCTTCAGTGATCATTGTAAGCAGGTTGTAAAATGGGTGAGAAATAGTGTTCAGGCTCTTTTTTACTTTGCCCTTCCTTGAATTTGCAAATGGTGATCTTCTCTCTTTACACAACAGACACACCTTGTTCCTGATTGCTCTCTAGTGTCAGCATTCAGGTTCCCAGCCCACTAGAGCTGGAGCTGAGCAGCTCGGGGGGGTCCGTGGTGTCCCATCCCCTGCAACAACACAGTCCCCTGCCAGGCTCAGGCACCGGGGAGTCAGCCGTGGCCCACCCGAAACCAATGACACTGTTGGGTCAGGATTTGTAGAGGAACCATTGCTTCTGTCGGGTGCAGGTTTTCCCTTTCACAAGCAGGTTGATCTCAGAGCCAGAATGGGAAATGCATCTGATTGTTGTCAATGGACATGCTATCAGCTTAAAAATGTCCAAGATATTGTCAGCAAGCTTATCCCAAGTATGATGGTGACTAGAAAACATACGTTCTTAAATCAGTAGTAACTTTGAATAAAGACTATAAGGAAGTTTAAGGAATAAAGAGCACTTATTTTTCTTCTTCTTTTTTTTTTTTTTTTTTTTTTTACAGGAGTAAAAATGGATTAAAGAAGAGAAAGCTGACCAAGTATGTAACTTTTTGATATTTAAAGTAATATAAAAATATATCATCTTAGGCTAAATGTTCATTATGGAGTACATGGTATGGTGATATTGCAGTTACAGGTACAGGAAACTTCTTTGTAAATGCATCCTGAGAGAGATGTCTGAAGGCAGAAAACAAACAGTAATTGGACAAAAGCAATTCTGTTCAACAGATAGGTTGTGGTAAAACAGCTCCTTACTGATAGAAAATTAGTCATCGGGGAACAGATCAATTATCCAGCTTAGTGATTCCAACAGAGTTTATCCTTAGTTAAAAATTACAAATGGTGAAAAACTGGGATCCATTTGTTTCGAGTGATATTTCCTTCTTGTCATGAGGCTCTCATTACCATTGTTGCTAGAACATTAGATCATTAATGCTAACGAGTAAACAAGAGTAATTAAGCGGTGATAAGACAGGTTCCTTTGGGCATATTGCCTCAAAGTAAATGAAAAGATTACTGTGTACATGCTTAGGTAGCTTGTAAATTAGAGCATGATAATTAGGTGAGGGAAGCCGTTTACCTGTGTTTCGTTATTCAGAGTGTTAGTCTAATTATTTCTCTATTATGTTCAGAGTCTCTGCCTGTACTAAGAGATAGACCCTCACCTGACAAATAAGTGTATAGAATGTTAGGAGTTGCAAAATCAAGGCTAATTTATACCTACTGAAGCTCTGTATGCCACTTTTTTTGGCCACCATCTCTCTGGGAGGAGAATTTGACCTCTAATGACAAATGTGTATAGTTCTCAAAGCCAGCAAAGAATCATGGCATCCAAAAGTCACGGCAGTGACATCCAAAATGCTTATTTTAATTGATTTTTTTTTTTTTTTGGTTGACCTTCTTAAAAAATCAATACTTAAGTATGAAATCCTTTTCTGCATGAACAAAGCTCAGTTGAATTTTAAAAGTGTCTCTGCCAGATGTGAAAATATCTGAAAGTAGTATTTTACTTGGCACAAGAGGCAACTTAAATGAAGCAGCAGCTGCCTTGGTGCCAGAAGCACGCTGGTGGGACGGTACTGAGAGTGGGTCTGTGATGGGATGCTGGATCACTGCTTATCGTGATGCCACCTGTGCCTTAGGAACATACCCACCTGCAAAAGCAGTTCAGGGGCCAGGAAATTGTAGGAGGAGTGCACAGGTCATTTCCCTCGAGTAGGACAACTCCAGCCTCCCCAAACCAAAGTCCTTGCTCTCATCAGCACCAGCAGCTGCAGCACTGAGTTCACCCTGAGGCATCAGCATCCCTCTCTCAGCCTCTCTTTCTAGTGCTGTTACGATTTGATGCAGGTAATGAGTAATATGCCCATCATTTGATAGCACTGAACCACAAGATTTTTATTCCTCTTTATTATTGCTTTCTAGCTTTAACAGTTGCAAATACATATTCATGACTTGATAGTATTCTGGGGGAAAACAGAAATACAGTGTACTAAAAAAGTTTATTTTTTTTCTTAATGTCTCTGTGTTTTTCCTTTAAAGCCCTGTCCAGCTGGATGATTTTGATGGATACATCAAGGATATGGCCAAAGATTCAGATTATAAATTTTCTCTGCAATTTGAGGTAAATCTTTGGGGACTCTGTCCTCCCCTAGCTGCCATGCCAAAATCAGCTTTTTCCAGATGTTTGGTTTGCGTGGTGTGTTCCTCTGCTCTGTGTTGCTTAATGTGCACTGTTGCTAGGTGGGTCAGCTTCACTTCCAGTTCTGCAGAATTTAAAACTGGACCTTTGTGTCATTAAAGACTGCATTTAGTGACCTGAGCGGCTTATCACATTCAATTTGAGATAATTGTCAGACCAATGCACTTCCTTTAAGTTTAGGACATGCTGGAAGCCTGAATTGAATTCAGGACTTTAATGTTGTTATTTTATTTATTTAATGCCCTTAATTTGTAGAGAAGCATTGCAATGAGAAGGTGACATCAAAAATCTCCTTACAAGCAAAGAGGTTTCTCTAAGACCGGTTCAGGTACATTCTCTTAATTATCCAGGATATAAAGTCAGTTTAGTAGTATAACACTAAAAAGTTCTTAATCCTAGGGCTTGCTCCCAAAGATTTAAACATGGAAGGGGATTGGGGAGTACTGTCTAGGTGTTAATACCATTCTGAGTAGCTGACATATTCCCTTCCTGCCAGTGAAAAGTCCTCTGATGCATCATATATTGGATGTAGGTACTGAAGGCAATGACTAGAAAGATCTTCCAAGCAATCCCTAGTATCCAGATCAAAAGCCACTTGAGGACCTGAAGAGAACCCTTTAAGTGGGGTGGATAACCACCACAGAAATCACTTATCAACTCCCTGGTTTGACGCTATTTTGTCTGATTAAGTGGGGGCAGAGAGGAGCAGTCTGCAGTCAGAGCCTTGGATGGCAGCAGTGCATGGGGAGCATCAGCAAGAGAAATCACATCATTGCTCTCCAGCTGTTTAGAGCCAAACTAAGATCTAAGATAAGGACAGTCAGTGTAATACTTATGTCAGTTTATAAAGTGATTTATGAACATTTTCAGTCTGGTACCAGCCACAAGTAATGACTTCACAAAGAACTATCTTTTGAGTGTGAGTCTGACCTTGATGCTTTGATTTGTATTCCCCCAGGAGCTAAAACTGATTGGGCTTGACATACCCCACTTTGCTGCTGATCTTCCCATGAATCGCTGTAAAAATCGCTATACAAATATCCTGCCATGTAAGTATGATAAATACAGGCTCCTGCTAAATTCCCTCAAGAGGGAAAGAAGAGTTTTGATAAGAGGATTGAAGATTCAGGACAGATTTTCTGACTGATAAAAGCCTGTTCTAAAATCTGCCCTTAGAAAGAACCAAGCAATAGATGGGTTTTCTTAGCTCTGAAGACACATAGCTTTCTGGGGATGTTTGTCAAGGCTTGAGTTTTTGGTGAAAAACACAAGGTCGTTTCTGCTACTGAGTACTGTTACTATATTTTTCTTACAATTTTAATGAAATCTAAGGGACTCCAAAGGGACATCGGTTGGAGGGTGTATTTTGTGGAACAGGAATGATGGTGCATCCATGTAGTGTTTACTGAAGGAAACATTGCTCTCTGTTTCTATCCTTTTTTTTTTTTTAAAGTTTTTATAAAATTAATTTTAATTTTCACTAGTTGGGGATAAGTGCCATGTTTGAGAGCCAATTTTTTTTTTTCCTTTCACAGATGATTTTAGTCGTGTCCAGTTAGTTTCAATGAATGAAGAAGAGGGATCTGACTACATTAATGCCAACTACATTCCAGTGAGTACGGAGACTCAGTCAGTGTAAAGAGCAGTTAGACCATGTCACCTGCACATAGCACAATATGTCCTGGTAGCTCAGTCATGTTCTCAGTATCTTCTTCAATTTCCAATACCTTGCCTGCAGAGATTTGTGCTTTTTGCTAGCCACCAAAAAAAAAAAAGAAAAAAGCTTTTTAAGACAGCTATGGAAAAACATCAACTTTTAAATGAGAAATTTTTCCAGGTTTCTACAGCACATGCAGAAAGGATTTAGCCAGACACTCCACAACTGACAAAATACACAGAGCCCAGATGGTGTGTAGAGAGAGCTGCTGCTTTTCTGCTTGCCAGAGAGCAGCCGTTTACCAGGGACTAGCACCCAGAGTCTTAGGATAATTAAAGGATACACAGCGCTGCAGTCATAACAGTTTGATGCTGGGGATGATCTAAAACCTCATCAGCTCTTTCCACTCTCACCTGAGCTTGTGCAGTCACTGAAACTTATCTCTGCCACTGCTGGAGTGGTTTGCCCCTCTGTTACCCCCCCTTGCAGTGGCTCAGTGGAAACTGTGTCAGGGAGAGCAACGTCCACAGGATTGCTCTGCATGGAGAGGAGGCACGTCACTACAGCACCCATTCAGAAGACGACCTTTCACTTGGGGACCATAGACAGATGAGCATTGCTGCACCCTTCCCATGAAAAGAAGACAGAGCTGGCCCCAGCTGTGCTGGAGAGAGCTGAGTCAGTATTATGGAAAAGGGAGTGGCCCTCAGATGAGTCAGTGAAACCACTTCTTTACCACTATGGCACTGCCCATACATGTACTGCTGAGCACGTTGCCTGTACTTAGATTCTGCGTTTCAAGAGCACGAATCTGAACACCGAAGCTGCAAGTGCCTGAGCTCACAGTGACTCAAGAAAGAAAAATGTTTCAGTGCTTAAAAGCATCATTCACAACTCAGGAAACTTCAGTGACGTGGGATTATGGATAATAAGATTTTATGTGGCGGTCCTTTTCAGATTGCTCAGTTCTGCTTTTTATAGTTTACATTTCTTTAGTTCTGTTTCCAGCATAATGCTGACCATAGAAACTGGGACAGACATGTTATCTTAATGCTTGGCTTTTCCTGATGATCACTTCTCCACTGAGGACTTGCCTCCAAATACAGATACGAGTGGTGATCTCCGTCTCTGTGATAACAGAGATTTGACACTTAGGTCAGACATTGCCCAAGTAGAGAAACAAACAGCAAATTCAGTGTAGTGCAAAAACTCAGACTGAGCTGACTTCTAGAGATGTCTGGAGGAAGCCATTTATGGAAAGTGCTCCCAAATCATGAATATTTTTACAATCCACATACGGTGGTGGATCAGAAATTACCCAATTTACATGGTGTCATGCTGTGTGTTGGATGTATATTTTGCTTTAATTAGGAATATCAAATAAATTTCTGAATGTGGCTTTGATGATGCAACCTCAGCAAATACAGTTATAGGAGATGCCAAAATGGCAATTCTGTGGATCTTTTATTATAGTCTTTATAATGGCCTTTTGGTTTTGGAGAGGGGAAGGAGTCTTGCCAACTAAAAGCATGTTGATATGGGTAGGAGAAGGAATACATGGATATAAAGCGTCTGAGCTTCAGTAAAACATAGCAATGATAATCTTTTAAAGGTATTGACTCAGCATATTCTCTATTTTTTTAAGCAGAGTTATAATTAAGTCCTCACAACAAAAACGTGTGAATATAATCCTCTACATTGATACCTAACCATTTATATTAGTGACTGAAAATCACCACAGGCACTGCTTGGGATGAGCAGGCTAAGCTTCTGCAATTGGTTTTATATCTATTACTAAACAAACCCTTAAATTATGAAAGCTGGAAGGAGCTGGAACTTTGATTTAGGATTCTTGTTACTTGTTATTTTAATGTGGCCTTTCCTGCTCTCTGGGCAAAGGATTTGTGTAGCAACAGCTTCATCGTCTGTCCTTTGTTTTAGATTGCTTACACTTTGGGAGGAGCATCAAAAACTGGCAGAAGCTGTAATCTCAAAATAAATACAAAGAATCACGAAGTAGTTTCTCTGTATTAGAAAACACTTTTGAAAGTATAAATTGAACTTGAGCAAGCTAAAAAATACATGTGCCAGAGAAAAATATGTGTTCTGAGGCAGTAATCATGTTGGTAAACAGCACCTGTGTCTTTGTTTCTTAGGGTTATAATTCACCCCGGGAATACATTGCAACCCAAGGACCACTGCCAGAAACTAGGAATGATTTTTGGAAGATGGTTCTCCAGCAAAAATCTCAAATTATTGTTATGCTTACTCAGTGTAATGAGAAAAGAAGGGTATGTAGCAAAATCTTGCACATAGCATAAAAGAAACTACTCTGAAAACATATTTAGTTTCTGGTGAGTTAATTTCTTTGCATTGTTTTCTGATCACAAGGCAGCATCATAGCAAGATCTTGAATGGCACTTCATTCACTTGTGGCAGGTATTTCAGGATGATTAAGGGACTTTCAAATGAGGAGAGCTGAGGGAACTGGAAATTTTCAGCCTGGAGAAGAGAAGGCTCAGGGAATCTTGAGACTGTGTATAAGCACCTGATGGGAGGGAATGGAGACAAGGGATCCCTCAGTGGTACCCAGTGACAGGACAAGAGGCAATGGACACAGATTAAAACACATTAAATTACATCTGAAATCAGGAAACACTTTTTTACTGTGAGGGTGATTGACACCTGCACAGGTTGCCCAGAAATCTGTGGATTCTCCATCCTTGGAGATATTCAAAAGCCATCTGGACATGGTCCTGGGCAGTCTGCTCTAGGTGGCTCTGCTTGAGCAGGGGAGTTGGTCAAGATGACCTCTAGAGGTCCTTTTCAACCTCAACCATTTCATGATTCTGTAATTTTAAGTTTAAATAATAATAAAATACAAGTATTAAGTGTTATATTTTCCTTGAAGTTATAATAGGAATATTTGGAATAAAATTTATTTTTTTAGATGTATATTCTTGTTCCCTATGTCTTTTCCTTTTAGATCTATTCTGATAGGAAAAGTAACAATCTACAAAGACGCTATGCATTTCCATTCTTTGCTATACTAATACTACCCTTCAGAAAACCAGTGTATAGGTTATGTCCACAATTGCAGAAATAGGAATGATCAGGCTGAAAGTCATTGCAGCATCAAGTATATAGTGCTGTAGACATTTCTAAAAATGAGGTTCAGTATAATTTTGATTGTGCTTTTCGTATATGAATGTATGTATTTATATAAATATATATGTATTTATTTCCCTTTCAGGTGAAATGTGATCATTATTGGCCTTTTACAGAAGATCCTGTTGCATATGGGGACATCACAGTAGAGATGCTGTCTGAGGAGGAGCACACAGACTGGGTTTATAGGAATTTCCGAATTAGCTATGTAAGTGAAATGTTTTGCACAGCCCTACTAAAAGAGTGGGAGTGATTTTGTTCCAGCCTTTTCTTTAACTTTTATCCATTTCTGGCATTCAGGGGAAAATGCCTAAGAGAAAGACTGATGTCCTCACTCCACACAGGCAAATGGCTAAACCACAAAACTTCCTCCTAATATTGTCATCTCTCTGAATTTCTCAGCAAAGTGCAAGACTGAAACAAAAGTAGTACTAGAGTTCTGGGTATTTGTGTGGTGCTGATAATTGGTGCCAACAAATGTGTAAGGCATATCTTCTTGTTGTAACCTATTAAAAACTAGAAAATACCAATGTAGAAACTGAAAATATTTTTCAGAAGGTTAATTCTGCAATATTCATATATTCCTATAAAGTATTGAAACTCACATTACAGCATGCAATTTCCAAACTAAAGCTGTTCAGATTTTCAAGCATTACTTTCCAGCTTTGTTTCCTGCAACAGCTCATTGCCATCTCCAACTCGTGAAGGAAAAGTTAGAGATATGGAAGGGACATATCTCTGTGTGAAAAGAGCTGGGCACTGGCACATCAGCACTGGCCCAGGGCCTTAGTCCTACTCAGCCATGCCTCACCACATTACAAAGTGCACACAGTGTGCAGGCTGGGAGTGCAACTACATGGAACACAACATGTTGGGTTGTTGGCATCCATTGAAAATTAATGACAAGACTGCAGTTTGCAGTTCAGGTAACCTGTACTTTACCAAAGGCAGCTACTTCAGGGTCTTTTATACTGATCTCATTTTTTAATATCCTTTGCCTAAGGATCTGCTGTTGACTGTGACTGGAAAGAGGTTACTGGAGTAGGGGTATTTAGCCTGACCCAAAATGGCAAAACTAAAGGCATTGTTTGCCATGGGTTTTGGTGATGATGCCCCCCACCCCTCCCCGTGTTTTGAATTCCTTTAAGTCTCAAAGAAAAAAATGTGTTTTGCTGAGGATCTTACTTCACCTAAAGCCACTAGACTTCTTAGTGTTATAAATAGTTTTTGTAATAATGGGTATTTTTCTAAATGCTTCCATTGCCCCTGTAATGATTTTTTTTTCTTCCCTTTGGTTTGGTTTTTTTTTTCTTTGAAGCTTGAAAAGAAAAACTCTCAAGAGCCTAGACTTGATTGTTTGCCAACAGTATTGTTCTTTATCTGTGGCAAAACGAGAAAAGGAGAGGGAATGGAACAGAAAGAGGAAGAAAGCCTAAACTTGAAAAATGCAGTAGTTCTTGATTTAGAAGCAAAATAAAATCCAACCACCACAAGGAAAAAAAAAAACAAAACAAAACAAATCCCAAACCCAGAAACAATAGTTGTGTCTTTTTGGTAATGGTCACTTGATAGCCTCTCCCCTTTTTAATCAAATAGCATGTAAATTCTTTGCTACTTTTTTTGGCTGACTTGACTTTATTAAGCTGTATTTGGGGAGGGAAAAAGCACCACAAAATGAGAAAAACCCGTCAGTCTGACTGAGCATGACTGAACTGTTAAAACTCCTGTGAACATGCTGCTGTTCTGCTTTTCCTGTTAGGCTGATGAGATGCAAGACGTCATGCATTTTAACTACACTGCCTGGCCAGATCATGGTGTCCCCACGGCCAATGCTGCTGAAAGCATCCTCCAGTTTGTACAGATGGTCAGACAGAAGTCAGCAAGGAATAAAGGCCCCATGGTCATACACTGCAGGTAAATGCCTCAAGAAAATGGAGAACTGAAGGATGTAGCTTGTTGAATAGTTTAGGAAACTTTTGGAAGGAGAGATTCTGGGGTTCTGCTTATCTGTTAGCTGGAAATGGTTCCCTTTCATGGTAAGGGTAAAGGATTAGTCCCCTGCTTTGACTACTGTGGGGCTGGGATATCAGCCTGCAGCCATAGACAGAAAGGCATTGCTTTCTAGAGGAGAGTCATCTCTTTGGATGTTATAAACAAATGGCTTCAGGAGGAGCAGCAGCTGATCCCAACTGAGTTCAGACCTCTTTGTGGCTCCTAATGCAAGAGCTACTCACAACAGATTTCTCAGAAATATGTAAACAGACATGTTGCAATGGATGGGAGCATGTGTATGTTATGGTGACACACTCATAGAATCATAGAATAGCCTTGGTTGGAAGAGACCCCTGAGATCATCAAGTCCATCCATTAACATAACACTCCTAATAGATGTCAAGTCTTGGTGATGTTAATCTCAGCCAACCCTACATCACCTCCCACAATCCCCCCTCCCAAGGCAGCAGTTACATTGCTGCATAATGTGTCAGCACCCTCCAGCACTGTCTCTCCTGGTGCTGATGCAATGGTCAGCGTTGACTGTCTCCTGCCACCACTTAACACGCTTTCAAGAGCTCCTTCCCAGAAAAGTCTTTTATAGCAATATCATTGCTAGTTTCCCAATATGGTACTTAGTGTTCTACTGGAATGCAAAACAGTAGCATTTGTAAAAGTAGTAAGTTCTGCAGCCCTGCCCTGCAACTTAGTGGAGAAATTCAAAGGGATATTGTTCTCGGAGTCCTAACATCAAGAAAGGTGCTAGTAAGCCAGGGAAGAGATTTATATGTAGTGCTGTGAAATCAAACCTCTTATATACCACTTAATTGTTCTGGGAAGGAGTAGAAGCAAGCATCAGAGAGCTGGGTAACACCTTTAGTATTTTCTTTTTAATTAGGATGCTTCTGGCAGCAGAGAGAGATATTTTAAGATAGTATTTTTAAAGTATACTGTACATCCTAGACCACTTAGTTTAAAAGCAGCTGTGCTACAGAATTAGTGGAAGGGGGGGAGAAAGAATGTATAGATCAGCTCCTGCAGCAATTATTCTTAAACGTTAAGGAAGACATAGAACTGACATAGTTACAACTTCTCCATTTGTTATTTATGAATATATTAATTTGTGAATCTGTCAAATAATTAGATCAAAAGTTCTGTAGTATTCATCTGATTCAAGATACTGACTTCTTTTTTTAACACAAGCAAAAAAAACCCTTGTTTTGTGAAAACTAGGTTAAACTGTGTTGAGATTAACTGTTGCAACTTTGTTGCAAATATTTTCAAGGCTTTTCTGAAAAATAGGACAAGACAGCAGAAGGAACTTTTGCTAAGACACACGCTTCTATCCTTAGGGATGGTGTTGGGAATTTATAAGAAACTCTACAAAACCCACACCCATAATGAAATCAGTCTTAAACGTTACATTTGAAATCACAATGGAAAGATTTATATGCACATTAGGATCTCTAAATAAAGACAGTGTGTCTTTTTTCTAGTCATTAAGCTTCTCTTTGTAGGGATAAAGACTTGTCAGCTAAGTCGTTGCTGACTATTTCTGTCTCATGCTCCCAAGAAGTTCTGGAGCAGAGATTGTTTGTCCTTTGAGGATGAACTGCTGTAGGGCTGTGCCTTTGCAAAGCCAAGAGCTTTGCAGTTTGGAGAGCTGTGAAACTGAATCACACAGGTTCAGCCCCAGCTTCCTCTGTGCAGCAGCTGCTGCCAAGCAGGTCTCTGCAGTGGTGACTACAGCACCTGTAGTTAGAGGCTTCTCATAAAATCTTTGAGAGGAGCAGTGGAAAGAGCAGACAGCTAAGGGTGGATGAGGATGTGCATGCATGTTCTGTGTGTGAGTGTGTAAAAAGGAGGAGAAAGGTGAAATAACTACAGAACCATCCATTCTGTCTAAAGGATGCATGGAAGGGTTGCACCGCATTAAATCCTACAGATTAACCAGCCTGTCTGACCTCAGATTAGCTACATCTGATTATCTCAGCTGCAGGACACCTGCTTTTTGCAGTACCTCTTTTCCTCTGTGTCCCCATCAGAAAAACCTGATGTGAGATGCATGTCTGTGTGTATTGCAGTGCTGGAGTGGGACGAACAGGAACCTTCATAGCCCTGGATCGTCTCTTACAGCACATCAGTGATCACGAGTTCGTAGATATATTGGGCCTGGTGTCCGACATGCGGTCCTACAGAATGTCCATGGTGCAGACAGAGGTAAGATCAGTTCAGCATTGTGAATGTATCATTGGACCTATTTCATACCTCTCTGTAGCATGTTCATGTCCAATGACTTGTTCCCCCTGAACACTTGACAAAATAGCTATGAACAGATGCAATTAAGTTTTTGTGTTCATTGTAATATTGTCACATTATTAATCTGATGCATAGGTGGGTCTGATAATATATCTACAGCCTCACTGATACCTACCAGAGGGGATGAGTTATTCTCACCCTCTGTGAAATTAATATGCAAAAAATGCATTAGAAGATATTAACATATGAGATTTTCAAACCATTTTGAAAAGACTTGGTCTTGCTGAGAGGATTGATGGCCCATGAAATGATATCAGTGTCAGACAGCCAGTCACGCTTGTTCAAGAAGGTATCATCTGGCTAAGGAGATGATACCCTCCTTGCCCCTCTCTCTGCCCAAATATCTGCTGGATATTTCTTCTTCTATTTTTAATGTAAACGTCAGGAGAATAGTAATACTGTCAGAATATGTAATAGGAAAAAAAATCCCCAAACTTTTTCCAAAGCAGAAGCTTCTATACATATGAAACCTTCCCAGTTCCTCTACTGATGAGAGAAAGATTTCATGCCCGTTGTACTCTTCGCTGGTCAGACACAGTATAAGTTGGCAACCTCCATGCAGTTTGAAGTGCCACCATCACTGTTTGCAGGATGGGTCTGGCAGACAGTCTGTTTAACCCAGAGCAAAACGAAGACTGAGGGAGAGGAGAGAAGGAGGAAAACCTGCAGTTGAAAACAACTAGCATCCAGGAATGAAAAAAAAGTGATTATTCTCTGACCGTTCTGGATCATTCCTATCGAGCTACCACCTTTCATTAAATTAATCCAAAGGCAGATCCTTATCTAAGCACCAGAGAAACAAATCCTGATGGTTTATTTCACCTGCAACTGCATTACCACTCCAGAGATGATGTAATTTTTATTTATTTTATTTTTTTAATGTACAGACGCATTGCTGATGGCAAAGGCTGGGCTTTGATGGTCGCTGAGCTCCTGCTGCTCCAGGCAGTGGCCAAGGCTGGCTGCAGAGGTCCCTAGGTGGCACTGGCGCTGAGGTGCTGAGGCCACCGAAAAGGCTTTCCTTACAAAACCTGAAACCATGCACAGCTCACCTGGGTTCATGTTACCTCCTACATTGGAAACTTGGCAGCATCTTGCTGAGCAGTTTAAAAGAACAAATGGCACAGACCTCAAAAGGGAGTTAGACTGGAGAACACCCTGAATTGAAACCAGTCTATCAATCAAAATTTGTGGGTGTGAGGAAGTCCAGGAACTTCTGTGGGCTACAACATGCTTCAAACTCAGATTGATATCTTCTCGCATCAGCATATCACTGGGAACAGGGACCGAAATCCAGACTCGGGCTTTGGGGCTTGAAACTCTGCCATGTGACAGTCCTTTTTTGCTTGAGATCCACTTGCTCCTTCTGCATAGTGCACTTAAGCTTAGTGTAGAATTCGTTAGGGTTTGCCTTCTCTCTCTTTGGAAGAACCTTATTTAATGACTTTTAGATTTCCAATTGAGTTACACTGTTTAGCTGTATGATGATAATGCTTAGAAAAGCCAGTCCATAACCAAAACCAAAGAAAACCACAGTCTTGTTGCATGACAACCTGGTCACAAATTCTGTGATTCTGTGAAATATAACAGCACAAATGACTGACCCAACTTGCTTACAGTGTCATTTGCAGGTAGGCTGATAACTCCCCAAATCACAGAATCACAGAATCACAGAATGTTAGGGATTGGAAGGGACCTCAAAAGATCATCTAGTCCAATCCCCCTGCCAGAGCAGGAACACCTAGGTCAGGTCACACAGGAACATGTCCAGGTGGGTTTTGAATGTCTCCAGAGAAGGAGACTCCACAACCTCTCTGGGCAGCCTGTGCCAGTGTTCTGTTACCCTCACTGTGAAGAAGTTCTTCCTCATATTTATGCAGAACCTCCTATGTTCCAGCTTGCATCCGTTGCCCCTTGTCCTATCATTGGATGTCACTGAGAAGAGCCTGGCTTCATCCTCATGACACTTGCCCTTGACATATTTATAAACATTAACGAGGTCACCCCTCAGTCTCCTCCAAGCTAAAGAGACCCAGCTCCCTCAGCCTTTCCTCATAAGGGAGATGTTCCACTCCCTTCATCATCTTTGTGGCTCTGTGCTGGACTCTCTCAAGCAGTTTCCTGTCCTTCTTGAACTGGGGGGCCCAGAACTGGACACAATATTCCAGATGTGGCCTCACCAGGGCAGAGTAGAGGAGGAGGAGAACCTCTCTCGACCTACTAACCACACCCCTTCTAATACACCCCAGGATGCCATTGGCCTTCTTGGCCACAAGGGCACATTGCTGGCTCATGGTCATCCTGCTGTCCACCAGGAACCCCAGGTCCCTTTCCCCTACTCTGCTCTCCAACAGGTCAGTCCCCAACTTATACTGGCACATGGGGTTGTTCTTCCCCAGATGCAAAACTCTACACTTGCCCTTGTTATATTTCATTAAATTTCTCCCCTCCCAACTCTCCAGCCTATCAGGGTCTCGTTGAATGGCAGCACAACCCTCTGGTGTGTCAGCCATTCCTCCTAGTTTGGTGTCATCAGCAAACTTGCTGAGGATATATTCTGTACCCTCATCCAGGTCGTTGATGAAGATATTGAACAACACCGGCCCCAGTACCGACCCCTGAGGGACTCCACTAGTCACAGGCCTCCAACTAGACTCCGTCCCATTGATCACAACTCTCTGCCTTCTTTCCTTCAGCCAGTTCACAATCCACCTCACTATCCGATCATCCAGATCACACTTCCTCAGTTTAGCTGTGAGGATGCTGTGGGAGACTGTGTCAAATGCTTTACTGAAATCAAGACAGACCACATCCATTGCTTTACCATCATTATCCACCAGGTTATGTCCTCATAAAAGGCTATCAGGTTGGTTAAACATGACTTCCCCTTGGTGAAGCCATGCTGACTGCCCCTAATGGACCTCTTATCCTTGATATGCCTAGAGATAGCGCCAAGGATAAGTTGTTCCATCACCTTTCCAGGGATGGAGGTGAGGCTGACTAGTCTTTAGTTACCTGGGTCTTCCTTCTTGCCCTTTTTGAAGACTGGAGTGACATTTGCTTTCCTCCAGTCCTCAGCCACCTCTCCTGTTCCCCATGACTTAACAAAGATGATGGAGAGTGGCCTAGCACAAACATCCGCCAGCTCCCTCAGCACCCACGGGTGCATCCCATCAAGATCCATGGATTTATGGATGTTCAGCTTGCATAACTGATCCCTAACCCAGTCCTCATCAACCAGGACCAACTCCTCCTCTATCCTGACTTCCTCTGGAGCCTCAGGGTTCCTGGGCTCCTCAGGACAGCCTCCAGCAGTATAGAGGGAGGCAAAGAAGGCATTCAGTAACTCTGCCTTCTTTTTATCCTCTGTCACCAGGGCACCCACCTCATTCACCAGTGGGCCTACATTCCCTCTAGTGTTAATTTTATCTGCAATGTATTTGAAGAAGCCCTTTCTGGTGTCCTTGACCTTTCTTGAAGGGTTTAATTCCAAGGAGGCCTTGGTTTTCCTAGTCACCTCCCTGCATGCTCTAACAACAGACTTATATTCCTCCCAAGTGGCCAGCCCCTCTTTCCATGATCTGTACATTCTCTTCTTCCACTTGAGTTTGCCCAGCAGTTCCCTGCCCACGCAGGTCTCCTGGCACCCTTTCTTGACTTCCTACCTGTTGGGATGCTCTGAGCTTGGAAGAAGAGGTCCTTGAACGCTAACCAACTATCTTGGGCCCCTTTACCTTCAAGTACCCTGTCCCATGGAATTTCCCCTAGCAATTTCTTGAAAAGGCCAAAGTTGGCCCTACTGAAGTCCAGGATTGTGGTTCTGCTAGGTATTCTATTCCTGCCACACGAGATCCTGAACTCCACCATCTCATGGTCACTGCAACCAAGGCTACCATCAACCATCAGTGCTTCAACCAGACCCTCCTTGTTCTTGAGAATAAGATCCAGCAGCGCTCCTCTCCTAGTTGGCTCATCCACCATTTGCATCAGGAAGTTGTCATGAACGCACTGAAGGAACCTCCTGGACTGTGGATGGCTGGCTGAGTAGGCCTTCCAGCAAGTATCAGTCAGGGTAGTTAAAGTTGCCCATGACAACCAGGGCCTGCAATTGAGAGACCGCTTTCAGCTGCCTGTAGAAGGCCTCATCAACCTCCTCATCCTGATCCGGTGGCCTGTAATAGACCCCCACAACAATATCACCCATGCCAGTCTGCCCCTTAATTCGCACCCACAAGCTCTCAACTCGCTCCTGATCCGCCCCTGGACAGAACTCAACACACCCTAGTTGCTCACTCATGTAAAGAGCAACTCCACCACCTGACCTTGCTGGCCTATCTTTCCTGAAAAGGACATAGCCATCCATGACCACATTCCAGTCATGCAAGCTGTCCCACCAGGTCTCTGTAATTGCCACAAGATCATAACCCCCTAATAATAATTAAATAATTTAATAAATTATAATATAATTTAACAAATAATTAAATAATTAACTGTTATGTGAACAAGATCAGGTTTCAGCTTTTTATTGCTAAAGAAGTCAAGTTCTGAGGAATATCAAGCTCATTAAAATATTTCAGGTGCGTATGTGGCATGGATGCAATTTGTTGCACATAAAGCATTCAAGTACCTGTCTGGGAATCAATTAATTTTCAGGCAATATGAAGCAGACCCACTTTAGTTCAGAACCAACTGAACTGTTCTGTTCTGTTCTACTCTACTCATCTTCTATCATCATTCAGGTTATTAATAATTTATTCTGTTGCCAGGGCAGCTCAGGTGGGTTTTGTACCTCCCCAGCTGCTATCTGCAACAATTGGGGGCTATTAGTGTGGGAACAGAAACTTCACTGTACATTTTGTGGGGCTGAGGAGGGAGAGATGGAGAAGCTGTGCAGGCTGTGACTGTCAAACTGTTTCACTGTTGAGGTTTTTTCATGCTTTCTGAGGTGCATTTGGTCTTTTCTTCCAGGAACAATACATTTTCATTCACCAGTGTGTGCAACTGATGTGGCAAAAGAAGAAGCAGCAATTCTGCATCAGTGATGTCATATATGAGAACGTCAGCAAGTCCTAGTTCAGAGTCACAGGTGGTAAGTAAGTCATGCATGTGTGCCATGCCCACAGCCTCACCTCCCATCTACTCAACAGCAACCAGCATCAGGGGTGTTTGCTCCAGGAGTTTTGCTTGGGGTTTGGAGTTTTCCAGGCCTCATTCCCCCCTGTGGTGGTGTTTATATGGACAGTGCGAGGAAAGTCCTTCTAGCCTCTCACAGTAAATTATCTGCTATACTTTCCATGGCACAGTAAGAGTGTATTGGCTGTGAGGATGCATGCCACTGCTGTTGAAGCTGATAAGCGTTAGTTCATTAGATGGCAGTAATAACGCAGCAATAACCTTACTATTTGCTTTTGAGTGAAGCAGGAAGCTACAGACTTTCAACACAGGCTGGTTCCTTAAGTAGCTGATGGAGAGCTGGGCTGTGGGCACCAACACTGGCCCTCTCTGCTGTTTGTCTGTGGTGTTGTACACACATCTTTGTTAGCCTTTGCGTACATCGTTCCCCTGCTTGTGAAATGAACCCTGATTTGCCTCACTTTTCCTAATGTCCCAGTAGTTTACTGTCTAATTTGGGTCCCAGAGCCTAGCTGCTCCTACTGGTGGGCTGCAGTCCCAGCCTGTATGGAGGGCTGGTAAAAATAAATGCCAAGAACTGTATTTATTTCCTTTCCTATTTCTAAAGCATTCTGTTTGTTTGGTTCCAGGTGACACCATGAAGCACACCCATCTTCCCTTGCTTCTGTTTTTTTTTCTTTTGATGGTTTGAACGGCCATTTGTTCTGCCAGGAGAGACCGCTGCTTTGCAGTACATGGACAATGAAAGAAACTTTTAACTTTCTGAAGCACTGGGGAGATAAAGCCTTAACGAGCCTGCGGTGTCTTTTGAACTGTTTAATTTCTGGACATTTTTTAAAAATACTGGACCAAATTCAACTAAACAACATGAAAGAAAAGACACTCTATGTGCATAATATAAATTGCTCCAGAATGTTGCAGTTTTGTTTGGTACTTTTGGTTAATTTTTTTAATTATTTGTTTTTTTCTGTGCAGGTTGGGCTTAAGGTTAAAGTAAGTGCAATATTTTTTAACGGTTGACTGAAGAGCTTTCTTCATGTGTCACTGGTCTGTGCTAATATCCATAGGAGAGCAGGCATTGTTAGTATCTAATAATACCTCATTAGTGAATAGCAAGGCATGAACATACATGAAGAAATCTGGAGACTGTGAAGACAAAAAGGGGTTTGGGGGGGGGTTTGTGGGTACATGGATTTGACTGTTTCCTACAGCACTAATGTATGTGGAGTCTGGGGGGAGCACAAGACCCGAAGAATGGACTGACGGGCAGAAATGCAAACCATGAAGCCTGAAGCATGCAGCTGACACAGAGAAATGGAGGGGTTTCAGTTCTTGACTGTGCTACTACTAACTAAGCAGGGGGATTGCTCTTTTCACCAACCTTTTCAGTAACAATACTGATCATATTCTTGTTTTAGATGGTTCTAATCAAAGTGCAGCTGAGTTTCAAGCTGGGTTATCTCAGACTCCATTACTATAGCGTTTAACTGTCTGAGCAGTCTATGGTGCCTATACCTCTCATTTGTTTATTATTTTTAATAAGTATTAACCCTGAGTAAAAGCGTGAAGCTGATTCAGGTTGTTAGGGGCTGGAAAGAAAAAAAACAAGCAATGCTTTAATGGATGTAACTATTTCTCTGAGCCAGGAATTCTCGATGTTACAAAACCAAGGTTTTGGCATGTGAAGGGCTGGTTATCGTTTTATTGCTACAAGGCTGCCAAAGTATCTGTATGGATTCCTGCAGCGGCTTCAGGGTCAGGGTGGGGACTCTTTTTTTGCTGTCAGTTTCAGTTCTAGTCAGAATAATTAGCTATATATATATTATTTTTTTTTGTCTTTGTATAATTCCGGTACATCATTGTGTATTGTGACATGGATGCTTTCAGAATGGATATTGATGGCATTTTTGTAACCTGTTGCTTTGTGTCACCTCATTGGAAGTTAGCAGCAATGGTACTCAATGTAAACAAAACAAACTTGAACTGAAAGTAAACACACTGGATTGCTTACCTGAGAAGAAATCACTATCAGCAAAACAGCAAACACACCCACACATGCTTTTTATTCGTCTTGCGGCCTTCTATCATCTGTCAGGATACCAGGGTATAGTTCGGTACCTCAGCTACCTCCAGGAGCCTGATAACCTCTTTCAGCTGATATTTTAATTTTTTCTTCCCAAAACTTACCACTCTAGCGGGTAAAGAAGACTATATTCCTTTAATATCTACTTCATTATCATATTGGGTAAATCACAAAATCGCCTTGGTTGGAAGAGACCTCTGAGATCAAGTCCAACCATTAACTTAACACTGCCAGTTCACCACTAAACCATGTCCCTTAGCACCTCATCTACATGTTTCTTAAATCCCTTCAGGGATGGGGACTCCACCACTGCCCTGGGCAGCCTGTGCCAGTGCTTCACAACCCTTCCAGTGAAAATTTTTTCCTAATATCTAATCTAAACCTCCCTGGCACAACTTGAGATCACTGCCCCTCATCCTATCACTGTTACCTGGGAGAAGAGACTGACCCCTGCCTCGCTACACCCTCCTTTCAGGTAGTTGTAGAGGGTGATGAGGTCTCCCCTCAGCCTCCTCTTCTCCAGACTAAACACCCCCAGTGTTCCCTCAGCCACTCCCCATCAGACTTGTGCTCCAGACCCTTCACCAGCTTCATTGCTCTTCTCTGGACATGCTCCAGCAGCTCAGTGTCCTTCTTGTAGTGAGGGGCCCAAAACTGAGCACAGTATTTGAGCTGCAGCCTCACCAGAGCTGAGTACAGGGGAACAATCGCTTCCCTAGTCCTGCTGGTCACACCATTTCTGATACAAGCCAGGAATTCCAATAGCCTTCTTGGCCACCTGGGCACACTGCTGGCTCATGTTCAGTCAGCTGTCAACCAGCACCCCCAGGTCCTTCTCCACCAGGCAGCTTTCCAGCCACTCTTCCCCAAGCCTGTAGCGCTGCATGGGGTTGTTGTGGCCGAAGTGCAGGATCCGGCACTCAGTCTTACTGAACCTCATACAATTGGCCTCAGCCCATGGATCCTGTCTGTCCAGATCCCTCTGCAGAGCCTCCCTACCCTCAGGCAGATCGACACCCCCACAGCTTGATGGTGTCTGCAGACTTACTGAGGGTGCACTCAATCCCCTCATACAGGTCATTGATAATGCTATTGAAGAGAAACAGCTCCAAAACTGAGCCCTCAGGAACACCACTTGTTACCAGCCTCCAACTGGATTTAACTCCACTCACCACAACTCTCTGGGCCTCGCCAGCCAGTTTTTAATCCAGCAAAGAGTACACCTGTACAAGCTGTGAGCCGCCAGCTTCTCTAGGAGAATGCTGTGGGACAGAGTCAAAAGCTTTACTGCAGTCCAGGTAAACAACATCGACAGCCTTCCCCTCATCCACCAAGTGAGTCACCCTGTCATAGAAGAAGATCAGGTTAGTCAAACAGGACCTGCCATTCATAAACCCACACTGATTGGGCCTGATCCCCCGGTTGTCCTGCACATCCTGTGTGATCACACTCAAGACGGTCTGCTCCATAACCTTCCCCAGTACTGAGGTCAGGCTGACAGGTCTGTAGTTCCCTTGATCCTCCTTCTGGCCCATCTTGTAGATGGGTGTCACACCGGCAAGCCTCCAGTCATCTGGGACCTCCCCATTGATCAGAACTGCTGGAAAATGATGGAGAGTGGCTTGGCAAGCTCTTCTGCGAGCTCTATCAGTACTCGGGTGGATCCCATCTGGCCCCATAGATTGTGAGGATTTAGTTGACGTAGCAGGTCTATAATTGCTTCCTCCTGGATTGTAGGGAGTGTACATCTTGGGATGGCAGTGGAAACCACCCCCCACCCCTCGCAGTGTTCAAGACCTAAGTAAAGCAATGAAAGAGTCTGGGAGACACTGTGATTCGGAAGACTCTGGCAGAGCCTTTTAACCTGAATCGACATGTCATACTCTTTGAAAGCAAGTCCAAACGAACAATGTTTTGGACTCATGCTGCATGTTGATATGATTTCCAGCATCTGTCAAAATAAAACTCTCAAGTCACCGCAGCTGTAAGGCTGGCTGAAGCTTCAGGTTTTTGTAATAGTTTTTTTTAATTATAGATTTCATGCCTATAGCACTGCTGACAACACGGATGCTCTCTATTGATCTGCTGCTCTTACAACATCTGCTGACCCAAATGTGTGTGCAAGCTCTGCAGAGTAAGTGACCATTAATTGAAACCAGGGCAGGTTTTCTCGCTGCCTTACGCTGTGCATGCTGCCATAGAAAGAAGAAACATGTTTTAGGAGAGCTAAGAAGTTTTTAGAGCCATATGTCAAAGTGTTGTCTCTCCTAGTATGTGCTCTGCAGTGAGGCATGACATACTTGGGTCTTCAGAACTGTTTCCTTCCATCCTCACACAGATTGGGAAGCCTTACTTGTGCTTTACTTCTTTTTACAGGTTGGTTTTTTTTTTTTCCCGCACCTAAAGAAGACAAAGTTGCCTTTGTCAGATATTCAACATCATAATCTTAGGCACCAAAAATGTCCCTTCCCTCCCTTCTCATTCAGTTTGTTAACCACAGAGTCACGCCACCTCCCTCCCACTTCTTTTTAAAGGGCTTGTGTGAAAACAGTAGTTTCATTCAGGCAGTCTGTTGCTTTCAGCCGTTCCTTGTGAGAGGGTAATGTTAGTGCTGTGAAGTGGACTGGAGCGGAGGTGTTTGAGTTTTGCTGCTGCTGTGACAAGCAGCAGTGGTGGCTGGGAGGCATCTAGGACGTCTCCTCATTTTCTGTTATCTCCTCTTTTAATCTACAACTATTGTCAAGAAGTAAAGGCATAGACTAATATCCTGATACTGGTTTTGGGGTGGATGCTGAGGAAGTAGTAAAAGGTCAAAGTTGCAACCTAAGCACATAACTCCGAAGAAACTGGAGAAAGATACTGAAGATCCAAAGGCAGTTAAATAGGCACTTATTAGCTAAAACTTAACATAGCAGCAGTAAATGTTCAGTGTGTTTGTGAAATATTTAAATACAGAACCCAACACTTACAAATTCTCTCATGTTTGCACTACCCATCCATAATGCTGTTGCGTGTATGTGAAGGTGGGAGGCTGAGCACAGAAATATTCCCTCAAATACTCTTAAACTCAATCCTTAGACAGGGCTGCTTGTTTCATGTTTTAGACACTACACAGTTGAGGAAAAAACACTGTAGAAATACTGAGCTCCTATAAAACTGCAGCTTGGCCAAAAACATGGGTTCCCATTCATAGTCATGTTTCTCTTATGTATGAGATGTAGCACAGGAAAATGAGTGGAGATACCTGCTTCAACAAGGGTCTGCTATCCAAGCTATATCTTGCTCCTGTATATGTACTAAAAACCTGAAAACTCAAAATGCCTTCACTTTCCACAATAAAAATGAAAGAAAATAAAAATTCTGCTACAGATTTTCTAAATAGAAGGACTTAAACCACGTGATACAGTTATTCATGAGTTTCTGTTAGTTCCCTTAGTTAGATTAGCAAAGTAGTGACGTTACTGTCCAACAAAGCACTTCCAAGGACACTTTCAGATTTTCCCAAACACTGATGAATATACTCCAAGTCACTGGGAGCTCTGCAAGTTTCAGAATATCGTATCATTTTGGATATCTACTTCCTCATAAACTATTGATTTCTGCACACACCAATAATGTGGAAGTCTGCACTTATTTCTCAGCCTCCCAAAACCCACCAACTTTTATACAACACAGTGTTTCGGAGCAATAAAAGTATGTATAAAAACCTCACTTGCAGATCACAATTTGTCTGCGTAAAGCAGTTTTAACATTCAAATTGATAGTCCCATGTATCAATATTGGTTAGAAGTGTTATTTATGAATTAAATGTGAGGTTTCACAGTGGTTTTCTCTCCTCATGGTGTCCCAAGGGAATAAGCAGACTAAAGGAGTGGGAAGAAGTGCCATGGTGATGTTAAAAGGTATGTGCTCAGAAAGCATAAAACTGCTGAGTGAACATACACTGCTGGAACGCTCTCCCTTTACCTAGTTAAAAAGGCAGGCTTGATGACAGCACAACAGTAAACCAGTTCCCATGTTATCAAACACGACTCCTTTTTCCACATTTAATAAGGCACTGTTTTGACACTTAAACTCTCTTGTTTCCTTTTCAAAGACACTTTTCACGTATCACATACTTCTAAAATATTAGTGCAAAAAAAAAAAATAAATCCTCACTGCTCAAATACCAAAGAAAACATTTTGAATGAAAAACTGCATTTTACCAGTGTTTTCATTTAAGACACTGAAAATTTTGAAGAAAATATTTGATTCTCTTTTGAGGAACCCCAAATGGGATCTCCTTTTGCTTTCTCATAACTGCCAACAAGCTGAAAATTCAACAACTGTGCAGCAGAGGGGTGAAGCTCCCTGCAGTGCTTTAAACCGTCAAGGAAATTCCAGCAAGAAAGGAAATGTCTGCTCAATGCTATTCAGATTTCACAGACTGTTACAGAAACAATTAAGTCCAGTCCAGCAAAGTTAAAGGATAAAATGCAACTTCAGTTGTACTGGGTTGTTAAGTTATTAGTAGTTAATTTAAAAATAATGAAAAAACACAGAAATAAACAAACCAACCAACACCCAAATCCCCAGATTATTCTGCTTACAGTGACTATCATTTTTAAATTTGAGTTTCAAAGACCTTTTTAAATGTTTCCTACTCCTGTACTTACAAGTATCAATGTATCTATGTAAGAGTAGCTTCAGATCTTCCTTTATTTTCTTAGTCATTCACTGTCTGGTGCAGGGGACTTTGCTGTACAGTGAACATTCTCCAGGCTACGTATGGATGCTTATCAGAGAATATATGAAGCCTTTGGAGGTCTGGGCTTGACCTTTAATGACAGGACAGGCAGTGAGACAATTTTCCCCCCTAAAGCTATATATATGGGCTGAATGGAAGCAATTATCATGCAGATGTGCTGGTTCAAGTGTTTCCTATAGGGAGAAAGCAATCAAGAATCATCATTTCTTTCACTGAATAAGAAAAGAATCCATTTCTTAGTGATTGCTTTGGCAGTTGGAGTCTTCAGTTTGGGATGTGCACTTCTTGACCCATTTCTGGATAAGACTACATTTAAATGACAGGTGTAGAACCTACATACTTTTCACAGGCAAAATGGATATATATTCAATGTAAAAATATACATAGACACATAACCAAGACACAGAAGTAGAATTTGTAAGGACATTTACAATAAATGGCACTAAACACCTTTATTAAGATTTTTCTTTTATGAAAAATTAATAGGATTCTTTTTTTCCCTTGTATGCAGAGGAAGAGCAAACTACCAGCAAAAATCAAGAACAATTTCTTATTTCAATACCATCCTTGTAGCCACAAAGATACAACTGTTTAACAGACAAGAAATACTGTTTATTGCAGACTTTAAGCTGATTCGTGTGAAAAAGGCACTATGAAACTTAGTCAAACTAGATGATTAAATTTGTCTAAATTAAGTGATATTTATATATTATATATAAAACAAATATTATATATAAAATCACATGACCGTGTGAAATAAGTGAACATTTTGTGAGAAAAATCATTGCATCTTCCAGAATAGTATTTGCTGGAAGGGATGTTTCATTTATTCCCCTTTTGCCTCCATGAATCCCCTTCTCCAAAAGATTACATTTATAAAGGAAAAATAGCTTATTACACAAGGAAAAACTGACATCTGGGATCACCACACACATGACTCTAGATTATATACTGATTTTCTGATGGGTTAAGTTACAAACAAAAAAAATGCAAGTATATTAAAAAAAAAAGTACTGCAAATTGTTTCATGGCTACCTACAGCAGATCTTATCTCTGAGTTGTGTTACTATTTTCTAGTTATTCCTTCTTGTGCAATACTATAGTTCATCATGAGTGAAGTATTGATCAAATCAATGTACAGAGTATTATTTTGCTACGAACAGCATCATTAGTAATAAAATATCTTGGTAGTGAATACAAGAAAGATTCAGTCTATGTTGGGCTGCTCTTCATTCTCTGAACATTTCTTCTCTGATTGCTGGCATCAACAACTTAAATAGACATCCTGCAGCAAAATGCATCACAAGAAAGACTGAGCCAAAAAGACATTATTGCACACTACAGGAAAAGATGGGATTCAGAATCTTATTATTACTGAAGGGTTCAAATGCTTTTTTTATTGCTAGCTCAGCTTCCCTCGGATGAATCACAAAGACATGTTCCAGTTTATCTGTCATGTTAATTCCATAAAGCCAAGACTCATCTTTGGGTGTAAATGAATCATGTGCCAATATTTTCACCTGTCAAGAACCTCCATTAAATTTCTCGTCTGTTCATTTTTAATGATGAGAAGACAGCAGCAGGTACTTCTGTGGAGACTACTGTAAATTTTCTTTAGGGTAGCTAGTTACGTTTACAATATAGTAAGACATTCCCTTTCACTGCTTCCTAAAGCAAAGCTGGATGGTACAATGCTATGGGCAATGGAATTAAAGAAAAGAGTAAACACATTTAGTGGTTGCTTCCTTCATCAAAGGACTCCACACCTGAATCTGTGGCAGCTGCACTGATTTTTTCTTGTCGTCTTCTCATAATTTCTTGCAGTTCTGAACTACCACTGTTAGCCTATGAACAAATAAAAAAGAAAAAGAGTTTACTTGTGTTTTGACATGTGATGAAGTTTGTCTGCCAACATTTCATTAAGATAGATGTTTGAACAAATTGAACTCACCTTGCAGCTCCAGAACCAAAAATGCACTAAGAATCTGGTTAAATAACACTTGGAATAGGAAAGTATTTACACTGTCCATAAATGTGGACCAGAAAACAACCTGCAGACTATTAAATGTGTCAGCTTGACTTTCAGCACTGCTAAGCATCTTTAATTCTCAAGAAAGGCCCTGGAAGTGCTGGATATTTATGGTGTGAAATATGGTTTCAGTAAGAGCAGGGTTAAAGTTCAGCAAGTTTGTTAGGATTCCACCCTTGAGTACTTAAAAATCAGGGCAATCATATTTAGAAATTAAAGCACATCAGCTCTTGGTGGTTTTATATTTATGCAAACACAAAATTCATGCATACACATGGGTTTGCACAGTCAAGACCTAAGTAAGGATTCAGTCTTAGTATCTCACATTACACATACACCATCACACATTTGCTGTTCACAGACATAGGTTTCAAACTTAGAGCACAGTAATAAGAATTGAATCATATTACTACATTAGCAACAGTGAGGTCTTTTGAGGACAAGGTCTTATTTCACCTTTTAGGGTGAAAAACAGGTCTGCTGAGCTAGCCTGCAAACAGATTGCTTTGACAAAGTAAATGAAGTTATTAGCAAGGCCAGGACACATACACACTAAAGCAGAACTTTCCAAAGTGTGCATGACTTTGAATAAAATTAGAGGATTATAAAGCAAGAGCCATATCCTCTACTGTATTATTTGGCTATGACATGACCTTCCAAGCTTTAAAACTAGCTTTCAAAATAGCCTCTGAATAAGGAAGCAGAAACTGGTTTTGAAATTTGTAAAACAAATTTCAGGACTGTTAAGGGGAAAATCCTTCAACTGATTCTGAACTCTGAAAATTTACCCATTACATAAAATTTAATTTAGATTTATCCCATTATATCCACTACAATACATATCTGATGCCATTACCTGGCAGACAGGTTAAGTGTCCACAGTGAGGGAGGCTAGGATGCTTGTCCTACATAAAATCCCATTGCTCTCTTCTCCCAGAGTGGGAGGGCAAAGCAGGGGGCTTATAATTGACTCTCTGAAGGTGAGAGAGCAGTTTTATTTGTCTTAATTCATGTTGTCCTTGCCCACTTGTTTTCAGATACTGAGCAAGCGCAGTAGTCACCCATTACTGAAGTCATGCATAAAAAACATCAGCAGATACTTGATAACGTGCTTTATCAGAGGTCGTGTAGCAATATTTTTCCGAAAATGACTGAGCAGCCAAGGCTGAAACAGTTTACCTTCCTGATAAGATCAATATCAACATGACTGATGAGCTTGAAATGCTGCTCAACTAAATCAACTGCAATACATCATGTGGCACAGCAGAGCAGGCACATCCTACTCCAAGGCGGGGTACAGTGTAGCTAAGGGGTCTAGGGCTGTTCTTAGGAATTCAATTTTTGGAACAGAATGCTAGACACTGGCCAGCTTAGTCTCTAACCAGATCATGAGGTATCCATAAAGTCCATCGTTCAGTCCCACTTCTGGGCCTTGGTCATTCCTTCTTCCAGACAATTTGACACATATATCAGACAGAAATAATTTTCAGTTCTAAAATGGTTGTGTCTCCACGCTTCCCATTGATGTAGTAGGAAGAAAATGAGAAGATGGACTTAAAGTGCTCCCTTCTGGAGATGAAAAAGGTGGTGTTCAGGATATTGTGTCTCTATGTTTATCATCTGTAGCGCTTTTCAACACCAGAGCTTGAAATGCTTAACATCAGTTAAGGAAATGGACACATAAAACCCCATAATCATGGAGACTATTAATATTTTCAATTTGCAATGAAAACGTAAATCCATATACATGACCAGCCAAGTTGCTGAAATGTGCTGTACTTGGCATACAAGGTGAACTTCAGCTCTCTGGAGCAGCCCCTGAAAACAGCTCCTGAGAGGGATATTCTGATCAGTACAAAGAGCGTGATGCATCCCACCTTCTCCTGCGATACTGCTGCTTGCCACCACCATTTTATATGGCAGAAAGGAAGTGTTTGGTGCTGGCTATGACACACCAGTCTCTCACAGAGTTATCTTTCTACTTTTGCTTGGCCAGGCCCAGAAAGCTGTTAAAGCCCAAACACCTTCCCCGCACTTGCTGCCTCTTACTTTGTCATGTGTATAGAAGGGCCACAAAACTCCATTAGGAGTCTTGGTTTCTTCAGTGTTTTTAACTCTGATGTGATTCAGGGCTGAATGGAGTTACCACAAAAATGAAGTAAAACAACTGAATGTGTGGTACTATTCTTTTTTTTTTTTTTCCTTACAAGGGTAAAATTACTAAATTCCAACAACTGGAATTTGAATTACAAAATACTGAATTCCTCTGCCTGAGGTAACAGAACTCTAAAACAAAAAATGCAGCTGCATAAAGGTGAAGATCTGGTTGTCCATATTTGGGAATGCAGCCCCAAAACTGAGTGGTAGGGCTTTCACTGGCCTGCAGAAATAGTATGAATCCAGAAACACTTGTGGAAGGTCCTGAATAGAACTAACAAATAAAGACAAGGCATGGAGTTCTGTAATGCTAGAGGAGTGTGTGGGTTTGCTCTGTCTCTGGCTATTATTGCTATTTGCACTTAATACTCAGGTAATTTACTACAATATGACACCAAAAGTACTACACAAAGGATGCCAGAGAACTACGTGAAAATTTGTCACTGATTAATCATGTAGGACAATTATGGCAGTCAAACCCATAACCCAGTAACTGCTTATAAAAAGCATTCAACTGGAAAAGAGGCCTGACACTGTTACGAGTATATGTGTGCTTAAATGCTTATGTTATTAGAATCTACTCTACTTTGAACAGTAAGAACATAGCTCTGTTTGGAATGCACAAGCTCATCTTTGCTAGGTCACGTAGACATTTTGGATGTGATATTCATTCTTGTAGCTTCTCTTAAACAATGACAGCCTTCCTAAACCCTGTGACTTGAAATATTATAGGGATAGAAAGGAATATGTGCCTTGATGTTTTGGGTAATTCAGCAAACAACAGGCTAAAGCAATCAAGAATTGCATAAATTCTGAAGTTCATCAGTTAAACTTCAAATTACTACGGCAGAAATAAATATTTTAATTACCCTTTCACTAACAAAATCCAATGACCTAGTTAAACTCTCAGTACCTGTTTACTAACACTTGCAGAGCATTTATTATACAAGTTTTGACTTGAAGAAGGGGATAAAGCAAGTTGAACAGTATTAGAAAGCAGTGCTCTCTGATCCACAACGATCAGGTAAATTGTAAAATATGCATCGTCATAAACTTGTCTTTAAAGATATACCAGGTAGTTAAAGCTTAAAACCATCTAAACAAGACAGGCCAGGCTTCATGAGGGCATAGAAAGACATTTTAGATTTTTTCAAGATCTTATTTAAATAGGATGTGAAGAATATCGCTTCTCATTTGGGCTAGTCTTACCTCTAGACAGTATCGAGCTCATTTCTCCAATCACTACAGCAAGATTTTTAAAAAAGAAGATACACCTGCAATTTTCCTGGTTTAAAATTGGTAAGTATCCTCCCTAGCACAACTCTGTATGTAAGTTTTTAAGGTGTTTAAGGAACAATACTACTGCAATTAAAGCAAACTGCCACAGAGCAGTGAACAGAGAGATACAATACTTCTATCCTTAGCTTGGTAATTCTGTTAGCACAGTGTCAAAAGTGTTTTCCCCTACTTAGTGAACCACCAACACAGATGCCCCAGTGTTTGACCTGAATGGCCTCAAGATTCAACAGTGAGGTCACTCTACCACTTTCTCATGCCCAATAAATCAAATCTCCTCTACAATGATGAAGCAAAATCACCAAAAAAAAAATCACCACCAAACGTACCAGCAGTACCTGTTTGTCCAAGTAACAAGCAGAGCAAGAGGCAATAAAAAGGGCATTTTACTCTATTCTATTGTTTTCCCCAAAGTCCTTTTTGGCTCATTTTGTCTTCTTGCAGCCTGATTACAGTCTTAAACTTGAGTACTACCATGCACATTTTCTAACACTTTGCGTACCCCTGTAGAAGTGAGGAAAGATCCCACCTGGTGTTTTGGCAGACACTGTTTCAGTGGATTAATATCAAATAACTCAGGTACAAATAATGTTTATCAATGTGATGGGAACTGAGAAAAAGCCAGCTGCCTCGCAGAAAGAGCTATTTACTTCCATAGGTTCAAAATTGGCAACCCAGCATTGGGTTAGTAAGAAGGGTTATACATACCTCCAAGGCAGATTTCTGTACCGTAATTTGGCTGTAGACTCTAGACCCTTCTGGGCAAACAGTCCTCAGTTCCTCTTTATTGAGGGAGAAAAGCTGAGCACCCGTCAGCACGCCAAGGCTGTTGACAGTCCTGGGGTCACACCAAGGGAACAAACAAGAAATAAGCAAAAATACACAAGCCAAAGGAGAGAAGCAGGTTGGCTTCACCCCACATTGTCTCAGATAGGGCTACTAAACTAAGACAAAACTTAATCTAACAGAACTCTTGAAGTCAATTCAGTACCTGTTATAACAAGTATACACACACACTTTCTTTCCTAAATATATCTCTATAGATATATAACCACATTGATATACATGGAGATCCATATATTATATCCACACACACATATAAATAAATAAATAAATAAATAAATAAATAAATAAATAAATAAATATGTAAAAACAAATTGTTTTTTCCTAGTGTGAAGCTGACATTCCTTGAATGTCAGAAGGCTGTTTGATTTTAATTACTGACAGGAAACTAATTTTAAGAAGTGTTCTTACGTTTTCCCTCAAACTTACACAGGGTTGAATCCTTTGGACTGCAACCATGCTTTCACATCCTCAGGTGAAGAGTCGTAAGTGATGTTAACTACCGGGATGTTTGGTCGTGGCACATGGAACTTCCTCTGGGCAGCACTCCGGCCGATGGTGAGCCGGTGAACAAGTTCATCCTGTACCTCCTCCATCTGTGATTTCCTGCCTAGAGAAAGAGATGACCCACAAGAGTTATTCTCAAGGTTGCTTTATCAAAGCCAGCGCATTCTTACAGTCCTCTCTTTGCAAAAAAACCACCCCAAATAAATTTCAGGTAAGATCCTAGAATGAGCAGATGAGCTTGAAATCACGTAGAGGTGTAGATCAGTCTGACAGCACCCAAGCTGTGAAGAAAACAGTCATGGAGGGTTACTGAATTGTCATAGTCTGCATTTCTTCAAACAGAAATAAGATGTTTTAAAATGAAAACAAAAAAAACGTTGAGGAATTATATTTGCTTACACTGTGGAAAGGCAGCACTTTCCATGAATGTTTATTTAACTGAAAGCTCAACTTTTTAGTGCAAATCAATGCAGGCAAAAAAATTATACTGCTGCTGACACATATCACCTTACATCTAATAAGCTATTATAGTAATCAAATTTTTGAAGGGACTTTAGGAAATTTGAATTTGCTCCAGGCCTGGAGTGAATGGTTAGCTGAAATAATTTCACACTTTGCATTTTAAAAAAAAAAAAAAAAAAAAAAAAAAGAAGTGAAAAAAACCCCACAGTTGGGGCAATTTTTTTTTTATTTTTGAACAAAACTGTGCAAATTTGCTACCTCACAGAACCCATTCCTCTGAAGCATTTAGTTCAGTTGCTGATCACTAGCAGGCACTAAACTGAAATGCTTTTCATGTGTTTCAACAAAATCAATTTTAACAACGGTGAAAGTTGTTTAAAATGCATATAAAAAGTTCTATTGATAATTTTACAAGATTAGGTAGAATCCAAAAGGGTGTAAAAACCTTTTTCGGCACAGAGAAGACACTGATTTAGTAGAGTTAAGCTCTCCAGTAACTCTGGAATTGCTATAAAAATACTTTGATGCCCAACCTCTGAAGCAATCTCAAAAATTCTCGTTATTTCCTTGCCAAGATATTTTTAGTCATGTTTATTCCACCTTCTCACTTTCATATACAAACAGTAGCTACAACATCTTCTCTGATGCACTCAGATGGCAAAAGCTATTCCTTTTCTCCCATTTCACTGACAGCAACAGAGGAAAACATCACAACTTCAATATGAAAAAGATGTAAGATAGCAAAAATATTTCTTTCTCTACTTTAGTTTTGTATTTTCCCAAAAACTCTCCAAGGATCAACATCTCTAGCCAGTTAGACAAATAAAAACAAGCTTTACATAGGCTTTTAGGATTATGGTTTTTTAATCATCACAACAACAACGAAAAAAATCCTTGGTTTAGCCATTTGCTTTTTTCTTTTACAAAATAGCCCCAGGGTGACAGTAGTCAAAGTATCTCTACTAAAATATTTGAGGCATTCAGGCCCTATTGTGTTGTTGGGTTTTTTTCCCTCCAGAGTTTGAATCAGAAGCCAAAATGCCATATGCTCAGAGATATGTGAAGGTTTGAGATGGATATACAAGTGAAGCCTTTAGGCAATGTTATCAAAGCATGCACAAGTTACTTTCCCAAACAGGAAGAGAGCGAGAAAATTGCTGTCTTCCTTCTATTTACACAGGTTTTGAAAGATTTATGTTTTATCTAGACCAAGACCATATCAGAAAATAAAAATTTAGCTGCCAGATAACAGATTCTTACTGTTGTTAGATGCATTATCATAAATAAACAAAATACACTCAGTGTGAAGCAGGTACTACATGACATGTTCTCTGCAGGGTTCAGGTGGGTACCTAGGTAGCAGATATAGAGGCAGGGTTGCCCATTACCTTTGCAGAGGCAGCTATTCTGTAAGGACTGAGAGGTACCTCATGCCCATTAACTGGACCTGAGTGACGGCTCCCCGGAGAGCGCAGGAGCTCCCATGCATGTCCTAGTGCCTGAGTGAAGGCTAAGAAGGCAACAGATATCTGTAACCACCTAGTCTATGCCAACCCTTCACAGCCCTCACGCCTGAAGCTAGGATGGTTTTCCATGTGTAATGGATAGAGAAGGCCATCATGGACTCAGGGAAACACACCTGCTACAGCACACAAAGTTCATCTTACATGGAAATAAAATGATCATTTTTGTTTCTGTGTGTGTGAAATTCATCCTTGCTTTCCACAACTTTTATAACTGTCTGGCTTTCTGTTTTTGTTTAAGTAACAAAAATAGATCAAAGGAAGAAGCTGGCCCTACTGGGTTTTTTGGGAAATGGCAGTGAAGCCTGTTCCTCCTGACAGGCTCTTCACCATTTATAGTTTCCAGCCAACCAGTGAAAATATTAAAAATGTCCCAGAGCCTTCCTGAGTTCAGAGCTTAGGTGAGAGCTTGTCTACCTTCCGGTGATGCCAAAGCAGGCTCCACCAACTGAGTGTGCTTATCCAAGCAGGCATGCTTCCCATCCAGTGGGAATGGGGCGAAAGAAGTCCTTTTCTGCAGGAAGGATTACGCTCGGTGCCAGTTATTACTTCAGGTGGAAGTGAAATTTTCTGATAAGGCGGGAAACGGGAAAGCTGTCAACTCTTGTACTGCAAAAAGCTCATTATTTTAACAGCTATTACTTTAATAGCTATAGCAAATGCTTGCCTACAAGTTTTGGTTATTTTTAAGCCAAGCAATCACATTGCTTAAGGTGCATTTTAGACAGAAATTATTGATTGATTGAAGAAGTTCTCTTAATCTAAGTTGCTTTTAAATCGGTGCAGAGTAGGAGCCTCAGCAGCAGTTAGGTTTTGTATTTACAAGGTGGCCTCGAGCAGAAGTTTTCATGACTGCCACAGACAGCTGGATGCAGGTTACCACGTTTTTCCAGATAAAGGGCCATGGAGTATGTTCTCTCATCCTCTTAAGACAAGGACACTGAAGGTTACTCAGTGGCATGCCAGTTGCTGTTGCCTTGACCAAGCTAAGGGGACCTAAGCTAAGTCTCCTACAACACCATTACAACATGGTTTCTATGCATCAGCCAGACCTGCAAGTCTTCTTGCAAGCCTTGCATACATGTTTCAGAATGGTGCAAGTGCCCCTGAAATATGCACGACCATGGATAGCAGCGTAAAAATGGCCTAACTGATTTTAAAAGCAATTTAGATTGTAATGTGGCAGCGAGTTCAGGTGGAAAATTTATGTTCGCCAGAACATCAGTATGGGCATTCGCAGTGTTAAAAACCACTGACTGAAGATCACAGAAAGCCACAAAAGATTAGGATTTAGGACTGGGACAAGTGCAGAATTGTTTTGCCCCTACTTATCATTGTGATTAGAGAGGGTCAGAACACTCTATACACAGAAAACATGTATTTTAAACATAAGGTTAAAGATAAATATATCATAACCATTTATCTGAAACACAAGGTTTTAAGGAATTTAAGGGTTAAGCAGAACACACAGGGATGGGAGAAATACTTTTTTCTTGCTTCTTAAACAAACTTACGATCCACAGGAACTTGCTTCTGCCTCTGTGTGTCTCGTGCAACACTACCACCACTGTCGCTAGAGGTGCTGCTTTGGCGGCTGATGGTTACCGGTGCTTTGGGCATGGGAACTGGTATAGGTGCTGGGGCACTGGGAGGGAGGGGGACAGCCACGGGGATAGGAGTGGGTGTTGGAGGTGGTGAAGGAGTAGCAGGAACTGGATCAGGTTGTTTTGCAACATAGTCCGTCCTTTGTTTCTGAAAAGATGCAGAGAGACTCAGTTCAACAACAAAACTTATGCAAGATGTCAGGCAAACTCAGGTTTCTGCAGATGATGCTGGGATGCTTTGCACCAACCGATTTAATTTATTGCGCAAAGACATCTTACTTGCTTACTGGCACAATTTGCCAAAACTTGATTTGACATCGATGTTTGGCACCAGTTTTCTTCTCTGTCAGACACAAAACTCACAGCAATTGCATCATCTCAAACACATTTCTTTGTTTCGAACGGATGAGTTCTATAAAGGAAACTGTTTTTAACTGCCAGACTTCTATTACCTCTCAGTTTTGGACAGCTTCCAAAGTTGTTGAGTTGTTGGAGTTCATGAGTATAAAAATGTGTGTTTTAGAGATGTTATATAAAAAATAGCAAAAAATGAACATATCCAGCCACACCTAAGCTTGACTAATGATTTAACTCACAAGCCTCACTGAGGTTGGGATAACACATTGTTTCTCGAAATGCAGACACTGTTTAAAAGGTTTCTGCTCCTTCTGCCCTTTCAGTTGTCCCGTTTCAGCTATTTGTGTGATCACTACATGCCACCTCAATGCAACAATCCAATCAAAAGCCACCAAAACACAAACTCCACAATTCTTGAAACAGGGCTATTGGGTTCCACCCCCCCACACTTTACGCAATATTCTAACAACATGCAAATTATCTTGCTGCTAATAACTAACTTGTAATTGTCTTGAGAATAATTTTGGGGAATAACGTCTTTTCTTCTTTGTCTTTAGAATAGCACTGACTACAGGAAGAGGTATGTATTTTCCCAAAGCAATCCCAACGACAGACAAGCCCAGAAGCTTGTAAGCAACTTGTGCTACCCTTTTCTTTCAAAAAGTTCACACTCCAAATCTGACTGTTTTAATAGTGCTCCTTCTCCGTAGTTTTGGACTAACACAGCTTGAAAGTTTAATATCAAAGTTTATTTGCTCAAGAAGGATGCCTTATTTCTTAGTTATGAGAAGATTGCTTACTTTGGTATGAAAATAGATGAGCACATTCCCCAGATTCATTGCTCCTTCCTGAAATACCTTTCCCTATTTCCTTGGAGGCAGAGGGTTTATGGCAGTTCAAGTAGGGAAATATTTGTAGGAGCCATATGTTAGAATCTGAGCAGTATATCACTGCACTGACAAGAACCAAACTTTCAGTTATATCAACAACTCCTCTTATACAGGAATCAGTAAGTCTGACTGATGGACAAGATATTTTGTAGAGTATCTAAAGTGGGACCATTACACCTATGCTGAGCTACACCAGTAGAAAATTTATCTCATCAGCTTCTATGGCAAGTCAATTAAACCTATGAAAAAAGTATTTTGTTCGTCTTAGATAATTTTTCACTTAAACTGTAGTAGTCAGCTACTGAAGCAAACATAGTCTTACAATACATTCCCCATTAGACCTTTTGTTTGTTTTTTTTTTTTTCCCCTTAGCACTTAGTTGTTCAAAGGCATTCATCTCAATTGTTTTGTAACCAACTTGTGCAGTGCGCTGTGGGGAGATTAAAAAAAATAAAATCATATGATTGACTTTTCCATATTCTACTACTTCAATGTTAAGACAATAAATGCTTTTTAAAATGTAAAATGGCAAGAAAAGTCAAATGCATAATATAAAAGAGAACAAGCAGTATAATGTGTATTTATGAAACCTGTCCTTCAGTGGAAAGAGAGTGGCCTACTGGGTATACAGTAAATATAATTTATGATATATAGATATACGATTGTATATCCAACATTTTGTTAACTAATTAAAAAATTTCCCTGCTACAAAAATGTTCTCACGATATTCAGATATTTTTAATCTTGTTCACAGATTCCAATTGTTAGACTGTTATCCCCACAACGTACTCTCATGTGGGCTTTGACCTTCTTAAACAACATGCAAGGAAAAAGCAGAGTATTTTTAATGGTAGAGAGCATTCATTAAAAACCAAGGCATCAACTGCACACCACCACAATCACCATCCAGAGAAAGTGATGGCTAAACACTACACATAGCTCTCAGTGGATGCTACTGATGTAGTTTCAAAAACATGTTGTACTGCAGTCACAAGCCTCATCAAAATGACTTGCTGGAGTGAAAATAAAAAATTAAACTGGAAGCATCACTCAAACTCTAAATTTACAGATTAAACCACACTGAAATACACTTTACATTTTGTTGAATAGTGCCCAAAAGCCAATTATACATTCAAATAATATTTAACATTTCTTTTTATAACACTTCTTTTTAACTCCAGATCTTTTGAGGACATCCACACATTCATTCCATCATTTCTATCCATCACTAAAAACAAAAGAAGCATGCACTATGGAATTTGAAGACTACATAGTTCAAAGAGTCATTTCTGAGGTTCAGTGTCAGAAGAGTAATTTTGTTACCTCTGAAAGCTCTCCCAGCAATTGCTGTGAGGAAAATGGAGTAAATCACATCAAATAGTAGTATTAGAAAGGTAAAAAGTAACTGCCTCACATAGCACTCCTGAAATTTCATACACAGTAGCAATTTAAAACAAAAGAACATCAGTACTAGTAATTACCTCTTCTTACTCACTAAGCAACTCACATAGTGAATTATTCTCATTTTCTTCTTTTGAATAACATGCTGAGTGTTGGCTACAAAACGTATCTGACACCATATAAGCAATGAGCATTTTCCAAAGCACCTACCCAGACAGAAACTTAGAAAGAGGTTTAATGAAAAACAAACCCCAAACAAAAAACTGACAATGGACTGAAGATCATAAAGTGAATGTAGCGAACACTCACAACTGTAAACACTGAGAATTAAATCACAGAAGGTATTAAAAAGGGAACTTATTTATTTTAGCTTAAGAAATATTGGCTAGGTTAGAAAATGAGGTAAAGGTCACTGCTGACAGATATGTACTCACTAATTTGCTGACAGCCAGAAAAACGATGAATAATTCTGGGTTTTATTTTTCCTTCTTCTTCATATTTTTTTCTTTTAAGAATAAACTTGCCATCTTCAACTCATGTAAATTGGACCAAATTCTTTAAATTATTTGGAACAGTGATGATACGCACTCATTAAAAATCTCGATACATCAGAAAATCTTGCTTGAACCAGTTGTGGGTTTTTCTTGTTTTGTACCAGAAAATCTTTGTTTTTACAGGAAAAATCTTAGACGTCCCAAAGCTTTTTTTCAACATGCTACAGGCTGCATCTTGTCAAAAATCAAGATTCAGTATGATTTGATCTACTTTTAATGTAAGCAGAATAACAAGTTTGAGCAAAAGCTCTAACAGTATCAACCCTCATTCTGGATCATTGCAAAAAAAAAAAAAAAAAAAACCACCTGGGAAAAATATATTCAAATACATTTTGACATCAAAAACAGAGAATGTGTATTCGAACTATGGCAAATAGAGACTTAGATTTAGAGGTGTTAGATACAACCATAAGTAACACTTGTGCTGGGAAATGTTCTCGTTAAGTTAACACAGACACGGATGTTCCCATATACTCTCTTTCTAACCATTTTAGTGCCACATTCCTGTTTGCACAGTGACAGAAGTTCCCCAAGTGGGTTGCAGAGCATTCAGCCTCCTATTTGTTAACAGCATTGTGGTTTGGATGTTTTCTTCAGACTGACACTGTGGACCTCCCATTTTGGGGCATGTACCTCCTTTTTTGACTATATTTTAAGATAAAAGAGAGAATCAACTGTTTGTCTGTACCCAAAAGGGAAAATGAAGTACCCACCAAGACCAGAAGAGCAAATTTCAAGTGAGATCTTTCACCACTGTTTCCTTTGGTGGACTCAGCTATTACGCAGAATCAATCAGCTGCCTACTAAAATCCCATTACAAGGCACCTAACTAGCTCTTTCCAGGGTGTAAGGAATTTATGTTTTTATTGGATTTACAAACCTGCCTTGCTAGAATCTTTCCAGAAAGCAAGAAGTACATCAGGATGGAAGAAGGAAAAATTGAGACAGAATTTACTTATTCAAATTGGCATTATCTAAGATTAGCCTTCATTTCTTAAAAAAAAAAAAAAAAAAAAAGAAAGACAGACAAACTGGGGACTTTAAATTCCTATCAAATCCTTTTTATAACTATTTGATAAATTATTGTATAGTAAGTGGCATCCTGTAATCTGGGATTGGATCACTGTTGAACTGAACAGGAAACAATTTTATTTTTTTTTTAAGCCATTCAAAAGCCTTGGTCTGATGGCAACTTTAAAAAGCATTTGATATGAAACAAGTTAAAAGAGATACTGGCTCTTGGTCAAAAATTATGACATATCTTTAGCCACTGCAAAATGAACACCTGGCAACTGCACCTCTTCATTATCAAATACTTCATGCTCAGCAGCAAATATACCAGTTGGCAAAAGAAGAGTATGACAGTATGACACTAACTGGGAGCACAAAAGCTGTGCTTGAGGGGAAACAACTTCCCACAGAGATATTTTAAGTGAGCTCTTAAACAAAGAGGCTTGAAAGAAAGGTTTGGATGGTAGATCACCAAGATACACCAAGGACACTTGTCCCAAATAAGGAAGAGACTTTTGTCTTGATGTTTACGTACCATAAAAATGCCTTTTAGATACACTGTCATCCTTCTGTGGACAGTTGCGGTTTTTTGTAAGACTACAGGACTACCTTTGGCTTAATATTTACTCTCTGTGCCTCAGGATTTCATGTTATCAGTGATGTGTATAACTGTCGCATCTCACAAAGGTTGTCATGAGATTAACATGCCCACCAAGATACACACCTCTATCGCAATTATGTTCCTCAAATTCCTTTCTCAAGAACATTTGAAAAAGTCAATGAAATGCACAGTAATTAGGAAATATTATGATTAATTATATTCTAGGTTCATCGGCAATACTTCATAAAAGAAGAAATAAGAGTGCCTGGGAAACTGTTTGTGTTCATAGATAATGGGATAGTCAAGTACCACTTTTGATTCACAAGAAAAAGGCAGACTAAATGACCAACAACACAGGAAACTGATAATCAATAATTAAAATTAGTAGAAAAAAAAAACAAGCAGCAAAATGCACTCCTAAATATACAGAGGTACCAAACAAGCCAAAATACAGTTTTCGTGGAACTAATTCAACTGACCCTAAGACAGACAATGTTCGAGCATAAAACAGACAAAGTTACAGTTTCTGACTCACAAAGATGATGAAATAACTAGGATATTGCTTGTAATGTTCGTGCAAGTATCACCTTAGACAATTCAGTGCTTTCACTGAAGTTGTGCCAGGGGAGGTTTAGATTAGATTTTAGGAAAAATTTTTTCACTGGAATGGTTGTCAGACATTGGAACAGGCTGCCCAGGGCAGTGGTGGAGTCCCCATCCCTGGAGGGATTTAAGAAACATGTAGATGAGGCGCTAAGGGACATGGTTTAGTGGTGAACTGGCAGTGTTAGGTTAATGGTTGGACTTGATGATCTTACAGGTCTCTTCCAACCAAGGCTATTCTGTGATTCTGTGACTCAGAGGTCACAAGGAGAGGGAACAGAGTAAGAGTAAAATAAGCTTTGCAGCTCTGAGACTAATTGTGAAAATGAGGCATCCATCTCTAGGAGAAAGGGTATCTGTCTGTAAAATAATTAAATGCAAATAATAACCTCTTTCAATGGACTCCTTAATTCTCCCTAATAATCTAGAAACATCCTTTGGTCAGTTGTGCTTTGAAGGCTGTTAGTCTGTAACATTAGTCGCTAACAAGGCTAACACTGAACATAACACTTATCTGCAGCACAAAGCAGGCCAGGGTGCCCATCACAGCAGACAGACTACTTTGAAAGCCATCCTGTGAAAACCAAAGGCAATTTAGGAGACTGGCAAAAGCTGTGCTGCACCAAGCACTGAGCCTGCTCATGTTCAGGGCCTGGCAAAGGCACTGATAGGCACTGCTTCAAGTTCCTGTTCTACCTACAAGTTCTCCTCTTTGACCTTGGGCAAGGCAGTCATCCCTTCACTGCCTCATTTGTCTCTGAAATAGAAGCCATGTCTCATAGCGCTATTATGAAAATAAATAGGGTTATGCAAACAGATCCCAAATGAACCATATGCCTATCACATGGAAAGAAACAAATGAGCATTAAAGGAGTGTTAAAATTATAATAATCACCATCAAGTTAAGAAAAACATTACTGACACATCTTGGTAAAGACCCCCTTTGTCCTGTGTAATTAATTATATTCCTAAATAATGTCACAGTATTTCAAGCTCATATTTGAGTATGATGAAACTACAAACAAAACAAGCCATGGACTTCAGGGAACAACCTGCCAGATGGCAAGGAAACAAAATTATCTTAAATGTTGTTCTCTGACCCTAATTTTCATAGATCCATAGAGAATGCTTTGTGAAAATGATTCTTTTACTATTTCCCATGTCATGTAATTACTTTAAACAGAAAACTTCAAAACCTGCAGTGCATTGCAAAGAACCTCTACTCAAAACCGTACTTAGCCTGCCCAGGATTTCTTGGCAAATTCCAAACACAAATTAACACGCACTCAAAGAAAAACAGTCAGATCTTTAAATCAGGAATCGAAAAGCACTCTAAATACATGCTTCATTTCACATGCAGGCAAAAATCTTAATCAATTTAGAATGAGCTCATACGTTATTGGCAAACAATTAGGAACAGGAAAAACTCAGAAACAGTCTGATTCAAGTCCACCAAGCTCAAGATAGGACGACCACATTACTACGCCACAGATAGCATAAGATCTGTTTCTCAAGAGATTTTCCATATCTATCCCAAAACTGGAAATACTGCAAAAGCTGCAGCTTTCACAATAGCTGTGCATACAGAATCTGGCACAGAAACACCTTCAGTGGGGACTTTTAAATGACTCTGCTGCAGACACTCTGTTACTGCCAGCAGTAACATTATGGCATTTTGTGTTTTTCAGTCAACATTTCAGTCAGCTGGAGTGTGCAGAGCACAAGGACTGAATATTAGACTAAATTAAAACTGCAAGTTTCAACAGAAGTTTGTTTTCTATTTGGACTGAAAAAGTCTGATTCAGAGGCAGGCCTGGAATATCTGCTTAATCCAAACTTGTTTACCTAATCTTTCAAAATCATTAGACATAAAAGGCAAGAAAAGGGTCTTAGAAAATGCAACCTCTTATTTTATGAGTCTCCAGCCCGCTTAAATGTTGTCTAAAAGTACACATTACAACTTTATCCTGTATGTCCTTACTCAGCTGGACAATTGCACTGATGCTGTTTTTATTTGGGGTTTTTTGGTTGGTTTGTGTTTTGTTTGTTTGATTTTTTTTTTTTTTAAATATTGTACCTTCTAATTCTATTCAGACTGTAAAAGAAACAACAACAACAAAAAAAATCTTAATTCCACACCACAACATGAAAGAAAGAAAACCAAAATTAGGTCAGAAGAATAGCTTGCTATTGATGCACAGGCATAATAATTGAAAAATACCTGCTTTGTGAATTCAAAAGCAAAGAGGTGTATTTTTTATGACTCAAAAATTACACTAATTTAATAAATTCAAGAATAAGGTAGAGACACACAAAGATAGAAAATAAAGAAGAAAAGCTAGCATTCACTCTCCTCGGAGAAACAAAGATGACCCTACCTTAAATAATTCAAACTCCTTCTTTGGCATCAACAGCTATCAAACCACAAAGGATATTTGCAATTAAAATAAATGCATACACATCCATTAGGACTGAAATTACCACCTCCAAGCAAATAAGCAGGAAAAAAAAAAAACTTAAAGGAAAACATTTTGCTGTATCTCTGTTAACTTTATTCTCAAGTTAGAACTCTATGCAATACAGAAATCAACCTCAGCCTACACAAGACATATAAATCTTTTGACAAATCAGTAGAACATGCAGATATTTTAGCCTTGCTGTGAATCTCTTCCTCCTCCATACGCGTACATGCACACTACAGAAGAAAGTTTTTCTCCCAAGGAGCAGACAGTACCTGGATTGTGCGGGTATACGCAGGCTCTGACCATCCTAGACCACCTTCTTGATTTCTCAGAGGGTCCAAAATGTTGTTTGGCACAAAGCCTGTGCTGCCACTTTTATTCTGAACCTTCCACCACTGCTTTCTGTCATCCAGAATCTGAAATAATTTGGTAAATTAATTACATATTTTTTCTGACTTTCCTCCTGACAGTACTTAAACTGTGCATCATTTCAAAAGATAACCATAACTTTGCCACGTTCTGTGATTGCCAACAGATCTTACACAGATGTCCTAAGAAACCCCTGTAGGCTTCTTTGATTATCTCCAGTATTAATTCGACATGGTGGTACTGCACTTTTCAAAATGTGGATCTCAAGAAAGGTTATGGAAGAAAAGTGTGTAATGAACCTCTGTAAATTCAGATATGTGCTGGACAAGACAGTGGAATGAAAATCAAACACTTGCACAGAGAGGTTGGCATCTCTACAATCTATATGCTGTTGAGAAAAGGAATGAGTAAGTACGAGTAACACAAGGAAAAGCGCATCATTCTAGAAGAACACAAATTTGGAGAACAAGCACTTCTGAGAAAACAAGGAATTGGAGCAGGATGGCCAGGAGAAGTCTGAATTCTGACTACCGGCCGTGTAATCTTGTCCACATTTTCTCTCTTTGTTGCTCCCTCCCTTCCAAAAGTGTCTAATTTTTATGGTGTCAGCTCTTCCAGGAAAGGACAGTCTTCTGCTATGCCCTGTGCGTACACAGATAGTGTTTGCCAGAACCAGTTATTTAAATGCTACTAAATAATGCTTTAAAAACCAACACCAGAGAAGACTGGTGAAGAAAGAAGACTCTACAGCATCAATTCATATGTCAGCGCAGAATCTCTGTTTATCTTGTCTACAGTGCAAAACAAATTAATTGGACTTTCCATATTAAGGGACATAAATCAAACACACTGAAGTAATCATTAAGGACAGCCACACTGCCCACATGAAAGGCACCCTCAGATTTGAATAGTACCAGAAATTCATGTTTTCTCTTTGCAAAATAAATTACCTCTACAATCTCTTCTTTCATGACAGAAAGCTCACTGTTGTTTCTTGCCATAAATTCATATTTGCATTTGGCATATTTCTTGGTCTGTGCTTTACTGTGTGCTTCATAGTTTCTGCAAAGCAAAAATCAGCCTATTGTTCAGTGAGACATTAAAGCAAACAAAAACATAGACAAAATGCCCTCTCTTCCAACAACCCACAAAACATTTAAATAAAGAAACCCCACCCCACCATAACATGATGCTGATGTAGAACGACCTGATCATAACACACTGATTTAAGCGCCAAAACCCCCAAAACCAAACAAAAAAAAACCCAAAAGAAAATAAAGAGGCAGTTAAGCTACACAGACCTCATGAACTGGTAATTTTTATCAGCTCACTGCTTGCCAGATGCGTGATAACTATTTAGATTAGCAGATGCCATTGTTTTAAAATAAACATGTATACTATATTTACTCTGGTTTCCTACAGTAGGTTAAACAGTCATTTTCCATATAAACAAATTACTATAGTTAGTATATAATTGATATCGTTTGTATGAAACTGTATTTCTAGCATTCATTATAAATAATTGCATAATGATCAAATACATAATAGATGAATAAATTTTTGCCGTCAACACCAATAGAATTAAACCCTAAAAAATGCTTACCTACTGTTGATCAGACCATAAGATACCATCAACTCTAACAATTTCAAGTTACTGTATTAATTAAAAACGAAAAATAACTTCTTGGCAGTTACAAACGGCTCATTGTAGAATAAGTCATATCACAGTTAACTCTGTGCCTTTCAGTTTCCATAAGTAACAACCTGTTCAGAAGGCCTTTGGGCAAGAAGCTACTAGTTTCTTTCATGTAGTACCTCTTCAAGGTGAGCAGCTCTGCAACCCCCTCAAAACAGGTCACAAAAACCAGTAACATTACTCACTTACTGAAAATTGCACCCAACATCCCAAATCCAAACCAGGTAGTAAAGTTAATACAAAAAAAAACAAAACAAAACCAACACACACACACACACACACACACAAAATAGAAAAACAAAAACAAACCCAAAAAAACCCATCCAAACAGATAACAAAACCATGAAGCAGTCAATGGCTTGAAATGCTGCATACAACATCACAGCACAGGGATACAAATGCAAATGGTGGTTGATGTTGATGCTGTGCAACCGTGGGTCCCAGGTGTGCCTGAGCAATCCAGTAGTTATCTAGCTTAGCTATTGCATGGCTGTGGAGAACTGTCTCACTTGACTTGAGGAGCAGAACAAAGGAAGAGTCATATTTAGATTGAAAGATTGTATCGAAAGAAAGACAAAACACTAAAAGTGTTTAAGAAGAGAGTGAAAAACATGAGATGAACCCCAGCCTGCAGAATAGCTCTTATGAGGCTGAAAGACATATGAGTAATCCCAACTTTTTCTGCCACCCACTCAAAGTTCATATAATTTTGAACTCTGTTCTCATTATTTCAGGGATATGACTAACGTACCACTGAGGGTACTTTTAACTCTTTCGTCACCTTTCTAAACTTACTTCACTGTGCCTTCTTTCCTTGTCCACACTTAACTATCCTGATCCTTTCAAAAACATAACTCAGGAAGAATTTTAACAACTGCTTACGTTTCAGTTTTACTCTACTCCATTGTAATCAGCAGCAACATCCCCAGAACACATGCTGGGCAGTGGCTGTGTGCTTCTCAAGAGACCATAATTCTTCAAGCCCATCTTAATGAGCCAAACATTTTACTCAGGGCACAAATATTCTCAATGCTTCCCTCCATCCATCCTCCACTGTGTTTTCTTATCGCCTATGGGATATACTGAAACTGCAACCCTCTGCTCTCCTGGGCATGCTGAACCAGAGCCTAGTGGATTGCATGAACTTCCACAGTGTTTTTCTTCAAATTACAGCACAAAACCACACTGCACATCACACTACTTTGAAACACCACACAATTTGCTGAAAAACTACTCAGTACTCTTTCAGCATCAGAGTCCTTAATCTACCTAATACCACCTTGAAAGTTTAAAATCCTGACACTTAGTTTACATCACCCAAAGAAAGTACACCTTACTGGAGGTCCTGGCATGTTGAAACAAGGCTCACTGAAGTTCCCCGTGATTAACATTTCTCTGGACAAGGTGTAACCTACCTACCCCTCAGAAGGTAGTGGGTGGCTCAGTCACTGCCTTTGAACTGCTCACTAGGAATGCCAGCTTTGAACAAGGACCAGCAAACAATGGCTGAACAGGTCAGCTTGAGTTTCTCACTCCCTCCCCCAAACCCACACCTCCACCTGTTTGTTCACAGATGCTTTAAAATTTATCTTTAACTAGAAGTTACTTGGGGTAATACATATTAACAGTTTTTCCTCAAGAATGTGCTCCTACCAGGCATGTATTATATGTCTCAGAAGGTAATTAACAAATGGAAGTTTGTTGTGTTGAACAGGCTGAGAGATAGGAGCACACAGTGGATGTTTGCATCAGTACCAGCCATCTAGACTCCTTCCTGCAGTCAGTGGTGAGAAACGGGCACCACTATAGCATGTGCCATTTCATATCTTTCAAAAGACTAATTTCACCTTACGTGAACTGCTTCTTAGAAACACCCATTTCTCTTTACCTGCCACAAAGGAGGCTTGGATGACTCTTTTAGCTGCAGCCAGATACACTGATATCATCAATAGTTCAATGCAATAAGCCCTGTTCTCTAAACCTGAAATGGAGGCAACAACATTTGCACGGAATACTCTGAAAGAGCAAAACAGGTCCTATCACATTACAAGTAAGACAGAAAGGAATTTAGAGTACAGATAATCTAGATTTCAAGCTGACAGGTTCAGAGACAAGAACCCAAAAGTAACCAAGTTCGAAAAAAAGACCTACAGAGCTACTGCTGTTATGAAGAATACATCCAAAATTCAGGAAGAGAATATATTCCCCAAAGGAATATATTTGCATGCAGATTAACAGGATCTTTTAGCACGTAGCTCAAAACTAGGAGTCAGGCAAAGGTTTTCATGAAAAGAGTTATATTAACGCTGTTTTAACCAGCAATCTGATCCCCCAAAATTATCTTCAACAACTTTCATGGCACATAAGCTAAAATACTCTTTATATAGCGTATAGGGACAATGGTTTGCCATGGGGGAGAAATTCCAGCACCACTTTACCACAGTTTGTACTGGTATAAATTCTCCCCACAGACAAGGCTGAGACTCCAAGGATCACTGCATTTGATCTTGTCAAGCTATTCGAATTTAAGCTAAAATGACGGGGATTAAAAGACAATGTGCAAAAAGACACCGGTTGCTATGCAAACATTTCAGAGCATTTTTTGTAACATTTAAGAGAGAATGGAAGAAACGTGGAGTTACTATTCTGAAAGTGGATATTTATGCACTAGCTCAGAATACAAAAGCAGGAGACTACAGAACATTAAGTGAGCAACTAAAGAAATCAGTCATCCAAAACAAGGACAGATGAATCTCAGAGCAGACTTGTCATTCTTTGTAGTTCTGAAAAGAGGAAAGAGTATATCTAAAAACAAGAAACAAAGCAGAAATAAAATTTGAATCCAAACAGGAGTATTCTGTTTTCTCAGTCGGGTGGGAATTGCACTGCATAACTTTTGCCAAAAAGCATAGATTTAGTGGCATATATAATGTTTATTTCATAAAATAGTTTCATAAAAATTACACTAAAAGAGTCTTAATGATGTGCCTTAGAGAAGCAAAAGCAGAATACCCACTGCTAACCAGAAACACTTCCTCATAGAAATAACAGTCTGCTCCAGACACAACCAGAGGTAATTGCAGACACCGCCAGCCCAATACCAATTAAGTCGGGACAGTTATCCACAGCACCACATACGCCATTGATTCAGTGTTACCTATCTACATGTCGGGTAACAGTTTGCTTAAAGGCAGCAACAGCCGCCCCCTGGTCCAGCAGAGGCCCTCTTTTGTAAACTGTGTTACTGAATGCATACCCATCAGACGGAGGGTAGTCAGGAACACCAGGCGACTGGAAGACAAAAAAGAAACAAAGCCACAGAGTGGATTAGTGTCATGAGCAGCACTGCCTAGTTCACTTAATCCAGCACTCCTAGGGTCCCTGTCAGCATTCACACATCCTCAGGTGCCCACGGTTCTGCTATGAAAAGTTAATAACTTCTGCATTTCAAATACATAAATAGGGAGATCAAAAGAAAAAGAATAAAAGAATTTCTATCCTAAATCACCCCCCTGCATTAATATTGCAGTGGATATTCTTTAGAAAAACAGTTCTCTGGGGCAACGTCTGCATCATCTCTGATATCTCCACAGCAACATAACTTATAAACAATGGCTGAATGACTTTAAAGTAAACTGCACTGAGAAAGCACTTTAAGCTTTTGTTCTAGTTGCACACTTAAAGCCAGAAACCTCTAGCTAGCTAACAGTAAGTCTACATAAGAAATAAAACCTCCCAAGTAACATTATCACTCTATTGCAGGATTACAATATCAAGTGGCTCATTTATCTCACCCTTTCACCGTATATAACTGAAGTCAAAGAAGAAATGTGAAAAGGAACATGATAGTGTAATTAAGGATTTTAATTGAGGAAAACAATTGCAATTTATAACAAGTACACATATAAGAATATTCAAGGCTTTAGAAAATTATTTTTAAACAGCACTCCTTTTAAAAAACCCAACCTTAAATCCAGCAATGATAATCTGCTTCTAGTAAAAATTATTTTAACCAACATTTCCCAAAAGAAAAACATGTTAAGCAGTTCATTTCTGGAGATTATTATATTGAAGTTATTCATTCTAGATCTTTTCCTTACATCACCATCCAATAGCATAAGTTAGAACAGCTGAAGTTTCATCAGAAATTGCAAAATCTCTAACCCTGTTTTTGTTGTGGGTTTTTTTTTTTCTTTTTTCTTTGGCTTGTGTGGCTACAGAAAAGCCACCCACTTCATTTCTGCCTCCAAGTATCTGACCTAGCACCCAGAGATACTTGCTTCTGGGTCTGGAGGTTTATGAGAAGAAATTAAAACCACATAAACCAACTCCATACACACAGAATAGTCCCTAAAACTATATTAAGAAAAAATCCTGAAGTGTCATCTAGCTTATACTTTACATCAAAAGACCCCCAGGAAGCAGGAACTCATTTTACTCCACACACAAATTATTTGCATTGCCTTAGCCTCACTGGACTCTCTATCATCAGTTCCCCGTTGTTTCACTGCTATATGAACTGACTCCACCTGAAACCCCTCTGGTGGGAGCTGTGCGTGTGGCTACATCTTAACATTCAAGAATGGAAAGAAAAAAGGGTTCTCATGAACAGGAACCTCCAATGCGTTTTGCAGATGCCAGAGCAGCCCCTGCCCAGCAGGGAGGGCAGTTGCATGCACCCCCTCTCCAGTCCCAGCACGGCACAGCTCTTGGTCCTCAGGAGAGCAATGTCACACCGAGACATGAGGCCAATTCGTGGCAAGAAATGAATGCTTAAATTCTCATCTTATTTTTCCAGTTAAACGAGTTATTACAGCAGATTTATGAAAGAATGATTTTTCTGGCATCACCCACTCCAGAGTGGTCCTTTTGCTGCAGTCAAACAGCACTTCACACTGGCACAGCTTTTTCCAGCTGAGCACCTACAGCATTTCACAGCTATTAAGCAGCTCAGTGCTTTTCCCCCAGGGATGTGTTGAGGAGGCACTGGTGTGGGGAGCCATGGTACCGAGGTTAAACAACTTGCTCAAGACCACGCGGGAATTAGCAACAGTCACAAAACTGAGGCTTGGCATTCCAGGTGCCAAGAAAATAATCATCTTCAGTAAACTGGGATTTATTTTACTTTTTTTGGTCTTTTGATGATTAAGATGAAGAGGCTAAGCATACACAAGTAACCAAAATCCCCCAATGTATTTCTCCCCCTAAAAAAATTGTTTTATCTATACATAAATAAAAAATTAAATTCTTACAATCATGAGAACAGAAAAACTAATCTTGTTTTTTCAATACTGTTTTGCATTTGTTTTGTTGTGTTCGATTTTATTTTTTTTAATTTAGAAGGAGCATTAAAGGTTAAAAAAAATAAAAAAAAAAAAAAATGACCTGCATGGAAATGTAGAGCAGCAGTGAAACACTAAAACAATGTTTGATGAGACTTTTTTGGGAGTTGACTAAGGAAGAGGGTGACAGCAATAACTTTACTAAATGTTTTTTTGCTCAGAATGAACCACTGGCAATAACTTAGGTTTTGGTACATTGATTCTTGTACATCTTGTTAGACAGAAAGCCAAACTGTTTTAAGTAATCAAATATGTACTGCGTTCTCCTCCTTTGCTTGGCAAACTTTTTACTCAATTTGTTTGTCTCTATAGCTGAGTAGACTTTTTTATTTTTTTGAACTAACAGAGCTTTTAATGAAAATAAAGTTTTACTGTGACAAGCTTTCCATGGGCAGTTTTGATAAACGTTTGCTGTGGGAGCTTTGTTGCCTCCAATATAAGAATTGCTCTGCAAGAGCACACCATCTCACAACAGCCAGTAATCCTTCCCTTGAATCTTCTTCCATATGTGCATTTTTTCATGAACAGACAAACAATATATATTATGAAATTAATATAAAACCCAGTATCATTCATGTTAAGGTATACTCCAAATATAGTACCAGTGTCGATTGCTCAAGGAGGATAGGAAAAGCTATGCCTGACCCTAGAAAATTCTTATGTGCAATTCCATATCACAGCTGCTAACAGGGGATCTTGGACTTGCTAACACTCAATTGAAACTAAAGATAGCATAAAAAAAATAAATTATAATTTCAAATTAAAGCTTATGTCCTCCCAACAACAAAAAGCTTCTAAAACGAAAACTTTTCTATGTTTAAAAATGCAATAGCTTTCTGAATTTTCTGAATTAAAATGCAACAAAATCCAACTTAAAATTTTCACATAAACCAAAGTACATTTTCTGGCCAACTCTACTGAAAAAGAGTAGGGGGTAGAATCTTTATAGTCAGCCCTTTTGCTTCTCAACAAAGTTAGTCAGAAAATGCAGTCTGGTTTCCCTGAAGGATCGTGGTGCATGTTTTCATTCTCTAAAGATAATAACGTATTTTTTGTTAAATTAATCACATTTCTTGGGAGAAAGGGATGGGAAAATGATCCTGTGCAACAGTTCTTCTAACTGGCAGCTCTTTTTCACAAGTTAGCCTAGATTACCTGACATGGCATTAATGTGACAGCACCTCCAAGTACTCTCTTCCAGTACAGTGAAAGCATCAAGGACTTAATGAAGGGAATGTTAAATTCCACATCTGTGAAGAAGCAGCTTATATCTAAAATTCCCTCAGAAGCGGTGCTTTTTTCTTTTTGTCTCTGTGCCTGCACATGGATGCACATTTGAGAACACTTTGGTTCAAATTCTACCTGAAGTATATATGATCAAAATCAATGGGATCTGAAAGCACAGATCAAGAATCAAACTGAACCGCAGGGACTTGGCTTGGCTCCAAACTGAGGTGGGAAAGTGCATCAAGTTCAAGGAGAGTGGTAGGCAAAAGCCTTATGTTTTTCCTAATCACATTTTTGGTGTCTGAACAGGTATTTGGTTTAATATAACTTTAATATAATGAGCTTGCACTGATGTAGCAGACATCAGAGCATGGGTTCTCCAACAATGTCACAGAACATTTTTGTTACGAAAGAAGAAGTTGGTGTTGTCTTCAGTTAATTAATAAAATGCTGTGGCAGGCAACCTACCTCAGTTGACAGTCTTTTCATTTCTTGCTTCCGCTGTTGCTCTGCAACATTTGCCACAGATTCAGCCAAATGATTGAGCTCTTGCTCCTTTGGAGTTCCCATGAAATTCAGCAAAGGAGGCTCCCAACCATTTCGGAAACGGGGGACATAAGGTGGAATAAAATGGTCTTTGGGCCAATCCGCTCTGTATGAAAAGTAAATTAGAGACCTGTATCAAGGGCATACAAATATTGGTTTAAAAGGTTTCCTAAAAACTGCAATGCTTTAGAATTTTTATTAGTATAGAGGAGCGGCTGGGATTACACTATGGGCAGAATTGTGCAAGAATACAGAAAATCTGCAGAAAACATTTATTGACCACAACTATGCTCCTTGCTGTGCCCTGCAGAAAGAAACTGCTCCTACAACAAGGACTCATCAGTGGTAAAGCAACAAATTTCTGTCTTGTAACAAAGGATGAGTAATAGAATCAATCATAAATAAATCTAGGATTTTAACTGTTAGATGGTGAAAAATGATATAATGTTCTATTTGTGTTTAAGCACCAGACAAAATACTTCAAAGAAATAGCCTGCTTTACCAGAAAGTCTGAACACAGGTACAAAACATGGAATCTTAGGGGGCCTGGCTACAGCTAAGAGAAAAAGTTAAACAATAGCTTTTACTGGAAAAAACTCCAACTCTGCGTGCTCCAAGACACAAGAATTACCATCAGATTTGCTGTTTTCTAGTCAAGATTAATCTTTTAACAATACTGTTACTTTTCAGAGCTCCACTAGCATTCCCTAATGTAACTGTATATTGCCTTTGCACTATGCATAACACACTGTACCACAATATAAATTACTGTATCTTCACAGTGGAAGCAGAAATGGGAACGTACATTACAGTCTTTCAACTGTATCATTGTCGACACTGCTCAAAATTAAGGGACGAATGCTGCCAATCACAACAGTTGAAGGAGCTGTCAGCAATTACTAGCCTATTAGCAGGCTTGAGCTAGGTCAGTAACCCTGGAATTTCATCATTCAACTCTCATGCCACACCACACCACAGTGTGCCCCTGGATACTGAAATCAATCAGACCATCACTTCTACTCTGAACAGGTCAATCAACTATATTCCAAGTTCTTCATTCTTCAAAGACCAACATGAGCTATTTCTCTTTCCACTAAACTTTTTTTCAGGTTGGACTAAACCACAACAAGGAGCCCATTATTTTATTCAGTGATCCATCTTCCCTGCATGAGGCTCCAACGCTATGAGGCAAATTCCACTGCCGTTCCCACCACAAGCTGCCATGAAGCCAGCAGAACTTGAAGCAGGTAAAGGGAAATGGATGGTGCTTTGCTAGGGTAAGCTCTCTGGCGATTGCAAGGAGCTGCAGTTCCTGTTTACAGCTCATTTTGGGCCAAAAGATAGGCCTAAAGGATGAATTTGGACATTCCTGGTCCTGCAGCAGAGTAAGATCAAGGACAGGAAATACCTGTACATCACTGTCCCTGCTCTGAGGTTGTTTGTAACTCCGTCCTCCAGGGCTTTCCATGCAACCTTCCCTAACAGCAAAACACTCAACTACCTTTTAATCAATCAGTTAATTAATCAAAGAAATCCACTTGGTAGGTGTTTACGTTCCAATCTGAAATCTGAGAGCAAGGATGAACAAACACAAAATACATGCATTTCCAGTCCAAGTGATCGCATACTTCATCATCATCAAATGTACTTATCTACTACAGATTACAGAGTTAAAATGCACTTTGCTAATTTAAGGTTTTTCTTTCACATGTTCTATTTACCTAAGTAATTTCAAACCATGTACTTATCTCAAAACCAACAAATGCATAAAATAGTTTTTAGCTAAGTCTAACCATAATAGTGAATCCATTAAGTGCAACATGTAGGGTAACATGGCTCAGCCAGTAAACATTGTTTTAAAATTACAAGCATTTTCTTTATAGTATTATGATGCTTTTGAAGAAGTAAAGACATTGTAAATTTTTAGGTTTTGATAATTATTGGAAATTGAAAATAGAAATCTGTATCCTGTTCTTTGATATTTTGTCACTTTTTATTGGAGCTTCTTCAAATTGATTTTTAAGGAAGTCCAGACAGCTGGGTTGGAAAAATAATGGTGAAAAACAACTGGAAAGATGCAAGGGATGGTTCAGAAAAAAATGACTGCAAGAGGTTACGTCAAGAGGTTCTTGATACCACGGACGAAACAAAAATTTCTGTCTGTATTGTCTCCCTCCTTGAGACCCCTAAAATCAAACCACTCCCAAATCCCACTGAGACTGAAGAGTTCCCTTCCAAAACTTCAATGAACATTTCTGAGGAGTCCAAACCCTAACAAATTAATATTGAGTTTACTGGGGGAGTGGACAACCTGGTTGAGATCGTGTCAATAAACTTCAGTTTAGAGCTCATCTCTAAAATATGCAAAGGCTTTTTCTCACCTGGCTTTGGTCCATGTGTCACCCAATGACATCCATAACTGTCCTTCCTCACTGGTGACAGTATATCGCAGGAAGTCTATAGTATCTTTTGTTAAGAGGGGACTGACTACTGTACCAGCAAGTTCTGGACCTCCTGTTGTCTGTACCACCTAAATCCAAGTATTAAAATAATACAAAGAACATATACATAGTTAGTAAGGAAGTTACTGTGAATATACATTACTTACAGTGCTTCTAGCAAACCTTTATTACTCAAAAAACCACCTTCCTCAAAAAAACCCTCTGAGAAACTAACAATGTGTCTTAATGTCCTCCAGATCAACTAAAACATTTATTTCAGAAGAACTGCCGTTCTGGTCACCAACCATTTTATATTTCGACCTACTTTGGGTGAAGTCATTTTTGCTATACCGATCAAAATCATACACACTTCCATTAAACAGTCATATGGCTATGCTTTCAACTCTCCTCCTGCATTATTTAAATTATCTCAATTTTTTATTGATAATTAAAAATTAAAATGGCAAACTAACACACAAAGCTAAATATGATTTAAATAAGTATATTTAATAGACTGGAATATACACAGAAAAGGATAAATTATTTTCTAAAGAGAACCTTATACTGAGATACACACATTTCTCCTTCGTTATTGTCCAGGGATACAGCATTTCAAGCTTCTTATCCTTGAAAGGGTTACAGAGCATATAAACACAAGAGTTCTAAAGGAAAACACCAAGAAAATTATAAAACCTTACCATATGTAGTGGAGTAAAGAGAAAATGAACCAGTTCAGTCGCACTAGGATTCTGGATATGGAACTTTAATTTAGCCTGAAAGAATGGGAAAATGATACATTTTAAGAAACGGTTAACTTATATGACAATAAATAGTTCACATAAGAACGATCATCTCTGGTCAGGCCACAGGGCTGCCTAACCCACTGTTTTGTCCGCAACATTCGCTAAGTGCAAGTGATCATTCATCCAATTGCTTTTGAACCCATTTATATCTTTGGCATCTTTTGTGCAAAACAAGAAGGTACTCAGCTGAATTGTATGTTTTGTAATGAAGCATCTCCTTTGGAAATTTGCTGCCTCTTAGTTTCATTAGTATTCTGTAGTTCTTTTTCAAATGAAAACTTAGTAATCCTTCTCTATTTGCTTTTTCCAGTGGTGATCATAACTAACCATTTACAGATTTAGTATATTTTCTCTGTTTGGTCTTTTCCAAGTTAAAATAATTCCTTCAAGCATTCTTATCCTCTCTGTACCTTCTTCAATTTTGCTACAATGGGAACAAAATAAGGCCAGGGAACATGACAGTATATTGATGCTCATTGTTTTTTTTCCTTTTTTTTTTTTTTTTTGCTGTAATGATTCTTAACATTTTCTTGGTTGATCAACATTGAACATGGGTGAGGTTCTCAAAGGAATCTTTATAACATCAACATTTTATTCTGATTTGGTTTATATATGAGATTTTTCCCCATCTGTCCATGCTCTATCATATCAATATTGAATTTCATCTGTCACTTTATCTGCTATCATGAGATATCTCTACATTTGTAGACTCCATACTCCCCGTTTGCCAGAACACCTGTAAATACATTGGACACCAAAGGCCTCTGCAGTATGCATCTACACTTTGAGAACCAGCATTTTAGTCCCATAATTTGTTTTGTATTTCACTAAACAAGAATCTAAGAAGCTACATTCAACCTCACAGTAGCTTAGTTTCTTTAAGAACTTCAGGGTGTGCAACTTTGCTGGATGTGTTTTGAAAATCCAGAGAAACAAAATCAAAGAACTGATGGATTTGTAGATGTTATTCTGTTTTGCAAGGTGTATGTTTGCTTCTTCCTCAGTTTAATACACCTGCCTATCAACTGCATCATCCCATGTGCAGGTACCTCAAGAGTACCTGGTCACTGTAGTATCTCAGATCCTTGGAATGGCTTTGAAGACTATCAGCATTACCTTAACCACTTGAGCTTCCTCTAGAAGAAAGGCAGTTTGAGGGAGCTTACATACCATACTGTGTGGTTTGCTGACTTAGTTTTTGGAATAGATAGATGAATGGTGCCCATTGAAACAGGGTGTCCATTCATTTGACTGTAAGTTGCCATTTAAATTTGCTGTTCTTTAACCCATTACCAGGTCTAAAATTTGAAAAATATAATCTCTTGTGCCCCTCATAAAAAATGCTTTGCATGAACTTATTGTCCACTATCAAGCTTTTCCAAGTAAGCATATGCATTTAGAAAATCATATACTATATCTGATACAGCTTCTTGGAGGATTTCTTTTATTTACTGATCACCCCTTGGCCCTGCAGGCTCCAGAAGTAAGAAGCATGCCAGAATGTGTTTTAAAAGGTTATAGTAGTTTTTATTGCATCTTGCCATCTGTTCTTTAAACTGTTTTTGGCTAGCCTCGTTCTACTTTTATATCTAGCCTTCCAGAGCATGCCTCCAAATGCAGAAAGAAGGAGGATGTGTTTTTACTTCTAATAACTTCCTATACATCATTCTTCAGTGATAACAATTTATTTTTGGTCTTTTTAAAGTTTTTTTGACAGATGGCAGGCATTTTTTAAGAGCTTCCAGCATGGTGTTTTAAAACAGTTTCCATTCTACTGGCAAAGTTTTTATTCTTCTAGTCAATCCTTTTATTTTTAAATTAGATTCTTCATTTTATACAGTTCTCCATGTCTGCCATAAAGCACCAGGAAGCTAAATTTCAGGCTTTTGTGGCTCCTGCAATAATGCTGAAATAAAGCACTGTTCGAGCACAGCTCTTCAAGAGCAACATTAGAAACCAGGTCCTCGACACTGAGGAGCACCAAAACAAGAACTGCTTCTTCTCTTGCACAGAAGATAAAGATTCAAAGATACACACATTGTTCTTGGGTGAAAAAGTAATTCAAACGCAGAATGTGGTATGATGTAAGAACAGAAAAAAATGAACATTAAACACACTATTACTGAGAAGGATCAGCACATTCCAAGACATCCGTCCTCCCCAAAACAGCAATCCTTTAAGGTCAGAATCACAGCATTTGACATAGGGTTTAAAAAAACATACATATTCTTAACATTTCTAAGTATCTCCTACAGCCCTGCAATCAGAATTCATTCTCCAAGAGGAAGAAAAAAAAGCTGATGAGACTCAGTGAATGCAAGAACAAATTCTCCTCTTTGGTACAGCTTCCCCAGCAATAGGAAGAAACAATCAGTATCTGAAAGTAAATGCTTTGAAGGTGTCCCACTTGCTGCCTTCCTTTAATATCACTTGCAGAAGAGGAAATGCCAGGAGAAGGCTCTTGAATTAACATCTCTGCCTGCTGAGAACCTATAAAGTGACAGCAGTTTTTTCAGATGGAGTGTTCTGAGGCCAGAAAGGTCCTATGTAATGATGGCAACAAGCACAGAGAGTCTGATGGGCATAGTTGAATAAACCTAAATTAAGGCCACAGCTGGCGATGCCGGCAAGTATGCAACAGAGCCATGATTCCCCACAGACTTTCCTAGAAATTCTTTTAAGATTTAAACTCAAATTTCCCAAGTAAAAGGATTTAAAGAAGCAGAAAAAGAAGAAACACAACAATGCTGAAAAATAAATATGCTTATCTAGTCACTGTGTAGAGAACTTGAGGAGCAGCACCTCAAAGCTCAAAGGTCAGCCTAGGCCAAAGGTGGCCCACTCTGCTCTTGCCTCAGTTCAACCTTGGATGGAGAAAGAAAAGGTAAAAGTCCAAGACCAGTCAAATATCAGCTGAGTTATCTTCCTGTGTGTCAGCCAAGGACCAAACAAGACTGTTTCCAGGTATATCAGCATTCTTGAAGAGGATACTTGTGGGTTTGCTCCTTTTGAAAGAGTAGTGGAAACCAAGACAACACAGACTCAAGCTCACAATTCCCTGGATAGCACGACCACCTGTACCCAGCTGGCAGTAGTAGTGCATTTAGGACCCACAAGGTTTCTCTACATGGGCAAGGCACCAGAAAAGTTAAGCAGACGACAGAAAACTTGATTAATGTATTCCCGAAGACAAGATGACCTTCTGCAGCTCCCTTAGGGGCATCAACAATAAAGCATTCACACCCTCTGGAATAGCAGGAACCTCCAAGAAAAGACAACTTAAAAATAACTTTAAAGCAAATCCATCATGCTGCTGATTCTTTCTTCTCTTCTTTGTCTTTCACCATAATTTTAGTTCATACTAGTGGAATAAGACGTAGGAAAACCAATGCAGCAAAACAGCACTGAAATTAACTTGTAGTGGTAGGGAAAACAAAGATTGTCTTATATGTGACATCAGCTATCACAGGAAAATGCAGTTATCGCATGCTTCACACTAACATACCCACTAGCAGTTGCTTACCAGAAGATTGAAGCCATGCTTGAACTTTTGGAAGCAGTCAACAAATTCATCTGGAGGTGGTGGTTTTGCACGGAGAGTAAGAACTCCCTCTGATGAACAAATCAGATTTTTATATATCCATTTATATGGTATATAACTTCTATAAATACTACAGATGTAGTAAACACATTAATACATAATAAATTTACCAACTTACAGAATTTTGTAAAGATAAAACCATGACAGTGAGTATATTCTGCAGCCACATCTGTAATTAGTCACTCCCCACTGACTTCAAGCAAATGATTCTCAGAAAATTACTACATTCATGGAAAAACAACACAAAAAGACACATTTGCTAGCTACTTCAATGGTCCTTACAGAAATAGAATTCTGTGCAGTAAGAACTCCTACCTCCAGGTCCTTTCTTTTTACTTTTCTTAGTTTTCTTCCTCTTTGAAAGTTCAGCAAAAGCTTCAGCAGCTTTTTGAAGTTTGGTAACAAAATACTCAATATCATCCAAAATATGGTTCAGAATTTGCTATGGAAGAAAAGAAATGTAACAGTTTCCCTACAGAATCTATAGCAGAAATACTCCATAAATCAAAATGATCACACTCTCAGACACAAACAGCTTCCCTGGAGCAAAGTTCATGATACAATATTCCATATTTAGGTTACACACCTGTAAAGTATTTTAAATCTTAAATTTTTAAAACTTAGGGCCACTCAAAGTTTTTAAAATAGGAGCAACAAGACTATTAAAATCAGATTGCAATTACATCATTTGTTCACACATCACATTTTCTCTCACAGCACACGAAAAAATTCTAATAATTTGAGTGGACAGCATTTTCCTAGACAGTATAACTTCATAATCTCTTTTAGTACAAAGTATTAAGCTATTTGTTGAATGTCAGAATGTAGTTTCATAGGGGAGTGCTCTTTGAATAACAGTTTTCAAAGAGAAAGTGGAGGAAATTTCACAGACATTAAGCAATATCATTTCTAGTTTCTCGCTTACAACATCTCTGTCAATCCTGGCTGCCATCATCTCTGCTGTTTCTTCATGATCATGGTATTGCCTATGTTTTTCAACTGCAGAAAAGGGAAGAAGAGAATAAGACATCCATATACATGGAATTAGTAACCAACACTTCCTCATACAGCTCATGCTTTAAACTGTACTACCAAAAGAAAAAGATGGACAAAACTGCACCATTCACTTTGCACTCTACGCAATCTGAAAATCTTGCACCATAATGCCTGATCCTGCCAAGTCTCACAAAAAACCTTAGGTGTATGCTTTCAGTCAACGTAGCTGCGTAAATTAAGTTAACCACAGAAGTGTGGTACCAGGGTTTAAATCAAAAAACTAAAGCAGAAAGTGGAAGATTATAAATACAACGTAATGAGAAATCATCCCCTCTTGCCAAATTCACTGAAAGCTACTCCAGCAGAAGCAAGAAAGAGGGCAGCCATGACTTTGAAGATAATTTTCCTGTAAAAGGTAATTAGCAAAAAGGGATGCTAAGTCTGGCAACACAGAAGAGGGAGGTAATGATGTGACAGAACTCGTATTTCCAAATAACAATGGGCAGAGTCAGTGACTTTTATTTGAAAACAACAAGGGTTAACATTTTGTGAAATGATAATTTTTGCATTTTTAAGTGTACTGCATTTTTTAACAAGTGGGATTTTAGTAAATATATTTTAGAGAAGATCCACATGAATGGAATAAAAGGAACTGCAGGAACTCAGATCCACAAGTATTTTGGCAGCACAGCTGACAAACTAATGAAACTTTTCTGAAGTGAGAAGTCAAGCAGAAGAACAAATTAGCCTTTATTCAAGATAGATGTAATACTGTAGATTAGTAGATTAGGCATTCTTAACACTACAAATTTCTCTGAACATTTTTAGTTGTTTTCATAGTTGTGTATTTTGTTGAGTAATATAGATACAGTTTAATAGACCAAAAATAATAAAGACTCCATGGTTAATGACTTCTAATTCTAAAATTCTGGTATCTATTATAAAAAAGACACAACACAAACCAAAAAAGGCCTCAGCTTAATCTTAATACAATCCTTACAGAAGGAGCTTTATTGTTTTTGAAGAACTTTTTTTTTTCAAAGAAATCTGATCAAAATATAAACGCTTCCATCAGAGATTAAAACAACACAAAACCAAAACCAACACCAACCACCAATCAAAAAAATCCAAACCCATTAGAAATGCTACAGCATCTCTTAGTTAAGGCTTTAAAAGAAAGGAAGGGGAAAAAAAAAAAAAAAGAAGAAAAAGAAAAAAACAACCAAACAAAACAACTTGTTTAGCCATACAGGCCATTATGAAGATAAATATAAAATAAATAAATAATGCTGATCTCTAGTGACCTTTTAATCCATGATATCCATATTTTTTATTTGTCCAAAGTATCTGTCTTATGCGCTCTCTATTACTGAAGAGAGCAACATTAAATTACTAGAGTTATGACAGTACTGCTTACTGTAAATGTTACTATGTTCACAAAAAAAGCCCAGGTTAAAATCAGCAGCCCACACCTCCATCCAGCTAACCACAAGTAAAAGCAACTCTGAACAGAAATTCAGAAAATGAATAAGTGCAAATAAATGACAATTCAGATTATGACAGTCAAATCTCATTCCCCAAATCAGGCAATGATGGCTTGGGGCATTTCAGACTGGACTGGGAGAATAATCCTGTCTGCTCTCAGCAAGGACAGGGGTGTAACCTCGTACAACCATTTCTCTATCTGGATTCAATTACTGTGATCTTTATGAAAGGGGCCTTTCCAAATTTTTTTGTTATTACCGAGGAACATAAAAACCTACTGCCCAGAACAACTCTGTCACCTTACTGTGAAGCAGCAGGCTCCCAGAAATACTCACACTCCCCCTGCTCTGAAGCCCATGCAGACCATGCCGCCACGCGGCTTCTCACGTCCACCTGGGTGATGGTGCCTGGTGGTACAGGTGCAGGCGCCTGCGGCGGTGGAGGGATGGTGCTGTCAGCTTTGGATATCATCCTAGAGGAAGAGACGGCAGTCCAGAAGTGATGCTTGAAGGAAAAACATCCTATTTTCTAGTGCTTAATCAGAAAAGACTAGACTTTACAAGGACCAATTCTACTGTTGAACACACTGTGGACTTGCCAAGTAAGCAGTACTCAAGGCCATGATAAGTAAATACGTTAAACATAATAGGAACCCACTCTATAATGAGGCTAGCAAACCTTTGTCACCTGGCGACATGGGAAATACCCAAGGAGTGCCACAGATCATGTCTAGAGATCTGCCAGTTTATACAGGTAAATTCAGTGTCTTGGGTGTAGTAGATGGCATTTTTACCACCATATGTAGTTCACTGGCTGGATTTCCATTTTGTGTGAAATTTTTCATTAGAAATTATCTTTCAGCTATCACACATTGATTATCTAGTCCCTAAATTTGACAGGTTGTCAACCACCTGTTTCTTAAAACTCTACCAACAAAACCAATTAAATTTACAGGATGTTTTTCCTTTCTATTTCACTGCCCTGTTCATCCTGTCTCAATACAAATGTACCATCACATCAGAGACTGTATCAATTTTCCCACCTGCAATTTTCCAGTTTTCCTATTCTTAAAATAGTTTCAAATATCATAAGAGGTCTTTGAAGCCATTCCACAACTTGATACCAACAGAAAAAAAATCCCAACAACTCCTGTCTCACACATGTCCCATCCCTTCCCCATGTCCTTGTCTAAAAGCAGGATCTTCACTTTAAATTCTTCTCTGTATAATCCCATCTCATTCCTGGTGTTCAACAACACCACAAAATGTCAAGTGTTATTTGGTCTTTAGACAACAAAAAAATAATGTTTCCGTCACCATTCCTTCCTCCAGTCTCCTGGGCACCCTTTGCATGTCCCACACTTCTACTTGTCCATAACCTTGCAGTGACTCGATAATGAGATGTCAGGGAGAAGAGCCTCTCCCTGTGACCCGATGCCAACACACATATGATATGACAGCAAGTAACTGGCACTTTGCTGTCATGCACTCACAGTCTCTTGGCCTCATAGCCCTCAGACTGACACCTCAGATTTTTTTTTCCCCCACTATACGTACTGACCTACAATATCTTCCCAATGAAATCTTATTAGTTTCCCAGCACAACCAACGTGTTTGAGTCCTTCTGGATTACCTCTTTGTACTTACATTGTTTGTTATAGTCCCACAAACAGTAAAGTGTACTTATTTAATTTTAAGCCCACAGTAAAATTAGATACAGTTCAGTTTTTGTTTCATTTTTATGACTGTACGTGCATCAGAATTTAATAGGCAACTAGGGCTCTTAGAAATTTATCCATACGGTGGTGACATTTTCACTTAATGACTTTTGTCCAGCAAAGAGTTCTCTATCTGAACCACAAAACTAAGTGTTATTGAGAGATACTATCAGGACAGTTACATACTTACTACCTTTCCAACAGACTACCACCATAACCATTCAAAGTCTAATATATTTGTGCCCTTGTTGTTATACCTCTGTTGGCTACCTCTCATTTCTGTGTTAATCTTCTCTGAACTCAACAGGCTCTTTTCCCCCACATTTTCTTATTGGCAGAAAAGTTTTGCTATGAAGGGAACAATGAGCCTTCAGAATCCTTAAACAGTCAGGCAGTAAGATTATTCAATCTTCCACTGCTATTTTATTTAACATCTTTAGATCCCAAACCCTTTTATCAGAACCTTAGTGTTGAACTTATGGGGCATTTATGTTCTTAATTTAAATTCTGAACTACTTGACCCATATGCAGAACATGCAATGTTATTCTCTAGCAACTGGTATTGATGTCAGTTGTTCCCCTCACTAAGGTAGAATTGCAAAAGGTAAGAGTGATGCTATAAATTAAGAGAGCATGAGATAATTATTTAAACAAAGCTTCTACATGTGCGTTTAGAAGTACACTATCAAGTAGCAATAAAGAGTAAAAAACAGCAGGCACACTTGAAGAGCTTCTGAATGCTGTAACACTCTTTGGTGACCCTACACAATGCCAAGAAGTTAGGTTTTTACCTCAGAGTTTCAAGTCTCTTCTTTTGTTTTCCACTCTTACTGTCGCTGATCGCACTTTCAATATCTTCATGAATAATGCTAGCCTAAAGACACAGAAGCAGAAACCATCAGTTATCAGCTGTATCTCCTCATGCACTCTTTTTTTTTTTAGGGCATCTTTAGATTCCAGAATCCCTTACCAAATCTCACGTATTTAAAAGTTCTTGCATACATTATTTTACTCATAAACAGAACAAAGAAACACAAAATGCTATCGTCTGGGAGTCAGTATTTTTGTCACTGTTCCAATCTCAAGTATTATCATCAGATGAATGTGTCATCTCGATAACAAACTTGTCTGAACAGCTGTAATTATCTCAAGTCAACCATTATTGAATAAGCTATTTTTTCCTCTCCACATACATAATTTTTGTTTTTCTCAAGCATGTTAGGGGAAAGACATACTATAAAAAAAATCTGCTATAGATAGTAGAAGCAAAAATACTATAGATAGTAGCAGCATAAAAGATTAGGAAAGTCACTCACAGTGATATAGTTTCCTTTACGAAGTAACAATAACCTCCAATTTCTCTTTGATTTAATAAAAGATGATTTTTTCAGAACATTTCCTAATCTGTAGGTTCCTGCCTCTTCATAACTGCAGTCTGTCTCCATCAATTTCCCACAAGTGATATTTGAATGTACATCTAAGGCATTACTTAAATAGATCTTGCATTAAATAGGTCAGGGCTTCTCATAGGATTTAGAATGCTCTGTTACAACATCTTCAGCTGACAAACTGATTTCCTACACAGGTTGTCAAAGCCCTTATCTGTCGATGTCCGGCTCACTCTACAAGGTCCACCTCTTTCTTAGTATCCTCGTAACTGAGAAGTATGTAACTTTTTCAGAGGAGTATGTAACTTCTGCTGGGACCAGAAGACTTTGTTGAATTTAGGATCCAAGGGGATTAAAGGACTTCTCATACTATAATGAATTGCACTACAGAATATGGATGAGGGATATATTAAGGTAAAAGAATTAATAGAAAAAACTTGAGATTTGAGGAACTTAAACCCAGAAGAATTCCATTAATGATACTCTTGATATTTATTATTTGACAATTTTTTGTTTAGAAAATACTGGGTGCCCTGAATATTATTGATTTTTACTAGTTTTTTTTATTGCAGAGGCTCCTGAGGTTCATGGTAACTTCTAATCAAAAGCAGGAAAAAGGCCAAGGAGAGAGACCTAACCTTTCAAAAACTGCCAAGTCTTATGGGTAAGTGCCAAAGTAGGGTATGGTCACAGACTCAAACAATACCTCAGAAGAAAAGTGGGATCCTGGGGTTCCAAGTCATCTTTATGTGCTCTGCATTTTTATTTGTACACAGAGGAACAACTTCAAAAGATGAAAATCTGAAGAGAACACCTCTACACTTTGGAAAGGTGGGTCCAACCAGACCTCAACAAAGATCCCTGTATTATTTAACATAATGCCATCTGAACTTCTCACAGGATCCCAATTACCATTGAAATAGCAAATTCTGTGCAACTGATCACCCAAGTAGCCAGCTATCTCTGCACACTCTCACTGTACCAATCTCAAAATGGTTGCACCATGTGATTAGCAATCTGTTTTTATAAGACATTATCAACTACTACAAAGAAATTAAAAGAATCCTCATGAAATTATCAATTGACATTTAAATAAATACCAATTACATAGAGTATCTAACAGAAATTAAAACTCATAACCCTGGAAATACAGAAGTATTGCAGAATACATTAAAAAATTTATTTACACTTGAAGGAAATATTTTAATCAGATGTGAACAACCTTTTTCCTTGTTTTGCCCCTGCTGTAAGTAAAGTTTTCCTTTTCATTATCTCTCCAGCAGAGCAGATATGCAGAGGTGGGAAATGTAGAGAAGGTTCAATTGTTCAGTCACAAAAAGAGCAGAAAATAGGGAAAGACTAAGTAAGACTCAGGTCTTGGATGAGTTCTTTGCAGATTACAAGATAATTTTGAGATAATTCAAACTACTTTACACCACTTTCTTCAGAAGTGTGAATGTAAACCATATACATATTCCAGAGCCTTACTTGTTTGCAAACCTAAATGAACAGCTACAGAGCCCAAGAATCAGTATTTTCAGTAATGACATATTTACATGTGCACTGAACATTCATTTTACATACAGGACTACTCTTTTGCAAGACATACTATACTACATTTACTAATAAGTAATGTTGATATCATAAATGCATTCAACTTAAAGCTTATTTATAAGAATAAAAGAACTGAATTATTTTCTGTGAACCAGCCCACTTGATTTTATCCACTGAACCTGCCAATTCATAAAATTTCCCCTATTCAAATAAGTCATAACAGATCTCCATTACTACCTTACCTTAATCTCATCACATTGGAAAAGATGCAAATCAGGCTTGTTTTGGGTTGGTTCTTTACATACTAACGCAAGAATTGAATTGTAATTGCATGCATTCATCACAGCTTGGCAATGCTGAATTGTGCTTAAAGGAAAATTCTCCAGTTCATTCTGCCAGAAAATAAAAACAAACAAACAAAAAAATCAAACACAAAACACTACTATATAGTGTCCTGATCTCAGAAAAGCTGCATGAGTTAAAAAGGGAAAGTGATAATAAGCTAATTAAAATACCGAATCTCACATACATCATTTTTCTGCCTGTTCCCTTTTCCTCTCTCTCTGAAAATGAGACTGCCACTCACAGATCTTACCTTTGATTCCAAGTCCACCAAACTGACAGCTTTGTCATCCACTTGAAGAATCATATCTTGAGTCCACACTTTGCCTTTGGCATCCAGTAATTTCAGCTTCCTTATTCCATCATCTACTGTAATCATTGCCTCTTTTCGGTCCAGAACAAAGGTGGTCAAGTGCTAGTGATTGGGACATACATTAAAAAAAAAATAATTGTAATTTTCCTTATTGCTAGGCAGTGTCAGTATTAAAATTTCCAGAAAATAGCAATACAAATTATTCATGAATAAAGATGCCTTTGTGTATGACAGATCAGACCAATAAGCCATAAGAGAGGTTTTTTAGTCCATAATGTCATTTTAAATCAACAGATTTTTTTAACTCACTGTTTGTCATCCTCTGTCATTTCCTTGCTAAAGTAAGTGGTTAGATTTAAAGGTATATTCCGACATGTTCCAGGTATCACAGCTAGAATTAAACCCTGAGTATTTAATTAGCTTTCTTGAAGAGTGAAAGCCTGTCTTGCTTGGCAAGCTGAATCCAGGAAGCTTCAGTAGAAGCTTCCCAGAAACACCCTGCCAACATACCTCCACCACCACCATGACCTGGCACCACCTTCCAGAGCTGCCAGGTAGCACGCTGATGGCAACCATGATGGGCTTGTATCTGACTGGGATACCTTATGGATAGACTAGGCACTTCTTTTATGTGGATCACAGCAGAAATGTATTACACTAACTACTTTTGCTCACCATCAACTTGGAATATTCTTCAGATTCAATTAATGGTCTAGAAATTAAATACTACCTCATAGACATCACCTCAACTAGTTTCTCTGTCATTATGGTTTTGACAATTTCTCCTTCAACATGCCAACCATGCAAGACAACTCATAAAATTATTTCATTTTATCCAGGCATAAATCCAGCTTCACATTCTTATTGAAGACCTGGTTACATTCATTCAAACTGAACCAATTTTAATATATGCTTGAAAATCCATCTTCTAAATAGCTTTAAAAAAAAAGAAAGAACAAGAAGAATGAAGTGTGCTTTCTTCTTTTACAAGATAACAGCACTTAGTTAGCACAGAATAGAAATAGACACAAGCTGCATATAATCAAAGTATTTAAAAGAAGTGAAACAAACTCTCACTGACTACTCACACAGGTATGCTTGGACTCCAAATACAAGTACTAATTTTTATGCCAGCACAGTATCAAAACCATTATGAAAAAACCTAAGAAAATTACAGACAATTAGAAGCCACACAAGTATTCATTTGTAAGATGATCACAGGACAGAAGAACTTGAAATTAAGACTCTTCTGCATACGATCTCACAATTTACAGCTAATTTAAAACCCAGCAAAAAGGAGCTGAAAATCTATGGTATTTGCAAGACTTGGGTTAACCCATCGTAGTGGTCTGATGGCAGTGGAAGAAAGTTTGTGCCAAAGTAAGACTGCAAAATGAGGCACTGCATCCAAAAGTACTTAACAGGCTACATATGGGCACACAGGTTTAATTTGCTGAATATTTCAAATATATCTACGTCTGGATAAAACATGACAGCAGTATACAGTAATTCTGCAAAGCAGCTTAAGATGGGAAGTAACATACTTTGCATTTCACACTGGGGAAGAACCTGTGAGGGCAGGATATATTTGCTTAACTACTACATAGCAGACTAACTGGGCTTTTAGGAGTTAATGCTCAGCTCTTGCCCAGTATTCTGTCACCTCTCCTGATTATACCTGACCAAATTATTCATTTTAAATATCACCCAGGGTGCCTCACCAACAGCACAGAGTTCTTCAGCTCTGCCTCATCCTTGCAACAAGCCAGGTTCAGAGACAGGGCAGCATAACATGTTGAATTGGTATCCCATTGAGAAGTCCCATCCATTTGCCAAACTACACACAAATTTGCTTACATTCTTCTACATCAACATTTCAGTTCATTATGGCAAAGCTGTGGAATTTGAGGCATTTCAGTGTAATCTGTTCTGAAGTGACTTCAGGCTGGCAGGATATTTTGGAAGATGTATATGCCTTCAAGAATATGTACCCTCAAAAATCATGTAGGCAAAAATAACTGCATGTAACTGAAAGCTATAATTGGTATCTTGCTCCTTGGCTCACCTCTACATGATACTGCGAAGTTTCTGATATGCTGCTGGCACTGTCTCGTGCATAATTCTTTCTTTGTTCTACAGATGGAAGGAAAAGAGAATAATTATTCATTCAATTTCTTATCATGCAGTTTTGAATACTTCTCAGAGACACTTAAGACTAGTTGTATATACAGAAGAAGATGAGCTGCTGATAATTTCTGTATTTTGACAGAAAAAACCTTAACCTCCAATTAGTCCAGCACGAGGATCATACTTACATCAATGATGATAAGAGCGAGCTGGTGGGTGCAAACAAAAGCCAGTTATCTATTCACAGTGAGTCAGGACACTGAAGGGGAGCAGTGTTCTGACTGAAAATGCTTCAGTGGGAAGCCTGATTATTAAAATCACTGCCTTGTCACTCTGGTAGCAATAGGTTAACTGGCAACAGGCTTACTGAATTTGTATGAATGTATTTGAAAGCATAAGTATTTTCTGATACATATGTGAATTCTGCAAAACAACAAAGCCACGCACAAACCAGACCTGACTCATCCTTTATTTCATCGTAATTTGATGAATTACTAATGTAGAAATACACATGGAAATGGGTTAATAAATAAAACAACAACACAAAGACTGAAATATTTTTCAGTTGAACAAAACACAATGCTGCAAAATCAGAAACATTATTTGCCTTTTATTCCATACAAAAGATTAATATCAAACCAGGAGAGGAGGGAAAGGAAAATGCAAGATGAAGACATGCCACACACACACACACCACAAAGTAATGCATTTAGATAAATAATGAAGAAAACTTTTCAACTTTACTGGAAAAAAACTGAATGCAACATCTGGAAGGTTTTTTTCTTTTTTTTGCCATAACCATTTAAGTGCCCAATCTGGAACACCAGGAGCTTTACCTAAGAACAGGAGTCTCTAAGAGAATGGGCCAAGACAGGTCCAAGAAAACTCTGCAAGTGGGTAATTCTTTTCTCTCCATTTCATTAAATAACTTGATTTCTGATCTTCAAGTAAAATAAGTGGTTTGATGTTGTTGAAAGGAAAGTACCTGATGTACATACAAAATCCATTGATTTCATCAAACTCTGAGTACTTGAGGGGAAAAGAAAAGTGTGTGATTCTGTTGATGGGAAAAATAAGTTACCTTTTGAAAAATTAAAAATTGCAATTACCAAGCACATGATCTGTGACATACAGAGGTATGCCATAAGGACACTGTAAAAGCCACACTATAAAAGGCTCTTCTGTGACCAGGGTTTCTTCAGACAAGAATTTCAGGTGCTGACAGATACAGTAGTGTTCTCATTTTCAGGTGTCATAATGTCATAATCATGCCCATTTATCTCTCCAGTTCCTGAAATCCCTTGCTGGCTTGAAGCCTCCCTCCCATGACATCAAACACTGCTCATGCAAAAGAGCCATCCCGCTACTGTACAGTAGCTGCGCAGTTTGCTTTAGCAAGAGAAGTGTGCAGTGCAATCCGCCAAATTCGAGAACCCCATGGATTACTAGGTGTGGATTTTTAATCAGGTGTGTGAATATTTTAAAATAGATAACTTAATTATCCATTATTCTGAAATGTCAAGGCAGAGGATCTGCATTGATTCTGACTGTAGCTACTATTTCTGCTTTTGCAGCATGTTACTTAAAGTATCTTTTTTATTGGTTGATTTCCTTTTTAACCACAATAGACACGCACACACACACCCCGCAACAAAACAGTCAGTAAAGCAGTACTGTCTGATTTGCTACCTTTCTTTTTTTGTTTGGATGATGATCTGAAGAAGTAAAGTCCATCTGTTCCTAACAAAACAAGTGAATTAAAAAATAGTACCTACTTTAATAGCATAGAATTATTTGCATCTCTAAATGGAATCGGATAACAGTCTTCTGTCATGGATTGTAAATGATAGTTAAATGCCGTCCTGTATATGCTTTAAAAAAAAAAAAGTCACTGCTTTCAATTAACAATGCATCAAATATTTCACTTTGACTGTCATTATCTTTTCCTAGGTGAATAAAAGAATTATTTTTTTTAATGATATCAAGTTAAACCAGGATAAGAAATTTAAAACCCACTGTAAGGTTTATAAATCCCACAAAAAAAATAGCTAGAGTTGTTTTAAATAAACAAAGAATCCCAAAGGAATTAAGAAGAAGAAAGTAACTTTTGCAAGAGATTCCTTGCTCTGCTTCACAGAAATTTTGTCCCATGTTAAGACAGGATATCCAAAACCATTCGTAGCACTGATTAACACGTCCTCTTGCACACAGCAGCCCTACCACTCATAATATACATCATGGCAAGGTCTTCCACACATTATGTCATAGAGAGAACAATAGTGTTTATGTAGCAAATAGAGCTTTCCAAACGCTAAGAAAATCAACAGCTACTTACACTTAAGAGCCAAGGAAAGCCCCTCAAATTCTGCATTCTTAATTACAACAGAAGAGTAACAAGAACTTCAATAAAATTTCCAATTAGCAAAAGTCAATCTGTGTTTGTATTAATAAACAAAATGTATGGCCACCACAACAACCAATGGCCCATATGGAGTCCAGCAACAATTCCTGTTTACCTATTTATTGCTTTAATGCAGGTAGGATGAACCTGCTAGAGATTCAAGTTATCACATAAAGTAGACCAGACCAGATGAGAACAAAAGAACAGAATGTTCCAGTTGGAAGGGACCTGTAATGATCATCTAGTCCAACTGCCTGACCACTGCAGGGCTGGCCAAAAGTTAAAGTATGTTATTAAAGGCATTGTCCAAATGACTCTCAAGCACTGACAGGCTTGGGGCATCAATCACTGCTTTTTGTTATCCTATAGGCCCTTCTACCAAAAACATCATGTAATGCATGTCACTTACGTAGACATGGAGACTCGCTTTTCTGGGAGTCCAAGAAAGTGATGCAATCTAAACTCTGCAGCAAAGCTTGCAAGCTAAAACTGGGGACACTTCCAAGTTTTGCTGCAGTTACAGACCAAACCAAAAAAAAAATAAGATAAAAAAAAGAGAGGGTGCCTCACAGGCTCTTAATTACCACTCAGTGCTGCAACTTTTACGTGGTTTTGGATGAGCTAAGAAGTAGTCTATAGCAATCATGAATGTTATCAACACTGCTATAGAGGAGCTGGAGGTAGATACTATGGGAAACTACTCCATTCTGCTATTATTAACCCTTCAAAACACATCTTCTAATAAGTACCCTATCATCAGGTGAAATTCTTCCATTGCTTTTGGAAGCGAGTAGGCTGGGGGTGCAGAAGAAGTTGGGAAGGGACACACCTGTGACAACTGATCACAGGAATATTCCATACTGGATAATGTCACGCTCAGCAATAAAACTAGGGATAGTCTTTCCAAAGTAATCCTTGCTCAGCGATTGTCTGAACACTGGTCTGCTTCTGGGAGGTGGTGAGTGATTGCCTTTGTGCTACTCAGGGTGGTTTTTTTCCAGGTTTTTTTCCCCCCTCTCTTCTCTTCAATTATTGAGCTGTCTTTATCTTGATCCATCAGTTTTTTCTTGCTTTTGCTCTCCTGATTCTCCCCCCTATCCTGCTGTGGGAAGGAGACATGGGGAATGAGCAAGCAAATGGGTAGGTCCTTAGTTGCTGGCTGGGGTCAGCCTCTGACACTGAAAAAAAATAAAGTGTTTTGTATGCTCCATTTCACCCTCCTGGTCCTCTCAATCAATCTTAGCCTCTCACGGGTTCCTTCATGCATTAAGAGATTTATTGAAGCTAAAGCAAAATTCTGCAGAGACTTCTAGATAGGACAAACTATCAAAGGATGAATAAAACTAGAAAAAACTCGAATAGTTTTGGTATTTACTCTACTTACTGCAGCTCTTGCATCCAACATGTAAAACACAGTGCAGCCTTAATACTGCAGTTAGCTCAAACCCTGCTGATATGCTGCAGCACACAACTTACCTGAAGGATTTTCCCTCTGATAAAGGAGAAAAAAAAAATAAAAAAAGGATCATGACAGAAGACACAAGTTAAAGTCTTAATCACAATCTATAGCAAATAAAACCCAAAGGAATTCGAGCAAAATATAAAAATCTCTCACAAGACAAGGGCAATAAACCTAAAAGCAGCACAGCATTTCACTCATAGGTCCTGACTGTAAGATCTGCTACCTCCTAAACCGTTCAAAGGAACACAAACATCGATCCACAGAAACAAATACTCTTCCTGCTATCTCATGTTGAGAGAATCTACTGCTATTTGTGTCTTTGTGAACTTATTGAATTCACCAGTCATCAGGAATGGACCATGTGTCTGGTTTCAAAAAGATGTGAAAAGGTACCAATTTCATATCAACTTTGGAAGCAGCCAAAACACAAGAAAACAAAAAAATGACCTCTTAACCCATGACTTTCAGCCAAGCCAAGAATACACTATTCATACACGACAAACAGGACTTGACATTGACATTGCTCATTCTCTTCCTTGCCCTCCCTACACTAAGAATTCTGTGCTCCCCCCAGTTATTTTCATGAAGGACCATTTCATACTTTGGAAAGGTAACTATTCCACAGTTTCAGACAGAAACACCAGTGTGGCCCAAAGTCCCTTGAGGTGGAGCTATGAACAGAATCCGACATAGCTAGAGTCCTGTCTCACCCATTTTCCAACTGGAAGAGGGTAAAGCAATATGGCAAACTAGAAAGCTGCTTAATAAACTCTACCATAGCCTGGCTCTATGCCACTGTCCAGAAGACAAGACAGAGAAATGTATCACAGCAAGAGAAATCTAATTCTTTGTCCAAGTGGGGAAAATTCTTGTCAAAAGCAAAAGTTCTCAGTCTGGGTCTTAACAGATGACCTGAAGCAGAGGTGATGCTGCTTAGGGCTATGATACCTTTAGGCAGAACAAATTTTCAGTTCCTAAAAGCTTAAAACAGAAATGAGGAATCCCAATGCCTAGACTTCCACCGATGTCTTACAAATAATCATAGGATCATCATAGAACGGTTTGGGTAGGAAGGGACCTCAAATTTCATCTAGTTCCAACTCCCCTGCCATGGGCAGGAACCGCATAGGTCAGGTGTGATAAATGTTATCAGCACTATGGTTATGATAGTGCAGAGAAGGATAAGGGTGGGTCCCACCTTCTCCGGCCATAGCCAAATTGGAAAATATCTGCACAGTGCACAGAGACAAAGCTCTGTAACCTGACGGCAATCCATGTGGAGATGGATTAAGTGCCTCCTTCACAAGCTGTTTTAAGAATCCTGGAGTCACAGTATAAGTTATTAACACACATCATCAAGTAGAAAAGCCCAATACTTAGTTTACTACTGTATATTTATGGTTTGCGTTGGACCGATTGCTGATACCCCTTTAAGAATGTATTGCAGCAGCTGGAAAAAAGCAACTTGAGACTGAGAACAAAGTGCAGGAGCTGTGATCTCCACATCCTGACAGAAAGGTCAAAACTTGAGTTCAAAACAAATGTCATTAAGAGAAAAGCAAACATTATCACTTTCAGAGATTTGTGCTACAAGCTTCTCTCTGACGGCCACGTGGAACTAGCTATCAGAGAAAGTGTACTGTTTAGAAGTCAATTGTCAGTTTAATTCATTTGAGCATCAAATAACACAAGCATTTTACACGGATGGCGTCTTTTAAGAGACTCATTTACCTAGTCTATGATCTGCTTGTGATTTCCTTGAATTTATTGCACCGTTCTTGCTCTGAATGAGGTATTTGAGCAATGCAAAAATACAGATACCATTTCCCTGCTAGCACCTAATCACAGCCATGAGAGTGCAAATATAAAGTATAAAACACCTAGTCTTTTCTGATGCAGCATGAAGACAATTTTAGTAACATTTTTCAATTCTCTGCAATATAATAATTTAATAATTTAATAATTTGAAGTGAAACACTAGCTTGCTACTCCTGGGGAATGGGGCTGCTCCACACCGTGTCACTTGCTTGCAAACCCCCAGCCCAGCCCTGGCTATTGGTGTTGATTGACGCTGCACATCTCCCCGCAAGCAGAGCTGCAGAAGACAGATGGAGGAGCCAGTGCTAGAATAACAGACGGTATGAGCCAAAACCCATTTCAGATGGAAAGATTAAGAAGTACAGAGGGCATCTTCCCTCCCAGTTCAGCAAGAGTTTTATCATGCAAATAGAAAACAGTTCCTATCAGGAAGGAAATTAATGAAAACAAAGGAAATATTTGACACAGGAAAAAAGGCAGTTGTAAGGAAGCTTTCGCTATCACATAACCACACCAGAGATAGTGATGGCTCCAGTCTAGATTTTAACTGTACTGTCTGTAACACCAATAAAACTCCAGTATCCTTTCCCACTGGCACTGGGGACAAGCTTCTGCCTGATAACCAAAGGAGTGAACAATCATGGATCACCTTAACACTTGGACTCAAGAGATAAAATTCATGCCATGACATATACGTGTGTGTGTGCATAAATACATGTGTGTTATTATTCTTATTAATAACTTTTTAGTCTTTATTGTGCTTAGAAGAAATTGAATTCAAGATTAAGCAGTGACTTAGAATCCCAGGTACCATCTTCACTCCATACCCATGGATAGGTGCTTTAGTCCAAATGACATGTAAAAGTCTTCCAAGGAAAGGAAGTTTGTCATGGACAAAATCTGCTGATAACATTACGCTGTCAAATCTTATCAAAACAAAAAAAAAAACCCATGGTCTGTTTTGCTTTTACAGTAAAATTATATATATTTTTCCAATACATTACAAGTGAAACTATTAAATACACAAGCTTTATGTATTTACTTAAATAAAATATGTACATTTAAAGTACATTCTATGATTCTATGTACTTAATATGAAATTTAAAAAAAAGAAAAAGCTATGACATCTCCAGTCTGATTTATAGTTTTCAGTCTCATGGATGTCAAACAAATACATAAGTTAGCTACTATTTATAAATCAATTATAAATAAAATATTTTATAAATATTTTAAACACATTTTAACAATTCCAGCATCACTCAACAGCTTCCCGCCCTCCTCCCCTCTTCCTCAGGACAGTATGCACACGAAAAGTCACACAAGGGATGCAGCAGAATGGTAACCTGGTTGCTAAAATTAAAAAAAAATATAATTGACCTGATTTTGAGAAAGGCGTTTTCCTTGCTTCCTCCCATTCATACATTTGGCAATACTGACAGCCTAGTTCTTTATGTATAAAAGTCAGAGCAGAAGCAGTAAAATGTGTAAACTCATGTCTAAAAGCTGTGCCAATATATCCTTACTTGGAGCTCCAGGATAATTCAGTCTCCTACTTTGTTCAGTTCCCAGCAACTGCAACTACAGTTTTGTGATATATCTACTAGCAATAAAGTGAACCAAAACAACAATTCATTTTACAGGAGCTACCATGCAGCAGTTATATGGTAAACATTTTCAATTAGTACCTGAATTAAATTAAGTATTTTAGAAGTAAAGGCTGTTTACCATTATATACCTCAAATTTACTCATTTGTCCCCATCTTCTATTGACATGACTATCCCATGATGTGTTTGATAGGAAAAAGCTCAGAGTGGTATTGTTTTAAAAGGCCACAAAGATTAAAGGACATGGTTATGACCTTTACTGATACTGTCACGCTGTTCAAAACATGTATGGTTGAAGAATTATTATGATGATATAAAATGAAAAATAAAAGAGCAACAGACTCTCAGCGTCTCAAAGAAATAATCTGCTAAGAGTTTTTCACAATGTCTCTTCTTGGTTTCTGTTACCACCTACTATTTCTGTCAACACATGCCATCAATTTGTCAAGTGAACCCATACAGGATGCAGAAATCACTATTTAAAACGATCACTTTCGAATTTTCCTCAGTTGCAGCTCCTGCCTTTAATACTATGTCAAGTGACTGATTTTGTAGCATACGACTAAAAGAGACAAATTTCAACTTAGAATGATTTACATGCAACATCATTTTTGAAATGACAAATGTTTCAAATGGTTTCTACTTCTGTCTTAGCTGATTTTTCTAGAAGCGGATCTTCACACTACTCTAGCACAGTGTCTTCAGCCACCAAACCACACCAGCTTCTTCACACCGCTCCTCTTTTCAGAGGATAGACAGCTAGAAGACCTCCAATCTCCTTCTTAGGCTTTTAGGCCTTAGGCGTGTAACCAGTGCAGCCAAGCTCAAAGTCTGCAGGGTATCCTTCCAAGGGCAAAGTTTATGCTGTCTAATGCCACAAAGCATCCTGCCATCACCCCACTCAAAACAGGACAGAGGAAAAAATAGTTACTACTAGGAATGTTGCAGTTACTAGCCACAACTTTGTGAGCTTTCTGGTTTATTAACCTGTAGAAGAGGTGGTAGATGCAACAAGAGCGAGCAAGTTGAAGTCCCTCCACAGGACTGGGTTCTTGATACAACCGCGTTCTTCCAGCCTCATCAGCTGTACTGACTTTCAAAAGAGCGTTTAACAACAGGCACAGATTCACACAGTAGAACATCTCTCAGCCTCGTTGCTGCTTGTATTTCCATTACCAGCATAGCTATCAGCAGGATGTATTCACAGTGGAGGTGGACAGCCAGGAAACTATGCAATTTGGCTGGCAAGGAACACGACTACATTCTGCCTCCACAGCAATTTGGCCATGAGCTAGTGAGCAGCATATATAGCCAAGACAAATACTAGCATCTGTAGCTGGTAAGCGCAAAAACATTTAGGCATTTGTAAATAACATCACATTTGATAGTCGCAAAGCCTGTTGAAGGCCAAGTAGGGATCCAAATCTATTACATCAAATGTAACCTCCATGAAATCCTTGTGTCAAACAAGAATAATTTGTAAATTCCTTTTCTGCTAGCAGGGGATAAAGTTGGGGAGGCAGAGGGAGACAGAGGTCATGAATCAAACCTATAGCACAGCTAGATCCCTGAATGCTTTCTCCCTGGTACATACTTTAGCTATAGGATTACACAGTTTGGTGATAAATGCTTTCTACATTGCTGTCTTAAAAATTAGCAGGTGGGAGCTCTCTGCTTAGTAAATGATAAAAAATATTTTCTAGATAGTCTAGTTGGTTATAGTAAGAATAAAATCACTTTGTTCATTAATTTTGTTTATACACACACGTGTATGTACATACAGTTTCAAATTTATATACATAAAATATTTTCACTGTGACATCATAATAAATATTTAAACAATTTTAAAATAAATGTTTGAAGACCTTATATCACCTTACCATAAAGAGCTTTTGCACTTGTTCTTGAATTCTGCTCCCTCTCCATCTGAGAAAGCGTTGGGGAACCATAGCCACTGGAAGAAAACATTTTTAATTAACTTCTGTATAGATGTATTTGTCACACAGAAACAGGCACTCGAAAAAACTGTCTCCTTATGCAGGACTACACACACCTATAACGTTATTAACGGAGGTTGTGATACTGGATATTTGTTCCACCCCACGAATACAATAAATCATGATTCACTTTGACTGGAAGCTCTTCTGAGCTCTTTATAGTTGCATTAAAACAACATCACACACAAAGAGTGTGGTATACACACAGATATTACCATAACTTAAGTAATCAATCTCACTAAATAATAACAACAACAACCACCACCACACCAACGACTTAGTAGGATTTCAGTTTTTTCCCTACATACACAAGTGTTAATTGTTACAAACAATTTTAACTGCTTTTCATAAAAGACTTAAAAGGACTATCATTGCCTACAACAAACAAAAAGGCAATCCAACTTCCTTCTAGTGTAACAAGAAGAATGAGTCGCATACAAATACACTTTAAAGGGACAACAATGCAAGAAGCAGATGAGAGCACGGATGCCCTGTTCCGTACAGGAATACATGTTCTTTGGCATCAGATTAGGTCCATTCTCATTAGTATTGTGAATGAGCCTAGTGCCATGCTTCTGACACTGGGAGCATCCTCTTATCTTGGGCAAGTTAACACTTTCAAGGTAACAATTGCTCAGTTCTGTTTACTGGGAAAAAATATTTTCGCAGAGATGGAAAGGGCAGGATCATCTTTTATGTCTAAAAATGCATTCACTCAGAGCTAACAGAATCACCTTAAACTTCTCAGGCATAGGAAGACCTCTCTGAGTAATGTAATAAGTATATTATGGCCACAGGAATTTTTTCTTCTCTTCGAGATGATACAGTAATACAGCTTTACCCTTACATTAATACGAAATCAGTCAGATGACATCAGTCAGTTTGGTTACATGGTTTAGAAACTGCACATTCTTTTACAGAATTTGCCTTTCTAGTACTCCAATAGGGTCTAATAATTATAGCTCCATCTGAAATGAAAGTGTAAAGAAGAAAATTGAACCCTATTTTTTGTCCATAAAAGGAAAATCAAAGACATAACCTTACTTCATTTGAGGAAAATAACTTCCATATCCACCGGGAGGGGTGTTTGATATATGTCCATTCATTCTTAACGTCACTTACTGAGGGAAACAACCTGGGAAAAGAAACAACGGTATATGAATTGAAGTCTCTTCAAAGATGAAGGTTTAATATACATGTAATACAAACCTAATGAGAAAGTTATGGTTGAAATAGGAAAGGAACTGCATCAAGCTCAATTGTTATTATCTGCATCACAGTGATACCTCAAAGACCCTTTATGGAACTTCCCCCAATTGCAATTTGATAGTTATTGCTTCAAACAATTTACAATTTAGTGAATAAAGCCATTATTATTGACACAATGATCTTCAGGAATAGCTTTAGAAATAAAAGGCTGACTAAACAAAGAAAACCACATCTACTACAGAAGTGAGCAAGATGTTCCAATAGTCAAGCATGCTTGATTTTAAACCTCAATTCATTTATTTCAAATGAAACTTTTGAAATGATCTTTTGACACATATGCTACAAAACTTATCACCTGAATTGTTAGAAATATGCATTATCAAAACAAAACACAATTGTTAGCAGAAAAGGAAACTTGATTAGCTGTTTTGGGACTAAAAAAAGCCTTTTTTTTTTTTTTTTAAAGCAGCATTTAACATCCTCAGAGTTAGGTATGCCAAATGAAACCTCTCATATGACAGCAATACTGAAAAAGCTATAATGAAACAGTTAAAAGAATGTCTTCTCCCTTTAATAATGTACCCATTGAAGTTAAAATTGACTCTAGAAAATTACTTTCACTGTAAACGATTAACAAACATCTATTCAAATTTACCATGCGCAAATACTCTTTAATTTATACATATATGAATAATATATATTTGAATATTTTTCTACATCTCAGTCATTAAATAGAAAAAAAAATAATTCTTTAAACTCTGCAAAATAGTCAAAAGTACATCAGATAAAACTCGTATCTAAGAAAAGCTCCATTTCCAAAGTAAGCACTAGCTGCTTTGTTGTACTAGAGCCACCTTACAACCAGCTTATCTTCAGAATCACTAAGTCAACTTACTGCCCCACTTCAACTGTTTTCTTCCTATTTTATCAAGAAGTAGCAGCTGGATTTTGTATCCAGATACGTACTGCTACTTTTGTCTTTCACATAAAAATACAATCTCAATGAAACTCTATTCACAGCTCTCAAGTCTTCTGTCATTTCAGAAGATGTACAAGCTCCTTATGGTCTTCATACTCAGAACAGAGCCAGCTTTATACCTTCCTGAGCAACACCTGACATATCCTACCTGTGATACAGTTAGCAAAGCTGCCTAGAACCGAGATGCATTGATTATGTGCCAGATGTAATCACATGGAAGCGCAGTGTTGTCTTCTGTGAGCACGTACTTAGTAATTTGGAATAGAATCTCTCTTCTTCTTTTTAATTTTTCTTTTAAATCTTTGATTGCTCCTTACAAAATATCTTTACCAGCATACCCATATTTTACTTCCATTTCTCCTGCACATCCCCACAAATGTATTGCATATCCAACTTGGTAGCCTGTTTGGCTGCTCTAAGCCACTTTTTATAGACTGGAGTATTTAGCAGCTGTCTCCAATAAATTACTATCCATGCCAAGTACTGCTCAATTCATTCGCAATTACAACCTTTGGGAAGCATTCTGAAATTGTCCCATGACTTGAAAGAATAAAAGTATTCATTTTCTCAGCAGAATTTGCCAGGTCACTGTGCACTCCTTGTTCCATTTCAGTGACTGTGTGGACCAGAGCTACTCAGAGTGCACAGCTCATGCTGCCATTAAGCTCTTTAGCACTTCCTATCTGCTATTAATTCTTATCATCTGCAACCATTGCTCAAATTGCCACCCCGCCTAATAGTACACCTTGTCACCAATTTCCTAAGAGCAACCAGATCCAAAAAACTCACACAAATTTTGTCCATTGCTTTTCAGTATCCCTAACTTCCTCTACTTTCCACACACACATCCATTAAGGAAACACTTACTAAATAATTCTAGTTGTTACACTCTTTTACCATTTGTGATTTTTTATATAGCTCTATTTATGACAAATTCTGCAACTATCTGCAATCAGTGAGATCTGGAAATAAACCCTGATTTTAGACTCTTCCAAAATTATTTCACTCCTCTGACTTCTTAATCTGACAACACTTAGGTTGTTTTTTGTACTCCACTTAATTTTATGGAAGGGGTGAAACAGATCTTTTAAGTAGAAGGAATGTAATATATTAGAATTTAAAACTTCAGACTTTGAAGTCAGCATAACACACTGAGTTTTAAAGTAGCAATGAAGCTGAACAGCAGATTTTCACACTAAGGGAAGAAAACATGTCTCATGACTAAATACTTGCACACTGTAAGGCATAACGCCACTTAGAGTAAATATAAAACGCTTTAAAATTAGATTTTTAATCAAGTGATAGTGAATATCTGAAGCAAGTAATTTTGTCTGCTTTTCAAAAAACAAAGCAAGTATCTTGTCCTGCCAAGTAAACCCAAAAGTTTTAGTGAGCTTTAGCTGATATGCAAACAAAACACCACTTCCTATTTAGTAGCTGAGTAAAGGCAACAATATTTCCTGTCCCTCATGCAATTTTCCACTGTTAAAATAATCAAATGCTTTTGAAATGCCAAGACAACTACTTTGACATGACAATTTCAAATGGCTATGCAATGCTTCTACTGTTTGGTTGAAGAAAGCTCCCAAATATGAATACAAACACTTTATAGTCATCACTTACAAATAGTCCAAATATTTATAACAGCATCAAAGAGCTACTCATAACTCCCCAAAATCATCAGGCAATTCCATTTCTTTCAACCTAAATGTTTCTGGAAAAAAGTTTTAGGAAAACTCTTTAAATTTTTTATTAAGTGCACAATGGAGAGAAGGGAAAAAACATAAAAGGATAACAGAATGTGCAGTGCATCGTTTATTATTCACTTAGACAGCTTTCTCTGCTGTATTTCTCATCTCAAATGCTCTTTCATCTCTAACAACCAGTCCCATAGCAGAAATCAACCCATGCACACTGCAAAGCCATTGTCATCCAGTGTTCTATTAATAAACTCCACTTCCTCTTTAATCTTCCCTTTCACCTCAGCCCAGCAGTTGACAGCAAAATACGCTGGTGTCCTAGACTTTAAGATAATCACCTGCATCTCTGGAAAGGTGATGGAACAACTTATCCTTGGTGCTGTGTCTAGGCATAGCAAGGATAAGAGGGCCATTAGGGGCAGTCAACATGGCTTCACCAAGGGGAAGTCATGTTTAACCAACCTGATAGCCTTTTATGAGGACATAGCGCAGTGGATAGATGGTGGTAAAGCAGTGGATGTGGTCTGTCTTGATTTCAGTAAAGTGTTTGACACTGTCTCCCACAGCATCCTCACAGCTAAACTGAGGAACTGTGGTCTGGATGATCGGATAGTGAGGTGGATTGTGAACTGGCTGAAGGAAAGAAGGCAGAGAGTTGTGGTCAGTGGGACAGAGTCTAGTTGGAGGCCTGTGTCTAGTGGAGTCCCTCAGGGGTTGGTACTGGGACCAGTACTATTCAATATATTCATCAATGATTTGGATGAGGGAATAGAGTGCTCTGTCAGCAAGTTTGCTGATGACACAAAAGTGGGAGGAGTGGCTGACACACCAGAAGTAATAATTTTATAATAAAATTAATAAATAATAAAATTAATAAATAATAAAATTTTTATCTGTAAAATAAGAAATAATAATTTAAGTATATTAAAATATTATTAAAATTAGTAAGAAAATTGTTATAAACAAGAAAGTCCTAAAACCAAATAAACGCTAAATTCTCTTCCTACAGTATCAGAGACTTTACAAAAAGAAATTCACACAGGACTTCACTGCTGCCATTAGCTTTATTTCTGAAGGGACTCTAGCACTGTGATAGTAAGCAGCAATATAAATGACAAGAGTCCAGCCTTTATAACAGACAAACCATTTCTGAGACAGATATACTTTGGTTCTTTAGTAGTTAACAATCACAGGTGGTTTAACCCCCAAACATGGGTAATATTATACCAGTATACAACATGATTACATCAGTTATTCTTTTTAAAAGATGCCCAATCTTGAAACACTCTTTGCCTTCCCCACCTTGTAGTACAACAGCCTAATGAAAGCAATGCAATCTGTGTGCAACAACAAGCTGACACACTGACAACTCACATGCCCTGGTATTTCATTTCCTAGTAGGAGTTTGAAGGTAACAAAATCCCTGCAATTTATTTCAAAAAAACCCCTGTTTTCTAGAAGGGCAGAGCTATCCCATTAAAAAAAATGAGATATTCCAGAGACTGATGCTCTCTTCACTCATCCTGAATCAATTGGTGCCACTCAGTGACAGATTACAATATCAGATGGAAAAAAGAAGAGCTTAATGCCATGGGTGTTTTAGAAATGATGCTGGGGCAGGGAGAGGGAAGGGTTAAGGAGAGGACATAAGGCAAGGGAAAGGAAAGCCAAGAAAGGCTGGAACAATAATTATCTACTGATTAAGTGTTATTCATAACAACTCATTGTTATCACATGCCCCCAAAACCCCCAAGAATTCTTCCCCAGCTAGATTGCAGGCACAGGCAGTAACTCCAGCCTAAACAAAAACAAGGGACTATTCAAGGTAACACTTATCTGTAGTGGATCTGACATTCTAGCAATGTCAGAAAAGGCCACCCTTTCTCCACCCTTTCCCTTTTAAAAATATTATGGAACAACGAAAGATTCAGAGGTACCCATAGTACACAGTAATTCACTATGCATTCAACAAAAATGCCTTATTGCTATGCTACAGCACTCAGTACTGCTGTTCTACAGAACGTAGAAAAACAATTTAACTTGCTGCATGACTTACTGTACTATTTTTCATTTATTTCTTTTCACACATCACCCTGTTCATCCACACATACTTTCCTTCTTCATGCTAAATTTTTGATTAGTCATTACTTTTAACTCCCTTGTTTCTCCACACTGAGTTTATTTCTTTAGTTATTCCTTATGTTCTTTATTCTAGTGTCTTGTCCTCCTCTGTCTACTTCCTTGTTCTGACCCAGCATTCTTATTTGTATCTTCACTCCAACCACAGATTTTAAAAATGGGAAGCTCCTGTTGAAAACACATCCCATGAAATCAGATGAAATGTTGCTGCTGCCCTTTGCTTCGGGACTTGCTTCAGACAACAACCAAGAGCAAACACGAGTTCTGCTGGCTGTCCAACAAAGTGACTTGAGATAAATACCACGATGTGCATGCATGCATAAGTAAGCATTATCTCAGGAATAATCACTGGGGATTTTCCACCCTCGGTACATTAATATCAGAATTTCTCTGAGACAAACTGCTACCAGTTGAGCTGGCAGCAGTTTTGTACTGTAATGTTTTCCGTTTTCTATTAAGGGGACTGGTGCATCTAAAGTATGATCAAAAAGATGATGGCAAAAACCACACAGAAAATTGAAAGCTAGACCCTACAAGTGATACGGTTTAAAAATAAAACTTTTGGAATTCATTCACCACTGCTCTGGCTGTTGCCCCCTTTGCCTCTTTCAAGCCACTCTATTAATGGGGAGGGCTGAAAGCTCTCTGAGGAAAGAGTAGGTACTGAAGCATACTCTTCCGTGTCCAAGTGTCAGGATTTCAAGCAAACATGTTAAGTACAACAGACAAAATAATTTTGAAAATACTGTTATTTTCAGATCTTCTCTGGATCCAGAGAAGTTGTGCAGCACGACCATTAGCATTAATTGCACTGCACCTTAGTTTATGTATATTTGCATTGAGTCACACCCTGTGTTTAGATTTCAGTGCATCCTTGAACAATCCCTTCTGGTGGATGTAATCTTAGCTAAATGGGGTTCCTGCTAAAGAAACCTGGTGGTGGGAAGGAAAGGAGTGGACACGCCTCCTTTTTCCCCCTGTATTTCAGTCCTTATAGAAAGCTGATTCCCATTTGTCTAAGGGGGCAGATGGGTGGGAGCATTTCAAGAAACCAATGACTATGACAGACAAATGAATACAGTGCTGGACACAGCAGTTCTGAGGAGGAGTGTTTGGTAACTGTATTCACCTCCACAGAGCAGGTGAGCTCAATCAACGCTGCTTTTTCCAATTTCAAAATGTGTTTTGATTTTCATTGACATTTTCTAAAATCTTGTATTTTTCCTCAGTCCTTCAGCAGGAGTACACTAAATTCATCAGGAGTATTCCTTTCAGCAGGACCGATAGGATAAATTTGTTAAGAAAATTCAGTGATGAAATTATCAAAAGTAGAAGACTGACTATGTTAATGCAAGACCAGTTTTCAGAGTAAGAACTGTTAGCTGAAAGGGAAGTTTTCTGTGGGGAAAACTAGTAAGACAAAAAGTGCCCTTTAAATCTTCTGGTTTTCTACTATGATATTTTCCAGTAATTCAATGTTAAGGCAGTATTCTAACAATACAATTAAGATAGGTATCTTTTATTTTGAGAAAGCGGAGAAATATGAAGACCAACAGGAAGGACAAAATGATTCAACTTCAGATAGATCCTGTTCACAGATTTAGCTTTTTTTTGTTGCCACACTAATAAAGAACCTGCTTGAAAACAGGTTCTTATTCTGGCCTGGCAACCTATTTCCATTCATTTCAATCAGGTCTGGGCCAGGATTTATAATTAGTAGTACCGAAAGAAAATAAAACAGCTTTACAGATACAAAAGCTTCAAAGACTTAAAACCCCTATTGTAACAAAGGAATGTTAATAAATATGCCAGCATTCACTGCTATTTTTAATTAGAGAATTAACCACCTCATCTAAAGCAAAATGAGTGTTAATTACCAGGATCAGGATAATTATGCAGACCTTGTAGAAAGCATCACCACCACAGCTGGAAGACCAGTATCTTGTATAACAGAAAAAAAATAGAAAAGAGAAAAAGAAAAGCTAAAAAACCCAAATAAAAACCCATCTACAAACACAGAAGAACAGCCTTAAGAGGTGGGCAGCTATAACACATGAAGGAATTAGTAGACAGAGGCAGACAAAGAAGGGATTATAATTTACTGTAAAAATCAGTGTCTCTGGTAAGCTTACCTCAAGTATTTGAAGAGGATTACAGGAGAAACTCTTCCAATGGACGAGGTCATGAATTTAAAGAGCCACTGGCATACTGCACCAGAGCTTACTTTGGCACCTCACCTATAGCACCCAGGAATCCCTCCACACCCATGTAGACTTGCAGAAAGGACACTGGTAAAACATTTCCCACAGAACACCTCCCAGCATCATTGCTAACTTCTCCCTCTCAGTGTCCAAGATAAAAGCTAAATATTAAACTTAAATAGTTTTAGTTTTTATTTAAATTCAGAGTGGAGGTTCTCAATTCGCACTTGATTTTGAAGGCCACTGCTTTTATTTCAGACCTGAGGAAGGGCCCAGGCACCTGAAAAGCATCAATTCCCTTCCCTACACACAGTAGTGAGCTATCACAGGATACCATTGTTACTCAGAAATTCTAATCTCAACATAGCTACAACAGCACTCTCAACATATCTCCACCTGGAAGGGCATGAACAATAATTTGTTTTGGTTTGGGTTATTGGTGGTTTTATTGTTTTGGGTTTTTTTCTCCAGTCTGATTTGGAACCACTGACTGGTGAATAGAACTTACCTAGCACAGATGCCACAGTTTTAGTTCTCTTCTTCACACCCTCCAATTTTGTCATTATTTCCTTTTATTCCTTGTTACATCATACTTGATACTAGATCATTACGTTTCAAAACAGGGCACTCCAGACATTGATTTGAAAGTCAGCTTGCAGTGTACAACCAAGAAGCCACCAATTTGACTTTAGAAATGAGAATTTATAAATTGTATTCTCAATTCTAGCATGTATGTTTAGGTGGGCCAGCAGAAAACTCAGCAAGAAATACTGTGCAAAGGATGCTTCATTCTAGATGTTGTATGAGCATGCTTCCCACCACCCTGAAGACCCCACATTTTGATCATGAAATTTGGACATACTTTTCCCTTTCATTGAAGAAGTATTTCTGAGCAGTTTCTTGCACTGAAGTGCTTGTGAAAATGTTAAGATAAGACTTACTCTAGTGGTACTGGAAGTATATAAAAACGAACAAGACAATGTCTTTAGGTGTTGTCATTGTCTTAGATAAAGTTTTCATCTCAGTCTGGCAAAAAAAATGAGTGAACTCCCAACATGGTTAAATACTTCTTGCTGCTGCAAGTTGACCAAATGACACAGGCTTAACCACCTATTCACATCTACTTTTAACCTTACCAGCTGTGTCATGACATACTGACATTATTAAAATTGGCATAGTAGAGTCTGTAACAAAAGCTGAACTTAAACTATATAATACATAATTATAATATATATATAATATATAACTCCAACCAGACTATTAAAATTAACATCAAGAAGGATGAAGTAGGACAGAAACACTCATCAATGCTTCTCAAATTCTTCTCTTCACAAATTTACTTTCTACAGCAACTTTACCAAAACTGAATTAGCTTTTATCCTATAGGTCTTTTAGCCAGCCACAAACGCTGCAGTTATTGTAGTCTGAGGTATGGCAGCAGATGACTCCCATTGCAAGGCCTGCTTATTGCTCACTAGTTAAACTTTCACTCTAGCCCTATTTAAATAAGAAAAAAAAAATAATCCAGACACAAAACCCAATACAGCTGATATCACATCAGTCTGTTCTTATTTATTCTGAACACAGCAGCACAAAGAATAGATCAGGACAAAGACCCACTTCTATTAAAATCCATCAGCTAGTTACTTAGAAGAACCAATTTCTAGGTTAGGAGTAGGTTATAATCTTCAATGAAAGAAGACAAAAGAAGTTGAGTACATGCAACATCTAACAGTTTCCTAATTATCTTAAACACCCAAGTTTCATACTATTGTAGGCCACTCTTTGATGATAGGGATTCAGATTATATGGATCCAGCACTGTTTATGAAAACTTGATCTCTTTCACCAATAAAGTGCTCTGAATGCCAATTCACACAAGTCTGAAAAGCCTGGAACTTCACTATGGGAAGGGTTCATACTCTGTACCTTACTGTAGATTTACATTTTCTATAAGGTGGGAAAAAAAACGAAAACAAAAAGCAGGTTTTGTGCAGTTTAGTGAGAACAGAGAAGGCTATGTTTAATGAGATTGAACAAATACGTAAGAATTAAAAGTTACAGATAAGACTACAGCAAACTAGCACTGCTGAGCTGTAAATTAAGCTCATAATGGAGCTCAATAGCAAAACTAAACCTTTTATTTTAAGACTTAGTGAGAGAGTAGGTGCTATTCTAGTAATATTGATTAACCCTTCAAAATTCTCTATTAAGAGAGGCCTCTTGGTTCACCCAGATCAAATAATGTGTAAACAAGGCAGCAGATGAAGCTTCACAAGGCTGATATGCAAAAGCTTGTGACTTTAAGTAACATGATTTAAAATAAACATCACCATCACAAGTTTTTGAGATTAAACAAGATTTTAATACTAGAAAAATTAGTAGAGTGTTCTTATTCTCTGAAGTAATTTAAACTATTTCCCTGATATATTTCAATGTACTTGCAACATCATGTATGCATAAAAGTATTAAATTAACACATGATACCTGGACAGTATTTGAATATAGTCAACAAGTCTCCTAAAACAGAACAAGTTTTCACTTGTCATGCATACATAAAACATAAGTAGTATAATTCGTCTTCAAAGTCACGTAGTTCAGAAGCTGTACTGTATAGCAGCAACACTGCCAATACCTGTGAGTCAAACTCCCTCGCCTGACCTCACAGCAGGGCACATTCACCATTTAACTGAAGCTGGTTTATAGACACTAACAATGGAAAAATATATGTTGTCTTTAAAACTTACTCTGTATTACAGGAATCCTATTTATTTCAAACTCAGGGGTCTAAGAAAAGCACATTATTTTTAATCTATGGGGGAAAATGCTGCTCCTGAAATTTGGTATCTAAGTTGCCCTCCATCACTCAGTTGATCACCACTTCTTGTATTTTTCATTAATAGTAAGAGACATCATGAGAATGGGCCTAGATACACAGTGTCCACATAGTAAGGTAACAACAAAAACAAAACCGTAGGGACTCTGAAAATAAGGCAGAGGAGAGAAAGTAGAAGGAAACAAATTTAATTTTTAAAGAGAATTGGAGAATAAGTTGCACTGGAAGCTATTTTAAGACTTAGCACAAGCAGTCACTGACTTAGAAACCCTGTCTGCTTCTTCCCCATCTGTGAAAGAAAGAACCCATACCACCATCATTCAGGGTTACTAAGTGAACTGATTGAGATATCCAATTTAATACTGTCAAAAGTACAATTACTTTGTTGCCACTGGGGGGGGAAAAAAAAAAAAAAAAAAGTGTTTTTCAATGGAATTTTGCTTTTTCTGTTTTTCCCTTCTACTTAAAATACCTCTTTAACTCCAATCATGTAATCTAAAATCCCTTCCCACCCCACAGCGGAGTGGAGTAACATTGAGATATGAGAAGAACCATGTGACTTGTTCACTTGTGCAGAATTGTGAAGTAAAACAGCCAGTCCCTCTATATCATACAGCATTTCCCTGATGCTTTTCCTTCTGAACCAGAAATCTGAAACAACACACTTCAAGGACAACTTCCCCTTACCTAGGGTTAAAAACAGGCATATGACTGTGCAGTAAGACGAATGACCTTGAACACAGTCTACACAATTCTCAGCACTTTCAGACACGCAGTTATTCACCTGCATCCAAACATCAGCTGGAGATGCTTGTTTGGGTTACCAAAAACCTTGAACATCAATTTTTGTTTGCATTAATGCGCACATAACACAAAGAGACTATATTGCAATTCAGCAAGTAAACAAAAGGCACTATCTTAAACATCTACGCATAACTCATCAATTTACACTGGGGTTACAATTATTCAGCACAAAGTGATTCAAGTGTAAAAACTTACTGAACTGAGGTCACAGATGAAGTCACACCCCACTGTGGTATTTACAGTGTACTTCCGTAACTCAGCATTTGTGTTGTGGAAGAAAAATAGAGTGAATAATGACAGATTCCACAATTCATGGGAAGAAAATTAATTTAAACTTTTGGCATTTCACGTCTCTGATTTTGTAGTTTCAATTACTTGTTGTCTCTGTACAGGTACAATTTTCTCCTCCAACCTGGCCAAGCCCTTCTTCTACATGCATTACAAAAATGAAAACATATATTCAACTAATGTCAAATTTTTGAGGTTTGTGGTTTTGTTTGGTTTTTTTTTTTTAAATGACAGGATCAAATGCAGATACATGGATTCTTTTCCAAATCAATTAACAAATTCACATTTCCGAAAGCAGGCACTGATATGAATGTCTAGGCTTGGCAAGTTACAAGCTTGACTTTTAGAAGCAAAAGTATATACTATTTAAATTTCAATGCCCTTATATTCACACACTACATTTCCAGAAAACATCCAGCGATTAAAGATGACAAAATTAGAAACCTCATAACACAGAAACTATAATCAGTGCAAAATGGTTTTGGATCCAATTTCCTCTAATTGTGGAGCTTGAATTTTCACCTATTACAAGAAAATTTTGTCCAGGCATTTGTCATTGCTGATTACCAAGCCAAATTTAACAAGCTATCACTAGAAAGGGATCCTGAAATACTGTAACCAGGTATTTTATTGCAATTTGCTCATTCATTGAATTGAAAACACTTTTCTGAGGCATTTCTAATGTCAGGGTTTTTTTTCCCTAACTGATGTCAGATAGGTTCCCAATGGAAACCTCAGCCAGGGATGGGAGGACAACATACCCTGCTCCCAAGAAACAACAGAGGAACTCTGTTTTTGCAAAATTCCCATAGGTTTTGAAGGAAGATAATTTTCAGAAATCTAGAATTTAAAATTACTGTCCTTCACTCAGTTCTTTTATTAGAAATAAGTGTGTGTGAAGTAAGTGCGAGTGGGAACGTAGAGGGGAGAAAGGGAATGAGCTATAAAAGCCATATGTGGTAATGCTTTTTGATCTTTTCAAGCTTGGAGGAGTGATGAATGAGCCTGAGGAAAACTGAGTGCACCATTCATTTCCAGGTACTTCAAGAATTGTTCTAGAGCTGATTCTAGTGATCTTAATATGACATAAGAAATACCCATCTAAAATTTTTTTTTTTCCAAGGATATGGTTACCTTCCTAGAGATTATTTGATTTTCTTAGCTCTCTTTACCTTTCAAGATGGGCCACTACTTTATCGGAATCTTGCTCAAATGAAAGTCATTGGATATACTATGAGTTGGCTGGAGCTTGCTTTGTTGGCTTTCCCTCCCCACCAGCCCAGAAAAGCATATTGGGACCACTCTGTATCTCTTTAGTACTTCTAATACATGACACTGAACAGAACTGTCAGACTTCACAGGCTACTTGACTTTCAACAGCAACGGTACTACAGCAAATGAGTTACATCTTCAATTGGAATAAGAAGGATTACCCATGTAGATAGTCCTCAAAGCAATGAATGTTATCTTAAGAACTATTTTGCATAAGGCCTTATCCTCCTGGTTACACCCATGTGGCTAGAAAACACATAGAACCCTCAAGAGATGCTAGAGAGAAGGCATCCACAGAACCTTTTTGAAGGACAACGGCCTATATAAATAGAGCTTTCTCCCACATTGTAGGCAACTAACAAATCCTGTTTATTATAAAACTTCACTAGCTCCTCACCAATGATTAAATTTTATTTATACAGCTCTGAGTTGCTTACACTGTTATACATTTTCTGTTGGATGAGATTGAAAATATTTTTTCACTTTCCAGAAGGCACACTAGATAAACTTTAAACTTGTACCCAGTTTCAAAGGAAAAATACTTGTCCTACACAAAGCCTCCATTCAGAGTCCTTGTTTTTAGTACAGTAAGAAAAATAGCTGAGCCCTGGATAAGTTGTTCATGTATGCCAATAAAAGCACATTGGATTAGAGCCAGCACTTCTAGCAAGCACCCAAATACTTCTGAAATCCTATGAAAAGCAGAACTCTTTTTTTCTCTACTTCTTATCCTTTCTCTTTTTGCTATTGCCAGTACTTATAATTTGTTTTCATCACATATGTCTTTAAATTACTGTAAGAAGCAACTGAAAGAGGAAAATAAGACTGAAGAATAAAAGTAAATATTTTAAAGAAGCTCTTTTACGAAAAAAATCAGTTGTCTTTAGATAATGTTTAAAATGTTACACAAGTAACCACTCTAATTAAAATGATAGGAGACTGAAGTATGTTCATGTTTTAGAGGTCTAAAGAATTAAGAAGCCTACTTACAAAGATACTTAGGTACCCATGCTTTCATGCAGGACTCTGATCAAGATGCATGCTGTTCAGCCTAGGGCAGATCTAGGGCAGAGCCAAGGTATAAAAGAACCAGGAGAAAACTCTTGGGACATTATTCAGATCATACCAGGATCTACCATGCACATGTGCTTCCCCAAAACCCAATGTTTTTCTAAATTTCACAAACAATCACATAAAATGGAGCTGAAAATGAAAGAAGTCATCTCCCACCCTCAAGGCAGGAGCAACTGTGCCAAGGTACTTCCCAAAAGGTATTTGCCCAACCTCTTCCTTGGTCTACCAGTGAGAGAGGCTAAAAACAAAGCCTGAGGAAACCCAAAGGCTCATTAGCCTTACTCTGAAAAAGTTTTTCTCATTAAATAATCTAACCCTTTGTTGCAATTTAAAGCCACTTGATACTGCTTCTATCCACAGCATACCCAAGAAATATGTTATGTTCTTAATTTTAGAAAAAGAAAAAAAAATAACATCAACATGCGTCCAATCAGTGTTAAAATGGGCCTATAAAAATATCCTGTTCCTCAGCCTTGTTTGATAAAGAGTAGTTGGCTTACTGCTACCTCCTCTCTCTTTTATAACTTATCACACGTATCAACACTGCAATAGGCCTACGAGGATGCTAACTCATGCGTATCAACTCATATGTTTTTCCAGCTAAGCAATCCAAAGCAAGCAGAAGTCAACTTCTATTTTCCCATAGAAGCCCACAAAGCAAGTTTCAGGGGGAACAATATTACAGTTATTTCATCTATATACTATCTTCCATTATTTCAGTGTTTTTCTAAATCATATCCCCTTGCTTCTTCAACCCTGTATAACCTTTTCTCTTTCCTCATATTGTTTAATTCAGCCTTATGCTTTTCTCCTCCTTTTCCTTTTGTCATGCACATTTACAGCAGGCTTTCTGAAACAAAGTAATTCAAGAAAAAACAATCCAATGGCAGCCTCAAAAATAGTTCCTGATGTTGTCCAAGGCCTTTAAGACAGGGACTCACCTTGTCATCTGCGACTGTCCATCTCCTGCCTGATTGGGTTGGATGACCACCAAGATAATTAACACTGACAGCTGTAAATACTGTCTTTCCCAATAGAGGTAGCAAAAGCAGTAGAGGTAGGGTTTGTGAATGGATGTGATAATTCATGTTTCCAAGCTATTGCTTTAAGCTTTCTGAAAACTCAGACAGATTTAGGTGAAGTGGCAGAAGCAATCACTGCTCTAATTGCCTATGCACTCTTTCTGCCCTTACTAGGATGCAAAAATGTGACATAAAAAATCTCAACTTCTCACTGGGTGCCAGAGATGGAAAGCATAACGGGGACTTGGGTGAGGGCAGACCTTCAGTCACACCTCGAACTGGTATGTGGCAGTGTTAGGTTAATGGTTTGACTTGATGATCTAGAGGTCTCTTCCAACCAAGGCTATTCTGTGATTCAGCAGAAACTTGCTTCATATTGCGCTCATCACACTGTTCAGCCCTACAAAGCTGTTTTTGTAAATACCCAAGTAACAGCTGGTGATGGTCTGTAAAACCTCTCCCAAGGCAGAGCTGCCCCACACTCAGCACCACACTGCTTCTCCCCGAGCCTTCATCTCTATGGCTGAAAGACCCCAGGTCACAGGCAGCTGCCCTGGCATGGGCCTGACTCCGCATCCCACTGAACTACCTTCTCCAGAAACAATTGATCCTGCATGCCAGTCACCGAACCCATCACAGCTTTTCCCCTCGTCAGCCACGCTGGAGAGAGAGAAACCTTTAATTGGAATGTTGCATTGCATGGTGGGAATGAAGAAGTCACAGAACCATTCACTGCCCATGCATATCAAGGTCAATACTACTAGCCAAAGACATCTGCACAATTAATATCAAGCCAAGCTGGCCAAGTCAACCACCTTTGTGCCCTTTGTCGAAGGGAAAACATCATGGCTGGAGTCCCAAGGAGCACTGAAGGTGACATTTAGGCAAAACACGTATCCAAAAATGTGATTCCTTTTCCATTATTCAGCTCTGTGACTCAGTTCTGTGTATGTAAATCTCAGTCAGTGCCAGCCTCTCAGGTGATGTTAAAAGGAGATATACGCACCCATTTTCTCTAAATGAAGTTAGAAAAATGGAATGAGATTGCTGCTCTAATCAGATTGAGGAGGTCAATGATTACAGAAATTAGAAAGGGAGAAGGCCATTGGATTCAGTCCTTTTCTGGCTACAATATCGTTCTCCTGGGCATGAGCTTTTCAATTTTACTGCTGGAGCTGCACCTCCTGAAAATCTTAAACCCAAAGGAAAGAAAATGCAGATGAGACATGAGTCCTTCTGCCAGCAGAAACATAGTGCTGAGAGCACAGCTGTGCTGCCCTTCCCCTCCGGCCTCACACCCTTGACATGCTTGCACGGTGCTTCTGTTACCCAGCAAGTTTCTCTTGTACCTTAGGAGGGGCCCTCAGTTTGGATTCTCACACCTGGCTAAATGAAAGGTACACCAGGTTTCAGCTGACAGCCTTGAGACTTGCTAAAACGCAAGCTCATTTTGAGAAAAATACTGAGAACTTATCATCCAGGGATGGGGAGAAAGTTCACTCTTTTAGACTCAAATAAGACAACAGTCTCAAATATCCTTATGGTTTCTCAAAGATTGAGCCGTGGTCCCCTCATCTTCCTCATTGCCTCTTTTCCCAGTGAAAAGCATCTATAAAAAGTATGTAGAAAAAGCTCCCAGAATATTTGTATGCTTCTGCAAGGAATATATTAGAACATCACAGATTTTGGGGAGGGAGGGGATCCATTATTCTACAAACAGGGAAATCCCAACAGATGTCCTAACATCTTTTCCTGCTGCCCAGATCAATTGGCGAGCACCAGGGGCTCCTGTTTAGATCACTCCTGCCAAGTTTTAGTATTGCTTAGCAGATGGCTGCTTCTCACCATGCACAGGGCTTTCATTTCCCCACCACTGAATGTCTTCACATGAGCTAGGAGAGGCACCAGTTTGTCAGGATTCGCAACCAGCTCCCTTCACAACTGCACCATCAACAGCCTGGCCCCCACTCTCTTGCTCAGGCTTGGTGCAGTCTGGAAGCTCCAGAGATGTTGAACATCCACTTTCCTTTTAATCATGAGCAGAAGCAGCATTGCAGCCCTAATGCACATGATCAGACAGCTCTGGCATGTCACGAGAAGGACAAAGTGCTCTGCTAACACAAAGCCAGAGGCAGCTGTCCTTTGAAATTTTTGGTATACATTGCACAGCCTCTTCGTGCCTACTAATAAAGTCTAGCACACTGAACTGTGGCAGATGACACTTCGAGTGGTTAACAAGTCTTTAACCACTGTAAATTGCTCTTAGTACAGAAGATAGCGAGACTGCTCTAATGAGGGAGGAGAAGATACTCTCTTGGACTTGCTCTTGAAATGGAAATATGTAAAATGTGATGTCATGTAATTTGCACTTCCCTAATATTAGGTTGTTCTTGTCCAGTGTTCCTCCCCTCCTCATGCTTTAGTGCACTTCAAGGGAATATTATCCAAGAGGATAATACACATGATGCAGAAAACTAGCCACATGCAATATCAAAACTAATGTCAAACTGACCACAAATGCTTTTCCAGAGCTGATTTCCCTAACTGTCCAAGTGGAGGCAAGGAACGGAAGAAAACTCTCACGCCCGACTCATATTGTTGGCCTGAATGCAGAGTGAATCATTACTCAGACATGGCACTTGGACACCCTCCTTCCCTAGGAGCAGAGTGCTGCGGAGGGGAGAGGAAGCATCCACAGCTCCAGATTTGTGGAAAACATTGCACAAAACTTAAGGAATTTGGGATGTGTTTCAAGCCGTAAGAGTAATAAAGGAAACTGTAAGTAGTATAATGATTTTTGTGTATTTTTGAATTATCTAGAGAGAACTGAATCTCTACAATACATTTTGCCTGCTGTCCACAACTGACAGAGCTCCAGTCAGCTGTGTTGCTCTCTCCAAAGCCTACAAATAAGGTCATGGCAAAAATCTTGTTTCCACTTTATTTTTCATTCTTTTTTAAAACCCCTGTTAAATTTTAATCCCTGTCTTGTTGCACATAGAAAACAGACCCTTGACATGTCACTGCTAATACAAGAAATACTCAGAGCAACAGTTCAATACTTAAAATGAAATTGCAAAAGCAGAAAAAAAGAAGTCTGTAGGGTTACCAAAATTCCTGGAAACTCTGTTAGAAGATGGAGATGACATTTAAGAACTAGTTAGAAATGGGATGCAAGAGGTCGTCATGAGAGTGTACTGAGTCTGAGATTGCGTGGACCATGAAAGAGTTACTCAACCCAGATAATCATTACAAGTCAACTACAAGACAGGCTAACCGACAGCATGAATTAGAAGTGAAAGAAAACTCCAAAAGAAAAAGAGCATTATGAGGTGCAAACCAGTCTTTCTCCAAATGAAAGCTACAGTTTTCCTTTTTTTTTTTTCCTTTCCAGAGAGTGTTAGGGAAAGGGGGTGAAAGAACCATAGATCAGTCAGTTGCTCAGCTCTCATTTGTCTTTTTTAAATACTGATTTTGAAAAAGATTCCAGTTTCATGAGAATCAAGGCACTCGCATGCACCAAGATAATTCCCAGAAGAAAAACATGGTGTAATATTTGTGCGTGCAGTAGTGCAGTCAGCTGGACACTTTTGTCATCTTTAACACTCACTTTCAAATACCTCAGTAAATAATTTATCTCACCACACTAATCTCCCAGGATTAAATCCCACACTGTGTAATTTGAGTATTGCTGTTCACAGATCAGTCTGCTCTTAGAACTCCTAAAATATTAGCCTTGCCTGATTAAAAAAAACTAAACCAGTAGAGTTGATTTGTACCCTTTAAATACTCCGAACTTTAAAAAAAAAAAAAAAAAGGGTGTTAGAAAGGAAAGTTTCTCTTCTCAGATATTTATAATCCTCCACCTTCATCAGCTACTCTTGAAAAAACTGCAACCTCCCAAGTCTCCCCCCTCCCCCCCGCCTTTGGATATAAAGGAAAAAATATCTCAATTACCAATACCAGCAAAATTCAGATGTCCAAACTTCACAGTTGTGATAGATTTTTTCAGAATAAAAATCAGGAATCGACGAGCTCGAGAGCCTGCTCCTTCTTTAAATTGTCAGGCCAAGCTGGACTGGACTGCAGTTATACCACAGTTGGGTTTTTTTGACTGTGCACAGCACTTACTGAATTGGTGACATAACAAAGGTGTGCATAACATTTAATTTTTATTTGTTTGTTTTGACCTCTTTACATAATCACCATTGCTGGGAAAGGAATTAGAAGTTAACTGTTAAAAGATTACAACTAGAAACAGTCGGGGTTGAGTGAAGGTTCCACAGAGGTAAAGCTTAATTATTTACAGTTTAGTTCCTGAGACACTAGGTCCCAAGGTCATTTATTACCACAAATTAATATAAATCACTGGTTTCTATTTTTGTAGTGCAATCACGAGCACTCAATAAGAGCTATAAGGTGAGTGGGAGGAGATATCCACCCTTAAATAACAACATGGGATGAACTTTATGAGAAAGATGACAGACAATAAATGTATCTGCTTAAAAAGTGGAGATACGTTCCAAAACAAGAAGTGACACAAGTTGTCAGCCTCTTTACCAAATGTTAAAATAAGTTATTCACAACATGCCAGCAGCTCTCTGAGCGAGCTGTGACAGCAAAAGCTTGCCAAAGCAGCAGGAGCTGATGCTCCAGCCCATGCTGTGGAAGCTGGTCCCGCTTTGCTAACCCCTCTGCCCACAGGACACGCCACAAAAGCCTGTCAACACTGCATGGATCACACCATCAGTCAGATGAGGCTGGCTGTGAACCCATGCAGCCAACCCCACCTGTGCAGCTGTCCTCAAATGTCCTCCCCTGCAGGATCCTCTCCCAAAGCACCAGCATGGATGCATTTTAATGGCACAAGTGCCAGGGAGATGTTGATAAGCTGCAGAGGCACGAGCTGCACAAGCAGCATGCACAGGCTCCCACCTCTGCACAGGCGCACACTGGGGAGGAACAGGAAAAACACACACCCTGTGAGCCACTCAAATACAAAGGTTTCACAACAGTCCACCTGGGAGCAGGCACAGCAATACTGGCTGGCATCAGCTTTTGAAACAACAAAACAATCCTCAGGACCAGCAGGGATCTTGCCGACAGCCGGAGAGTGCACCCAGTAGAGCAGAAAGACCTAAGTGCCACAAACCCCCAGCAAGAAGGGAATCTGAAACTGGCAGTTATACTCTGTGACTTGAACTAGATGTCATCCCAGGTGCCTCTATATTTCTATCTTCTTGGCAGTGACCATCACGGCCCTAAAGGTATCTCCCTCTCCACATAGGAACAGATTACTTCTCCCCACTTTGTTGTGGCTGGCAAAAAAAAAAAAAAAAAAAAAAAAAAAGGAAAGAAAAGAAAAATAAGAGAAAGAAATATCAAAAGAACAATCATGAACATAGTACTAATTAGGGCACAGTTCAGGGCAATATCTGGACTCCCCATGGCATGGCTCATGCAAACAGTCCACATTGCTGGGGCCAGCACGTTCACAAGCTCACCAGGGAGAAGGTGGCTTGGACAACCGGCAAAGAGGATCCAGAAAAAATCCAGGTTATTTGGATGTGTGTAGCTTTGTAATACAGATATGAATCATACAAGCCAAAAGAGCTCAATTTTCAGTACCTGCCCTCAGAAAACAAAGGTAGTTTCAGGTATCCAAGATTGAATATGACATGGTATAACACATGCACTAAGCCCCGTGTTGATTTGACTTTCAAGCAATTATTTGTACCATTTCAGGTTTGTATTTATTGTTCAAGTTCAAAAAGGATATGATTCTTCTTCTACTACAAGGAGAAAAAATGCCATGTTATGCACTCATAGTTAATGTACATTGGACCACAAATCACCATTTGTAGAATAAGCATATTAGGATGGTACATATCATTACAGCCAAGCAATAGTGTTTATGCTTTGTGATGACAGCAGCAGCAAAACAAATGCTTGGTTATACGAGGAATGAAAGTTCAATTATTCAGTAATATTAACAAGTCAACTGCAAAATGAATATGCAATATATTATTGTACAAAGTTTTATTCTGGTGAATAAATAGGAAGACTTGCCCTGTTACTGAGTTGTTTTTAGATGGGCATAAAGGAATACAAGTGAGTTAATGACCTATCAGAGGCGACAAAAAGCTACAAGTTAGCTCTTTTTATACCTTTATACACAAGGCTACTCACCCCTTGTGTAGCCTTAGCAGTAAACATTTTGTGGCTAGCTCTATTTTAAGGAGAGTTAAGAATAAGACTTTAAAACAAAAATCATACCAAGTATATACACAGACCTTTATTTCTATGAGCTATCAATTAGACAGTGGCTTATCAAGATACTTTGAATAGCAGCCTATGCAAAATATCGAGTTGCAAAAGAGATACGTTTAGCTCCCCTCTATCTTATAGCCAATGAATCACCTATTGTTTCCCAATTCTGTGCTGTGCTCACCAGTTCTTTGGCCTGTAGCAGCTACTCCTTAACTGAACTATATTTAAATCACGGTGTAAATTGCAGAATAACTTAGGTTAGAAGTGATCTCTGCAGGCCACCAAGTCCCAACCTGCTGATCAAAACAAGGCTGACTTTGAAGTTAGGCCGAGATATGGTCTATGATTTGTGCACAACAATCACAATCACTCCTCAAGCCACCAGAAATACAGCAAGTGATCAACAAATAGCTCCTGACCACCAGCAAAATAAACTCCCATTTTGGTCCCACACTTTCATCCTGTTACATCTGAATGGGATCAAGAGCAGAAGTATTGGCCTTGGCAAGAGCACAGCCACTGACCTGCGGCTAAAATGCGGTTCCAAAGCATTTTGGGGAACATGGTTTTGGGACAACCAGGCTGAGCAGAAAGTTGCATAGCAAGGACAGATAGTTGCAGAGGCCCAGAAGAGGAAGGTGGACAGTGTGACAGGGGGAGGACTGTGGGCAAATGTCAACAGAGCAGCACAGCTCAGTTGGCTGACACATGTGGAGGTTCCTGCAGACCCATTTAGTATGGCTTGCACAGTCTGTGTTGACCTGGAGATCTCACTTCATGAAGACATCTGTATTTGTAACAGCCTTGCTGCAGCTGTTCATACACTTCCCTTCGCCAAGGGGCCTCACTATGGGGCCACAGGGAGGAGAGAGATTCAGTTACAGCAAGCTCCATCCTCTAGCACAGTAAACACTCATTCTATGCTCTATCTAGCACAGAATTTGTCAGGCTGTAAGTTGATACCATCATTTGGTATTAGTATAATTCATATATATATATACACATATATATATACTTAAATAAGAATTGTAGCACCACAATATGCCCCGATAAGTTTGGCTTTGCCTCTTTGGACTTGGCATATACACTGAGGCTACAATTAGGAGCTATGCCAAGTGCAACAGGCTGCACATTATTTAATGGTTTGAGCATCCTATGCTACAGTTTGCCATGATTCCCACATGCAGAAACAAACCCTGTTAACTAACAAGCTTGAAAACGGTCACTCGGAATAGTGTTGAAAGCAGTCTGCATTAGAAGGTATGTTCAAAATATGGGAACAAATTTTGCTGTTCACACTTTGACCACACTGGAAAATTGAATAACTGCTTCTCCACCAGCAACAGCACCAAGAATATTCTGAGCAAATTCCAGGTACTTTAACAAATCACAGTGCTTAATATGACCCACTGCTTAAAATCCCTAGTGGTTGTAGAGATTCCTGGCAAACTGAAGACATTTTTCCTTCCATGCTTCCTCTCTACAGTACAGCTGAATGACCTTTGTGGTGGGAGAAGGTCAGTGCAGATGAAAAAATAGCCTTTAAAACACTGATTCACTATTTTATTTTAAGTACTAAACTCACATTTTGGAGACAAAGCCAACTTCATTAAAAACATTTAAGTCTTGTGACTTAAAAGAAAATACAGAAGTTCCAAGAACAAGGATTTGAGCCCCCCCACAACAATCCTGTTCTGTAAGTTAAGGAGCAGTGGCAAGAACAATATCAAAAACATCAAGCTACTAAAACAAAAACCCTAAACAAACAAAAAACCCCCCAACCAACACACAAAGGGAAAGGGATGGGGAGGCTTACTTCTAACTTCACATATCCCTCACTTTGTCCCGTATTTTGCAAACTGACATGAATCATTGCAGTTTTTTGCAGGTCACTTTTAAGATTTGGTTTATTTTTGCTTTTGCCCTTTCCCAGACTCTTACAGTCTCCCATCCTCCGTGAATAAACAAAAACTCTCAATAGTTCAGAAATGAGTTTAGAGAGCTTCTCAATACTGTAGAGTGGTGACTTCCAAACTTTTGGATAGTCAGGTCTCAGGTTTTTTTGTTGGTTTTTTTTGTTTTGTTTTTTTTGGGGGGGGGTTGTTTTGTTTTGTTTTTTTAACAGACAGGCATCATTATATGGATTGCTTTACCCTTAAAAGAAATAATCTCAAATTATTTTCAAGCAAAAATTTACTGTATGCCACGTGTGTCCTCTAGACTCAGGGCATGTCTCAAAGTCTCAAGATAAGAAGCTGGGCCAGGAGTCACAGAGTATACATTAAATAACATACAGGAACAGTTGCCCTAGAGACTTCAAACCCAGTACTCAGTGGCTGCAGCAGCCTCCCAGGAACCTCTGCATAAACCCACTCCCAGCTCAGCTCACCTAATTACTCTTGAACCTATTTCACCCTCTCTCTGCCCCCACACTTGTCCCCTTGTTGAAATATCAGAGATTTAAAAACTGGTAGCAATTATTCTTTTCAAATACTAACATCAAATTCCAAACCTCTTACACCACCCAGAAAAAAATACTACTCTAATATAATTAATTCCCTGTATTTCCCCTTTCCCTTGTAATTCATTGCTCATTTACAGCAAAGTTGCATTTTCTCATGTGTTTGCTAACAGCACCAGTATTCTTGCAGCTCTGGCCACAGACAAAATGATAAAAATAAAGTCAATAAAAATTGCATGTGCAAAAGCTAAAGAGCAAAGCTAGGAATAAATGAAGTACTTGAAAAGCTGGTCTTGTGCTACACTCCAGCTTGCTTCGGTTCTATACAGGCTAACAGGTATTTTACCAAAGGTGTTTTATCAACAGCTCTAGGGTGGCATACAGACAACTTAAACAGAAAGTTTCTTTTGAACCTATTTGATAAATATAGAAATAATGGAGAAAATAAAGGAAGTCACTTCTAAAAGCAGGTTTGAAGCACTTTTTTTGAATTCTGTTTCTCCTCAAATTGGTTTATACTTTTCTTCTGCAAGAGCACTAATCTCCAAAATAAATAAAATAAATGCTTTGAGAGAAATGGTAGCAGTTCTGGTCTGATAAACAACAACATAAAAACAGCACCTTTGCACTCAGCAGATCTGCCTCCGGTGTGTAGTCAGGAGTGATTGCTGCTGACTAGTGAGATAAATAAGGTTCTACTACTTTCATGCTTGTTTAAAACAGGATATCAGTGCTATTGCTGTACAGCAATACTATTGTCTTCTATAAAAAGCTAAGTTCTTCAATAATTTTCAATTACATATCTGGACAGTTCTTGCTGCACCCCTCAGTAATGTAAAGGGATACAGAGACAATGTCAGAGCATGCTTCACTCCACACGATTTTATGAGGTGAAAACACTCAAGAAGGGAGATCGGTCTACGAGATTGGCAAATCTTTAATCCAGAGCCAAAGAGAAATTCCAGCCTTGTAAAACTGCTTTTAAACAAGCACTTTCCAGATTCAAGGAGTGCAGTTTTTCTTCATAAAATACTACAGATGCGAGCAATCCTAAAGGGGAAAACTAGAGCAACAAACGGGTAAGCAAATGTGTTGGTATAAAAGATTAAACAAGCAGTTTTCACTGCCAAAGTTCAATGTCACGTGTGTGGGCTGCAGGTATAGGACACAGAACAGGAACACAACATACATATATTGTGCATAAATACCAGCTCAACATCTCAATGAAGAATACAGACTAGAAGAACTATTTTAACTTACAATACTAGCAGAATATGACTAAATTGTATTATACAGGACTGGTTAGTAAATGACTGAAAAGAAATAGGCCATGCAAGTTCTCAGCATTCAAATTGGCAAGCTATTACTTCTTAGGAACTAGTAAGAATGAAAACATCTGCTTGAAAGACATGGTTTAAAATATTTTGGAGTATATTTTGACAATACATAGAATAAATAACTAGCAGTAGTATCTTGCTTATTTGAACCTTGAAGTCAGCAAAATAAGCAAGACTGAAAGAAGCAACTCAGTTTCCAGAGCTCTCAGGACACACACATAAAACACATCACCATTATTTTCTTACCATTATCTGACTTGAAGCTCCTGAAAGCCAACTATTTCTCTTAAATCAAATATAGCATACACTATAATCCCATCTGGAAGTGCCTGCATCTTTAGTAACATCTCAGTAAGAAGTCAGTGTTGTTGTTGTATGTTACACTGCCTTTTTTTTTTTTTTTCCTCAGAAAGTCCACCCAAAAATAATTACATCAAGACTGAAATTTCTTAGAAAGAAGCCAAGTAGTATTTTACTCTTTAACCTAATAAGGTCTGCCATATTAGTTTTTTTTATATTGGTTTCATTTTTAAAATTTAAAAAAAGACTCAGAGAAGTAATAGTGGAGGCTTCAGTAAACTCCATTGTTCATCTTAATGAACCAACACAGAGACTGAATTAGTAGGGGATACCTCTTCTAAAAAAGCGTTATTAAAACACTCAGTGTCAGTAACAATGTACATGGCTGTGATATGTCAGATCCGTTTCATTTCATGCCACCAAAGGCCAAATCAAAAATTTAAGGCAGAGAACAGAAACAGAATCACTAAAAGTTTCATGCTGTTACTGACAGCCAGAGCTTTCCATTCCTTCCACATTTCAGATGGTTGACATGAAAATATTTTCCTTACATTGAAAGGGTCTTAAAATGGTGCCAAAGAAGATTAGAGAAACTTTGTCTCTTTTTTTGTTGCATCTTTAGGTCAGACACTAGAGTTTTTGTCACACAATAAAATAAAGTAAAACGATTCTCGCAAATTCATGGCTTTTTACGACTCAAGCTGCCAAGCCTTTTAGTCATGTCAGGCTTCTGCAAGAATTAAATGGTGTTCAAATCAACCTGGCACCTTTTTCTCCCCTTCTTGAACTGCTCACTTGCAATGGAGAATCAGGTGATGAAGGAATGTGTTACACATGCAGTAAGAAACCCTTCAATACCACCTCTCAAAAAGTTGTACTGCCACCTGCATTTCCAATCCTGAGTCAATTTTTGCTTTCTGAAATGACTGCATAAAGCTTTACGGGGCTCTGCGTTTGTTAAAACACTTCAGAACCTTTGCCTTTTGCTATTCAATCCAGTTATTCAGAAAGAATCTGGGTACTTTCCTATCCTTTCCAAGGGAAGTAGAGAAGAAAACAGAAGTTGCTGAAAACTCCCATTTTTCATGACGTTCAACTAGCCCATCCTCACCCCAGAATCACAGCAGGGAGAAGGCTCTCAAATGCCTCCTCCTGAGCAGGACAGGGAGAGGATGGACATACAGACTACATGGCTCATGTGCAAAGTGCACAAGAGCTGCTGCTAATGGGCATCAAAGCTAAAGCTTCTCCTGTCCCCCTGCGAAAAAAAACATGTCCTTGGTTGTTTAAAGGTTTAATGTAAGCATTTTCAATCTTGAAACAGGAAAAATTTTTTGCAAAAATCTTTGAAATTGAATTCCTTTTTGCAAAAGCAATGGGTTTGGAGAAGCGATCACTGAATTTGTATGGGCTGCCTCATTCCGCATCACTGTGAACAGATTCTCAAAGAGCTTCAGTTCTGGATAGGTAGTTTCTCCATTTAACAGATCCACTGATCTGCTACCATGCTGTTTTATATTTCTGTTTAAAAAGTTAAAAAAATGTGTCTTAATACATAAGCAGTGTGATAGTCATGGATTTTTCAAGCATTTGTTACTACAAACAGAATTAAAATACATTTAAGCTCAACTGCAAACTGAGATTTTAGTAGACACTAACAACTCAGGTAACAAAATAAATAGCATTATTTTTTCCTAGGCTAACCCTGATGTTTGGACAGGTGTCTGGGATTTATATGACATGACGGTTACTAAAGTATTCACATCTGTGCATTAAAGCTGTTACCAACTTACAGTACTTTTCCGTCCCTGCTGATTTGGATAAAAACAGAAACAAAATACTTAGTCACAGTTCTAAGAGTTATCTCTTTGATTGCCAAAGTGAATAACTGGATGGATTTTTTTCTTCCAACTCAAAACTCATAAGTGATTAACAGCCCCCTGCACTTTGATACAGTTCTGAAATGGGGTCTCTTTTTCTGAGGAGAAGACAGATCTTTTTCATTTTACAACCAAAGAAATAAAAATATAATAATTTTAAAAAAATTGGGAGGGGAAAAAACGGAAGCTTTCCAAGGAGAAAGGGTGCTTTTAGTTTTATTTCTCCATGCCTCTGTCATCACAACTTAAATTTGCATACCCTGTTTTCCCTGAGAAGAGAATAGGTGACTGGAAAACCAGTACATTCATACATATTAATAAAAAAATTAAAACACAAAACTCATTAAGGTTGAAGTCTTGTTTGTAAGACTCTCTAATCAATCCTGCTTCTAGACAGGCTGCTACAAGTCAGACTTCCTCAATGCCTGTAGCCCTGCACTTTCATTCACATGGTTTCCACCAGCCTCACGTTCCTTAAATTATGAGTAAAACTGACAAACTGAAGAACAGCAAAGGTGAGGCTCATGAGGACTGAAGGAAAGAGTCTGACCTGGCCCCAGCTGGGAGTGCTGGCTCCCCAGGAAGAGGCAGAGCCCTGGTTCACTGTTTCACATCCCTTATTCATCCCTCCTCTATTTCAGTTTAACCAGCTCTTCTAAGACAGATCATGACAAGAGTGCATCATGAAGGATTTGTCTCTAAGCTTAATTAATTATTCATAGCAATCACCAAACGTCTCCTTCACTATTAGTTTTCTCTTTTTATATCAACTTGTTGCTTAGGACTCCAGGAAATGCTATGCACTCTTGATATTTTATATTATGTGAGTTACTAACTACATGGATTTAGATGCATTTAAGTCATCTAAAAAAGCTCAGGCAAGCACAAGCTGCTGAAGGCAGAGCTGAAACCCCTGATACCTTTGACAGAGCAGAATTTTTAAGGACTAAGTAGGAGCAGATGGATGGCAACACCAGCTTAAATGTACTATAACCACTCAGTTTCAGACGTCTGTTAAACCAGTGAATCTCTAAAAAAATCTATGAAAGACATTTAAAACAGTCTGGGTATTTATTGCATACTGTAAAGTTACAATGTATTAGATTAAAAAAAAATACCAGAAAGCAGAGTGCAGCAGGATACTTTGGAATAAAAGTAAACAAATGCCAATTACAGACCTTTTATTTAAAAAAGTACTTAACTAGTAGTGGCAGAAGCTAGGTAACTATAAAGACACATTAAGATGCTAAACTGGTACCTGATTTATTCTGGGTGAATCTCTAAACACTGACACTTAACCTGGTGAATCCTAGTGACTTGTACATTTTGGTTCTAGGACTGCTTTCACAATCCTTATAAGCAAAACAGGTTTGTAACAAAAACACTTCCAATGAGGAAGCAAAATATGGACTGGTATCCCTACTGTATAGCTACTCCAAGGCATCTTCAGGAGCATATTAATCTCTCTCAGACTCACAGCCTTCCTTTCTCAGTGTTTTGTAATTGAAAAAAAAAAAAAAAAGAAAACTAAAATGAGATCAAATTGTTAAATCTAGATTTTTCTGCTTCACTTTCTTTGATCATTTATTGAAAAGAATTCAAACTTCATGAGCTGGAGGCAAGCATTCTTCAATGCCATGCACCAATATAAACCTCAGAACAGAAAGCACAGTAACAAGAATTGGGGGTAAAAAACCAAACAGCTTTCAGAAAGAGAAAAAAGAAGAGGAAAAAAAAAAAATTGCCGTGTTCAGATCCTATTTAGCTACTTGAAAGCATCCCGTTAGCTCACGTTCACTACTTGTCTTTTGTAGCTCAATAAGAGCTTTAACAGTGCACAGTAAATAAATACAGACACTAAAATAAACTGAAGTTCTCTTTCTAAGCAATTTTGCTTTAGAAATAATTAAAAACAGTGCTGTAAAAAGTAACTTTGTTTCAGTTCAGTCAGATGAACGGCAAGTAGTATTCTTCCCTTGCACTAAAGGAAAACACACAATATTTTAAAAATATAGAGGAACTGACATTGTCTTTTTCAGGAAAGGAGGAGGGGGAGGCTGGGTGCTGCAGAGAAGGAAATTGAGAGGTAGAACAAATCCAAAAGTAGGGCAGCCATCAATGTTGCATCTGAAGTAGTCATCTCTGCTCACAAAGCTGCTGGAGCACAAGTGATATACTCTGAATTAATGTGAAAAGGCACTCAGGTGCAGGGGAGCTGCAACTGGGAACCCTTTAAAGTAACTAAACACACACAGTATATTGCTCTTACAGATTCAGGGCATTTTAAAAATACACAGAAAATTTCTAAAAAACCCCTCAGAAACACCAAGTAGGGTTGTTTGCAATTTCATGTGTTTACTGATATGTTAAAATATTAATACTCTCTTAAACTATTTAACACAAATATTGTAAGGTAAATTATTAAAGCATCAATACTAAACATATTGAATTGTGCAAAATAAACCAAAAGTACCAATATAAGGGTGAGGTGACAAAGCACAGTTTTTTCCCGGAAAATCTTAGAGAACATTCAGGCCAATTTACAAATTTTTGGGGGGTAAATTAATAAATAAATAAAAAAATAAATAAATAACCAAACTGCAGTAGGATTTAACCTGAAGTGGAAAGCACAATTTTTATTTTTAAAACATTATCTATTAATATCAACTTAACTTGTTCTATTAAAACCTCAAGCTTTGGTATCACTGGGTTCTTAATTCAGAATTCAAACTTCAAAAATCTTCTCCAAATGCCAATATAAGATCTCCTGAAGACACCTCATACTACAGTAATATTTTTTTAAAAGTCACATTGAATATTAAAAAATAACATGTCATGAAAAGCAGACTGTGAAACAAATGTGGCTTTTTTTCAAGGCTCTTCTGTGTAGCTTGAACCAAGTTTTGAGTGTGAGCAAAAAGCCACTTGTGCTTAATCACCATGTTCATCACTCAGCCTGGCTGAACACAGGAGGGGAAAGAAGTTGCAGCTGCTTCTGCAAGCACTAGGACTTAAAGCAGTCTGTATTTAGCATCATTAGTATTCACAAAGTTATTTCTTAGCAATTTGGTCAAACATAGACTACATGGTCAACCCACTCCTTAATCAGATGACTAATTCCGAAGGTCAAACACTAATATCCAACAGCACACTGACATCCGAGGGATGAAGTGACTGCTTCTAGCAAATGAACTGAGAAGCCAAACTGGTCAAAAGGCAGGATCTTATCCTTGGGAACAAAAATATTACAAAAAAAATCATTAAAACCTAATGCAATTAAAAGGGCTAATGCCAAAACCGCAGTTCGGTTCAGTGTGGCTCCACGAATTTCTCAAGGACTGGCTCCAGACAGAGTTCCTGCTCTGTCTGCCACCTTCCTCCTTTCCCAGCAAACAGCCTGGTACTCAGACCCAACCTGCTCCTCTCTTCATCCCCAGCCGGACCAAAGCTGGTGACAGTATAGGTGTGGCCTGACATTTACATTTGTGAGTCACTGCCCTGCGACAATAACTGTAGAGCACAAAGGGACTCTCAAAGCCCCAATCATACAGCTATGGAACCTCACCCACTGCTTCTCAAAACTCAAGGATGACTTTCTCCCAACCTGTGGCAATCTTTTTTGCTTTCTTCTTCAGCAATTTAGTTGCAAGAGAAGAAAGCAACAGTTGGTAGCTTTGTCAAATTAACACCTGTGTTTCCTCCAGTGCAAAAAGTATAGGATATAGTACACAGAACAGTCCTCAGAGTTCATTTCAGCAGAACTTAAAAAACTAAAGCACCAAAATTTCCAGGTTTCTCATCATGAAAATGACTGCACCAAGGACAGCATGCTTACAGAGAGGTGAACCAGCCACAACCCCGCCTCTTCAGTTCACAAGATCAGAGTACAAAGTGTTGCATACATTCTGGCAAGAGTTTCTGTTATTGGAATACAGCAAAATATAGGCTGAGCAAGGTGTCATAAGTTACCTTGGACTTAGGCCTTTCATATTGCTCAACAATGTATTGATAAGTACTTTTAATTCAACTATTTTCAGCTAGGGGGAAAAGAAAAAATAAAAAAAAAAAAAGCAAAGCTTACTGGAGAAACTTAAACAACAAATGGTAAATTAGGAACAAATGTACCTGGATCCACTGAAATTTATTTCCTGCTCTGGGACCAGAAGCCCCTTCCTTGTCTCTATGGGATGGGCAGCTGTTCTCTTCCTACTTTTAAGTCCTTGATCTTCTTCTCAAATGACATCATTAAGAGCCAGGAACAGGCAACATGCCAGACCGAAACAACCAGCTGAGCCTGGGTGGCAGCAGGCTGCCCCAACTCACCACCCACCCACAGCCCTGGTGGCAGGGTCTCAGGCACTAGAAGCAGGCTACCCCCACTGGCTGCTCACCCGTCATCTGCAGGAGATTTAGGAAGCCCAGGTAGGTGTAAAACTCTCTACACTGCTGGTGATACACAGTTTAAAATAAGAGTGTGTGAGAAATGAGGTGGTGCTTTTTTTCAAAAGCTCAAATTAAAACACAATGATAGCAGCTCGCAAAGGGCGTTTTCTGATGGCTCTGCCAAAGGGATCGGTGAAAGGTCATTGAGGTAAAAGTCAACAGAACCTTTAATTAAGCTGCCAGGAAATTCTTGATCTCAAAGTCATCTTTGTCACTGTCACAGACACAACAAAATGAAAACCAACATGCAGCTCCCAAAGCATCATCTGCCGTGGTCACAACTATTTATCAACAGAAAGGGAAGAGTGAAAACTACTTGGGGTCTTTGGTTGAGAGATCAGACCCCATATCAGGCACACGGTGCCTGTGCCACATGCATTCCTCCTGCACTCCTTGTTCTGGGGAGCTGAGGGCATCAGGGATATATTTTTCCCCTTTTTCTACAGAAAAAGTTCTACCTCACACTTCATCTCCCAAGTCCCTATGTAGGATCTGCATTCTGCCATGAGTGCAATAACACCCACAGACACCGATGGGAGGGAAATGACGGCTGCACACAGAGCACCACTGCAGGCCCAGGGACAGGGCCTGACCTGGTCCCATGATCATCCATGATTATGCCCCTTTCCGAAGGGCATGACATCTTACCTCCCTCCCTCCCTGTCATACTAGGGCCACGGCCCATGGCTCCACACCACCTCTTAAAAAGACTTCCTCTTCCTTCCTCCCAAATTCACGGCTATCTTCAGTAACTATTGACAGACTGAAGTCTTATTTAAAGGTTATAGCCGAAACCAGTGACTGCGCTCAGTCAATGGGAAAACATTTGAATAATCTGGTAGGCTAACAGAAAAGCTCTCAGAGAAGAGGCCCTGCACCTTCCTACTTCCTGTTCAATACCACTGATACTTGATTTGCTCTGAGCTGAAACAGAAGCTGCTCCTGCAACAACCACAAGTGTCACACATGCCATGGGCACAGCTCAGCAAAAGTACAGGCATCACTTCAGGACTTCTCGACCAGTGGCAACTCATTGCTACCTTGGAGATGTCCTAGTCCCACTTGCACACAACACTCCTAAAACAGGCTATCTTCTGTAAAGAAAATAACGTCTCAAGAAAGATGTGTCTCATTCTCTTTAACTGGATTCACTGTGGACCCTCACAAATTCATCTCCTGATGACTTCTTTTCCCAGCCTCTAAAATCAGGAATTCATCTCACTTACTGAAAGGATTTCCAAAAAAAGTAAACACCTCCATTTATAACCTAGACTGCATAAAGAAGAAATCTTGTAGGTAAAAATATTGGCAACAATATATTACAGTATTTTCATAATTTTACATTTTCTATACAGCAACAGATCTTTCATATAGCATTTCTAAATAAAGAAATAAAATGTAAGAATTTTCCATCTCCAAATGATAGCAAAGAGTATTTCAGCTTCTGCTATAATATCTACAGTATAAACCAAGGAATTCTAATAATGCCGACATAGGATTACCTACTAAAATGTACTACATGCAAATTGGGTTGCTAGCAATTTCAAAATGTTTTGCTCTCTATCACATTGTTATTGGCTCAACCATTACAGTTCCAGACGTTCATCAAGAACTGCAGTGAGTAACAGAGATTACAAAACTCTTCAGGCAGCACTGCCTGTTCCTTACTCTGTTCCCAGCTCTGCATTTCCAGGAACAAGATATCTGTGCATGCCTGATAAAAATTAAACCAGATGCTAGAATGTTACTTGCAACTACTCATGAAAATGCAAATCAGAAAAAACCTTAACAGGTTTAACCTTAACCTTTATGCAGCACTAATCATACTGCTCATCTCAGTGATACAAACATTAAATCCATATTCAGTCACAGATATTCATAAAATCTATTATTCATCTAGTTTCAAGTGAGTAACTAAAGATGCAGAGTACCGAAACACCAATCAGCTTCTCTGCTTAAAGCATACCATGGTGCCAAAAAGCTGATTTTTTAAAAAACAGTTGTAAATGCCAAAGAACATGGTTTTAAAAATTAATCATTTCATCCTTAATGATCAGTGCAGTCTAGACAAGGTATTGAGAATTGCATTTATAATCCTCTTAGCCATAATCCTCACTCAGGCACACCTCTCTGTGTGCTCTCCGTGTTCACCTCCATTTCTCTATGTGGGAAATGAAGGAAGAGTTCTCCTCTTTCCTCTTCTGCCAAACCCCTCTGTTCAGGCCCAACTTGTGAAGTCTGAACAGCTGAAGTCAGAACCTAGCAGTTTTCAGAGGTCTGAGCAGTCCCAACAAGGAGGGACACATTTGTCTATGGGTTTGTAGAACAAGGTTTTTCACATGCTCACTGGTGCACAGCTTTTACTGTTTGTTAGGCTAAAAGGTAAAGGAACAAATACCTTGTGTCTGTAGCTAATTTACAGATACTGCGTGTTTATAATTCAAAGTCCCATGTGGGCATGTACAAATGAGTGCCAGATCTTAATAACTGTATTTTAACTCTATTAAGTGTTTTACAGGAAAATAACAAGATACTGTCAGCTATTAAGCAATGGTATTCCCCTGCTAAGTTCCCTGACTAAACACAGGCAGGAAAAACAATGCACTCTACAGAAAAAGAGCATGTATTGACTCCTTCTGTCGGCCGTATTTTCTTAACACAAGCCATCAATCAGTCTCTTCACTCAATGTGCAATTGTCACCATCTCCATGTGGAACATATTAATGAGTTTCCATTTAAAAAATAATCATCTGTGTTTATCAGGTACACAGCAATAACAAGCTCTGGTACACACAGTGCTGCTTTTTGTATGTTAAAAAAAAAAAGCTAACAGGTTCTCCTCTTACCACATGACAAGAGACCCTTCATTTCAAAGACACTGTACGAGCTTCAACTGATATAAAACACAAGCTCACAAAGCCAGTCTGGGTGTTCTGTTTTGCTGTATTCCCCTCACCCCCCACTTCCCTATGCTTCTGCCAGCACTGAATTAAGTGTTAAAGTGCTGGTCTGGCACAGTGCTAGGAATGTAGCAGCGATACAACTGCACAGTTGAGCAGTGATGCTTTCAGACTGCAACAGCAGAACTGAGATGGAGAAGCTTATAGCAGAGAAACACAGGTGGACTTCACCCACTATGTGAGGTCCTCTGCTACCATGTGTAATGGGGGCTGCTGAGACAACGATTATCTGACCACTGACAAAGGATAGTCTCTGTGACTGGAGACCACAGTTGAGTCTAGAAATAAAATCCAGCCCTCCTACTACAAAAAAAAGAAGAGTTTTTCAGTGGCAAAGGAGGTTATACCACTCTTCTGCTCCTTCAAGGAAGGTCTTCTTTCCTAAAGGGACATGATACAATAAAAATGGCATACTTCGGTAAACACGCAGTACCCTGGTGAATAAGCTTCCACTGGTAAGAAATACTTTTTCACACACACACACCTCCAGCACAGGCCCAGTCCTCCCACAAAAGTCTTGGTGAGGAACGAACTGGGGAAAAGGAAAACATGAGAAGTTACTTGTGGATAAGACCAACAGACTGCAGGCCAAGAATCATCTGGTTTCCATATCCACTATGTAATTTACTGAAAATAATTACTAAGGATTTGCACACAAAATTTAGAGAACAATTAATGCAGTCAGTGAATGACCATTTGTTGTTCTTGAACATTGTTTTCAATGCAGTTTGAAAGACAGCCTCAGCAGACATTTCACGCTCCTCTAGTTACAAATGAAAATAAGAAATGACGCAAGAAACATGTAGATTAAGTACTGAGGGACATGATGTAGTGGTGAACTGGCAATGTTGGCTTAATTGTTGGACTTGATGATCTTAGAGGTCTTTTCCAGCCAAGGCGATTCCATGATTCTATGTGTACTGGGGGCGGGGGGAAGGGGGAAGCAGTGTTGTCTCCTTTTGCCGATTTGAACAAGCCACATCTTTTCCTCTTCAGCTCATTCACTGAAGAAGGTTAATCTGCCCCAATGCTATACTCAAAAAATGTAAAGAGCTGGTGATTAGGCTTGTCAAAGAGTCAGGATTAAAAAAAACAAGCAGCAAGCAATGCATACGGTTTCTAAAAAGCTTACTTCAGGTCATCTCCTAATTTCAGCCTACATCCGAACACCTATCTGCATGTCACTGCAAAAGCACTGCTTGTGCTCACTTTGCTCTCCTCTCAGCAGGCTAAATCATGGCTCTGCATAAGAAACTGCAAGGGTATCCCAGAGCTTAGCCAAGCACACTGCCTTCTGATTCTTTTCTTTTTGGCAAACAGGACCCAGATAGTGCTCTGGTGTAATCAGGTCTCCTGACAATGTGCAACCCACACTTTAAAGGGCTCACTGACAGATGGATTCAATTTAAAGCATGACTATGAACAGCTGCTGCTGATCACTGGCTTGTAAAGGGAACTCATTTATCACAAAATATTTCAAAAGACTGGACAGAAACGGAACAAATGAATTTTGAAGAAGTACAGGAGGTGTGGTGTTAGTCCTGGAGAATGTGTCAGATGTATAAAGCACATCTATGGTACTGCTATTAATTTATACTTGTAAATACTGGCTCCACTCCATTAGCAGCATTCTCCAGATTCTCAGAAATCCAGGAGGGGAGCCTGAATAAGGTATTAGAAGATGTAATTAAATACTCCTTACCAAAGGTGATTTTTAACTAAGTGAGTCACTAAAGGGAGCTGACAGTGTGTTTAAATTGTGTTGGGGAAAGCTTCAAGATGACAAGCCTCAAAACACTGCTGGAGGGAAAGGAGGTTACTTCCCCAACTGCTCTAACTCAACAAGAGCCCTAATCAGTCGTGCAAAATGACCATGCACCTTTGTCACCTTCACTTTAAATACTGTGAGGCCTTACTGCTTTTAAAAAGTTTTCATCTTCCACTTTGGTCCTGCCGTATGGCTGCAGTCAGAATAAAACAACCTTTAAAGTATGCAGCCTCACAAATGAAATCACTAAGTATGACAGTCTCTGAAGAGATGGGGAGCTTACACAGAACTGAGTAATTCACATTTTTTTTTTTTCTCTCTCTCTTTTTTTTTTTTTTAAAGTTCAGGAATTATGTAGTGAAAGTAGACATTCTAAACTTCACTGTATTTGTCATGGCCACTGGATAATAGCATTTCCATCTTTCTCTCTATAAAGTACCTTTATCAATTTATTGCTCTAACTACTGTTCTTCCTCAAGCCCAGGTAACCAGAAAAAGCTCAAGTGTCATAAACTTGTGCAAATAAGGTGTATCAGCTACCTTGCAACTCCTCTTCCACACAATGGAAAAAAGCTACCACTTTGCCACTGCCCAGTCTCCTGCTACCTGGTATGAGAGCAATGTGAGAAAGCGATCAGTAGATTAACACCATGTCAATAACTAGATGTAAACCAACAGTTTTTTATTTAACTCATTTTGGGGGAGCAGCCAACCATTGCCAGGATACACGCTCTGATGCGAGGGTGAAAAGCGGTGTGCTCAGCAGCATTGTTTTATATGTAAGAACCAAGGCGCGTGCACTCTTGCTCACACGCCCTCCACAAAGGTTATTCATCACCACAGCAACCTCTCAAAACAAAGGTGGAAGCCAATTCAAACAGCCCCGTTCCTCTGATGACAGAGGATGAAGGGTGCTCTCCGCCTGTACCCTTCAGGGGGCTTTGTTTGCTCGGGTTTGTTTTTATGTCACTGGATCTCATCTACTAATTTAATTTTTAGCAGCCCAGCATGCACGCCCAGAGCAGAGAATGGCTGTACTTATGCATTAAACAAAAAAATTCTTCTATAAGCCCTGGTTAAAAGGACGGAGAAAAACTGGCAGATGTACAATACCTTCTTGCCACATGGCTGAGCAAATGCCATACTCTATTACACGTACTCACTGTCACCCCGCCTTCCTCACACCCTCCCCTACATTCCAGTAATAGCTGCTGTAAAATATAAAACACTGTAAAACACCCCACCTAGACCCGAGAAGAACCCCAACCTGTTTAACTACCATTTCTTCCTTCCTCTCCTCCCCTCACAGTCCTTCACTTCACATCCTCTTTCACTCTGCAGGAGCTTAACGATTTTGGATATGTTAAGAAAATCCAACTGAGACAGTAAAATAATTGTAAACACAGCACCAACAAATAGCAGAATGTCTCTTCTCTCCCCAAATCTGGGAAGAACAAACCCCAACCCTTCTGCAAGCCACTTAAGGAAAGAGATTATGATCATTTCTAAATCTTTTCAACTCCAAGTCAGGAGAAAAAAAACATTGTCTGTAGTGACAAGCTGTCAATGCTCAGCAAGCAACATGGCTGTCATTTGTGACACTGATCCCTCACTTGCAGAGCAAGGCACATGGGCATCAGCAGCCACACCACATGCAATGACAATACTCAAAACGCCTGGATTTCTGTTTCTCCAAAGGCAAATCCCCCATCTGAGCAGCCAGGTCTTGAATATCTTGATGTGAGAACACTCTCCCTATCTTCAGGACTGAAAAGATAAGGTAATCATGTGTTTTGAAATACAGGGTTTAAAAAAAAAAAAAAAGTTTGTATACATTTTATTTTTTAAATGTAAAACACAGGTGGTTGGAGGAGATGACAGTAAATCTCAGAAGTCCCATTAAGAAATAAGCTAAAATTCACTGTAGTAAAACCACCAGAAACACTCATCAAGCTTCAGTGACTCCATGAAGCTAAGCAAAATGCGTGCTAACAAAAGGGTGTTTTGATTTAAATCAACAGCTTAAGAGAGTATTTTCCTAAGTTTCAAAATATTCATTGATAGCTGATCATTGCTCATTTGCAGGCTTATAGTGGTCTGCCATTTCTGTCAGTGTTTCAGCACCTCAGCAACATAAACATCCAAGGCAGAAAGTTCATTTAACTGGTTCTGTAATATTTGTATTAGCCAGTCACTTAGATATAATACTGCTCAGACAGCAGAGGATGCCTATAATTAAGAAATAGAAATGCAAAAAAAAATATTTTTTTTTATTTTTTTAAAAAGTATGAGAAAATTCAGCTTACAAAGATTTGAACTGCAGTTTCAAAAGAGCACACTGCATTTGCAGGTATCAAAAAGCAACCAAGTGGGATTGAAAGCAAAGCGCAAAACACCATCTAACCCCAAGTGCAGGACACTCCATGCATGCTGCACTTGAAGCTCTGTGCTCTATTACTACAGTGCTCTCAGAAAGAGAGGAAGCTGCATTTGAGCTCATGCTCAAATTTCTTAAGTGCAGCCATAGGCAAACTCATCAAATGGGACATATCCGTAGCACAATGTGATTTACATCACAGTGTTATCACTACATGACGTGATAAGCAAAGTCTGGCTGACTCAATCTTTATTTGTGCAATCCTTTTTCAATGTGCCTTCCTGATTACCTTGGTTTTCAAAAGGAGTCTCCACATAGAGACACTTTCCCACCCACGTTCCAGAGTAGCAAAGGTTTTTGCCTTCGCCCTCGTGCTGGTATTCAAGCTTGTGAGTCAGACAGAGACAACAGATAAGACAGACAGCAACTAGTCTTTAATTTGGGACCTTCCTGACCAAGACATAGACGTGCTTCCACTGACAGAGAATAATTTTATCTACATTAAATTATTAGGCTTCTATAAAAATCTGTGGTCTCTTAACTTCTAGTAATTGAAAATACTTACTGGTAGAAAAAAAAGCAAGAATGATTTTAAATAAAAAAACATCAATTGCTACCTTGCTTTCTCTGTCTCTACACTCTCAAAAAATCAATTGCAACAATTTTAAAACCTTTCTCCTCCAAAGCTGCCAGAGTTAGCACTAAAGGTGTTACACTATTTAAGCACTGAAGTTCAGAGTTCTCGAGTAATATAAAGGAACTGCATCTACCTTCCCAAGATAGCAGCTGTTATGCTTGAACTGAAGCAGGGAGAAGACCAGCAATGAAAATGAGGGAATGTTAAGGATAGGTATCTTCCAACTTGCAAAACTACAATGGATACTTAACAATAGCATAAAATTTGTTTTTCCAAACTTCATTAATTAAAACATAATGGTTTTTGCCTGGTTTAGTAGACTATCAGACCTTGAAATAAGATACTTGAGTTCCCTGTTCTGCCTTTGCTTCCTCCAGCATAAAGCCAGAATTATCCTCATAATTTTTCAGGCCAGAATAATTTTCCAACTCCACTGCTAATCAAGTTCGCACGTTGTCTGTGTTTAGCCTGTACCCAGGGCCTAACTGTAGCAGTTGTTCAATGATCCCTCTCCAGCTGAGAAGGGGAATCGGGGGAAAAAGGGAGAAACCCCATAGGTTGAAATAGAAACAAATTTAATGAAATAACAAAACTAGTACAATCACCAATATAAATTATACAAGGTTCTACTTAGCCTGGTCCTTAGGAGCAGCAGCAGAAAGCCAAGAACAAGGAGCCCCAGGAAGAGGAACCCCACCCTCCCTGAACTCCCTCCTTTTATAATGAGCATGATTAAGTGCTATGGGATACCCCTGTGAGTCAGCCTGAGTCAGCTGCCTTGATTGGATCTCCCAGTTGACTCTGGGCTACCCATGGTCTGCCTGCCATGGCTGTTCCTGGGAAACCAGGACGCAAGTACAGCTCAGTATGGCACCGACCTTCAGGGTTTTGTCCAAATATTCCAATGAGCACTCTTAACAGTGTAGTAAAAACCTGAAAGAGTTGGACCTGTATTTCCCTTCCCACACCCATCCTTACAGGAGATTCCTTCTTTCTTCTTAAGAAGATAACTTCAATGGTTCTGCTTAAAGCACTGATCTTCAGCTCTGATACTGTTAGGAAGATTCAGTATCTGATGCTGAGCTATATCATGCCAATGCTTTAATGGGACTCTATGCATGTACAGAGTGGCTACTTCCCCCCAAATTTCATAGAGATATTTAAATGATTAGCAGTAGCTAAGGGCACATACATTGTTTTTAATAGAAAACGTGTTCTTTGCAGACTAGACCGCATCTCATCAATAATTCTTTGGTGCAACACTCCGGCAAAGACAACAGTCAACCCAGCATGACAGTGTCTTAAATAAAGCAGGGTGTTACAAGGTGCAAGGCAGCACTCCACACATCTGCTGTCAAGGAATCACAGCATTTCAGCTCCTGGAAGAAGCAGATTGCCATTGTTTTATCAAGAAAAATCACAGACGGAAGAAACTGACTGGAAACCACCTTCCCCTCAAAAAAAAAAAAAAAAAAAAAAAAAAAAAGCTAGCTGTTCTCTTTTCCAGAGAGGGTATGTCTAGCATTGAACTGAAGACAGGATCATGCTTCACAGGTCAAAACAAACACACTTGTTTCTTTACACAGCAAGTTCAAAAGGAAGCTGGGGATGAAGTTTGTCTGTGCACAGCCACACAGAGATTTAAACAGGAAAAAACCCAGACGTGTACTTACATAAAAGGCTTTGGGGAGTTACATTTTCTATTCAGCTGAAAAGGGAGTGAATAAGTACACACATACACACACACACATTTTTAATCATCCTCATGCTGACAGAAGCCAGTCGCTACTTCTGTTATCAGAGCCCCACAGCTTGTATTTCCAGGCTATGAAGTGCTAAAGCACAGGGTATAAAAACTCCTCTGACTAAAAAGGCACAGTGATATCATCTGGTACAACACACCAGCTGCTATGGATTTGAAGTCTGGCCTCACCACGGTGTTACGCATTCAGTGAAGGGAGGAGAAAAAGTAATCCATAAACATACAAACAGATAGTAAGGATTTCCTAAAATCAGCTGATATTGCTGACTCTCATTTTCTCTAAGCTCATCACCCACCCTCTGGGAAAAACAAGTAAGGGAAGTAAGTCTTTGCATCCAGAAACTTAGAGTTTGCAATAAGGTGCCAGTGGTTAAATAGAGAGAGAGAGAGAGAAGCTGTGCTTACATACAACACACCAGTGATCACTGCAAATGCCACGTGTCTGCGATTAAAACTTCAGCCCAGGTAGATGCTGTCCCTGCCACTGCTTGATTTGGCTCAAGTGGCTGGCATTACTCCAGAGTCACTCAGAAGGTGGCTGCCCAACAGGACAAATCACTGGAAAAAATAGGCAAGAAACAGGTTCAACTTTGCAATTCCACTGCTCATTATACACTCAGACTTGCTAAGCTCTGACTTCTTAAAATGTCATTTCCCTTGCTGTATGAGAGGGGGTAGATTTCTGATTAGAGTTCATTAACTACTTTCAAACATGTGAACTCTCTAAATACCAACACTATCAAAAAGAACTCCTCCATACACCTAACGGGAAACTCATTGTCAGGATATGTGGACAACTTCTACCTGCTTTCAAGCACAGGTTGGGGTTGGAATCCTCTTTGATGGTGGGGTGAGGAATTTACAAAGCCGTGGGCCTGACAGGCTCAGCAGAGCTGAGAAGGTTGCAAACCCAAAGGGAACACGAACGTAACATGTTTGTAAACACATTTTGTAAAAGCTTGGTCAAGCCCAAGGATGGAGGTGTTGGTGAGAGCAGAGCCCCTGCCTCACCCCTCATCCCTGTCCCCGTGGGGAAGCAACTGGTACCCAATACAGCGCCTGCATCCCCAGCACTGAGCCATGGCTGAGGCACAAGCAGCCAACGGTTGTGCTCACAAGGCATCAGCAACCACATGGCCTGAATGGGAGACGGGACAAAAGCTGTTTCTGCTGAGAGAAACTGGGGACAGCTGAAAAAACTCCCCACAAACCAGTGGAACTGGAGCCCATGGGGCAACTGGGGAAGGAGGACGCAGGAAAGGAAGAATAAGGTGAAAACCAAGATGACAGAGGACAGACAGCAAATGGTGCATTTTTTAAATTCTTTTTTTTTAAAGTGACAGTTATGGTATTGTGCGGGAAGTCATGGCAAGCAATCACATAAGACCAATAAATCTTGTGAAAGGCACTTTAATGGCGTTACAACCCGGTTTATATAGACAGAGCACTAAATCACAAGACTCTTCTAACTACCGATTGGCTAATAGCACTAGTGCGGTATAAATTGATTTGCGACCTTAAAGCATGCGTTTACACCATCACTCCTTTTCCACCTCCCCGTCCTGCTTCAGCATCCGGGTCAGGCTCACGTGTCCACTGCTTGCTAAAACCCCCCCAACAGTATTCTCCCATTTTTTCCTCAAATTTTTGCTGCTCATCAGTTTCAAATCTGACATTCAAGAGTTTGGACAAGCTTAGTCCTTTTCTATTTAATTTCTTTACTCATATGCAACACTTAGTTCTAACCTGGTTGTACATATAAGTAGCTTCCAGCTTCACAGCTGCACCATCCCAGGGGCTGAGCAGTCCTTTCCAATTTCACCAAACCTGCTCTACTTACAGTTGTATATTTTTATGAGTTATTCTCCTTAAGACATCATTTTGACGTTATGCCAATCCTGTGACTTCTATGGGAGGTCCCATTCCCCCTCCCTTACAGGACCAGCCCTGTAATGATGTTTTCCATTTTATGATAAATCCAATTAAAAATAATATTTAAAAGTACAGATCAATTTGATATAGCAACAGAATCAGGAAGAAGCAGTAACAAGACAATCCAGTAACAGGGCAGGTAGTCAGTCTGAATTGAGCCAGTAGTTGCACAATAATATAGGAAGTAGTATAGTGAGCTCGTTTATGTATTGAATCTTATCAAGTTGCTTACTAATATGCTCAAAATATAGTGGTGGCTTATCTGTCAAACACCAAATTCTGTCAAAAACTTGAAATTTTATATTTAAGGGGAGATAGGTAACTAATGGCTTGCTGACCCGGAAACTCATGTTGAAGAAAGGACAAGACATGGGCACAAAACTGTAAGGGAGCACGGGCTACCTTCCATCCATATCTCATTTCCCAGCCATGAGCCTTGGCATTTCCCAGCTCATTGGCCTGAGGGAAGACCCTCTACCCTTCCCTTGCAAAACACGGATAAAGTTGACAGTTGTTTTAATAAAGTACGAGTGTAAGTGATGAGGAAAGCCAGTAGTAGCACATCCAATGCTTGCCAGTACCCTGGGCCACTGATTTCAGAGGAACCAAGGGCAAAGTTGAAAAAGTAACAGATCAAAAAGCCTTCAGGAGCAATCAGAGTGAGACCTTTGTGTGTAGGTCTCTCTCTCCCAAAGATCAAGGAGACAGACACAGCCACATGAGGATAAACCAAGGAGGAAAAGGGGACATGCTCAAAAGTTACCTCTAAATAAAACAGTCATTAATAAAGCTCTGAGACAGGGGAATAGGCTTAGTTGCATGCATACATATACACACACACAAATATGTTTACTTATGTATGTAAAAAAAGAGGGCAGACTACACCTCTTTTCCAATAGTGACTTGTGATCTCAGTAGCTTCTTATGCAGAATTTCAGTATGGAAGGACTAAAGAATTCTGCTAAGAAAAGAAAGTATCAAACACTGGCACATTCATTCTTTCTAATCTCCTTATGTCCAAATTTTGTGACAGGATAAAAGGTTCTCATCTGAAAGCCAATGTAAAATAAAAAAAAAGAAAAAACAGATTTCTCTGGTGAGTCTCAGAGCTCGTCCTTGCAAATGTGATTTTCCTGTTTGCAGCCCCGGACATAAGCACAGCTAATGAATAATGACTGCGCAAACAAAATATCAGATAATGATGGGAGGGGGAGGGAAGGATGAAATAATTGTGTGGGTGGCTTGGATTGGATTTGGCATCAATTAGAAAAATTGATGCACTTTTAATTAAAGGAAAAAGGCTTTGCTAGAAAGATAAGACAGACATGACAATCAAAACACTTTAGTGTTTGGATTTAAATGTATGGAAAGGGAAAGTTCACAAGGTTGGGGTTTTTCAGTGTGTTTTCTTTTTATGTTAAAAAAGTTAGCTCTTTCTCAAATATTACATCCAAATGTGTGTGTAAACCTTCAGCTCACTTCAAAGCTGTTACAGCAGAGATCTGTTCTGCTTTTATAACTCTCTGGGAATATTACTTACTACAAGTAGGACTGCCTCTTACAAGGTACAAAGTATCTTTCATTTCCTTTCTAGTAAGAGCCCAAGCCAGTAGCAGTTACAGCCACTTGAAGAATCGGTTCAATAAACTATCAACATCATGTAAGATCCTCCCCTAATTGATTCCACTGGGTATATTATCAAAAGGGGGCACTAGAGATTGCTCCCTGTTTGACTAAGGTTCCACAGTGCATGTTTCTTTCCCTGCTTTTATTCATAATTCCAGAAGCTCATGCCAGATTCTCACATGTGAGAAATGCCTAATTAAGCATATGAAATGCATTGCCCTCAGTACTCCCTTAGTTACCCAGAGTAGCTTAATAATATCCTTTTAAAAAAAGTTAAACAATAGGGAAAAGGACACCTCTCTACAAAACTCACACACAATTCCTCAACTACCCAACAAAGAAAAATCCTGCACAGTTCTGGATGTTTTACTGCTACTCTGTAATTCTACAGCTCTTCTTCAGTAACACCAACAATCACCCAACCCATATTTACATGATAATTTCTAAAATGAGATATAACCACTTCTGAATAAGTACTATTTTATAAACAACATTTACGATCCTGCAATTTATAATCACTGTTTCTATTGTTCAGTATCTTTCATCAACAGATCTCAGAGACTGTTGAGGAGATTTAATCATACTGCCCAACTGCCTCTGCAGATGTGACTTACAAAGTGAAAGCCGTTATATAAGGCAGAATTAATCTAGGAAACAGGAACTGCAATACTTAATCTTGCAAAATAACTGAGAGATAATTTAAAGTAAGGTATCTACAAAGAACAGTGTCTGTGCCAAGAGACTGTTTGTATTGGTTTTTCAAAGAGGGGACAGAATGTTCTTTTCTAAAGAGCCACAAAACAAACTTCCTGAACCAATGTGAGTTTTCTTTTTGCTTGTATTTAATCCAAGTAAGTGTGGCCTGGCCAGGTTTACTCAACAAGAAAAAAAAAAAGAAACCAAAAAAATCAATTAATTTGGCATAACCTTGTCTTGAAAAAGCACAGTCACACCCTTCACAGTAAGAGAAACTGGCCACCTCAACAGATCTAAAACCACTGCTGCTCTGTGAAATTAGCAATAACAGCCTTGAAGGGGGTTTTTTTGGTCCATTTTTTAAAAAACATTTTTCCCATAGCATTCTAAGCAGTTGTAATCAACTTTTTTATTCTTTTTCTTTTTTTTTTCTTGTTTTTTTTAATGCTAGTCTCTTGATGTACACCAGCTGGGTTTGAGAACATGGAGATAAGAGATGCAGCATGTTGAGATGGTAAGTGACCATGTGAAGTGCTGGGGTCTGAACCCCAAGCCCTGAATTAAGGTTGACATATGGGTGGTTCCCATGGTCCTTTAAAAGGAGGGGATGAGTTTGCCTTTTGGCTTTCCTCCAAGGTGTGGCCGGCCTTGCAAGGAAAGCCCTTGGGTAAACAAGCCCCAGGTGCCCTGCATTTGGGTAAATGAGTGCCAGGTGTCCTGCTTTGGGCATAAAAGCTGGGCCCACTTGCAGGAAGGGTGGAGTGTCTGTCTGTGAGGTGGATGCACTTCACAGAGTTTCTTGTTGGGGAAGGACCTCCTGACTCTCCCTGCAACTGGGCCCCAGTCAGGTCTGGCATTTGCAAATGCAGGCTTTGTGGGGTGACAATATGTGGCTTCTTCTATCCTATATGATCAGCCTATTGACTTGGTTGTCTCCCATCTCTTCTATGGGAGGCTTTGTTTCTTTGTTTATTCCACCTGTTATTGGTCATGCTGTGTCGTTCCTGGGGCTGATGTCTATTATGTGTGATCTGTTTGACTTGTTCGTACCCCCAGTGATCACCTATATACTGACTTTTTTTATTTACAATAGAATCTGGTTACTGGATTGTTTTGCTGCTGGCTGCATCCTTTGTGCTAAGCCTAGTGATTGGCAAAACACCATGAGATGGTGGAGTTCAGGATCTCATGTGGCAGGAATAGAATACCTAACAGAACTACAACCCTGGACTTGAGTAGGGCCAACTTTGGCCTTTTCAAGCAATTGCTAGGGGAAATCCCATGGGATAGGGTACTTGAAGGGAAAGGGGCCCAAGATAGTTGGTTAGCGTTCAAGGACCTCTTCTTCTGAGCTCAAGATCAGAGCATGCCAACAGGTAGGAAGTCAAAAAAGGGTGCCGGGAGACCTGCATGGTTAAACAGGGAACTACTGGGCAAACTCAAGGGGAGGAAGAGAATGTACAGACAATGGAAGAAGGGGCTGGCCACTTGGGAGGAATATAAGTCTGTTGTCAGAGGATGCAGGGAGGCCACTAGGAAAGCCAAGGCCTCCTTGGAATTAAACCTTGCAAGAAAGGTCGAGGACACCAGAAAGGGCTTCTTCAAATACATTGCAGATAAAACGAACACTAGAGGCAATGTAGCCCCACTGGAGAATGAGGTGCCTGCCCTGGTGACAGAGGATAAAAAGAAGGCAGAGTTACTGAATGCCTTCTTTGCCTCTGTCTATACTGCTGGAGGCTGTCCTGAGGAGCCCAGGACACCTGAGACTCCAGAGGAAGTCAGGATAGAGGAGGAGTTTGTCCTGGTTGATGAGGACTGGGTTAGGGATTAGTTAAGCAACCTGAACATCCATAAATCCATGGGTCTTGATGGGATGCACCCGTGGGTGCTGAGGGAGCTGGCAGATGTCATTGTGAGGCCACTCTCACAGAATCACAGAATGTTAGGGATTGGAAGGGACCTCAAAAGATCATCTAGTCCAATCCCCCTGCCAGAGCAGGAACACCTAGGTCAGGTCACACAGGAACATGTCCGGGCGGGTTTTGAATGTCTCCAGAGAAGGAGACTCCACAACCTCTCTGGGCAGCCTGTTCCAGTGTTCTGTTACCCTCACTGTGAAGAAGTTCTTCCTCACATTTATGTGGAACCTCCTATGCTCCAGCTTGCATCTGTTGCCCCTTGTCTTATCACTGGATGTCACTGAGAAGAGCCTAGCTCCATCCTCATGACACTCACCCTTTACATCTTCATAAACAGTAATGAGGTCACCCCTCAGTCTCCTCTTCTCCAAGCTAAAGAGACCCAGCTCCCTCAGCCTTTCCTCATAAGGGAGATGTTCCACTCCCTTCATCATCTTTGTGGCTCTGCGCTGGACTCTCTCAAGCAGTTCCCTGTCCTTCTTGAACTGGGGGGCCGAGAACTGGACACAATACTCCAGATGTGGCCTCACCAAGGCAGAATAGAGGGGAAGGAGAACCTCTCTCGACCTACTAACCACCCCCTTTCTAATACACCCCAGGATGCCATTGGCCTTCTTGGCCACAAGGGCACATTGCTGGCTCATGGTCATCCTGCTGTCCACCAGGACCCCCAGGTCCCTTTCCCCTACACTGCTGTCCAGCAGGTCAGCCCCCAACCTGTACTGGTACATGGTGTGGTTCTTCCCCAGACGCAAAACTCTACACTTGCCCTTGTTGAATTTCATTAAGTTTCTCCCTGCCCAACTCTCCAGCCTATCAAGGTCTCGTTGAATGGCAGCACAACCCTCTGGTATGTCAGCCACTCCTCCCAGTTTTGTGTCATCAGCAAACCTGCTGACAGAGCACTCTCTTCCTTCATCCAAATCATTGATGAATATATTGAATAGTACTGGTCCCAGTACCGACTGCTGAGGGACTCTACTAGATACAGGCCTCCAACTAGACCCTGTCCCATTGACCACAACTCTCTGGCTTCTTTCCTTCATCCAGTTCACAATCCACCTCACTACCTGATCACCAAACCCATACTTATCATCAGCTTATCTACAAGGATGCTGTGGGAGACAGTGTCAAATGCTTTACTGAAATCAAGATAAACCACATCTACCGCTCTACCATCATCTATCCACCTAGTTATTTCCTCATAGAAGGCAATGAGGTTGGTCAAACATGACTTACCCTTGGTAAAACCATGTTGACTGCTCTTAATGACCCCCTCATCCTTGATATGCCTAGAGATAGTGCCAAGAACAAGCTGTTCCATCACCTTTCCAGGGATGGAGGTGAGGCTGACTGGTCTATAGTTACCTGGGTCCTCCTTCTTGCCCTTATTGTAGAGTGGAGTGACATTTGCTATCCTCCAGTCCTCAGGCACCTCTCCTGTTATCCATGATTTACCGAAGATGATGGAGAGTGGCCTAGCAATGACCTCTGCCAGCTGCCTCAGCACCCTTGGGTGCATTCCATCCGGTCCCATCAATTTATAGATATCCAGATTGCTCAACTGATCCCTAATCCAATTCTTATCTACTGAGGCAAACTCCTCCTTTATCCTGACTTCTTCTGGGGCTACAGGGATCAGAGGCTCCTGGGGAAAGCCTGCAGGAGTAAAGACAGAGCCAAAGAAGGCATTCAGCACCTCTGCCTTCTTTATATCCTCTGTCTCTAGGGCACCCACCTCATTCATCAGTGGGCCTATATTGCCTCTAGTGTTTGTTTTATTAGCTATGTATTTGAAAAAGCCCTTTCTATTGTCCTTGACCTGGCTTGCAAGGTTAAGTTCCAAGGAGGCCTTAGCTTTCCTAATTGCCTCTCTACATCCTCTGACAACGGTCCTATATTCCTCCCAAGTGACTAGCCCCTCCTTCCATGATCCATAGATTCTTTTTTTCCACCTGAGTTTGCCCAGCAGTTCCTTGTTTAACCATGCTGGTCTCCTAGCTCCCTTACTTGATTTCATACCCATTGGGACACTCTGATCCTGAGCTTGCAAGAAGTGGTCCTTGAATGTTGACCAACTATCTTGAACCCCTTTACCATCTAGCACCCTGTCCCATGGGACTTCCCTTAACAATTGATTGAGGAGGCTGTGGGAACAGGAGAGGTGCCTGAGGACTGGAGGAAAGCAAATGTCACTCCGGTCTTCAAAAAGGGCAAGAAGGAAGACCCAGGTAACTACAGACCGGTTAGCCTCACTACCATCCCTGGGAAGGTGATGGAACAACTTATCCTTGGTGCTGTCTTTAGGCATAGCAAGGATAAGAGGGTCATTAGGGGCAGTCAACATGGCTTCACCAAGGGGAAGTCATGTTTAACCAACCTGATAGCCTTTTATGAGGACATAACCTGGTGGATAGATGATGGTAAAGCAGTGGATGTGGACTATCTTGATTTCAGTAAAGCATTTGACACAGTCTCCCACAGCATCCTCATAGCTAAACTGAGGAAGTGGGGTCTGGATGATTGGATAGTGAGGTGGATTGTGAACTGGCTGAAGGAAAGAAGCCAGAGAGTTGTGGTCAATGGGACGGAGTCTAGTTGGAGGCCTGTATCTAGTAGAGTCCCTCAGCGGTCGGTACTGGGACCAGTACTATTCAATATATTCATCAATGATTTGGATGAGGGAAGAGAGTGCTCTGTCAGCAAGTTTGCTGATGACACAAAACTGGGAGGAGTGGCTGACATACCAGAGGGTTGTGCTACCATTCAACGAGACCTTGATAGGCTGGAGAGTTGGGCGGGGAGAAACTTAATGAAATTCAACAAGGGCAAGTGTAGAGTTTTGCATCTGGGGAAGAACCACACCATGTACCAGTACAGGTTGGGGGCTGACCTGCTGGACAGCAGTGTAGGGGAAAGGGACCTGGGGGTCCTGGTGGACAGCAGGATGACCATGAGCCAGCAATGTGCCCTTGTGGCCAAGAAGGCCAATGGCATCCTGGGGCGCATTAGAAAGGAGGTGGTTAGTAGGCTGAGAGAGGTTCTCCTCCCCCTCTATTCTGCCTTGGTGAGGCCACACCTGGAGTATTGTGTCCAGTTCTGGGCCCCCAGTTCAAGAAGGACAGGGAACTGCGTGAGAGAGTCCAGCGCAGAGCCACAAAGATGATGAAGGGAGTGGAACATCTCCCTTATGAGGAAAGGCTGAGGGAGCTGGGTCTCTTTAGCTTGGAGAAGAGGAGACTGAGGGGTGACCTCATTAATGTTTATGAAGATGTAAAAGGTGAGTGTCATGAGGATGGAGCCAGGCTCTTCTCAGTGACATCCAATGATAGGACAAGGGGCAACAGATGCAAGCTGGAGCATAGGAGGTTCCACATAAATGTGAGGAAGAACTTCTTCATAGTGAGGGTAACAGAACACTGGAACAGGCTGCCCAGAGAGGTTGTGGAGTCTCCTTCTCTGGAGACATTCAAAACCCGCCTGGACATGTTCCTGTGTGACCTGACCTAGGTGTTCCTGCTCTGGCAGGGGGATTGGACTAGATGATCTTTCGAGGTCCCTTCCAATCCCTAACATTCTGTGATTCTGTGATTCTGTGTAAAGCAGCACAGGAAAAAGATCTTGAAGCCATCAAATACCAGTTTATTTAACATAAAGTTTTGTTCCTATATCTTTCTTCTAGCAAAAGAAAAAACAAACAAAAAACCAAAACAACCTAAGTAAAACAAAACAAAACACACACACACAAACCCAAAAAATCCAAAACAACAACAAATAAAAAAACTTCATCTCAGCTTTTACCTCCTTTTGCCTTTCAGGAGCTTGTGGGGAGCTCCACAGGGAAAACTTTCTTTGAAGGCAAAAAGAAAAGTATTGCTGGTAAGGTCAAAAGAGACAATGTATCATTTAATATGATGCTTTTGTAAACCCTTTTAGAAATAGTAATGAATTTAAAATAAAATATACATACACTCTCTACCCTACATGTGGACACTGAGCTCCCCCTAAAACACATTGATGTCTAACTCTACAACAGTTCTGTTTACATGTACATGTCTGAGAGTTTCTTGACTAACAGAAATCGTCATTTCACAAAACATACAACGCAAAGCTATTTCCAAACCCATTAGAAGTACAGTTTTTCTCACCAATGTACTACAGGCACATATTTGCCACACAAATGCCTGTTTCTTCTGCCTGCTTGGCTACAATGATGCATTGTTTTGCCTGAAAGGGGCAGAATGCCATAAGAGATGGAAACCTCCATGCAACTCTCATACAAGACAGATGCTTCTTAAAAGATTACTTTCAACAATATCATTTCAAAATGCTGCAGTACAATCCCACCGTAGAAGACTCATCCTAAATAGACCAATAAAATACCCCTCAGAGCTGGGGAGGTTATAAAAAAATAAGACATACATGATGGAAAGACAATATAACTGTAAAATGTATTTCATGTTACTGTTATTATTACTGCCCTTTGAATATTTATACCTTCCTTGGTTCTGTACACTAATGCCAGACTTGGTTTATTAACAGCTGTTAGATGATTTCAGTGGCTATTTACTTGTCAGTGTTACCTTGCTTAGTTTTTTTCCCAGCTTCAACTTCTTCGAGGGTGAACAATGAAACCTGTTTTACTTTTAGGTTCCTTCTGCCCCAGTGTTTAAGTTTCAACCTCTGCAAAAATCAGGTTTACTCATTTGAAAACCAATCATTACTACTTTTAATTTTTAAAAAATTTTGAAATAGGAAACAAATTCTATTAGCCTCAGGTTTTATTAAAGTTTTTTTCATATATTCAACTTGGATCCCCTTCTAAATTTGAGCACACAAAAGTTACACTGGCAAATATGTTCATATATAAAACCTTACTTTCCCTACCAGAGGCATATCTTGGTAGCATTCCTAAAATTATTCTTTTTTAAATTTAAGTAAAGACAGATTTTATTAATAAAAGCCTCACATGGTTAAGTTTCTGCCTTTCTGCAGTCAATAGAAGGTTGGTCTTACAGTTCAACAGACCCAAGTTTCAGTGCTACAGAAGACCCATCTGTCTCTTTAGATACATGCATGAGGTAAGCAAACAAAGCTGAGAACAGCATATTACTCAGGAAGATTATTGTCTTCAAATACTGTTACAGACTTTAAAAGAATATGCATAGAGGGTGGGGAATGGGCACATGGATATCAGTGGCTCAAGCATAAATTCCTCTCCTACTCTCACAAAGGGAGATCATAAGACTGTGAATGCTCTTAAAAACTACATTGACTCTCAGACCTTTGACAAGAACTGATGTAGCTTAAAAGATGTGTGGGAAGCATCACAAGTGGTATTGGAAGAAGTAGTAAGAAAAATAATTTGTTTTTCAGAAAGGAGCAGCCCTTGATTCCCAGACTTACCATGTTCAATGTGAGTTGAAGGGCATTTTAAACACCAATTTCCAGATACTACCTTGTGGCAAAACCACCCATCATATGCAGATAGTTTGCATAGATAGCTCACCATGCAGACAGTTTGCATACCCCCTGCACTACCCAAAAAAATTTCATTCGTCTCCTTTTTGTTCATCCTACTACTGACTTAGAAGAGGACAGCAGAAATTAGACTCTGAAAAATAACTGTGCTAGTTCTTCTAGCAGACATTTTTTGTGCAATTTTCCTACTCAGCAAAGGGGAAAAATAATGCAGATGTTATAGAAATACATATAGAAATAGGGAAGCAAAGAGGTTATGCATGGACTGGGGTAAAACAGCATCTACCCTTTGCATATCTCAGCACTAGAGCCCACCAAAACATCAGCTGTTCTCAGTAGCAAAGAAAACAAACTTTCCCAGCTGCTTTCTATCAAGTCCTTCCTTTGCTAGCCCTCTTGTAAAATGAGAGCTGATATAATCCAGGCAACTCTCCCACTGTAGCCTGAAAAGTCAGGTTTCCCTTATTTTTTCAGAAAGGCAAAGTGTGCTACACCAAATGCCCAGTATTCATACTGAAACTTAACAAATAGACTTGTTTAGAAAATTTGCTAATCTTGCCTTGTATAAATTTATTATAGCTTATTTATCTTGTAAGACTTCTAGAGATGTGGAGGAAGGAAGCTGAAAAAAAAAAGGGAAATCCTTCACAAGGAGGATGGGGAAGCAGCACGAAGGAGCAGTCAGTAACGAGGTAGTTAAGAAGAAAACTTTTGGCCAAAAGGTGAATGACTGACCATTTGGTTCAGACTGGTATAAATTTAAAACTGTGCAGTTATTAGTCCTTCCTGAACCTGAGGCTTCCTAACTCTGTTACCACACTGCAAAACTGTGTCATCAGGAAGACCTTGAATCCTTTCTGTTTATCAAGGAAAGCATAAAAATCAGGCAGCCTTTTAAAATCACTTCTACAAAGCAAAGTACAGAGGTTTCCACATCAATACACCTACAGAGTTCCACCACATTATGGCCACTATGGTAATAAACGCTATTTTAAGCACAGCCTGTAGTAACAAATCAGTTTTAGTGCAAATAATTCTCTCTTTGTAGCTGAGGAGCAGGGGGAGCTTTCCCATCATGACATAACCAGAAGTTGCTTCCAAGCTGTATCAAAATTTGGATACATGAAAATATTATCTCAAGACAAGATAAAGCATTCCATAGACGCAGCCTCTGAAATGTCTGAAACTTCTATCAAGTTCATATCCTTTTTTCCACACTCAAGCACATCAAGCCGTATTGTTTATACTCAATAATAAAGTCAGATACTCTTCACCAGGACATGCTATCCTTTCTCTGTGAATCACAAACAGGCGCAGTATAAAGACATCTGGATGCCACAATTTTCAGATCATCTCCCTATTTTCTCAAACACCATTTCTTACCTATGCCCTTACATTTATCCCTACTTAGAATCCCTGGTGTTAGATCTCATCTTGTCCAGGGGTCAAAGCATTACACCATAAGGGATATTTTCCAGTCTCTACTGATATTGCCCAGCAAGGTAATAAAGCTTCTGCTCTAACTCAAAGCAACCTGTTACACAACTCAGCAGCTAAGTTGTTTTTTCTTCTACCCCAACATTGGCGCTGACCACGGATTTTGAACTCATTATTATTTTCTGTATGACCTCTACTTCATGAATTAATGGTTTATCAGAATTTATTGTGCTTCATTGCATCGCATTGCAAGTCAAATCATCCTAAAAATCAATGCAACTATGAAAAGCAAGGTTTGTAATAGCTTTTATTAGTCTATTAAAATGCAGCTGGGGAGAAAAAAAAAAAAAAAAGAAAAAAAAAGAGATCAAACCTGTTTTCAGGTCAACTATCAGGTCTAATGAAAAAAAGTGACATGTTATTTTGTCAAAAGAAGAATCAAGAACCTAATAGTCTGCCTACTCTGCAACAAGGACAAGATGGCAATTTTCTTGGGGCCACTCTATTCCTTCAAAAGAATCTGCAATGCTCCCAATAGAGCATAACTATTAATCCCTATAAAAAAAGAAATTTCAACAACAAAAAGTATTTTCATAGTAGTTATCACTATCACTTTACTTCTATTCTTAGTTCCCACTGCAGTAGTACACATCAGCAGGAGCAGTCCAGTCTGGAGCAGGACTCTGGCCAGGACAGAGCTCCCAATGCTCTGAAAGGCAGAGATTTCTGGAGACCTTGGGATAAATATTTCCTCTCTATAAAGGTTTTCTTGCTAATGTTTTTTTTAATTGAAGTCTATTAAAAGATAATGTTTTCAGTAATGTCTTGTAGTAATTTCCTTCTACAAGTTGAGGGTGTACAAAAAGGAAATCCTCATGTTTAAATATTTAAAGTGTTACTTTCCAACATTTCTAAGCATCTCTTTTCCTCTGTTTTATAATTTCAGAACAAGAGTATTTGTCCTAAATATGAACCCAGTTTCTTTTTTACTTTCTTATATCATCTCATCTGTGCTTTTATTTGTCTCACTAATAAGCAGCTGATTCTGCCATATCACACATAGAACTACAGAAGTCTAACACTCATTTTAGGCCAAGAGCAGGATTTACACCATAAACTAAAGAAAGGCTAATCCTTAGCTAACTGATTATACATTAAAAAAAAAAAACATGCAAAAAGCTCAAACTCCCTGTAGACTGGGGGGAAAAAAAAAAAAAAAAAGCCCAAAACACCACAGGTACATGGACATTTTTCCCTGGCTCTCTGTTAACCTGTATGCTTACCCCTTGTATTTCTATGCTATTTTTGTCTAGCAATTACAACCAAAATACAATATCCTAAAGCAGCATGGCTAGACAAATTTGGAACCACACAGTCAGAATAAGGACATTAAAGGTCTACATGACCAAAAGGCACTTTTGTGCATCCCATACAGAAGCAAAACATGTGAAAGCTAGAGGAAAGCCAGCCCATTAAGTTTCCCAAGAACATCAAAAATCTTGTTTTGCCAATATCAACCAAGTATTTTAATTTCGTTTGGTTTTGTTCACTGCATAGAGTCATGTATTATCATTACCAATGCTTAACACAATCAAACATAAAATTCCTCTGAACAATTCTTAATCCAATGTTTCATCATTTTAATCTTACCACCAGAATTCTACCAGTGAAAATAGATAAATAAAACCAGAAATTCACTCTAATATTTTAAAATAATGTTCAGTATCTTGTTACTTGTTACATAAAAGTAACATTCAATGCTACTTTTAGACTTGCAGTAGTAGCCATAAAATATCACAGTGCTGAATCAAAAAAAAAAACCCCAAAACAAACCCCCAAACTGGTTAACTAATTCAAGAAAAATGTGGATAAAATAGTGTTCGCTGTTGGCAGTGTCCTGTCTCGACTAAAACAGAACCAATTTTTCCTTTCAGTGATTTTACTTTTCAGTTAAGTCTCTTCTCAGACTGCACTTTCTGAAGTCAACATGTTTTTGAGACACAGTCTGCTTCTAGAAGTGATAACGCTCAATGTTTATAATTAGTACTGAGCTCGCAGTACAATGATGTGCAGAAAGGCTCTTGCTTATACTTAATCTTACAGAAACCAAAGTCACTGCCAAATTCCTTAAATGCCATCTTGGGCCTCCCCTAAGTGTAAGGGTGCAAAAAGGTGGCACCTGCAGGGAGGAGCGGACAGGACAGGTGACCCAAACTGACCAACGAAGGGATTCCATCCCATACATGTCAAGCTCAGTGTAAAGCTGAGGGATTACAGGGGGTAAGTGGCCAACGTCCTGAGAGTATTCGGTCCATTCTTCTGCCCATGACTTGTGCATTCCTGAATCCAGTTGCCATCTGCTGCTGTGTCCAGGAGCCCACCCTGGGATCTTCCCAGAGCTGCTCTGCAGCACCAGTGGTGACCTGAGCATCATCAGGAGGAGTGTGCAATTGGAGGGGAGCTCAATATTGGTTTTGTATACATTTCATTATTTTTCTTATTATTATATTTTCTTTTTATTGTTATTGCTTCATTAAAGCTGTTTTAGGGTTTTTTTCCAACCTGTAATTCTCTCTCCCTTTTCTTCTGTCCCTTCCCTTGTCTGGGAAGGGAGAGGGGTTAACAGAGAGCATCTGCCATCCATTTAGTGGCCACCTCAGCCCCAAACCTTGACAGGCTGACAGAAGTTAATGTCACATCTTTGCATGGAGCAATGAACTCGGGGCCAAAACACAAAACTTAAAATACGAGGTGGTAATGAAAATGCTGACGACATGGGTAGCACAAAACGCATCTCACACATGTATCTGCAGGCTTGGAGCAAAAAGAGATTTTGCTGTGCTCAGAGAAGGCTTAGTGCAAACCCATGAAGCTCCTAAGCACAACATTTTTCATTTCTTCTTTTCCTCACTATCTCTCTCCTTTCACAGAGCAGAAATTTAGCAATATATTCCATGGAATAGGACAATTCTGCAGCCTCAAGAACTCCAGAGGACAACAAATGTATCCTGAACTGAAGCTGCCTGTTTGGCAGTACAGAAACCAGATTTTTCTGCTAGTAGGAGCAAGAACATAGCTTGGCTGAAGTGGGTGATGCTGCGACTAAGCCAGCAAGGCCCCAGACTTAAACTCTTACTAAACACACAGGTTTGCCTGTGAATACAGAATCGCTGTGTATGTTGGGATTTTAAGTAAATGTTAAGGTCTGCATCATTGCAATTTATTAATCTAATAAACCACAGAATAACTTATTCACAGAATTGGGCTCAGTGACCTGCTCAGAAGCTTACCAAAAGCAAGGCAAGTGGCTGGGTGCTCTGCAAACCTCTAAAACCTCTGGTACAGCAAAACACACTAAAGTAACGAAAGAGGAAAATTTTGGTAACTTTCCCAGGAAATGTTCCAAAGAAATGAAACTACAAAAAACAGTGAAGAGAGACACTCCTTTTTAAGCCTAATGAAGAAAGTAACAGTATACCAGCCTAACTGGAAGTCAACCTTTACCAGCTGTTTGCAGGAGATGTGATGAGGTGAGAAATTCTAGAAGCCTCTTCAGTATGTCAGGTAACCTACTGCATTATTTACATAGCCCAAGCAGTGTTGTTTGTCTTTAACTTCAAAACAATTTGTGCACCCTTATTAGAGTTTAATAATAAATCCACAGCTTCCCTCTGTTTGCCAGGATGAAATAAAGACTGCTAAAATAAAGGAAGGATGCATATGGGAGATGCACAGGGAAAAGAAGACAGAGGAATCTTTTGACACACCAAATTTCATTTCCCAGGAGGCTCAAAACACTGCTGTCCATGTCATGCCATGCCAAAAAACCACCCCAAACATAAACCAGCTACTTCAGGTTGCCCAGCTAGGACACAGACCCATAAAATATATAAATTATGTCAGTGGACTACAAGAAGCACTCCCTGTGTGCAAAAGCCTCCTGCCAGCTTCTAGGAATGAAGAAATGGGCCAAGGAGAAGTAAGTGACAGCTTTTAACTGGGGTGTTTCTAGAAGAAAGACCAAAACTAATAGTGTCTTTCACAGCTCTGGAGCATAAAAATCTAATTTAATGAAAAAAAACCACTCCATGCTGGCAATGCCTATTTGCGCACAAATATTCTTAGGGGCTGTTTAGTCCGGAGGAAGCTGAGGGGAGACCTTATTGCTCTCTACAACTCCCTGAAAGGAGGTTGTAGTAAGGCAGGGGTCAGTCTCTTCTCCCAGGTAATGAGTGATAGGACGAGGGGTAATGGCCTCAAGTTGTGCCAGGGGAGGCTTAGATTAGATATTAGGAAAAAATTTTTCACTGGAAGGGTTGTCAGGCACTGGAACAGGCTGCCCAGGGCAGTGGTGGAGTCCCCATCCCTGGAGGGATTTAAGAAACGTGTAGATGAGGTGCTAAGGGATGTGATTTAGTGGTGAATTGGCAGTGTTAGGTTAATGATTGGACTTGATGATCTTAGAAGTCTCTTACAACCAAGGCTATTCTATGATTCTGTGAATAGATATGGAAGATCACAAAATACACTCTTCAGAAACAGAACTGGAGAGATGCCTTGTTTTGAAAGAGGGCAATCTTAGCCTGATGAAGACAAGTACTTAAAAAAGTTTCTATTGGATTTAAATCAAAAGAGCAGTTTTCCTCAGAAACAATCAATAGATATAAAGATGTAAAATTGATGTCTGTTTTGTTAAAATGCAGACATCCTCAGGAGGTTAAGTAATGCTGCATAGTCTCACACACCTGATGATTCCTAGTGCAGGATTTCAATGAAATATTTAAGACAACTTAAGAATACATAAAAACCCACACATAGTGACTACCATCTTTATCACTTTTAGCTTTGTCCCCTTCTAGCATATGGAAGCATCCACTACAGGAATTCTGTTTCAAATAGTAATATTATTATTACAGTTGCAAATTCGATCAAAATATTTTCAGGCTTTGTGTAACAAGACGGGCTTATCAAATGAGCTTCCAGCCCACCAGTCTGAAAAACACTTTTTCCATGAAGACAAAAGCACAGTAGTCAGTGTGTTACTGAAAGTCTAACTTGAGTCTAAAAATGATTAAGTTAAAATTCACATTTACAGAAATGTGAATTTTAAATGTATTGATATTTTAACCAGAAAAAGTAATGGTCTGCTTTTCAAGCTTTAAACTCTATAATATTATGATTATATATTTTTTTGCTTTCTTTTTTTTTTTTTTTTTTTGCCTCTTCTATCACAGGTTTAACTTTAATTAAGATTAATTTGATCTACTAGCCCTCTGGCAACTGGATAAACATAACTAATATATTAAGCTGAAAATTCAGTCTTTGATTAACAGGCTTTGGGCAACTCCATGGCGACTCTGAAGTTCTTAAAGAAGTTAATCCTAAAGTAAGTGTTGTGGCTTCAAACTCTGGGCTGTTCAGTGAGAACACACTAAACTCTTCCCCACCCAAAGAAAAATAAAGATGTGGTAATCCTTTACAAAGAATTAATGGAACAATAGCTGCACGTACAGTGAAAAGCTTCTTTGTCTTGAAAGGCAAAAATGTATCTTTCTGCATAAAAGAGATGATTGTGTTAACTGGAGCACTGCTTATCCTGTTACTCTAAATATTGCCTCAGGACCTCAACCAACCATGAGATGTCAAGGCTACATGCCAATTTATTAAGTTACTTCAGAAGAATGATGGTCAGGCCAGGATTTCAAAGTTCTACATCTTTCCTTATAGGAAATGAATGTAGATGCAGGATGACTTCGAGTACAGCAGCAGAACGAAGATAAAGCGTTCAGTCTGTGCACATCATCTTCTTGGGGGATTGAACTAGATGATCTTTTAAGGTCCCTTCCAATCCCTAACATTCTGTGATTCTGTGATTCTACTTGAGACTCAGGTAGCTGTTCCACTGAGAGATGACACATTCCATCTACAGTGTAAAAACACCCAAGCACTTGTCTATAATAGTTTTGTTATCATGTATAGTATTCATTAATTAACCAGGCTAATATTTGCTTAGTAGTGACATTGGGCCAGTGACTTCACAAGATCCCTCAATTTACCCTTGCGAAAGTATTGAGATTAATATACTCCCCAGTCTGCAGAGCAAACAACATTAGAACAAATTATCTCAGGAAAACTAGGCAGGAAGATGCTATATTTATAGAAATGGGAGTTTAAGTAATTTGGTTTATTTTTTTTAACCACTTATTATTTATACCGACACCAGTGGTGGTGGGATGGCTGCTGAGGAGACCAAAAAAAAAAAAAGTTTTGTCCACAGTGTTTTCAACACGCAGCTGGGAATCCAAATACCTCTTCCCTGGTCCTGCAGTGAGTAGCAATATCATGGCAAAGCTTTGTCCCCAGAATGCTACTGATTTACATAAAACTGCCAGAAATGAAGACTGCTTTCAGTGGGCAAAACCAAACACAGTGAGCACAGAGGAATTAAAAAAAAGAAATGCTTATTACCAAGCTGCAAAAATACTGCAGCAACAGGAAAATGGGAATATTATGTTTAATTACCTGTCTTATTGAGGGAAGTAAAAACGTTTTGCATATGAGACTTACTCAGAGATGTAACAATTCACGGAATTGAAAACTTGACATATTTTTCAGTCTAATTCTTTTCTAGGTACTTGAAATGCCTTTTTGTTTGCACTACAACCACACAATGCTGATACAACAAAGAGACTGTCAGCCCTGTAAATCACATTTTTAAGTTCCAGTGAGACATGATTATGTGTTATTCAGGTTACATGTGGATTCTTCTTCAGTGTGAAAACTGGTAGTCCTCTAGCCAGACAAGAAAATAATAATTTCCCCATGTATCAATGCTTGGACAGTTCCTAAAAATCTAACTTTAGCTTGGCATATTTTTTTTTCTACAAAATCTACAAGTGAAATCTACAAATCCTTTGTGATTTGACAGTTTCCACTATTATTTTCATTGTGAATATCCTTGCAAAACCATGGCTGAAAATCACATTATTCTGTCTCAGCCCAACAGAGAGCTTCTTGTCTGAGCCGTGAAGTCCAGCTTAGCACTTCCCAGCACAAGCACTGGGACACGGCAGCAGATGCAGGAGCTCTCTGCTTAGCTTGTACCCAACAAGGAAGAAAATACTAATATTAGAGTCCATACTTTTTCCCCTTTGTAAACTGATACTGTCCCCATATTTCAGTCCATTATGTTCCAGGATAAGCAAGACTGCAGATGAAGGAGAGGGCTGGGTATATGTTTCACACTAAATTTACATGGAGGAAGAGAAATATCTATGGCATTACACAGTTATTCTCAATCAATGGCCCCAGGTATAAACTATACATGTTCTACCTAACTGAATGGTTATTTGCATTCAAGTTAGGACTGAGATGCAAAGCATCAAAAACAGATTTGTAATTATAACTATGTAAAATATCACTCCACTCCCAACCATCAAAGATCATAAAAGAAAAAAAATAACTGTAGATGTGTAGAGTAACTCACTCTCCCCCACCTCCAGGAAAGGCAGAAGGCTGACTATGAGCTTTTGGTTTTGAAATACTTTCCTTTGCATCCTCTTCAGGGACACTTCCAGAGAAAATAAATTACCTATGGCTTCCAAGTTGGTAACAGAGTTGGTTTGCAAGCATATCTCAGCACAGGGCTTCATCTTACCACCTTAAATTTCTTTGTGTCTCTGGCAAATCAACTTATTTACTAAAACTGGCTCAAAAAAAAAAAAAATAAAAAAAAAGGAAAAAAAAATAAACCACCACAAAACAAAAATACCGCACCGCCCAATCTGTAAGGGAATATTCTCCAAGGGCAAAGAGGATATGGCATAGAACCAGATTCCCGTCTGTGCTTATGGGAGGAAAAAAATTAGGAAAGAAAAAAAAAAAAGAAATCACCTCACGCTATCCTGGCAAATGGAAGCTATAGAGCTTTCCTCTCCCTGAATAAGGAAAACTGCTTCTTACTTGTAACAAAGTCACGGAAACAGCTATGACTCAAAGCTGCAAATAAACTGATGATGAGAAGTAGGCAATAGGAAGCTACCAGCTGGAACTGAATAAATATTTACAGATGCCCCAAAATACCTAGCATTATTCCTACAGAAGTTAAACATAGCAGCTAGTGGGAACTGACCATGGCGAGAAAGAGTCTTACATGGAATTTTTGGCATTATCAATTAGTCTGGGCTCATGTTGACTGAATTTGCACACGAAGTACACCACAGCAAGTGATGGAGACTGCTGTCTCTCCCAGCATCTCTTCTCTCTCACCCAAATGTGCTCCAGAACGTGAGACACACTGCTGTCTACAAACAGCTCACAGATGGTGCCAAACCCCTCAGCTAGATTGTAAAGAAAACCCAACCCAACACCAGAATTCAATCCAGCTGCAAGCTCAGAGGGGCACCCAGCCCATCATCTGTGATCCAGCCTGTGCTCTGCTCTGTTGAATGCTTGGGGGCACCAACAGGCTTGGCCCACAGCCCTACCACAGAATGAGTGCTAAAACATTACCCAAAATAGGAGAGAACATCTTACACAGAAGAAGAAAGAGAGCAGCCATCACATTCTTGCATATGGGAGATGCCTGCATCTTAAATACCTAACCTCTTTTGATTAGAGCATGGCAAAAAAGCAGAAAAATCAAAGAGAAGGGAATTATTCTTACAAGATAATATAAGAATATTTACACAATAGTTCCTAACAGTTCATCCCCATGAACATTTCCTCCTTCCTTTAAATGCAGCCCTTTTTGCTTCTGTTACCTTCTTAGGAAAGTGATGATGAAAAGGAACTGCTTGAGCCACCCTGGACAAGGTCCAGCCTCCAGGGCACTAACTCCAAAGGGAGCTCTTATCCATGAGGTGCCTCAGAAGGAAGTAACACCTCAACAGGGTGCTGGACACCAGCTGGCAGTCACGAGGACTTATGTCTGCCTGTTTTGAAAGCACAGGGAAGAGAAAGTGATTTTCAGGAGCAAGACACCAGTGGTGCAGATTGTGCCCATCCAGCCCCTGCACCTGATCGGCTGGGTGTCCATGCACCATCCTGAGCTTGTTGGATTCCCTCTTCCCACAGCCACTGTGCTGACAGAGGGAGAGCTATACCATCAGAGCCCAACAGCTTGGGCCAGCACCTCCATCACTGCCTCCCTACACCCAGAGTAGCGTCTCCAGGCACTCACACAACACGAAGTGAGAAGAAAGGCATGGACAAATGGGATGCAGCAAAGGGGTATGCAGAGACAGAAAGAGGAATTACTTTTTCTTAGTACACCAGAGATGACATTTCATTTGAGTTCACAGACTAAATACATTTCAAGAGGACTACTAGAAAGTTAAATGAAGTGTGCACACCTAACTCAAGTCCCAAATGGGTTATATAGTGCCCAGTTACCATAGCAACTTCCTTTTCAAGTTCCAGGACAAATCAGATTTCTGATGCTCTACACTACTGCAACTGTGAGAACAAAATGGACAAGACAACTATTGACATACCATTATTTCAAGTGCCTGAAAAAAACAAAGTAAAATAAATAAAATTAGTCCATTTAAGATAAGAAAACCACTTTTTTTTCCCCCCCAGGAAGTCAAGAGAAAACCCTATGTACAACAGATATTCAAAAGCAGCCAACCCAATGAGTTGTGAAAAAAAAGCATTAGAGAAAACAGAATGGTCCCCATGAGCTGATAATTTGACATATAGCACATCTCCATTAAATGAAAGCACATTCTTTTAAAATGTTATTTAGCATAAGAGTTGTAAAAACATGTAATGCCTAGTGCAATACCACAAAAGTAAGACCTCTTTTTATGATCAGGTCACTACTTCATACAGGAAACATGACTTTACTTGGAAAAGACTTCTTATTCACTGATTAGCATTAGTTCATTAATAAAGGAATATTTCAGTTTTAATCTGAGCCAAAGTCTCACCACTGTGTTACACAAATCAGTGAGCTGCAATCTACTTGCTGCAATGAAAATGGCTTTCCTTTATAAGCAATTCTGAAAATGTCCAGTTTAGATAGTTATACTGTGCCTTTTGAAAATTCCTCATACTTTTTTCCCAACAGATTCATCATTTCCTTTTATTCAGTGTTCAAACCTGATGTGAAGGGATTTTATTAATTGTTCAGAAGTATCCTAATTTTACTGATGGATGAAACTTCATACGATTCCTTTAAATAAGTTGGAATACTGAAGTATAGCACCAGCAAAAAAGTGGGCAAAGTTTGTGTTCCTTTGGGATAAATGGGAAAAAACTATATCTAGTTATCATATCAGAGAAAAAAAAAAAAAAAAAAAAAGCTGACATTCCTGTAAATCATGACTCAACAAGGTTTTTTTGTTTTATTTTAACTTATTTGTAAAGGAATCTTAAACTTCCTGAAAAAAAAACCAAAACCTGTTAAGGGTTGCAAAACTTCCTTTTCCTCCCAATATTATCTCTCAAGAAAGAGCCTGCAAGCTGTTGCACTGGAGGTTGGCAGAACTGTAAGCTTTCCTTAAAAAGGCTGGTAGTTAAGCCAATGGTCACTACTCTTAGTTTTTTACAGAGAAATAAATGGATTATTGACAGGTAATATGGAAGTCACAAATCCATTAGTAACGTCTAGTTTGTCCTAACCATACCCATCACCTTGAAAGTCATTTTCGCACTCTCTATCGGCCACCAGCTTCAGACAAGATCATTGGATTACTGCTGCAGTCTGAACTCTGCTTAGGGAAATAGAAAAAGGTTAAAACATGATTCATTTATAACTGTATCATTTAAGTTCTGTTTACCAACTGACTAGGTAAACATTTCAGACTATGTTCTTTACAGGTGGCAGAAATATTAACTAGTGATATAACTGCATGACAGCATCAGAATTAAGACACATCTACAACTTGGTGAGAGAAGGGAAGAGGGGGAAAAAAGAGAAAGAAAAAAAATGAAAATCACACTTTGTCAGGTCAGTTTTACAGTTTCTGAAGTGCCAGTTGTTCATTTTAGCACACCACTGGTCTCAAATGGTGAAGGTTCTGTCAATCAAAATAGTCCTATTAGAAGCAAAGTCTGGGCTTGTATTTAGACACAGGAGTGAGAGATGAAGCAGGGGAAAACAATCTCTGTTCTGGGAATATATACAAGATGTAACAGAGTATATGTAAGATGTAATAGAGTGGAAAAATAATGAAGGAATTAAAATATATGGGTTGGCACACTACCACCTTGTAAGAAGAGCAGAGTTATGTTAAGGGCCAGTTATAGCTCAAGGGGACTCCTTTTGTCTCTTTCAGCTCTTTTGGCTCACAGCCCTTATAGTGAGAAAAGCAACCGTGTGCCAACAGCGGTCGTGTGTCCCGAGTGCTTCAGGTCCTTTAATGATTGATGCAGTGTCACAGACTTCATTCTCCAAGTATGTATTTTTAAGAATCATTTTGCATATCTTCAGTGTACACATGGACTCTCAAGAGCCATTACAGAGGCTCAAATTTCAGTCAGAGCTTTGCCCTCTTAAAAATCTAATTTCTCAAATGCTCATTGTCCCCTCTGCAAAATGAGGATTCCCAACTTTGGTTCCTCTTGAGAGCAAAACTTAGTGTCTTCCATAGCATAACCCTCAGCTAAAGCACTGTATCATTCTATTAAACTTTTATCTTAAAACACAGTATTTCCTTGAATTGTCCAAAAATGCCACAACCTGCTTTTAGCAACCTGTAGGCAAAGCTCCCAAAACCTTTTCAAGCTGCAATGCAGTTTTTGCCTCTAATGGTCCAAGTTCTCATAACTACTGTCACCTCCTCCTTTATTCTTGGGAACATTTGAATTTGAATGCTGGTGCCTTGTGTTTCATCTCTGTTAGATGAACCAGCGTATCCATTTCCAGCACTAATAAGTTTAAATGAGTAGTGACAGTTTCCAGTCATGCAGAAACATAGGCAGACTCAGATGTCATTCCCCAAATGGTAACTGATTTGAGAGAGAGCATCACAGTCAAATTGCCAAAATAGATATCTGTTTTTAAATGACTTATTAAAATCCAGGGCAGATCAAAGGGCCTGATACCAAAAGGATTATTAGGAAAAAAAACCCACTGTATTTAACATGTTAGAACCCCCAAGAAGATAAAGCAATTTTAGTTTAAAACAAAGTACTTGTCTTTGTGAGAAAAGACAACTTATTATTAATTCAAGATAAAATCACGGTACTGGAGATGAGCCAGTTTATTGTTTTCACAAGACTTAGCAGACTCAGCTCCAGATAACAGAAGAATCCCAGGGCTTTGCAAAAGAGAGAAAAAAGCTACAAGCTCTGGTGTTCCAAGAAGCAGCACTGACATTCCCCACTCCAGACCTCTGTTTGCTGCCGCTGTCATAGCCCCACCTGATATCATGTCTGGGGATTTAATTTTCCAGGGTCGTTGGGACAGTCATTTTGGTCTTCACTGTCTAGTAGCTAACAATGCAGGTCTGCAGCCAGTGCAAAGGATGCGGAGACTGTAAAAATATATAGAAGCAAAAACTGTTTCTTTTGCTCCATCCATACAGTGGATGCTATGAAAAACGTGGAGTTCATAAGCAAGAAAATTAGTGGTGTACTTGCCATTGAACTGTTAGTCTTTACAGGGTTAAGTCTAGCTAGAGAAAGAATTGAGTGAAAACACATTGAAATGCCTCATGGCAGGGGACCGTGGAGGCTCTCTTAACTCTCAACAGTCACAGTTTTTACAGATGTGAAATGATCCCTCATACATTACCACCAGCCGATTCTGCTCATTTCCCAGTCAACAGCCCCCACTTCATCATCACATCACTCACCACTGCTAGTACACCTACCTCTACAGTGCCAACAGTGAAATCATGACAGCCAATTCTTCAGCCTAGCAAGCAACTGGAAATTGTGATGATTTTAGTGGAGAAGAGCTTAGACAAGTTTACAGTAAAACTTGCTTAATTTTGTTTGAGGCAATACTGAATAGTAAAACTGAGGATGAGCTGCCATATTTCGTTCAATAGCTTCAGAAATTCTAAACAGGCAACCTTGCACACAAGAGATCTCGGCTATTTATAAAACGAACAGCCTCAAACCCAAGATGTTAATCCTCATGTTTACTTCACCAGGGTGCAGGGAGTGCCCAAAATACATTATTTGTCATTAAGCACTCACACCAATCTCTGAACTTCCAGCTCTCATATCAAATGTACAGTTGAACAGAGTAAAATCTGAACCAATTTATATGAAATAATGCATTGCAGCACTTTCAGCCTCTCTTCACTATATAGCTTAAAGATGGGAGCATTTTAAGACTTCTTTATAGTTCATACCCCAGTGACATACCAATGAGATGGAGTAATTCCTGAGGACTGCAGAAGAACATTAAGGAACATTAAAGAGAGACAAGGGAGACCATTAGGTAGTTTTAGATCCTCTTTTTCTCCCTTATTCTTTAAAAAAAAAAAAAAAAAAGCCCCTTCATCTCAGATAAACAGAGGATTTTTCTTGGTTTATTTGCTTTTATGTCTGGAGTTAGACATTGCCTAGCAGAGTTTTCATGAAAACATAAAGCTTGTTTAAAATAGTATACACTTCAAACAAAAGATGGGTCTCACACTAAGACGAACACACACACATACAAATATAATAAGAATGGTGACAAATTCTTTTAAATTGTTTCCAAATGATCTAAGTTTCTGTTAATAAAACAAGCACACAAATTTTCTTGGGGTTTGTTTTGATTATTTGTTGTGGGTTCTTTTTTTAATTTGAGATTTTGGGCTCCACCCTCACAAGCATTTAAGATAAACAACAGGCAGATAGACAAGTTGTCCCATTACTATCAGGGGAACAAATAAGTATTTATATATCAAGATTCTGAAACTGAATCAACCCTCTCCCCCACAGCTGAGGGCATCTCCTTCACAAACGGTGCTACCAAGCTTTATCAGTGAAGCTTTCAACACGGCTGAAGAGTACCTTCAAACTGGCCAAAGTAGGTCTTAGGCAATTCTCAGTAAGTTTTGAAACAAAATACTTCTGTTCACTACATCCAATGAAGGGGGAGAAGACTTTTTGCTAAGCCACAAACCTTTGAGTACTACTGTGCTCCAGAGCACATCAACAGCTGAGATATGTACATTACTAGATGTGGTTTTCCTAGGCAAGACACTAGATCTAGATGAAAACAAAATATACAGCTGCTGTAAAATTGTTAAGAAACTGAAAACTATCTGCACAAAATACGTGCACATACTGTCTTAAAGGCATAAATGAGAAACAGCAACAGAGGGCAAAAGCCTTGCCTTTTTTTTTTTTTTCTTTTTTGTGCCAGAGCAATGACTCGCTGCATTTCTAGAAGCTCTAGGGGGAATATGTGTCCAGAGTGGAGAATACACATGGTGACTGAGAATGCTAATCACATATGATTTCTAACCAGCACGTGCAACACCACCATCCCAACGACAATGAAAAAAAAGTTTCTGTACAACAAAAATAACCCCAAGCTCCAGATCTGCATCATTTTTAAGGTCAGTTGATCCCTGAAGGGATCACGGAGTAAGAACAGGGGAATATCTGGACGTCTCTGTTATTTTATGTCATCACAGCAACACCACTGCCTCAGAACATTTCCTCATTACTGGAAGCAATAGTCCCATGGAGGGGAGGCATGCAGGGAGCACATAAAGAACAAGGTCATCTGTAAAATTACTATGCACTTTTATGTCCTAAAAAAAAAAGATCACTACACTAAAACTCTGCAAGGGAGGTTTTAAGACCAAGGAAGATTCTCATCCCTTGTGACACATTCCCACACAGTCCCGTGGATTCAATTTACTAAATTGTCTGAAGTGACATCTGCAAATCTTGTTCAGTAGCAGCCATAAGGGAGACATGGCCATGGAGCAAAAGTGGTATTACTGTCATTATGGGGAGTGCTAGCACAGCATGCATCTGGACATCCCAGTCGCTGTACAACATCATCTCCATGGTCTAGGAAGTAGGAAGGCCACAAGACTCTCAAACATCGAGAAGAACCTACACAAGAACCTCCCCAACACTTCCATGGATTGCTCCCATGGGGTTACGTAGCCTTTAACTCTCAGCAACGGTTTTGCAACCAAGTGTCTCAGTATGCCATATGAGCCAAAAATGATTATGCAGAGAAGTATATAGTGGTTCAGACAGTGATTTGAGTTTATACAATTTATACAGTGACGCATGAAGAGAAAGTATTACAGACTCTAGGATTATCTGCTTTCAGCCTATGAAAGGGGGGCAAAAGGTCTATACACAGAGGAGGAATTCTGTACTGCATTTGCTATGTGCCAAACAACAGTAACAGTAACAAACACAAACAACAGTATCTAGAGAGTAGCATCACACAATTCAAACACTGAACCACTCAAAATTCACTAATGAACCTAGTAAAAAATGCTAATGTTTGCCAGAGGCAGGCAGTTTAAATTATTGTGTCTATCATGGACAGAGAGGAAGGACAGGAAATCTTGTTTTCTGCTTTTGTAGCAGAAATAGAAGGGCAGAAACTCTCCTCTTTCATATACTCTAGAGGTTAAACTAGATGATGTAGTGATCCCTGGTGACTTGAAACAGGTTTTATAGACTCTGTGACTTAAAAATAGACACAATGTTTAAATAATAAAATTCTCTTGAAATTGAGTGCCTAGTACAACATGCCTCCAGTCACTGGTTGAGATCTCGAGGAGCTATGATCGTACAAATATTTGTAACAAACCAAAGGGAAAATCTTAGGTAGATATTCTGAAATTGAAATTTTACCCCACTGACTCTATCCACCGGAAAAGCAAATGCTATGTGCTATCTTTTATTTAGTCTGCTTTAGCTACGTGGAGATCTCCAGAAAAGTGTGCAGACAGAGGATGTGTCTACAGCCAGACAACATATCCAGGTTCAGGTACTGGACCCAGTCTAACCGTGGCAGCAAGGACCTCTGTCCTCAGCTAAGAGGCACCGAGTCCACCACGTTCCATGCAACTGTAGCCTGTTTCTGGTACTGGGAGAGTACCATTAAAATTGCCTTGGATATGCCTGCACTGTTCTGACATCTCAGCTGTAGGAATTCCTCTGAATAATTTAATTCAAAGCCTGTTACCATACCATAATTGCCAGAGGTCATGAAGTCATGATTCTGATAAGTACCTGAATTCATTAAGTGAACCAGTATATGCACTTCCTTTTTGCTCTCTTTTTAAGTTCAAAGCCAAAGGAGGAAGTACAGGAGAGACATGTTGTCATCTCATCAATGGAGCTGCTTCTTGTCAGCTACACCATTGTTTAACTTGTCACTCCTGACCGCCATTAACCGCCATTTGCCGGGGACACAGCCCGAGGGCGGGCTGTCCCACAGCAGAGCAGGGAATCGCGATAAAACACGGCGAATTTCAGGAGTTTTGAGAGCCAGGAGAGTTGAACAGACCTCGAGTTCCAGGGACAAAACAAGGCAAATTTCAGGGGTTTTGAGAGCCGGGAGAGCTGAGCAGAGAGCCGAGCTCCAGGGAGAGGGGGACAGGAGCGGGGCCGGGCTGTGAGGGGGCGCGGCAGTCTGCCCGGGGCGGTTCCCACGAGCAGGGTGTGGAGAAGGCACTGAGGAGCCGTGAACTGGGGAGGGGAGCGAGGAGCTGAGGTGCTAACAACTGATTGTTGCAGAGATCAGCTCCTGGGGGCAGTTAGCACTGCAAGAACAATGGTCTCCACCAGGCAGAGGAAGACCAAACTGGATGTGGGAACCCAGACAGAGCTCCCAGGAAAGGATGCAGCTGTGCAGGCAGCAGGCTGCAGGGAATGCCACAGCATCCCCCTGGGAACAGGGGCTGTGTGTGCCGTGAGCAGGTGAATGATCTGCTCAGCCTGGTGATGGAGCTAAAGGAGGAGGTGGAAAGGCTGAGGACAATAAGGGAGTGTGAGAGGGAGACAGACTGGTGGAGTCAGGCCCTACCATCCTTGAGGACAGGGCAGTGGGTAGAGGCTCCCCGAGAGAGAGAGGATCCCCTCCTCCCTTGCCACCGGGTACAGGAAGAGGACCTAAGAGACGAGGGGGAATGGAAACAGGTCCCTGCCCAGCGAGCCAGGTGAAACCCTCCTCGGCCTCCGTCCCCTTCCCGGCTACCCCTGAAGAACAGGTATGGGGCTCTCGAAATGGAGGGGCAAATAGAGGGGCAAACAGACCAAAATGGAGACGAGGGTCCATCAGAGGAGTCACCCAAGGTAAGTCGGTCTCCCCCACGAGTTAGGACCAGCTCTAACAAAGGGAAAAGAAGGGTAATTGTAGTTGGTGACTCCCTTCTGAGAGGAACAGAAGCCCCCATATGCTGGCCAGATCCACTCCACAGGGAAGTCTGCTGCCTCCCTGGGGCCAGCGTTAGGGATATCACTAAGAAACTCCCTAGTCTCGTCCGACCTATGGTCTACTACCCACTAGTAGTTATCCAAGTCGGTAGTGATGAGGTTTCTGAGAGGAACCTGAAGACAATTAAAAAAGACTTCAGGGCCATGGGGAGATCACTTGAGGGATCGGGAACCCAGGTGGTGTTCTCCTCAATTCCTTTGTCGAAAGAGAGGAATACTGATAGAGGGAGGAAGACCCACCTGATAAACATGTGGCTAAGAGACTGGTGCCACAGACAAAATTTTGGGTTTTTCTCACATGCGGAGCTTTATACTACACGGGGTCTGTGAGTGGCAGATGGAGCTAATCTGTCTCAGAGGGGAAAAAGAATCCTGGCAAATGAGCTGGCTGGCCTCATTGGAAGGGCTTTAAACTAGGTTTGAAGGGGGAAGGGGATAAAACTGGGCCGGCTAGAGTTGAACCCAAAGGTGGCAGGCCACAGTTGGTAAGGAAGTCGTCAGCCCGGCTCAAGTGCTTCTACTCTAATGCACACAGCATGGGCAACAAACAGGAGGAGCTGGAAGCCATTGCGCAGCACGACAGCTACGATGTAGTTGCCATCACGGAAACATGGTGGGATGACTCTCATGACTGGAGTGCTGCAATGGATGACTACAAGCTCTACAGGAGGAATAGGCAAGGTAGAAAGGGCGGTGGGGTGGCGCTCTATATTAGGGAGTGTTTCGACTGTATGGAGATTGATAAGCGTGATGAGCCAGTCGAATGTTTATGGATAAAGTTGAGAAAGGCGAACGAAGTAGATATCCTGCTGGGAGTCTACTACAGGCCACCTGACCGAGACGAAGAGATCAATGAACTGTTCTGTAGGCAACTGGCTGAAGCTGCAAAGTCGCAGGCCCTTGTTCTTGTGGGGGACTTCAACTTACCAGACATCTGCTGGAAATATAACACAGCAGAGAGAAAACAATCCAAGAAGTTCCTAGAGTGCATGGAAGATAACTTCTTGACTCAGCTGATAAGTGAGCCCACCAGAGAAGGTACCTTGTTAGACCTGTTGTTCACAAACAGGGAAGGACTGGTAGGCAATGTGGTTGTCAGAGGCCGTTTTGGGCTGAGCGATCATAAAATGATACAGTTCTCGATCCTTAGCCAAGTTAGGAGGAAGGGTAGCAAAACTCTCACCATGGACTTCCAAAGGGCAGACTTCAACCTGTTTAGAACACTGGTTGAGAAAGTTCCTTGGGGAACAGTCCTAGAGGGCAAAGGGATTCAGGAAGGATGGACTCTTTTCAAGAAAAAACTGTTAGAGATGCAGGAGCAGGCTGTCCCCATGTGTCGTAAGACAAACTGGCAGGGAAAGCGACCAGCCTGGCTGAACAGGGAGCTTCTGCTGAGACTTAGGAGAAAGAATCTCCTCTTTGGAAGAAGGGGCAGGCTACTTGGGGAGAGTATAAGGATTTAATTAGGCTGTGTAGGAAGAATATTAGGGAGGCAAAAGCTCAGCTTGAACTCAGCCTGGCCACTGCTGCAAGAGATAATAAGAAGAGTTTTTATAAATATATTAACAATAAAAAAAAGATGCAGAGAGAATCGCCATCCCTTATTGGATGCGAAAGGGAACATTGTTACCAAGGACAAGGAAAAGGCTGAGGTATTTAATACCTTCTTTGCTTCGGTCTTTAATGGCCAGACCAGTTCTCCTCATGGTATTCAATTCCCTGAGCAGGAAGATTGGGATGGAGATCAGAAGAAACCCCTCGTAATCCAGGAAATAGTAGTGAGGGACCTGCTAAGTCAATTAGACACCCATAAGTCTATGGGGCCGGAGGAGATCCACCCAAGAGTGCTGAGGGAGCTGGCGGAGGAACTTGCCAAGCTGCTCTCCATCATCTCTCAGCAGTCCTGGTTATCGGGTGAGGTCCCAGACGACTGGAAACTTGCCAATGTGACGCCCATCTACAAGAAGGGCAGGAAGGAGGATCCGGGGAACTACAGGCCTGTCAGCCTGACCTCGGTACCAGGGAAGATTACGGAACAGTTCATCTTAAGGGAGATCACGCGGCAAGTGCAGGACAACAGGGGGATCAGGTCTACCCAGCATGGGTTCACAAAGGGCAAGTCCTGTTTAACCAACCTGATCTCCTTCTGTGATCAGGTGACCCACCTAGTGGATGAGGGAAAAGCGGTGGATGTTGTCTCCCTGAATTTCAGTAAGGCATTTGACACTGTTTCCCACAGCATTCTGCTGCAGAAGCTGGCGGCTCATGGTCGAGACAGGTGGACTCTTCACTGGGTTAAAAACTGGCTGGATGGCCGAGCCCGGACAGTTGTGGTGAATGGAGTTAAATCCAGATGGAGACCGACCGGTCACAAGCGGTGTCCCTCAGGGCTTGGTCTTGGGGCCAGTCTTGTTTAATGTTTTTATCAATGACCGGGATGAGGGGATCAAATGCACCCTCAGTAAATTTGCAGATGACACGAAATTGAGTGGGAGTGTCGATCTGCCTGAGGGTAGGAAGGCTCTGCAGAGGGATGTGGACAGGCTGGAGAGATGGGCTGAGGGCAATTGTATGAGGTTTAACAAGGGTAAGTGTCGGGTCATGCACTTCGGTCACAACAACCCCATGCAGCGCTACAGGCTTGGGGAAGAGTGGCTGGAAAGCTGCCTGGCGGAAAAGGACCTGGGCGTGTTGGTTGACAGCTGACTGAACACGAGCCAGCAGTGTGCCCAGGTGGCCAAGAAGGCCAGCGGCATCCTGGCCTGTATCAGAAATGGTGTGACCAGCAGGAGGAAGGAGGTGATCGTACCCCTGTACTCGGCACTCGTGAGACCACACCTTGAGTACTGTGTCCAGTTCTGGGCACCGCAGTATGGGAAGGACATTGAGGTGCTGGAGTGAGTCCAGAGAAGGGCAACGAGGCTGGTGAGAGGTCTGGAAAACATGGCTAATGAAGACTGGCTGAGGGAACTGGGGTTGTTTAGTCTGGAGAAGAGGAGACTGAGAGGAGACCTTATTGCTCTCTACAGCTACCTAAAAGGAGGTTGTAGTGAGGCTGGTGTTGGTCTCTTCTCCCAAATTACTAATGATAGGACGAGAGGAAATGGCCTCAAGTTGCATCTGGGGAAGTTTAGGTTGGATATTAGCAAGAAGTTCTTTACTGAGAGGATGGTTAGGCACTGGAACAGGCTGTCCAGGGAGGTGGTGGAGTCGCTGTCCCTGGGGGTGTTCAAAAAACGGGTTGATGAGGCACTTGAGGCCATGGTCTACTGGTCAGGAATATGATGGTATAAAGGTTGGACTTGATGACCCTGGAGGTCCCTTCCAACCATAATGATTCTATGATTCTATGACAAGCACAAGCAAAATAACACAGCACAGCAAACCTCACCAGCTTGTATGAACTGCCTGGAAATCCACTGGAAATCCTTTAATTTAGTGAGCCAGTGAGCACATGAACAATAGGAATCAGGTTAGTTTGCTCTTATGTTTTGAAAATGGCAATTTCATTTTATTTACTATGATAATTCATAAAGCACCATCAAACACAGTATAGAATCTCTTATAAAAATAATTAGAGTCTAGTAATACAAGACCTTATTGAAGCACACCATTAATTCCTTGACAGTCAGGGAATCAACCAAATACTTTGTGCAAATGAAGGATTAGCAAGGTTTCAACACACATATTTCCTTGCACTTAAAATGTGCAAGGAGCAAACCTTATTAAAACAGCATTTCATATTATGCCTTACAATAATGGCCCCTTAGGCAGATTTTCTGTACTTCAGAAGATAGCTGTTATACTACTATATGTTACAGTCTAGGATAACACAAAAAAAAAGAATTCCTATCAAATTGCTGTACAGCTGTATGCAGGGAGCGTAAAATAGTTGCTCTTTCCTACAGCTCTCAAGAAAACCCAGACTTTTATTCAAAATGATGTTTCATCAGTCTCGCACAATAGGGAACAGCTCTAATACAATACTATGAATTGTCTTCCACCTTGCTACTGAAAATATTTTGAGCAACTAAAGCAACATTTTCTGAACTACCATCCAGCATTTTGGACATCTCCATATGGGCCTCAGGTTTATACTGCCTACTCTGTGTGTTTGAACTGCTTCTATTTCTATGCAGAAGGACTTTGTGGTTGTACACTTTATGGTTGTTTTTAAAATAGGAATTCCCTAAATCAAAAAAATAAAAAGAGAATGCTGGTGTCTTTTCTTCTTGCTGTTTAATGATGTTCAAAGTTGTCTGAAAATATGCTTACAGATAATCATAAAGGACTGAATCACTTCCCTGCTTTGCATCATTTCTGCTTTAGAAGTCCTTGCAGTGCAGCCACTATGAAATCATGCTACCCATGATCCAGATTTGTGTGTCTCTAACATGTTAACTGATTCAGATCTTCATAATTAGAACTGATCCAGAATCACAGAATCAAAGAATCACTATGGTTAGAAAGGACCTCTAGGATCATCAAGTCCAGCCTTTATCCCAGCATCTCCTTAACCACTAGACCATTGCCTCAAGAGCTGCATCTACTCGTTTTTTAAACACCTCCAGGGACTGCAACTCCACCACCTCCCTGGGCAGCCTGTTCCAGTGCCTAACCACCCTCTCAGTAAAGAACTTCTTCCTAATATCCAGTCTAAACTTCCCCTGACGCAACTTGAGGCCATTTCCTCTCATCCTATCATTAGTAATTTGGGAGAAGAGACCAACACCAGCCTCACCACAACCTCCTTTTAGGTATTAGCAATTTAAGTAAGCATTACACTAGATATGAAGACATAATTAGAAACAGATCACTTGCTATGGGCAGTTTGACAGCCCAACTTAGTAAACTAGAACCCAAAAAATCACCAGAAATATCTAACAACAATATTCAAAATGAGATCTCATAATGAGCAATTAAGAATGCTGAAAGAACTCACAGATGTTGCATTCTTCCAAACTTTTCTGTCTTATCTCAGATGTTTACAGAAAAAAGAACAGAGAAGTTTTCTTCAAAGCACAATTATTATCAATATTCTCCAACATTCCAGCAGCACAGTGTTGTTCTTATAATGTGGCCGAGTAACTCCCTCAGATCCTCAAGAGACGTACGTTAGCAAAATAATTGTTCCCTCCCAGTGTTCCTTTGTTATTACTTTATTTTTTTCTTACACTTATTATTCCAGGCAGAAGTGACTTGCAGATATTATCAATTTACCAAAACAGAACTCCCCTGAATTTATTTTCTTTTAGGTTAAAGTTTATAATTAAATTGTACATTAGAACTAAATCTAATTATTTTCTCCCTGGCTAAAACTGATTGGCCCACTAAGTCTTCAGTTTAATTTTTCCCCCTCTCTCATTTTGCTAACTAGAAGAGAACTGAATCTACCTTCAAGCCTGTTGGAGTCAATCTTTTTTTCTCTTTCTCACAATTTATAAGTCAGAGACTTAAAAAGTGTTCATAGCCTCTTTTAATAAGCTGGTTATGCGAGATAAGCACAAGAACATTAATAAAAATAGCTCAGCATTAAGTCATGGATGTTTTACAAAAGTAGACCTAAAAATAAAATCCTAAAGGCTAATTGTGATATACAACATGCCTCTTTTCCTATACTACTATTTATCAATCATCTCTAAAAGATCCCTTCCCATGTCACGAATTCAACTGCTGCCAGCTCATTCCTAATCAGATGAAACACTGGACAGCATAGACCAGCCCTCAGTTAGTCCTGTGACTTGTAAACACTGGCACACTGCAGAAGAGTTTTTATTCTTTCCCAGTTATGGACTTTTACTGTTTTAAAAGAAAACCTTTTTTTTTTTTAAATAAGTCCTTCACAAAGATTTCATAGCTGGAAGCACAGCTTCTCTCATATCAGCTCTCCCACACTTTGTACCTCAGTACGGTCTGCACCATCACTCTTACCACCACCTTTAATGTCTCCAGTGTTCACAAAAACTATATGTAGAACAACAATAATAAAACCACCAGCACTGAAACTTTTATTACTGCAATTACAACAAAGCAGCTGGCGATAATAATACTACTACTTAGTATTTACATGGTGCTTTATATCTTCAAAAGGCTGTATAAATATTTGCTAATTAAGCCTCACAGAACTCCTGAGAGACAAATACATTTTTTGTTTATAAATAGGAAAACTGAGACATAGAGACAAAACAGCTCTCTCCATTCTATAGATGACTTTCAAAAAAGGAATGGACATCTCTTTAGACAATAAGAACTTTTAGAGTTATAAAAGTACATCTTAAAATACCCAAATACAATGGGACAAACTCTCATGTTCTGCGCATCCACCCCCTCCAAAATAGTCAGCAAACACTTTTCCCAGGAAGATATAGTTCACTGCTGCAAGTTACTTGCCCCTGTGGAGTGCAAAACACTGGACTGTACAGTAGGACCATCTCATCTGCCAAACCCCCAACCTGGAAGTCTGAGCCCCTCTAAAGAAATCAAACTGTTGATAAGCTGCATAAACTGTGACTTCAAGTGGTCACCATTCAACTGGTCACCACCAAGACTGGACCTCAACAGCAACGTGCTTCTCCTCAAGGGCTGTCTTCTGCTCTGTCAGGATTTAAGAAACATACAAACACATCTTCTTGCATGTCAACATTTAGCTTTCATATAAATAGTGAAAAAACTTTAAATTCTAAGTAGAAAAGAACAAATTCCGCCACATATTGAAGGCACTTCTGAGAATATCTTACATACATATTCGAACAGAATTTTTTAATGTGTATTAGATACCTCACTCACATAGGGAAAACAAATGCCTACACACACTCTAACACCTCCTATTCAGGTCTTGAGCTCTAAAACTGCTTGAAGAGAGCTTAAAACTATTTCCTAGACAAAAAACATATCATTAAACCTTTAGAGAAGGCATTACTTTTAAAACCTTATCCCACAAACACTTGACTACCCGTGTAATTTCACATACATGTCCACTGAGACCAGTGGATCTGAAATGCATTTCAGAAGACACTGGAATAAAGACTAATGACAAAAAAAAGGGGAAAAATAGTTGGTTTGTGAGCAAGAAAAAGCAGTACCACAAGAAGCAGCATGAAGTGTATTCTGCGAAGGTGGACCATGAGCACCATGTGCAACCTAAGAGTGAAGTAAAACAAAAAGGGTAGAGAAAACTTAGGGAATAAATAAAGGAACAGAAAGGAAAATAAAAAAAAAAAACAAAACTACAAACCAAAAACAGAGGACTAAAGTTATATCAAGACTCAAGAGCAGGACAGACTAGAATACGGAAGGTGGTGGAGAAACAATGTTCGGGAGAGTGGAGAAGGACGGAAAACATTAAGAGTTCACCCAGGGGCCAGGTTGAGCAGGGAGAAGAACTGAGACCAAAGCTGAAGGTAAGGCTTGAAATGCAGCATTGCTTTACAGCCACGAGAACGGCAACAGCGACTGCCATGGAGAAGCTGTGTTTGTTTCTCAGCAGTGGTAGGATATTCATCACACACGGGTGATCTACCTAATGGACACTAAGGTACAAAGTCCAGATTCCTCACTCCGTCCTGCCCTCTGTACACGAGATAGCACTAAGAGGCTAATTACCAGTTAGCCTGGATTTATTAGCCATAAAGAAGTTCGCAGCTTAAATAGGAACAGGCTCCACTCTCCTTCCTCCCAGCCCTCTGCCCTCACCCCTGGACAATTATTTATCCCTAAATACAGGAAGAGAAGGAAATAGAAGAGAGGAAACATTACACTAAGGTTGCAAGAGCATGGGAAGAAGTACTAGAAGTGGAGTAGAGAATAAGTAATTCTGCTTCGGTAAAAGCGAGCCTCATATGACACCAAAGTGAAAGAGGATAAACGTGTATTTAAATACACAGCCAGCCACCCAGTTCTGAATGTGAAACACAGATGTGTATTTATAACTCCAACTGAAGGCAATATAATGCACTCACTCAAGACATGTTGTGCAAAGCTGAAAATTACTTTAAAGGCACACGTATAAATGGCTGACTTTTAAAATGGCACGGAAGATCATCAAGCTGAATTTTAGTACAGCTTGAGATCACAAACTCAATTTCATTGTGTCTTCCTTGCTGTATCATTGTCATATGCACTCAGCTGCAGCAAAGAAAACATGCAAGACAACCGTCTCGCTCTTCTTACAAAGGTCTCGCATTCATGTGCTCTGTGTAATAGAACAGCACATTCAAAATATTTTTATGATGTACACTATGATTCTCACAGGCACTCAGCTCTTAACAAAGCGCCGCATCAAGCAGCTACCTAGCTCCCTGAAACACCAAGTGTTAAATCCCTTATGGATTAGAAAAAGAAAGCTTTCTCAATTACTCCAAATTATATTTTACACTGGAAACAAGGAGATCTTTGACTCAGTAAACAGAGAAGACACCACCTCAGACACATTGTGGAAGCAAGCAAAAAGAGCAGCAGCAGCGGAAGAAGGAAGAGCACATCAGAACGAAGAGCAAAGTCCTGAATCTTCATGAAAGAGGCATTCAGAAAGCTTAATTCCGCCCTCTCAACCACCCCAGAATGAAAGAAAGCACTCATTAACCAAAGTTCATGTTTCAGGTGGAAGACAAATAACTAAGTGAACTTCACTTAAGTGAACAAGTCACAGGAATGTCAAATTCTACCTAAAGTTAAAACACTGATAAAATTGGGATAATCTTATATCTCACCAGGCACCTGCAAGTATTGAAAAGCAAATGGACTTCTGTGATCTCATATATTTCTCATGTTTTTAGATCAAGCTTTATGCAGCTGATGTGGAGGGTACGTTAAATATTGTTTCCCTTTCCTAATGGCTGAGGACCTACAGTAATGAACAGCAAAAAGGTACTGGTAACATCTTACTTTTGGCTTATCTTTGCATCTGAGCCAACTTCTGGTAAGAGGGGGAGAAGAAGGGAGTACTGATGGGAGAAGCAGCAAGCCTAGTGCCTGCTTTTCTACTTGGTTGAATCTTTAAAAATGCTTTTACATGCAGGTGCAGAAATCAAAGTAATACACACAAATCCCCATGAGTCATTCCTTTACGTTCCAATTATAAGCATTCCTGAGCTACAGACATTAAGGCCTGCAGTGATACTCTTTTAGTAGGTTAAGTCTGAAGCATCCAGGAGCTCCAGCACATTCCAGCCCCCTGCTCCAGGAACCAGATGTGGCAGCTTCACAATTAAGTCAGCAGAATGCAGTTCCTCTATGCTCACGGAAGGCCTGAAAGAAGTCAGGTGTTCCCTTACCTGCAGTGGTAATCTATAAAATCCAGAAAATCCATAAATGGTAACATTTTTGATTATTAAAAGATATATCCTCATGTAAAACTAATGTATTCTTGCAAAGAAAAAAAGAAGTTATCTTCACAAAGCCTGCTTTAAGTTACTGAACATCCATAACACCTACTCTCACTCAACTGATGCCATTCTTTAAAACGTGAGGGTTTTTTTAATATTCTGTTGAAATACTCAAAGGTTTCACAGTATTACAAGACAAGGCGTTCAGCATTTCACTACCCTGAGTCTCATACAGGTTTGATTCTTTTTTCTCTGTAGTTCTATAGAGAACATAGCAATTTCCCTGGTTAGTCAAAATGCCAACTTGAGTGAAGCTTTAAGAACAAAAGCAAGTAGAATCCCCTGTCACACCATCAGTAATGATGATGCCTGTTACGTGCCAGAAAACTACACAACCTAAAATCCCACAGAAATGGATAACTTAAGGAAACATGTACAAATTCCATGGAAAATCCTAAGCCTGCACCTTTGAAGCCAGAGACATCTGCTAACTTTGTCTATCCAGAATGCATAAGGTTGCTGAAGGCTATCCAGAAAAAGACAAAGGTAATAAATGCAAAGAAAGTAATTTGTAATTTGCTATTTCCACTTTAGATCTCAAACCTGTGAAGATTCACATCATGAATAACTAATTACCAAGACAGTGGCATAGAGAGGGAAGGGACGGGAAGAAGGGACTGGAAGTTTTCAGCTGGTAGCATCCAAGGTCCTGAGTTGGCTAATATTTAAAAATTGTACTGAAACTGACATTACAGAGTAAAATCCAAGGCATTTGTTAGTGAGTGTGGGCCCACAGTCACAGCTCAAAATGAAAACAGGTCCTGAAAAGCTAATGCTAACAAGGTTTCCATTTGTAACTGTCTCAGTTTCTATCCCCTCAGTGTCCATGACACATAATTAAAACCAAAAAGCAAACCAAAAAAAACCCTCCCCACAACGCAGATGAGAAGGTTGCTTCTTCCCACATCATCATGGTCTTTCCAAGAAGGCTGTGACTAATCCCACCAGGCAACAAGTGGAATTGTGCAGGACCGCTGAGCAACAAACATTGTAAAAGACACCTTGTGTCTTCATTTTAGCGACTGAAGAGCTCTGTTTTGTAAACAGATGTGCAAATGCTTTGCTACATACACACCAAGTAGTCTCACTAACTTAGATGAAGCTTTAAATGACTGTATACCTAACTTCATGTATTGGCACACCAGGGACTGCAGTAACTGCTGAAGTTCCCAGCAAAATGCAAAAATCAGATAACAGCGATCGTCTAACTTGAGACCTCTGGTGGAAAACTGAAATTCCCAGGTATCAGGGTTAAATCAAGATCTGTACAAAACTATAAGAAAATCAGTGTGTCGGATGAACAAATAAAGGGATGAATCAGGGTCTAACTGGAACTGAGATAAAATGACAACAGTTACAGCTCTCCCTGAAAGCAAGACTTTTAGTTTCTGGTAAAGCAAAGCATTTCATATTAGAAAAACTAGAAAACTAGCACTGAAAACAATAAATTAGCCTCTTAGTATTTTTTTTTATTTTTCAGTGTGAAAATTCTCTCTTTCTATATATATAACTGCACTGTTAGTTTGGTTACAGATGGTACTTTTAGTGACTTAGAGTTTTAGCGGGTATTGTGCAAGTATGACCCTACTATGAGGAAAAAGGGTCTTTCGGGCATCCTGCTGCTTTCTGTACCACAAAACAAATACTGAGGCTTCAAATTCAGTTAAAAGCTATCTAGTAACGAGCTGTTGATCAGCCTCCTTGGGAACCCAGCTCAGGACTAGCACAATGAAAACTCTGAAGCCCTAGGGATGAAGGGGACACAGAACCTGATGCTGTTAAGTGAGAAAGCAAGAAGAAATCCCGATTTCAAAGGAAATGTGAGAAACAGACCTATCCCCATGCAGAAAACACACACACAAGCAAAGCCCCTTTACAATTCTCTGTGAACGGAGATATTAGGATCAGACCACGCACACTGTACTGTAAGTGACACAGCTCCCAGGTGTTAAATGCCTTTTCTTTCTGGCCACTGGCCCCACAGCAGAGAGAGGAGTCTGGAGGGGTCACAGACCAAAGGGCTCCATTTTTCTGTTTGGCATGCCTGAAACAGTTTTCAAGCAAATCTCACACCTTTGATCTGTTTGAGAAAACCAAGTAATGCAGGAATTGAAATTAGAAGTATGAGCAACAAGTGCTAGACACTGAAATCCAAGTTAGTATGTACTTTATTAGTGCAGTCTTCACTGTGTGGACTTGAAACCTTCTGTTATCTCACTGACATAGCTGAAAAGTTCTTATATTTTTAATCTATTTTGACCCTCAGGGCACTAATTATTCGACTTCAGATGTTTAGATTTTAATAAGCGTTCACCTGCAGGGGAAAAAAACGCAGCAGTTAATGTGATTTGCCATTTACAGCTAGGCTATGGACAGAAAGAAAATAAATCAGATTTCATGAATTTAGTTGCTGCTGAGTCTGTATTTTTTCTCCATCTGTGCATTTTACAGCACAAGTAAGTATCTTTAGATCAATCTTGCACTCTGTATTATCACTATATATAACCCAGCACATAATCACTACTGGGTGTTGTTGCTTGTGGGGTGTTACCTCCTTTCAATTAAATCTAATGGGGTGCTTTGGCTGCTTTCAAAATCACACACAGAGACATTCATTCTGAGCTATGAGAAGGCATAACTCAATACTGCAGCCATTGTGAGTCTCTGACAACACGAGCCAACTGGACAATTGAAGTCCAAAGTCGCTTATGTCTCCACAGCCTCTCCCAGTAAAAGCCAGCAGAAGCCCCAGCCTGCTCCTGTGGAGCCTTGAGCACAGTATCTCATTACCCAATGATACCTGTATGCTAATAACACTACAGTCACTGTGAATTGTGAATCGAGATGAGATATGCTGTGTCTCCCTTACACCTTGGAAACGCTGTGAGCTCTTTGCAGTCCCCACTGCACACCAAGAAGAAACAACCAACCAATTTCAAGCCTGGCCTAGGAGGTGACCACTTCCCAGAGGGCAAGGGCTGCAGCATTTCCATGGGTACTCCACGGAAAAGAGACCAGGCACACAATGCTGACTCTGTATTTCCAGTTGCTAACAACAAAAATGATCATTTTTACATTCACTCACGCAAGCAACTTTTGTAGCTGACATATGGACATTGCACAACCACAAATGAGAAGAAAGATGGTTAACAGGAGGGGAGGAAGACCACATTTTTGATGATGAAGGAGAGGCACAATTAAAATACAATCTGTACTGCAAAGGCGCGCGGGATCCATCCTTTGGTTAATATTTCAGCTAACGCAACACAGAGCAGTAATACTTTTATCTTCAGTACTTCACTTTAAGTAAACAAAGCAGACCCCATCAAAGGTCATACTGCTGCATGTCTACAGCTCGGGGCAGGGGGGGTACAAGACCCACAGGCCAAGGCAAAGCACAGCTTTTGGGTGGGAGCGTTGGTTCCCAAACAACATCCTTAAGAAAAACTTGTTCCACCCTCCTATTGCCTGTTGTTAGCTGGCTTGCAACTAAGATTAAGTGGAAGCTACGTCTTGCTTTTCACGCACACAACGCAGACCTAGTGAGGTTACAGGGGGGCAGGAGCACCTCAGATCACACTGCAAAATGCCACAAACCTGTTTTCCGCTGCGTGCCCAGGTCATCCTTCGGGCAGTGGTGCGATGCACAAGGGGGTACGTGCCAGAGCGATGAGAGGGGCGGAAAGAGGAGGGATGCCAGGGAAAGTTAGCAGGTAGGAGGGAAAGGCTGAACAGCAGAGAAGGCAGACAGCAGGGCAGAGCACCGCGGGCAGGCAGCGGGACCACCCCATCCGACACCTGCCCTTGCCCAGCTAGCAGCAATGCCACAGTGAGGACAGACAGCCCAGTCACCTGGCAGGAGGGGAGGCGGCAGTAGGAGGAGGGCACGGTGGTTGCCCGTCCCGGGTAGCGCGGGGACTCTCACCCAGGTCCCGGGCCGCCCACGGGGCCGCGCTGCCAGTGGGAGCCGGGCGGGCACGGTGGGCGCAGGTGTGGTAGCGGCGGCTCGCCTTACCGTGTGGGGGAGAAACACACGTACACCTATACACACACGTACAGCTACATGTGATAGAGCCCCGGCGGCGGGGAAAGGCCTCAGCAGTAAGCGCCGTGCCCAGAACCCCGCACCAACCTGGGGGAGGGAGTTCTCCGGCGGCTGCTGCCCGGGCGGGGAGCCGGCTCCGGCGGGACCGGAGCGAACTGGGGGAGTTTCTGCCCTGCAGTTCGCCACGTTACGGAGCCGGGAGGTTGCCCTGGAGGCTATAGGATCGCGGAACAAAACGGGGACTCGGCGACCGGGGAAGATCCCGCCCTGCCAGCTCCTTACCTTTCCGGGCGTCCTCCCCCCGCGGCTGCGGATCCGCCGCGCAACTCCCGTGCCGGAGGGGGCGGCGGCGGCCCCAGGGTTCCGCGGAGGCGGCCAGGTCTACCCACCGCCGCCGGGCTGCGGCCAAGGGCGGGTGCGCGGGCTCCGCTCCGCTCCGCGCCGCCAGCAAAGTGCCGGAGCGGCGCGGGGAGGGCTCCGGTCAGCGGGAGCAGCACCGAAGCGGAGCGGAGCTCCCTCTGCCGGTCCGTCGCCCCACCCCGGCCCCACCGCCCCAGCCCGCGGCCGAGGCGGGGCAGCGCGGAGCCCTCCGCACCAGCGGTGCTGTCGGCCAGCGCCATGCGGGCTCTGCCCGCGGCCGGAGGTGCGTGGCCCCCTGTCCTCCCGCTCCCTACCGCGCTTTACTCGCTGCATGCAAAGGTACTCTGAGCAGCTCCCCGGAGCTGGGCTGAAATATGGGAATCGTTCAAAGTGATTGTAAGCTTTCTCCAAAAAATAAAAATAAAAATAAATAAAGCCACGCACAAAACCTACCAACGCTTCAAAGCAAAACCTTTCCCCGAAGAACTAGGTGTCTCTAAACCGCCTTTGAAAAGTCAGCCACGAGAACAAGTCTCCCATCCTCGCTGAAAATCCCGGATGAAATCTCCCAGCTGTTGATGTTGTTTCCATCTGGCACCGCATCCCTCCTGACCCTGACAACCTGCACGTGGCTGTCACTCAGCACAGGGGAATAGTCCCATGCACAGACACCACTGGCAGGCTTACAGGTAGCCAAAGTCCTGACTGTGCTGTTGCCACAAGACACTTGCACTCCTAAAATCAGCCTGTTCCCCAAGAATCTCAGTTCCCACCGGTTTCACCTTTAAGGAAGTTTGTCTTTTGTGACTCCAGAGAAAAGCTAGACAACATGAATCTTTCAACAGCATCAGACAGAAGAAAAGAACACACACACACACAGAGTAGTATATAGGAGAGCTAATCTGATTTTTGAGGTTTTGTTCCTGATTTTTGATAGGATTAAATTGCTAGTCCTGAAAGATTTACAAACCTGCTTAATTATGTTCCCAAGACTCCTCCCAGGCTTCACCAAGATTCCTTGCAAGGATCAAAATCAGATCTAGACCAAACACACAGCCATTTCCAGGACTGAGCCACAGTTACACCAACATAGCAACAGGTCCTTTACGGTACAAAGTTTCTGTGACTCCAGGCCCTCTTCAAGAAACCAGCAGAGGAAAAGTATGGAGTAATGAAAGAGCAGCTGCTTGCTGAAATTTCCACTCAGTTCCAAGAAATGAGACTTGGCAGGTCCTTGCTTTTTATAACCCTCCATGACTCATTTGCAGAGGCAGGTGAAGTCAGAGCCATAACTGCCACCAGAGTCAGGCCCCTGACAGCTTCTCTAGGAAGGACATGGATTTTCCCAAACACTTTTTAAAAAAGAAGAAAGGAAGATATTGCTCAGGTACTGTTTGCAGCGGTTTGGTTGCTGAATCTCTCCTCAAGTGCTGCTAGTTCATCCTTGACCAGGTGTTTTCCAGCAAATCATCCTGAGAATAAGGTCTGAGCTCCCCAAATTCTGTTATTTTGCCAGGCTCCTGGGCAGGTACAGAGCTGAAGGCAGTAAGCAGCAGGCAGGCGTGAGGCTCACTGAAGGCTCTGCTGAACCAGATAGGAGAGAGTAACTGGAACTTGCAGGTCAGGAAGGGAGAGTTGGGGCCTCACTCCACCATCGCTTAGGAGTTCACCTTAGCCCTGCTTCAAAAAAAAACAACCCAAACCAACCAAAATCAAACCAAACCAAACCAAACCGCAAGATAAGTAGTCCAGGCAACTCCCCCTTCCTGGCTCCGAGCTGCATCTTCTTCTAACAGTTATATCTCTGCTACTTTTCCTGGTCTGGAGGGTCCTCCACGAAACAGGAAAGTGCAAAAAAAATCTTGCGAAATAAGGAGCGGGGGGAGGCAGTGTCAAGTCTGCTTTTATGTACCTAAATAAGCAATGAAATGTGCAGATACCACACACTTATCTTGTTAACAGGAAGTTTGTTTCCAACAAACCTTCAAACCTTAAAGAATCAGGTTATGGAGAGGTCACTGAGGTCATTCGTGCGAATGAATGCTTACAGGAACTCTGACATCTAAACTGACATTTCCAAACTATTTATGCCAGTTACCATACACACACTCCCTAGGTAAATAATAATAGTAATTTATATGTAAAAGTGCTTACCCCATAAGAGGCGGAAAGGAATGTGATAGATGCTATTAAAGAAAGGGTTGGGGAGTGCTTTAGTCCTTGGCAGGGATAACCAGTACCTCTCTTCCCGCTTCTTTCCTGAATAGCAGCCCAAGACCACCCCCTGCTCCAATTCCCTTTGATAAAGGACAGAAGACAAATACAAGAAGATCACTGTGGGCTGATATTTTTGTTGTGGTTCGATTTATTTTTTTTAATCTGGGAAGAAAATAGTTAAAAGTAACAGAGATAATAAAGAGGAATGTGGAAAGAAAGTGGGATGTGAGGATGAGAAAAGGGAAACCAGAAGAACAAATGGGAGAGAGAAAGATCTGGGGAAGAATAAATTATATTGCTGTGCCTTATCAACTTTTCTTCAGGATGTGTGCAGTAGGTATGGATATTTATAAAATCATTTTCTATGATTATGCAGCTAATATTGCTGCAGATAAGAAATCAGAATGTTGTAACACAGGGGGTGAAGAAGACATTTCAATAATGTTTTTCTGTTTGGGGAAAACATGAAAAGTGCCAAAGAATTTCCTTCTGTTGTAGAATAGCTTAAAGATACTTTCCATACTGGGAACCTGCAGAATAACTTACACACAACAAACGACTTGTACAACTGTCTGACAGACCCAGCACAGTCCGTTTGCTGACAACCCCCACTTCCTGCGTGGAATCTGGCCAAATGCCACGGCCCCAGCCAGTTGCAATCTCCTTTGCAGGTGTCCACGTGATGGAAGGCACGGAGCGGGGAGTAAATCTGCAGATTCCTGGGGAGCGCCATTGTGCAGGCGGTATTGAAAATAGGTGGGCAGGCATTCAATTTGTACAGTATTGGCTGCAGCAAGCCTGGGGATTTAAGATTAACTGCTTGATACTGGAAATTCCACTCTCATTGAAAACAGACACTATCGTATCCACAGAGTTCTGGGGAGAAAAATACACAAAGCCAGTCTGACTTTTCTCTTGATTTTAAGGCATGTGCAGGTACAGCAGAATTGTTCCTGATATAGGATCATAAAAATGTGAGGTTAATCCAGAGGAATCTGCAGAAAATAGGAGAAACAAAAGGGACTGGCTATCAGTCTGTGCTCCTCCATTCTTTATGCTACTGAAAAAGCAAGAAAAAGAAAAAAAAAAATCACAAATGGGGAAACTATTTATTTGCTGCTTAGGTGAAGTTATAGAAAACTTGTTGCATAAAGGTGAAACACGGTCCTATCTAGAAGAAAATGCAGGCCAGAGGAGTTGAAGAACAAGCATAGAGTTTCTTCTGGTCCCAGTGTCATTTGTAATCTGATGGGGAGTTTCTTTGGGGAGTGTGTATTTTTAAAACATTCTGCTTAAATGTGCCGTCCTTTGTGCCATAAAAGGTGGGGTTTGGTTTTTTTTTTCAGACCATTTTCATTAGAAACTAAGAGAACACTGTTGTTCTAAACTCAGATTTAATAGTTGAGTAGTAACTTTATGAATAACAGAATGGACTCAAAAACAGTGAAACAGATTTGGTCTAAACATGTTGGGAAGATTCTGTAAACTTCTAACTGAATTAGGAACCTAGAGTCTGCAATCAAAAAATCTGCTTTGAGCAAACCCTCTAATGTGTTTTGGTTTCTTCAGAAAAAGAAATATGAAATAAAACCTCCTCTCTCCCCATAGGCAAGAAGTAGTTAGTCAATTCCTTCATTAGAGAGCTTGCGCTTAGTTGATCCATATGAAATTACAGAAGCTACTTGCATTTTCTTTAATAACCTTTCTAGGGAAGGTTGGTTCAGGCAAACAAAGTAAAGCAGACCAGAGAGCTACCCATATTCTAAACCCAAAAAGGAAGGAGGAACCCAATGTGCCTGTAACCCTCTTCTCACAGAGACTGAACTCCAGACTCAGTTCTGAACCAGCAGGAAAGACTGCTCCTGGCTGGCTCAGAGCCTTTATCCGAAAAGCAGAAAGCAGTACACAGGATTCCCAGAAGCCTCATTTCCACCCAAGAAATGATTCTTCTGAAGAGCTGGAGGATACGGCAGAGGATATATCAGGCGAGAACAAGGTGTCTGTCAGAGTGCAGCCACGGCGCTGAACTCCACGGAGACTCCCAGCAACTGTGACAGACAAGAGTGCCTCAGAGAGCTGTTGTGAATCACTTTACCCAAGTTATATGAGGGACCACTCTGTACTGCTAAAAAGTCTGGCATCTCAAAAAAAAGAAAAGGCACAACCATTTGCTCATGGTCCTTGTGGCACCTGCACCTCCAGGGCAGAGAGCGTGGAGTTACACCTCTTGGATTTTCTGGTCTCCATTTTGCTTAATTTGGAGCTTGCACCAGTAAATACAAATTTTCCCTGTTTGTTACTTAGTCTAGCTGTCAGGAGTTATCAGATTTTTATTCCTTGTTCCTAATTATTGTTACATCCATGAGGCAGATTGAGTGAGCTGATTAAGATAAATGAACCAGCTGTCTATCCTGAGCCTAGAACTCTTCAGCCCGAAGCTGTTGCCATCTATGACTTACAAACTTGCCATTCGGCCATTCCAGTTACTAATGCATTAATTACAAGCTATGTAAACTTATGGCTAGGATTAAAATTGAAGGCGCGATGATAAAAAGCCTTCCAGTAAGACAAAGGCTCTCTGATATGATGAATTATCTGGCAGTTCTTTCTGCACACACCTGTGTGGATTGCAATCAGTCAGTGAAGTAATGCAGAGGACCTTTATCCCAGTGGAGCCATGGGGAGTGTTGCCTTTCATTTAGGAAGGAATAGAATCAGACTCAAATCCTTAATTCGCACATTACTCAATCTCTGCACTGAGAGCTGGTTGGCTGAAACTTGGATTTGGAAGTCAAGGACCCTGTTCTGGAAGAAAGCTGAGGTGAAAGAAAAGCCATATGGAAACCACTAACATCATGTGGGCAAAACTCAGCATGTTTGTGATTACCAGGTTTTGTTCTGTCCCCTCTCAAGAGCTACACTGTGTTTGATGGATGAGACTCTAATTGAATTTAAGCAAAAAAATTGCAGATTACAAAATAAACTCAAACATCCTTATGCATTTTTGATGCCTCTGTATTCCTATCTTACAGAAACAAAAATGAAGTAAGACACAGACAATCAATCTTTTTGTATCTACACTCTGCTCTTTATAGGAAAGCATGACAGATGTGGGTTTTTTTAACAACTCCATGTTTATTGGGACAGAGGTAGAGCATTAAACCTCAGATATTTCATTTTCTTTATATCTCATATTCATGAGAAGAGGGAAGGCAGAAAGAAAAATATTTAACTGAAAAAAAATAGTTCATCTTCTTTGCCAGAATTTATAGAAGTTTCTGTTTTTCTTTTTCCTTTTAAGGTTTTGAACCATACTTCTCTGGTGGAGGAGGGGTAACAATCTTAACCATATGGCTCATCCCAAGCCTTCAGAATTCTTGAATCGAGTAAAGCATCTAAAATCAAGACATTTCTGTAATAATCAGAAGGTGTTAGTAAAAAGAGATGCCGGCATTTTTATTTGGGTTTGGGGTCTGTAGATTTCATATTTCCTAGCAGAAACATCAGAGGAAGAGGCTTTCTTCTAACAAATAACATGGATTTATTGCACTCACAAGACTACAGCCAAATAAGCTTTTAAGAAATATTAAATATCATTACCACAATTCTAAAATCACCAGATTGGCCAGAATTACTTTGTAAATTGTGTTTTTATTGTTAATCGCACTGAGTTTTGAAAATAGAAGTCCCAGTTCCTGTTTTTATGGACAGAAGGGCCTGGTTCAGCTGTCTGACCTGCTTAGGGAATGTGTAGGTCATCCGAAACTCTGTATTCACATATGTGGGAAAAAAAACCCTATCATTTCACCACAAACTTGCTTAGTTCTCATGGCACAATCATTTCATTAGCTGAGGGAAGTAATTAATAATGCTGATGACAATTTTTGGTTACATAGCTCTTGCCCCAGACCTCAAAATCATCTACCAGCATTAATAAGTCCGGAGAGACAAGCTTCATTGTACAGGAGCAGCTAAAGCTCAGCTAGCACTGAAAAATCTTGTTATGCCCTTAAACTTGGATAAATTTTATTTTTATTAAAGCCTAAAATAATAGAATTTAAAAGATGGTACCATCTGATCCTGGGAGAACAGAAATGAAAATGACACTAACAGCATATAAAACAACTTCATGCGTATGCATACATGTATAGTTTTAAATGCATTTTAGGTACCTCTCATGAGTTTTGGGTGGAAGAACATGACTTGCCATTTCTGGTCACATTGCACTGGCAAAGCTGAGAGGGCTTGGTAACGCTGGGAATCTGCATCCATTGTGTATGGAGGTTGGGCTATGGTAGGACTCAAGAACCCAAGCTGCCAGTGTGGTCCTCTGACCATTACAGCGCCTTACACAAAAATGGAACAATGCCCCCGAATTTTACTTCACACACAGCCACGGGTGCAGTTCTGGGAGTTACAACTGAGAAAGTTATGACATGATATAGTCACAAATACAACTAGACTCAACAAGCTTTTTCTTTCCTAAGGAAGATGTCCATGAGATATTTTCATTTCCATGCAGTTTTCAGATCAACATGTGTAATGTCCAAGTTCATAATTCTTAAGTCCACGAGAGACATGGCAGATCTACAGCTGCACAACTTGAAGCTATGATTTTGCCTTAAGGCACTGTCTATGTCTAGCCTGTACCCAGGGCTAAACTGCAGCAGTTGTTCTACCACTCAATGACCCCTCCCCAGCTCAGAAGGGGAACTGGAGAAAAATGGGAGAAGCCCCATATGTTGAAGTAGAAAGAGATTTAATGAAATAACAAAACTAATACAACCACCAACACAAAATACACAAGGTTATACTCAGCCTAGTCCTTAGGATGCACAGCAGAAGACAAATAGAGAAAAGCCCCAGAAAAAGGATCTCCACCCGCAGTAAACTCCCTCCTTCTATAATGAGCATGATCAAGTGGTATGGGATACACCTGTGAGTCAGCTTGGGTCAGCTGCCTTAACTGAGACTCCCAGCTGACTGAGGGCTACTCATGCCCTGCCTGCATGGCTGGCCCATGGATCTGTGCCTGGGGAACCAAGACAGGCACCCCAAATCCTGTGGTAGTGTCAGTATTTGAAGTACACATACTACCAAATCAGAGGACTTTCCCTGAGCTTGTAACAAGTCAAGTCAGGGAAGGCTGCTAATAAATAAAAGGGAGACTAAATCCTACTTTTATTATGATCATTGGTCAGTCAGTGGTGGATTTCATACTGAGAGCGTCACAGCTGTTTGCTCAGATATGCTGGTGCAAGGAGAAGCCACCTACCACAGGAGACCTTATGCAGCCCTCCTGGAGCATGGAGAAATATGGTTGAAAGCCCTCTGATGTAGTCTGACACTGAGCAAGTTTGACAGCTACTGTCAGATATTGAGTAAAAATCTGTTTAGAAAAAGCAATTAACCCCACAAAGATCATCAGGTGGACTGTAATGACTTCATAGTATAAGGCAAAGTGAGAACATAAATACAACCAAACAAAAACACGATTTAGAAAGTCAGGGTTCAATTACTTGGGTTGAATTTTGTTCAATCTCTATGCATGCTGCAGAAATCACTGCAGAGTAATTGGTGAGATATGGAGAGAACAGAATATAAATGATGTGCCAGTCAACACACACTTTTAAAGCAATTTTGGAACCATTATTATGGATGCCTGGGATAATATTCTGTTTTAATTGTTTCATACATTTATCCCATGGCCCACACCTGATTTCATCATTACCTTTGTTTAGGATCTTGTCTGAAAGATCTATGAACCTCTTGTGAGATGTTTCTTCCTCTTAGACAACTTTCAGTAAATTGAAACAGTTGAGGGCAATGACTCCACACTCTAACTCACCAATATATCCCAAACACTATGGGACATACTGCGTATGTATCTACAAAGTGGGAAGCATCTTGTGCAATTACAGCATATCACAGTTCTTGTGTGTCATTCTTCTTCCTCCACAATATGAGAAGTTTTTAATTTAAAATTAATCCTTCTAAATGCTATTTCTCACTACTAGTTTATTAAAATCTCTTAGGGTTAGTCCCCTTGCGTGTTCACTGCAGATGTATGTATTCAGAAACAAGTATTTCCCCCCTTTACTAAATAAATAAGCAAAGGTTTTGTTTATGTGGTTTTCAGACAGTACTGAAGGATGTCCTTCCAGAGGTCTGAAAGACCTTTTGTACTACATAAATAATCCTGTCTGGTAAAGAGGGGATGAGAGATTTCAGAGGACATCCATAGTATGCATATTTTTCCAGAGAGAAATGGGGCAAAGATGTGGGTTTTACCCAAGGGCTTATGAAAGTTCACAGTGTTTGGCACCCTCTCTCTCACTGATGCAGCAATTTTGAGGTAGCATCACCAGCTGCGTGACATCCATCTCGGGCAGTATGGAATAGAGATGGCTGGGGCATGGAAAAAGTACTCAGGAAAACTCTTGGCTGGAGGTCACTGCCTCTCACCAGACCTGGGTAGTAGAGGGGTCTCTGGGAGCACCATCCCTTTAATACCCACCCTACCATCAGCTTTGTCAGCTTTTTTCAGCTGTAACTGCAGAAATGACACCAGGAACTCACTGCATGCTCCAGTCTGTGTCTCTCATGAATCAGGTTGCCTTCAGGCAAGGGCTGTTTTGCTTTCACTGCGTGGCTGTTTGCCAAACTTCCCTTCTCCCTCTGCTCCCCTAGAAGCGTCCTTCCCTCCTCCCCAGCCCTGTGCCCCTGGCTGTTGCCTCCTCCCCTAGGAAGCACGGTGCTGCCATGGCTAGGGACAACGCATGCTTTGTACTAGCCCAGCAACACCTCAGGACACATCAGACTTTGGACTTGCTTTGGCCTGCCTGGAATGATATTTTAACTTGTTTAGCATAACAGCAATTTTCTAATGTCCAGGTGGTTGTTGCCTAATTTACTTAATTTTTGCTTAGCTATAGAGTTGAGCAAAATCATATGGCAGAATCATATGGCATAGTAATTTTTATACAGATAATACTAATGAGCTGATAGCCTATGTATTAGGACACATTTATAACCCTGGTATAATTATGTAGGAGGACAGCAGAAGAATCCGAAGTGGGGACATGGGATGCAGTCCAAAGAAGCACAGGCACAGGATAATACCAGAGACTTCAGGGCAATAAATCATTCACCTGTGGTGAACAAACCAGGGTCTGACACAGCCCTGGGGTGGCCAGGCAGGGCCACGTGGACAGGGATAAGCTGGGATGTGTGGCCACAGGTGGACCCAGCTCAGGGGGGACCATGGCTGGGCATGGCAGGGCTGTAGGGAGCTGCCCTCCTGCAGCATCTCTGGGGCAGGGACCGACGGCCTTGGGAGATTGAAACGAGGTCCTGGGACACTGGCTGGACAGGTGGTGGTCCCAGGGTCATGACACATGGGACACTGATGTCTTGCTGCAAACCTGCTACCCACTTTGTTTGTAATGGAGACTTGTGCCATTGCCTGCAGGATGCAGGAGGCAGTGGAAAGGAGTGTAACACTGAAGAATAAGGGGTAGGTTTCTGAGGTTGGTTTTCCTGTGTAACAAATTTTAACCATTGTATTAATAGGACTTATTTTACATTAAACAGACAACTTGGACTGTGAATATTTATATATTGGAATTGTACTACTATTTGTGTGTTGTCTATTTGTTAGCCTGTTAAGATTTTAATTAGACAAAAAAAATCTTGGCTTGTGTGTTCCCCCTTTGCTAATGACAAGATTTTACACATAAAGCCCTCTCCCTACCTCTGTGACCCTATACAAGAGACACAAAGAGTGCAAGGGGAATGTGTGCAGGGTGGGGAAAAGCCATCGTGCCAGGATGCAGGTGACAGGCACACCAATGGAAAGGCTCTCAGGCAGCAGCTTAGCATCACAGTCCGTCCCTGCCTCCACACCCAGCCACCACCAAAAGCGTGAGAAACCTGAGATCCCTTCCCTCTTGACCCTTCACAGGGGTGCTTTTCAGTGAGCTGAAGGAAGAAATTGAGCTTACACACAATGATAATCACCCTGTTTGTTTACAGAAACATTTTCCCACATCTTTTCTTGTTTCACTTTTTAAAAGGGTGAGATTTTCAAGGCTGGGACTTCTCCTCACATATATATGTATATGGTGCCTAGCACAGCCAGGGCTTCGTGCTGAGAAGGGACTCTCTATCCTACCAAAACAGGCAAAATAATAATAAAGCTAATGCCAGACCTTCCTCTTTATACAATCCTATGTTAAAAGAATAAGGAAGCACTTGGCCAAGAGAAGAATTTCTTCTTCCTCTGGAGTGGTGTCAGCCAGCAGAATTCAACACTCCAAAGGGCAGAGACAACCGGACTGCTGTTGAATTTAAAAAAGGGGGGTTGAATGGTCTCGATCAGGCGATGCTTGTGGCTGGTGCAGCTGTATGGAGACAAAAGGAAAAAAGGAGGAGGACTGAAACTCTTATAACGTGACATGGATGACTTAACTCCTAACATGAAAAAACTAAGAATTGGGAACACACTTATGAATACAGATATTTCTGGATTATAAAAAAAATAGGAAGAGAAGGAACTGAGTTAATCCCAAAATAAAATAAACAAACAGTTACTGGAAATAACTGAATAGATAATCTGCGAGACTCCCTGGAGGGACCACAAGAGCTTTCAGATTCACAACCATAAAGCAGTGATACATGCCAGAAATGCACACAGCAAGGCATTACTAGCCTAACTAGTCTAACAGAAACCTATTTATTTCAAGGATTTGTAACCCACAAAGTATTTGTGGGATGTGAAAAACCATAGCAGGTTTATGACTGGTTTTTCCTTGCATTTAAAATTTGGGGGATGTATTTTGGTTTTGATGCAGTTGAAGAAAGTGAACCTTAGATGTCTGGAACATCCCTCCTTCTCAATCCGAAAACAAAAGCAAAGCCAACTTAATTGAGATAGTTGATGTGATTTCCACTCAAAGAGCCCAAATCTCTTATGAAAATGAAAAAGCTTAAATGCTTATATTTCTTTAAACTTCTGGTCCTTTGCTCTTTGTCTTTACTGCAAAGTGAAACTTATTCCTAATTTGTTTTGAAAACAATTGTAGAAATTACTTTGCTCCCTTCTTTTTAAGCATATTCACTCATTGTACAAGCTGCAGGAAATGGCAGTAATTTTGTTGTAACACTGCTCCTAATGTTCCCTCAACACTTTAATGCTCCACAACACTTTACAATGGTTCTGTATCTGCATAAAAAGAGATCTTCTCTCTCTAAGGTGTACTATGTGCATGCCGTAGCCAAGCAGAATAAGGGTAAGAATAAGCATATTTCAGATTCCTTTTATTTTTAAATCAACACAGACTTCTATAATTCTAAAAGAAAGTGCAGGACCATCCCAAGGGCGTGTGAGTAGGCAGGCTCTGGTTTTGCACACTGTCTACAGTTAGCCAGTACTCAGGGCAAAACCGTAGCAGTCAGTCTATCACCCAGGGCTCCCTCCCCAGCTGGGAAGGGGAATTGAGGAAAAAACAGCAAAAAACCTGACAGCTGAGGTATAGACAGATTTAATAGAATAACAAAACATAAACAACTATCCACACAAAGCATAAAAGGTTCTACTCAGCCTGGTTCAACTCTGATAGCAGAAACACATCACCATCAACAAGGAGCCTCAGGGAAGGAAGGAGGAACTCCACTTTGAGCTCCCTCCTTTTATAATGACCATGACTAGGTGGTATGGGATACACCTGTGAGTCAGCTGCCTTGATTGGAACTCTCAGCTGACTCGGGGCTCCTCATGGCCTGCCTGCACAGCTGGCCCGTGGGGCTGTGCCTGGGGAACCAGGACACCCACCCACCTGCAGGAGAGGCTGCTCTCCCTTGGTAAGGCACTGAGGTGAGCTTCGCATTTCTCTCTTCTTCTCTGCCTCCAAATTCCACCCTGCCATCTGGAAAAAGTGAATAGTTATGTGGAGGAGAGTGAGACACAGTGAAGATTTATTCAGGTGTAATTACAAAACACTTTGAGATCCTGAGATGAGAATTGTGATGAAAATCCAAAGTCTGATGAAACCAAAAGGATATTGTCAACTTGCATACATACTGCAAAATTATTACTGAACTTCACAGAGTGAATGACTATTTCAACAGATAAATCAGGATGCATGCAGTACTATGAAACTAGAATTAATTATCTGTTCATGTGCCTTTGCTCTGTATTATTCCAAAGAGATATTCTTCTTATCCTCATCTAAGTTATAGGCTGTTAAATTATCAGTGCGAAGACTGCAACAACTGAAAACAAATCACAAACGATGGCTTGAGCTTCCCTGTCTGTGAGAACAGGGCAAATGGCAAAGACTGTTTTTCAGAGCTGAGTTGAACATAACATATATAACATCTGACAGCAGCCCCAGTCAAATCACTATAGCACGGAGAGACAATACCCCCCCAGTGTCACACTCTGCGTGCTGAGAGCAGTTTTCAATTAACTTTCCTCATTTACGAGGTAGATGCTAGAGTAGTTTTGAAGGAATCCAAAACCTTAGTGGTAAATGAAAAATTCTCTTGTGTGCTTCATTCAATGTGCTTCTCCCAGGAAGAGCAGGGAGAGACAGTTTGACAGCTTATTTCTTTAGTGGAGAGACAGACAAACACGTTATGTTACCCGGTCATGTCAGCCCTCTTTATTCACTGGCAAGTGAACACACACAATAGGTAAGTTTGTCCTAATGGGGACAAGGGAATTTTCCTGCAACACCCCATGCACTTGCCTTGAGGAGCTACTGGCCAAGAATGCTCAAGATTTTGAAGAAAATTTTGTGTTTATGAGTGCGTCTTCTCAACATGGAGTTAACTTCCATTGGATACTGATGCGACCAGCAATGGCATTTACTCCAGGGTGTGAGCTGAATGAATTTCAAACAGATATAAACTTCCCCTATTTAAATGGGGGATATTTGAAATATCCCATTTCAAACAGATATAAACTTCTCCAGTTCAGATTTCTCCTGGTTCCCCAGGCACAGCCCCATGGGCCAGCCATGCAGGCAGGCCATGGGTAGCCCTGAGTCAGCTGAGAGTTCCAGTCAGGTCAGCTGACTCACAGGTGTGTCCCATAGCACCTAGTCATGCTCATTATAAAAGGAGGGAGCTCAGAGAAGGTGAGGTTCTGCCTCCTCTCCCTGAGGCTTCCTGTTGGTTGTGCTCTGTTCCTGCCATCAGCGTTGAGAACCAGGCTGAGCAGACCCTTTTTGCTTTGTGTTGATTGTTGTTTCTGTTTTGTTATTCTATTAAATCTGTCTATACCTCAGCTCACGGGCCTTTTCTTTTTTTTTTTCCCAATTCTCCTTCCCATCTGCGAAGGGAGCCTTGGGTGACATACTAACTGCTACGGTTTAGCCCTGAGCACTGGCTAACCATAGACAAGATTGTAGGTTGCTTTCTTCACACAGCAGTCTTCCCAGTACTGTGCTTCTACCTGATGGCCACTCATGGCTGAATCTGAGATTTGGTGGACCTGATTCTTCTTTAGTCTGCTATGGCACTGTAGTTTCACCATTTCACTTACTTATATGGATATTTTATTTATTTATTTACACTTACTTGAAAGGCCTTTAGAACTGCAAGACCTAGGGTAAAAGATGCTTTAATATAAATGATAACCAGAAAATTACAGATTCAGATAATAATTCAGTTTGGAAGGGACCTCTAGAGGTCATCTAATACAATCTCCTTCTCAAAGCAAGGCTAACTTCTAAGTTAGCTCAGGTTGCTCAGAGACTCTTCCAGTTGAGTTTTGAGTATCTCCAAGAAATGGAAATTCCACAACCTATCTGTGATTTTTAATTTTTTTTTCCCCTTTCATCTACTGGGAATTCATGGGAATTTCCCATGTTCCAGCCTGTGCCCATTGCTTCTCATCCTTCCCTTGTGCACCTCTGAGCCACATCTGACCCTGTCTCCTCACCATGCTTTTGTTAGGTAGTTACAGACAGCAATAAGATCTCCCCTAAGCTTTCTCTTCTTAAGGCTGAGGAAACGCAGCTTTCTCAGGCTCTCTTTGTACATCATGTGACCCAAATAAATCATCTTAGTGATGCACTCACTTCAGTTTGTCCATATTGCTCTGGTATTCTGGGATGCAAAACTGGACACACTGCTCTAGATGTGGCTTCACAAGCACTATTGGAGAAGCAGAATCACTTCATGTGATCTGCAGCTACCTTCTTGTTACTACCACCTAGTACGTGCTCAGCCTCCATTTCCCTGGGGCACACTGATGTCTGCTCAAATTTGGCTGTCTACCAGAACCCCCAGGTCCTTTATGGCAAAACAGCTCCCTGGTGCAGTCAGTCCCCAGCTTCGTCCCCTGCTTTAGAGCCCTAGAGCTAGCTCATGTTTGGTCATACTTTTCAAGCATTTATAGATTAACATCAGCTGTTGTTTTGCAGTTGATTTTAAGCAACCTGGAGTGGGGTCAATGTGTATCCATTGCTTCAGTCTACCTGCTGCATAACTCTGGTTTCAGTGCCTTCAAGCATTTCTGTTCTATAAAATAATAACAGTAATAATATGGTAATGTCTACAAAATCTGGGAATGAGTAAAGGAAAAAATAACCAAAAAAAAGACAATAAAGGCTATAATCTTGTTAATAGTACATTATGATTATTCCTATATGGTCTATTTTTATTATAGTAACCTTATAATCCTAATAAAGAACCCAGAAGTGTAATAAACCGTGGGAGCTAAAAGGATTCATACCAATGTAAATTGTTTCAGATTTGGGTTTCACTATTGCATCCATTTAACTGCAACTCTTCTAACTCTTTCATCTCCTGTACTTAGGATACACATCCATACTGACAAAAAGTGCAAATATGGTGAATTCACTTCCATGTCCAACATTTCTCTCCTTCATCCATAAGCTGTTTTTTAGATCACTAACACTGTTTTGAGAGGCCTTCTCCCTGACCACTCCCACCAGAATCCTCTCTCCTCACATCCCAACAGCTTTATGATCCAAACTTTCTTCTGCAGTTCCAAAATAAATCCCAAGGCTTGAAATCTCTTTTCTTTTACAAATCACCAAATTTCTGAACCCTGCTGGCTATGAAATCTGGCTCACAATACATCCACAAAAGTTTATGCTGACAGGTTAGTGCATGTTGCCAGACTGCATATTTCTAATTCAGGATTGCTGTCCGGAGGCATGGCAGTGTTACTGTCTTTTTATGGAATACGGAGGAATTGCATAGTTTAGAATGAACTTGGTTCTCTGGGTATGAAGAAAATTCATTTGCTGCCCGACATAGGAATAGAGTATTGTTTATCCCAGTGAAAATATATTCATTTTTCTAAGTAACAGCTGTAACAGAATGAAGATCTCTTCAGTAGTAGGACTGTTTTTCAACAGAAAGGCCTTCCTCTAATCAACATCTTTTCACAAAGTTTTATTTTCCTATTAGGAAGATTTCATTCCTGCTATTAAATAAGACTTTATGGACTAAGGGTTTGAGTGAAGTGAGACAGAACTCGATTAATTGATAGCAAGACTGAAGTTTTTGACTGTGGATCTCACAATATATTGGAAATAAATTGCTCAGTCCCCCATCATAATTTGTCAGCGAGTGATTTGCTACGTTTTCCATCCCCATTGATATATTTCATTGAGTTTACAATGTTATATTGACCTTATCCTTGTTCTAGCCATCAATTTTTATCCTTAAGATGTTTAAGGATATTAAATCTTTAGAGCTATTGCAGTAGACCTTTCTCTTCAGATAATTTATTATTTCATACTAGAGGAATGTGATTTTTTTAATGACCTGCATTTTAAATTATTTCTCACTTGTAGGCATTTTTGACCATACAGTAATAAAAATGAGGTATAGGTCTCCTCCTGGGTCCCAGAAGGAGAGCAATAAACTCTAAGTACTTACAATATTAGTTCGCATTAACTTAAATTGTGGGAATATGCCAAAGAAACAGCACTTGATTTCTCGTTAAGTTGCCTAAATTTTATTATGCTTTATTTCACCTAATTGGGGCTCATTCTTGGGTTTGAGTTTGTTTTGGTTTTTTTGGAGCCCTGTATTAATATTTGGAAACAGAAAAAGTTGGCTGACGGGTATGTTTTTATAGGTCACGATAGGGGGTAATTTAGAATTGCCTTTTCTACCACTGAGTCATCTTTTGGACTTACATGAAGATCCACAGATACCTTCTTTTTCCTACCAATAGCCAACGCTTTGTTTGCCCAAAGGTTGTTCTAGCATCCTGTGGATTCCAGGCCTATGTTGTCACAGCTGCACTTATAACAATAGGAAGTTTGACATTAAGTTAGAGGTATAAAACAGAAAAGAATTTATTTAGCTTACAGAGTTATAAAGCCAGAAATTATTGAGCTTTTAAACTGAAATATCATCTAGGGCATTAAAAGTACACAGCAGTGCAGTGTAGAGGAATTTGGACATTGAGCAGTCCAGAGGATGATCTCATATACAGAAGCTCAGCTGTTTTGTATCTTTCTAAGCTATCTTCTTCACTTCCAATACCATATAGATACGGTGGTTTGTGAGGTTGCTTAAGCTCCTAGACAGGGAGATTTCTCTTCCAGCCTCTTTAAATACCTTTTGGGCTTTGTTAAAGAAGGGGATCAGAGTGAGAGCAGCATCTCCACAGCTAAGTCCTTTCAGTGTCAGAAAGTTTTCCTCACTGCCTACACACTACCTGATGCAGCAGGGAGCCCTGATAACATGACACAGAAGCACAAAACACGGACACAAGTGTTATGCTCTCAGAAGATTTATTTTTCCATTTTAAAATTGATGGGCATATTTCAGTGATAGTGCTCTTTACAGCTGGTTCTTTGTGGAACTTTATGTGCATTGGACAGACATTCATATTAGCTGTCACTGGGTATCAGTACACAGATATTGATCACTAGATCAGTTTCTCAAAGACACAAACTCTTAAACCTAAGCTCGCTCAAGACCACAGCCCGACCATAACCCTCACAGCACTGAGGATCACAGAATCATAGAATGGTTTGGGTTGGAAAGAACCTTAAAGATCATCTAGTTCTAACTCCCCTAACTCCCCACAGGCTGGGACACCCCCACTAGCTCAGGTTGCTCAAGATAGCCAAAACTGTAAAGATTTAACTAGTGAGTTCAGAACCTTTGAGTTTTGCTAGCGTCTGGTACATTTGGCCCCCAGTTCATTTGGAAAATCTCCCATGTATATTCAATATTTGGGTCCTACACCTAAGACAGGGAAAAAGCTATAATAGTTGCAGTAGGACAGACAGACCACTGTAGGTCCAGAACAAAATAAATCCCAGCACTCTCCTACTACATCTGCCACCACCATCTTCTACTCACTTCTGGAACCACATGGCTGTTCAGCGGAACATGCATCCTTGATCTTAGCCTTTGTCACTTTGGGATCCACAATAGATCCTCCTTTTCAGTGGTTTCAACTTAGTATAGCCTGACCACTGCCTCCTCAGACAAACCTTCAGCTCTCACTCAGTACAGCAGTCAGGCAGCTGGAGAATAGGCAGTTTAAGGATGGGGTGCAGTGAGGGGGTGGGGGTGGGGGCATCTTCCTAGGGTTTAAACAGTTGTAAGGGTTAAAAAGGAGGTAGAGGAATAAACAAAATACATAAACATTTGATGTTGGAGAAGAGCTTGTTTGTTTTTAATACACCAGAGAAATAGCTGAAGCATAAAACAGGCATGTGAAAAATATGAAGTTAGCTTGCACAGCTGACCCTACCAGCAAAGCAACAGACGCCTGAGAGACGATATCAGTTTCGCATCCAGTTTCTGTGAGATTGAAAACAAAAAAATGTTAGAAGAAAGCTGTTCTTTTCCTCTTCATTTATGAGGCTTTGAAACAGACCTCTCTTGAAATAAATGAGTAAACATACATTCTTATCAATATCAGAATTTTTGCACATTTTTGCAACAGCATTTATTATCCTGGACCATGTGGAGTATGAACCAGAACAGTCTCCAAAATAAAACCATAAATCCAATCTAAAGATACCTTAGACCATTGTATTTAAATTGAATTCTTCAAAGTTTAAAAAGTTTCTGGAAAAACAAGGATCCCATCAAGAATATTAGAATTTCATTTGGACACCTTTGGAACAAGAAAAAATGTTTCAAACCAATAAAAATAGCTTATATAGGTAAGGTATGGCTGTTTTCTCTTGGCTAGACAGAAATCAAATTGATTTGCAGGAAGATCTTAATCTGATGCAGCACAAGACAGTGGTTCCCAAACACAGCATGTGATCTATCTGGAACAGGCAGAGGCATTTGATACTGAATTCCAAAAAGATAACGTTGAAACAGAACCTTGTACGCAAGAGTGGTATTTTTAGTTGAAGAATTAAGAGCTGGTGATCTGTGACCTTGCGGCACTCCGCGATGCTGTGGCACATGCGGCACACTGCACCAGGACATCTTACAGCAGCCAGACTGAGCACACGGAGCCCAGGGTTTAGGTCAACACTGCAAAACAACAGTTCAGGAGGAAAGACATTTGTAGGCACACTGGTATGACCCTTGTAGTTCTTTTAAAATGTTACTTATTTTACCATGTTTAGTATGGAATGGTCCAAGAAGCTGATGTCCTTAATTTAGTCACAAAACAGAAACAGAATGGACAGAGAGTCTGCTTGAAGTGAGGGAAATGTGTTGAAGGGATAGGGATTTCTCTTTCTATATGCATTGAATCATTAAGAAACTATGAGCAAATATGCTATAAAACTGTTTCACATTATTTAGAATTTGCACACTTCCCTACATTTTGAAATTCTTATAACTTTATTAAAAGCTTCATTTTTTATATGCAGATAAATAAATATATCTACAGGCTTCAAAACCAGGCTCCCCTTCTGATAACCCCTCAATATATATTCTCACTAATATTATTTTCCTTTGCAAAGGATTCAGTTATAACAGAAAAGGTGACAGAATATGTCCTGCTGTAACAATCTGCTTAGAAGAAAACATAAAGAAACACATTTTACAGATACTATATGAGGCAGAGGGAGTATATGATTTGACAAATTGCACAGAAAACAGAAGAAAAGGTGAAAATAAACTGCAGTTTTGCTCGCATCTAGTTGAGCCTATGCAGCCTTCCACAACTGGTAGCAGCTGAGTTCGTACTGGTAGCAGGTAACAAAAGCTGCTGCCCACCAACAAATTATCAGAAGTCATGAGTTTCTTCCTTATCAGAATTTCAAAATTGATAATGCACTTGTTATTGTTAATGTTACTTGTGTCATCATGGCTCCCAGAAAATAAAAATCCCACGACACTGAGATCATGGGAAAGATTGAAAATAACTCCCTCCACAAGTGAATCACAGAACTGGAATCTTTGAAATGCCCTTGAGGGCAGACCATTTTATATTTAAATTATAAAAAGTTATCCCAGAAAAATTTGGTATCTATAACAGAATCTTTGGCAAAATTTATGCAGTCTAGCTGTGAAATATTAAATGAAGATGTGTTTAGTTTCCCTTTAACTTTGAGCCCTTAAGGTACACTTGGGTTCATCTTCTTTTTCTCCATGAGAACTAATAACCTTATAAAAGTGAAGTTTCAGCTTCCTAAGGATCTGAAGTATTAAGTAAAAACACAAAATACTGAAAGTTTGGAAATGACGCTGCAGTCATCAGTAGTGTTCTTTCACTGTTGCTAGCCAAATAGGAGGGTGGGTATGAAAGCAAACACCATTTGAAAAAAAAAAAAGGCAGTCTTTGATCTCTCTTAAACTGTCATAGAAATATCAACAGGCAGAGTACTCTTGTTGGTCTACTACAAGGCAGAAAAATAAAAGCAAAATAAACAAATCAAGAGTTGGGGGAGGTGGTTGTCAGTTGGTTTGGCTTAACACTTCCTCTTTTTTTCCTCCTACTCACTAATAAAATGGAGCAAATTGTAGCCTGTTCTATAGATCAGGTGATTGTCAAGCTGCTACCTGATCCCTAGCATTGCATCACTACCTGGAACACAGCTAATTGCTTATAAAGGAAAGCTAAATCTAGTTTTCTGGAAGAGTCCCTTCACACAATGATAGGCACGCTATTGCAATTGTAAATCTTGCATAAAACCGTTGCTTGAGCAATCTCAGCATGAATCAGCAGCTGCAGGGGATTATCTCCATCAGAATATGTGGAAAGGAAGAAGAAGCTATTTCTGAAGGGTGCTGAATATATAACATAAATCATTCTCTGTTAGCAAAGATTTACTTTATAAGTTGAATCAACTCAGTTCCAGTAGAAAAATGTCTTGTGTCAGAAAGGTCTGGAGGTGTATCTAAAATCACTCAAATCTGGGAACTAACAGCACTTTTTTCCAATTAGCAATCTCCAAAATGGGAGTTCAGAATGTCATAAGGGTTCCAAAATGAATAGCACAATGTTTTAATATTTATATTTTTTTTTGTGCAAGTAGCTTTTGAATGATTGTGGGTTTGTTCATTCTAGATTGTAAATAAATCTCAGTAATCTTAGTCAGTTTCACATTTCTGATGTAAAATAAATGATTTTGTACCATAAAAACGAGGGGAACATTCTACAGGGAAATCACTTAAAGGATATGGAGAGTGGTTTTGTTGTTCAGGACTGCTGAGTGTGTGATCTCCTTGAGGAGATTACTCAGTAGTGAAGACTCTCTGCCAAAAGTATCTATCTTCAGTGTTGGTGTACTTTGTCGTGGACTCTCTGGGCCGCTTTTTTGAGAAGGATGCAGCTCTGTAGCTGTAGTGCAGATAGTGATGCCCTGCCCATAGGAATAGATTAAAACTTGGTGATGGCTTTGAAGATTAGGATCTGACCCTCACATTGGCAGCTGGAATAGGCCTGAAGTTAATAAAGATCAGTGCAGAGTAGAATAGCTGCAGCTCTTAATGTCCCTGAAAATTAGACAGTTGCATTCTTCAACAGGAGGAGCCCTCGTGTTGTCTTTACCTTTGGACAACCTCTGTAACTAATGGCCTACTGTAATCAGAATTTCTTTTGGCAGGATATAGGGAAATGGGATCAAGTTTAAGGATGAGTTTTTGCCACACTGCCAATGAGCTAATGAACAGGCTGATGCTTTAACATCTGGATAGAAGGAAGAAAATATATTCTAGCTACATAGGTCAGCTTTGGGAGGCAGCTACTGTTATTTTGGCAAGGGACACCATTAATCTGAGTAACTGATTCCTCACTCAAACAATAAATACTGTGGAATTTTTGATGCTGAATGCTTCTGTGGAAAACTACATATCCAAACAATTATACCTGATGTATGCTTGATATCACTCCATTTTCCCAAGTGGTATCATATACAGAAGCAGGATTTCTGTCCAGGACAATTTAGAAAAGGAATTCTTGCTCTTTACTGATCTCACAATGCTGTTGATAGGGAATGACTGACTTCTGTTTAATACTGAGTGGTCAAATCACACATTTTCCCTCTTCCACTTTGTGATATAAAAGGGGTTTCTGCATTGATGGTCAGACATGCCGTCAAAACACTGAATATTCACATCCAGTTTCTATCCAGTGCCACAAGAAAATCTTGCCATTTCTTTGCATCATTGCAACCCTCTCTGTATCTTGCTGATATCCAGTTAATTCAGCAGCAGGAACTGTTGCTGAATTTTTTTTACTGAAACTCACAAGCAAGCCTTATTCCTTATATTTTTGTCTAAAAATAGGAGGATGGAATAGTGCAATAAATGAGAAGGCTATGAGTATTCATTGTTATCCTGAAGCTCCCACTGCTTTCATGAAATTCACGGTGGTCTTATTTCTCTGAAGCTCATTATTTCTATTAATAAATATATGCTTCTTTGGCAGTCAGAAGAAATGCCAGGCCAGTTTTGCAGGTTGTCATGGTTCTGGGCCCAAATGTGAGAGCTTCATGTGTGTCTAAAACTAACTCAGAGAGGTGGGAATCCGCTGTTTGCTGGGAATGCCACTCCTAGTTGGCTGATACTGCCTGTAACATAAGGTAGATAGTCATCCCAGATATCACTGCACTGGTTGGATTAGTACAACAGGATAAAAAGCTACGAGATCTGCTTAAATGAGAAGTGGCACTAGGTGACCTAGCTTTGCAAAAAATGCTACTTGAAATAGAGACACTGTGTGTCTCCATTTCTTCTAACCAAAGAAGGAAAGCTGGACACAAACTGAAAATGCACTCCATGGTTGTATAAATCCACTATAACTTTTTCAATTGTCTTAATGCTCTGTGTATCGACTATAGATTCAACTACCATATAACTTTTCCCTAGTGTGCCACTGTGACACTTCGTAGTTATTTCCATATGTACACATTTACCAGATGAGCTTCTCAGGCTTCTGGAAGAAAAGATCTCTAGTTTCTGCCAAAAAAAAAAAGGTCTAGAGAGGCAATGGCATATATTCTGATGGTGATGGCAAAAAAAACCCCAAACCAAAACCAAACTTAAGGCATTTTTAGGCAGGCAATCTTCTTACATCTTTAAGCAAAATGATAAATCAGTAGGTTTATTTTCTTTTTTTTAATCTTTCCTTCAATTAAATAAGTTTTACATAGTATTTAAATCTACCTAATTGTGGGAAAAGAATTAAGTGCCCAATCTAATTTCACTAAGATCATTGTCCAAATCCCCAATGGACTGACTGGAAACAAGTCTGGACACATTTCAATTATCACTAGAAATAGAAAGGCTTGATTTTTTTGGTCACTGGTTCCATAACCATATCCAAGCTTATTGGAAAATACTCATATTTCTTTTATAAGTTATTTAAAAAATGGGAATATCATATGTTTTCCAAATTATTTTATATTATTTTTATGCAGTAGCTAGAAAACACTTAACTGCCAGGACCAGCTGCACATTTTGTTTTGGGAAGCAGCTAATGCACATTAAATTTCTGTTAAAGGGATAATAGTATAGAAACTTCCTTCAATCCTAAACCGAGTGTAATATAATATAAGCTCGTTATCTTTGGTACATAAATGCATTTGAGATGAAATGACAAATATTACTGTGATATCTCCACCCAGAGCAGGCATGAGAGCAGCAAAAGCAGCGACTGCAAGACTGCATTCCTCGCAGTGCCCTAGTGATGACTTTAGTTCTCTTCCTTTGCCTTTATATCTTAACTCTCAGCTGAGACTGCTCACAAAGCACCTAGCTAAAATTACTTTTCTTAATCAGCAGAGGTGGGGAAAAAATCCTGCTGACTCACTAAATAAATGCCACCCAATTGTCAAATGGCAATGTTGTGTAATCACAACTAATTGCCCGTTGTTCTTGGTCCTCCTAGGCCACGTGTACCTTATGCTGACAACAGGAATGAACTTTAAAAGGCCATTTGTTTACTACTTGAAGTTGATGGAAGATGCTTCTGGCAGGTTTTTGGAGGGTGCTTTAGAACCCCTAGTTTATAGATGCCTTTGTTCATTTCCAGAACTCTAATGCAAGATACCTGACACCACGTGAAATGTAAAACAAATAGAAGGGAAGAAAGGACTTGACGGAAGACAAAAATTGCAGCATATTTCCTGGTTAACTCTCTTTAGGAGTCTGCCTATGTTGGTGGTTCAGGTAAAGCTGTTTTGTAAGTAAGAGACTAAGAGAGTAAGTCTAATAAACACACTACTGGGCACTGAATGACCTCATTGAATGATTTTTTTTTTGTATGATAATGCATAAATGATGTAGAAAAGTAGGTAAATGGCATTTGTCTTAAACAGTGCTTTGCAACTACTCTGTATACAAAAGTATCAAAGGAACATCACAAATGTCAATGCAGACATACCATTATATTACATGATTTATAACACAGAAGCTGACCTCATCCTTCAAATAAGGTGACTTTTGTTGACTCCTTCTACTGACTACAGTAACAGCTGGATACCCAGTGGTGGTGTAAATCAGTCCAAATCTGACCTAGGTCAGAGTATGGCAAAACCAGGAAAAAATAGCATTCACATCTCTAGTCTTAACTACAGAGTTGTCCTTGTGGAGTAAGGGGTCTGCAAACTTTTCTTCATCAGTCTTAATGGTGGCTGCCAATGGCACTGCCAGCTCTCATTCAATTTTGCGTTTCTGTACCACAAATGCATGTCCTACACTTTGGGAATTTCCACACTAGACTTACAGCAAAACACGGGCTGAAAATCACTTTCCCTGTCTTGCCCCATAAAGTTAGAAAAATCTTCTGTTTGACCACATAAAAAATTCCACTGCTGGTTGATTCCTAGGTCTGTTTGGCTGATTATAATTCCCCAACCTACCCTTATGTGATTCACACCCATACATCTGCTGTAGCTTCAGCATATAATTGCTATTCCATACAGACAGCTCAGTATTTATTCAAACAAGGGTGCTCTTGTGTATTTCTCCTTTTTTAGATTCTCTAAAAAAAGTAAATCAGTCACAATACATTACATTGTATGCGCATGTTTGCATGTGGGAATAAAAAATAATTTTACTATCCTCTCAAAGGCAGCAGCTGATTACTAAGATAAAATAAATCAAAGAAGTATGTTAAACAGAGACACGGCATTCTAGACTTCTCTAAAATACTGTGCCTAGTTAAAAAAAGATTATGATTTCTGTTATTTTCTAACATTCTTTTTCATGCTATTAAAAAAAAATGTTTGCTCTCCCTGCAGATCTGTTGCTACAGTAAAAAAAAATCTAGGCCATGACTCTGTGATGGTGTAAGACTTTGACTCCTATGTTATCATTTTATCCTGGGAGAAGCAGAAAAGATGCTTGTGGAATGAGCAAGTTGGTACTGCTTGGATTATCTTCATAAAAGAAGCTGAAATGAGTTTAGAAACATGTGTGCTCTGCCAGAATCAGCTGATTTGGTTCCCAGGAGTTTGTGTGAACAGTTGTTTCATGGATTTTTTTGGCTCATGCATGTGTTAGGATTTGGGGAGAGTTCAATGAACCCAGATCTCAAAGCAAAAATATTTTATCTACATTTTCTAGCAAAGATGTTTTTTTAAACCTAAATTTAGTTTTCTGGAAAATATTATAAAAGTAATTTAGACTCATTTAACTTGTTCTATGAAAAGAATCCTTATACAGACTGGAAAGTCTAGGGCTGGCAGTTTGGCTTTTGGTTTAAGGCATTATACAAGTAAGGACCTACTTGTCAAAAATTTCATAACTACAAGCTTAATGCCAAGTCATGTGGTACCTGGATGCAGAATTTGAGCTATTTTCAGTAACATCTATTGAGATAAATCATAGCATTGTTTTTTTCCTAGAAGTATAAAGCTTCTCAGCAAAGGTTTTATTCCCAAAGCCTTTGTGCTTCCTACCACTGTTTTCCATGATACCTGCAGTCAGATCAAGAGCACATGAAAGTGGCATGTTTGTTTTTATCTACTCACTCACATCACAGCTCTGAACAAACATCCAGTAACTGTTTCCCCTCAAACTTGCAGCTCTTCAAGTACTTAAACTCTGAGTTTCACAAATGAATCAAACCAGCAGCAGGCACTCTTGAGATCAAGAGACTCATAGGCGGTGAATTGAAAGTTTGCACAGAAGGCCACAAAACCAGCTTTCATCTGGAGTCTTCTGTATTGTCATCAAGTTCTGCAGTGGAAAACGATTGAAGGGAATACATCAATGTAGTTAGCAAAACATTTGCAAAGAAATAAGGATAAGATGTCCCACAAATTAGCTGTATCTTTAATGGAAGAGCTGACAAGAGGCAGACAGACAGGTAACAGAAAAAGAAAGGAGAGGTATCAAAGTCTGGTTAGAAGCCACAGGGAAGAAGTCCAAAGGCATCCAGGAGGGCAGGGTTTACTTCACTTATCACAGTGAATAAAACACTTCACTTTAGGGCAACCAGATCACACTCAGCTACAGTCAGCAGTAGCCTATAAGTGCTAGTGAGCTGACAGATAAGGTGGTGAGCTGACAGTCATTTAATGGAATATGCAGATTAAATCGATTTTTCAGTTAAATTGAATGTACTAATACATAACTTTATACTTTCCTACCAATTTATTTTAACTCTCACAAGAAGAAGGAAAGTTGTTCAGATGATGGGATTAAACTCTCTTTGGCCTTTCAACTGATGCTGTCAACAAGAGGGCTTTCTGATACTTTTTTTTTTTTTAAGATGAAAAGCTAACTGATAGAAGGTTTTGGTCTCTGAAGTTGGCACAGATTTGATTAATGATCCACAGATGGAAATCTCTGTAGCTCTTGCCAGCTGTAGTAACAGACCATTCCCAGGTGCTGGGCAGATATTTAATGTTGTGGGTTTTTTTTTTTATTTTGGCTGATACACTACAATGTAACATGAGAAATTAAATTACTCATTCCTGTAGGTTACCAGTTATTAGTTTCCAAATTCTGCTCCTATTTCTTATTTCACATATGGTTATTTGTTCAGTGCCTTGAATAAGTGAGATACTAGATGAATGTGGTTCATTATACCAATATATTCACATGAATTATTTTTAGTCTTGTTTTATTATGCATGTAAATAGACTATCTGAAGTCCCCAGATATGCTACTGTGAGATGGGATTTTGTCTGTAATCTCTTTGCAGCTGTCTACTCTTAGGTGGTCACAATGTTCAAGGGATTTGCAGGAGCTATAGAGGGGTACTAGTTCCGTAAAATGACTTTTTTTTTTCTGTCTGCCAGAAAAATTCCCTCCCAAAAACCTGCACTTGATAATATTCTCACACTGGTCCTCTGTACCTTAGCAAAGGAAGAGTGTCCCCACTGTCTCAGGGAATGTCTCTGAGATGCCTGATCACACTGCCCCCTTTGCATTTACTGACCCTGCAAAGATGGGACAATTCAAGTCTAAAACACAGAGTGAAAAACTGAGGTAAAGGATTAGGTGTAAAACCAGGGAGAAAACTGACAAGCAGAACAACTAGAGAATGCTATTCTAGCTGGCACATAACTGGATACCTCTGTTTGCTCCAATAGTCTTACAATGAGTTACTATAATATGCTCTGGCGCTCAGAGCCATGTACGCAGTTTCCATAGAGTACTTTCCAGATAAGGCCTAAGATTAACTGCTTAATGATTTTTCCTTACATGGTCCTATACTTGGAGCTCTTGGATTTAGGCTTTGTTGTTAAACTTCAAAGGCTCTTGATGGGTCTGAAGGGTCTGATCTAGCTATCTTGGGAACTTGTGATTTCTTCCTGGTTCATGCTCAGTCAGCTGAAGAACCTGTAACTGCGTAAGCATAGATGGTGCTTTCACTTGGAATCAAGTGGTATGGGTGTCTAAAGATTATTTCTTCTTCTATTTTTATCCAGCCTGACAGCCAGCCACTTCTAGCCTAAATCTGAACTGCTCTTTCATATAAAGCTATTCATACATCCACATTAAATATTATATAAAATCTGGGTCACAGCAACATCCACATGCATATAAGATTCTTGTTTTTAGTATCCTGTAGTGATTGCAGACGATCCATTACTAGTACAGACTAGCTCGGACATGACTGTGAGATGAACTAATGCCTCCTTCTAGCTTGTCAAGCTGTTCCTGTGTCACCATCAAGGAACAAAAAGAAAGAAGCAATAATTACACTTTTTGGAATCCTAATCTGTATTTTGCATGGCACAATTATATGATGTGCAGCACCAAACATGCAAGTCTCAAAGAAATCCAGCTGGCAAGTATCTTCATTGCACTAACAAATTTCCAAATTTTTGTGTAAGCCTCGTGAGCAACGTTCTACTCAGGAATAATGACAGTACTTCCTAACTTATTGAGTCACTCCATTGTTACATATTTTCAGTTCCCCAGAGTTAGATAATCATTATGCATCTTGGATAATAATCTCTGTTCCCCCAAATCTCAATAAAATGGAAACCTTTGCAAATCTCCCTGTTGTGTCTCATACTTGTAAAAGCACCGTCACTGTCTACTACAATCAGTGCTATTAATTTATTTCAAAGTTTGATCCTGGCAAAAACCCAAACCCCAACACTCCAAGCATAATACCATGAGCCAAATTAATCCATGATCTAATACTGATGACATTGGTGGATTCAGTCCAGAGACAAATGTAGCTTTAAATTATTTTGAAATGGAACATACTTTCAAAGTTGGGGGGGTTTATGCCCTTAGGGCAGAGATAATCGTATGAAATTGTTGTCTGCGCAAAGACATTGTATCTAGTAATCCTTCTAAATAAAACAAATATATGCTGCACATGAGTAGCTACTCATATCTTTTTCTTACTGACCTCTATTTTCCAGCTCACCTATTTTTCTGGTCTGTCCCAAAAGGGAAAGACAGTCTAATACATAGTACTTACAAAAAAAAAAAAAAAAAGTTCTACCTTTTCAAATCTTATTTATTGTAAAAGTAGTAGCAGAAAAAACATTGCTGTGTTCTAGTTCTTTGCAATGCACACAAATGTCATGTTGCCTGGTTAAGAGAGGCTTACAGTCAAGTTACACACTAAGATTTATTTATCAGAGATTAGAGCATATTACATCCTGGCCCTGTACCACTAATATTAATGGTATAACAACTGGACTGTAAATGACTGCTAAAAAATGTAATCTAAAGAAAATCTGCATGATTGTTTGGAAAGTGATTAGAAAAGGCTTATCAACAAGCCTGACTGATGTTACCCAGTTTAGCTGCTTTTTTTTTTTTTTTCAAACTGTTGAATTCAGCAAAGCTTATGCCTCTGAAAACAATGAAAAAAAAATAGAGCACATGCTGACATAAATTTAATTCTGTATCTGCTGCCCTGTAGAGGTCTTGATAGCTGCCATGGATGATATAAATATATTTCTCTGTGTTCTTTGCATTTGTTCTAGCTCTTTTCATTGCTGGAAGCATTCGCTGCGCTAGCTTGGCATTATTGCAATGTAAGAAGGTCACTTATGAAGTATCTTCTCCCTGCCAGGTCTGGTTGTGTGACTAAAGAAAGAAGATGTATGTGTCTTTTTAATGATCCAATTTGATATTGAGTTATAGCAATCCTGCATCAGTCAGCATTGTGTCTCTGCTATATAGATTCCATAATGCATAGGAAGCTTATGTTAGACGACATTCTGTTCATGAAGGTGAAGGACTTTTAAAATTTAGCAGTGGAGCAAGATGTGCTTCTGAGGAATCAGGTCAACACTTGAATGTAAAGTATGAATAGGTGACTCCTGTCAGTCCTTTAAGAGACTGTTTTGCCTTAAACAAGATGACAATTTTGGAAGCTATTCTGACTCATCTTCAAAGGCTGAAGGCAAATACGTGTCACGAAGTCATAAAAAAATATAATTCAAAAGAAACGGGAAAGGAAATATAATCACATAGGCTGAAAGGAAATTCCAGAGTTAACCTCATCCAACCTTCTACTCAAAGGAGGGACAATGTAGATCAGGTTGCTCAGGGAATTGTACAATCAAGTTTTGAGTATCTCCAAGACAGGAGATTCCACCAAATCTCTGGACACCTCTTCCAGCATTTGATCACTGTTGTGGTGAATTAATTTTTTTTGCTTACATTTAATTGGAATTTCCCATGCTCTAACTTGTTACCATTGTTTCTCATCCTTCCACTGTGTAACTCTGAGAATAGTCTGCCTCTGACTTCTTTACACCCTTTTATAGATAGTTATACATAACAATAATGTCCTCTACCTTTGCTTTATCTTCTTACACCTGGATGAACCCAGTGCCCAAAATGCAGGACTTTGCACTTGCCTTTGCTGAACTTCATGAGGCTCCTTTCGGCCCACTTCTCCAGCCTCCAACAGCCCTGCTCTCTCCCTTGGGATCCCTCATTTGGGATGACCTGCAAACTTGCTGAAAGTGCACTCTGTCATCCAAATTGTTAACAAAGACTTTAAATGTTACTGGCCACAACAATGATTACTGAGGGATGCCACTGGTAACCAGTTGCCAGCTTGACTTGTACCACTGATCGCAATCTCTTGAGCCCAGCATTCCAGTTGATCTTCCACCCAATTTATTCACTTACTCAGTTTTTATCATTTTTGCTCTAAGGATACCATTAGAGACTGTATCAACAGGCAAAGTATGCAGCATTCATCGCTTTCCCTTTACCCACACAGTCAGTTATCTCATTATAGAAGGTAATATAATAATTTGTCTTTGGTCTAGGAACAGCTCTACAACCTTCCCAGGAACACATAATGAGGCTGACTGGCCTGCAGTTCCCAGGATCCTTCTCTTGTCCTTCTTGAAGATGGGTGTATTTACCTTTTTCCAGTTATGAAGAAGCTCCTCTGATCCCCATGACTTCTAAAGATGAGAGAGAGCAGCAGTGCAATGGCACTCTTGGGCGGGTTCTGTCTGGTCCCATGGACTTGTATATGTCCAACCAGCTTAAGTACTCAGAGGACAGCAGGACTAAGGCTGTCTGCTATGGTTGCTTTTCAGAGGCTGGTGTTTTAATTACTTTAGACTTTTAAAACGGTAAGTACAAGCATCTTGCACTGTGAAGAACGCCTTCCAAGTGAAAACATCAAAGCAGCCTACAATTATGAAATAACTCAGCTAAAGCTTGTTCCTAAAAATTTGTACTTACTGTTTCTTACAGTACAGTAAGCTCAGAGAGAGGTATTACAGATACGATGATATTTAGAGAATAAGAATTTTGCTGAACTGCTTCCTGGAAAGGAAGTGAACTGCCAGACAATTTTAATTCTCCTTTAGTAAAGCTTTTACACCCTGGTTCATATTTATTATGAACTGAAATTCTTTTTGCAGAGGTAAATACTTATTTAGCTAGCCTAACTTATCAAGTGGTTCCAACACTAGGCTTGGAAGGAGACAGGAAGAGAATATTATGTCTCTTCTTTTACAATGCAGTCATGCTTTGAAAGGTGTGGCGAGCAAGGCTGCTGACTGAGAAAGAACATACAAAAATGGCTTACTTCACCCAGAACTTAGCTACTTAAAGTTTGTAATCTCTTTTTCTTGTAGCTCTCCTCTCTATCTGGCCAGCACTGTCAAATTTTCATTTCAAAAAACAGAATGTTACCTGAAGCCTGAGGAACAGAGAAGGTATTGTAGTAAAGATAAAACAAATTTTAATATTCCTTATTGGTTGCATCACTCTATGGTTGGTGCATGCTCTGAATGTGCCTGATGCCTGCCCTCCAGACAGATGGAAAGGCTCCTGAGTGTTCAACTTGAATGCAAAAAAAGCAACAACATTCCTCTCAGAAGAGTAACTCCTTTTGAGATCCTAATACTAAGGTGATGATTAAAGAAGTGATCTTCCATCTGACCTCACCTGAAGAGACAGAGAAAAAAAAGTACAAATCCCACCACTATAAGGCACACAATTGGACTCTGAGGTGAGTCTCCTATCCAGCTTTCATGTGTTATATTCCTCACACTAAACCACTTCTCTACCTTGCTGCTATCTCAAACTCCTCTTCATACTCTTCCCTATTCCTCTACAGCCCATTTCCCTGTCTAGTCCCCTTTTTATTCACACACACGAACCATACTAACATGCATACCCAACAGAAGAGTGTCTGTGGTCCAGCCCTCATACTCCCTAAATCTATGTTACAAGAAGTTGTACGAAACTAGAAAAAAAATGGTCACCTGCTGTTAAAGGCTGATCTAGAAAGGACTCCTTGACTAGAAGCACACTGTTCTATTGTTTGTGAAATATTATTACATCTGCCTTTTATCTTTCATCTTGTTTCTCAGTGATAATTGACTGCTCAAGGTTGGCACTCAGTTGTAATTATTCCCCTGGTGAAAACACAGCAACATGCTCTGCAATTGTTCCCAAATATCTGCACACAGCATGTGTAACACATAAACCTTCAGCAAACAGCTATTCCTTTTCTTTTTTTTCTCCCCTTAAATTAGTCGTACAATATATTAGGGGACATTTCTCCTAAGAAAAACTTAACGAGGTAAAGAGCATTAACTTGCCTACAGATTACACTGAATGTTTCAAACCTGCAATACATTAATATAACTCATATTCAAGGTCTGCTAACAAAGGGACTGCCCTGCTACTCTCTCTTGTGGCACCCAGAGATTTCCATTTACCTATTTAGCCAATTCATTTTAGAGAACTAAGCATCTAGTAACTTTTTGAGTGCTATGTCCATAAAGCTGCCAGGTACAAGTTGAAATAACCATCAGTAAGTCATTTCACAGTAGAAACTCTCAGCTAGAGCCTTAATGTACTAATAAATATGTAAGGAGCTCCACTCAGTGGCAAAAGAATGTATTTCCAACTATGATACCTAACACAACATGTGAAGAAAGGAGTCTTTGGAAATGTAAATATGTGTACTAAACACCCTCTACTTAATTCAGTCTCTGCTTGATCCATTTTAATCAAAGCACGAGAATCATGACCTTTCACTAGGATAGCTTTATTCATCTCCAGCAACAATTTCTCAGAAAATTCAGTCACTGGCTGTTGAAAGATGTTGTTTAATCAAGCAGACACTCTAAATTACAAATGTTAAGTAGAAGAGTCTTGCCCAGGTGCTTTATAACCTATGATTGGCATCCTTGTCATTCTGTGCAGTAATGGGGTGAATTATCCTGTATGATTATAAGGCCCTGATTACTTCCTGACAAGTTGAGGCTGATAAATATTTATTTAACACTACAAGACAGTTATTTTGATAATAAATAGATAAATATGAAACTTAACTTCGAATAAAAATGTTTTAATAACATTTCTTTCTTTGTAATGTTGTTAGAGTCTGATATATAACCACCTTAGCTAAAACAAAAAAAAACCTCAGGATTTTTATTTTAAGCTTGCTAGGCTTTCATTTGTAAGTATTTTTTCTATCTTTCCTTCTTTTTCTTGTGCCTTCCCTAAACATCCTTGAAGAACTGAGGCCTGCTTCACTGTTCCCAGCTTCTCTAAAAATCTCTGTATTAAAAATAGTCTAGCCTGAGTGCACAGAATTAGTGTATTTTTAAGTCAAAGATTCTCAAACTGTAAGGAGCAAACATATTTAAATGGAGATGCTACCAGGGAGCTCAGAGGAGGGCAATGCCAGAGGAGTTGCAGCTAGAGCTGTCAGATTCCAACAAAGGAAAACAGCTCGGAACACAAGCAGAGGAAGCACGCCTGATAGAAATGACTGCATTAAGATGTTGCTCCTCAGCAAGAGCTTGCTGACAATGCTAGATCAGTTCAGCATCTCCTTTTGCTCCTGCTCTGTATTTGGCCTCTTCCCTTCTCATCCATGCTCTTGCTTCTGGTTGAAACACTTCCTCCTGAACACACTTCTTCCTCAACTGCAAATGTTCTTCGTAGCAGTGTTTCCCCTCCCCCTGCTCAGTTTAAGAAATGTTGCATTAGAAGTTTCTAGTTGGAGTTAAGCTAGAGATGCAGAATGTACCCTGGACTGTAGAAGGGAAAAGTCTGAGACTGCTGCTCAACAAACTGGCTGACTGAACTAAGCATGATAACATCCTGAGTTAGGCCTTGGGCAAACTTCAGATACTTTCAGTTACTATGTTCTGTCTGGGTATTAAATATTTGGTTTAAGAAAAAAATGTAGACAGCTTTATTTTCAGTATTATTTCTGTGTGTCTTTAATCATGTCTCCCAAAGACAATACAGGCTCCCCCCTGCTTCACTGAACTGCAATTTAAGAAGTCATATCCTTCTGTATCCCTGTTAAATTTAGATTCTAAAGGCCTAATTTCTATACTTCATGTGGCTGTACTATTATTGTACACAGCAATGGCAACATCTTCAGTGTGGAAGGCAAAAATCAGCTAGTTTCTGGAAGCCACTGTCTAGTACAGAGCAGGGGAGCTAGTGGGTGGGAAGTGAGGCCAGGGAGACTGGCTGGGACCAGCGGGGAAGTGCCTGGCTCTAACTGGGAAACAGTTAAGTACGTACTGCTGGAAGCAGACATGGGCTCCATGTGGGATCAGTGCTCATGTAATCATCTACATGCTAATACTAAGTCCATCTACCACCAGTTACAACTTTTATAACACTGGGCAGAAGCTATCAAAGTCCCTTTTGAAGGATCTGGCTTTATGGACACCCAGTATGTTCCTTACTAGACTTTTCATGTTCCTGCAGCATATGAAAAACTTAATTCATAATACTACCCTGTAGTTTTGCTGGGCCTAGTGGGATTTTTAATATAGTCTACATTTTACATGTTTCACATCTCCATGATTTTTCTCCTTTTCTGATTTTCAGCTACCTACCAGCAAACTGGACCTTTGCCTGTTACAGATGTTATGTCTTCCTAGGTGGATGACATATTGTTGCTTTATGCAAGTGGAAAATGATGCTCCAATTTAATAGAAGACAAAATCAATCAAAGCTATGAAATAATGAAAAATAAACTGCTCTAAACACAATCTTCCCTTTCCATTCCTCAATCCTGAATTTTCTGTAGGTCACTTAAATTTAATGCTAACTTTTTAACTTTACTGACCCCTAGGTTGTTTGTTTTTTTTTCACTCAAGTTTATAACATCAGTTACCAGAATAGGGTTATAAAACGTAAACCCAAACAGCATTGCTAACTAGGTGACGTAATTGTACATTTATATTGGGCTTTGAAAAAAGTACATGTAAAAGTGATAAATCTTTTGTTTAGTCCTGTTTTAAACATAAACTTTGATAAGGAATCTCCGTGTGTCTTTCCACCTAGTTTCTGCCTCGTTCCTATAAATGTACCGGTTGGTGTGCCACCGCTCTACTGAGGACAAAACCAGATATACAGTTAGGAATGAAAGTAAAAAAATGACAAGGAATAGGACAAATATAGAACATCAGCATAAGGTTTAGACACTATCCCTAATATACCATGATATTTTGGAAACACTACTATCATGTAAAGTATAATAAAATTGCATTTGACTTTTGCACTCTGAAGTTTTAGTCACTCAATAAAAATACTTTATACATTAAGCTCTCAAAGTATTCCTAAGAATGGGATAAAATACAGCAGATTCTTAAATCACAAACAGTTTTATCAAGGGAAACACACATTTTAGGATTTCTATTTAAGCATGACTTTTAATGTTCCTTTAAAAGCTTTCAGAGATGCATTTGAATTCCCCAAGATTATAATCCGTAGTCTGAGACTTGCTAGATTCAGCTATAGGCCTATGCCAAAGCACAGTGAGAGACTGGTATCGCTGTTGGGAAAAAAGTCCAGAAAATCTTAAAGATACTGAGGATAGTCTGTGGCTTTATAGAAAAGCTGGAAGCTTCAGATACAGTGGTAGTATGCACAAAAAATGGTCATGAAATTACAAAATCATTAGGAGCTACTTTTCACAGAATCACAGAATGGTTTGGGTTGGAAAGGACCTCAAAGACCACTTAGTTCCACAGGCAGGGACGCTTCCCACTAGATGAGGCTGCTCAAAGCCCCATCCAACCTGGCCTTGAACACTTCCAGGGAGGGGGCAGCCACAGCTTCTCCGGGCAACCTGTTCCAGTGTCGGAACTTCAGTTTGAGAACTCTGGAACGATAAATGAAACACCAGAAGGTCAGAAACTGGAATACTGTGCCAATCCTTTAAAGGGAAGCTGTGGAAGAGTGAGGTTACCTTAAACTTCAATTATCTGTTGATGACGTAAATGTTTTTTCTAATTCAAAGACTCAAAAGATAACCATCAATCATTCTGATTTTTTAGCCTGTTGAAAGAAGAGAAACACCACTTCCCCAGTTTTTAAGTAAGGCTGCTGACACATCTTCAAATGTCACTTTTAGATGCTTCTGAGGACAAGTCTGGACACTCCCATCAGCTTGGTTCCCTTTTTTACGCAAGCCCAGGAAGGTTCTGCTACGTATCCCGAGATCTGTATGTCCCCTTTGATCTGTCCTCCCACCACCTCCCCGACTGGAAAGGCTTATTCCTGCGAGGGGAACCTGCTTCCTTGTGCCAGGACTGATTCACTGCTGGCTCAGGAGCCTGAAGAGAGCAGGGGGACACAAAGAACTAATGGCGGCATGGGGAGATGGGCAGGGCCGCGCCAGCAGTGGCATCGATTTATGTGAACCCCCAACTATTGAAAAGGAAGTATAAGCCTGAGGCGTGCTGGGAGCTGCAGAAGAGCTCCGACTCAACATAAAGCAGCACTGGGGAGCCCTGGACCCTCTTCCGTGTCAGTAAAGAACTGCTCCTTCAGGAACTGGGATGAGGGAAGAGACCGCGGGGAAGGCGGTGATGACAGAGCCCATTCCAAGTTCCGCGCCGCCAGCGGGCGGGAGCACTGTGGGGACAGGGCAGGCTGGCGGCGCTGTCACAGCCGGGTCAGGCGCTCGGCTCGGAGGGGGTGCGAGGTACGACCGCCCCTCAGTTCGACTGCGGGAGCAAGCAGCCCTACCAAGATGGCCACTCTCCCCGCTCTGCGCCCCAGCGCGTCTGGCTACGCACCTTCCGCCTGACGTATTTCGGCTCCGTCATTTCCTCCTCCGCCGCTACGGCCAGCGTTTCCTGCCCGGCCGGAAGGGACTCGTGTCCCTTCGCAGGCTCCGTGGGCCCGCGCCGCCTCCCCGCGCCTCCTCCCGTCCCGCCTCCGGGGCCGCCGCCGCCGCCACCATGGCCATGAAGCAGACCCCGCTGACGTGCTCCGGGCACACACGGCCCGTGGTAGACTTGGCCTTCAGCGGCGTCACCCCCTACGGCTACTTCCTCATCAGCGCCTGCAAGGGTGAGCGGGGACGGGGCGCGGCGGCGGCCACGCTGCTGGCCCCTTTGTTTTAGCCTGCCCGGCGCGGCTGTCCTCGCCCCCGGGCGGCGGGTGCGTGGGGAGCGGGGGGTGGGCCGCGCCTCTAGCCCGCGTAGGCCGCGCCTCGCCTCCTTGAGGGGGAGCTGCTGGAGGTGGCGAGTGGTGGTGCTGGCCGGGGCCTTGTGCCAGGCATCGCCCCGAGGAACGGTGGTGCTGGCAGAGCGGTACCGACCGTCGGTTTTACGGACCGGAAAAAGGAGCGAACAGCAGCACGTTTTCCTGTTGGTTAAATACTGGGTTGTCCTGGGGGGTGTCGGTGCCCAATTCTGAAACTGCCCATCACCCGCCTGTGCACACGTGCTGTAAATGTTAAAGCGAGCTCTCGTTTAAGCAGGGCACCAGAACGGCGATGTCTGCCTCCTTGTGTGTGAGAACCCTCTTCTCCTTATGCGAATAGCGTTTCCCCTTCATACATGTACATGTTACCCTGACATGTGTGTTCATAAGTTTAAGATGACATTCCTTTCTGCCTTGGAGTGCTTCGAGTTCATCTCTACGTCTTGTGTGAACAAATTTTTGGTAGCCTCCCAGAAAAAATAATCACAGGAAAGGCTTTCTGTTTCATTTTTACAGCATCTCTGTATGTGTTTTAAATGTATCTAATTACAAACACGACTTATTTCTGTGTCCTGTTAGTCTGAAAACATTGTTCCAAAGTAAAATAAAACAAACCCTTCCTGTCTGAAGAAAACTTTAGTAAAAACAAAACAAAAATGAAATGCTCCTTTCTGTCTCCCTTCTGCCTCAATTCAAAGCTGAAGAAAGCTTTGATCTCCTTTGGAGTAGTATTTTAATGTCCATACAGTTTTAGATGCATGCATCAAGCCCAGCTGCAGACCTAAGCTCTTCAGCTAAAGTCTTTTACAAAGACTGGCTTCATAAAGTATGAGGTATTTCCACATCCTGGTGCAAGGGAATCTTTCTTTTAAAGCAGCTTCCTTTCTTGATCATGTTACCTGAATATTCATTTTGTTTTTGTGAAGATGGTAAGCCTATGCTGCGTCAGGGTGACACAGGAGACTGGATTGGCACATTTCTAGGTCATAAAGGTGCTGTTTGGGGTGCCACTTTGAACATGGATGCCACTAAAGCAGCTACAGCAGCAGCAGATTTTACAGCGTAAGTGATTAACTGTCTTGAAAGTCTGCATAGTGCTCTAGAGTCTATAGTGCTCTTTGGTGACATATAGCTGTAGTAAATTACTGATTCATTTCTTTTTTTTTTAGTAACTGTTAATTTATTTATGACTAGCCAAATTAAACCCTAGACTTAGGTTCTTGAAAGCAGCTACAGTTAATTCTGTCATGACAAACAAATGTGACTGCTTCTTAATAAATATACTTAATTACTGTACTAGTTTGCTAGAATAACATTTCTGTGCAGCGCTGATCTCTGGCACTAGTTATAGTAGAGTTGAAAGAGTGATTTTGATTTTGCTTCTCCCAGTTAGCCTCTTTTAATTACAAGAAAACTCTTGTGAAAATTGTAGTGAATTATTCCTTTGTTTTTGTTGTTTGTTTATGCTGTTTGCAGCATATTTGAGTATTTGACAAGTTCAGTTCTGTTAGTAGAGGGCAATATCTATTTAAAGTTGCAGAGAAGAACTAACTTTGTCTTAAGACTAAAATGCTAATTAGTCTGCATTAGTCTGAAGAAGGGGATGAAGGAAGATGGGATAGTACGAAAAAAAGCTTTAGTTAACGCATACAAAGTATTCTAATTGACTCAGTGAGTTATAACTTGTAAGAATGTGGCATTTTTGATAAAATGTTATGAAGGTGTCAGGAGAGATTACTTACAAACTAATCTGACTGTTCAGGTTGATTTGTCCCGGTGCAACTAAAATAGAAATGTTTTTTCTTGCTGTTTAGCAAAGTGTGGGATGCTGTGTCAGGTGATGAACTAATCACATTGGCTCACAAACATATTGTCAAAAGTGTGGATTTTACACAGGTATGCAAAACCTTTATACCTTATTCACCAGGGAAGTAAGCTCTTGAGTATGTTTTGCTGTTCGTTACTTTTCTACTTTTTATGTGTGTGTCTTAACAGGCAGATAATCTAGCATACTACTTCTAAGATTGTAGCTTAAATGTAATGTGTGTTAGAAGCCATCTGAGAGAAAGAACTGTTCTTTTTAAGACCCAGGGATGAAAGCTGTTGTTTTGATTCAAAATAGTTGACCCTTTATAATTTCTGTTTCAGGATAGCAACTATCTGTTAACAGGTGGACAAGATAAACTGTTGCGTATCTATGACTTGAGCAAGCCAGAAGCAGGTGAGTGTGCTTTTAGAACAGATTCTTGTATTTTAGAGGTAAATAAAAGTTCTGAAATTAAGAGCTACTTTCTGTTGTGAATCAGAAGAGACAAAACTGAGGATTGTTTTACAAATGTAGTGTCTGTAACCTTTTGCTGTAGTAAGACATCTGTACACTTTAAGTTTATGCTTTTACAAGTGAATTAGAGTTAACCTATAATGAACTTCAAGGATAGCATGCTTCAATTCAGTGCAGACTCATTAGAAATAGGTTTAAGTAATTAAAATTTAGTCATCTGAATTAAAAAAGACTCCATATTTAAGTGTGTTTAAATTCATGTTGATGTTAAACTACTGATAATTGATATGAAGCTAGAGAACCTTGATGTTAAACTAGTGAAACTTTTTAAATGTAGGCAATCAGATACCCATTTTATATTTATCCTGTTCCTGAAATAAGATTACAAATTAAGTCATAAGCGCTTGAAGTGATTTTAAAGTTTCTAGTAAGTGGAAATCCATATAGCTTAAGAAAGCTCCCAAACTGCTGCATGACATTATTTCATTTTCTTCATGTATTAAAATATTTGGCTTTATTTTTAAGAACCTGACGTTGTCAGTGGACATACTTCTGGCATTAAAAAGGCTTTATGGAGCAGTGATGACAAACAGATTCTTTCAGCTGATGATAAAACTGTCCGGTAAGAAAAAGTAACTTTCAGTTTTCCAAGAAGCTCACTTTTATTTATCGTCGTAATCTATGTGAGAAGATAGTTATGTTTTTTTCTTAAAGGGTACAAGTAACACAGGTCATTTGATCCTAGATTATTATAGTTGCCTGCCTCATACAGTTCTCTTTTGCTGTTAGAGACATAAATTTTGTAGTAATTCTAATTTACCCCATAAACGTGTCCTCCCTGATAAGAAGAGGTGGTCTTTGAGAACTGCGTAGTAGAATTAATTTATACCTTTTGTAATCCTAGAGAAGGTGAATTTATAGATGAGGTCTTGTGCTTACACATTGTGCTGAGGTACTGCTGCCTTGTCTTCTTCAGTCCAGCTTTGAAAGATGCACAAGGCATGGACTAGCCAGGCACTGGGATAACCATCTGGAATCAAACCATGTTCTTTGCTAGGTGGCTTTTTTTATCCAAATCTTGCCATGGATGGGAGGTGAAAATTGTTTGATTTTCTGAAGTAATCTGAGACACATGTTTTCGGTTTTGTTTCCTCTTTAGCCTCTGGGACCGGAGTACCATGACCGAAGTGAAGGCACTAAATGTTGCAATGTCAGTGAGCAGCATGGAGTATGTTCCAGAAGGACAAATACTTGTGATAACCTATGGGAAGACTATTGCTTTTCATAGTGCAGAAACGTGAGTCCAAACCACAGAATTTGCAGTGGCTGAATAATGGGCTTGGTTGTGGGTAAAAACGGACTGTACGAAAATCAGAACTGGCATTAGAGGACATCTTTCCTTGCCATCTTGTCAGAGGCAGTGTGTGAAACAACTACAGTCTTCTAAAATAGTGAACTCTTAATTGTCTATAAGATGCTACAATATAAAGGTTCGGTGCCATTTTCATATTTCACACTAATTGTAACTGAGGTTAAGTTTCAGCCAGGGTTCAGTTTAGTACTTTTCAGAGAACTAATTATTTATCCATCTCTATGATGTCTTAAGAACGCCAGTTCCACACTTAAACATATTCCAGAAAGTAGTCCTGAGTGTGTCAGCTTTCATTTTGCTTATTCTGAACTTGTTTCTAACTTGATGAGCGTGATTTGCAAGTATTAAAACTTGTTTCAGTAACTGTGTGTGAGTGTATTCTCTTTTTCTTAAGAGCAGTTGTGATTAGTAGAATCACAGTTTCTTTGCTCTCAGGATGTCTTTTTTTTTTTTTTTTTAAATGAACTTTATTAACTAACTTTTCTTCCTCAGTCTAGAGCAGATTAAATCATTTGAAGCACCTGCTACAATCAATTCTGCATCACTTCACCCTGCAAAAGAATGTTTGGTTGCAGGTGGTGAAGATTTTAAACTCTATAAATATGACTATAATACAGGAGAAGAATTAGGTATGTTTGTCTTGCATAATAAAAAAGGAATTCTGAAATGGGTATTAATGAAATAATGACTAATAAATGAAAACTGTTGTACTCAAATAAGGTCTTGGCATAGCATGCTGTGCAAGAGGATTAAAAACTGTGCTATCGGTTAAGCATTTTTTCTGCTCTGAGTATACCTAATATTTTCTTCTAGAACTAATTAAAGCCTCCTTTAAACAGATCTTTGCACCTCTTTAAAAAAAAAAAAGGTGGTCATTCTGTATTGCTGCAATAGCAAGCTGTATGTTAACTTCAGTGTCATGCTATAGCATTCATTAGATATGTGTAATGAGTTTCAGCTACTTGCTTTTATGTTTTTGTTGGCCAAATATATTTCAAAAAAAGTGTATTTCTAAGTTTGTCAGTTGATCCTGTCTTTTAAATTGTATGTATGTAGAGGGCATGGCTGAAGGCATAGAGCACGTATACTCCATCCTACTGGCTTGTTTTGTAGTTTTGCCTGGAATAATTAAACATGTGTTTTCTTGCAGTTAATAAAACATTAATATGTTACCGAAATTAGAGGTGGCTGAGATACCAATTAATAGAAGCTTTGTTTTGTGACAGAAGTTATATACTGAGAAAGTGCCTTCCATCAGTATTTTTTTCCCCTCTTCCAGTCATTTTTACTAATTAATTCCAGTTCTTGACTGAAATTTGAAATTAATGGTCTTGATATGTTCTTTTATAGAATCTTATAAAGGACACTTTGGTCCAATTCACTGCGTGAGATTTAGCCCGGATGGAGAGTTATATGCAAGTGGCTCTGAGGATGGCACACTAAGGCTGTGGCAGACAACAGTAGGGAAAACCTATGGTCTTTGGAAGTGTGTAGTTCCTGGTAAGTGTGGGCTTGTTCTGGGTGAAACTTGGCTGCTCCGCGTGCACTTTTTAAGTAGTATTTATCATAAGTGGTAAAAATAATTGAACTTCATACAGTACCTGTGCTGTCTTATGAGAGTTTCTGCATCCACTCAAATCTGTTAGATTTAAGGATTTACTTTGTAGATGTTGTTTTAAGCAATTAGCTTCAAACCTGTAAGCTTATTGAATGCAGACACTTTGTGGATATTTAAGCAAATAGTCTGTTGTATTTTTGTGTTGAAAAGCAACGAATATGAAATACCACTTTTGTAAGTCCTAAAGAGCTAAGAATCTCTAAAGTGTGGCTGATAGTTTTATTTTATATTGTACTTTTGATCCCTAAACTTGGGTGGGGAGGGGGAGCAACGTCTAGAAAACTGCAAGTTAGTGTCCGTTAATGGAATTGCTTACCCAGCTGTTTCTCCTCGACACTAAATTAAGTGGAAAATTTTATTTTTTTTATTAAGGTGGGTGTGGGGAACTCAAGGTATTGACTGTTTTGGTTTTGTTTTTTTTTTTCTCCCTCCTCTCTACAGAAGAAGAGAATGCAGAAGCAGCAAAAGCAAGGACCACCCTTCCAGGAACTGCAGAGGAGGAAATAGGTAATGCACTGAAGTGCTAGTTTCAACTCAACTAAGTATTAAAAGATAAGTCAAGACGGTAGCATTCTTTAGCATGGAAGAGGTAGTTTTCCCTAGGTACCTTCTGTCATTTTTCACTCCTCTCAAAAGATCTTTGAATGTATTTTGCTGAAACTGACCGTGTGGTAAGTGTCGGACTGGTGACTAGAACTGTGCAGACAGAACAGATGGGGTTGTATAACTCGATCAGGTTAAATGGGAAAACAAACTGAACTGGTCTTTATTCAATCCCTGCAACATTTCTTTAGTTTATGTATCTAATGTGAAGTTAAATAATATCTTTTTTATTTAATTGCAGAAGATATTGCCTCTGAAAATTCAGATCCAGTGTACAGCTCAACTCCTGAAGTTAAGGCCTGATTATTGCAATTGTTATGTGACATATGGACATACGAGACTAAATCAAGTCAACAGTGATAAACAGCAGCCTTCCAGAGTGCACTCTACGTAAGGCAAAGATGGGCAGTAATTGATGAGAATGCAGTGGAACTGGCTAGGTGTTGTCTGTAAGAGAACTGAGTATCCAAAACCAACCAAACAAAAAAGACGAGTAGTAGAGTTTTGCTATCTTTTTAGCATAACTGCCTACTGTCTTTTCAAAGAAGTGTGCAAACCAAGATCCAGTCTCTCCAATTTCAGTTATACTCATTGTAGCATGTTTTCTTTATTATGGAGAAGAGATACAATGGCTTTTACGCATTTATTTTTTGTTGTTGAAAGTTGGAAAATTTGGCTTTAGTTGAAAAGAAGGGTTTATGTACTAAAAGTATTTGGTTCGGGTTTTGTTTCATTGTACGCTGCTTCTAAACATTTAACTGTTTTCGGTTGTCTAAATAAAATGCCTCTCAAAACTGGTATCTTACTGTTGAGCGTTGGGTTCATGGAGTGGAAAAGCAACCCAGTTAATTATGTAATCCTTTCTAGCATCCCGGTTTTGTACTACACAGAGGAAAGCAATAACAGTGTTGTAGTGTTGGTACAGAGGGTGGCAAGTTCTTTGATGTGTAAGCTTTGTGTCTTTTTATTCTTTAAAGTTTGAATGTAAATGTGAGTCTTGGAGGTAAAAGACAGTGAAAACTAAATTAAACATGCTGCCTAAAGTACTTGGTTGTACATGAACATCTCTGAGGTTGGCTAGGAATCTGTATAAAGCTTGAGTTTAGTTCTCCAGACTGGATAAAAAAACCTCAAGGTTACAAATCATATTTTCTTCATTAAAGAAAATATTGCCATTCTTCCACCACTTGTCACTTCCTTTAATGTTATGTTGAAAGGTTTAAATAATGCACTCTATGGAAAGGAATTTAGTCATACACTTTTTTTTTTCATATTCACACTTGCCCTTACTGTTATTTTGTTGTTTGTTTTTTTTTTTTCCCCAAGAGTACAGTAATGCTATCACCTTGGAAAACTGAAGCTTAACATTTGAAAACAGGTACAAATTGAAACATACGCAGTTCTGTCTGAACATAAATACTTTTCCATTGTCACTGGCGGTCAGACACTGGAACAGGTTGCCTGGAAAGCTTATGAAGTCTCCATTCTTGAAGACACTCAAAAACCAACTGGAGGTGGCTCTCAGGAACAGGCGATAGCTGAGTGTGCGTGGGCAGGTGGTTGGACTTGGTAGTTGAGAGGTCCCTTCCAGCTTCAACTGTTTGGGGGGGCGGAGTAAGAAGGAAAACAAAGAATGATACTATGAATCATGCTTTTTTTAGTGCAATAGTAGTAGTAAGGATATGCTATTTCACAGACTTTATCCCAAAAATATTTTGCGGTTATCTAGTTGAATTTTCCTCTAAAAATGAGCAGCTTGCAACCCTGTGATTTACAGCCAGTTTTTTCAGCCTTATCATTAAATCTGTTAAGGCTCAAAAGGGCTCCAAATCTAGTACTCCAGCCTCGAAGCTGTTCGTTTTGCAAGCTGAACGATGCATTTCAAACAAGAAACTCGCATGCCCCAGCCCGTGGCGAAACTCCTTGCAGGCCGTGGGTTTTGAGCCGCATTTCAAGCAGGCTGTGTAGCGTTTCATAGGGAAGATCGGAATGGTGTCCTCCGATTTTGGAGCTGTGACCCCCTTTGCTGCTTTACCTGATGCTGTTGTGAGTTTGTGGATTCTTTGCCAGCACTGAGTAACTCGAAGAAGTTGGGAGCTGCCTGGGCTCCTTATCAAGACAGCGAGTTAGGTGCTACTTACCACTAAGGGAACAGACCACCCTTGTGATTCCCGTCACGGAACGGGGTCTCTTCCCAGCGGAGGCTCGAGTGTAAGGGGGGGGTAAGCCTTGTAACCGGGGCTCGGTGGTAACGCGACGGCGGCGGGAGAACGCCGCGTCTCGGGGACGGCAGCGGATCCGTCTCACCCGCCCGCCGCCGCTTCTTGCCCGTGCGGGGCGGGACCGGCCAGGCCGAAACCTGCCAGCCCCGCCCGGGTCCGCCAGCGGGGGCGGAGAGCCACTGGCAGCGCGGGCCATGGCGGGCCGGAACCCGGGCACCGAGCTGGGTAAGGGGAGGCAGCCTGCGGGTAGGGCCGGGGTGCCCCAACCGCGCGGCGGGGCCGTGGAGGCGGGCCCAGCCGGACTCCGCCGGTGGCAGCTGTTGGCTGTGGAGCCATGGCGTGAGGGGTTCTCCAGGCGGAAAGGGTTTCCCTGCCCTGTGCTGCCTGGAGCTCTGGTTGCTGGGGTGGGGAAGGTGAAATGGCGACAGCTTTGTGTCTTCTCCACCCAGCAAACCGCAGCTGCAGCGGTAGAGTGAATCGGGGTGATAACCTTTCTGCAGCCTGCCTCTAAGGTGCGGTACCCTGGTCCACACGAGCAGATGGCCAGTTAAGCGGAGGAGATGTAGGGGTGGTGTCATGGAAGGGGGACGCAAAGGACAGCTCGTGTGGAACAGGGAGATGGCACAGTTAGCATGGGCAGACTTCAGGAGGCCACGCCGTGCGGTGTCACGTGGCTGGCACAGCTCTGGCACAACCACGTCACGCAGTTTAAATGTCTGCGGACAACGGGAAGTTGACCCTTGTTTTCACTCTCTAAATTGACTGACATGTTGTAACTCTTAAAACTGAGCTGTCAGGGTGCTCTCTGATGTGCTTGTCCGTGGGCTGCTCGCAGGGACAGGTGAGTTTCAAGTGTGGCCGTCTGAGCAGCATCCTTTTGCTGAAACAAGTATTTTAATAATATAGTGGCAAAACGTCAGTGGCTGTTAGGAAAAAAGCTGGCACAGAAGTTTGCAAATGTGCTCCGGTTACTTTAAACTAGGCGTGTGTTTTGCTTTTTCTTACTGTAAATTTAATCTCACAATTAATTGTCAATATGTTTGGGGAGTTCAGAAACTGAATGTGAAGTCAGTTCAGTTCCTATCAGTCCTCCTCTGACAGACAGGCTTACATGCTGCTGAGTGGGAAGTTACTGGATCTTGCTGTACAATCATAGTCAAGGGAAAAATATTCCATGTGCAGCTGGCCAAGATAATTGTTGTAGCAGCACCCACTAAAACAGTCTTTGAGTCGGTTCCAAATATTTTCTGTAACTCTTTCTCCTCCTCTAAGTAGCCCTCCCCTGCCCAAGAGGCACAGTCAGCTAATGCTCAAGATGATTAACCGAGAGCCCAGAGGGATAGATGTCTTCAGGGCTGCACCATGTGGCCTCTTCCAGCTGCAAGTGATTTACCTGGAAAGGTCACTGCCCTCAGCTTATCTGCAGGTACTTGTTGCCATCACTTCCCAGTGATCTTTGTTTAAATCACTTGCAGTCAAAATGAGCCGGGTTAGATGTGCAGGGCAGGCATAGTAGGGGGACGATGCAGCAACGGCTGTGTTTGTGTTAAGCAGCAGCATACCCTCTGTGGCTGTTTTTAACATCTGCCTTACGCTGGCTGCCTCAAAGGGAGAACTGAATCTCCCTGCCTTTCTCTCCCACTAAATACACATCTGAAATACGTTAAGTGCTATATTTAAGTAAATTGCTGTATCTTACTTAAAGTGCTGTATCTTAGTTGGTAGCAGTACTCAGAAAGGACATATTAAACCCTTGCCTTTGTCTTCCATGGTTGCTAACAATGCACGCTGCTTCTGTGATTTAGGCACTTTGGCTTTTGAAGATTTGGCCAGCTTGTGCCAGTAGCTTTAACAGTAATTCAGATGATTTACTTCACATCTCATGGAGCATTCTGTAGGATTAGAGTTTTCTTACAGGGAGACACCTAGTGGTAAAATATCTTTTACTTAAAAATATATTATTTGAGTCCTTTTCTTTGTGTCTGCTATTTCTGGGCTTGCTACTCAATGTCATTATTTAAGCAGTAACTTTCCGATGCTGACATTAGAGAGCATCTATTTGTTTATCAATGACAAGCCAGACTCTTCTCAAATCATGGCATATAATGCTTTCCCATGTGATTATTATTTTATTTTTTTTAATAAATGAATTTTTGTAAAAGCCGTCCTTCCTCCTGTCCTTCCTCCTGTCCTTCCTCCTTATCACTGTTCCTTAGTAGAAGAACAAGGTGCTTACTTGGAATAAAGAGCAGGTACATGTAACGCAGATAAAAAGACACTGATTTGCATGAACTAGTCAGAGGGTCACTGGTGTAATACACTGGTACATTTGCCATCAGACGGTGGTGTAAAGAAGGTGGATAAGAAATTTTACAAGCTTATCATTCCACAGGGACTCTTTGTGGAGTCGTTCTTGGGTATTTGGGTTCAACACAATGACTCTGGGGGCTGAAAGGAGTCTGCCTCTCCTGCTCTGCTCCCAAGGACTCTGGGGTGTAATGGACCAGATGCTTTGTCACTTTTCAGAAAAGCATCGGATGCCACTTCGTAACAAAGTAGTGAAACACATAAATGAGCATCTGTTTTGTAGCATCCTACCCCGGGGATATACCGTGACAGCCTGCCCGGGGAGCAGCTCCGCTGAAAGGGGCGCGGTGGGCAGCGAGCTGGGCATGAGCCAGCAGTGCCCTGGCAGCAGAGATGGCCAGTGGCCTCGCGGGCTGTACCAATGGGGACATGGCCAGCAGCTCACGGGGAGTGAGGGGTCATCCCCTCTGCTCAGCACTTGTTAGACCGTATCTGGAAGACTGTGTCCCATTTTGTTGCCCCCCAGTAGAAGAAAGAGATTGATGAACTGTCACAAGTTCAACACAGGGCCAACAACACGATCAGGTGCTGGAACACCTGCCCTATGAGGAGAGGCTGAGGGAGATGGGATGGGTCAGCATGGGATAGGGATGGCTTCGGGGGTCCTAATGGCAGCCTGCTTGTACCTGCAGGGACGGTATCAAGAAAGCAGAGCCAGGCTCTTCATAGCATTGCATGATGGGATGAAGTGAGACAACAGGCTTGTCTTGAGACAGAGAAGTTCAGACTGGATATAGGAAAAATATCTTCATGCAAGACAGTCAGGTGGTGGGACAAGTTGTCCAGAGAGGCTGTGTAGTCACCATCCTTGGGGACTCTCAAAACCCACCTGAATAAAGCCCTTGGGCCTGGTCTAAGGTCAGAGCTGACCCTGCTTTGCACAGGAGGTTAGACAAATGACCTTCAGAGATCTTCCAACCCATATTATTCTATGATTATATGTTTTTTTTTATCTCTGTGTGTGTGTGTGTGTATATGTGTATATATATGCACACATGTATTCTGAGTGAATAGTTACAGTTGTTTTGCAAAGTATGTTCTCAGATTTTATCTGTGTTACTGAGACCCTCTAGCTGAAGGGCCAGAAATACATTCATTATGTTTCAGTTGATATTTTTAATTATAGTTGGTATTTCTGAGCCATTTACATGTGAGACCTAGCCTGTTGGTAAGTGGCATTTAGGTAATGAGGTGTTGTATCCCTTTTCAAGACAGCATAATTCTGTTCTAATATATTAATAGCTGGCTTTAGCCTGTACTGTGGCATTGTTTCTTCACTGTTCCTTGCTAACACCTTTTGAATCTGCTGCATAATTTTAACCAAATTTGAAGGACAGATAGATATCTCAGAAATAAGTAAGTCACTGGGCGGAGTGACCAAATTAGTCCCTCTGTTGAGAGTAAGGCAGGCACAGCTCAGCAATTACATGACTTTTAATTACATCTCTTTTTTTTGAAGTAACATCTCTTTTTATGCAAGTAACAGCATCCTGTTTTACTCCATGGTTGTAAGGACCATAGCAAGACAGGTGGGTTATTACAGTGAGGAGAGGTCTCTGGAGCCAGGGAAGAAGGGAGGGAACAGCAGAGGACTTGGACCTGTAGGAAACCAAGCTCCCATTGTTTTGCAGCTTGCTTTCTGAGGAAAGGCGGTTTTCAGAGTGCTTTGGAGGATACCATGATCCATTTCATGGGATCCATGGTCAACATTGTTTGATTTCATTCTTGTCACAAGATAATAGAGCTGATTTCTAGTTCAGGGCTCATGCCTCAGTGTCCTGCTTTGAGTATCTGAATGCTGATGACTTAGAGACTGAACTTCTCTCACATAAGGAGGACCCATCTGAAAACAAAATACGTCCATAGCAAGGGTCGCTATGGGAAAATAACTACAACTTTTGGCTTTAAGAAACTGAATAACCCCCAAACCTCTAAACAGCTTACACATAACGAGGCCTGATCCTAAAGCCTTTTCTGTCTCTTCAGTGGGTTTGCTTGGTTATGCATGGCCAGCTGGGGTCAGCCTGTGGCTGGCTGAGTGCCTATGTCTCTACTAAAGGCTCAGGGCTCAGTTTCAATCGCTTCTCCAGAAATAACAGCTTTCATCACTTCCCTTACCCATTTTATCATGTGTTCCTGGTAAGAGCAGGAGCACACATGCTGTTTCTGGCACAGAGGAGGAAATAACCGGTTGGGGGGGACAGCTTCTTTTGGGGACAGTGCTGCCTTAAAATACTTGTGAAACTACAGCCTCAGGCATTTTTGAGCTTTCTGTTTCACCATCTGAAGGGATGCCATCCACACATTTTTTTTTTTAAAGCTTCTGAAAACCCTAGTCTATTTTATGAGGAATGTGTTAGGTATCTTAGATATTTATGTAATTATACTAATGAAGTGGGTTTATTTATTGTTTTCTGAGGAAATGATCGGTACTTTTGTATTCCTGTTCTTCAAAGAGAGGAGATGAATTTCTTGTTAAGATTTTGTAAATGATTTTTTTCAAATGTCTTCGGAGGAAAAAGTAAACTTGAAGAGTGATTATAGAATATTGGCTAATTAGCTATAGTGTAACTGCTTTAATTACTTTTATCCCTGTAGCCACATGACTGTGCAGATGACTAGCAGATGACTTATTTAAAAAAAAAAAAAAAAGACGTGTTCACACTGCAAGGTTAATGAGCCTAATTAAATATAGTTTTCCTTAGCCAAATACTAAATCATAAAGCTTGGAGGAGGGGGAGAGTCTAAAGGCAGTCAGTTCTATTTCAAATAATGGTTTTATTCTGAATTTTAATACCAAAAAAAAAGAAAAAAAGCTGGAGCTGTGAGTGATTTTTCTGAATATAGACACTTAGAATTATAGACACTTAGAAAGATTTGGTGAGACCTCACATGGCAAAATTTGAAAGTCTATTTAGAGACAATTATGCTGACACGTATTTGTTTTCACTCTGCCACTGCTTTAATTAATGCAGAAGTGGACTTGAATAAAAGATCTGTTAGATAGAAGTCTCCATCTGCTGCTGCGTGTTACCAGAACCTTTGTCCTTCCTTGCCATGCTTTTTTTTTTTTTTTATTTTTTTATTATACCATTTGATTTCCTTTGGTAAGCTGCATAATGTGTCACATTAGGTTGTACAGATAAGAGGGACTTCTAATTTTTTTTTTTTTTTTTGTTTTTTTTTGTTTTTTTTTGTTTTTAAGTTGCCTGCATGTGCTGTGCACTGTGGTTCAATATCCCACATTAAAAAAATTACTTGGAGATACAAATTCTATGGTCTTTCAAGGAAACTTGTGTCTCAGGCATAAAAATTAGATATTACACTATACTGAATTGCTGTGTGTCAGCTACCTTCATGACTAGTTTTAAGTTACAGAAAACAGAAGGTAAAATGTGTCACACAGTGAGAAGGGCTTCCCCATCTTTTCTCCCACTAATTATGAATTTACTTCTTTTTTTTTTTTTTTTTTTCCTGAAAAGATTACTCAGACCTTCTGAGGAGCTACGCTCAAAAGTCAGGTAGAGGCAGATACCAAAGCTGTATGTATGTTTCTACCAAAGCCCAGCACAAGATAAATCAGACTGAATCATCTCAAATAATAAGTAATGAAGAGTTAACCTACTCATGGGAGAATTTTCTGTTCTTTCACTCTTAGTTAATCTGAAACCTGAATTTTCTGTATCTAACAGACTGGTCACTGTCTTCATATTCTTCCAAACTCATCTGTAGAAGGCTGTAGTTTTTATAAATTGTTTATTTAGTTGGATTTCTTGGTTGCCTTTCATCATGTAGGAAGAATAGGTTAGAGTAGATTTAGATTAGATATTAGAAAGAAATTCTTGACTGTGAGTATGGTGAGGCACTGAAACAGGTTGCCCAGAGAAGTTGTGCCCCCTCCTGTGAAGTGGTCCAGGCCAGGTTGGATGGGGCGTAGACCTTGTAGGTACCACTCATTTAATTACTTGTATATATAATAGGAAATTGGTAGCAAGGTGGTTTACTATGCTCAGAATGAGATTTTGGTTAGCTGTGCTTATGCCTTTGTCCTGCATTCCCACTGAGTCATTTCTATCCTAAATTGGTTTCTCCAGAACTTTTTGTAAGTCTACGTAGGAAAGCAAGCTTGTATTTACACATACTTTACCAAGTATATTAGTTCTGCACTTTTTTGGCTATTAAAACTATAAAGGAGGAAGAAAAAAGTTTGAGGATAAGATTTCCGTACAAAATTAGTGATTCTGGCTATCGGCTTTTCTTAAAGTTTTAAACCTCTTTTTAAGCAATGTGCTAGGGGGAAGTTCAAGTTCGATACAGTAGTGAAGAAGGCTCATAGAGATGAGATACTCTTAATAAATTAAGTCACTCAGAATTATTATCTCTTAGTATCTAAGCCCATGTCCATATACTGATCTTAAGTGATGATGATATTTGATGATTGGTGGTGGTGATTTGTTGGTAATTAATGTTTAATGATTGTTGATGTTATTTTCAGAGTATTTTCATGGATTGCTTTATGATTAGTATTTAGAAGAATTATTTATGTTTTAGGATATGGAAGATTTTAAAGATATTCTGATTTCTTTTTCCTTTGTACTTCTGTGAGTGGTTGGTATATATTAAAATGCAAAAATACACTTTGGTTTATCACGCGAAGCAGAAATGTCAAGATTCAAGAGCCTGAACCTCAGTTCTCCTTTATCAGTCAGTTACATTTAGTTAAGCAGTGTCCAATTTTCGGTGCTTCTGTTTTCAGACACTTTCATTCTTTTAGTAAACATTGGTTGCTTCTCTTTCAGTCTGGTTATTGTCTGTGGATACTGAAACTCGTTGAAACTGTAAGCCAGGCTGTCTGCAGTGTGGGCAGCTGAAGGAATTCACACATTAAAGATGTTGCCCTGAGTCCTTTGGTGTGGTTGGCAAGGTGGGCACTTCTCAGGCGTTCATGCATACATCTCAGCAGCTTCCAGGCAGCTGTGTTCCCCGTGAATTCACTGCTCTTGGAAACTTGCAGTTAGTCAGGCCCTAGTAGCAAATTCAGTAAAATAAGCTCTAGACAGTAACCACCCACTCTTGCTTTGTTATGCAAGAGTTTGTCCAGAGGTTTTGGTGACTGTGTGGGGTATGGTTCCTGTAAATGAATGTAAATGTAAATGTATGTAAATGTAAATGAATGTAAATGAAACACGCACACAAAATGCTGTTGTATCCTGCATGCCAGCAGACAAGCAAAGGACTGAATAAATGTTACCATATTCTAGAATCAAGAAGTAAATCAAAAAGCAATGGCAGAAAGCTGTTTTCTGGTGTTTTTTTTTTTAATATACTACACCTATGTTAAACTTAGAGCACCTCTCCTATGAAGAAAGGCTGAGAGAGCTGGGGTTGTTCAGCCTGGAGAAGGCTCTGGGGAGACCTTATAGCACCTTCTAGTACCTGAAGGGGCTTGCAAGAAAGCTGGAGAGGGACTTCTTACAAGAGCATGTAGTGATAGGATGAGGGGTAATGGCTTTAAACTGGAAGAGAGTAGATTTAGACTAGGTATGAGGAAGAAATTCTTGACTGTGAGGGTGGTGAGACACTGGCACAGGTTGCCCAGGGAAGTTGTGGCTGCCCCCTCCCTGGCAGTGTTTAAGTGTTTAAGGCCAGGTTGAATGGGGCTTTGAGCAGCCTGGTCTAGTGGGAGGTGTCCCTGCCCATGACAGGGGGGCTGGAACCAGGTGATCTTTGAGGTCCCTTCCAACCCAAACCATTCTATGATACTATGATTCATAGTGCAGGGCTGGCAACACAGTGTCTCTCATCAGCAGTAAGTTAATTCAGTTGTAATGGGAAACAAAACGTGCTGTGTGAAACATCCAGTTCATAGATCATACCCTTGTGGAACTTATTGCTGTGATGCTATTTTGGACTGGTGATAAGTACACAAGCCCCTAAACGGACATGAAAGCACAATGTGCTCTTCAGGAGTTCCAAACCAAGCTACAACTTTCTTCTGAAGTCCCACACCATGTATTAAAAGACCATAGAAGTAGCTGAGACTTTTTTTTTTTTTCCCCCACCCCAGAACTTGGCTGGATCTCAAAAGTGCATGTGAATCGACCTGCAGTTGTGAGGCATGCAGAACAAATTAAAAAATGGAAAACTGTGAAAGGTAATTGGCAAGTAAGTGCTCTTTTTATGCATTCTGTTGCTGTATTTTTAAAGCAGTCACTCTCCCTCTCCAGGCTGCAATATTGAATTTTTTTCAAGATACATGTAAACTTAAGAGATGTGCTTGTCCATGTCTTATTTTAATAGTTTGTATTTGATGATGATGGGATGGAATAAGGTGACGCATTTATCCAAACAAGTTAAAAACCTTATAACTCATGAGTGGCAAAACCGCAAATGAATTTAAGTCATCTTTATTCATGAGTGGATTAAATTGTGTATTACTATCCCACCACATTTATTCTGTTTCCCAGACAGACCTCTCTGTGTGCTGCCTTCTTATTTTTTAATTTTAAAGCTGTAAGATATGTCATGGTCCCTGTCAAGTTTGACCTACCTGGATGATTTTTCTTTACTTAAACATCTTCAACACGTGTGATTTCTTTGCTTAACTAGTTCTTACCTAAAACCGCAAAATCCTGACTGGCTATGGCACTTGGGGGGAGGAAAAAAAATAGAAAAAAAAAGAGTGAGCCCAGTAATGTTAAGGGACCTGACTTCTCAGCTCATGAGATAAGGGAAATGATAGGTTATTGTCCATTTTAGTATAAAATAGGTTCACGTAAGCCATTGCTAAAGCCAGTGGTACAAGTGAACTTTTCCTCAAGACTGACTTGTATTCATTGAATGCACATATTTAGAGAGTCTGAGCAGTTATCCTCATCTTCTGCAGTTACTGCCCTCCTGGCAGAACTAACAGATACTGGCCTGGTTTGCATTTTGATTTCTCCAGTTTGTACATGAGTTTTGTAATACAAAACCATCAAGTAAGCAACGTAAGCTAATGCGTTCTATAGAGCAGAGCAGGTGAGGCACGGCCACGTGCTGGCTTCTGCCACCTCAGCAGCAGGACGGGTAGCGCTGAAAGGGGAACAGCAAGCAGAGCTGGCGGCAGGATGCCAGAAGTGCTTTGGCCGCGTTCAGACAAGGGCAAAGTCTGAGAAATGCTGTGCAGCAGACCTGGAGGTCCCAGTGAGCTCTCAGCTGTGGGGTTGTAACCAGTGTCCAAAGGACAAATTAATTCTTCATTCACCAAACAGGTGTTCTGCAAGCAAATGTGTGTGATTCCTCCCCTCTGCATGCTAAATAAGTTGTTTGCTTGCAGCAGTAACCGAAAACCTGGAAGCAGGAGGAAGGAGACAATAAAGGATCAGTCTTAACAGTACAACTTAACAGAATAAAACAAGAATCATTTAATTATACTTAATTCTTAAAAAAGCTGTTCAAAATACTTGGCATCCTGAGCTTAGCATGTTGGGCAGCCGTTCTGAGGTGGCTGAAGGTGCATTCACAATGAGCACAGATCTTGTGGACGACAGTGTGGGGATAATTTGATACAGCTATGAGATCCTACTGGAAGGTGATAGAAAAAAACTTCCTGTCTGTTACATGAACCTGAAAGTTTGAGCTTTGAATGTTATGATTAAATAAAACATGGACATAAACTGAGGAAAGTTAGACACCAGCTTGGCATTTCTCAAGAGTTTCTTATGCATAAAAAGTCATTTGATACCAAGTTTAGCAGTCCAGTGGCTCTGGGCTGCGAAATTGTATCAGTGGGAAAATCCAGAGGGTATTCCATGACCTTGGTTGTCTTCAGATACTGCAGATGCAGTAATGTAAAAAGTCTCCTGATTTGACCAAAGTTACTGTATAAAGAATGAAGACATAGAGAGCCACAGGCTGTGCTTACAAAGAATCATTGGGAAGAAAGAGATTTAGTGTCACTTCCTCAACATGGCTGTAGGACAAATGTTAAATTACTACTAACACTTCTTCACTCTCGTGTATGGTAACACTGCTACTGAGCTACTTGAGTAAGGTTTTACTTTGAAGAAGTCCAGAAACATCTCTCCTGTATTTGAACACTGTCATTCCAGAATAGGCATGTACTGTTTATTTCATAGAGGTGATTTTGAACCTTTACATGTTTGAATGTAAGTAGCACCACAGATTCAATTTGTGAAGCCCATTTTCCAAAACACATTTGAAAAACCCTTTTAAAAACTTGAAGTTCATACCAGTTCTTGGAACTCCATGACTACATCTGTCTTGATGACTTTATGATGCACGTCATAAGAGATGAGACAAAAATTCCCTTGAATGAAGGATAAAAAAATCCAAGTAAAAGAAACTTAAAACCATTTAAAGTGAAAAACTCTTTTGAAGTATTATAGGATGAAAGTAGAAATCAGTTAGAAACAAGCAGTCAAGCTTTGACTAACAGAAGCCAGTAGCGCTTCATTGTTCCCTTCAGTCGCCCTAGAGCAGCTTTCAGTGTAGCATTTGCTGCAAGTTCAGAAAGGAGACTTCCATCTGCATAGTGTGAGAGGTTTGTGGGCTGTCCAGCCACTTAAGATTCACAGAGTGAGACCACCATGCAGAAACAAGAAGTTTTGCTGCCTATACTGACAAATCATTTCACAGAGCAAAGCAGTTAGAGAAGGACTTTATGGACTCTAATGGACTTTGCTATTGCAAACTCTCCCCTTGTTGAACAAGTGTCCACTAAGAGATGTCAGCTTTTAGTGAAGCAATCACTGTAAATGACAATTTGCTTGAAGACCTTCAACCAATATGTCAAAATAATGTCTTAAGCTCAATGATTTTTCAGCAAAAAAGCTAAAAAATTTTTCATTTGTGCTTGTGTTCCATTCTCTGATGAATAAGTCTTTTAAAATTCTGTAGCATTTTCATCTAAGGAGTGCTTTAGCCTTGTCACTTCACTCTTGCTTTTGTTTTTTGCACCAAATAATTACAGGTGTTTTTTATTCACAGATCACACAAAAGAAAGTGGAAATATCTGGAGTCTAGACCCTAAGTTTTAAGAAATCTGGGTTCTTACCCCTCACTGATTCCATGTTTCAGTCCCATAGCAGAAACATGCAAGTGTGCAGACTGCTGATGTGTAGACTCATCTGATTGCTGGCAATTGCAAACCTCTGCTCCTCTTGAAGCATGTGTATAATTTCTTGTGCATACAAGCCTTAAAAATACAGACATACTGTATAGAATGGAGCATACTATGACAGTAAGGTTCCTCATGTAGGTGATATTTTTCTTTGTCTTACAGAATTAAATTTAAACCAAAATGTTTTCTGTCCAGGTAAAAATATTTGTCTGGTTCTTATGGAGTCCCATTTAGTAGTTAGCTTTTGCACCAAAAATTGGAATTTGCTCTTTTGATTCTGAGAGTGGGCTTTTGATTCCAAATGCTTTCTGTACCATTAGATACTGCTTAAGACATGAACAAATATCTGTCAACCCTGTGTGTCATAAATCATTCTTTGCATATCCTACATGTTACATCCCATATGTTTCCTTGTTTTTAGAGGGAGAGCCAAGCTTCTGATTCCTGCATCTTCTAAGTCAGTTTGGCTTTGGAAGTGTAAACTGAAATACTATATTCCTTGTTTCACTCCCTTTGTAGGCTGCTTGGCTGCTGAAAGCTGTCACCTGCATAGACCTTACTACTCTTTCAGGTGATGATACTCCTTCAAATGTTCACAGGCTGTGTTTTAAAGCAAAGCATCCCATCAGAGAAGATCTGCTGAAAGCCTTGGACATGCATGATAAAGGTATGATAGTTTTTGTTGTGTGTATTTTGTAGAGAAAATGTCTACATTTCCTTGTTATTTTTTCAGTTTTCAGAAAGGTGTAAAAATGGCCTCTTCTTCCTATAATGGAAGCAGTTACGGTAGGCAGTGCTGCAGAACTAGTAGTCCTGAGATAGCCAACTAGGTCCTATATGGTCTTATTCAAGGCATCTGTCTTAAGTTCTAACTGCAAAATATCTATTCCTTTGAGTTAATGTAAGAATACAAGGATAAAAAAATCCATTCTCAGTTTGGCAACCAAAGTGAAGCATGGACTCTGGGTGACGCTGTAAGTTATGATACCTAATGAACAAAATTTGATGTGGAAGCCACAAGTGTGTAACCTCACTGTATGCCTTTTAAGAACAGTGCACTAAGGTGAAACTAATTGAGTATTCTGTTAATCTGCTGATGTCCTTAGTAAATTGGAGAAGGGGGTGTGTTCATGTGACTCCTTTGGATTTCATGCTTTGCTGTTGTTTCTGTATGTAACTCCCAAGCCTGTCACTTTGCCTGTCTGAAAGGATGCATTCCACAGTCCTAACCGTGTTATTTTTCCTTCAGAAAACATTGTCTGTTACCTGCTTGTTTCAGGAGTTAAGATAGGAGACATCTTTGCAGCCCAGTCTACTTTAAGGAATCAGTCCTGTAGTAAGTGTATGTGGTTGTGTGTGTGTCACATATATACACACAGACACAGTTCCCAGCTAAGTCAACAGAGTTGAAGGGGCAGAAGACAGCCCTTAAGAACTAGTGGCAAAACTTTTATAGACATTACTTAAGCAGGCTCCATCTGAAGTCCCAATGTTACACCCAAAACTGGACATGATAAAACTTCAGAGCAAATTGAGACTGTCGATGTAACTATCATTAAAACTTCTTTATATCTGAGCAGCATTTCTGATTTTTTCCAGATGTGATCACTGATGTGTCACTGAATATCAATTGACTGTCATGTTGGTCTTATGATGATCTAACAAAAAGAAAATTCCAGTGACGTTTGGGGCATGCTTTTACTCTTGAAATGTTTCAGTTTTACACGGGCATTAGTCCACTGATTGAAGTCATATGATGTAGAACCAGAGGGGAATCAGGCCTCTGGTTTTAAGCCATACACATAAAATATCAAAGATTAGTTTTTTTAAAAAACTTCAATTTATGGATTCTTCAGACAGTTGAATTATTAAGTATGAGGTCAGTTATCTGAGACTTTGGGAGAACAGCATTTTAACTAGAAATGCAGTAAGACTGCATTAACATAAAGACTGCTTAGTTGCTGCTGGGCTCAGTCTGGCTCAAGAAGTAAAGACAGAACTTGGCAGTGGAGTTTCTCTCACAGTAATTTGCTGACTAAACATGTCTTAACTGTACATGTTGGCATTAAACAGTGAATCTGTCGATAAAAATCTTGGCATTTTAACTACTGGTAATGCAAACTTGCTCCCAGGGTCAGGTGAATGAACATGAAGGAGGTAACCATATGGAGAATTACCTGAACTATTTGAGCAATATATCAGACATCCCTCGTATAGGTGCTTAAGATTATTGTGAAAATGCAGAAATTGGAGGTGAAAACAGTGCACATGAGCTCATAATATGAAAAGCACTCAAGAAGGTGGAAATCTTTATGTGAAAAAGGGAACTGTGGCTTTTGCAGGTATTACTGTCGGAGCAGTTTGTGTATATCCCGCAAGAGTCACCGATGCTGTTAATGCACTAAAGGCTGCTGGTTGTAACATACCAGTAGCTTCAGGTAAGCTTTATTCAAAAATATCCAATTAAATATTTTGATGCTATAAAATATGTAGAAAAATCCAGAATTTTTGATTTGCTTTTGTTTCAGAGAGTAAGGTGAAAAGGTTGCAAGTGGGAGGAAAAGAATGGAGGGGAGGATTTGCTTCTGGTATAATATTTTATTTTCTTTCAACTTCAAGCCAAGTCTATTTTGCTGGAAGCTCTTCAAAGAGGTCCTTACGATATCAGTGTTTTCCTCACCCAAATAGAAGAAATTGAGGTAGTGTGCTGGACTAAATACAGGTAGACACTAAGTAGATGCTGATGGTAATAACAACAGTACTGCATATGAGGTTTAGGAGTTCTAATATAAGGGGTTTTTTTTCCCTATCAGTTGTTTGGCTTTTATGTATAATCCTACAAGCTGAATTCAATGAAGCCGTATGCAGAGACAAGGGTTATTGCCTGCTGAGCAGTCCGCAGGTTCAGGACTTGTACTTACAAATCTAATAGTGCCAGCTCTTCTTCAGTCACCACACGCGGGAGACAAGTCCTGAATCTACAATAAGGAAGAAGTAGAATCAAAGAATTATGGAGGTTGGTAGGGAGCGCTGGATGTCATCTGGTCCAACCTTCTGCTCAAAGCAAGGGCTAACTTTGAAGTTAGATCAGGTGTTTAATGCTAAGATCCATGTTTTCTGGTGAGCTTTTTTATTGTTGTTTCATTGTTTTGTAGGGAAAAAAATACATGCTAAGTGCATTTCTATGTCAGAGAGAAAGAGCATCTCTGACAAAGCCATTATTTTTTCCATTTCCAAAGTTACCTTTGAGTTTTCTACTTAAACATCGTAAACATAATCTTAAGTAGACCTTGTTGAAAGCAATTTTTGCTATATTGTGATGTAACTGTTAGACATATTACTAGGAATTCACTTGAAATACTACTTAGAATTGGGGAGAAGTAAAAATGTATGTATTGTTTCATATATGAGTTCACTTCTTGTTTGCTCAATTCTGCTGGAAGCAACAGATACTGTGCTTTCTTATGTAGGCTGCTTTGGAAAAATTTAAGGCATGTGAAAGAGACCTTTTCACAAGATGCACTTAGTGTTTTGCTGGACATTGGTTCTTGTGGGAAGAGCTAATGCTTCTTGTGAATGAAGAGAGGATAGGATTAGGTGCCTTTAGATTTTTTTGAATCATGGTAGGGGTAAAAAAAGAATAACTCTCAAACTCTTTAGTGTATTAGAAGTATATGCAATTTTATGGTACATTTATAAAACATTTTCTTCCCTCTACCTTCATCCCCCTTCTTGCTAGTGGCTGCTGGGTTTCCATCTGGACAAACTCCTCTAGAAACCAAACTGGCTGAAATAAAGCTAGCTGTGGAATATGGTGCCAGAGAGATTGACATTGTAATTAGCAGAAGTTTGGTGCTGACTGGCCAGTGGGAAGGTAGGTACCCAAAACCTCTGTATATGCACGTGTAAACTTTGTCTCTTCCCCAATCTCCATATCAGTCCTTGAAGAATTTGATCCCTCCCCTAAGAGTAACTGATAATCTGGGACACTGAACTAAATAAAAACTATTTAACTAATTTATGATGGATTTTTTGAAAAGAATGCTGTTACAAGTCCTGTCAGGTTGGGCGTGCAGAATGACTTTGAGTTTTGAAAATTCAGGTCTATTCCTTCTATGCCTTTAAAGGATTTTGCATACAGGATTAAAAAAATTGCAAGTGAAATGGAAGTGAATGCCTAATTATTTGAACCATTTTGTTAAAACCCCCAAGGGTTCCTAATGTAGATGATACCTTATTAAATATACATTTCAATTCTTGACAAAAATATGTATTTTAGTTGTTTTCTTTTTCCTGAAAGTTGAGGGTACAAATTGACTGTTCATATTATTATTGATGTTCTTGTGTCTGTAGACTACTACTAATTAGTAAGAACAATAATGCTGAAGATGGTTTTTGCTCTAATTGCCTCCTTAATGTACTGTGAATGGTTTGCCTTAAGTGCTGATAGTGCTCCTATGACTAATCTCCATGTGAAGGTAAACACATCATTGTCTTGGAATGTATTTTCCATTTAGTTGTATAATATAGCTCCTAATAGCATGTTTGCTTGGGAGACTTTATAAAGGACCCCTGGTACCTGAATTTGTTTAAGGAAATACAGTCATCATGGTAACAGATCATATTTTCTGATTTTGGTCTTCCTTTAATTAGCAGTTAGAATTGAACCAAAACAACTACGTGTTTCTCTATCTGTGTTTTCAGGACTGATATCCTGGTTTCCACTTGCTATAACATCTCGACCTCTTTTGTAGTAATCTCCATCCTTTTGCTCTTAAATATATGCAGCTTCACAAATGTTTGACTTCTTGAGGATGGGCATTGTTGCAGACATTTGTTTCTTTCAGAGTGGCTATTCTGTATTCAGGTTCGGCCTCAGAAATTGCTGGAATATGGAGGCTGGGTGATTGTGTGGTTTTAAATAAGACAGAATGATGGATCGAGTTCTAATCAGCTGGCAGCAAGACTATACTCACGCCTTCCTACTCTGTACCTTTGTTAGGGTCTACACAGCAGGTACCCCCTCCAGGACCTGCACTCCGCTGGAAACACGTGTTGGTCTTGGATACAAAGTGAGCCGAGTCAGTGATCTGTCACTACAGCTAAAAAAAGACCACAAAACTGGACTTAAGCAGCAACTTGCAATTGCGTCCGGAAAAGTTTGTCTTATAGCAATTGCTGACATAACTGTGGTTACCGTGCTTCAGACTTCGTGCTACAAACCACTGTTAAGTGCAAGTTGCATAAAGCAGAGATCAGAAAGTTAGTGCATGTAGGTAATTGCAGATGTGGGCTTGAGGTTATATGGCCTGGGATTATGGGAAGGAGAAGTCAGAGGAGAAATACAGTGCTGGATTCAGAGAGAAAGTTGGTATTGGTGATTGAAATGAACTGGAGATACATTGTTAGGTTTTCCTGTATGGGAAATGAATTGGGTTTTGTGATCACAAATTACAGGGGAGGAGTACACAGACATATCAATGATGGATGTACTATAAAGCTGTCAGTTTACTAAATAAATAAATTAAGGATGACTTTTGATTTGGTGTGCATATTCTTTTATCCAGAGCTGGAGTCACGACAAGGTTGAAAGCCATCCTTTTATTGGCAATGCTTAGTTTACAGTTTTTTTTCACTGAAGATAGAATTTAAATTATTTCCAAATGTTTTCTGAAAGTGTGTTCAGGAATATGAATTTACACATTCTTGAAAAAAGCTACCTCAGCAATAGAATTTTCTTGCCATCCAGATAATGATGCTACAGGGTGAAAAACTGTAATATTTACCTTGCCTATCCAAAAAAAATTACTTCAATAGGTGATCTGAATATTTTGGTGAAAATGTAGTGTTCAGACTTCCTATTTAGCTTTCAATACACGTATGTTACCTGTGTGAACGTGCAGGTTTCCACTTCTACCTAATGATTAGATATGATACACAACAATGTTTAAAGTACATTTAAGGAAGCTAGCAGAAGGGATGAAGAAGTCTTTAGGGTGGATCCCTGTATTACATAAAATTGAAAAGTCTAGTACAGTAACTCTGCCTGTGTTCAAGGTGCTTCATCAACTAGAGCTGCCTTGCAGTTATGACAGAACCTCTACTTGTGTATAAAACAGTAATTTATTTTTATCATTATTTTCTCATGCTGTCTTTCTTCACAACTTCAGGAGTTATTGATGAAAATATGTATATGGTAGAGTGCTTTATCTTACTGTTCATTTGTTTTTAGCTTTTCTTCAAGCCTGTGTAATAATTGGGGTCACCACGATAGAATAGTGTTGCTTTGTGATTTGTTTCAAAGGCTTGTTTGATTATTAAATATTTTAGTGTATGTCCAATTATGTCAAGTTATTTTAAAGCAGTTCTTAAATATTATTGGAGCTCTTTATGGAACTCTGAATATATTTTCTAGATCTTTATGAAGTAATTGTTAAGATCTTTTTAATAGTGCTGAACATAAAAGTGGCTTTATTGGACAGCTAGTTTACAATGGAAAATAACATCATATGAGATTTAAGTTTATGAACTTATATGCCTTTTACAACCTATTAGCTTTTAGAGCAATACTACTTTACAATAGTTTACTCAACCATTATTTTGCATCAAAGTATGGATTAAGCTTAAAAATCACAATTTAGATACTGTCTTTAGGAGCCTTTATGTAAAGAGTGTTGAAGTTGACCAACAAATTGTTGGAAGAAACTGGATTTATTTACTTTTCATTTTTTTTCCTCCTGTTATTATGTACATTGGAGTTGCTGTACCTGCTGAAGCTCTCTGGGGTGCTGTAATGTTCCACAGCTTTTAGCAAACACCTGAGGTACCACACCCTCAGTGGCTTCAGAGGTATCATTAACCTGTCATTTGCACTATGTCAGTTGAATTTTCCTACATGAAAAGGGAAAAAAACAAGTATACTCTAAGAAGGTTGAATGTGGCTGCATCCATGAAATACATTAGGTATAACCTCATTATGAAAGCTGCCTTTCAATTCTATTAATAATTAAACTCTGAGTTTAGAGACTTTGTTCAGGGATTGGGGCCCCCTTTTGTGCTACATACTTTTTAAACAGCACAGAGAAAATACACTCCTCACTCCAGAGATTTGGAAGACTCCACATATTGTTCAGAAATATTATAGTTGGATTTACCGTTCTCTAGATGTGCAAGCTGTCTTGGGATCTCGAAGTCTAGTTGTACAATTTCCATCTTACATTGTCAGGAGCAGCTCAGACTCTTCGAGCCAAGGTCTGTTTTCAGTTTCACGTGAATCACTGGAGCCTGGAGTTGCACATATGTGGCTGAGAGCAGCCTGAAAGAGTTGTGTTGTGCTGATAGCCTTGTGCTGTCATTTTGTTAACAAACCTGCCATTAACTTGCAAGACAGAAGGGATTCCAGCTCATTTTCCAGTTTCCCATCATGATTACCTTGATCTTTTGGTCTAACAGAAATTGAAACATCTTCCCTCCTTGTCTCAGTTTCTACCCTTAACATCAGTCAATGTGACTGACTAGATAAAAACAGCAAATAAGCTGAATTTAAAAAAAAAAACAAACCACAAAACAACCCAAAACCAAGAAAGAGTGTTTTTATCACCACATTTTCGGAGAAGAGCTGTTTCATAAAAAATTAAGCTGTGTTTGCTTCCTTTTAATATTTTCATTTCCTGTGTAGGAGATATGGATTATCCCCTTCATTTTCTGATTTTTAGGACGAATGTATTAGACCAAAGCAAAAGACCGTCTAGACAATGTAGGGCAGATTATAGCCAGCAGTGATTGTCAGGGGTGTTTGCTTCAAAAATGTGAATGAGGAGGAACATAATCTTTGGTGTATTTAATAGCTGCTAAAAATCAATATCATGTACTGAATAGTTAGAAATTTAGGAAAACTACAAAAAAGACAACAACGCTTATCTTTTATAACAGTGAAATTAAAGCCACAGCTATGAAAGCTGTTTGGTTTTTTTTTTCCCTAACAAATCTCTCAATTTTTCTGACTTTTGTAAATGCATCCAATAAAAGCAGATGGAAAGTTCATGAAAGCAGTAAGGTATCTTAAGTAAGTGAGTGCAAAGTAGAAGAGTTCTTATGTCATGTCTATTTTAAGAACTAAATCAGTGGAGCTACTACAGGCTAAATCAGTGGAGCTACTACAGACTACATCAGTGAGCATCTGGCTCCAAATATATTCTGTATAGGTTGGCTTGCTTTGCGGGTTTTTTTGGTGTATTTTTCCGCCCCCCCAGCTTAAGGCATAAACTTCTTTTAGAATGGATAGAGTTGATGCTGTGTTAAAGATGCTACATAGTAATGGCCATTTGCTTTGAAAGCTCTTTATTTTCCTTGTAGTTAGCAATCAGAAGGAGAGTCTCTTGCCACGTCTTCATGGTAGTCTTAGCTCACAGTTGAAAATACGCCTGCAATGTTTTCTATGATAGAGGTTTTTCCCCAAATCTTTGTGCCACTACTGCTAACCAGCGAAGCTCTATCTGCTGTCAATCACTGGTGTTCTGCCCAGGTCTCACATATTCCCAGAACTGCAGCATCCAGCTCCACTCCTGCTGATCAGCTTGACAGAACTGGCTAGTTAAGGGATGGACTTTTTGGCAGGACAGACTGTCCCAGAAGAAGCCCAGGACCCCTTAAAACACTGAGTGCATTTTCAGGTGTGATTAACTCCTCCCATACTTTAGACGTTTGCAAGGAAGTTTCAGGATAATCAAGTTATTTGTGCCTTGATTTAAATCTGACTGAGTACTGAAACTTCTTTTTTATTTTCAAAAGGAGTAGGAGTTTTTGCACTTGTTCTGTATCAGAGCAGTTCCTCCTTGCACTGGGGGCTCTGGTGTATTTTCTCTGTCCCAGAGGTATTTGCATTTCTATTTGTGCTTTTACTGTAGGGTTGAGACCGTCCTATGAATGCCAGCTATTGTCTGCAATAATTGGTCTCTGAGTAAAGAGCAGTATTTATTACCCACACACCTGCCCTATTAAAGTATGCCCACTTTTCCACCACCTCAGCTAACCTGACAGACACAGATGACTGAAGATCCTCAGTTGTTCCTATCCGTGGGTTGATGCGTGCTGTCAGATAGTGACTGTTCAAATGATCTTGGCACTAATTGCATATAAAGTACCTTCCAAGAATAGGGAGGATGCTGGAGCTGCAATTCTAACTCCAGTGAACAACAGCTGGGAGGATATAATTTCTTTTCATGGAATCTAACCTAAATGTACATTTTGTTAGTTTTATTTTGACATTTTTGGCGATGTATTTTAAAGGTAGAGAAAACTTGAGTCTTTTCTTCTTGTTACCAAAACTAGAAGAACATGAAAGCTGCTTTTTCTGGCTTTCCAAAAGTTTCAGGAAAGAGTCACTCCACAAAAAAAAAAGACTGCATTTGGATCTAACACGAACAGTGTTATCAAATGCACAAGAAAATAGCACAGGTTCTTTGTATTTCCTTTTTGAGTCTCGATTTCATGTGGGTTTCTGGAGTATCATCAATTGATCAATAAAACATGTTAGACTGCATGCAAGTACTGATTAATTCACACCTTTGGTGCACAGTAAGAAACAAGGTGAAGCCTGGTGTCTATAAAGGGACTTGCTAAGTGCATTAGCCAGTTGTCTACTAATGTGTGTAGTACATCTCAAAGGACCACCCCCGTGATCCCAGCCCTGGCTGCCTGGTGTGCTGATGGCATCAATGGGAAGCGGCAGCATCACGGGTGGAGGGGAGGTCCAGCCGTACAGCAGCAGACAAACCCTACTGTATGTTTCCAAGTCATGCTTGAGGACTGAGGGGAAAAGAAAGCTACTACTGCTGAAAAAAATCAGTTTTCATAGCCATATCCTGGACATTTTTAGCAATAAATACTTATTAAAAGCTGTGTTTTAGCCTTCCATAAAAGAACTTTTTGATTATGGTTTTGAAGATAAGAGTACGGTCTGTGAAAAGGATGCTTTTGCAAAGAATCCTGTTTGCTTATTTTGCATCTTTTTTTTTTTTTTTTTCTTTTAATTCAAATTCCAGAAATGGTGGCTGTACACTGTAAGAGCTGCTTTTCTTTCCACACTGGAGGAGTCTTAAACGTCCCCAAGTGGCCAGCTTCCTACAGCTATGTTTCAATAATTTCTAGCTCTTCTAGTCTCCTTGTTTAAAATTTTGTGGGAGCAGTGCTGAATTTTACCAAAAAAGGGTGGGAGGGTTTCCCTGTGCTCCCTGTGTTGCATTTCCTGACCAGGTCCACAAGTTTTAGCCTTTTTACAGTTAGTTGTGTCCAGATCTATTCCAGTCCTTACTGAGTCTGTGAAAATATAAACCTGTTAGAAAGTTAAACATGCCTCTTGCCATGACACTTTGTAAATCTGAAAGCGGGAGTTTGTGAGAGGGTGATCTGCTCTGGACAATGTCCATGAGCAGTCTGTCCTCCCTGTCCCTGCTTCTCCCTGGCTGCAGCTGGTAGCTCCACACCATGCTAGACAGGTGATGTCCTGCTGGCCCTCCTGCTGCAGTGCTTCCTTCACCTTTGCTGCGACTATTTGACATCATGGCACACCATGGTCCAAGTCCTCGGTAACCTTGTGGTCAATGCGGCTACTTAAGGTGGTCTGTAAACACAGATCCACATGGATTTGCTGGTTGTTAAGGTGTGATCCCAGGCCTCCGTCTCTCCTCTCCAGAGATGTTAGCAGACCACATTGATTTTTTCAGGAAATTCTTATTTTCAAGTAGCTTAAAGTGGGATTCAGATCCCTAAGTGCAGACATCGAGCTCCGTAATCAGACTTCCTGAGGCAGTCCCATGGTACTAGAGGGAACAACAGGAGACCAAATGGAGATGTGGAGCCTTCAGGAGTGGCAGCTGGAAGCCAAGGGGGACATGTTATGGCATCTCAGGTGGCACTAATGTTTGTAATTAGACAACTTGGTCACACCTTAGGCTGAGCCCTTTGGCAAATGCAGCTGAAGGGGACAGAGAAGGTGATGATGAGATGTCGACAGGAAAATATAACTGTCCCTGAGTACTGGTTCAATGTCCTGCCATATTTATTGCTGAAAAAGCTGTTTTAAAATCAGTCTTGACTATCATAGCGTTTTTTACTCCTGATGTATTCATGAGTGTTTGGCATACTGTGCACATTCTTAGTTTTGAGAGAACCGACATTAATAGCTATTAAGTCAAGTCTGAAACTGTGTGGCATTGTTAATTATCCCCAGTCATGTAATTTATTGAACTAACAAAACTTAAGTTCTTGAGTGCTATGACTAATTGTAAGATTGGAAATTAATCCAGAAGTGGAAATTACAGCCATACTTGAAACCATCTCTTAGGCAACTTTGATCATTTTCACACCCTTTTATCCACAGGTCTCTATGAGGAGATCCGTCAGTGTCGTGAGGCCTGTGGAGAAGCTCATATGAAGACTATCTTGGCAACGGGTGAACTGGGGTCCCTTTCTAATGTCTACAAAGCCAGTATGATAGCTATGATGGCAGGTAAATATATGTGGTTTTCTTTTTAAGCTAAGAATGTCTTTGCTATATTATTTATGAAGCTTCAAAAAACTATAGTCATGAAAGTTTAGTTTTGCCAAAAGCAAAAAAAAACCTATTATGCAGCAATTACGCAGCAATTACTGAAGTTGCAGGTGTAGTAACAAAGTGACACTTGTTTTGTACAACCTACCAAAACTGCATGAAATGTTAAATTAAAACTCCTAAATGATAAAATTTGTAGGAACAAGTAATATTTGTTGTCATATGTTTGATCCTTGGTATAATAAATAAGGACACATACATTTGGGGCAGATCCACATATTATCCAGGCAATTGTGGTGAGCTACAGATGTGGTGTAGGTAGGTGGCTTGTAAGCTTATTTTAAATGCCAAGGGAACTTCTGTGTGAAGATTCGTGCTGACAGCTCTTGTTTCTGGTTTGCAGTCACTTCTTCTAACCACCTCTATGACAGCATGGTTTGAGAAACCAACTGTACTGGAAATGCAGTGAGGGGAAGAACACCGTACACTCCAGCAGGCACTGGGATGGGCTAGATTATAACTGGTTTTAACTGGCACATTCAAAAGCAATGGCACTCACTACTGGCAATTAATTGGCACTTCAAAATGTGTTCAGTCTTTCTTGTCTTTGAAAACTCAATTATATGTGACCCAATGTTCAGGAGTTTATCTGTCTTTTATTCTGAACCTTTCAGCTAAGAAACTCATTCCCATGAGCAGAATAGAGTTTTTAGGGGCTCTGTATAGTTCGTAGGTATTTTTTTGTATAGCTATAGCCATTGCAGACTGAATGTAGCGAATCACCCATTTGAGGCCAGATTTAAAGCAGTATATTCTCTCTACAGCTTTGGATCTGCGCTGGTACAATTTTCCCTAGTTTAACCAGGATTTTAGGCATGTATTTTAATGCCATCTTTAAGATACAAAACCAGGAACTGGCTTATAAGTCTATGTTCTTTGAACTCTCTTCTAGACACCTGCTTCTTCCACTGTGCTTGAGAGGGTTCTTCAAGTATATCAACAGAGAGAAATGTAAAGATATGCTAAGAATCACTTGGGTTAGTCTGTCTTCTAAACTTTCCCTCATTTTTGTATTGATTTTTTTTTTTTTTCCTACTGTAAGCTCTTCAGACCTGGAATTTCTTCTTATTTTAGAGAAAGAAAAAATATCAGCCAAGTGTCTTGTCAGCAGTTAAATAATTATTCAACTTGCTGCTGACCTCACTGTCTCCTTAGACAACACTATGCTTATCTACTTCAAATGGAATGGGAAGCATTTCAGGCTTTTTACGTGCTCAGCTACAATGTCAGTTAGTATCATTAGATACAGAGGATCAGTATTATGCCAGTAAATATTGCTTTTAATTAGAAGAGGGGTAAGAAATACACATTTCCTGTCATTTAAACAGATGTGCTAATCATTATGATCACTTTTTGTAACACGGAATAGTGAAAAATTCAGATTGCCAAGTATTTTAACATTTTCAGATTTTTTGCTGGTGTAGTTTTTTTGAAATACAGCAGGTGGCTCTATTGTTAATGATTTTCCTTGCATAGTTATTCATTTTACAAGATAGTTATGCATCAGAATATATGCAATAATTTTCTTATTTCAGTCTTTTGCTTTTTCTTTGTGGGTAGGTGTAAAAATAAGTATTGGTGTCCTACGTACATGTATTGAGGGCTAGGTTTTCAGAATCTTATTTGTCAGAACTGCTGAGAACCTCAAATTCCAGTTGAATTTTGTTTTGTATATTTGTAGCATTTTGAAGAGAAAGAAATTTGGCACAGTAGTTTTATATTCTAGCTTTAACATCCATATATTTTTTCAACTGGTTCCACGGTTTAAAAGAAAGAAAAAAAGCAGGTGTTCTTGTAGATATGGCAGGTCCTGGCAGCTTTTTTCTGAAGATAAAAAAGCAACAACTCTGATTACACTTGACCTTAGTAATTAGTTTTATATGGGGAAATTAGTTACACAGTATAGTGGATTCAATTGCAAAACTGGCTTTAGAAGTTTTTGCTGCCTTCGGCCAATTTCTCCTGTGCTGTACATCAAAATTTGCTGCTCCTTCATCTTTGCTGTTAGTAGTGCTCATCATGGTGCACTGTAAGGTGAGTTTTCAAAGTAATACAATTGAAAATTACTCCAGAAAAGGGTGAACTTGTTTGGTGCGTGTTGGGGTTTTTTTTTGTGATTGGTTGGCAGTGTTTTCTTTTAAATGGTCACGGCCTCAATAATCTGGTTTACAGCCTTGCCTTGCATGCGATTGTATCAGTGCAACTGAGGGCATGGTGTGCAGTCCTTTAAATGTTTTCACTTCACTGTGCATAATATGAGCCTATCATGTAGGGAGCACAAAAACCTAGACTTACAGATGTTTGTTATCCTCGCTGAATGTGCACACATTCACCTAGGTCCTGAAGCACAAAGCAAACACTGGGTGTGTTGCAACATACATATAATATATATATATTTCCCACGTGTCTCATTTGTGAGACTCACAAGGCTGAGAGAGTAACACAGTGCTGATTTATCGGTAGCTATGTGGTTAAAAAGCTTGCCTGGGATGTCTGGGACTTGGTCTTTCTGACTGAGGTTCTTCCACACAGAGGACAATTTTACAGTGTATTTACCATTAAGGATCTCAATAAAGTTGCTGTGCTTTGCACAAAACAATTAACTAAACAGAGGATGCAATCCAGATGTCTCCTCTCCCAAATATCTTTCCAGAATTTGTATACGGTCTTCCTTGTGCTGGCTTGAGGAATTGTTGGTGTATGCTGAGAATCACGGCGTGTTACATTTGGTCGGATGCAGATAGCAGATAGGGGTTTCAGACACTGGATGTGAGGCCAGCTGCACAGATCACTGACTTGAAAAGAATTATTGAATCTGCCCTGGTTCGGCTAGGATGGGGTTAATTTTCCCCAGCAGTTGGGAGGGAGCTACAGCCGGGCTATTCCATCCCATGCTGAGGTCATGTCCGGGTGCCCAGGCGTGGGCAGTGCGGGAGCGGCTTTTGTCCGGGTCTGTGCCTCGTGCTGTGTCCGTACGGTACAGCTCTTGTTCTGTACATTGTTATCACTGTTATTGTTGTTGTTCGGTCTGTTGTTGTTACACGGTTGTATTAAATCTTCCTTATCTCAACCCCGGGGTTTGTATTTTACTCCCTGTCCCATCCCGTCCGAGGGTGGGGGAGGGGCAGCGGCACCGTGGTGTCAGGTCCCGGCAGGGTCTAAACCACCACAGAATCATAGAATCTTTTTGGTTGGAAAAGACCTTTGAGATCATCAAGTCCAACTGTTAACCCAGCACTGTCAGGTCACCACTAAACTATGTCCTTAAGCACCACATCTAAACATCTTTGAAATACCTGCTCTTCACCAGCTTCATTGCGCTTCTTTGGACACGCTCCAGCAGCACAGTGTCCTTCTTGTAGTGAGCTGAACACAGTATTCGAGGTGCGGCCTCATCAGTCCGAGTACAGGGGGACGATCCCCTCCCTACTCCTGCTGGTCACACCGTTTCTGATACAGGCCAGGATGCTGTTGACCTTCTTGGCCACCTGGGCACACTGCTGACTCCTATTCAGCCAGCTGTCAACCAGCACTCATGAGTCCTTTTCCACCAGGCAGCTTTCCAGCCATTATTCCCCAAGCCTGTAGCGTTGCATGGGGTTGTTGTGACCCAAGCGTAGGACCCAGCACTTGACCTTATTGAATCTCATACAATTGGCTTTGGCCCATCGATCCTGTCTGTCCAGGTCCTGCTGTAAAAAGGCATGGTAAAATGTTGAAAAATGTGCACCTCTGTGTTGGCTGGGATTCTAAAAGAACGCTTAGGGCTGTGCTGAGGCTGGGGTGGTGTGCCCAGGCACTTTTGTATTCAAAACAGATTGCACAGGCTGCTTCTATTGACAAACAGCTGTACTCCAAATCACAGCCCTTGAAGGACTCAACAAAGCCATTCACTACGCACCAGAGAGTGAGCCTCAGCCCAGTGAGACATGCAGGTCCCAGCAGTGTGCACTGGAGGTGGAGACCAGTTGTAGAAACTGTGCTTTACACATGCCTGTGTACAAGATGTTAATGCTTGCACCTGCAAGAACTTAGGAAAAAGTGTTGCTTCACAGTCAGGTAGGAGGGTGATTTGCCCCTATTTGAAGCAGTGACTCTTAGCTCTTCCTGTGTCTGAAATCGTATCTCCAAAGTACCATGGCTACTTTTTCTTCCTTCTCTAGCACAGTGCCTAAGGAGAAAGACATCAGAATAGGAGCAGGCACCCAGGTGTCCTAAATTCTTTTAACCATACCTTTACAGACTTGATTGACATTTGATAAATTCTTCTGGAATATTTAAGAACTTGGTTCTGAGTGAAAGAGTCTGACAGCCCTCTAAGGACAGTGACTCACCTGGCAAGAATAATCCTTGCAGTGCTAAGGAGGACATAGTGGCAGGTAGGATTGCACATCAGCGGCTCTATGTCACTACCAAAGAAGCACATTGTTTTCAGAAAGCTGACCGAGAGAAAATCTTGGCATCGAATCAGGGAATTTTTGGTCACTGGTTTGTAATGTCCACAGCCATTTCTTGAGTTTCTTGCAGTCTTGGTAGTTTTGAGAACGTGAGCTTCTCAAGGGAAACTGACTGCATCTTTGACTCTCTACCAGACAGCTTCCAGACAATAAGTAGAGCAAACTAATTAGTGGTTTTCACTTTCACTTTTTTTTTTTTTTTTTTTTTTTTTTTTTGACATAAACATCAGAAACTGCCAAGGAAGCCAGACAAGGAATGGGAAGATGATGAACTTGCAGTGGGAAAGGAATACTTCAGTAAAGACGTGGATGACTTAATTGCATATTTCAGTCATATATAAGGCTTTTATTTTGGAGGATCACATTTTAATCATATTACCTAATTACAAAATCTTTATGTGTAACAATGCATATTAAGTAAGCTATGCAGACTGGGGGAGAGGTGGAGGAAGTGATTAAGTAAATGTACTTTAAAAGTGAAAACTTAATCTGTGTCATTTTGAGTGTGAAAGCTGATCTTGATAGTATAGCTCCTTTTTCATCACTCTTTGGGAAGCTAAGGGAAACACACCAGTGACATCTGAAAGATACTTATTTTCATTATATGTATCTAAACAAGAACCTGTGGAAAGATTGGGAAGGAGTGATGTATGTTCTTCTTGAGCTCTACTAAACGTATGGGTTTAAAACAATTGTTTTATAGGTTATTAAGGAGTTAGTCAAATAAATTGTAAGTTGAGATGTAAACATAATCTAATGTAAAGATTGAATTTAGAGAGGGAATGAGATAGTGCTAAAACAAACTAACTTCTAAAGTCTCTAGCACAAAAAACCCTGCAAAAAGTAGCAGAAAATGGTTGAGGCAGTAAAGTTTCTGATGCTGATACTCTAGAAGAAGAAAATTAAAACATGTTAAATGTGTGAGCCGAATTTCTTTTAGGTGCTTTGATTCTGTTCATTCCCAAGTGAACAGAAATAATATAGCCAAACACTGGAAAAAAAGCTATGTCTTGCAGTTCTCAGGAGAGCCCACTATCAGTCCTTCCAGGCTTCATCCTGCTTTACAGAAGTGGTTCCAGTTAATACACACTTATTTCCACAGAAAATCTTACCAAAACTTAAAGGCACAAATAGACCAGCCTTGTGCTGGATCCAGAGAGAGACTGACTGAGGGCTGAAGTATCCAGTCTTTGTCTCTAAAAGCAGAGAGCGGTGCCACAAGGTTCACCCAAAGAAAACTCAGACATGGCAGTACTGCATGAAGAGGTTTCCTCAAAAATCCTCAAAACCGGAACATCCCACTGCACGAAAGCGTAGTCCTGAATTAAGAAAAGGTATAACAGTTTAATGATTATAAGAAGAGAGAGTTCAAGAAATGTGGTTTGGAACATCATAAAATAACGCCTGGCTGCACAAAGGTTTTACCTCAGTTCTAAATAAGGTTTTTTATACTGTAGTTGGTGGCAGATGCATTTTTAGTATGAATAATGGGAAGAAAAATTCTAAGGTACCAATAGCTGTTGTTTTGAGCACTGTCTGGCAAAGATTTGTTTTGAGCAGGGTGAGATGGTGTGGCTGTAAACATGCTATAGCAGGCATTTAAGTGCAAGGGATGACTTCCTGCTTCTGGATGTGGACCTCCATGATCCAAAACTTCTACCAAGCAAATGTTTCATGAAAAATGAAGGAGAAGAAAGGAAACAACTAGCAAAATTTGACTGAAAGCTAGGCATGCCTTGGGCAAATGCAAGTAATGTAAGAAACAAGACTACTGAATAAGTAATAATACCTGGCACTTAGATAGCACTTTAGGTCTTCAAAGCACATACTGACATTAGCAGAATAAATCTTACAATCGCCCTGTGAAGTATGAGACAAAGATAATAACCGACAAGTCAAAAGTCAAGCTGAAATCTGTTGTGAGTTCCTGGCTTTAAATCCCATGCTTAAACCAAAAGTCGAGCGTTTCCTCAATAATATATGAGTTGTATTATGTATTGGTTTAATTATGTGTCTACAACTTCAACTGTAATTGATACTAAGTCAGTCATTTATTAGAGGCCAGAGCATTGCCAAATGAATGGCAAACCAAGGGAGAAGGCTTGGTAACACATAAAATAAGATTTCAGTTTGTGTCTCATTTTACATGTCTGAAATACAACCACAACTGTATTGACTTTACAGTGTATCTGTAAAGGTTACACTTTACCCTGTAAAAGGTTTGTCAGAAGTTGAGGGCAATGCATGGCTGTCATCTTCTGGAAGCAGATCAAGTCAAAATTGGCACCTCCTTTTCTATAGATGTGAACTGTCTCTGAGCACTTTCCAGGGTGACAGATGATGTTAAGCTCTGGTGTGGAGGTCCAGTATAGGGCTGGGGACAAACTAGTAAGTCCTTACTCTTCTGAGTGTGTGGGAAGAGGACTTACCACCTGACTGGTGACTAAGCTTTTTCGGTCACAGTCTGGTGGCCGTTTCCTCTCTCCCTCCAACCAAGCAGGAGTCAGAGTGAGTCCGAAGTGTGATGGGGGTTGCTTGCTGTTCCAGCTTGGCTGAGCTGCGCTCACTGGCTGGGGAAGGTGGATGTTGAAATGCAGTGTATCCTTGAATCTGACTGCTTGTCTTCAGAGAACAAAACACAGTGCAGAAAGAGTTCTCCCACCTGCATTTTCAAATGGTAGAGAATAATCCCAATTTTCTTTGGCTCTGATCTTCTGGCAGTACAGATTAGGTCTAGTGTGGGTATGAGCACATTTCTGAATTTCTGTCAGTTTACTGAGAACGCATAAAATGATGTTTATGTCAGCTTTTTTCTGTCTGCATGCATGCAGACAATACCTCATTTGTCCAAAGATCTGCCCATTTCTTCAGAATTTTTAGATAAATTTGAACTTGCAGAGTTTGTACTACTTCAGCACTTTTCACCATGCAGATGCAGTTGTTTTAGGAACATAGCCTTGGTTACTGTCTTGAATACATAGAAGTGGTTGCAGTTGGCTGCTGTAAGAGGCTCATCAGGACAGTGATTAACGCTATGGAATTATATTAGTAGTTGATAGCTTTTCTGTCTGTTTGCTGCAGCAGATGTCCTGCATTCTGCATAGTCTGCGGTTGTTCTGCATGTTCAGAGCTCTAGTTAACATAACTGAAAGTTCAGTGCAAGGAACGAGCACAAAACATGCTATGGAAAACCAAGATATAGAGCAGGTCAGAGTGACACAGTCTGTCTCAAAATTTTTATTAATATTATGGACTAAAAAGTTTTTGAATTAGGAGTTAGATAAATAAAAAGATGGATGGTCTTTAAGTAAAATCGATATAAAAAGGTGTCTACAGGAACAAGTAACTTCATTTATTCTGGTACAGCATGGGGGGAAATAAAGAAGCCCGTAGTATAAAAATGCACATAGCTGCATGTTCAGTAAGGCATTACAAGGCTGCTCCCTTAAATGATGTAATTGCCTACAAGCTTAACAGTGATACTGCAGCTAATAACTAGAAATAATGTAGCTGTGCTAGATAAGCTTGGAGTTGAAAAGTTCTAACAATACAATCACGATATCTTCAGGTTTGAATTACTGATGAGAGTCCTTACAAAGAATAGTAACACAAAAAAATGTGCTCGAGTAAAGCAGATCTTGGAGGAATGCAAAATGAAACTTAAAAATCTGTCTGGAACTCAGTAACGTATGTATAGGGAATCAGAAGTGAAGGAATGGAAAGTGGTTGAGAAATTCGAGAGCAGGCTCTAGTGAAAAGTAGAGCAACAGAACCCTGTATGGGTAAGTATAGAACAGAAGTAATGCATAAGACAAAAGAGATGCTGGGGGAAAAAAAGAATCAAAGAGTTTGTGAAGCGAGAAAAGAGTTAGAGTGTGTACACTAAAACCTCATTTGTTTGCAGTTTGTTAAGCTAGAAACCCAGACGTGTATACAATGCCACATTTTGTTACGTATTTATTTATGTGCTTACTGAACTGTGTGCTAGCCTATATAGCCGTATCTGAGGGGACACGGTTATCTGGGGCTGTTCATACTTGTCATACTGGGATGCCTGGCAACTCAGTTTGCTAATTTTGTGAAAGGTCTGTTCAATTAATGGTATTCTACTGCAATCAGAAAATAGGAATATACGGCCTTACTGAAGTCAAAGAAATACCAGTGTGAAACAGATGACAGTTGTCAGCTCTCTACCTGTTTGTTTGATTTTGTGATATCCACAATGCCACTTGACTTTATCCACCACCCCCATTTACAAACAGAAACAGTGCTGCTTCCAAGCACTGCTCACCAGAAGAATACCAAGTTAAGTCAGAAAGCCAGAAGATGGGTAGGATTGCTTGAGGTAGCAGAATAACTCCTACTTATTATCACCTTTGACAGCTCTGTTAGCTGCTCTGTTTTTCCATATGTAAAATTAACACTGCACATTTTATAGGACCTCTGTGACATCTTGTAAATTAAGATATAAGCAGAAATACATTCCCCTCATTAGAAGGCAGGAATTTTCCATGCCTGTGCATAAAGATGGAATACCCTCAATCACAACTGAAACTGGGAAACAGAGCAAGAGAAAGTCTGGAAATTTTCCGGTGGGAGCTGCTGACTCTGATTTACTCATACAACCTACCGTGGGAGTGACAGTGGAGGTGGGAGCTGGCACAGCTTGTGGTGGTGCTCTAGGGTAATGTGCACTGCATGACTGACCGGCACTGCCCGTAGCAGCAGGGAGGTCACCTCCCTTCAGCTGTTTTCATACCACTCAACCCAAAATGTTCTTTTAAATGAAAGCGTTTGCAGTGCCTCCTGTATGCCTGTTTTGCTGTGTTTTGGTGTTTTCCCTGCACTGAGAAAAATGGAATGAGCACTCTGCCCTTACAAGAAATTGTAGAGGGGCAGGAGCATGGTAACTCCCCAGAAATCCCAAGACCTGTCACTGGATCTCAGAGAGGGGTTTGAACCTTGATCTGCAGATTTTTGCTTCTTGACCTGTAAGAAGTGGCTATTCTTTATGCTTCAGCCTTTGAAACTGGTTGTGACATAGTAGGTTACAATGAGTAGGCATGTACTGACAGTATAACATACTGTTGAGAATGGTCAACCTTCTATTAACATACTATCCTAACTGCCTGAACAGCATTTTTCTCTTGCTGATATTCAAGATCTTTGCAAAGCATGTTAATTAAGGAATATCTAAATGGTATACTTTCAATTTATAACAACTGATGCAGAGAGGTGAGAAAGCACCCCTGTTACGTTAATTTTCCCCATGAATGAAACCTTGTTTCTATGTTAAATAATTTGTTAGAATTTGAGTTAAAGCTCCTGAAGTTTCATATCACCTCAGACTCAGAAATCGTTGCACAGTGAATAGTTCTAGTCAAACATGCCATCAAAATAACACGACTTCCTAGCAAAAAATTTTGCATCTGTGAAGCTCCAGTATTGAAGGTAATGGTTTGAGAGAATGCAATTTTAAAACATGGAAATATTATGTAAAATCAATAGATGTACAGGGTGCTATTTATTTCTCTGATATTTCAGGTTGTTTTTTTAATTCTGTCAGCAGCAGGTGTTAAATTCTACTAAACTAGTGAAAAATAGAAATAAATATTTAATTTACTGTATCTATCAATTATACAAAATTGGCTTATGAAATATTAAAGTATCTTTTAAGAAATTGCAGGTAGGAACACTAGTTAGAAAATCCAGTCCCTTAGCAGAAACTTAATATAGATGTGGAAATAAACTAACCATGATTTTAAGGTTGTAGGTCCTGGGGTTTTCTTTGTTGCTTTTTAAGGTGGCAAGTCCTAGTGATCATGCCTATCTAATTTCAAGGTATATGCTCATGACAGTAGAAATGTGAAATTAGACTTCTAAAGAGAAAGATGTTGGATGGAAGAATACAGTAAGAATATGTGATCTTGAACATCAATAGGTTATTTTAAAACACTGTGGACACTCATTTGAATAAAGCCATTTAACCATAAGAAACAGGAATACAGTGAAAAACAAAGACGCATAACAAGAGATGGACACAAAATGAAATACATATTGAGATGTAAAAGTGGGACAAAAACTAGTCATATGAAACAAGAAGTTTGCTATACGGAGATTATGGATAGTTTCCTTATCGATAAACTGGATGTTAAAACACAGTGAGATCAATATAAAGACATCCACTTTTAACAGATCACGTCCTAATGGTGCTGATGCTGTATTTCAGAGTGTGACGTCATTAAATGCAGAGTAACAGGCCAAAAACACCCAAGCTGACTGCTCGGTTGCATGGTGCTGCAAACACATGGAGGACCACCTATTCAAATGCAAACATTTATGCTTGTGTTTAACATTTGCCCTTCCTTATAAATGTCAGCTTTTAACCAGAGTTTAAAAGGTCTTCTTAATAGACTTCACGAGTCTTTTCTCAAAAGAAAATACTTCTATCAGAATATGACCATCAGATATAGCAATATTTTTCAGGGATGTGCTCATTTCAGTGATGTTTGGAAAGAGAGCTCCATGGCTTTTTCCAGCTTGCCTCTGTGGTTGCTTGCACTATTTTTGGTGAGCTGCACAGGAGACTTGAACACTTTCTTGGTAGGTACATGGGTTACTTAGATCTTGTCTCCCAGGCTTTCTGTGCTCCTTTGATTTGTGTTGCCAAAGTGCAAACCGTGTTGGGAAGATGTCGAAAAGAATGGAAGATATTCCCTTCTTTGATAGTGTGGAATTTCATCCCCTGGGAAATGTTCCTGATTTATATTTTTAAAATTCCTTTTCTGAAATGGTAGTTTTTTAATTTCAGCATCCCTCAGATAAGACAGTTTCTAGTTTCTGACTGTGCTTACTTTATAGTTACCAGAGACAATGGCTTTCCCAGAGCTCTCTGTAATAGTCCTGCTTTTCAGAGAATTTTTTTCAAAGACAAAGGATAACAAAGTCCATAGTCTTCATGGCAAGTCAACAGGGATCTGACATCTGATTGTCATTTGCACCTTTGATGTTTCTTCCCGTCTATCATTTGTGCTATAAAGTGATTTCCCTGCAGTCTGCAACTGCAGCTGGTTTCTTAAGTTGAGCTCTCCCTAAATCTAAGATGTAGAAAAGATTCCTCCTTGATGATGCCAGGATTTTTTCTTAAGCAATAAGTCTTTCTTTCATCGCCTTTGCGGTTACACTGCCAATCCAATGTCCAACTTACCAGCCTATCCCAAACATTGCAGAGGTGAATTCTTGTAGTTTATCCATCTCTAATGGACCAAAAAGGAAACAGATGATGATGTTCCATGTAATGTGCAGCACATTCAACTTAAATTAAGCAATACAAAATTGTGATTCCTATATCTTCAAAAGCCTCCTTCTCACTGGTCCTGGAAAATGGACGTGTAGAGAGCTCAAAGGAAACACAAAGCCTCACACATAAGTGTTATGTAGAGCTCTGAAATAAACCTGAGGCCCAGGTTTATTTTATGAGCTCTGAAATAAACCTGAGGCCCAGGATGAGAACGAAGCTCGGTGGGGTGGGATGAAAGGGGGTGCCGTGTTTCTTGTGACTTCTAGTCCCCAGTACGAGAGATGGCATTTTCAGGTGTTGCTCTGACAAGAAGATACATATACATGCTGTTCATAGCTAACTTCTTACGTTTCTGTTGTAATCAGGTACTACGTTTGCAGCTACTCTAGACCTAAGCAAATTTAGCTTCGCAGCAGTTTGCTGTGGTTGCCAGTTGCAGCACGAGTGCAGCTTCGAGGCAGGCTTCTCCAGGAGCTTCAGCTGTACGGACCCTGTGATGTTGTAAAGACGCCATTACCAGTGATTTCCAGTGCCTGGGTTAGAATTACAGCTCACTTAGCTTTAAACTAACTGTCTCCAGAGTGTACTGCAGAAATGCTGGTTTGTTGCTTAGAAATAAAACAAAAAAAAATCCTAGGAAAATAAATAGAGCTACTCCATGCTTTTGAAAAACTTCTTATTGTTCGTTTGTACGAACTGGCTTGTATTAGGAAATAAGAACTGAAGGCAGGAGAGAAACCTAGGAAGCAAGTAATATATTTTTCTGCTGAAATATTCAAGAGATTAAGTAAAAATAAATGTTAGTAAGGGGTAAAGAGAAGCCTTTAGGTTTGAAGTGCTCCTGTGCCTTTTTTACTGTCTTAGGAACACAGTTTTGGAGTGGAACACAGGAACATGCAGAGCACTTTAATCTATGTATGAAAATGTTGCAGATGAGAACAAATAATTATCAATTAGTAACGCAGCTGCATTTTGTTACTCAGAAATCATTCAGAGAACGGTTCTGCCTGTTGAGGTTATTGTCTGATGTCTGATTCATGAAAAACAGAAGCAGGAGAGAATTTGAGATTATTTGATTGGAATTTTTAAATGGCGGAAGGCAAATTGAAGGTAAGAACAGAATCTGTTCCAGTTGGAAGAAAGCAACTAATATGGCATTTGAAGTGTCAGTGATGCGTTCTGTATTATTCATGGCCATGACTCCGGTATGGCTTGTAGGTTTTCTACATTTTCATTTGCTAAATTAGGTGGGACATCACATAAAGAGTAAAGTAATCAGTGGAACGTAGAAGGGTTTAGATCATCATGATCATACAAAGCTTGCAGATGCCTTTCCTCAAAATGTGAGTTGCTACAGCATGCTTTTTATGTTAATTTACTAGTGAATAATTTAAAAAAAAACCCAACAACTGTTTATTTTTTAATAAAAAGGAAAGATATAAATTGGCTGAGTGTTCCTAGTGTTACTTACAGCTGCCAATGAGCAGATGTTAGGGATTCTTAGTGGTATGCTAGACCAAAATATGTTTTATGAATAAACAAACAATTTCTTTTTCCTACTAACTCACTCAGGCTGATTCTCTTCCAAATGTACAATAAATGGCTTTTTAAAGTCCCCTCATAAATAATTACCTTTCTTGTGCCACTTTTTTCTAGACAGTTGGATTTTAATTACAATGATGAACTGTTTTAATAAGTTGTTAAATAATTTTATCTTTTTAGGGCTGAATCCGTTTTCCATTTCTCTTTGCCTTCATCGGTTCCTGGGATTTTAATCCTTTTAGTTCTTGCTAATTCACTTGATATTGCACTTTCACTCCCCTTTATAAATTCACATTGGAGAAACAAATAGCATGCACCAGCGCCTTTTTTTTCTGAACTGTACACACATACACCTGCCCTAGCTTACTGGTTAACAATGGTGACCATTACTAGTAACCATTTTGTTTAACTTGGTTATTTTGATCACAGTAAGTCTGTGAGAAGATAGGTAATTAAATGGAGATAATGTGTTTTTGCTTTGGGCTAATGTCTGGAGGCCTTATAGCACTCTACAGAAGATGTCTAGCAAAGTGAATACTGTGCTTAATTGATAGAGAGATGCAACACTGCTATACTCCACTTCAGACCAGAGTTTTTCAATGTGAATACTTGTTAGATACCTTTGTGTATGATTTGATGTAGAGAAAAGCTGAACACATAATTCTTCATAACTTCAGCTGTGGTTCAGTATCTGTGAAAAACAGCTGCTTTATTGAAATGTATGTGTTGCTCTCAGGATGGGGGAGAGAAGAGCCAAGTGACAGGTTTTTAAACTTGCTGATTTTTAATCTCATGGCATGATCAAGATTTACTTAATTAAAAGTGACTGCTATTAAAAACAAAAACCCCACAGATCATATTTAAACTTTCGTAGTTTTCTTTCAGATTCTGTATGAAACACAAGACATGGTAGTATATCTCATGATCTCACTTCTGACACTGAGTAATTGGAGTCACTACAGAAAATATTAATACCAATTTAGATATTGTTAGAAGTCATAGTTAAAAGTGTGGATCTTTCAAGGCTTTACTTTTATTGGGTTAGGGTCTGTCCTTTCACATCATCTATCTGTTTCTTTGGGGTTCAGCCTTGAGTGGCTTTGTTTATTCTTATGCTCTATATGACTTCAACAGAGCATGCTTAGGACCAAGCTTAAATGGAGAGACAGTACTGAAACTTTTTGCTATTTATGTCAGAAGCTTAGGGTTACAGAAGAAAAGGTATAGACGAGGCAGTTGTGCTTCCTACTGTGATGGTGACACCATCGTTACCACTGCAGTTTGGCAAGTGACAACTCAGTAAAACACAGGTAATGTTTTACTTGACCACTTCTGAACATGTATGTGTGGATGAAGAAGCCATTGATACAAAAGTGAGGTTCTAAAGTAGAATCATAGAACAGCCTTGGTTGGAAAAGACCTCTAAGATCATCAAGTCCAACCATTAACCTAGCACAACTATTGCCGTGCAGAGCTCTAAACTTTAGATAGATTTTTTTTTTTTTTTCTGTAAGAAAGATGTAAAATGTACTGTCTCAGTGAATAGTGACATTTAATAACTTGGCACTAAGTACCTATGAGGATATATATATATATATAAAAAACACAAAGGGAGTTTGATAATTTATTTAACTTACAGTATTTCAGTAAAAAGAGTGGAATGCCAAAGGACGAAATGATAACATATATTTAGTGTAAGTTTTTAAAAATGTAAAACCTGTATATAAAATGTAGATTTGAACACTGAAATATCATCTCCATTTTGCTAGTGGACTAACAAAATGTGTGTTTCTCTATCAGTTTCTTTTTTTTTTTTTTAACCAAAACCCAGGCAGTTTTTTAATCAGAACTTTGGTACTTTTGGTTTGAGATGCTCACTGTGATTGCAGTCCCCAACCAGATCAGCACACAGGCTGTAGACAAATGGAGGTGGAGAAACAATGCCCCAGTGTATTAAATACCTTTTTATGAGTTGCTGCCTATTTCTGATAACAGCACTTAAGGGTCTTTTGATTTCCTTCATTTTTTAAAGTAGTGTTCAGTAGATTTTTTATGCCAGAAAAGTCTGACTGAATTTCAGCAGCACACCTTCGTAAAGCACCCCTTTGAAATAAAGTTGTTAGTTTTGCCATGTAAGCAGCATTAATAATACAGCAGGCGGGAAAAAGATTTCTTAAAAAAACAGACGTGTCTTTCCCTGACCCCCAGCAGAGATGTGCCTCCTGCTTGGAGTGTGGCTGCAGAGTCAGGGGTTTTGGTAGTGATTTTTATTGAAGGGGACTGGCAGATTTTTTGGTATTCAGGCTACCTGAAGAGCTGGAAGCTTTGTAAAACAGCTTTACTGGCAGTGGTGAAAACATCTGTCAGTACCTGGAAGTTCTCACCTACATTGCAGCCTACACACGTGGGCTTTTGCACTTGTACCAGGTCTCAAATTATCAAGATGGGGAAAGAAGAAGGAAACACTCTAAACGGCAAAAACTTCTGGGAAGCAGAAGCTGTAAGATTGGCACCTTTTAAAAACAACCATAGCTTGCCATTTTACTATGCTGCCTTATGTGTAGGCAATAGCGTTACCCTTTGGATATTTGTTGCATCAAGAGAATGCCCAGCACCTGCACCGGGGAAGCCGGTGATAGAATCTATGTGTTTATAAGTTGATTGTATTGAAAACTTTCAAGTATCATAAAAAGTCAACCAGAAATGCCTTTTTCCTAGTAGTCACATGATTACTGGAAGTGGAATATTCAGCCCTCTATGCAAGCCATTAAGTAACATATTCTACCTGATTTGTAAAAGCCAGGAGGAAAAAAACACATCACAGATGAGTCTGGTGAGATCTGGCACCTTATATTTCAGTTTTTAGGCGAAGCCAAAAGCTTGACATGGGCCACCAAGTGCTCCTGGGAAATGTCTTTGATATTGGAAATCCCCCCAGTGCTGAAGCCTCTGCCTGTGCCAGTTGCCTTTTTATGTGTAGGGAACAGTGTGGAAGAGCGGCTGATGGTGGCTGTTTGTCCCCTGCATGACAAAAAGGCTGGATGCTGGATGGATTCTGACTGTGGCATTAAGACATGACTTTTAAATTTCAAAAATCAATCTTGCCTTTCTGTGGGTTAGAGTCAGAACAGAATCTTAAACTGCTTCTATCGTGAGGTGTTGAAAAACACTCAAAATGACATTGAAGTGTCATGATTTTGGCTGAATTATGTATGTTTTTTTAATAAAAAAACCCTTAAAATTCATTGCACCTTCTTGATAAAGTAGGCTGATTTTCTACTTGCTTTGTTCAGTGTGGAGTATTTCTAAATGGATTTTAAACAGCTGTTTCTTCAATTTGAGTAATTTTGATACAAGCTAATAGACAATACATACACATACCTATGTTTTAATGTTAACATATTTGTTTCAAAGATGCTATCAACATTGAAAGCTAAATGTGGTTGCTAAAACATGGTATGCAATATGCCATGTAGTGCTGTGATTCTAAGCAGGCATGCATATTTATTATTTTCTTCCCAATTGCAGTGCTATTACTGGTAGATATATCAGGGGCTTAGCCTCAGTCTGTAATATGTCATGTAGTGGACAACATTTTGAGAGACTGAAATGTATTGATCCAAAACCAAGAATGCCAAGAGGGAAAAAGCCTGACCTAGATCAGTGCAGTTTTAATTATATCACGGTTTAGGATAGTTTATCATTGTTTAGATTAGTTTAAGTGTGAACAAGTGAATGATACAATGCAATTCCATGTTTGTAAAGGAAGCTTAATGGGTAAAATTTCAAGTCACAGCGTTTTGCTTTTTCACCCAGCCCAGCAGGAGCATGTGGCTCAGGGCTGAGAACCTGAGCGCCTACATCTAATTTGAAAGGAGAGGCCAACCTTTACGTTGCTTCATAAAGGAGCGACAACCTGTTTTAGCAGCAACCTGTGTGTTGCTGGTAAAGTGATGAGAATGAATGTCAGGTTCCTTCTCAAATGCCCAGCATGCCTTTAGCTGCTGCACTAATACTCTGCCAAAGCAGGGAAAGTCACCCTCTTAGCCTCTGGCCACATCTGTATCCCTGTACAGAGATGTGTTATTTTATAACCTTCAGTTTTTCTTATGCAAATGATGACTTATAGACATTAGGGCAATCTGCAGAATTCAGCCATCACTATCTTTGCAGCAAAGAGTTGGAACAAGGTGGTTGAAAGATGTGACTGCCTTTTTGAATAGGTAGCCACTGAGTAAATGTGAATATAATGGTGGTGGTGACAATGAGAGTGAGCAGGTCTGCTGCTCTGTGCCTCCATACATGCTGCGGAGCACTTCCACTAGATTTTATGCAGGTGCTGTGGCTACTCTCTCACCACTAGCACGCTATTCATGCTTTTTTCAGTGGTTTGTGGTTCTTCTACTCCTTTCCCCCTCACTCTTTAGGTATTTTGGTAGCTGATGGAACAGCCACATTTAAAGCTAATGTTATCTGACACGCTTCTACCTCCATGTACCACTTCTGCTACTCCTTTCGCCCTGTTCACTCTTCTCTCCACTGAATAAAATGCACCATGGCTGCCTGCTTGTCGGGTATCCTGCTGGAGGAGGCCATGATTTCAGGCATCTGGGGCCAGAGCTGTGCCACCAGCACTGCCTCCTACCTTGGGTGTGCTGGGGTGCACTCTCAAGCAGAGCCTATGCTAGAGTAGAGAGGAGGTTCGCACTGATGTCTCTTCTATTTTGTGTCTTGCTTGGAATCAGAAGGGATGTTTATATAATACAGACTATTACAGAGTGGTCTGTAAAGGAAAAAAGCATTGCAAGTGAGTAAGCTGAGAGGAAAGGTATATTTTTTTCTCAGAAATTATATTAATGTTAGGATTAGCTGTTGGGATGCACTGATTTATTTCTTCTTTCTACCTTTGACGTGTCACATGTCATTAGGCAAACTGCTTAACCAGTTCCAGTAATGCCGTCTGCAAAATGAAAAAAGGTTAATATAGGTCATACACTGTAAAGCCCTTGAATGTAATACATAGTACACAGTTTTAAAGAAGAAAAATGAGATCTTGGTAAAGAAACATGACATTTAACAAGCAGATGACAAAAAACAGGGATTCCTTAAGCTTCCTTGTGGTCCCATTAGTCACTCCTGGGAGGATATCCTGCTGCTTCCTCTTAGGAGAGGAAGAGGAATGGTGGTTCCAGCAGCACATAATTGCCTGAACTGCTCCTGCACCATGGCATCTCCCAACACTGCTTCTGCCTGGCAGTACAGGAGGGGACTGGGAACATGTTTCCTGCTGCACTTCAGTGTGGTTTGAAGCCTAAGGCCAAGAGCCACCATTGACAGGGTTTCCAGCTGTGACCTTTGAGCCTGAAGCACATGTCAATTATTTATCTTCTCTTTCACCATACCAAATAGGGATTGGATTGGAAGGAATGCTCTAAAAATAGCAAGAGCCCATGCTGAATAGCCAAGCAATAGAAGGTGGTATGGATCTTTCTGTTGAACCATCTAAAGAAACACATTTTAAATGAACACACAAGAAACTAATACTAATTAAGTAATCGTATTCTATGGAGACCTGTGGTAGACACTATAATAGTACATTAGCGAGCTATGCATAATTCAGCAATGCTGAATTCTTTCAGACATCATCTACAGGGAATTTTGCATAAGTATGGACTTAATAATTTGTCCCTTTGCTTGCACATGTAAATATTCTTACGGGGATCATTTGGCTTGCAGGATGCCTGTTACCAGAGGTGGTGTACAAGAGAGGAAGCATCCATTCTGAGTCTTGAAAACGAAGCTGAGATGATAGTAGGGGTCATTAGAAAGGTTGTCTTATTTGTAAACAGACATTAAACATGGACCCTATGTTGTGATTATTTTTATTTTCCCCCTCCATGCAGGCACTTTTCCAAAAAGAATTACAAAAAATGGGCAGTTCATGAAAGACCAAGTTATAAGCTAGCATTTTTCAAAATGGTATCTTAGAAACAGGTATGTGAAAACATGCATAACCAAGTGGTCTGGCATTGTAGCCATGTGTGATAGAGTTAAAACTACGTGATGAGCTACTGCTGAAGTGAGTTGTCACAGCTTCACATTCTTTTTTCCTCCTCAATGACAAAGTTAAGCTAGCAGAAAACTGAGTAGGATAAGAACATGTAAGTGAACAATTACAATGACTCAGCTGACAAGAATTAGCTACTACATTAGCCTTTTATATCTTGTCCTGCCTCTTATTTTCAGAGGGTTGGTAACCTGATCACCCCTAGTCAGGCTAATTGTTTGTGAATCCTAAAGACCCTTATTTTAGGTCCTCACAGAAGGATGACTTGCTAATGGGACTTCATACACATGTGATAATGTACTATTTTATCATTGCTACCTTGGCAGCACAAACAACAGGGGCCTCTGCAGGTCCCCTCAACAGTATGCCTCATTTTGCCACCAATCCTAGAAGTCTCGGAAGGGTATGTGTTCAGCCTATGTCACCGCATATTGTTATATCTTAGTTGCAGCAATCAAGATATATTTGTGCTCATTGCAAGTACTTACAAAGTAGCGTGGCACAATTGTCCCTCTGCAAGCATCTTTCTCTAAACTATTGTTTAAAACTGCCAGATGCAGCTTTGTTCTTTATTAAGAGTAAGACAACAACACAGAGTCTTTAGTTATCAGGACATAATCATTCCCCAAGGGCATTTGAAACACTTCACAACCAAAAGATTGTGATTACTCCACAATTGCTCTACTGCTTATTATTCCTTATTGCTTAATTATGGAACCAGAGAGTGTTTCCTGGATACTGTAATCTAAATAAGATTCTCCACTTCTCATGCTTTACTTCAGTGTTACGTAGACTCATAGAATCATAGAATCACCACGGTTGGAAAGGACCTCCAGGATCATCAAGTCCAACCTTTATCCCATCGTCTCCCTAACCATTAGACCATTAGACCATGGCCTCAAGTGCTTCATCCACTCGTTTTTTTGAACACCTCCAGGGACAGCGACTCCACCACCTCCCTGGGCAGCCTGTTCCAGTGCCTAACCACCCTCTCAGTAAAGAACTTCTTCCTAATATCCAATCTAAACTTCCCCTGATGCAACTTGAGGCCATTTCCTCTCATCCTATCATTAGTAATCTGGGAGAAGAGACCAACACCAGCCTCACTACAGCCTCCTTTTAGGTAGTTGTAGAGAGCAATGAGGTCTCCTCTCAGTCTCCTCCAGACTAAACAACCCCAGTTCCCTCAGCCAGTCTTCATAAGACCTGTTTTCCAGACCTCTCACCAGCCTCATTGCCCTTCTCTGGACTCGCTCCAGCACCTCAATGTCCTTCCCATACTGTGGTGCCCAGAACTGGACTCAGTACTCAAGGTGCGGTCTCATGAGTGCTGAGTACAGGGGCACGATCACCTCCCTACTCCTGCTGGTCACACCGTTTCTGATACAGGGCAGGATGCCATTGGCCTTCTTGGCCACCTGGGCACACTGCTGGCTTGTGTTCAGTCGGCTGTCATCCAACATCCCAAGGCCCTTTTCCGCCAGGCAGCTTTCCAGCCACTCTTCCCCAAGCCTGTAGCACTGCATGGGGTTGTTGTGGCCGAAGTGCATGACCCGGCAGTTACCCTTGTTAAACCTCATGCAATTGACCTCAGCCCATTGCTCCAGCCTGTCCAAATCCCACTGCAGAGCCTCCCTACCCTCAGGCAGATCGACACTCCCACTCAGTTTCGTGTCATCTGCAAATTTACTGAGGGTGCATTCGATCCCCTCATCCAGGTCATTGATAAAGACATTAAACAAGACTGGCCCCAAAACCAAGCCCTGAGGGACACTGCTTGTGACCGGTCTCAAACTGAATTTAACTCCATTCACCACAACTCTCTGGGCTCGGCCATCCAGCCAGTTTTTAACCCAGTGAAGAGTCCACCTGTCTAGACATGGACTGGGAGGCTTTGTAGTGTTTTGAGATCATGTAAGGGATAGCAGGAGGGTGGGTCAGTCACGGCAGCTCTTCTGGCCTTCAGGAGAGCAGAGCATTCAATCCCTGCCCTGCTAAATGCTTGCTGAGAGGCCTTGGGCAAGTCACTCAGCTTCTATGTACCTGAGCACTACACCTCTGCTCAGATGCCACCATAAATAAGGCTGTGTATCTAGAACAGAAATAATATAATGGACTTAATCTTGACCTCTAAGTATGGACTCGGGCAACATGCTATGAAGACACTGATTTTCTTTTTAGTGTGTGCACATTCATCTGGCTTATTTTGAGAGGTCTTTGGTGGAGTGCAGTGGCTGAGGGTTGTGTGCATATGGGGAGTGAGAGTGCAAGGGAAGAAGGGATTTAATATCTTAAAATACTCTGATTTCACAAGACATGTGACTGCAGCCCAAGAAGTTTGGCTCTCAACGGCACTGGGTGCTCAGTTGCTCTCAATTGAGAGCCTCTCAAACAGAGCCTGTGGCGCTGTTCACACTTCTTAAGGTTTATTCAGATTTCAGATGGTTGAAGTAAGCAGATGCAGATTGTGCTTGCCAGGCTGTGGTGCTGTAATGTATCACATGTCAGTGGGTTACTAGGCTGGCAGCAATCCCACCTGGAACAGGCATGTAATGCTGCTGTTTCGAAGAGGCTTTGATGTCTCCACTCTTTGCTGATTCAATGAGTCTTACATGACTCACTGCCTTGAAAGTCAATGTGCTCTTGTGGTTACACACTGGAAAAGAGTAGGAAGTGTGGCCTTTTCCAGGCTCACTGGGCCTAGAAATCTACCCTGAAGAGCTAACTTTCTTAAGTCTTTGATTTAATGTTTCATTGAATCATGTAACCTGCTGTAAGGAAAGCCATCCAGCATGCATTTTACCATTAGCCTTGATTTTTTGAGTGTATACATTCATAGGAAGATGAAAAGATGGGTGATAAAACTGAGTTTCTAAAGCATCACCTAGATTTCCAGATGAAACTCCTGCTGAACTTCATTCCTTAGGCTTGTTTTTGAAAACTTGAATAAGAAATAGACTTGATGAAACTCCCTTATTGTTACAAGGTTGGCATGAAGTCTACTTAATGAGGTGCTTTTTACTACAGTGGCTAATTTTTAAATCCCCCTTTTCAGTCCTGAAATCTACATGTTAATAGCACCTTCCATTGTGGCGCTCTCTGCTAGCGTGCATCTTCTGCTGCATGCAGTCCTGCTGGCAAGCTCTTGTGTCATAAATAGAATTTGTTCAGGAAATAAAAATGTATTGTTTTCATTGTTAGAGGATGCTACTAAATTGGCTGTATGTTTGTCTAATAATCACATCTAAAGCTGATTATTCTGGTAATAGCCTTAAGATATTACTTAAAAATAAATATATAAATGCACTACTTTTGTACTAATACTAGTTTTTAATCTCGTCTTGTTTCTATGAAGTCTGAATGAGATTTTCAAAATTGAATAATAATTTGATCCGTTAATCTTTTGAAGCTAGTAATTTTATTTTCCCCTCTTTGCAGTCTCTGAGGCTCGCAAATGAATAGAGCTTCATTACTGGAGTCTGCATTTAATAACCATTATCCATTATCTTGTAATTAAGACTCCCTGTAACGAATCATGAGGACAATGCAAAAATACATAGTACATTTCTTTAATGAACTGGAAAATGTTCATCTTGTTCTATTTAGTAATGAGTTGCTGAATAGTCGTTAAATCCACTGGAGAATAGAGCTAGATGGATTTTGAAGACTATCTTGAGTTTGTGGTTAATCTATTAGAATTAAAATTTCATCTTCTATTTTTATCAACAGCTGATTAGAAGTCATTCTGTTTGACCAAATTGATTAGAAGACCATATACAAGGGCAGCTGTTGTTTAATGAAAGTTTTTAATGAAACTGTACCATAGAGATTTGTAATTATAAGACTTATAAAAGCTTTGACTTACCTTATACTAGAAAAAATGAAAAGTACTGCACTGAAGGACTTTAAGTGCTACATTTCGAAAGGGAAATTAAAAATATAATTTGGTGATGTTGAAGTTTCACTTCCACTGTTACTTGTTCTAATGTGACTATCAGATGTCCATAGTGTCTCTCTGTAAGGGAGTACCTCTGAAATATGTAACTCGATTGTCTCTCCTATGTGCTCTGTTCTTTGCAAAGCTCAATCAACTATTAATTGCCCCCTTTGCACACTGCACTTCTCTGGAGTTAGAACTTTTTTCGCAAATAACTGTTTCTCTTCAGAATGGTAATTGTCATAGGATGGTGTGATTTAATCACCAATGGGCTGAGTTAGTTCCCAGACAGGAAACCTACAGAGAAAACTGTGGTCTTACAAGACACAATGTTAGTGGTACTGTTTGATAGTATTTAAATCACAGGATGCAGAAACATGCCTGGGTTTGTCTTACCTTCTCATCAGGATGAGACCTACCTGTGTGCCAGTCAGCTGTGTCACCAGGAAGATGAGTCTCTGGACTGTGCTGCAGCACACCATCAAAATGTAGTCTAGGCAACTCCTTAGTTCAAGCAAGTAGTGAAAATTTCCTTGCTTGCTCTAGGGGCTGTTGTAGAGGCATCATCATTCACTAAGAGACAAAATGGACCCTAAGCCAAATTTGAAGTGGAAGCAGATGCGGCTCCAATTGACTTAAGTGGATGATGCACTACTACACAATGTTTGAATTATCTCTCTTCTTCTCCCGATTACTTTTGATAATTAATGATCCCACAGTACACCTTTTCTAAGAAGTAGGTTCCCAGGGATGAAGTGCACCCTAATGCAACTAAAGATGTTCTGTCATTGTATTGTGTCAATGCAGGATCATACACTGCAAGGCATATTTTTTGATTAGTTTCTTGGCTTTTTGTTATATTGTGCTGCAGGATTTGTTTTAAGCCAACCCAGAACAGCAAAATGCACAAGAACACTACACAAGTATTCAGGATGGTGAAGCGCTGGGGTCTGAACCCTGAGCCCTGAATTAAGGTTGACATATGGGTGGTTCCCATGGTCCTTTAAAAGGAGGCTTTCCTCCAAGGTGTGGCCGGCCTTGTAAGGAAAGCCCTTGGGTAAACAAGCCCCAGGTGCCCCGCATTGGGTAAATGAGTGCCAGGTGTCCTGCTTTGGGGATAAAAGCTGGGACCAGTTGCAGGAAGGGTGGAGTGTCTGTCTGTGAGGTGGATGCACTTTGCAGAGTTTCCCTGTTGGGGAAGGACCTCCTGACTCTCCCTGCAACTGGGCCCCAGTCAGGTCTGGCATTTGCAAATGCGGGCTTTGTGGGGAAACAATATGGGGCTACTTCTGTCCTATATGATCAGCCTATTGACTTGGTTGTCTCCCATCTCTTCTATGGGAGACTTTGTTTCTTTGTTTATTCCACCTATTATTGGTCATGCTGTGTCATTCCTGAGGTTTTTGGGGTTCATGTCTATTATGTGTGATCTGTTTGACTTGTTTGTACCCCCAGCAATCACCCATATACTGACTTTCTTATATGCAATAAAATCTGGTTACTGGATTGTTCTTCTGCTGGCTGTGTCCTTTGTGCTAGGCCTAGTAATTGGCAAAATAGACAGGCAGTGGAGAATATTGCTCACAAGTGAGAAACCAGAAAAACAATAAGCCAAGTCTAACTCTCCTCCTTTAAATAACACAAGTATTTTGACCTTGGTACTGCATTATATCAGACCATGGCTTTAAGTATAGTGGTTTACAATATTACAATTGCAAAATGCACAAGAAGGGAGTTTTTCCCATGTTTACAGTATTACACATCTGGTTTCATAAATACATGTGGTATTTCTTTCCTTTCACTTTAAACAGCTGCAGAAGATTCATTACTAGACTGTCAAATGTGAGAGTAAATAGATGCAAATTTAAATTAAAAAAAAACTGCTTGAAATTGTTTCTATTCAGAAATATCTCTGTGGAAATATTAAAATGTTAATTTATATGCAAAATTTGTTTGGAGGAAATAATTTCCATTGTTGTGGTTAGTCAGACACATTCCTATGAATGTACGTATATACACATATATATTGACTGTCCATACAGGAACATATATTGTGTTGGACTGTCCTGAAGAGATTAGCTAGAGCAAAGAATTAAGAACTGAGATGTTCATTTAGCTACTGGGATGTCTGACTTGCTCTGAAACTGGATCGGTATCATCCTCCTGCTCTAGCCTCGACCAAGCAAGTTTAGCACCACCACAGGGATGTATATGTAACAGAATGCTTTGTAATTGCTGTGAAGCATGAGGACATCTTTGGAGGGCGTGAACTATTTATGTGGAGAGTGGCTCTTGCTCTAAAACTACTATAAAACTCTTTACTTCCTTTCAGGTTCTGATTTTATAAAGACGTCTACAGGAAAGGAAGTGGAAAATGCGACCTTTCCAGTCGGAGTAGTCATGATGCGAGCCATTAGAGAATTCTACTGGCAAACTGGCCACAAGGTAATTCTTGCTACCTTTACTAAAATTAACCAGACTCACTCAGAAGGAAGTCAGACTCTAATAGTTTCAAAATGCAAAATGTGTAAATCTACATACGTTAGCTTCTGTGATTATATGAGCAATAGGACTTCTCTCCTGTATTCCTCATTTGATTGTTAATGTTTGTATACTTTAAAAAAAAAAAAAAGATGGCACTTTTGGCTTTTCTTCCTTGAATAACTGTAATTTCATTCCCTAAAACCTCATGCAGTCTTGATGCATCCCTTGCTACATTTGGGTTTGAGTTTTGTTTCTCCATTTAAGGTAGTTAAGTGGTCATCTCCATTAATAGCAGGGCAAATCTCAAGCTAACAATGATTGGCATACTCCCATAAACCTCCGTGGAGCTATACAAATTTATGGCCATTGAGAGTCTGTCCAGCATACACACTATTTTCTGACTTTGTTCTGGCAACCAAAGGGATAAATTCTGTTCTTTCCCCCTTGCCAAAGGGGCTTTCCAAGGGGATAAGAAGGCAGATCTGATTGGATCTTGTTGTCTGGGAGGAAGGGAGGAAGGGATAGGGTCCAAAAGAACATTATGTCCTCATACAAAACATTTATCTGTCAGGTCACTGTCAAGTGAGGTCAGTGGAGGCAAGGAGCAGAGGGTACCATACAGCAGAGCCAGTGATGAACTATCTGTGCATCCATCCTTGCACTGAAGCAGTGAGAAAGGAGAAGGTTATCCAGGAAGTCTTAAGCCACCTATCACCTCCTTTATCCATAGGCAAGTGGGGGCTGTCAGTAAGATCTGGTGCTGGTGTTCAGCAGTGGGCTTTGTCCTCACCTACTGCCTTAGGGAAGGAAACCATATCTCTAGCTAAGACCCTCTCCCCATTTCTGGGTCACCCTTCCTTCCGTTGTCTCCAGCTCACCCTTCTGTAGGTGGCCTTTCAAAGTATGATGTCAGGACATGGGATGAGGAGTGAGATAAGGGCTGAGATGGCTTCAGGGGCTGTTGGAGCTTAAGGAGCACATGACAGCAGGTTAGACGTGTCCACCTGCTCTCTGTGGTTGTCTAGATAAGGCCAGCATGGATCCCTGGGCTGTCCTTGCTCCTCCCTTCCCCAGCCTGCCTCTCTCTCTCCTGTGTAACAACTCAAACAGCTTGGATACTCTTGCTTCTGCAGGAGCATCATTACTGCTGCCAACGTGAGGCAGATCCCTGGGGCTGGGCGACACCTCTGCACTGGTGCTGCTTACACCAGCTGTGTGCCAGAGTTTGGGCTCTGCTGCATTAACACAGCTTTGTACCTATAATTGGATATAAATGTTGATTTCACCTTTTGCTTTAAAAGGATGCATTTATGGTATAAGATGTATTATTAAGAATGAGTGCTTATGCCTTTGTGCACGTGTATGTCAGCGAATTCGATATTAATTGACTTTATGTGCTTTTATTAACTGAAGACAATATTATCAGTGACAGGAGATTTCTAAATGGTTTATTTAACAAACTAATTTTGCTGCTATAGGGATGCTTTCTAGCAAGGCGTTGGCTGGGAAAAACAGGTTAATACAGAAATTAAACTTCTTCGAGGATAGGAACAAGTTGCAGAGTAACATTTATTGAATGATAAGCTGTGGTGGTGATATGAAAAGTATGCAATATAATGGGAAATAATCTTTTCCTGTCATTATTGAAGGACATATATAAATAGGTTTTTCTGTTGGGAAAACTCCAATCCAGAAAAGCTTATTACTTTTAATAACATAAGGTGAAGAGAAAATTCTTGAGGAGATGAACTTATTAAGCAAAATAATGAAATGCTGTGAAACAGCAGGAAAGTGGTAGCTGGACTTTGTACTGCTCTTGAATTAAATTCCAGCCCCCCTTCCTTTTTTGCGTTTTTATGGCAGTCAGATGTGCCATTTGGAAAGCGAGTAAATGGAGGAGAAGGGCAGGCTTGCCTTTGTCAGCTTTTTTGCAATGAAGAGCTTTCAGAATTTTCTAAAAGGGGAAGGAATTCTGCATGATGTTTTTAATTCCCTTATTGACTCTATTGTACTTGGTTTTGCCACAGATTATCTCAAAGAGCTGTAATATTTCTAGGAAGAAATCTAAATTTGAATTTCATTATAATTTCTCTTCCTGAGGGAAAACACATTCCCACTATTTTAATTTATTGTCTGGAAGATGCATTTCCAGTTGCTGTAGTTTAAATTCCTTTTGGAAATCTAATGTTAACAGATGTATACATACAATCATGCATCCATCCATCCATAAAAACAGTTGCGGTGTTTCGAATTTATCAAGCTTTCCTGTTATTGTTCTTTATAATCTTATTGGAAATCTGCTGTTATCACAATGCTTCAGTGTTAGAGAATGATTTATTTTATGTTTGTTTGTCCTGAAATCACTACAAAAAAAATTACCAAACATATTTAAAAACAGATTTTTGATTCCACTATTATATCTGTAAAGTACAAAGAAATCCTTAATGCAGTGAGGCTTCTGGAATATATATACAGAAATTGAAACTATAGTTCCTGCAGGAGGAGGCTGACGGGAGGGAATACCCAAGGTAAAGATTTATGGAAGAGGAAAGTGTAGAAAGACCTCAAATACAGAAAGACCTCAAACCCAGCTCCTGAGAAAGTACACTGGGGTCAAAAGTCTTACTCCTTCAGTTGCTGTCTCTTGAGATGAAAATGTTATCTTTCACAGTGATGGCTGAGGCTTGATAGCTCTCAGCACTAGTCCAGAGCTTATACTGTTTGCAGTCAGATACTGAGTAGTTACATACACCACAGGTACTTTGAGACTGCAGGTGTACAAATGCTGATTGCTCTTCTAGGGTTGCTGATGAGTGAAAATGTGTATTGAACTTCTTTTTTTTTTTTTTTTCTGTATAAAGGTTGGATTTAAACCTGCTGGGGGCATTCGGATGTCAAAAGAAGCTATTACTTGGCTTATGCTGGTGAAGGAGGAACTGGGAGTGGAATGGATAACACCAGAGCTCTTTCGCCTGGGTGCCAGTAGTTTGCTGGAAGACATTGAGAAACAGGTTAGTTGTTAATGGTTTTCAGCTTGGTGGAGAGAAAGTCTTTCTAAATGTGCTGGCTTACTGTTTATCCTGGTTTGTGGCCAGCCCAGCCCCATGCCTTGACACTGTTTTTTGCAGAGTATGCTTTTTGGTGCTGTTTAAAAGATAATAGAACATACATCTAATTCATTATTAAAGACAGGTTCACTTCCAGCCCAGGATTTCTTTAAATTTGACCTGTCATTACAGACATCTGGGACTCTGATATTCCAGCAGCTGGCAGTTGTCTGGGCCAGGTTTACAGTGCAGTGAGCAAAGAGGCTCAGTTTGTGCATATATCGAGTCTTTTGCAAATGGGTGGTATTGCACTCCCCTGCACTCCTATCTGTTGCCAGTTCAACTGACCCTCAAAATACCTCACAGACCATTTGTCACTGTTCCACCACTGTTCACAATATATTTCCATGCTGTGGCAAAAGTCGCGTCTCGCCCTATGTGTGGTACTGCTGATAGAGAAATTTTTACATATTGATTATTTCCTGGGGAAGAAAAACAATTGTCTCCTACAAAGCCTTGTTTTTCTAATTGCTTTTGTTTTTCTGTAGGCTGGTTGCTGTGTTTCCTGGCAGAAAAATAGTGTATGAGGTGCAGTGGTAATGAGTAGTTCCCATTGGGAAGAAGGGTTCTGACCTGTCTACCCATGACCTGTCTCACTCTCTTGGGTATCAACCCTGAAGTTATACAGCATAGTTGAGAACAGTGTAGTGTCATAGGAACTACTAAGCCATTAAGGCTGCTGAACTTCACTCCCATGTTCATTAAACCCAGGAGATGAGGTGATACTAGCTTTAACCAAGAAAACATTTGAGAGTCCATGTGCTAGTAATGCTGGTGGGAGAACATGAGATGTAGATGATTTGGGAGAGGAAAAAAGCATCAGTCTGTTCCCTTTCCCCACCTTTCCTAGCAACTGCAATACTGACATGTCTTAAGAAATACAGAACAGCTGAGAGATGTCAGGTGAACATTCATGACTGTTGAAAAACCCTGGCTCACTCCTGCAATGACAATAATATTGACTTGCTTCATTGCCAAGCTGCCTCTGCCTCACTCTTGACCTAAAATCATGTCCCTGGTTATGATAAACATCATTAGCTTTCTTGTTGCTGCTGCCATCGCTGCTGAGTCTTACAACACAGCCAGTGATTGTGTTGCACAATTTTTTTCTGATTTCTTAAGGGTGGCATCTTTTTATCTGCCAGGGATATCACAAATGTCCCAGTCATGACCAAAGCTCTGCTATACTGTGCTGTCTAAAAACATGTAAGATAAAATGATCCAATCATTATATTCAATAAAATGAACAGGTATTTTAAAAAAACAGACATAGAAAAAGGGGAGAACACTCCCCCACCTCCAAGACAGTGCAGTTAAAAGAATAGTTAGAAATGAGCCCTATAAAAGCATAAGAAATTTTGGATACTTTGAATATCACAAAATAATACTGAAATTGTCAAAATCAGATTACTGTGAGAGTAAAGCATTGTCTTCTACCTGGCTCTTTTTGAAAGCTTAGTTAAAAGCAACAGGGGTCTATTTTTCTTTTTTTCCAAGCAAAGCGGCAAGAGCCATCTAGTTCAGAATCTATAAAGTTCTATGTGTGCACACACACAAAACCAAATATCCATCATCTTCATTTGGCATGCCTTTAATTTGTTACTTCCTTGACACTTTCAGATTTATAGTCACGTATAATTCCATCGTGAATTTTCTTTTTTCTTGCAGATTTTCTATCATGTGACTGGCTCCTATGCACTTCAGCATGATCTGGCAACAGCTTAGATGCAAAATCAACTCGGGATTACTTTTACAAAAGAGGTCTTTAAGCAAACAGCATTCAGAAGTCTTCTGACAACCAACTGCATATGATAGAATTAAAGGCCTAATTCTCCCTTCTTCATATTTTATAGTATTTAAAAATATGATCCAGTCTGCTGGTTGTACTTGATACAAAAGCAGAAAAAATGGTAATTCTGAAAAAGTTAAATAGTTAATACTTACAGATTTGCAAAGTTAATCTTGCAAAGTCTTCCTCAGACCAGCCTGAAAAGCTTATTAATGGCAACACTGGAGTACTATGAAAAAGTAGGTGGCCTGGTAGCCCTTTGCAGTCGCACAATATGAAATATCTATGGAATGTTTCAGATTGCTAATTAAGAACTATGGATCTTGGAATAGCTTTCCATTCACTTCAGACAAAATCTTCTACCACAGATGTGTTTCACTATTAATTGTTATGTTGATTCAGTTCCAGCATTGTAACTGTAGAAAATGAAACTTGGCTATTACTTTCTTTTATAAAATGTCTCAGTAGCAAAAAAACCTTTCTTTTTTTTTATATTTTTTCCCCCAAACTTGGGCACAGACATCCATATTTAGACCCTTGAATAAAGGTGGCTTGATTTCTAGAACAGCTGAGTATCCACAGTTGCACTTGAAGTTAATGGGAGCTCTGGGTGATCAGAACAACTGAAAATCAAGCAGCCTTTATATAGGTGCCTAACTATGCATTCAGGGGCCTATTTTTAGGCATCTCACTCTTTAAAATTTTAGTCTAACTTGCTTAGAAGCTCCCATTCCTGTCTCCTGCTATTTTAAAACACATTAATGCAAATCTTTCCATTTTAATGTAGGGGGGTTTGACTGTCAGTTTGCAGGTGTCACTGCTATGCTGACTGAACTTCAGCTTTGCCACTCTAAAAGCAATTCTTTAAATGGTGATTTGAATTGTGTCCTATACAGAGTTCACAGCTTTAATGTAAAAAGTGCTTTTCTTAGAGCACATTAGGGATAATACTGAAATCATCAACACCTTTTGAATATCAGACCAGAGCTAGTAGATTCATTATTTCAGAACTGCATTCTGTTCACTAACCAGAGTTGTACTAAAAACTTAATTATCTTATCATCATGACTAGTCTCATTGACTTAAGTAGGTCTCATCAGGAAAGTAAGAGGAGGAGGGTTTTTCTGTAAATCAGCTACAAGGTATATTTATTACAAAGAGATCTGTGCTTCATGAAGATAATAACTCAGTTACTTAGCTGGTTATACCACCTGAATCACTAGTGCTCTACAAAACACCTTGGACAGATAGGAAAGCTGAACAGGGAAAAAAATATCAGAGAAACAGATACTGTATACAGAAAGCAAAATCCTATATGCAGTGCTCAGTACTAAAAATAGGCCTTGATTTCCCAGGAAACAATTGATCCAAGGCTCAGCCTTTTTCTGGTTTAGATCTCAACACAGAAAGTAAGGCTGAGCTGTGGCTGTATTTTCACGTTTGTTTTCCTGGAAAGTGGCCTTCTCTTGCCACAGGTTTTCCTTCTGATTTCACTGCCAGTTTCTTGAAGGAAAAATCCAGTGCCTGTTTGTGTATTTAGAGGAAAATTTTGCTGCTGAGCGTTCAGGAATATGCCCATTACACAAAGTCAGCTCCCACACAGTTCTTGCCAGGTTGACCCTCGGCCATGCCCTCCCAGCATCTGCTCATGGATTTTGCTGCTGTTCAGCTTGAGCCATATGAATGTTAGTGTATATTTCAATACTTTCATGACAGAAAGATTCCGCTCACTTTAAAAGTACAATTTTGTGTTGTTGATTGATTGTCTTTTGGACATACAGGGCGAAGAGAGAAGCTATTTTTTGGAGAAGCTTTAGTTTCTAGGTGAAGGACTCTGTGTAGTTCCTTAAAATTACTGAAGGTCCAACTTTGCCACCTAACTATTTAATGTGGGTACCTCTGAGAACAACCTCACTGTTTCTAAGGGAGCTGCGTGTCAATTACTGAACTTGCCAGGAGGAATTGTATATACTTGTGTTGACGGCTCCCCTTTGCTTTAATGTGCACACGGGCTGCTGCTGGTTACTTGGCTTCAGAGGGAACAGGGTCCGTTTGCAAAGGGAGAGGTTTGGCTTCCTGAAAAGTGAAAAATAGCTGCTTCACTTTTCCATGAACATTACAAACCAATGTGAAATACTGTGCTACTCCAAACTGATTGGTGTTTGGGGAGAAGCTGGATTGGAAAGTAATTTAAACATTTTTTTCTATGAAACTTGTAATTTTTGGGGGGAAAAAAAAAAAAAAAAATTAACAGAATTTGTAAACACATTCAAATAAAGATGACTCTGGTTTTGGGGTGGGATTTTTTTCCAAGGAATAAGCAGAAGGCTCAGTGTTACAGAGTCACTGGTTGTCTTTGTTAACTGTGAATCAATTCATATTGTCTGTGGTTGTGGACCCCTAACATGACCTAGAGCCTCGTCTCACACTCCTCCTGCAGAAGCTGCTGGTACCAGCCAGGCACTGGTCTGTTCACAACCTTAGGCTGGTGTGGCAGGACCTACCCCCCCACCCATGGGAACCTGGAAGCGCTCACAGTGTGGTCTCCTTGGCTTGCTGCCCTTCACCCTGACCCACACTTCCCTGCCCTCTCTTCTATCTTTCCCACAGCTGATGGCCTTTTGCTGCTATTTAGTTCCTGCAGTCAGGGTGCAGCTGAGATTTATCAAGGCTGCTGCAGCTGGTTGTCACTCCTGCAGACAGCATATGAAAGGCCATGGGGACCTGAATTCAGTTGGGAACCAGGGAGGGGGTGGCTCACAGTGGCTGCATAGACTTTGGGAAAAGTTCAGATTTAGTGCTGTGCCTCAGGCCATTAGAAAGGGAACAGGCAATTAAATGCTCCCATCTAAATATATTTCAGAGTATAACATATGTTTTGTGCTAGTCAGTCTTGTATACTAATTTATTATTTTTATAGCACTTATTCATTTAGAATTTTAAATATCTCAATTTTGTAGACCACATTAATTTGCAAAGAAGAGAATAAATTCAAGAAGAAAGTAAAGTAGAAACTGCAAATCTAGAAGATTCTGCACCAGCTTATTTACAAGAGGAGGGAATTGGGAGAGCGAGTAAGCTTTTTTTTTCTGGTTTGTAGGGAAAAAATATATTAAATAGTAATTATATGTGAAGTGTACATATCAGCTGGGGCAAGGAATACTGTGATATCTTTATTTCATCAGTTGTATAAGTTCATTCTTTCATTTCCTTTGTGAAGCAGGGAACATACATTATATACCATAGCACACGCTACTGAGACAGAAAAAATGATCTACATTTAATTTTATTTTGCTCAGTTGGAACTTTGGCTCCCTGCCTCCCCGGGGGGAAAAAAACCCCACAAAATAACAACAGCAAGTTTTATCCAAATCTTGGTGATCTTTTGCTGAAATTACCAATGCTGACATCTGGATGATACATATAGCGTGCATTAGGAGTGGAAGGAAGGAACTGCTTTTAATTAGATGTAACCTGCTCAGGAGAGAAAGATAGAGAATTGGCCATCTGGTCAGTCCTTATTTAATAGGGCAACCAAGGATAAGAGTATTCTTATTATACAAAGACGCTATTGGTAAAATTACTGATTGACCATTTAAACTAAAATCTCAGAAAGTCAGAATTGTGCTAAATTATGAGGTGGTAAGATTTAGACAGAAAGAAGCATAAAGAAAGGTTGCAGTCCTTGCACTCCCTAAAAGCAAGAATAAGTGTTGGGTGACTATCAGGTCCCAACCAGCTTTCCTCTGTTCTAGGCAATTTACATCTCTTTCCCCTTCTGCGAGGACCTACAGTAACCACTTACCAAAAGAAAGTGTGACAAAGTTGTTTTAATATCCTTTAATTAAATTTAACATTGATGCAATGAAGGAGTGCCAACAAGAGGCTCTAGCCATTCCTAATGAGTGTAGGGATTTTAAGTGGCTCTGTTTTGAGCACTGGGGACACCTTGTGGATTGATAATTCTTGGAAATCGGAGAAAATGTGGTCTTCTGGAAGCAAAGCTTTCTTGAAGCAAAACAGCTGCAGATCTCCAAGATCACAGGGAGTGTTTGAAAACACTGAATTGTAAAAGCATCAATTTAGAATTGCTTCCCTAGCTGAGATGAAAACAAAGGATTTTTTAGAGAATGCTCATAGACTGAGGAAGCCATACTGGAATTGACTACACTTGTTTCTTCAAGTCTTGCTTTCTCTATGGGAGGAGTAGAGGAAGGAGCTTTGTAGTCTCAGCTGGTGGAGATGAGCTTCATCTCTATACAGTGCTATACAGTGTTGTATAAAACCAAACCCCAGAATGGATGATGGTTTGCCCAGAAAAAGAAAGGGAAGCTTTATAAGCTGATTTTTCCATTTCAATAATAGCACAAGCTCTGTTTTTATTGAAAGACTTACAGGAGTTCTCTCCTATTGACTAGTCATGACAAACAAGCAAACCAACCAAACGGGTCACTACCTATGTCAGGGATGAGGCCAGTGACAAGGCTGGTTTGGTAATCCTGCAGGTTAGGGGTCCCTGCCACTGTTGCGACCTGGAGAGCAAGTGGGCCGATGGAGGAGCCTGCCAAGGTTTACTGTCATGCCTGCTGGCTTCATGAACCAGCCTATGCTTTTATGGCCCGAGAGGTTGCCCTGGGACTGGAAGGTGCTAAAACAGACTATAGTGATTACTAGTCCCTTGAGAACTACTTTTTTTCCACCCTAATGCTCAGACCTGAGCAACCACCTTCTGAGGAGAAGCTGAAGAATGCATATTCTCCATGATTTAATTCAATTACATGTAAGTTGATTAAGGATGTTATCTTCATTTCCAGGGGAAATGAAACATTCAGCCAGCATCATGTCGAGAAGCCTGGCTGAAAGCTGACACATCTCAGCATTGGCTGCTTTCTACTGCCTTCAGCAGTCTTGGGCTTTCTTCAAACCACAGGCACCAGCTGACCCAGAGCGTGATTTCGTACTCTAACTTATTCAAAGGCATGAATTCAACCAGAGCAAAGAAAACTATCCAGGCTCTGAACAAGAAGTGCTTTGTGTTCTAGTTAGCAGAAATCTTTCCAGTTCCCAAAAAACCCCTGTGAATGCCATCACCCCATCTGATAGCAACTGTAATGAGGCCTCTGGGAGGACAGTGACAGGAAGATGTAGATAAAGGAAAAACAGAGGGGTAAAAAGAGAAGTTGTGAGAAGTAAGAGAGATCACCACAGCTCTTACTACTTCATAGAAGTGTAATCTTTTGTGATCTCTTTGGAACAGGAGGTAAATAATAAAACACAAGGGAGGGAAAAAATTAAAATAAATGTAGTGTGTGAATGCTCATGTTAAAACAGATGTCAGATTAAAAATAACTGAAAAGGAAATTCTACTGTAGGGGAAAACCTGCTTTTTCCTTCAACATTTTATATTCCACCTTCATTAGGCAGAACGTGAAAGAGCTGTAAAGGAAAAGGGGAACTTTAGTTGTTTCCCTCTGAACATTAAGATAAGCCTAATTGTGAGCGCAGGGGGGATGCTCTGTGGCATATGGTGCTGGAGTAATTCTCAGGGTGAAGCCCAGAAACAGCAAGGATGTTAAACAGATGCACTGTGTAAGCCGAGCTCTGGGACTTGGAGCTTTCAGCCTGCAGTGCTGCACAGCCAGGTGAATTCATCTTCTCCATCCTCCCTCCCTTAGTCCCTTCAGGGTTGATGAGTCCTGTAATGTAAAAAAATAAACCCTGAAATCTGGTAGGATCATGCCATCCAGTAATGCCCCTCTAACTATAGATCTAGGCACCAGGGACTTCATTTTAGTTTTTTCAGCACTTTTAAATGGGTTATATCAGTGTTTGATAACAGCAGAGTGGGGAACATCTGCACAAACATGTATTTTTCCCCACATGGCAGCCAGACCACAGCCACCCTTGGACATGGCAAGTACTTGCAGAATTACTAGTGCCACTCTGTAGAACAGCATCGTTTAGGATCTCTTCTGCTAAATGTGTCAGAATGGCTCCTAAAAATTCACAGTCTGAAGAGTGACCTGCCCTGCACCCATTTAAAGCTCAAGGAGCTCTTTAAATGAAAAACCTTGAAGACATGCTGATGCTAAGACTAGGAACCATGACATTTCTTGGAGAGCTAGCGTGGGTCATAATGAGAATAATCTTTATATGGTTGCCTCCTTTATTCCTGAGCACAGGATGCAGGTTTAACAAAAGGGGAAAAAAAAAAAAAAAAAAGGCATAGCTCTGTGACTAATGCCTCTGCTTACAGGAAGAGTCAGAAATGACAGATATCTTTGGCTACCATTACTGTGTGAATGTCCAAAGTACTCGAACAACTTGATGGGATCCAGAGCGGGTGTATTTCTGAAGTGTTTGAGAAAAATATCTTTACTTTTCCCTACTGTTACCTTGAGGGAAGCAGGGACATCCCCAGTAGCAATGAGTTCCTCAGTGAAGGTGGGGAGGCGGAGGTCTCTGGGAGGGTTCACCTGCACTCTGCCCACTAATCTAATTTAATTCACCCCCCATCTCTGCTTCTCACTAAAAAGAAAATTCATGACCTTCTGCTGTGAATAAACAAATACATGCAAGAGTAAAAGTCACTTCAACTGCAGGAAAAGTATCTATCCTTTCTTAATTGAGTACGTGTTTTCAGAGCTGCCTCCTCCAGGGGAAATTTCTTTGTTAAGCATTAATTTCATTTTGTTTTGCTGAACGTGTCTGCCATTTTCTCCATTAGAGGGCTGCAGAGCAGTGTGTTAACAGCACTTTAAAATTGGATTTAAACCTGTATATGTACTTCAGGCCTAATTTCCTGCTGTATAGCTCTCCTGAACTCAATGGGGTGTAAAACTGGTACAACACATGGAGGGAAAAAAAAAAAAACAACAACGCCTTAGAATACATCAGTGCTTTGGGTTTTGCTGATGAGATTCAGAAACACTGAGATATTAAGGCAGAATTTTAAATACAAGTGTGACAGGTGAGGCAGATGAGTAAGTTAATTGCTGCTTGTGTGTTGGAACACAGCGTAATTGGTCAATAGGGTACATTTCCAGGGATGAGCAGTGAAGTGCATGAGCAAAGCAAAACTAGAGCTTTAAATCCTTCCTTAGAAACTACATTTATTCTATGCAGAAGTTAGAGCCTCTAACACTTATCAGGTCATAAATGTTATATTCTACATTGCTTGGACTGAAATTTTCTAGGTAGGTGTCTTCCTCGGCTGAACTTTCTTCTAAAACAGAGTCAGAAAATGAAGCTGAATAAAAACAGAGTGTACTGGGGGTTTTCAGCCCACACTAGAAACTTTGGTAATTGAGCTCTATGAAACTCCTACATCTCAGAGTATGAACCTGTGGCAAACCTGTGTTTTATAACTCCAAAATGCTTCACCCTGCAGACATCAGTGTTAATTCCATGTTTCTTGTTGTGCATGTTGTAAATTTAATTCATCTGAGCAATTAACTCATTGAGGCAGGGACTGATTTTTGGTTTTTGTTCTGTTTTCGCTCGGTGCTTGCTGCGATGTGTTGTGGTTCCTGGTTAGCGCCCGTTCGTGTCACTAATGCAAACGGGCAATAGTATATTGATGGAGGTGAATGTGAATTCCAGCAATGGAGGAGAATGGTTTGATGCAAAATACTGGGATCATTTCAGATGCACCAGGCAAAAACAGCAAGTGGAAAATTTAGGGTGAGTACCCTAACAACAAGTCTTTCAGTAAGTAGTCAGGCGAGGCTGTTTGGCAGCTCACTGGGGAATGAGGGGAAGCCCCTCAGCTGGGACCTGACCAAACAAGGCAGCCACATTCAGAAAGCACAAGCCTGTGCAGGGAGGCAGACGGGCTGGATGGTCTAATGGGTCCGCTCCCTCTCTAACTTCACTGATTCTTCACAGCCTTCCACAAAAGCTGGCACAAAGGAGCATCAAAAGACACAATACATATTCATGGACATTTCTGGAGATGTGAAATATGAAAAGAAATCAACTCGTTGTCATCCATGGACTGAAATTGGGAGTACATTCTAATCCAAAAGGATACCAGCTCAGAGTGGTGTATGAAAATCTTATAAAGCTCTTCAACACTCTATAAATAATTTTCAAATGAGAAGCTTTTTGTTTCAGTGATGGCAATACTAAAAAGGAAGAATGGCAAATAGCCATCAAAAACGGCTGAAACACCCTGCACTCTGTACCGATGTTAACTTTAATCACTGCAGGAGTTACACACAGAGTTATCAGTCATTTATTAGAAGCCACAGATGATCATTGCAGAGGTTTAGATTAACACAGACGGGAGCCTGGTACCTTGCCAATGGGGCACCACGTGATGGGCAGCCCATGGAATAAACATTCTGGCACATCAGCATGCTATAAATCCTCCCAGTGAAAGAAATTAAAAAGCCAGGAGCAATTTTGAAAATTATTTATGATTGGAGGTGCACTAAGGAGTGTCTTTATTGTCATGGGAACATCTCCTTTCACATCCTTAAGGTGGCAGACCCATGCTGCTTCTCTCCAGATTTTTTGGGCTACCCTGCGACTGCGGGTAGGGCAGAGATGAGCACCCCAGGAGCACACTGTGTGGTTGGTGGGGGCATATGGGCAGCACTCCCCTCTCTTGTGAGGGTTAGCTTTGCACACCCTGAGTATGGAACTGCAAATCAGTTCTGACATTTTAAAAGACACCGGTTGTGGGGCTGTTTTTTTTTTAATTTACAGCTATACCATAACCATGCTCCAAAGTGCACATATAAACATTTTATAACATGGATTTGGAATAACACTTGAAAAATAAACTTAAGAATAGTTCCTAAGCAGAAGGTATTCTTATCAAAATAGCAGTCTGCTGCAAGTCAGCCCTTTGCTCCATACTTAAAACATGCAGCACTATCTGTTAGTGTTCTTCTAGCGTAAACATTTTAAATTCTTTACTAAAATATAAGTTTAGTACTGATATAGATATGTTTTCTTAAACAAAAAGTGCCTTCACTATAAACAGGAAGGCAAAAGCCTGTGGTTTGCAGGCAGAGTACTCTGTTGCTTGTCTAAAAAACAGCTGTAATGATGTGGGTGAAAGCCTGGCTATCTTGTATATCCAAGATATGGGCTTGATGGCTGCTCCTCCTCCAAGCCAGTGATAACCTGTGCTGTGGACACAAACCTACCTGCAGCGTTGCTGCTCTCCTGGTTTCTCCTTTGGGGATGCCCTCAGGCATTTGGCCTTGTGCCTCTTGTTCTTTTGGGGTGGCACTGGGGTGTCCCACACAGTGTGCTGTGCACAGGTGCCCCATAGAGTCAGCTGGTTTGGATGCATCTGGATTATCCAGTGTGTCTGATCATCACTGCTTCTGTCCACAGCTGGAAAAACCTTTAAAAAACATAGTCTCTGTGGGTGATTATTTCGGTTAAATGCTTACTTATCTCCCAGTGTTGCCTGTTGTCTTTCGGTAATCTTCTTTAGGATACCTGTATGTAATCTAAGATATTTCCTCCGCATGTTTCTGCACCTGACTTACTTAGAAAGGGTTAATTTTGCATCTGTTGATCCTTCTGATGTCCCAGTCCTGGGGCAGCACAGCAAAACAACTTTTATAACTTGGTTGGAGGTTGACTCTTCAAAGCCAGCAGCTCTGGAGCTGTCTTGCACCCTGCAGGTGTTTGCTGAAAGTGACTTTTCCTTTGCTGGGCTTTAAAATCCTGCGAGGTTCTTCCACCCTTTTTGGGAGGGGCCCACACTCACATCCCCACCTCCATCAGGTCCAGGCACATTGTGAGTAGACTGAGAGTATAGGGCACAACGTGTGGGGACCTGCACCACAGACAGGCATATGCGACCTTGAGGGCTCCCTCCTCACCCATGGGGTGGGTGTGGTGGGAGGGTGTGGGGTTAAAGCTTTGGGGGATTACTTATGGAAGGCCTTTCTTGAATTTGCAAGTGGGGTTTTTTTACATTCTGTAAGCATCTGGTATTGTGGTTTATCTGTGGTGCTGCTGATATTGACCCTGGATGTATAGTTCACTGATTGCCAGTTAATTACATGTCATTAATAAATCAATAACCTGCTTTGATCCTGATATGCTTTAAACTGTATGAATTGAGCAGTTTTTCCTTGCAACAACACTAATATTTCTCTGCCCATTTTTCAGAAACAAACCAACAAAGTTGTACAGCAGACCCCAAATGCGAGTATCGCTTTGCATATCCCATACCTCCTCCACCACGCCGAACAAAAGGAGCAGAACAAGATAAAAAAGAGCTGGACACAAAGGGAGAAGTCCACCATGGCACTGGAAATGAAGTGTTACAGCTAAGTGTTTTCCAGGGTGCGGGGGAAGACCAACGCGCTCTCGCAGCACAGGGAGACTACTGTAAGTTGTACAAATTGTGCTAAGGGAAACTGGAGGGATGGGAGTTGTCTGAGCTTGAGTGAGCCCAAAGAGGGCTGTAAGTAATTCAAGCTTCCCCCCCTGTGACACCTGTGCTGAGGCACTGCAGATGTGTAGCACGTGGTGAGTGTTCCTGCCTCTATACAGACCAGATGTAGGTTTGCCCTGTGCATCCAGTCTGGTCTTGATCTTGCTTCTCATTTCACTGACAAGGCTGCTGAGCAGTGGCTGCTATGAGAGTAATAGGGACCTGTGCAGCCCTATTTAACAAGAACTAACCCGAGAAAAATTCTTCATCTGCATAGTAAGCTAGTGTTCCTCCTTTTTTTCTAATTTGGATTGATTTAAAAATGCTAAGCCATAATTTTAACAAGACAAGGTGCTGCTAGAAATGCAAGATGCAACAAAAAGTGATTTAATCATTACGTTGTATTTAAAACAAGAATATAAGCAGATGCAATGAAGGACGCTTTATCTCCATCACGAGTTCCCCATCCTAAGTGGAGGGCCATGTCTGAAAGGGGAGGCTTGGGAGCCAGCTATGCTCCTTAATGAACAGAGGGGCTGTGATCCCCTCGTAACCCTGTGCAGCCCCAGTTTGGTATTTCGGCACTAGAATCTGAACCGCTCGTGTACAAACTATCTGTGGCTTCGTTAGTGGGTCTGCCTGTCCCTCACCCTGCGAAATCTGCATCAAATCTCCCAGCAGACAGACTGATCTCTGTTCTCAGAGAGACATCTCACTTTTGCAGTTTGTAAGGATGCACGCCTTGTCTCACGGGGCCTTTTCCTCCCTCTCTCTCTCACCCACCCCATCAACACTCCCGCAGGAAAACAGGATGCCATCAGGCACAGTTATTAATACACAATAGAAGTGCCACGTGTGATTGTCTGTGAATGCTCCAGTGTTTTATATAATGCAGATTTAGAGCTTTCATTGTAAAGTCATTTTAAACTCTGAACTAATGGGTAGTTTGGCAACAGCTTCTAAGTATGAAATCATTATTAATTCCTTTAGTACCATAATAACATTGATTTAGATGAACTCTTATAACATAGAAATGGTATAGTATTTAGCTGTAATTAATGTCCCCTAATTAGGAAGTGTTGCCAAGTAGTTTTCTCTGCTGGCTCTGTTGTACTTAAGTGCAGCTGGATGAAAATTAACCACAAAGGGAACAGCTTGTGTTTTATGTGAAGTTTGCCTTTGATTGATTAAAAAAATATTCCTTGGTACTTTATTATCAAAAAAGGGTGCACTGGATTATCAATGTTACAGAGAGCCACAAAGTACACATGCTGTAAACTACACACACATTTGGATAGTATTTAAGCCCAATGACTTAGCTACACATTCAGAAAATTCATAGATTTATCTTGCCTCAATACCACAAGTTACCATAACAAAAATAAATTAATTTTAAGGTGGCTATCATTAATAAAGTTGGTAGAAATTTAAGCAGAATTAGAATAATTTAATGTCCACTCAGAGGAAAGAGTCGTGCACTGCAAGCTGAGAGGCATTTGTTGATGTGAAAAATGCTGACATTTTTGGAAATTCAAATTATAAATGAAATACTGCTGTCAGTTTACTGTGCAACTTTGTAGCATATGGTGCTTCTGCTGGTGGGTGTTATTTCAAAGTTTGCAAATCGCACTATGAGAGTGGTGAGCTTTTGCAGCGCTTAGCAACTGTGAATCAAAAGTGACAGTACAGAGGAAGAGGGACTAAAAAAAAATATTTCTCTAAGTCAGTAGAACAAAGTACATGATAAGCTAATACATTTTTACAGGGGGAAAAAGGAGGCCAACATGCTAAAGCTGAAAGAGCTCCAGTGCCTTCATTCTTGCAGAATAATGCAGAGTCTTCTAAATTGTTAAAATAAAAACATTGGTTTCTCTCTCCCAGTCTCTTTGACTTTGGTATGCCAAGAGAATTAAAACAACTGGCAGATAGAACACAGAATGGTTCACTTTCAAAATTAGGAAAGTTGCTTCAAGACAAAATGCAATCTCCTCAGAAGGTCCAGATGTTGCTTTTACCCATCTCTCTGAAAATAGTTCCTACGACCAAAAAATAGCATTTGCCACCTGAAAAGCATTGTATGCCCAAGGCTGTCAACACAGAGGAAAAAAAGAAAAAAAAATAAGTTCTGTATTAGCCCAGCAATGTGGTTTCCAAGTAGTCTGATAATAGCATACATTGATAAGGTAAATTTAAAAAACTAAAATACATTCTATACCATGGTTTTCAAGAACCACCCAATAACCCCTTTAATGGTATCCAGAAGTGAACATAGAACTTGGACTCACTGTGATTTGATCTGACTGCAGTTGCTACTCATTGTTCTGCTCCAGGTAGTGATTTTTGGCACCAATATGGAACCGCGGCTGTGTGGTACAGACCTCATCAATTTGCCAATCAAGCTGGCTGAGAATAGAAAGCAATGGAGCTGTCAGTAGCAGTTCAACCATAAGCAATTCTAAACTAAGCAATCTGAAAATTTAAATAGTTATAATGACCAAGATTCTCTATGTTGGCCCTTAATTACTGGAATGTCAATTCAGCTGAAAATTGCCTTTCCCAGGTAATGATAATTCTTAGAAAAGTCTTTGCTTATACACCCATCCATAGCACTCATTAAGTCAAACTTCTTCCTTTTGTCTGAAGAGCTGTCAATTTTATGTGACATCACCAATCATCTGCCATCTAAAAAATCTCCAGGCTGTCTTGCTGAAGGCAGGTTTATTCTCTTTTAGCTGCAGCACACTGCATGGCAGCACAGCCTGCTGCTACAAGCAAGGTTGCACCAAATGAGTGTAATGAGTTGCCCAGTCTTGGCACCACTAAATGATGAGCCACTCAGATTTGGTTGTTGGCATCTCGGCTGAAACCTAGGCTTAATGAAATAGCAGTATATGTCTTACGTGTGAAGGGAAACTCTACTACCCAGCCCTTCACGGCACCCAGCACTGGATGAGAAGGTTGACATCCCCTCCATCACTTCTTCTGGAAAGGGAGAGGGAAGTTGCTGCATTCACTATACCAGAGGGCACCCCCTGAGATGGGCATAAGGGATAGGGATGGGTGGAATGAACATGTGGTGCATGAACTTATCCCTGTGTATTCCATATATCATATTCCTTATCTTTCTTTTGTGGCAATCTGCTATTTCCAATTCAGAACGATTGCATTACAACTCTCCGTGTCAATTTACATTGGTGGACATCACTAGCTGTTTTCTTTTTGAGAGAAAAAACATGAAAAAGAAGCAAAACCATCACCACGACCGCAATGTGTATATCAACAATCCATTGTTATTGTAACCCATATTAGTAATACTATTTATTTGCTGGAGAAGGCTGATGGCACCCTGCAGCTGTGGGTGCAGAACAGCTATGCTTTTTTCCCTCCTTCCAGTCAAACTGGAGCAGATTTTGCCTTCTGCCTTCATATGAGTAACATGGAACTCCAGGGAAACCAAGAAAAAGTAAGAGTAGCACAGTCGCACCCACCGAAAATGTCTGTCACAGATGGAGGGAATTCACGTGCCCATGCATCTACATTCAGATGAGTTCAAACTGTTTACTACCTCATCCTGACAAAGTGTGGTGTGCCCTCATGCAGTATTATACCTCTCTGGACACCATGGCCAATACACGGCATTGTTTTATGCACAAAAAAAAAAGAGGAAAGGGACTCCATTATTAGTTTGAAAAGGGAAGAGGGTTTCTTCCATACTGCCTTCTTCACCATGACTCCTTCCCTCACCAGCCCTACATGCTGAATGTGCCATTCCCCCACATCTGTAACAGCTATATAAAAGTTGCAATCATATTGTTGCAATCAGAACCATTTCTTACTAGTTTGGATGCAACTTGCTCACTCTCTCCCCCCACTCCTGATTCTTGGCTTGCACACAATGAAATAGTGGGGGCCTTAGACACTTTAAAAAAAAATAACCCAAAACCCCAGCCCCCAATAAATCCCCTCAAGGGCCCATTTTATTTCTGCTTATGCTCTTGATGTGCAAGTTCTTACCCTGCTATCCCCCTAGAAGCAGTTTATTTCCGTCTGTCAGCACTGCCAAAGTGACAAAATCCCCTTTCCCACCCACCATGTAATTGCTCTGTTGTTGCCCTTCCCACACACGCCTGTAGAAAGTAAGTTCTCGCTTTATTTGTACTGCTGAAGTGAACAGCATGTCTTTCCTCCCTCCCTCCATGATGCTTTCAAGTAGTCACACTATCATTAGTTATTTCTATTCTGGAGGAGCTCCCCATCTGAGAAGGGAGTATATTCCATAGGAAATAGAGTGAAGGCCTGATCTGACAGCTCTCATGTTCGCCCTGAATCACTGAGCTGAGGAATTTGGGGTTTGTTGAGGAACGCAGAAGCAAGCAGTACAAATAAAGGATCTTCAGAGAAAGGTAGTAAAGTAAGAAAACTAAAGGACTTGGCTGCATTTTTTAATTGCATTTTTCTTGTTGGAAAGGCTTTGGGGAAGAGCAGCTCCCTTTGCTCTGTGCTTACACAGTGACATGTTGTTAATTTTAGTCTATGACAGGAAAACTATCCATTAGAAAAGGGCTGGGTTTTAACTTTTCTTGTGCATGTGTGTGTCTCTCTCTTATTTATTTAATCATCCATCTTTGGCAGAAAACAAAAGCAGTTCAACAAACAGTTTAAAATTTTTGTTTCCTTTTAATTTCATTTGAATTTATTTACTCATTTATTTTACAGGTGCACTACAGATTAATTTCCCTACCTCATTCTAGGTGCATGATTACATGAAGACCACACTGCTGCTACTAACTAAATAATCAGAAATAATTTCTTCAGCTTGCCAAAGGAAGCTGACCCCTAACTCTTGCTAGAACTTCACAATTCGCTGAAGCGTGGTTATGTGGAAACAAGGAATAGAGTTTCAGAACCACTCAGCTCTAAGACAAACAACGCACAATACATTTATTTCCTAATACAAAGCATAATAACGTAGCCTCAGATATAACAAATTTTTGGTTTAGACGTGCTAAGTTTTTCATGTAGCTTTGCTCCTCTGTGGTTTGGCAGTCTAGGACTGGTAAATAGCCACTGTTAAATAATAGGAGAGCAAGACTGTAACATATTTTGCAGTCAGCACCCTATTATATGCAGCTTCATGATTTTGCAATGTGAAAACTCTCTTTGCAACAAAAAAAGTCCCTAACAATGGTCTAAATCACAGATTTGCTCTTCCTTTCAGCACTGGTGGCTGTCAAAACCTGTTGCTCTCTAGTAGGGGAACCTTTTAGACATATTCCAGGGCTGGCTCCATGCAGGCAAAATGCATTAGAAGCCACTCAAATATCACATCTAAACAATCACACAAACCTGCTTACACCACTTCATCCGCCAGTAGTCCTCTACACCACACACAGAGGTCAGCTATCCTCCTCTGCGGTGTGTGTGGAGCACTGCCAGGCACAGAAAATATCAAGGGCTGGTAGAAATTAGTCTACATTATTTCCCAAGCATGTATTTAAGGTATCAAAGGGGGGTGGTATCAAAAATAATGCAAAAGCCCAAGTTAAGAAAAAACGGGAAAAATCTAATTTTAGCAAGACTATAATGGACTAACTTTAAACCTGTCCCTCTCTGAATGCCCAGACTTCTCTCTGTGCTACTGTTACTGCCCCTCCATCCTAGTTACTTCCTCTTGAAGTAGTCTATTCTTATTTAAACTTCTCTTTATTTAGAATTAATGAATTAATTTCTAAAGTAGCCAAAATGTGTCTGTAAAGGAGCTATATTACATACCTAGACTAACCCATAAAAATGTGTACTGAGGGAGAGCCTTATTACACTACCAGTACTGATGTTCTTCGGACGGTGCTGCCATGCTAGACACTGGCTGTGCACTTCTCTACTTGTTTTCCAGTCCTTCACCCTGCTTTTTTATCCCTGACAGGACCTTCTCTCTCCAGTTCAGGTATTACCAAATCTTCATAGCTGTGTCTGATTTCAACATTTTATAATCAGCTCTAAAATTTTCCATTTATGCCACAGTAGCACGGATTTGCTAAGGACAGCCTGGAAATAACAACCTTTATCATAAAGCCCGACATTAAAATTTTATCTTTATGGAAATATTTACATTTAGTTTTGGATAAACAGAAACCTGTTAAGCTGTGAGTACAGATCAGTGCTCATGCTGTTAAAATCGAGGGGATGAAAAACATGAATGAAGAGGGGACTCTGGATTATGCTCCCCAGTGATGTGCAGAACCCTCCAAACCTTGTTATTTCTTCCTGGCTAGTGATTCAAAAGCTGAAATAAAAACATGTTCCTCAAAGGAATTTTTGATTGGTTCAAAGGTGATGATTTACTATTCTCAGCAGTCCTACTGATCCCAACCTTCTGAGAAATCACCCATCTTCCCTGGGCCCCTCAAACCTGTGGAGATTGAGAAGAGAGACCCAGATGGCCTTGTGAAACTGCATGGCCCTCTATGTAGCCTCTTATTTCTGCTGATATTGATGAAAGAAGCACCAGATAGCATGAATATTTTCTGTAATGTCAGCCAGAACCAATAAACAGCCCTTTGATGACAACAGCTCCTCACCTGGCTCAGACCAGCAACTGAGCTTTGCCTTCCCAGTCCCAGCCATTTGTGTGACCACCATCCTGGCTCCAGGGCTGTGCAATCCCATTGTCCGAGTGCAACCCACTGAGAGCATCCCGAATGGCTTCTGCGGACAGCAGACAAGGGGGAACTGAACGACATTCACTCTCTTTGAGTTGTGTTGGCACTGAAGTGCTGAGTGGAGTACAAACACAAAGGGTTATTTTTTGACGCTCATTTCAGCAGATGAGACCTTACTTATAAACATAGAATAAAACAGCTCTGTAAGGCGGTGCCAGTCCTGTGTTAAGAATTTAAGGTTCATGTGCAAAAATGGATTTAAGCAAAACCAGACTATTTTCCCAGTCTTGCGTGGCTACTGTGGGAGCAAGAAACTGCATGCTGCATCTTGCAGGCTGCGTAACTCAGATTCCCAAGTGCCTGACACTTACATGCCTGTGGGCACAGCTCCCACAGGGAGGCTGGAAAACTCAGTCCCATCCTGGCAACACGGGCACACACAGGGAGATGAGAGAAAGGGGATGTAACTGACTCGGGGGGACCACTTTCTGGCCAAGTGTCCTAACACTGAGCTACTGCACTGGATCAGGAAAGCTCCAGTTAAAGGCAGAGCTTAAATGAAAGCAGAGATTTCTACCACTTTCACCCAATCTGGTAGGTAATCCCAAAATTTTCAGGCTCCTCTGGGAGAAGCAAATATATGAATATGTTGTCTGAAGATCTTGATCAGGTTTAGGCATAAAGATAGGCAATAAGCTGTTCAGCCATTTCAAGACTAGGAAGGTGTTCTCTGGACAGTAAAGTCAATCATGACTTTTTTGGAAACCCTGTAAGGAGAAAACTGCCAGAAAAAGATTACCAGTCACAAGCTGGGGGTCCAAATAAATGATGTTTTGTAGGACTGCAGTTTAGGATATACTTTACTAATTTAATTGAAGAAACGCTTAGGCATCCTGGTTCTTTTTCCATATCCCACTTTGGAGGCTGATACCCCTCCCTGAGCAGTCCTGAAACCTTGTTCAACTGCCAAGGTCGCAAAGTTTCGGCACTGTATCTCCGCTGGCTTTGATTCCCTCCTATTTTAAGCAACCGTACATGGAATGAAAGATAAGCACACATTTCTCAAGCAATCAGAAGCGTTTAACTTTTGGCTGTGTGACACAGGATGAGAGATGTACCCAGACTCCCAGCTTCTCGCCTGAACTCACGCTTCCTTCATGGCTGACATTTCTCCTTCTGCCAAGTCAAATCAAAACCCTATCTCACAACTATCCTGAAAACCACATTTACAACCAGTCCAAGGCTCCCTAGCTGGTGCCAGCTCTTCACACGCCTCAGAGTGTTTGGTAGGAAGGAGAACGGCCTTATGAAACACACCTGCTTCAGTTTACTGGACAAGAGCCTTTTCTCATTTATGAGTCAGGCATCACAGTTGTAAAGACAGAGGAATTATTCCTGTGTACACTAACTCCAAGAGCAAAATATAACCCCCCTCTATTCATGCAAAATGTAAACCATTTATTTCGCCTTTAGAATAATCTACCACGAGCTCCAAACTTGCACCGTCCGTTGATATAAATCAAAACTCTGTAGGGTAAAATTTGGCTTGTGGTGCCCTGTACTAATTTCAGAGGAAAAGAGGGGCCTCACTCATGAAATATTTCAGGTATAATCAGGAAATTGTGGTCACAGGTGCAATCCAGGAGCATTTTGGGTTGGTAACCAAGGCAACACTTCTTGCTTCAAGACACACTTTTCTGTTGATAATCTATTGTAATGCCAGTAATTGCAGCTGACAAGGCTCTGTTTGTTGTGAGAGATAATTAGCACTTGAAATAAAGTAACAGATTTAAATAAATTGGGGGGAACTGAGTGGTGTGACCTGATCGCTTTAGAAACAAACAAGAGCTTTGGGGGCCTACGCACTGTGTGATGTCAGTGGTGGCCTCCACAGCGACTGAACAATACCAACATTTATTAGGCGTTGTTTAATTGGAAATTACAGTCACTTTTGTGATGAAAACATTTTTTTCTCTTTCTCATCCAGGTTATATTTACATTATAAAACACACTTAAAAAAACCCCACACACCACAAAAACCCTCTACCTACCTTACCAGACAAAACTACTGATGTTTTCATGTGTTTGTTCTTTTGCCTAGAATTTAATTTGTTTGCCTAGAATTTAATTTGTTTAAAATGTTTAAAATTAAGTAAGTGTTTTGGACACTTGCACAGTTTAAAGAACCCAAGGTGACTCTGCCCAAGGGTGTAGAGGGAGTGCTGTTCATTCAGCATGTACCAGGTCTGTCCCTAGGGTCAGCTTCAGTTCACTGCCAGTTTATTCAAGCTCTGGATTTATCGCTTGAGCTGTTAACATGGCTCCTTAATTGATGTTTGTGTTTGTGTTAAGTTCTGGTGTATCTAGAGCTAGACAGGTAAAACAGGGCTGCTGCCTGATGTAAGGTGGGATCCCATATCCTGTAGAAGGAGTGTAAGCTGGAGGGGAAAGGTAGGGGTCAGAAGCACAGCAATTCCCTTAGGCTCCACTAATAAAGCCAGGCCTGATACTACTTTTTTCCTTCTGTAATTGTGAGATGCAACTGCTTGGCTCAGTGGATAGGGACAAGAGGAATAGAATCCTACTCTGGAGACATTTAAAACCTGTCTGGACATGTTCCTGTGTGGTCTACTCTAGGATCCTGCTCTAGTAGGGGGCTTGGACTAGATGATTTTCAGAGCTCCCTTCCAACCCCTACCACTCTGTGATTCTGTGATTTGTGCCACAGGGAATGGAAGTATTTTACATAAATTTCTAGCTGTTGAAATGAGGATGCTTCTGGGATGAAGTGACACAACTGCACAGCTGCATGCAGCCAAAACTAACCTAGTTAAGTGATCTCCATTTTCCACAGTGTCTGAACATCATTTTCACAGTTAAAGAGAAAATGAGATTACCTAAGAATAAGATATCAGCTTGTTTACAAGAGAGGATCGAAGGCTCAGGCTGCACAGCTTTGTCCATGCTCACAGGCAAACACATGGCAGATCAGAGCCCATGTCACACAAGGTCAACAGTAGCAGCCGAAACCACAGACCACTGTACTTCTGAAAGCCAGGCTATTTTGGGCTGGAATGGTTCAGCTCCTTCACAGAATCTCACCAAACCTGTGAAATCTCCTGGCCAGGACATGATATCACATCCAGTGTCAAAACAGACTGTCATGCAATTGCATTCAACTAGGGGCTGGCCAGAAAGCAAAAACAGTACCCTCTCAAGATTTGCTTGTAAGACATTAAATGACTAACTATAGCTAGTAATATTGTTTCTTCCTTTAATACTGCAACAAAAAGACATCATCTCTGTTATCCTCAAGATAACAGTCACATTATTTCTCCAGCAAACATTAATCAACAGTTCACATCAGAAGCATACATTCATTATGTATTATTATTCACAAGCCCATGTCAGGCAGGATAGTCATATTCTCAGGAGTCCAAAAGTGCATTATTACTTTCCTTCTGTGAGTGAGGTCAGTGGTTAAAGCTACCAGAACAGAATTGCGTGCTGCATGCTAACCTCTGCTGAAGTTACGAGGTGGCTAGAAAAGGAGACCAGACTGAAGCCCAAGGGAGTTCATGCTTCCAAGGCCAGTGGTCAGGCTCCCATGTTCCCTGTTTTCTGTACAAGTTTTCCAGAAGCAATCAAATAAAGGCGGTGTGCTAAAACTACAAGCTCAGCACATGGATTAGAGTCATCTTCTTTCTTTAGGAATCAGCAGTTTAGTTCCACCAGGCAATGTTTCTGCTTTCTAAATGTTTTGAAACACACAAAACCACTGCATTTATAAGTTACTTAAAAAACAACAACAAATAATGATCTGCAGTAGTTCCCCAGGAATTAAAAATTGCTTACAATTTATAGCGTATGCAGGATCTTACAAAAAATCCCATCCCAGCCGCAATTCTAAGTAGCTCATAAAAATGGCCTGTTTATTTCCTAAAACGATCTGCATAAAAAGATTAAGCTTATTTATTGTAAAAATTAATGTCTTGCTGAAACAGTAATGACTATCTCATCAAGGAATGTTCTTGCCCTGAATGCCTCCCTCGGCAGTGCTGTGCAAGGAGACCCGCATTTATACTCTCCTAGAATAAAGTTAATGCTCATAAGACTCTCCTCTTGTACGCCTACAGCTAAATCATGGTATCTAGCAGATGGTGTATGTGTGTTTCCTAATGCAATGTCTTGTATGTGTGTAGTTGTCATAATTAAATAACTCCCTACACCATCTCCTGTAACAGGAGAGCCACAGACACATTTCCCATCAGAGTGAAGCCATCAAACCCAGCCTGTGGGTAGAGGAAGTAGGCTATAAAGAAACTAATACACAAAGCACCCCATCACCTCCTCTCAGGAATAAAACAAGTTCTTCTGTATGTGGCTAGACCTTTTAAAAAAAGTAAATTAAAACATTTCTACCCCCAAACCATCAGTCAGTAGGGTCTCAACACATCTCTGAGGTTAAGTAATCTATTCTTGTTGGAAAGGAGTCTGGCCCCGTATATTTGGGATTTCCCCTGCTTCTTATGCTCATCGTCGTGATGAAGGAATTATGGACATCTGCAGAAGTGCCTGTGAGACACGGCAATTTACAGCTATCAACTTTTTAAGATAAATGCAGCAGCTGCTTTTTATATTCCTTTATGGATGGAAGACAGAATGATAGGTCTCTGCAGATATTCATTCTTTCCTTGGCTTAGGGAGAGAATTAAATTGTTGATTATGCCCAGCAAGAAACATCTTTGTTTAAACTGGGGACAAATGTGACTTATTTTAAGGGATACAAGTTTAACATTTCCAGTATTATCCTTCACTTTGCTGTAAAAAAAAAAAATCCTTTTGCTAAGGATACTATAAATGCCTCCAACAGAAGAAAGGCATTTAGCCTCTTTTCATACTAAAAATTAGAATGCGAAATCAAGAAAAGCATCTTGCAAATTTGAGTGCGCAAGTTTAACAGGAGGTAGTGGGAGTTCTTTACCTCTCTTGTGTGATAAAATAGAAGGAAGCTTTGGCTTGGGCTCTCCTTTGGCCAGGCAGCGTGCTCTGCCCTTGGACCTCCTCCTCCTTCTGCCCCAGCAGGTTGCACCTCCCAGTTAACTGGTTACTTCTCAGGAGCGGGGAAGCAGTAAGCAACACCTCCTTGCAGCTTTCTCTTCTGTAAAGCGGCACATCTTCTCTCTCCCTTTTCCTTCAGCTTCAGAGAACTGAAAAGTAAAACGAGGAGTCAGTTCTAAACTTGGCAAGGCGCCAACTCCTTAGCAAACAAATCACTCCTCTATCTTCAAAACACTAATATAGTTTGGGGTTTTTTTGGCTTGAAAAATGGAAGACATAATTGTCTAGAACATATGAATGACTAACTGGGTATTTTTATTTCATATTATGGTATGCTTCACGTGTGTGAGAAAAAAAAGGAAAAATCCACCTTTAAATTTCACATCAGATACTTTAATTAAAAGTCAAGGTGAGCTATTGCCACAGGAAGCTCATAAAGACAACAAACACACTTTTAATTTTTCCCCAAAGTTTACATTATAATAAATATTCATGCCATACTCCCTTCACAGCGTAACTGCTAGAGAACACACTGTAATCTGTTTAAGATGAACATGAATCAGACTGGTAAAAATAATTGGTTGATTTTTCTTTTAATTTTTTTTTAATGTTTAAAATAAAGCTGTCAAAGGTTCCTGTGGTAATGAAGAGCTTTGTTGTTATGACAACTGCTTATTCCTTTTCCTTTGAAGAAGCCTGCAATTTGATAGGCAAAAACATCAGGAGTAATTAAAACAAATGGTAAGTGTAGAAAAACATCTGCCAGGAAATATCCCCACCTGAAATCTTAACAGTCATCTCACTTGTGAAGTGACAAACTTCAGATGGAGTGTCTTTGTGTCCGCTGGCATAGGGGTGTTCAGCAGCTGCCAAGGGTTCAGGTCACCCCACATCAGAAAGCCCAACTCTTCATATAGGGCATGTATATGTTATTCATGTGACTCTTTTTCTTCCTCTCCAAACTATATTGTTATCAAAGAAGGGTCCTTTCAGAATTTAGTTCTGCTGCTTCTAATAATTTACTCCGCTTCTCCGTTTTAACATCAGTGATAATTTAAAACATGGCCTCCAATGGTTTGGCAAACCCTGCTGCTGTCTCCTGTCACACATCCCTCTCTCACTGCAGGACAGGGTCTGGGGAATGGTGAGCTCTAGGCAAAGTGCTGAGAATGAATAGTTTTTGGTAGGAAGCATGGCTTCCCTTTAGAAGTGAAGGTGGATGAGGCCAAAGAAGAAGGTGAAGACGGAGCAATCTTCACAGCAGCCAGGGCCATATTGAGGGTCTTCATGGCTTTGACGAATCGTCATATGAGCAGCTAGGGCTGCCCACAGCTGAGAGCACAAGCAGGCAGCTTTGGTGGTGACAGTCACACACACACAGTGGATCTTGAGATGAACTGATCAAAAGCATTTCTGCTGTCTGGGACTAATGTCAGATGTGAGTGGGAAGCATGCCATAGCAACTACCAAAAAATTTGGGAAAGTTTTCCCCAGAGAAATTTGTTCCCTGTTGTCTCATGTGCTGTCCTTCCCAGGAGACATGTGACTGTCAGCTTTTAGCCATTTCTTATGTATGATAATTAGTCTGCTCCACTTTACAAAAACTGCAAGACTTAACCCCATAGTTACGATATGACAACAGGGATAAAAATGCACATTCCTGGCTCTGTAATGCTAATAAACTCGGTGTTTGGCAATAAGCTATTATGATACATGCTGCTTGGAGACTGGAATGTAGAGTGCCAACATTCCTGCTGTGCATCTGACTTCGTGAGAAATAGGACACTTTGCAATAATTTCTGTAGCTTTACATGCCAGCTCGTACTGCCAGGCACACCATGGTCTCATTTGCCGTTCTTTGCAGCATCCTTTGCTCTCCATTGCTCCATCCTCCTGGAAATAATCCAGTGCTCTTAAGCAGCAGAATTTCAACCGCTGTCTTGCCGTGCCACCGACATTCAAGAACCTGCATTTTTCATGAAGTCTCTTCTTGATACCTCTGTGCTCCTCATTCACTTAGCCAAGATACTCCTACCAAAATGAGGATATCAACATCGCTATCAAAAACGTGCAGTCCCTGCTTGCTACCCTTTTCTATGCAGAGAGATTTCAGACATCTGAGAGAAGACAGTCTTGTTAAGAAGACAGAAGAATTTGGAAATAAAAGCAGTATTTCAGATGTCGCAACTGAAGGTGCCGTAGGAGTCTATGATAGTTTAAGAAAACAGAAAGCGCCTTCTGAACTTTATTTTCCCTGTTTGCCCCCAACTGGCTGTATTCCCACGTTAAGGACATCAGAATTGCCAGGCTGGACGCTAGGTGGTGCTAGGACAGTGGTTTGTCAGGAAAATTAGTAGGAAAATTCTGGGTGGAAGAGCACACTAGGTTGTAAATGGTTACTTGCCAATAAAACATTTGCTCTGGTACAGCTAATCCATTACTATCTGTCTTTGTTAGACTCACCCACATGACTGGACACCATTAGCTGGCAGCAGGAACATCGTATGCTGTCTTTTGCCAACTTTGTTTCCCATACATCCATAAGCTGTCAGAGGTATAATGCTCCTTTTGCCAATCTGTCACTCTTCCCATCCCTTCCCAGGAGGGCACCAGCCTGGCTGCCTCCTGAATGCAGAGAGGAAGATGCTTGAGAAGTTTTCCTGAGCTAGCCCTGCCGCTCAGGCAGGACGGAGGCAAGCGAACGGGACCTCTACATGGTCACCCTGCCTTATGCCATGCCTGTAACAGCTGTTTGCATGGTTGCACAGCTGGCCAGGCCAGGGAGCTGATTTGATTTTAAAATAATCGTTCCCACCACGTGCCAAGGTTGTTTTTCAGCTGGATCAGGTCCCTCACCCACTGCATCACTGCTGAGAGGCACAGCGTGCCGGCACAGGGCTGCTGTGGCCAGCTCTCCAGGTAATCGAGGTACCAGAAACCACAAGCTTTGATAGAGAGCTGTCTGCTGGGAGCCCCCAGCTCAGCTCCCTGCTCTCCTGAGCATCCCCGTGCTGCAGAGGTGCAAGGCTCAGCATCCCCCAAGCCACCCACTAGCCTGGAGTCACAGTTTGGTCCTCACAGACACAGCATGCATCTTGCAGCTGCACTACAAGTGTCTTGTGCCGCGAAGGTTACAGCACCCTCCGTGCACCGCAGACCCTGACAGCATGCAAAGAAACCTGACGAAGCTGTATGCAAGTGCGCTGCAGCTTTCTGTGCTCCCAGAAGTGTGAGTGAATCTGTTGACAAGAGGAATGAATGGCGCTTCAAAACCAATTAGTGAGAAAGGTTTGCTTTGGTTTTGACACCCAACTAAAGTGTTTCTCCTCACTTACAGGGTTCTATACACGTAAGAGCCCTCTTATGGCACTGTCCACCCACCCCTCTCCCTTAGGCTCCAGGCAAACTTCACCCCCATACTGACGGAGAGCAAAAAAGATTAATTCCCTGGGGTTGGTCAGATGCAAATTGGACATAGCTTGGCTTTTTGATTCAAAGAAAAAGAAGCGTTTGAAAGAATAAATCCTGTAGACTGGTGATGTGGTATACTTAAGGACTGGCTGAAACTAAAAAACTCAAGGGGCAATTAATTTTTCACCCATACAGTTACTTCCCAACTACAACAATTAGGTTCTCTCTGCTTCAGCCTAAATCCTTTTATCCAAAACATTAGGAACGACAAAGTAAAGAGGTTCTGGAGATCCCATTCTGGAAGAATTTAAGACGAGTAGATGTGGAGCTTAGGGACATGGTTTAGTGGTGATGTGGCAGTGCTGGGTTAATGGTTGGACTGGATGATTTCAAAGGTCTTTTCCAACTAAAACGATTGTATGATTTTATATGTAAATAAATACTCCTGTGAGTGGTGCTTTGAACCTAGAAATGATATGTGGCTTAATCGTATAGAAGGCCTGCTACTAGACACAAGAAATTCATTACAATATAAGCAATTGGGGTTTGGTGTTGTTTTTTTGTTTGGGGTTTTTTGGTTGTTGTTGTTTTGATTGACAAAGCGCCGTTTCATGGTAACCAGAAAAGTTTGTGCAAAAATGCTCCAATTTCAGTACTTACCTGGCATGAAATATCTAGTCTGGAGCAGGCAAACAAAGATTTAAAGCCACACTTCTAGGTAAGCGTCCAAGGGGTGTAAACACAAGACTGCTCTGGACACACTTTTGAGTCCAAGTTTTTCCTCAAAACATTTTCTCAGTCGCTGGCAGATGTCTTGGCACAAAGTAGAAAGATATCTGAAACCTCAGAATTGCAGAGAAGAATAAACATAATCTCACTGAGGAAAGCCACGCAATAAATTTAGCATTTTGACCTTCTGGTGCTTCTGTTATGCACAACACGACACCCCTCACATCCTCATTCATCAGTCACCTGTGGCAAGACAAACACCGTTCAGCAGATAGGGCAGGAACTGGGATGTAGCAGCAGACTGCATCCATCCTGTCTTAGTTATCTAGTAACCGAGTAAATTGTGGGTATTTGCAATGGCCCCCTCAGATGAAGCTACTATTGAGATGCAGGTGTGCTGTCCCCCAGCCAGCACCCGATACACAGAAAGACCTGGATCACCTGGATTTGAAGCCTGGGGAGTTGTGAAAAACACATAGATGATTCAGCTAGCACAGCATCCTCTGCATGGGTGCTTGTGGTGGGAAAAGGGGTCTTTCCATTTCCTAGATTAAACTAAATAGGAAAGTATTCCTAATAGCAAAGATGACCATTTGCACATGGGAAATTTCAAACTAGCTATTGTGATTTATATGTGTGTCTTCATCAATCAAATTAGTTCTCATGAATAGACAAGCCTGTGATGGAGCCAGGGATAGTATCACACCAGATAGTTTTACAAAGTCATTAATTACAAAAGGTCAGAACAATATTACATAAATCTTAAAGTGTCCTTTAATGGAAATAGCCCCTGTTTTGCCTGTTACAGCCAGACTGTGAGCAGCTTTCTATGGATTTCATGCCTTTCCCTACTCCACTCTTGCTATGTATTCAGGGATCTTTCAAGATAATAGTTAATACACAGTAAAAAAAAAAAAAAAATTAAAAAAAGCAACAGTAACTTGGTAGCTATTTTATTATCTAAATGAGTAGTCTCAGATGACCATCTTGTTAATGCACATTATAAAATATATTGTCCCTGTTTGGTGGATGTAAAAACAGACAGAGATTTGTGGGTTCTGGCAGTTGCTGCTTTCTCAGTAATGCTCGTGCATCTTGTCACAAATATAAAATGTAGATTTTTTAATATATAAATATTTCCAGCTTGGCACAGTGATTTAAGACAGAGGATATCCATCTGCAACTATCCAAAGGTATAAAAATTAAAAAAGGAAAATATTAGCAATAATTCACAAGGGGATGACCCAGATGTGATTATGGTTTTTAGCCTTCGAAGTAAAACATGGTTAGCGTGATAAGAAGTGGTCACCCATGACTTTAAGAACACGCATTAAGGACTGTGTCCTCTTCTGGCAGTGAACCCCCTGCTCTAAGTGCCCTTGTAGTGACCCACGCAGCACCATACCGCAGTCCAGAAAACCAGTACTTGTGAGACCACCACTTTGCTGCAGTAATTCAGATTCAAAGAGCTAGTGAAAAGCCCAAAGTGCAGCAGAAGCACCAGTGCCCTCAGGACTCTGTATTGCAGGACTTACCAAGCCACTGGCACTTGATGGAGGAGACTGAGCAACCCATGCACACTGGGGGAGGGGGGAAACAAAGCATACACCCAGGAGCTGGCTGCTGCTTCAGGCTGGGTGGAAGTGCTGCTGTGAGGTGTGTGCTGCTGCATACCCCCTTAAATCAGTGCTAGAGAGAGAACAAAGATAATTACACAAAGCATTAATAAGATTTGAAGTCCTTTTGGTAATAGTCAGTGAAACCCTTGCAACCACAGCTGACACGAGCATCAGCGCAGAGTTGCTGAGCAAAACTTCAGGGCACGAGGCATGGATTCTCTGGCACAAAATGAGACACTGAAAACTGTCTCCCTGACAATACACAGCCTGTTGCATGCATTTATTACAACATGCATGCTTGCAGCAGGTGACTCTGGCATTAGCAGGGGGTGGGGGGAATAGTATCCATGAACAACTCCTTGTAGAGTTGCTCTTAAATGCCTAAACTCCCTGCTTCTTCTATTGCTTCCCTTTCAGTCAGTGAGTGTAACTGCACTGTCATTATGTGGTCCCCAGAGATACTTATTAGACAACTGCCAGCAAATCACCTTCATTATAGCAACCAAATGCAAAGCCTCGAACGATGCAGAGATCTTTCAAGTTTACCAGCAGCGCTCCCAGAGAAAAAGAGAGTAAATTTAGTTTTGCTCTTTGCATCCTATCATCCCTCAACATCCAAGGGCTTCAATTTCTGCAGTTGGACTGTTAAGGACCCCCACGGATTAACACGAAGCTAGAAGATGGTAAGAGATGATCAGACAGCAATCATATAAGCAGACGCTTAAAGGATCTTTTCATTTCACCAGGTGATGGACCTCATATGCTAATTGAAACAGTATCTGTGTCTGCTCATGCGATTTCAAACCACTAAAGCTCTGTTTTTGACATATGCACGATAAAAATAAAGTCCTCTTCAAAAGAGTAGTACTGACCTCATTCAGACACATTCGTTTTCATGAAAGGTAAATATGACAGACAAAGTAGTGATGTTAGCAGATTGTTCCTGGGAAGTAAGCAGAGGTGGGGGGAGTGGGGGCGGAGGGGGGCAGGTGGTGCGGTGAAGAAAAATCACCACATAGTTTGTCTTTCCACCAGGCTGATTTCCTTTAGCAGCCTGGATAAGCAATTGGCTACTAGCCAGCTGTGCTGAATTTGTCCCATGTTTGCAAGATCAGTCAGTGAGCAAAAGCTGTTTTCAGTTAATAAATATTTGATTTACAAGGTACAGTAAGTAATAAAAAGGGAAGGGAATTTAGCTGCTAGGAGATTTGTTTAGCACTTTAGTAGGGATAACTAACAACCAGCTTTGGTTGTTTTTCCTCCTTCGCATGGCCAATGGGCAACCAACTTTATCAGTCTTGCTGCATTGTGCTATGTAGTGAGCAGAACACACTGAGCAAAACAGAGGTGGACTGGGACATACACCATGCCTTGACAGAAACACAGCTGAAGGGAACACTCTTAGATTCTCCTTTCTTCTCTGCGAGTAACCTGTGATAAATATTGCATTTCTCAGTATCATTGGGAAAAATCAAAACTGTTTGATCCTTTCCATATGATATAGGTAGCTATATATGAGAGGGGGAAGGATACAAAGTATCAGGTACAGAACAGCCAGCAGCCATTTATCAAAGGAGAAAAGACCCAGAAGACATTAATCAGCCAGCTACATAGTCCTGGGTATTTTGGATGGAGTTGGAAAACAAACAAACAAACAAGTAAAAAACCCCACAGATACGATATAAAAGATAGCTTCTTTTTTTTTAAAAAAAAAAAAAGTATTTCATTTCTTCCTAGAGTACTGAGACTCTAGGTGGGGATGTGGTAATGTGGGCAAGGAAGGGAACAGAGCATCAGGAGACCTGAAGTGCAATGCTAAGCACAGGTGAGCGCACTCTGCATGCTGAAGGAGCTCAAGCTTCTGTTCTCAGTCTCCGGTGTGCAACAGACCTCCCATGTGACTGTGGGCACATCACCTAGTCTTTCAGATCTCTGGTTCCCCCCACTTGAAAAAGACTGACTATCCTACCTACTGCTCAGGCACATCAGGTTGTTTCATGCAGACTCTGTGAAGGAGTTTTGGGTTGTGTAGCAGGTACTAAAAAAGGGCAGAATATTATTGTTAGAGTTGTGGCTCTTCACTGTGGAACAAGGACTCCACCAGAAGAGTAATAGCCTCTTTCTAGAGGCTCTGAACAGCAGTAAGGACGTCCAGACAGCCTCACCAGAAATACTGCACATACACAGTTATTGATTTCTAGGATGCTGCCAGTAGTTGCTTCTCAGTAACTACCAGTAGGACAGAACAAAATGTTTCTCCTGTCAAGTACAAACTAATTCTTCTGAGTTGTAGCTCTTCAGTCTGTAGAGCTTTACACTGTTTTATACTGCTTTGCATTTGTCCCCAAAGTTTTTCCAAGCATTTGCCTAGTAAGAGCACAAAGCAAGTCCTTGACAGTCTGCAGGTGAGGCACAGACCACAGGTCTTACAAATCAAACTCTGGAAAATTGGCCCCTTCCACAGTCCCTGCCCCACTGAGAGGTCTCAGATCATAGCACCTGGAGAGGACAGCAAAAGGCAACCCTGTATAACACCTCACCAACAATTACAGAGGCTGGTTTTCCTGCTGGAGTGAGCAGCAAGCACTTGTACGAGTATTTTATCATTGCTGGTGTCTAGCAGGTTCTCTGCAGTGAGGAGCCAGCCTTGCTCAGCGTGGCTGTGGAGGGTGCAGCAGCTCAAGCAGGAGCTGAACAGCACAGTGATGGAGGAAGGTCCACGTTCACTTTTCTACCAACACAGAAATTGTCTTTAAATTTTGTTCCAGACTTCAGGAAGACTTCATGTCAGGAGTTTCATCAAAGCATATGCTTCTGCATAAGAGCTTTAATCATAGAATCAATGAATCAATACTTCCTGACAAAAATATAGGTTTTGCCAGAAATCCTGTCCAGATCCCTTATCTATCTCTAAAGACTGCAGTCCTCCATCTGCAAAACAAGGACAAGAATTTTACCTTCTTTTTACAAAGCATGTTAAGATTTATGGGTGGAGAGCTCACAAAATAAAGAGCTATTAAAAACTGCTGCTTTCACAAATGGATCTGACAGCTGCCACACCAATATTGGACAACAGTATTCAAATGGGCTAGACAAAGTAGTAATTTTAGCATGAATGATCCAACATTATATTATTTTAGGCTACCCAATCATTCCCCTGGAACTGGAATCCAAAGGTGATGCCAAGAGCTTTGCAGAAAGGAAGGACCCGGAGGAGGGTGTATTTCTTTCGCATACACTTTACTTTTTAACAGCTGTTGGGATATCTGTTAAACTAAACTGCAATAGTTGGACCACAAACATTTATTGTAATAACAGCAACATTCTAAAACTGATGAGCCCCATCCTTCAGCAACAGGCTGTGCCTCTGTTTTTTCCTCTGTTGAGGCTGGACATGTCACAGAGGATCTCCCTTTGGGAACCCCTGTCTTGGCACAAAATGAGTAACACAATTTATGTAGACGCTGCCAGCTTCTTTCCCTTCTCAGACAGAAAACAGCTATATCTAGTCAGGTAATGTTACAGTAAAGTAGTACAGTAGAAATTTTATCACTGAGTGGTCTAGAAGAGACAGATCACCCAATCTGTATTTTCACAGGCTTTTTAAACAGCATTCTGTGCTCAAATGGCAGCAAGCAGGAAGAGAAAGAGGGGAGAAAAAAACCGCAAACAACCACAAAACCAAACAACTGATGCTACGCCACAGATTTGAACCCAAATATTTTCATGTGAGGCTGATGATAGCATTATCAAAGTTGGATAAACAGGGAAGGAACAATGCAATGTGCTCATCAGATTTGGTGAACCTACATGACTTGCTTTTGGTGAGCTTTTCAAAACAACTCTTGTTTCATCATCTGTTTCACTAGGCAGGATTTGAGGGCAGAGAATGGGCTCTGATAGAACTCACAACTCCCTGCTATCAACGTTCAATACAATGCTCACACCTCCCCAGCACATCTGCACCCATCCTACCTTTCGTCTGCCCTCACTCCTGTTCCCAGGCCAGGCCAGGGCTGTGTCTGACTGTGCACATGCATAGATGGGGATATTTAATAGCTAATTTTTAAAGAAATGGGAAATGCAGTAAACATTTTTTTTGCTACACTTTTTCAGCTTCTTGTTCTAATCACATTTATCCTGAATCAGAGCCTGGTGGTACAAAGCTCTCTGCCCAGGTAATCTGGTACATTACAGCAGGGCTAACAACAGTGATGCTTAACTGTCTGGTTTGCACAGTCAGTCTGAAACAGGCAAACACTGTATTTCCTATACTCCCTCATATTTCTGTTTTCTTTTTTAAAAGAAAAAAGAAAAGAAAAAAGGAGAAAAAAAAAAGAAAAAAGAAGGAAGCCTTAGGAAATGCCACAGGAACTTTCATAGGAAAATGTGGGAAACAAATGAGGGGGATTTGGAACATGAAATGCTCAGTGTCACTAATACTCACCACTTGCATCTAACTTGGCACACCTCTCTCAGCTGCGTGACTAAACAAACTACTACTGTGCCACTCTGATGTTTTCCCAGTTTTGAATGCCTGAATAAAAGCTTTAAAAAACAACTAACAGCCACATTAGTGTCCAGAAGCTCCACTCATGGTTTCAATATTACAAGGTTTTTCAGTCTACGAAAAGCCTCAGTGGATGTCATTTTATTTTAAGGAAAAGAACACCACATATGATGCAGTTGGTTTGAGCCACTTTTGCTCTTTCAGGCAAAGACCAATTAATGTCTCAGAAAATAACTCCTTCCAAAAATATCCAGACTTTTCTTGCAGCTCTTATTGGTATCTCTGTACCACACAATCAGTGCCAAAGAGGGATGGGAACACAGGAACTGGTGATGGGATTTAGTAAACAAAGAGAAAGGAGGTGCGTCACCACCTACAGAGATTTTTACTTATTTTCAAAGGCACAAGTGTCTACAAGCTCTCTTCCTTCAAAAGTAAAAGCAGATCTAAAACAAAACTATGTAAGTCACTACTGTCTCAACTGATTTAGGCAGCTGCTGCTGATGGTATCTTTGCTTCTTGACATTCATGAATAAATTCCTTCATCTTAAATCTTATAAACATATAAGTTCATGAAAGAACCCATATTACTCCTTTTATTTTTAGGAGACTGAATAAAGTATTTATAACCCTTCATATCCAAATATCAATTACTTCCCTCACTGAAAAAGTACATGTGATGTGATTAAAAATTTACCCTACTACAAAACAATATACAATTAACTCATACATTTCCAATTGCCTTTGTCAGACATATACTGTATACATCCTCATCTGTCCCTTTTAAACCATGCACACCATCAATACATCCTTTCAAATTTGACAGGTAAGTAAGTAAAAAATACAGCTATTATCAAACACATCCACATGATCTCCTGACAGCTACAAGCTCACCTGACAGTTACAGCAGTTACCACTGGAAGTTGTCAGCATTTATTAAAGTGTGTTGGATACTGGTCTTATTTTCCCAAATTATAGGATTCCTAAAGTACTTTGGCTTCAGAATTATTTTTAGAGAAATTTAGATAAATACAGATTCTGATAATTTGCAGCACAATCTACAAAGTTCTAGTTTGAATTTTTTTTTTTTAGAAATTCTATACAATTATATTTGCAACTATTTTCTTCTTTGTCACTACAACTTCATGCTCCCAAAAAAGCATATCCAGCAAAAAACGCTTAAAACTTCATCCCAGTAAAGTTTTCAATTTTTTTTTCTCTTCTTCTGAAATAGAGAACATGAAATTCAATAGCAACATTTGCCTTCATCACTGCATTTTACCTGGGAGATATGAGGAATTAAAAATTTTACTTGGAATTAAGTAATAGGTTTTCAATACCTTGAGAAATATCTCCTCCACAATAGTCTTACAACAACACAGTCATGAAAATTAGTACACAATAAATTACCTAGTTAAAAAAAAAAAAAAAAAAGATCAACAAATCCAATCAGGACATCAATGCTCACAAAGCAGAAGCTGCACTGCAAAGCTGCATTGTTTTGGTCTTTTTAATCCTACATCATCCTCAAAATGTTTCATTTTAGAAAGTCTCCCGAATCTCTCTAAAAATTCACTTTAGTGGTATGTTAATAAACAGACCACAGGAGCAGAGAAAGACTGAGAAAATACATGAAATATGTAATGAAATGCTGTTTATGATATGATACCATATGTTATGATATGTTTATGATACCAGATCCTATGGGAAAATACAAAAGTTAGTCAAAACTTGTTTTCTAGTACAGAAAGTTAAGAGATGCTTTTCAATTATTGTTTAAAATGAAATAGCTACGACACAATCAAACATCAACTGATCACAGTTAAATTAGAATAAACTAATGTAGATTTTCTTCCAATGTACAAAGCTCTGTAACACCAGCAGAAGTTATCTTTACACCTATGAGGAAAGGGATCCTACTGCTTTAATATCAGACACGTTGAAAGAGATACACATTTTGTGTTAAAAACCCCCTCTAAGCTCATAGGAGAAAAGTTTTTTTTTCAGATAGTGACATCACCTCACTAAGCAGTGCCTTTAGGAAAGCCCCCATACTGCTTCTGTTGTTCCTGCTGCCCTCTCAGATTTAATTTCTACAGTTAGTAAGATCTCAGACCAACCTAAGAGTAACCACACATTTCTCAAGCAGGGGGAAGCAGGAAGAACAAGGAGAAAGGAGAAAGCACTTTTGAGAAAGAAACTCCCTCAGATCTGTCCATCTGCATTCCTACAACCACATGCACAAACAGTGCATCATTTTTCAGTTGTGAATTTGAAGTGGTCATCATTTCCAAGATGAGAGGAAGACAACTGCCTGACCTGTTGTATACTCCCCACTACAATGGAGAAAATAAGCATTAAAAAGTTTTGTGGATCAGGGACAAGGCTCGCAGTAGTATGACTATACGGATACCTGAGCTCCTAATGAGGTTAGGCAGAAGTACAACTTCTCCAGTGCTCATGTGAGGCTCATCACATACCTCTTGTATTCAGTTTTGGAGGATCACAGAGTTGTCTCCACTTCCCTATTTCTGGCTTCCTACAGGCTCTGTTAATATAAAATAGAAGGAATTCCCATCTGGATGGGTCTTCTGAGAAGGAAAAACAACATATGACTCAATGATTTCCACTAGGAGTACAGAAGAATGCACAGTGGAAAAATATCTTTGAATTCATAATTTTTGAACTTATTTTCATTCTCATTCTATGAAAAATTCATTTGTGCTATTAAAAACTGTTGTGGCAGAAACCCAAAAATCCAAGCCAATTTCATAATGGAAGGCAATTAAGTTGATTGCTGAATGATAAACACCACATCTTTCTTCAATGGGGGTACTGTTCTTGAGTAAGCAAACTGTTTTTCTCTTCAGGAATTTAGAAGAATGCATCATAAATCTCTCTCTTAAAAGTTCAATAGAAAGCAAACATTCATTATCGAGTTCTTCTTGAAAGTCTCAGCCATTTAAAGAGATTATACACTAACAATGGTGGCAGAAAAAAAAGCAAGCTGACTCTTACGTAAAAATATTAGGATTAGAAAAAATACCTCTACAAATCCTGACCTATATATTTGTTTTCCAGCTGTCTATTCATTTTCAGGATTGAATATCTTTCTCTGGAATCTGCAGGTTGATTTAAGACTGGAATGAGAGAGTCATTATGAAAGAGACAATTATTGCCCTGCATGTAGTTAAATGACAAAGTTTATTTCTTGGGGTAGGACAAGAAAAAATGTGCAACAGAAGGTTATTGATTTATTCCCTTGGTCCAGGCTAAGATTCTTTATTCTGAAATCCAAACCAAACCAAGACAACCCCATCAAGAATAGATTGTACCAGTCTAGGTATTAATATTGAACACAGATAAAGAAATGTAGTCCTAGGCAAACGCTGAAAAGGCTTTAAGTAGGAGAAAAATACATGGTTAAATCTGCAGTAGAGGTCAGTTTTGAAGGCAAAATCAGGTACAAGACTGGGGCAATAATTATAATTTGCAGATTCCTGGACTTTAGTATCTTTCTGCAGCAGTAAAGTCATGAATGACAAAACACCACACTTTACTATGGTACGATCATCAAAATCTAAATGTAGTTCTTAGCTTCTGTAAACTATATACATTACAGATAAGATGAAGAAAGTGTAAAAAAACCCAGTAACAACACTAAAGAAAACTCTTACGGCAATTTTAGGACTTAACAGTTGAAAAAAATCCCTTAGGTCACACTACACATTCAACTAAACCATACTGGGCACACTCACACCTCACAAAAGACTTTAAGTCAAGCCAGGCAGCAGAATGAAACAAGGTATTAAACTCTGAACAAGAGTCCACTGCAGTCATGATTCTCATGACCAAGAACTAATATTATTCACCCACAGCTAAGATAAAACTCAAACCACATGAAATGTTGTTAACAAAAGACATTATCTGAAGAAAAAATTTAACTGCTTGGAATACGTGATATTTGTCTCTTGTTTCTCAGTATTGTTCTGCGTTTCAAAATGCACCAACAAGTGCCTGGGGTTAGGGACACTCCATCTGTTGTATTTGAACAATACATAGAGAAGTGAACCTCAAACATAATTTAAATCTCTGGACATACTAAGGAAATAAACAGCGACACTAAAAAAAAAGAGTGAATATTCTCAGCAAGCTGCTCCTCCCTTCAATTCTCTTCTGTACAGGTCAGGCTAAGATTTGACTAAAGATGATATAGTATTAAAAATAATAAATAAATTATCCTTTCAGTGGGAAAATCCAATGTTTTTGATGTTTCATAGTGTCAAGAGGCAGGAGAAGCTCTTTGAATTATATCTTCACAAGGAGATTCAATAAGAAATATTTCATAAAGCCATAAATGTGGAATGGAATGGTTACATGGAAAATAGTGAACAGCGCAAACTACAGTAGCCACTATCGGAAAGGCTATAAAGTGCAGAAATACTGGATGATGAGGCACAGCGGATTGCTAGGAAGGCGGTCCAACTCAGATGCCCCAAAACCAAGGCAATTATGTGATTGTTTTTCATGCCAAACAATCTCAAAATGCTTTGTGGGAAATGGTGGCTTGTTGTTTTCTGACAAACGGGATCTGGGTGCTCAAGATGATATTTCACCAAAACTTGATTTTCACAGGGTGCTCTAGACTCTTATAGATCACACCTCTTAAAGTGCAGTCAAAATGGGTGTTTTAACTGGAAGGCACTGTCAGAGCCATAGAAGTGACTCTAGACCTGTCCCCTCTCTTTGCTTTACTTAACTGGCCACGGTGCATTTAAGGAAGATCAGCACCTTTGGCAGTTCTGCACACAACTCAGTCTTTGAGATCTCCTGTTCAAGAGACATGCTTCAATTGTCTTTATTATAACCAACTACAATCCCCTGCAAGCTGCAGCTCCCTCACTAGGTTTCTATTTGAGCAGAGACTAAGTTTAGTGGTTTGGGAAGCTCTTAAAAGACAGGTATACTGCCAGATAATTAAAAAAACCATAAAATTAATGTGGCTGCCTGGCATGACTCAGCAGTCAACTGTTTTTATTCAGAGATATTCTGCATTAAAATTCAAACAGACTCAGGTGTCATTAGCTATTTATGAGGGAAAGAATCTCAATTAAGTATTCTTGATTTCTTAACAATTCAAGTTACAATGGAGCTTTTATTTCCTTTTAATTGTAAGCAAACAATGTTATTAGTACTCAAGGCAGACAAAACAGCAGTATTATCATTATTCATTTACCATTATTACTAAAAAGTACAAGAAAACACAACATAACCCCCCAAACCTCAATCTCTTCCTCTCAAGATATCCTTTCTAATCCAATAAAAGCATCTATCTTTGATTTCAAGTGGAGTACCTGTGGTGCAGGATGCAATGCCAATCCAATTTGTGTGGAACAAACCCAAATGGGTTGAAATGAACTCTGCATTTTAAAGATGTTTTCATTTAATCATTACCGTCACTTCTCTTTAATGAACGCATTAATGAAGCAAAACTTCAAGCAAAACCAGAAAAGCTCATCTCAAGAAATGAAAAAGCGAACAAAAAAAAAACCCCTCTATCCTCACTATATCCGCTACTGTCAAACACTCTTACACTTTCCTTTGGCAGAACTTCAAATGCATATTACTGTAGGTTGTTTGGAGACATTAAGTAGAAGCAGCAGCTCCCTCCAGAAAGAAGTCGAGAAGAAAACAGGTGAGCTGCTGAGTAATCTCAGCTCTGCTACTGAACTGATTAATGACCTGCTACCAGGATTTACAGGCCTGAGTTTTCCTGAGCACCTCCTCAAATGTCCTAGAATTTGTTTGTTTTTTTTTTTTTAAGGAAATAACAAGAGTGGTCACTATTGCATTGTCAGCAACATGTAAAACCCATGTATGTAACATTTATTCAGTGCTTCAGACTTAGTTTGTTTCAAAGCTTGGCATCAGCAAGAACAATTCAATATTCAGAAGATTTCCACCAGGCAATAAAAGGCACAGGGCTGGCCTAAAGAGAAACTTATTTTTAGAAATTAAGATATGTAAATGCTCACATCTGACATAAATTAATTCACGTCCATTATTTACCTTATGATGTTTATCCAAATTTTTGAAGAAGGGATTGAAGATGAATTTGCATGGGAATATACCAGTAAAGAAGAACAGAAAATGGGAGAACACCACAGCTTCTCCTGCCTGGCATTCCCACCATCTCCATCACCCAAGCAAAATTAAGGATTTGTTGAAGTTTAGCCATCATGATACACTGGAACAAGTCAGATATCATTTCACAAATAAAGCAGAGATAATTCAATATAACTTGCTCAGATGACAAATGAATTTTATGTAAATGCTTTTCCTCTGTAAGAATTTTCCTTGTTGAAATTGTCATACTCTTTCATCAAGGTAATATTTAAAATGTATTACTTCTCTCTTGCTTCATTTGTGCATCTTATTTTTTCCAAGTGATTACAGCATTTCTACTGGTCCTTGCCACCAAGGTATCAAATGCAAACCTGGGGAAAAGAGTGACCTTTACTAGAATTTCTCCCATGGTTTCCACAAATTTTATGTCAATGTGGAAACAAAAAACAGCAGAGGAAGAATCATATTGTTTAAAATAATGTGTAGTTTAACAACAAAAAAAGGCAGTGTTTCAAGTATCAGGTGGACTAAGAGGAATACAGGAATATTACATAAAATTATCATAAATTAAGATGCGAGAAAGAAGTCATCCCAACCTTCTGTCAGGCACTTTACAGCATAATGACCTATGACGAAAAACATCAAGTCAAACACTGAGAAAACATGAAAGCTGAGAAATTTGATCTTACTGACAGGATGGGGAGTAATTAATTATAACCCGTGTGACCACTGGATGTCCCCACTGTTCCTTAAATGCAGCACAGACACCATCTACCTGGCAGATGTACAAAACCCAACAGATCTGACAAAGAGCAGGGAGTGTGCAAGGACACAGGTAGTGATGACTTCCACAGTAGTCAAATCTCCAACCCACGCAGGCACACACTCGCATGTGCAGGAGCAGACTGGAGAGCAAGGGAACAGCAGATCACACAACACATGCTGAGAGAGAAAACTCTTCGAATACAGTTTCCACCAAGTTCACTTGGTGTCTACTCGATGCTTAATAATGCAACAGCAAGTGAAGCTGGATGACAGATCCTCAGATGGGGCTCAGAAAGCAGAATTACTTCTGAGGAGACGTGCAGGAAGCTTGGATTAGAGCATGGGGTGCAATGGGGCAAATGGAAAAGATCCTCATGTCACAACAGGTGAGAGAAAAGGTGTGCAGGAGCAGGGATGCCAGCATAAAACCATCGAGCAGCTGCCAGTCAAAAGCATCCAATAGTGCTGAAATAACAAGAGAACATCTATAACGCCATGGGGTGCTCTTCATATCAAAGCATTGAGGGCACTGGTGGGATGAAAGCTGGAGAAGGCAAAGGAAAACAAAAACAAATCCCAAAATACACCAGAAAGACTACTACCACATATCCTTCTTTTGAGGTCAGGTCACAGGAGAGGTTTAAGTTCACATGAAGGTGCAGAAAGCCGAGGTGTTAGCATCAACTCATTTTTATTTATTTTGTCACATGACAAAACACCAGACCCAATTCCCCCATCAAAGCAAGTGTCTTGGTTACTATGATAAAAAAGAAAGAGATAATCCTTTTTTTTATATGGAAGGAATTTCCTACTAATGGATTCAAGAGCAAATTTTGAATGAACCATGTGTCTATTTTGTAGACTTAGGAAGCTCAAGCTCTGACAGCTCATGACTTATTTCATGCTTGCAATAAGAGGTTACATCACAAAGAAGCATTAGATCTCTCCTCTGTCCCCACCTCCTTTTATTAGCACAGCTCACTGATGTTAGATGTTGAGTTACAAAGCTACAGGAAGGGCAGCAGTTGCTCATACAAAATAATATTTGAAGAGTTTGCACTCTGTGAAGGTGATTTGTGAGTTTATTCTTTCTCATCCATCCTTTCTCCCCTTTCTACCGCTTGTAGAAGCCTGACCAGCGAAAGGTCTGGGCTACAGTTGATTTTACCTTGGACTTCAAAAAGCAAGGCGTAAAAACACCTGCAAGAGCACTAGCACTAGCAAAGAGATACTAAAAACAAATATAAACTGAAAACAAGTAACTAAATCACACATTTCACTAGAACATGCTAAACTGGCAATTAGCATTACATTTAGTTATCATTAGTATTCTGATTAGTTACATAAGCTATTGGGATGAACAGAAACATAGAACTATGGATAACTCCTTCAGTCTGGATGCCTGGAAGGGTTTATCAGAAGGGTTTCATGTTTTGTTCTGTATTTTTTCCCCTCACACACCGTTAGAGGGATGACTGGTCTGACACATTGTGGATATTCTTTTGTTTAGATTTCAGACATTCACAAAACAGACCTGCACTGAAAAGGTGGGGTTCTTTTAGAGGGAGAGCCCTGGGGGAGGGAAGCACATGAATATATTTGAATAAATTAATTTGAGAATTTCATGGTTTGCAATTAAATTAATTAGGTACTCTGAATTACTGGCCAGTGACTCTTCAAGATTATTCTACTTGGTTTGAAGTGATGTATATACACAAATGTGCCAGAAAACCTAGATAGCTTTTGTTCCCTATCCTGGATCTCATCTATAATTTCAGATGAGCAACTGACCATAATCACAGAATCACAGAATGTTAGGGATTGGAAGGGACCTCAAAAGATCATCTAGTCCAATCCCACTGCCAGAGCAGGAACACCTAGGTCAGGTCACACAGGAACGCATCCAGGCGGGTTTTGAATGTCTCCAGAGAAGGAGACTCCACAACCTCTCTGGGCAGCCTGTTCCAGTGTGCTGTTACCTTCACTGTGGAGAAGTTCTTCCTCATATTTATGTGGAACCTCCTATGTTCCAGCTTGCATCCGTTACCCCTTGTCCTATCATTGGATGTCACTGAGAAGAGCCTGGCTCCATCCTCATGACACTCACTCTTTACATATTTATAAACATTAATGAGGTCACCCCTCAGTCTCCTCCAAGCTAAAGAGACCCAGCTCCCTCAGCCTTTCCTCATAAGGGAGATGTTCCACTCCCTTCATCATCTTTGTGGCTCTGTGCTGGACTCTCTCAAGCAGTTCCCTGTCTTTCTTGAACTGCGGGCCCCAGAACTGGATGCAATATTCCAGATAATAGATATGCTTTGCATAAAGAATAAAATGGATAAAGTGATTTACTGAGATTTCACAATAATAATAATAAATTGTTACCTGTTAGGCTGACTTCTCATAGTCAACACTCTCTTTTGCAGCATGTTGTCTGACACAGAGAATTCATTGTGTCCATTTCAGCCTCTAAAAAATAAGAGTTACTATCATTACTCTTCATCCAAAGATCTGAGATTGCTTAAAAATGTCAGGGATGCTTTATGACAGCTGTTCAAATTCTCAGCAGTTTCTTTACAGCTTTTGGTTCTGAAGAAAGATAAGTAACATATCTAAACCCAAGACCTGATTACTTTCCCAGGTTTAAAATTGAGACTGTGCACTCTCATTTTCAAACTCAATGTTGGAAAGCTAGATCTCTGGCACCACCTCCACTCTCAAGAAGTTACATCTCCACTTGACTCCAAGTTAAGTCAAGTAAGAGTGCCCTGCCCTCTCCAGAACTCAGCTCTTTCCATCTTAATCAGGTGCTACAATTAGAAGTTAGCCCATAATTAAGGCTTGATGTAAGTTTAGGGAAAAGTAATAGGAAAAAAAATACAATGAGAAACAGTTGAAATCCATTTAGCCAAACATTTTGGGGCCAAATCCCATCCACACTCTTTGTTCTAGAGCCCAGAGAAGAAAGAGTTTAGCCTATAGTTATGTTGCTGTGATAGTAAGATAGACTCTTCAAAATCAGTATGATTCCTCCAGTTCCAATAATATCGTGGTTTGAAAATCATAAGACCCTTCAAGGAGTAATTCAAATTAAATCTTTAGCCATTAGAGATACAACTAAGCCCCATTAGTGTTTACCAAGTATTACCAGACTCATAAGAATTATACTCAGGTAAACAAAATAAAAACTATCGAGCCATTGCTATGGTCCTCCTCAGTGCCTCTACAGAAAAGGTTTTGCCCATGCAAGCTGGAAGACAATTAGAGAGGCTTTAAAAGGTGTACACAGAGGGGGGAAAAAAAAAAAAAAAAGGCATAGGCTAAGTTTTCTCATACCTTTATTCTATGGCATTTGTTCCTTAACAGTCATTAATTTAGCAGAGAATAATTTGGCCCGGAGTTGCTACAGTTATCTCTGATTAAGTTTTAGCTAATCTTGTGTGCTAGAAAACACATGCATAAGATCGCTGTGTAGTCCAGCCTGAAACACTCATAATGCCTTGCTAGAGCCCTTTAAGCATGATAAACTAGAACATGACTACACAGTAAATCCTGTCTTGCACTAAGGAGTCTCACAAATTCAGTTTTAATTTTTATCAACAGATTGCTTCTTGGGTTGTTATTATTAGTGTGAGCTGGACAGCTTGAATTAGAGAATAATTTATTCCCTGTGCATTTCTAATTACAGAAAAGAGGTTCAGTCACTGACACACTTGTCCGTCTTGTTCTTTCCTGTCTTTCAGGCATGGCTGATTGCAGTTAAATAGACAGACCAGCACAAACTGCGTAAGAAACACAACTCTGTCAAAAAAGGACTGAAGTGTTACCATTAATTATTCTGGACCATGTGCTCATTTATAACAGATCTAACATGAGAAATATTCTCAGAGGTGTCAAACAGCCTCAGTTTCATAGGTGCATGGGGGTAGCACTGACTAAATGTTTGAGTGACTGGTAGGATGTGACCTGCCAGAGACCCTTGAAGCCTGGGGATTTCATGTGCAATTTGTGTTTCAGCATTCAATAGATAATTTAAATTGGGCCGCTCTCTCTGAGCATTTCTGAAGGATCTACATGCCTGAGCCTGTGTCGGAACTGCACAAGTATCTCAAAAAAAAAAAAAAAAAAAGCATTTATGAGCATCTGCGCAAGTGATTATTTGTAACTCACTGCATTTTAAAAAGGCTCGAAGAAAGTGAAAATGTTTTCTAAAGAATATTGAAAGGTTCGTGTAACAATCAGAGTGCACAGGAAGACAGCTTGACTGGGGGAAAGCAAAAAACCAAAATCACCATGATTTAGTTAACCTTCCCTATAACAGGGGTTGTTATTTTAAATAAATGAGTAGAGAATAGTCCACTTCAGCCGTTAAATCGGACAAATAAACTTTGCAGAGGTAAGAATCAATTGACGGGTAATTCACACTGGAACTGAAAAGAAGCGAAGCACTGGAACACTAAGTTACACCCTTCAACTATTTCAACCATAACTACAAAAGTACCCTTTTTCTCATCTTTTTTTAAAAAAAACCCACAAGAAATATGTACTTTAAGTGTGCCCTCACTGCCACTGTATTTAATCTTTTTAACATCTATGCAATCTAACAGACAAGACCTTCATCCACTCATGTATTCTCATAAGCATGAATTTCCTATCCCAAGCAAAGAGCAGCAATCGAAAGCTCTTCCATAATGAAGCAACATGATTTTCAAACACATAATAAACACCTTCCTCCCCTCTTGGTACAGTTTGCTGGTCTCTGTTGTTGAAACTATTCACTTATTTTTGCAAGACCTGCATAATTTCTGTACTTGGATCTCTGCAATGAAGTTTTTTGCTTAAAGCCACAGACATTCTCTAGGTCTTTTTCACAAAATATGTAAGGCAGAACTTTTTGCTGCTTAAGATTTTACACAATATTCTCACCATTAAAGTTTAGCTTACAAACAGTTTAAGCTTAAAGAGCGTCTCCACTAAATGACAGCTCTTTACAAACAGTGACAAAGCTTGCTGTGGGAGTTATCATCTGTCAACACAGTATCAAAATCTCTCAGGTTTTTCACCTGAATATTTTAAAAAGAAACAATTTCAAGACAATGAACAATTTCAAAACTCTGTGAGTCAAAGTAAAGAAAGTCAGAACTGCACGTAATGCTGGATTCTTTCAAGCAGCATCCTCTTGCAGACTTTGGTTTAATACTTGACATTTGTTTTGAATTTATGATTTTGCTTGTTATCAAAGATTGCCTCTTTCTGCCAGCTAAATAGACAGTATCTTCAAGATTCATTGACCGTCCAAAAAACAAAGCTGAGATAGCACTTAGTAAAAAGGCACAGCAAGTTACTATAACTACTACTGCCAGCCTCATCAGTGATCACTTCTGAAGTTCACATGACATGACAATGAAAGCATTGAGGATCCAGTTTCAAAAGATGCTTTTTACCAGGCTACAAAGCAGGTAGGACAGACAACAACTGCTTTAAGGGATTTTTTTATTGGCTCCCCCACCCAGTGATTGGGTGTTTTGTTTTGTTTGTTAAATGTTTCAGGTTTTAAAACATCTCTTCTGATCTAAAAGTAAAAAGAATATATCCATATATTTAAATAATAAAAGGAGTATCCAGAAAACATGCACACCTACATACAGTCTCCATCCAGTCAGCACTCTGCTGGGTACACAAGACTCAGTTTCAAAACTTCTGCTCTAAATTAAGATGTTCCAGATGTGTTAGAGCAAGCATTTGAACAGGAGTTTCCCATATTAACAGTCTAATCCTTAAAATGTTGAGTTAGTACATGTAATGTTTTCTAGACATGTGCTTCTTCTCAGAAGTGTATTAGGTAATTGAAATGGGCATATTTTGGCTCTACACAAAATCCTGGTGTTTGGAAAGGTGGTAGACTACCCCCAGCCAAACTGTAGATATACCTGCTCCACATTTTGTACTTAATCTGGGGGGAAAAAAAACCAAAACCAACCACAAACAAACAAAAAGCCCCAATCCCCTAAAAAAAAAAAAACAACCCAAAATAAACCAAACAACTTCCCACCATGAAAAAAACCCCACACAAACTAGGAAGAGATGCTCATCATATAATATTTTTAAAAATTTTTCTAATTTTCTTCTGGAGAGCATGTATCCCCCAACAAAGCGTGTAGACTGTATCTACAATTTGGTAGTCTCAGGATGCATTATCCAGTACTCTGAAGCAATGAAGTATCTTCATAACACCAAAAAATCATTGTCAGAGCAGGTTCTTTCAGTCTTACTACCATTAAGTATGAGAACAGATTAACTAACTTCAGTCAGCACCAGTACTAGTAGACTGCAAAAGGTCCCGATGTCAACCTTCTCTGAATCAAGGAAATCTGTGTTTACAGTTACAGACAGAGACTAAAACTAGAATAATGTAAAGTACTACACTAACAGAATATGACTTCTATGGTGAGAACTTCTAGAGACCAGGTAGATAGAAAGGAAAAGGTCATTTCTATTCTATTCAGAACAGAGACATGATGAGGAGACTTGTGAGTTTTTGACATTTTATTTTTTTTTAAAGATTAAATAAAAGCAGACTTTCAAAACATCCTCTGGAAGCCAGTTGTATTTGCCCTTGCCAAGGCAAATCTTTTACACATTACATCAAACAGACACCAAGCTGAAGTATAAAAGCTTTAGTTCTATTCTGCAGCTCTGCTCTAGGCCACAAGAAAGGTGTTCTCCTACCTCATCTTTCCAGCTCAGAATTCCTATAGAAGCTGAACAAGACTGATTTTCATAACAAGTGCTTCATGCACCTCTTTCTTCCATCACTGGCAGAAAGCAAGCGATTCTAGAAAATTTACAAGAACTTTCAAGATGCAATAGTAGCTCTAATTAAAAGGGAAAAGAAATCCAGTCAGATCCAAGACAGCTCAGTTCAATGCTGTAAAATTACCTTCAAGGTATTTTAATCAGACATACTCAGGGTTCTTTAAAAAAAAAATGTAATTCTGAATGTTATTCTTCCTTTCATACCTAGGGAATCTGACTGAAACTGATTAAATAACTTGCACAAGGACACTCAAAGCCTATGTAATGTCTGGTCTGGGTTCTATCTTCTGACTACTACTGTAGAGTCTTAACAGCTCCCTCTTTCCTCTGCAAAGCTGCAGGCTTCAGCAAACAAAGCATTCCTTATAGCTAATTGGTATTACATGGAAACTCAACTGCTCTTATTTACAAAACTACAGATTTATGTCAAGCAAAGCCAATTATGCTTAATGTTTAAACTATTGCAGGTGCTCAATGACATTGTTGCTAGGCAGTAGAAGTGAAATTGCTCTTTTAATGCATCTTGTTCCAACTGGGAGCATGTGTTTTATCATCAGTGCAAACTTAACAGATGGAGATTTTAATCCTCTCCACTGAGCTTTCTTCACCCTCCCTCACTCAAAATGGTGTCCCATGTATTGAGACTTAACTGAGGTGCTCAATGAACTGTCTCGGACAGAACTTGTATTTTTTGTATGTGCATAGATGAATACAGTATGAAACACATTTAACCCAAACAAATCCCCAAAACTGTACCAGCAGTAATCAGTAATACATATGTATATTCAAGGTTAGTATCCTCTCCTGAGCACAGCACCTACTCCAATAGTTATAACCAGAGCTGGTAGACAGCACAAAAGCAACTTCTTTCAGAATTAAGACTGAATCTACAGAGCCCTTTATACTGGTTTCACTGTGTGCTGGTATAAGATATATAAAATTTTGTGCTCTGAAAGTACAAAGGATTCCATCAGCTTTGTATGGAGTCCCAGATGCTGCAGTTCAAGAAGCATCCCTGGCTGCTGGGTATAATAATTAAACTGCTCTATCATAACAGCAAGCATGACTGATAGACTTTTGCATATAGCTTCTTCTGCACCACCAGCTGAAGTAAGTCAAAATCCAGCAATCAATACACCTTTTCTTTTGCCATCCATCTGAAAGGCCAAATTTGTAACTAAATCTGATAGAAAAAGCCTTCCTCTAGTACATTGAAAGAAGGCAGAGAGTTTTCAGTAGTCAACTATTCATCCCTGTCTACATTTAGCCTGTACTTGGGGCTAAACTGTAGCAGCTGTTCTACCACCTGATGACCCCTCCCTAACTGAGAAGGGGAATCAGGGAAAAAAAAAAAAGAGGGAGAAGCCCCATGGGCTGAAGCAGAAACAGATTTAATGAAATAACAAAACTAATACAATCACCAACAAAGTATACAAGGTTATACTCAGCCTTGTCCTTAGGATCAGCAGCAGGAGCAGAAGGCCAAGAGGAAGGAGGCCCAAGAAGAGGAACTCCCCACCCTCAGTAAACTTGTGCCTTTTATAATGAGGTTGATGTCAGTGGTATGGGATACACCTGTGAGTCACCTTGGGGCAGCTGCCCTGACTGAATCTCCCAGCTGACTTGAGGGCTATTCATGGCCTGCCTGCTACGGCTGGCCCATAGTTCTGTTTCTGGGAAACCAGGACAGTTCCACACTAGTCAGAAAGTACACCTTTGACATGGATGACCATTTCAGATGAACTTGCATGAAGATCAACTTACTCCTTCCATCTCCAGCAGTGCATTCTCCTTTACCACAAAGGAAGATATTAAACAAGATCCACAAAAGACCCCTCACTTCCAGATGGTACCTCCCTTGTTCTACAATATCTGTTGCCCCCTAGGCTTTAACAGATCCCTCAGCCACCTTGTAGCTCTTCTGCTGACCCTGATCTTCATCTTCACAAGTTATTTCCCATAGGATGTATGTCAAATGCTTTACTGAAATCAAGACAGATAATCTCTACTATATTCGTTTAGAAAATGAATTCTCACTACATACAGGCATTAAGGTAGTCTGGCAAATCTACCTTTGATACACCTGTGTTGCATTTTATTCAATTTTCCTTTTATCTCATTATTTTAAACATTCTCTTTTAGTTTAAAAAAACCCCAACACACCCTTAAATACTAGTGAGATCAAACTAACAGCTCCTGAATGCCTGTCATGCTTCTTCTTAGATGTATTTACTACATTTTGCTCCTCCTCTTGCAACACCCAACCCAAAATTACAGCATCAAATATGGTTAAAAGTGGAGAGATGATTCCCTTTACCAGCTCTTTCACAGTTTCAGCTCACAAACTACCCTCTGTATCACTTCAGGTTATTATATTCCTTTCATGTAGTTTGTCCTGTGGTAGAGCATTCCTCATATCTAGCAAGCATTCTAGCTTGACTACCACTTCCAGTACAAACACCTTGATATCAAAGTGCTCCTTTAGCTTTTGTATTCAATTTGTTTCCTTATCACAAAAAGGCCCCACTTCTATCCTTACTCTTTCTAGTAATATGACTTTCTAAAAAAAAATATGTTAAGTGCTGGATTAGCATTGCTCACAACATCCAAGTCAGTCAACTCGGGGAGTGTTTAATACTGTTTTGATCTTTAAAGTGTAATGCATTTTACTACTAATTTTTTCCCCATTTCCAACTGCATCTACCCTTCCTCCCAGTCTTCTTTCCCTAAGTCCCTTGACCTTCTTCAACTGGGCTACAATTAGTAATTTTGATGTAAAAAAATTCTAGTCTCCAGTTCTCCTACTAGCAACTTTCTGTTTATCATCCTTTAGGAATGACAAATATCATAGTGCTTCTGTGAAATAAAAGATTAGGTGCCTCAGCATCAATGTTTCATGACATACTTTATGGACTTATTACTGGTATATAGTTTCTAGTATATTTTTAGTAGCTCACAAAGCAATTTGCAAAGAAGGTTAGTATGGCTGTGTCCATTTTGCTGGTGGGAAAACTAAGGTAAAGAAGCAACTTGCTGAAGGCTGAGTAGCAGATAAGCAGCAGACCCAAGACAAGTAATACAAGTATTCCTCCTTTGCAAGTATCAACTAGCCAATACCAGACTCCAAAATTATTTGTAAATGATACTGTCACAAAGTAATTTGCTAAACTAGTTTATTAATTTTGAACCATTACTGAAGTACAAATGCATGTGGATACCTATCTCTTTCCCAGCAGAGATTAAAAGCCTCTCTCCATCAACCATGCCAAGCAGTGAGCTCTCATTGTCCTCAATGTGCATTATGACAGTGCAGCATCCTACAAGGCCAAATCTTATGATGATTGTTATTTTGTAAACTTATAAATAACTATCATTCCTAAGATAATTCAGAAATATATTGAAAGTTCCACTTAAGTACACTAGGTAACATCTTTAGAAAGCTGGTTGGTAACACAATCAAAATTTAGTCAAACAAGGGTGAAATTTGATCAGGTTTTCTCCATAGGAGACAAAATGGGAGAAGTTTCCAGGACACTATCGTAACACTTGATAGGTTTTTCATGCTTCAGAAGCTTTTCTTCAGGAAGACTTCCTCTGAATTCATTGGCGTATTCTTGATTCAGATTGTTGTATCTGGAAGGGAGGACAGGGAAGGAAAATACTAAAATAACCACCTTTCTGGGGTTAGCTTCACCCACTGTTTATCAGACAGTATTTTGCAAGTTATAGTGCCTTCTGAGTCCTGGACTTCTAAGCAGCCAAAAAAATAGGATAGTGATATCCTAGAACCTTTCCGAACTTCAGGATGAGAAATGCCAAACAGGATACAGGTGTTAATAATAGCTGTACTTTAATAAATTTAAAAAGGAAACATGCATTTTTCCTTCAAAGAAGTTTCAGTACATTTTTTTCTAATTCAGAGTTTTAAAGCCTGATTTCCCCCCACCCCTAAACCAGTGTTTATCTGAATAGTCTTCACCCTTTTTTCTCCCCTCTGGGAGAATTACTATTCAGCACAAAATGGAACAATTACAACTGACCTCAAAAAACATACTACATGTAGGTTTTGGTTGTCTTATTGAAAAATGAGTTGCCTTGATTTTGAAGTGAAATAGTAATTTGAAATAAAATTTTAAAAAACTTCTCCCCTCAGACTTCAGAAGACTAGTCAAGAAATTTCCTCAAAAATATGTCAATTTGCAGTGAAATTATTTGTTGAGTTCAACCCAATTTTATGGCTACATTTTGACAACCAAAACCTTTTAGTTTTCAGCAGTAAATGTCACACATCAAAATTTCATGTTACAAATGAGTAAAATCCCATTTTAGAAAAGGAAGACAAAAGTACATGCAAAAGAAACATTTGAAATCAGGACTCAGTTCACATTTAAAAGAAGAGAATCAAGAACTAGCCACCAGAATAAATGGACACTTGTGACTCAGGTTGCATTGAAATAATTGACAAGATGCTATGGGAATCTTTTGTGCTGGAAAGGTAGTGCTGTTACATGTAATAGAAAAAGCAGTATTTTTCTCAGGAGTTATAGAATTATACTGCCCTTGGAAATTCTGTTATTGTCATCATCAAATCACTACTTCATCAAGGTTTCTGAAGGCTTTCCATAGAACTGCAGCCCAATGTCTAAGAGCAAATGCCACTTGTGCATGATCCTTCCCACATGAAGTTGCTTCCCTCCCTGTTCTTGACCATAAGTATTACTTATAACACTGACAAAAGAAAGTTAACTGCAATTAAATGTTCCAGAATACAGGAGGCGGGCCAGTTTTCAAACCACCCTTGATGTAAAAGGCGATTGCAGTTGTGAGTTCTTTGCATGTTACAGGCAATATACAGGCATTAAACCTAGGCTCTATAGGTGACATAAAATTGCTTACTGCCTGGGGTCTTATTGAGCAATTCCATTGTCTCCAGCAGAAAGTTGCTTTTATCTCATTGCCCACTAAGATATCAGAAAATATTTCAGGGTTATTCTGTGGAAACCACTGCATACAGCATTAACCATTAGGAGTCTGCTTTTTTCTTGCAACCACTTCATCTGCTGTCCTATACTGAAGATGTAAGCTCGTTGAGACCACAGCAATGCTTTCTATGTATTGGTACAAAGCCAAGTGTAGTAGAGGTCAGTTCCATGACTGAGATATATTTGTGTTGTGATCTAAACTCCATGCCAATATATTTACATCCTTCTGTAAAGAACAGAATGCTCTTCTATTTTCAAGGCATTTTTATATTAATAAAGACCCCTTAAGTATTTAAGACTAATTACATCAGTCTTTTTCTTTAACCTTACCACATAAATTTTACTGTGAAATCTCTCTCCTCAAGGCAGATGAAAAATACTGAAGCCTGAACCCTGATCAATAACACATGATCTATCATTACCAGTTCTTTATTATACACTAGTTTTCAGGTTTTGCAAGAATTTCTACCCATATATACAAATGAAACATCAAGCTTTCATTTTCTCACACATACCTGTGTACAATAGTCCAGAACCCCAGGGTGTTCACCATGATTAAGGAAGCCAAGAAGAAGAAGAATCTCTCTAATTTACCTTCATGCAGCAAGTGTGGAAACCAGTTGCCTGGAAAAGCAGATATTTGAAGCAGAATTAGTTTACCTTGCAGGATGAGACATGGCTCATATGAAAGACATGACGATAACTTTGTATAAGACACAATCACAGCAGGTTCTTTGAACCCCCCCTGTTGCTATTTATACAGACTTTATTCTCACAGCATCTATGGGTTTTTTTTGAGTCTACAAAGTACTTTGCTCCTGCTTTGCAGACAGGCAATAGAGATCTAGAGAAACTAGAGAGCTTTCCTAACAAATCTGAAGCATACTGGAAAACCTAACACAGTTACTACTGTAATGATTGGGCCATCTTCCCACTGTATTATCCTTTGCACATAGCTAAATGAATGTCAAATGTGAACATTTCAGGAAGGGCTAGAATTAAGGTGATCTATAGGAATCCTTATTCACATCTCTCATGCTTTTAATAAGCCTATCCTAAGGAAAAAGTGCATAAAAAGCATTTTTTCAGTACTTTGGATGGTGCTCTGTTACCAAGATGCTACCTGATATTTTACTTTACCTGTCTTTATAGTTGCTTTTAGCAGTGAGTCTGCATGTGTCCTTATCTCACACGTGGCGTTTATTTGCATGAATCGGACCTTTTTCTTTTGTGTCTTTTGGCAATACTGTCAGACATTTTGGCGGCTTAAATTCCATTCAGCAGAGGACAGTACCACCCATGTACACCCAGAGTCTTCCCTGACTGTGTTCTCGTGTGGTTTAGTTTGCAACTGCATTGCTTTTGATGCTGTCCATTGCAACCAGTCTGCAAACAAGCTTAGGTGGTAAATAACTATGCAAACCAAGAAGCTTAAGTAGAAAGTCAGCCCAAGTCAGTCTGCATTTGAAGACAATCGGTACCTGAAGTACCATAATCAACTAGAGCAAAACCATAAACCCAAGCTGAATAAGAAGTTAACAGCAGATACAGAATATCAGAGAGAGCTCTACAGTGCTGCAACGATCTTTTACATTATTTGGGAATAGAAGATATTTATTGCCTTTGAAGAAAAGAGAGACTGTCTTCATTAGCAAGCAGTGAAGTGCAATAGGAGCAAATACAGAGCATGAAACAGCTGGTGCTGAGAATGTGATGTCCACACTACACACATCTTAGGGGGTTCACATCAGGCCAGTTCCCACTAACAGCTGGAACACATCAGGCACAAGCATTTTTTTGTTTTAGTTCCATCCAAAAGGAATGCAGTTCTTTTGTGCTTTGAGACCACCCTGTGATGCAAATCAGAGATGATCAGGAGATTCAGATCACAAGCACACTCCTAATCTGAACTAAAACACCAGCCATCAATGCACCCAAAGTCATCTTTGCTCCCTCAAAATCTGCTATCAAATACTACCCATCTAAACAGAGTGGCTATTCACCACTTCAACAACCTAAAAGGGAGAGCAGGAAAAACAGCCTTCTATGCCATAGCTGTGCTGTACAAACCTGACAGCCTTACCTGACCTTTTGGCCACTAATGCCATCTTTGGCTTTTCAAAATTTTCTAATCGGAAAGAAAGAGCAGTTCCAGAGCCCAAGAGAGCCAGCAGCCAAAGGACACACTTCCACACCACAACCACACAAATATTTACATTTTTCTCTTTTCTCCACATCTTAAGAGTTCTAAACACATTTCTTTTCAAAGCAGTTACCTTCAGTTCTCCTGAGATTATCAGAGAACAACTGCCATCAGTGCAGCAGTTTTCCCTAACTCCTCTGTAGTTCGCTTCATGCTGTGTTACCTTTCTGCCTGTCACAGAGCAGCACCACCTCACCTCTGCGTGTGCCATTCCTTTTGTAGCATTATCTCAGAGTGAGTCTTAAAACGTATCATTTAACATTGTCAGCTGACTGAGCTCCTAGGTGTTATAACTTCATTTTAGTAGCTTATAAACTTTTCCTGTCATAATTCACAATCAGGTAGTTTTTCATTTCGCATCCCTCAGTGGCCAATAGAAGTCACTGAGAGAGCGTGCATGTATCTGATGAGAGAGAAAGCACGCATGGGGTTCAGTGCTACAGGTTGTCAAAGCAGAGTTCACACTGTCTGCTCTGTTATTTACATGGGCTAGGATAACTATATGAGCAGCAGGAGCTTCCTAATGGAATGGTGTTTACAATGGAATCTGAACAGAAAACGTGCTTAAATACAGCACTGAGCACTAAAGAAAAAAAAAAAATAAAAAGAAGAGGAATTTAGCTTCTAAGAGAACAGAGTAAAATGGACCTTTGAAACACTCTTAATACCAGCAAAGGCACCATATTGAAGCACCGAAAGTAGAAATGTTTGGTTTTATCAGCGTGGGAGGGCAGGCCAGCAAGAAGGACATCTGGGTTCTGCCCTCACTTAACCACCAGTCTCCTCCACGGCCTCAGTCAAAAATCATTGCTCTGTCTCCTCTCTGTTTCTTTGATTAATTGCCATTGCTTAAACAGTGAGGACAGGATGATGACGCAAAGCCTTTGGAAAAATCCTGTATTATACATGAGAAACAGCAAAGGCAGGGCCAAAAGTAGATTGGGCATGGTAAGACTCCAGCTCCCATAGCCACCACTGACTGCGTTTGGGGTTCATACTCAGGATTTTACTCTCAGCCATGAAGAACTTACAGACCGGTTTGTTTGGCTTTGCTGGAGCAAGATGCACTGGGAACTACTGTGCTTGAAGAGTCCAGTACTTTCTCTTCCTTGAATCAGAATGCAATATGTTAACAATTCACTTTCCCCCCAAAAGACATTGCCTTTGGGTTCTGTCAATCCTTTACTTTTCTATGGAGATTGCCAACGGAAGTGTCAATTACAAGGTTGGTTTGTCACATAGATAATTGCTCACTGGGAATTAACTTTCTAAAACAAGCTCCCGATTTCCATTTTTATTCCAACAATGGAATTACTTTGTAGCATGAATTACCACAGAGAATCAGAAATTTCCTTTAGCTGTGTATACTTTAAAGAGCCTTTTCTTATTGGTTAGAGGTCAATCACTTGTGCATTTCATGGCAAAGTTAGAGCAAATTAGAAGATTAAGTCTAGGCAGAGTCAGTTCCTTAAGCCTGCTATACCATATGTAGTTGAAATAAAGTGCCTGGTAAACTTTCACTGACATTTTGCAGTCCTATTGATTTTGCATCAAAAATGCTCAGGTAGTACAGGAAAGAGGAATATTACACCACACCAAGAGAAAACATCTGATCCTACCAAGATAAGCAGAAAAGTGGGTGAAGCAGGAATTAGGACATGGACAAAACCAATTTCCTGTGCTGCTTCTGGTGGACGACTGACAGCAATAAACTGCTGGCAATACTACCATGAAAGAAGACGTGGAAAGGGCTGTATGCCAGACTGACATACACAAGTGCATATAAGGTATCTGTTACTATGACGGCACCCTTGGAGCTCTCAAAGGGTTCATAACAAAGCTCAAAGTTGCATTCAGTTTGTTTACTGAATACACTATCATATTTTAGTATTGTGAAAACACAGAAGAAAAACAGTCACACGCCAGAAGTTAGTCTATTCTATATGATTCCTAAATTTTTGCAGCTATCCTGCAACTTAGACTATGATTATAGAAAAAATTAATTTACATCTTCAAACAGGATTGTATGGCCTTCCATCATTTCAACAAGTTAGTGGGCATATATTTAGTGTTTAATCATATCCAAAGTAAAGTCTCAGTCTGCCTCTAATCCTTATAAGCTAAGTAGGCATCAGTGGACACCACCATCTGGACTGCAAGAAATATCCTTTAGCTTTATCATCTTTGGTATTTAGAATCACACAATGCTCCAAACTGAAAAAAAATACCAACCCAAACCCACAAGAATCCTCTGGTTCTCTAAATACAAGCAGGAAAGCTGTGTCTGGGGCAGTTTCCTTCCTCTGACCTTTTATTTTTTTTCCTCCTTCCTTACATATTTACATTAATATTTTTAGAGAGATGTATTCTGAAATGATTGGCATAGGAGGACAGGTTTTGTCTTGCATCTTCTTCTGTTAAAATGTTAGGAGAGGTAAGAGATCCAAAAGAAAGCAGTTTCCCAGCTTGTACTGAAAATATCGCTGTCACCCATCATCTGTTTGCACTCGTCAGATTTTTAAAAAAGTCTTATTTTATCATATTCACACCATCCTCCATAGATGCGTTAAAAATGATTAATGCAGCTTTGACTGTGACTGATGTCTGACCAACTTTGCCAATAAAAACCCAAATAAAATTCTAAACTAGTGACATGAAATGGGATATAAAAATGTTTGAATTTTGTCAACACCCTCTGTGCTTCAGCACTTCAAAATACACATTGGAGGATCTACTTCACTGTATCCTGAATTACTCTGTGGCAAACGTGGTCTCATTGCTTAGAGATGGGAGAATCAGAAATAGTCTTGGCTCAGGTTTTAGTGAAACAAAAATGATGGGACAAGACAAAAGCACCATAGCCCACGAGTCACACACTATGCCTTGTTAAATCTCACAAAATCATTGCACAAACGCTATCATTTTCTTTTGGAAAAAGAGAAAGAACTTTGGCCTTCCGATATAAATAAATTAGTTTAGCTTTTTAGGGGGGAAAAAAACCCCAGACTTCTGGTTTGTTTGCTTTACCCTCAGTTACATAAAATGTCCAGATACTGAATGCTTTACAAGCTCTTTAAACAGAGATGGAAAAAATATCAAATATGAGTAATGAGAGCTTAATTTGTGTCATTTGACCTTAATTTGACCTAAGAGAGGTCACAATTTTATTCTCCGAAGCATTGTCAAACATTAAACCTTTTTTTACTGTATTTTCTCTAAAGTTTTTCAAGTTTTGCAGAAGACTTCCTCTATTTAGGGGCTTATTCAGTCCCATTACAGCACCTTAATCTGAATACAGACTGCTGCTGAATCCCTTGGAAATTGGAAGAGTGAGTTTCACTCAGGATAACAGTGTGGCCAGCTCCATCTACGGGAACAGTAGGTCTGACAACATAAGTAGAGATGTAAGTTACTTCTTTTTTTTCAAAGCTAATCAGGGAAGTTGGTCACCCAACTTCATAAAAGCGAGGAGTGTTTTACCCAGAAAACTAGCAGTTTGCTCAAAAATCTTGAGCAAAAACAGTTAGAAGATGGTAACTGCAGTCTGTGGAGAATATTTAGAGTTCAGGCTTTTTGGTCCCAGCCAGGATAAGAATTTGAAGGCTGTGATAAAACAGTTTTTCTGGCAAGCAATGAATATTCTCTTTTTTGAACCAATTGAATGTTTTCTTACAGACTTACAAAAAAAAAATAAAAATCACCTTGATACAAAATTAGACAAAAATCTACTGAATTGCAAACCAAATGCAAAAAATTATTTCCTCTATTACTTTACATAATAATATTCTATAAAGGAATAAATTGCATATAGAGTGGCACAACAGTCCAAATATTTTGATGCTGACATTATGCTTAATTATTTTATGAATTTTTAGTTATACCCAAAGTCAAATTGCAGTAAAATACGTTCTTTTTACCAAAATAAAATATTTCAACCTTATCAAAATTAATAATTTCCATACTTTTGGGAGGAGAGGGAGAAAAAAAGCCAGCAACACAGCCTTTCTTGAAGTGTTAGTTTCTTTGAACCTGTGTTACCCAATGAAAAAAATATGTTCCAGTGGGGGAAATCCAGGGAGTTCTGCTTTCCACCCTGGATGCCTTGGTACTTAACAGTGATTCATTTGAGTAAGCATTCCTGGTTTTTTACCTATCTGTAGGTGATGCTCTTATACCTACTAATAAAACTTTCATTGAATTGTTAACTTCAAAACAGCACTGCATGTCAAAAGACCATTTGTTTGTTCAGATGTTGCAACCAGGAATTAAAATTTCTTGTCATACTTCCAAAAAAACCCCCCCACTTCCACTTGTTTTTAAGTCACGTGGTTCTTTATATAGGAAAGAGAACAACTCAAAACTTAACCATGTACAGTTACAAAATTCTGCAGCTGTGGCAATTGCAACCTTGTCCTGTATTGTCCCTTGGCCAGCAGTTGTGCTCTACAGGAGAATAGCTCTCTGTAACACAGTAACAATGAAGCTTATCGGTGGAAAGTGTCTTTAGAAGTACTGCTTCAGCTAGGGGAACTATTTCAGATATGTGAACAAAGGGATCCCTGTCCTTCAGCTGAAGAGCTGAAGTGCTTTACTTCTTAAATTTACTTATGAAACAAGTCTTTTCATGTATTGAACAAAGATTCATCAGCAAAGAAAAAAAGACTTTAAGAAACACTTGGCCTATCTTGAAAGTCAGTAACCCAGAAAAATCTCCAGTTCAGGGCTTACACCAAATACTCCTTAACAGGCTGAATCCAAAATAACTCCTTTTGAAACAGTAGTTCTCTGGGAATTGCAGTATTCATCTGCAAAAGGGTAAAACCACAGTGAGACCATACTGTCACAGAATCTGGTTCTTCCAGTAGCTAGGCAAAGGGAGAGCTGTAAAGAAGGCAAGGGAGAAGCTGTGGGTCTAGGGGAACAAATTTCCTAGGCAGCTTCAAAACACCCAACCCAACCTCCTTTCCCCTACAACACTGTGGAAATGAAGGAAAGGCATGTTCTTCACTCTTTGAAGCACTAATCTTGCTCTCATGGCCACAGGCTTCCACGTAAGCATGGCTAATGTCAATGTACTTCTTCAAGAACATAAAAAGGTGCTTCCTAGACAATTTATTTTCTTGTCTTCCAGAACAGAAGTATAGAGATTGGATGCGGCAGCTTCCTGCAAGATGCCATCCTCTAATTACTCCACCTATCAAAACTAAGATGACTCATTAAAATTGGATGAGTACAGCTGGAAGGCTATTTCCTATCTTAATTCCATCTTAATTGTGAGAGCAAATCAATAAAACTTTGGCATCCCCTTTAATTCTGCTGCCTAATTCTCCAAATCAATAGTATTAGAAAACTGCTCAAGAACACCAGTCATGAACATATTCTTACCTTGAGTGCCTGTGTGGGCTGTCTGCACAAAGAAAGCTCCCATAAAGCAGCCAGCTCCATTAAAGAGAGTTAAAAATTGCATGGAAATCCCTCTAATTCTTTCTGGCACAAGCCAGAATGAAAGTAAGGAACTTTAGAAAGGAAGCAGATACAGTTACATGTTAAAAAAAAAAAAAAAAAAAAAAAAGTAAATGATGGTAGAAGGTAGATTAAAAAAAAACCCCCAATATCCAAAGTGTCTGCAATAGGGACTTCCTATATTTTACACAAAGAATGTACTTGCTGCAAAAGGGCAATCAGATGTTAGTATGTACCCTAGTAACAAAGGATTATCTAAACTGTTTAAATGAATCCCCACAACAAACCATCCCATACACAACTATCAATGTTTAACAAGTATGTATGTTTCAGACAGTTGCTTTCACCTTTTATAACCTCAGGAACAGTAAGACAAGAGAAACTCCACCACAGTGATCCAGTGTGAAGAGAGCAGATGTGATATTTAACTGCGGGACAGCAGGATCTCCTATGCCAGAGCCAATGAAGTATGGTCACTAGCAAATACTTCCAAGATCCACAGCTCTATCTTAAATTGGACAGTTGCTTTGCTTTAACTTAAGGCTGGACAACGCTCTGCTTCCCCAAAGAGCAACCCCCAGAATCACCGGTTAATTTTTAGGACATTATTCTTCACTTTCTTGCCAGAAGACTAAACCAGAAGAAGCAATAGCTTTGGTGGCAAGGGAGACTTGTAGCATGCCATTGTAGCAGAGATAACTATAAATAATCGCACCAGTTGTAATTTTGGTAAACTAGGTTACAGTAACAGTAAGTCTTTACGATAGCCGTTTTTGAGTAACTTTTCCTGATTATCAAAATCTCTTGTTTCCTAAGTTCACACCTTGACCCCTCATCCACCCTTGTTCTCGAAGCCCCACTGTCTCCCAAACCTGCTTTATTGGTTGAGTTTGAATGACCTCCATCTTGAGAAACCCATCAACAGAAGATCCTATTTGGCTGCTGAGTTGGCTGAAGCATCTCAGAATATAAATGAAACTGCAGTCACCGTCTTCCACCATTTTAAATTTGGATGTCCAAATGAGAGCTTTGGAAACATATTAAAGAAAATGGAAAAAATACCATGGGCAGTGTTTTTTCCTCATTTACAATAGGAATCAAAAGCCTGAGTGCAAGAGAAAGCAAGTGAGCCTGGGACACCATCTGCAGATGCAACAGTACAGTCTGAAACATTGTACAGGGTCCTAGCTAATTTGAATTATTAAAAGACTGAAAAGTTTTTGGTTATTCCTCCCTTCTAAAAGCAGGGGTGCAAAACATGCACCATCTTGACCAAATTCAGCTTGGTTAATTGCATCCTACCTACTTGAATTACTCCTGCTGTTTCAATTGCATACTCCATACTTCAATTGCATTCCTTCATTCCCACAGTGCTGCTGCGAATCATTAAACAGCTGCTGCATCCCACTGTGGAGACTATTGCATTTCATCAGTGGGTGAAGTGATCCTCAATATATCCTTTGACTAACAGAGCTGTTTGTTACAAGGCTTCCCATGTCTAAGTGCTTTGAGACATGTTGATGGGCAGATGATATTCTTGCAGCACTGTAGCAAACACTGCAAATCTGTTAACCCTTTGCAGGGCAAAGCAGTTACAGTGCACCAGACTGCTTGGACACTGGCAGTGTAACACAGCTTTAAAAGAGTAATTAAAAGAGTAAATTACTTTAAACCAAGCTAGGGATGCAAATTCCAGCTGTCAGGAGCCTGTGGGATCTTACATTCCAAAATTGTGGAGGAGAGCGATTATCATTGTTCTATTTTAATTTTTAAAGACTACCTCAGTGCTAGTGAAACATTAAATGTGAATATTATTTATTCTAAGAGAAGCTCTTGTCACCTGAAGCTGATGATGATATAAAACTCCTATCAACAAGATAATGAAATATATTGTATAAACACAACTGTAAGCAACTAAGCACTTCAGATATGAGATATCTCCTCTCTTCTCTCTGATTACAAGTGTGAACATTCCTGTCTTCAACTTGGGTCATGTACTTTCAGGTCAAATAAGTTATTATGATAATTGAATTTGACCTTCTGCATAAGAAAGGCAATAAAATGTGAGGAAATATAAAACAACTATTTAAGTATCTAGGCTGTCATTACCATCCATGGAGATCCACTGAATGGTTCCTGAACAGCAATTCAATTCAAACTGAAGTAGAAACCTAGAGCTCAGCTCAGTTGCCTGAAAACAGATGTCCAGTGCTGCCTGAAATGCTCTAGTGCACCTTACCCATCTGCACAGGGCTGTCTGATAAGGTGCAGGACCTACAGGAAAACCATGCTCTTCTCCAGCAGCAGCTAGAGGCCACACAGGTACTGCAAAGAGCCTCCATGCTCCACGCGCATAGCATAGATACTTCATCACAAATGGTGCCAGACTCCCACACGTGGGCAAGTGAATGGGGGCCTGCATCCCCATCGACTACAGCAGTAACCTATTATTTTAGGTATCCAGCAATAATTTCCTACATACAAGTCTCAATTTCAGACTTACTCCCATTTCCCTGGGTTCTGGAATTATACCTGTAACTGCAGCTTTTAGCAAGATGTTTAATCTCTGTTTAAATGGGGAAGATAACTTTTCTTCTTAAGACGTTCTAATGACAATCCTTTAAAAAATTTTTTATGAAAAATTAAAAAAAAAAAGAAAAAAAAAACCCCAAGACAGAGATTTATTTATTTTCTAAAGGCTAATGTCATCTTCCAGTCATTGGACTTCTATTGTGTCCCATCATGCTAGATTAAAGAGCCTTGTTCTACCAGCAATATTCTTCTCATGCTTCTGCACAAGAAGACTGTAAGCAAGCCAACCTCTTTTTTTTTTTTTTTTTTTTTTTTTTTTAAGCTAAACAGAGAAGGTCACAGTTTTCAGTTACACTTAGCCTGTAACCTAGAAACCACACACATTACCTGCCTAGAAACCTGTCTCAGTTAAGTACTTGAGAGCTATCGGATGAAAAGGCATTATGAAAGTGCTAAGTATTTAAAACTAGGGAAAATTACCTTTTTAGTGACAGACCTTAGTATAGACCTTAGAGTATAGGAATGAAGCTGAGACACTGAAGTTATTTCCTGCTCTTAAATAAAAATGTGAACATTTCTGGGATTGTACTGGAAAAGTAGATACTCAATCTATAGAATTAAATGCCTGCAGAGATCAGCTAGTCAATTACTTTACCTGTATCTCTAAATGAATGATGATTAAGTTATTATTCTAATACTAACATTTTTTTAAGCTCTGAAAGGTAAAACACTGGTAAACACTCTGTGTGTCCCTCAGAAGAAAATAAGCCTCAGGAATGCCAATGTAGATACGGGAAGATAAATTATGGAAGGAAGAGAAGCTTCAGATTCACAATCAAAAGCACGTCTGCATAATTTATGGATGGGAGGCATGAGCTAAGCTCTGCCTGTGCTCTGCAAAACAGGAATGTTCATCTCTGGCTCCATGCCACAAGCTAAGGCATGATGCTCTGTGCAGGCATGTTCACATGTCTCCCGACTGGAGCGTAAACAAAAATCATGCATCTGCCTACAATATTCTCCAGGTTAGCCTGTCAGTTGAGTTGTATTACTTGCCTGCATATGTTCTGTGTCATTGAAAAGCACATAATAATACTATTAGCTGGGTCCACAAATGGAAAGAGTTAAGCTAAATTGCTTCTCCTTGCTTTTGACTGTGGCCTAAAAAGTGCTCACAGATCGTAACCACAGCTCACCTGTTGTGCATGTATGTTCTGTGTCAAGAAAATCATCTCAGAAGAGTTCAGGTCAGAATTGATCTCAGGAGCTCATCTGGACCATCCCCCACCTGAATCAGGTTCAGCTTCAAGGCCAGTCATGCATCTGAGCCCCGGGGTCCCACTGCCCTGATCATCCCCTCAATGAATGGTGGATTACACACCCCAGGGACCTGACTGCTTAATCTGGAACAATGTCACTACTCACTCTGAGTTACAGCCAGTAAGACAAATTATGCTACTCTGAAGCAGGTAAGGCACAGATCTGCTCATTAAGCCCATGGAAGAGAGCCAGGCATAAAATATCAGATGACGGTAATTATTTTTAGGAAGCTGATGTCATTCTCTGCAAATCGAGACACTCTCGCTTTCTCCTACTAGTTTTTACTTACAGGAGGGAGTTACCAAGGCTTCAGCCACTCCAAGTAGGATATACTGAGGAGCTAAGTGGAAGCAAGGCATGGAGGAGACCAGGAGAACCTCTTCAGAAAGCATCTGCTCCACCTGAGGGAGATGCTTTCGGTGTATTTCAGAGAAGCCAGCAACCATCATGGAAAGTGCAGCAGACAACTGACCTACAACTGGGTAAAGAGCACAAGGAGCATTCACCAAACTTGTAGTTACAGCATTATCATGTATTTAAATGAAGCAGGGTCCCCCCAGGAGATGCAAAAGAAGCTTCCCCTCCCTCCCCCACCTCAATGCATGCTCTCTGGACACATAAACATGGACAAAGCATACTTGCTACACCACAAGCCTAACTTTAATATATGGCAAAGGGACACCAGCTCAACACAGAGAGTTTAGCATTGCAGAATAAATGAGAGAGGAAAACCTTTTTTGAAGAGTAAAGTCACAAAGAAGAACTTTTATTTTTTTGAAGATTGGGGAGGTAAGAAAGGAGGAGAGAAAGAAAAGGCAGCAGCCCTTCCAGACATTACAAGACATTGGGTGGGAATAAGACTACCAAGCAGGGGGAATTTCTCCTGTTCAAGTAGCAATAAGATTCTGAAATATAAACATACACTGTATACTCTACCCATTTATTTTCTACACAAAAAGAAGTAGTGCAGGCAGTTGAAGTACTGTATTTCTAAGGCTGCAGGCCATGATAGATGGGAGAGAAAGATCACCACTGTGGATCACACCTCAGGAGATAAAGCAGTCCTACATTATCCCCTTTCCCTCCACTATAGGGTTATCTTAAACTCCTTTTGAAAGTTTTGTGGCTAGTGCATTTGCTAGACTGTTTAACATTTTAGGATGAGATGAGATGAGCTGCATTACTGGAAGAGATAATCTTCTGCTTTCTAAGTGCTTAAACACTGGACTACAGTTATCTCTTGCCTTCTTCAGTTGCCCTGAAGAAGTATCACTGCATGATCCATAATACATTAGATCCATATTACAGTTTAATATATTACTGCACATGCAATGCATGGAGTCTTACCACCTGCCTCAGTGGCAAGATACCAGTAAAAGTACTTCACAAGCTCACAGGGCAGGAAAAAACCTATACATTTAGCTCATGATGCAAGAAAAGGCTTCTAAAACTCAGATGTATTTTAAATACCACAGACTTCACCACACATTGCATAGAGGATACTATTTAAATTTATTATTTTACATTTCTTGATGTTGAAAGTATGAAATGGTTGTAGCCTCTCAGAAAAAAACCCCACAAAGACTGCAAAGTTTTCAAGTAAGTCCCCCAAACTTGAAACATTTATATTCCTGCTGTTTTGAACTCCCATTGATTTTGTCTAAGTTTGTGATTCTTCACCATTTTTAACCTATAATGTAAGTACAGGTGTGAGAATTTGGTTTCCTTTGACAGGTTTGGCTTAAATACCCAGACTACGTTTTTCCATTCATCTTACAAAGCCTTGACTCACTTCATGACTGGAAATGGTTATGCTTATTAGATTGGACATTGACAGTCAAAGGCTTTTGTTTCATATTATATTTATAACATATAAAGTTTGTCTCTTTGGGTGTCAGTACAGAAGAGGCAGAAGACTCATATAGGTAAGCAGCCTTAGCCTTGTTATATTTTTGCATGTACCTATGTTTCTTCTCTCAATAGCAAGTTCTCACACCCTTCCACCAACACAGTTTTCCTACATTTTCACAACTTCAAATACCCTTCCCCCTGCCTAACCTGAGGCCTGGAAGTTGTTTTCCTGTTAAGGCCCCTCTAGTGTTCAATAAGTACATCTATGAATTATTGCTTGAAAATTGATGACAGGAAGGAATTCAATAGCATTTTCTAGCCAATGCACCTTAACAAGACCAGGTATAAAGCCCTCAAGGAGCTTCTTGTAATCTACCAAAGCAAGAGTTCTCCCAGTGAAAAATTATGTTAGTACTAAAGAAACCTCAAGCAGTTCAATATTACTACACAGTGCTATATTTTAGACATTTTCCCCACTAAAAGTCAAAACAGTTCAGAAAAAGTAACCTCTGAATGCCCAACAATTGTAATATTTCTTTTAAGACATTATGTGGCAGAGGAAGAAACTGAGAGCCTTGGAGAACTGGTTTTCCTCCTACCTCTTCTCCCTTCAGTCCTCCTTCAAAAAGCAGTTTAGAATGACCATCTGAGGCTTTGGTTTTACAGGAGAACAGGCAGTTTTAAGAACACTTGGGGTTGATTCTAGGGTAAGCCTGTTTATATTATCTAGAAACTAAGGTTGTATTAACTTTTGTGATTACTAATCTCATATCCTGAGTAACACACGTCAAAAAGCTCTCCTGAAATTGATACTTGCTCAAACTAGAACATCTTTTAGGCAGAAATGGTCATCACCAACTCCTAAATCACCAGAAATAGACATTGGCTTGTTTTTGTGTACTGAACGGAGAGCTGTTCCCCACATCACTCTTAGATGGACTAAATCTAAGACTTAAGACATTTCTGTATAATTAGGCATTAAGAATATTAGAGCAAGAATTTCTATGGAACAGGTACTCCAGCCAGAGCCAGTTGTCTGTAGCTGATGGACAGCTATGCAGGAGACATACATCTTCAATTCTCTGCTGAATCTTCTATACCATTGACTAAATCAAGTAGCATAAAATATATTAAAAAACCTCCACTAAAGCAACTATGAAACTGGAAGAAGTCTAAGTTCACCAGATACTCCTAATTCACAAATAAACCAACAACATAGATAAATTAAGATTGCAGTTTTTCATGTAGATCTTTAGTACAGAGCAATCAAGTATTTCTGTTCAATATCATCCTTGAAAACTATTATTCTTCACTGTGGTGGGACCTGAGACCACGTTGCCATGAGTAAAATACAAACCCTGGGGCTGAGATAAGGAAGATTTAATACAACAGTGTAACAACAACAAACCGAACAACAACAATAACAGTAATATAAATGTACAGAACAAGAGCTATACTGCACGGACACAGCACGAGGTACAGACCCGGACAAAAGCCGTGCCTGGGCACTTGGACATGACATCAGCATGGTGTGGAATTGCCTGGCTGTAGCTCCCTCCCAGCTGCTGGGGAAAATTAACCCCATCCTAGCCAAACCAGGACATAATCAACCTCTTATTCTATACCATCTATGTCATGCCCAGCAGCCATTTAACAATTAACAAAAAAAAAAATACAATGTAATTCACAGTATATTCTCACCCCAAATCAAGTCCCCTTGTGGTACGCATTGGACCTCTCCGTCCTCCCACATCACCCACCAGGTGCACACAGGTCCTTGAGCAAAAGCAATCCCATGGGTGGGTGTGCCTTTGCCTGGCGCAGGACTAACCCAGACCATTTTTCCCAGTACATCCCTCATGCGCACTACAGGGACTTTATCCCTGTCTACTGTACGTGGAAGTTTTGACTGAGCCGGGCCAGCTTGATTGGCAGATCCTCTTGTGTTGACGAACCAGGTGGCCTTTGCCAGATGTGTGTCCCAGTGTTTGAAGGTTCCACCTCCCATTGCTTTCAATGTAGTTTTTAGCAGTCCATTATAGCATTCAGTTTTTCCATAGGCTGGTGTGTGGTAGGGGATGTGGTAGAACCACTCAATGCCATGTTCTTCTGCCCAGGTGTCTATGAGGTTGTTTCAGAAGTGAGTCCTGTTGTCCGACTCAATTCTCTCTGGGGTGCCATGTCGCCACAGGACTTGCTTCTCAAGGCCCAGGATGGTGTTCTGGGCAGTGGCATGGGGCACTGGATACATTTCCAGCCATCCAGTGGTTGCTTCCACCATTGTGAACACATGGCGCTTGCCTTGGCGTGTCTGTGGCAGTGTGATGTAGTCAATCTGCCAGGCCTCTCCGTATTTATATTTCAGCCATCGTTCTCCATTCCGCTGGGGCTTTACCTGCTTGGCTTGTTTGATTGCAGCACACGTTTCACATTCGTGGATGACCTCTGCGATGGTGTCAATGGTGAGGTCCACCCCTCAATCTCGAGCCCACCTGGATGTTGCATCTCTACCTTGGTGGCCCGAGGTCTCATGGGCCCACTGGGCTATGAACAATTCACCTTTACGCTGCCAGTCCAAATCCACCTGAGCCACTCTGATCTTAGCAGCCTGGTCCGCCTGCTGGTTGTTTTGATGTTCATCAGTGGCCCGACTTTTGGGCACGTGGGCATCCACATGGTGCACCTTCACGATGAGGTTCTCCACCCAAGCTGCAATATCCTGCCATACTTCAGCGGCCCAGGTGGGTTTATCTCTGTGTTACCAGTTGCTCTGTTTCCACTGCTGAAACCACCTCCACAGGGAATTTGCCACCACCCATGAGTCAGTGTAGAGACAGATCTTTGGCCACTTTTCTCACTCAGCAATATCCAAAGGCAGCTGGGTGGCTTTTACCTCTGAACTGGCTCGATTCACCTTGCCCCTCAGCAGCTTCAGTGACTCGTTGTGTGGGACTCCACACAGCAGCCTTCCATTGCCGATGCTTTCCCACAATGCGACAAGACCCATCAGTGAACAGGGCATACCACTTCTCCTTGTCTGGCAGCTCGTTATATGGTGGGGCGTCCTCAGCATGTGTCACCTCCGGCTCTGGTGACATCCCAGAATCTTTGCTCTCTGCCCAGCTGGTGATCACCTCCAATATTCCTGGCTGGCTGGGGTTCCCTATTCAAGCCCGTTGTGTTATCAACGCAACCCATTTACTCCACGTGGCATCTGTTGCATGATGTGTAGAGGAAGCCCTTCCTTTGAACATCCAGCCCAGCACCGGCAGTCGGGGTGACAAAAGGAGCTGTGTTTCAGTGCCACCACTTCTGAGGCAGCTCGAACTCCTTCGTATGCTGCCAGTATCTCCTTTTCAGTTGGTGTATAGTTAGTTTCAGAGCCTTTGTATCCCCGGCTCCAAAAGCCTAGAGGTCGGTCTCGGGTTTCCCCGGGTTCTCTCTGCCAGAGGCTCCAGGTAGGACCATTCTCCCCGGCTGCGGTGTAGAGCATGTTTTTAACCTCTTGTCCTGCCCAGCCCGGCCCGAGGGCTACTGCCTGAGCAATCTCCTGTTTAATTTGTTCAAAAGCTTGCTGTTGCTCAGGGCTCCATTCAAAATCATTCTTCTTACGGATCACGTGGTAGAGAGGGCTCACAATCAGGCTGTAGTTTGGGATGTGCATCCTCCAGAACCCCACAGCGCCCAGGAAAGACTGAGTCTCCTTTTTACTAGTTGGTGGGGCCGTGGCTGCTGTCTTGTTTATCACTTCCACTGGGATCTGGTGATGCCCATTTTGCCATTTTATTCCTAGGAACTGAATCTCCTTTGCAGGCCCCTTAACTTTCCTTCATTTGATGGCAAAACTGGTCTTCAGGAGGATTTCAATTGTCTTCTTTCCTTTTTCAAAGACTTCTTCAGCTGTGTACCCCCATACAATGATGTTGTCAATGTCCTGCAGGTGTTCTGGAGCCCCACCTTTCTCCAGTGCAGTATGGACCAGTCCATGGCAAATGGTGGAGCTGTGGTTCCACCCCTGGGGCAATCATTTCCAGCTGTACTGGATGCCCCTCCAAGTGAACACAAACTGTGGCCTGCACTCTGGTGCTATCGGAATGGAGAAAAACATGTTAGCAATGTCCATCGTAGCATACCACTTGGCTGCCTTCGACTTCAGTTCATACTAGAGCTCTAGCATGTCTGGCACTGCAGCACTCATCGCTGGCGTAACTTCATTCAGGCCACAGTAGTCCACAGTTAGTCTCCATTCACCATTAGACCTTCGCACAGGCCATATAGGGCTGTTGAAGGGTGAATGAGTTTTGCTAATCACCTTCTGGCTCTCTAGTTGATGGATCAGCTGATGGATGGGGACCGGGGAGTCTCAGTTGGTGCAGTACTGCCGCTGGTGCACCATCTTGGTAGGAGTTGGCACTCGCTGCTCAGCAACCTTCAGCAACCCCACCACTGAATGGTTCTTTGAGAGGCTGGGTAAGGTGGACAATTGTTCAGTTTCCTCCAGGGCAGCTATACCAAAGGCCCACCGGTACCCTTTTGGGTCTTTGAAGTACCCTCTCCTGAGATAATCTATGCCCAGGATGCACAGGGCGTCTGGACCAGTCACAGTGGGGTGTTTATGCCAGTTCTTCCCAGTTAGGCTCACTTCAGCTTCCAATAGGGTCAGCTGTTGGGATCCCCCTGTCACTCCGGAGATACAGATGGGTTCAACCCCACTATAGCTTGATGACATCAGAGTGCACTGTGCACCAGTATCCACCAAGGCCTTATATTCTTGTGGGTCTGATGTTCCAGGCCATCAGATCCACACTGTCCAGTAAATCTGATTATCCCTTTCCTCCACCTGGCCGGAGGCAGGGCCCCTCTAATCCTGCTCAGCAGCACTCACTTGTTGTAAGAATGACTCTTGTAGCAATGGCTCAGAGGCCCCCTCAAGAGGGTCAGGCATAAGATCAGCCATTCTATTCTGTCTGAGGGATTTCTGACTGGAAACTGGAGCGACGTTTTCCTTGGACGATTCCCCTTTCAGCTGCTGTACTTGTGCAGCGAGGGTGAAAGTGAGTTTTCCATCCCATCTCCTCATGTCTTCTCCATGGTCACGGAGGCAGAACCACAGGGTACTCCGTGGTGTGTACCTTCCACTGTCTTTCTCTTGGGTGGGGAAGCGCCTGCTTCTAATAGCCAAGACATCAGCCCATGCAGGTGGAGTGTAGAATGTGTTCTCTTCCATTCTCTGGAGCCTCTGAGACAGTTCCCTCGCAGCTGAAACACATCCATGTTGAGAGGAAGGGAGACTTCCTTCATATTGCTGGAACTGGCCAGCCCCTTCATCCACTGTTTGAACCTGGCCGTGTCTCCAAGACACCACTGCCAATGCATTGGCATGTGATTGTGGTGCGCTTCACAGGAACACCTACTTATTCAACTCATTTCTACCACTGCCATCACCCTTCTGCAACCATACCCACCATCTCCCTCCTAACCACACTAGTATTACTTCTCCTAATAATCCTAGAAGTAGCAGCAGCTATAATCCAAGCCTACGTCTTCACCCTACTGTTAAGCCTCTACTTACAGGAAAACATTTAATGGCCCACCAATCACACTCCTACCACATAGTTGACCCAAGCCCCTGACCCATCTTTGGGGCAACAGCCGCTCTACTTACCACCTCAGGATTAACCATATGATTCCACCATAACTCCTTACAATTTTTAAGCCTAGGCCTACTTTCCATAATCCTAGTCATATTACAGTGATGACGAGACATTGTACGAGAAGCTACCTTCCAAGGTCACCATACTCCAACAGTCCAAAAAGGCCTACGATATGGCATAATCCTATTCATCACCTCAGAAGCATTCTTCTTCTTAGGCTTTTTCTGAGCATTCTTCCACTCCAGCCTAGCTCCAACCCTGGAATTAGGAGGACAATGACCCCCAGCAGGAATTAACCCTCTCCACCCCGTAGAAGTACCCCTACTAAATACAGCCATCCTCCTAGCCTCTGAGGTCACTGTAACGTGAGCCCACCACAGTATCACAGAAAACAACCGAAAACAAGCAATCCACACACTAACCCTAACAATCCTTCTAGGATACTACTTCACAATGCTCCAAGCAACAGAATACTATGAAGCCTCTTTCTCAATCGCTGATGGGATTTATGGTTCGACCTTCTTCGTCGCCACTGGATTCAACGGACTACACGTAATCATCGGATCTTCCTTCCTATCAGTATGCCTCTTATGATTAATCAAATACCACTTTACACCAAACCACTACTTCAGATTTGAAGCAGCAGCTTGATACTGACACTTCACAGACGTTATTTGACTGTTCCTCTATATAACCATCTACTGATGAGGATCATGCTCTTCTAGTATACTAATTACAACTGACTTCCAATCTCTAAAATCTGGTTCAACCTGGAGAAGAGCAATCAACATCATTATCTTCATACTCACTCTGTCCCTTGCCCTCACCACCATCCTAACCTCTTTAAACCTCTGACTCGCTCAAACCACTCCAGATTCAGAAAAACTATCCCCATATGAATGTGTTTTCAACCCACTTGGATCTGCTTGACTCCCATTCTCCATCCGATTCTTCCTCAGTAGCAATTATATTTCTCCTATTTGACCTAGAAATTGCACTCCTACTCCCCCTCCCATGAGCCATCCAACTCCAATCCCCCATCACCACTTTAGCCTGAACCTCCATCATTATCCTTCTCCTCACACTAGGACTAATGTACGAATGAATACAAGGCAGATTAGAATGGGCAGAATAAAGAGTTAGTCTAAACAAGACAGTTGATTTTGACCCAACAAATCATAGTCCATCCCTATGAGTCTCTCTATGTCCTTCTTACACCTAAGTTTCTACTCAGCCTTCACCCTAAGGAGCTTAGAACTTGCCTTCCACTGCACCCATCTAATCTCTGCCCTACTATGCTTGGAAAGCCTAATACTCTCAATATACACCACATGGAGGGTGTGCAGTGGGCCTGATCTGGATCCATGGGTGATCGCTCATCATTCAGATCACTGTAAATCATATCAAACACGGCTAATTCCCTGAGATACTGAATACCTCTCTCCATGTTGGTCCACTTGCTTAACTGCCATAGGCTATCATCCTTGTAGGGGTACTTTTCCCTTACACTGAGCAAGAGTCGCCTCCAAAGGCTGAGAGGTTGGACCTGTCTCCCTATTACCTTGTCAGTGCCAGCTTCCCTGGACAAGGATCCCAGCTGCCTGGCCTCTTTCCCCTCTAATTCCAAAACACCAGCTCCACTGTCCCAGCATCGGAGCAGCCAGGTGATAATCTGCTCGCCTGGAAGGTGGCTGAAATCCTTCCACATATCTCGCAACTCACTCGGGGATAGAGATCAGGTGATCACCTCTGGCTCTCATGGTGGGCCTGGCTCATCTCCATCCCTCACTATGCAAGCTGATTTTTTGGTACATTTCGTTTTCTGTACAGAGGTGACTGATACTGGCACTGTCTGTCCCTCTGGCCCAGCTGCTGTACTAGTTAGTTCACTTTCAGGTCCTGAGACCCTTTCTTCCCCTTGAGGGCACTGAGTAGTGTTAAGGAGGACACGGGAGGCATGGGCAAGTCCCCAACACACTGCAGTGAGTCGTGTCTCCCGGCGTTTGTCAGATTGGCAACACACCTTTTCTAAATTCTCCACCAGTTTATCAGGACTCTGCATTTGTTTGGGAATGAAATTTTAAAACATTGAAGGTGACCACTGACCTAGGCACTTCCCATATTTTCCCCACATACCTTGCCACTCATAACTATCTGGCCTCGGGGCAGGTCTCCAGGTGATACTATTATTGGAGAAGGACCGTATAACCCAAAACAGGATTTGGCAGACATTCAGAAAACACAGAGCATGCTGGCCTGGACACTCCAAGGATAGCTGAAACTCTCAACAACTGGGCAGGTCTCTTCCCCTGGCTCACCCATAGATGGGGTGAGACCACTAACAAATGCCCAGGCCGCATACAGGTACCAGTTCACCTCCACAAGCAGTGATGCAACCATATCATAACTAGTCAGTATCCAGTAGACCAAAACAAGACTCATGTCACATTTTTCACAGAGAATAAACACCACCACCACTGGGAAGAAACAGTGGATATAGGATTAATATAGCCCCACCACACAAGCAAATTGGCCAGCATTGTAAATATACCTTATTCAAACAATACAAATACAAAACCAGAAAACTGCGCCTAACAGATCGTTTTAACACACTCTGGTCAGGTTTTCATCCTTATCTCAACCCTCTCGTGCCCCACGTTGGGCACCAAGAAGGCTGTGGTGCTTTAGACCCTGCCGGGTCTTTAGACCGCATTGCCACTGTCCCTCCCCCACCCTCGGATGGGGACGGGACAGGGAGTAAAATACAAACCCCGGAGTTGAGATAAGATTTAATACAACAGTGTAACAACAACAGACTGAACAACAGTGATAACAATGTACAGAACAAGAGCTGTACCTCACGAACAAAGCACGAGGTACAGACCCAGACAAAAGCCACTCCTGCAGTCCTGTGCCTGAGCACCCGGACATGACGCCAGCATGGGATGGAATAGCCCGGCTGTAGCTCCCTCCCGACTGCTGGGGTAAATTAACCCCATCCTAGCCGAACCAGGACATTCACATACTGCAAATTTCCAGAAAACTATCTCAATTTCTTCCTCTTACAAGACTGGAATTAAAATAGGCTGGCTTAACACCAACAAGTCTATTCGTGCTTTCAATTTTGTTCCTGAAAATAATTGTGAACTTAATTAACTGCTGGCAAACATATTGGCACTTAGAGGTCTACCATATTTGCAGGTGCAGTCATATACTTGGATATCTAAAGCCATTGCCTGTACCCACAGGTATTTTTGTGCCTCAGGTAATTTATCACACTTAACAGGAGGCTATTTTAATAAATGAAGCTATTAAGAATAAACCACTGCATATATTCTACTGCTGTTCAACATAACAGGATAGAACATTAATACTAACTTGAAATTTTCGTGGTTTTATGGAAAATTATTATCTGAACGTGCTTTTTGTGTTTTAATGCAGATGTTATTTTAAAAACTAGGGTAATTGCAACCTGCTGTGTTATATGCATCTGATTTGTATAATACTTAATAACACTCTTAATTAGGCTAGATTAGTCAGATTAATACCTCTGTGTGTGTCAATACTCACTGTGCTGCTTGCCATGGGGTACTGAATTAATAGTAGCACACTGAGAAAACAGTTGTTTATAAATATTTTTGTCTGGGGTTTGTAATGCAGGCTGGAAGATTAAAAAAAAATAATGTAGGAAGCTTAATGCCAGTATCTATGAAAGGGAATAGTTTCAAGTGAATACAGACTTGAAGATGATTTTCTGGTGGTACAAGATGTATCTGATATCAGGAAAGGGTTGCAGAGGATCACTCTAGATCCTAGAACATAAGAAGTTTGGGGGTAGGAGGTAATTAAAAAAAAGGAAGGAGGCCCAACCCCTATGCTAGGAAATGAATTTCCCTGAAATGAACACCAACTTGAAAGCCTGAGTTTACACTGTGCTTTACAGTGCTTACTGTGAAAATGCTGGGACTCACAACAGAGAAGACTTCTTTGTACCACTTCTATGAGAAAGAGATCATCTCTGTAGATCCCTCTTAGCTTTACTCTAAGGGAGTGTACAATAAGTTATGTTTCAGGTTAAGATTTTAATTACTAAACACCTAGACAATTATCCAACGCTAGATATTCAAATGAAAATTCTAGTACTAGTTTTACTTATTTGATGAGATGAGAGGATAGAGCAAGGTCTATTCTCAGGTAATTAAAACTACTCTGCAAGGTTGCTCCGCTGAGTAAAGCAACAGTTAAAAAAAAACCATGTCTAAATACACAGTAGTAAACAAATGTCAGTATATTTCAAGATTTTTGTTTAAAAGCTGTGTACCCATCTGTATAATACATGTTCTGTATAGAATTCGGAAAGCAAACAATGGAAAGAGCCTGGCAAGGGACTTTGTGCTTTCCACCTGAGTCTCACTGTACTGACCACCACAGTTTTCCTTGGCATGATTGAGCCAGTTTGCCACGCCTCTGCTGAAGCAGTGATACCGCACGCAGCACGTTTTCAGTGCACTAGCAATTACCCCAAAAGTTGTCAGCAGGGAACTGTCTGCAAACAATCAGAGACATAAGTCATTGGTAGGTTTTACATGCTGCCAAAATAAACAAGACAAGACAAAACACTTTGAGATGGAAAATACAACCTGATATATTCACCTTTCAGTGTTTTTGAGGAGAGAGAAGGCAATAACAGTCTGGATTTGATCCAAAACATTCTTTTTTTGGATGCCTGTTGTTTCACAGCCTTATTGTTACAAAAGCAATGCAGCCCAACATCCACAGAGAAAAGTGCCTTTTGCTACCAGTTACTTAACACATCACAACAAATTGCTGCTGTGGTTGAGCAGGTAAAGTATAACTTTTCTTTGCTTTTAATTACTATCGATTCCGTGAGGTTAGTTTTCAATTTAAGACAGTACTGAAACATTGCATATCTGCTGAAGTACAGCTGCAAGGGAAGAGTAGTAGTAAAGTGAAAAGGAAAGGTAGCTCAAAAGAGGGCTGATAAGAGAATTTTCATGGATGAGTTTCAACGCCAGAAACACTGTCTCAGGACTTCCGAGTATCTGGCATATTAAAACTTGCTCACTGGTTACCAGGTTCAGGAATTGCTAACTTTGTTCTCAGACTGAAAGGAAATGGAAATAAAAGGAGGACAAAACTGTTAGCTTCAGTCCTGGGAATATAGATTCATCTACCTTTGGTAAGTTGCCATCCATGATAATAGGGGTTGTAGCACTTCTCTACTTTTCTGAGACTGTTGAAGCACTACAATAACTTGGGTATCTATAAATAAATGCTTTCCAAAACCTAAAGTGAACTAAGATTGTAGGGGGAAAATGTATCCCTACTATCTCTGTTATGTAAATTTTTTTCTAGAAATATCCATTGACACCTATTGGAAACACTTGCTCTAGAATACTATGAAAGGGCATTTTATTAGACAGCTAACATTTAAAACTCTCTGGATGTTTAGCATTAAACGGTAGACTGTTGGCACTATTGAATAAAATCTGAAATGGCATATCAAAGTTTGCAAACACAGATAGTTGGGACAGTTTTTTATTGTTCTGTATGACTGTACCAGTCAACTATTCATACCACTCACTGTAAGTGATTCAAGACCAAATCTGAAGACTAAAAGAAAGATCTGCAGACTTCCAGAGTGACTAAGCAGCTAAACAGAAAACAAGTGAGACTTGAGGCTTTTGTCAAAGCAGATTTATTTTCAGAAGTAAAAAAAAAAAACAAAACCAAAAATGTGGCACAAAAGTCAGTATCAGCTCAACTCATTAGCACAGCTAGTAATTACATGTTTTAGGTCAGGGAAGTGACAGTCTTTTGCTTTGCCCCACGGCAGAGTTGGACATTCACAAAGAAGGAATGAAAAACAGTAATGTGGTGTTACTGCTCTGCAAGGGTTTGAACCCAGTCAGTGTTGAAATCAGAAGATGCACAGAATACCCTACGACAAAACCAGCAGACAGCTCAACAAAGCAACAACACGGCTGTGTGCTGGGTTATCTGTCTGACCTAGTCTCCAAGATAGTCACAGTCACCTTCTTTCCTTTGGAATGGAAGATGTTGTCCAGATTCTTCTTTCTTACTCTCACTGAAAAGAAGACTAAAATTGACAAGAAAACCTGATATTTTCCTGCCTTTCTTAATGCATCAGCTAAAGACCTCTTTAATGTAATTTCAGTCAACTATCTAGGAAACATTATTTTGTATGAGGCAAAACAGAGAACTACATTATTTAGCTGTCTTTTTCAGCATGGAATTCCAGCAGATTATAAGATCTACTAAACCACGAAGCTAAAGCTGCTTGAAGTTATAGTTCAAAAAGCAACTTGAGTGATGCATAGACCTAACTGATATCAAGAGGATTTTACCAATGATGTAGTTAGAATAAGTATCTCACCCCGTCTTCAAAAGAAAAGAAGTAAACCCCACAGAACTCCATAGTGGTGAATACTCCTGATTAGAAATCTGATCAGCTAGTAAGAGATAGGTTTAAAAGCGTAAATATTTATACCCATGCCCATTGTGTGGATCAATACCATACATACTATACTTGCATTTTTAACATTTTCTTAAAAAAATAAAATCTCTATAGATATTAAATTGCAAATTTCAGAAAGTGATTTTCATTCTCTTTTATACTTCAGCCCTTGGCTCTTTAGTTCTGCTACTTTGATCTTGATCTAACCATGAATATCTATGCTACTTAATTACAATAAAAAGCTTACATTGCACCCAAGATGGTAGGCACACATTTTTTCCTCATCTCTGGTCACCTGTCAGTCCTCAAAATTATTGCAGTGGGAACAAATGCAAATAAGTCCATGCTTGAACACTAAACATAATTAAATGCATGATCCATATTTGAAGAGTTACATTAAAATAAAAAAGGCAGCATATATAAAAATAATGTAAGGTCACCTATGTATTTGAATTACAGTTCTGAAGAATTTCCAATTTCATCATCTCATTGGAAGGTACAAAGTACATTATCTTTTATTTTGACTAAGGAAATAAAAAAACATTGCAGATATTAGTGGAGAGACTGGCATTCTGCGAAGACTTGGAAAATACATGATAAATCAAACAACACTTGGGGAAAAACACCTTGATACAAAAAAAAGTATTCTGCTAGTTTTGTTAATGGCCAAGATAGACATAATCTACAAATTTATGTTTTAGTAGAATTAAACTAGTTAGATGATAAACTACAGATTTTAGTCCATACAAAATTGTCCAGCTCAGGAGTGGACACTAAAGAATCTTTTTACCTTCTCAGGTTGTAAAACCTGTAGTGAACTTCAGCAAGCCAGACAGTGACCATTCTGTCCTGAAGAAGCTAGCTAATTTGATGCTAGTCTTTTCAGACCCCAGTTGCATATTGTCATAACGTTTTTTTTTGGGGGGGGTGGGGGTGGGAGGCATTGTGGAGGGGATGCATTTCTTTGGCTCTGTTAGTTTTGAATAAACCTCTCTAGTGACATCCTCACTACGATATTCCCAGGCACTTGATTTATGCATTCATTCCTTCACTGCTAATATATTTTTGCTTACATTTTATTTCTAACTAAAAAGACTGAAATAACTTGCTTTCAGTTTCTGAGTTCTATGGGAAAAAGATTAGTAAGGTTTGGGCACTTTCAGCCTTGGTTCAAGTCACCCAGGCTCCACTTACATTTCTGAACTTGGTCAATGGAGAGTGGTAGCTGCCATTAAAGGATTTTGAAGACCTCAGGCACTAACTGGTGAGGCCACAAAAGTGTAAGAACATCTTCTGTTTTAAAATATCTTTGTAGTCTGCACAGGAACTACCTAGAGCTACTCAGTATTTCTAGTTATTTTCTAATGTGTATAAACACTTGATGTTGAATAACCAAGTACACTGAAACAACAATAAGCATCAGACATTCTGCAAGATAAAGGCATTATACAACAACTTTGCATATTCCTGTTTGGCTAACTAACAACAATGATTGACTGCTCAGGTATGAGTCCAGGCGAAGCAATGGAGCACACTTAAGGGAGAAAACACAAGAGTTCTTGGTGCCTTAGCTAAACTCTGCTTCAACTGAACAAAGCACGTTGGGCATAGGTTGAACCAAAACAGCAAAATAAAGTTCACCAGCAGCATGCATATGATACCCTTCCTGCACACGCAAATGCTTTGACACATGTCTTGACATGACAGAAAATGTACCTAAGTTTATCACAGACTACTTTCCATTTTTTCAGCCTATCCAGACTTTCCAGGTCCATCTTTATAGAGGACGGATGTTATCTCATACACAAAACCCAAGTATCTCCAACCAAAAAGAGGAGTGTTGTGGAAGAACTCATTTAGATACGCATTTATATCATTATATTATTATATTATTTATATTCATTATTATATTAATGTATTAATTTTTATATTAATATATTATATATTATATATTATAATATATATTATTATATCATTTAGATACAAGTTGATCACTTCTGTGAAAACAATCTCTAAAGATATTTCCTAAAATATAGTTGCTTCTTACCTGTTTTGGGTTTGTAAATCATTTCACCACACACCATATGAATTGTGATCACAGCCATAAGCAGGGACACAAATGGAATAAGAAAACCAAGGTTTCTGGCCACAGACTCTTGGATATAAGAAATGCTGACAAGAACAACTGCTGAATTTAAGTTAATCAGCCAATAAAACCTAGTACATGCAGACAAGGGAGAGAAGAGTGGAGAGGCTGAATAATATAAGGCCTTTACAGAAGATCAAAACTTTAAAGGCATGGTAAGTATAGTAAGCATGGACAGCATCAGTACCATGCACACATTGACACAGAAACTAACATCAAATTTCACTTGGATGTCCCATCTCCAAGAGGTATACAATTAAAGCAACAGTACTAAGGCATTAGAGCTGAACAAATTCTCAGACTAGTACTGGAAATATTCTTGTGGATCAGGCTAATTAAATACATCAGCATTTACCATTTCCATATTTAATATCCGATAATATAAGTTTTGTGCATGCAAGATCAAAGCACATACTTTAAGCTTATGAAAGAAATGTCTTAATGTCACCATCCCTTGTTTAAGAAATATTAGAATTTGATTTATCAGAAGGAATGGCTTTTCCATTAGTTGCAAGGCTCAGCTTGAATTTTTGTTGGCTGCTGGAAATATCTTGATAAGAATGTTCCCCAACATAATTTGTTCTGAGACTGCCTTTGGCAGTAGAGTTGCATCCCAAGTAAGTGCCGAGCCCCTCCTATGCACAGAAGGTATTCAAGAGAAAATCACATACTCTTGGAAGCAGATGGCATATAGTGATAGGCCTACCACAGTTTGGAAACCCTGACAATAGCACATTAAATATGCTTTAAGGAATTACAGGGATAGCAAAAAGCAACCTGAAAGGTAAAAAATGGCAAAACAATGTGTTTCTGTGATAGGATGCAAAAGGATAACTACTTATTTTCTTTATCCTTCCAAATGAGTTTATAACTGCACAGTTAGGAGTATAGCAAATGAGTTTCTATCTGCACAGTTAGGAGTATATTATTGCCACACTTTTTTCTTTGGATTCTGACTCCTTACATAAAATATTACATCAGTAGTTCTAAAATCCGGCTTTTTTTGAATAGTTAACTGTATAAGTATTCATGGAAGTGAAACATAAAATGTACTACTTATTCTTCTATTGTACACCTCTCTTCTCACAAAATGAGTAATCAATTTTTACTCCATCATTCTTAATTACACATTTTTCAGTTATAACCCCTCTAACTCCTTCTAAATTCTGAGGTGCTCCACATTATGCTGTTCTTCAGGCCACTTGTGCTGTCTTTTTGCTTTCAGCAGAGCTTTAAACAAGGTTTCCCTTAAAATACAGCTCTCGCATAAAACAAGGATTTGAGGCTACAGAGCAGACTTGAATATTCCATACCTCAGAGTAGAAAGATTAGATTTAGGGAGGACCTGCTTTGGTGAACTCACAGTTTCCAAAAATACTTGCTGTTGGGATCAGTATACTTCATTTGAAGAGTCCGAGTCAGTCATTCAGCAATTTTTGATTCAGATTTGACTCTGACTTGCAGACGTAGTTTTTCAAACTTTGAGAATTTTAAGTTTGACTAAACTTTCAAGCTCCAAGTTGGCTTTAAATATAACAACTATATTTTAAACAAAGAAGGAGGATCAATAATGTAGTAGTACTACCTCAATACATCACAGATTATATTTTGTAAGCAACAGCAAGGGGAGATTCCTTCACCTTTGCTGGAACCTTAGTGAAATGGTTTTATTTAAAGGTGAAATATACATTGATACATAGGTACATAGCTTAACACACATAGCTTGAGGAAGCAAAGTTTGCTTTCTTGTCTTGTGTCACTTCTGCTTCATGTATGCTATTGGACTTGAGTATTTACTTCACCTAATTAGTCTAGAATTACCTTCTGAACATTAAAAGAAAAATCTTAAAATGCTGTAGAAGACCATTTACTCCTTAACAACACCACCCCTAAGCTTTCCAGCTTGATCCCTCCTCAGCTACAAATGAGTCAGGCATGAGTGAGTTATCAGCCTGCCATTGCAGCTCCCTGTATTGGCAACCACAGGCAAATGTTTAGAGTCGAAAATCCTAAGAGAGGGATTGCAAGTCTCTCTTGTCACCTAGGAGACTTTCTTAACCTCATTTCATTCATTTAAAATGACTTCTAGGTGGCCTGCCATAATGGTCAAGACAAAATATAGCCATATTGCAAGTTACAGTATTGAAGTGCCTGCTACACTCCTTTCACTTGTTCTGACATTGCCCATTATATCACATCTAGCTAGTGCCAAGGTAAAAATTTTTTAATGTCAGAAGTATGGACCTTGTCTTTGAATAAACCTGAGTAGCATTAGCAACACTCTCTCCCCTTGCTAAGGGATCGGAGATGACCAGGGCTGTGCAGCAGTAGGCATGGGAACATCCTTATGCAGCTTGCCTCACAGGACAAGTGCAAGTGGCAAAAGAAAAAAATAAATGATGTACTCTACCAGAAAAAGCTCAGTGCTGCTGAGAGCCATGCAGCAGTAGTTCTTCTGGAACCAGCAAGGACATGCACAACAGTGAGCAGTACTACTTCACACATTTCTCTGAATTCACACCAAAACACGTCTGAAGTTCCAAACCAATTACTGTCCCCCTCCACTGAAAACAGTCTCTAGGCACTTTGGAATTATGTTATTACGTGATGATGGTGTAGCTGGAGGGATTTTTTACATAAAAATGTTGACCCCTCTTCAACTAACTCTTTTAAAAAAATACAGTTACACAACTGAGTAAGCTAGAACTTGCGTGGAAGTTTTGAAACAATTCCTAACTGACAATTTTCAAGTTAGAAGTTTCAGTGGCTGTTTTCCAAACTTTCTAAGAGAAGTGTGCCTGAGCTACCTGAAGTCCTGACACTTCATGACTCTACGACTGTTTTACTGGAAGTAGGAAGCTCCAAAGAAAACCCTGGAGTACTGGAGAGTGCTTTTGTTTTTCAGCACCATATGGAAAAGTACTGTAAGACTGAAGTGTAAAGCTCCTGTCCTCTCACAGAAATAAGAAGAAAACCCCAACACTCCTTAGCAATCTCTGTGCACCAAACAAGAAAGATAAACTAACCTCAATGCACACATCAGAATTTTGGGATTTGCTCCTATCATATTGACAGCATCAGATCAGAACCTACACAACCAGAAACACATCTCCCTGGCTTTCATATACCACAGCTATCTAATATTGCAATATTTGGACTTGCATTATGTAAAGTGCCTCAGAGATCTCAGTAGGGCATAGCTGAATTAGTTAAATACATCAAAACAAATATCATGTCCTTCCTGGAGCTTCAGCACTCTGACATCTCCTCACAATGAGAGCCAAATGCCAGCTTGGGAGGTTCATTTCAAGAATGCAGTGTAGATACAAACTTAAACACTATTGTGACATGCCCATAAAAACCTAATAATCTTATTATAACATTTTACAGAAATGTGTTCACTGTGATAACTTAAAAAAAGTAACATCCAGATGACTTATTTAAAAGTATTGTTTGTGTTCATACAGTATTAAAAAGTTTTTACTTGATGTAACAGTTGAGACAAACCTATTGAATGAAACAATCTGAGATCAAGGAAAATATATGAAAATATTATAAAATTGACCTTTTGTCACTTTTTGGATTAATTTTGAAGACTCAGTAGATTTCCTGTTACTTGAAATATTATTTGCTTTTATTTTTTTTAGGTGCCTAACTCTTACAATTTAAGTTTTGATTTATTCAAACTCAAACCCAGATATTCCATGTACGAATCCAAGCTACATATTTTTCTGTACTACAGCTTAGTAGGAGGAGGTAATTTTTTTCAGAATCACTATGGAGTTCTCAGCAAAGACAAGGATGGGAAGAAAATCACAAAGTGGTAGAAGAACATTTAAAAAGTCAAAGTAAAGCTTGTCCAGGAAAACAGCAGAAACTGATCTGCAGTATATGCAAACAAAAATTTAGGAGAGATATAAGAGTGAAAGGAAGGAAGGAAAGAAGATAAATGCTATGAGTCTCATGTTCTATGTGTTTTTTTACAGCAGATGATTAGTAAAACAAGAAACAACACTGCTAACTCTCATCCCTAGTCTGGATTGTAACTTTTGCTCATGTTGTCTGCTCCCATAGACAGAATTTACTTATCCTGCTGCAAAAATAGTACCAGTCCATAACGTCAACCTTCGAAAAGCAGAAGTCCTTAAGGAAGCTTAGTCCAGCAAAATCCAAGTCCCATCTTCACTCAGCATTGGTATATTCTGTTTATTTAAAAGGTCAGAGTCACAGTTCATACCAGGGGTTAGAAGAAGGCCCAAGATATGCATAGCAATCTTCAAGGATTTAACTAGGTAACAGGTAATTACAGGGTCTTTTAACACAATCTTTAACCCAATAATTCTGATTAAGTAGAACTTGGCTAAGAACACAGACTCAAACTCACCAAGAGTATGCAACCATTTCATTTTATATTATTTTTAAATTCAATCCTGTGACAAGCACCTACCAAGAGAAAATAGCATACCAGGAAAAAGGAATTATATTCTGAGAGGTTTTAATGAGATTAAGAATGCTAAGAATGAATCACCCATTTTTAAAATCTTGATATTCTAATCAAACAGCCTCTCCTTGGATGACACTGCAAAACATTTTTTTTTTTTTTTTTTTTAATTGCACATGTGCCTTTCTTGATATTTCCAAAGTTTCAAGAACTGACCCATTTGGATTCCCTCAAGGAACTTTTCATTCACATTATATCTCCTTTGTAATCAACACTGAGAAATGTCACTTTGATTAAACACAATTCTGAATGGCTAAAACCACAGTACAATAAATTCTCCAGAGCTATCTTTCAGAACAACTGATTGCTCTCCAGTCTTAATCCCCTAGAGTCTTATTTAATCAAAAATGATGTTGCTAATTAAGGATTAAAACTCAGAATAGAGTAAAAGGGAAGGATTTTTTTTTGTTGTTGTTACTTTTTTTTTTTTTCTTCTCTCCTATGGGCAGGTCAAAGAGGCAGAATCTGCTCTAAGAAACTAAACAGTCTCATCCACCTTTGGTAAAGCTGCCTTATTCACTGAAGTTTGGGTTTAATTCAATGCTCTTTGATATTTACATAATTGGAGGAAAAAAGAACAGCCAGGAAAGTCATCCCCAAAGGAGGAGAGATCTGATTCACTAAGATTTTCATTGATTCTTCAGCACTGCATTGTTAATATGCAAATGTGTTCAGCTTTGATTTTAATAACTATGTATGTACAGTGAAAGGAGAGAAAAGTGGGTAGTTTAGGGCTTATTTCACCCTGCCTTGAAGCAGAAATCTGGAGGTTCCCACTGTGACTTTTTTGATCCATACTCCACAGTTTAACCAGAAGGTACAGGTAAATGCATATAGCAATCTGTATAGTCCTACAGAAGTAGTAAATAAAGGCAAACTTATCATCAAAAATGACCTCTCTGACACACTGAGAGAAGTAGTTAATATGAAAAAAACCCTGAATTTAGAAACCATTTTAAGAGCAATTTTTCCTCAAGGTTCTCTTTAAAAAATTAAAATATTCAAACTAAAACACAAATGTCAAGTGGTTTACCTGATGCCAAAGCTTCACAGAAACAGAGAAGAAACAATACACCAAATCCCTACCACTGAGCTTAGAAGTTAGATACTACTAGCAATCCTCAGTTCCAGCATACCAGCAGACTCTACTGCTGCCTGTCATTGCTAAAAACTTACTCCGATGTAAATCCTAATATAGCACTGAATTTTGTCACTGTTAGAGAGTAACAGCAAAATATTCTAAAGGAATAGCCATGTTAAAGGCAAAAAAACCAAATGAAATATGTTGTTCTAACAGCAACTAGGTTGTCAAGTCTTTGAGCATTTGGGCAAATCAGTTCATCCTAATTCTGACTGAAGATTTCTGTAGGAGGCCAAAACAGATGATTACCTCCTGGTCTTAGCAAAAAAGAAAAATTTAGGAAAAGTTTTTAGAGAAATTCTTGGACGCACTTCCAAAATCTAAACCTGTTGCAGTTAAAAACAAAAACATGAAACCCACCATCTGTAGAATTTGCCTTGTAAATCAGCAGTGAATGTCAAGCCAACACTCTATCATCCCCAAAAGATAATTAGCTGACATTAAGTTACCAACCAGTTGAAGAAAGAAAGAAGTTCCTTCAGTCCACAGTCCTCAAGGTTGTATGCGCTTAGTGGACAAACTATAGCTCTTGTGCCTCCTATTCCCGGACTAGCTGTGAGTAGTGCAAAGTCGAATACTATTTTCTGCTCCCTTTTGGTTAGCGTATGAAGAATATGTTGTCTGTCAATGTAAATATCAAAGGGGAAGGCCACAACAGGTAGTAAGGCTGTGCTTGGAACTGGAAAGAAATTTATCATTTGAAATGGATTACAATCAGACTGATGAATACAGTTGTTTTGGGGGTTTGTTTTAAGCACTTATGTTGAAAAAATACATGAAAAATAAAAGATACACAACAGAGGAGTGCAAGGAGGGAGTCTTAAGCCTGTAGAGAGCCAGAACCTATCCGGATGTCACTACATAGAGTAAGGCAAGACCACTAAGGGCCACCAAGAAAGCAATCTTCCTCTGAAATCCTCGTAAGGATTCAGGTTCTTCAACAAACCGAAGAGCTCACTCTGGAACCTTAGCTCTTCTCGCTGGCCTTCCCTATTACCTGCTTATAGAGGGCACTAGCTCTGCACTTGCCAGAGGGCACCAGCTAAAACATGCAACTTCATCTGATGAACCACAGATCAAAACAAAAAACAGCACTCCATGGTGGAGCGTAGCCTTTTTGCATCTTCTTTAAACCCCAGAATTTTAACGAAAATTATAATTTAACAGATAAATTCTCAAAACTTTTGTGGAAAATTTTCTTCTTTTCTGCTGCATCTCCTTGGAAAATACATGATATTCAGAAACTTCACCTGTGGAAGCACTGCCATGAATTGCATTTACTATGTTCAGTCTGCAAAGCAAGTCTTTCGTGTTTAATCAGCTACAGATTCTCCAAGTTGTAATTTCACACTAAATCCAAAATATATTGATGCATCAACAATGCTCACATTAGCCATGACTAAGACTATGATTGTGCATCAAACCCTAATATGTCAGGAATATTTAATGATCTATCTCAAAAAAAAAAATCGAGTTAAAACAATACCCAAATACATCAAATAATGTTTGTGTCACCAGTCTTCTACTTTAAGCTATGCATTGAAAGGACAAATGGCAGAAGAAAATTCCAAACTAGAAGCCCATGGGAGAAACAGTGGAACATTAGAGCAATCATTTTTCCAGGTTGCTTGCACAATGGTTTTGCAATCAGCTCAAGAACATTTCAGGAATGACCCTGATTTTTCCTTATTTTGTTGCACATCTAAACAACAATGTGGCTGGCTTTGGCAGAAATCAGATTTGTATACACTCAACAACTGGTCTAAGTAAAAAGTATTTCTGTCAGCTTGGTTTAAGTTGACAGAATAATTGCAAGCTGTAAGATACACTAATTGCTACAGAACAGTCATACTTAGCTTGAATAGTACTTTTACATAAAACATCTCCAAAATAACAGCTGGAGAAGATTCAGAATGTGCTAATAGAAAGCAGGTTCTCAATATAGGTATTAGGATACAATCTCTACTTAAGGCAAACTTGGTTTTTATTAGTGTGTGCTTAAGTGCATCTTTCTCTCTTGTCCAAATACAAGTCATATACTTTTACATACAATAAAATCTTACTACCAACAGTTGGGAAACAGTTTCCAAACTCTCTCCCAAATTGTCTTTCTGAGTATAGCCTTACATTTGCCCCAAACGGTAATAAACTTAAGTGCCTGCTAAAAGTGACCAATTTTAAGAGTTGAACATCCGTGTTCTGAATAGCTGAGCCACTTTAGAAGGGTCAAGTATGTGCACCAACTATCCACAAGATGCACACACAAATGTTCCTTAGTCTTGTTCCAAGCACTGCCTCACAAAAGTACATAGGCAAAAATACTGCAGCACATTTTGTAGAGGAGAAACTAATTAGCTGTTAGAGAAGGTGGCCATGTGGATGGAGAAAATTGTTAGACTTCAAACACAATGCTCAATAATGCATTTCTGCAACAGAATTATTCAACCATGAAATAGTCACCAGGGTGTGACCTACCCAGGAAGTGTAGAAACATGCAGATGCACACAAGCTTGATCCTCCCCACAAGGTATTCAGCAAGCCAGCCAACTAGTACTGGTGCCAACATGGAGGTGCCTACAAAGCACGTATTGACAATAGCTGCCTGGTAGTTGCGATAGTCAAGTTTGACAGTGCAGAAGAGGATCATATTGCAGTCAATCCCAAAGAACGTGAACCTCTCACACAGCTCCACCAGCAGCATACAAATAGCCTCTTGGAGCTTCTGAGACTGAGACAGGTTTCCAGCATGGTTGCTTCTCCCAGACAGCAGCCTCTGCTCCTTGTCAGCAGTGTGGTTCCAAAGTAGTTTCTCTTGCATATCCCTTCTGTTTGCAGCAAGCATGCTTGTCTTTTCTGAGTACGACTGGGTAGAGCAGCTTAAGTTACAGGTATACTTCTGTTCTCATCCACTCTAATTAGCAAACTGGTAAGACTCTCACTTTGAATTCCACACTTCACTACTACAATTTCTTAGGGTACCTGTCACTTTTGTGACATTAGATAGAGGATCAAAGAGTATTAAAAAAAATTTAGAAAATAAAAATAAAATAAAATCAAAGAGCTATATCAACATTTCAGCAACATATCTGAATTTAGCAACATTTGGGAACTCAACCTGTTTATTTCCCCGGAATTACATTACCTATTAAATTACGTGAATCCAATACAGTATGTGCAAGTCTGTCTGTATGTTAAAGATACAGGTTTAAATACAGGAAAGCTAACATTTTCAGCAGAATTCAAGTAACAGATCAAGAAAATAATTTTGTTAAAATAATCTGATATTTGAATTAGACAACCAGTGAAAAATTTCAAACAGAGATAAAGAGAAGGATTTACTTTTTTTAAGATTAATGATATCTAATCATTATAATATTTCTTGGGTTTTTTGGTTGAAATTCAGATAAAGTTAATTGTAAAAATAAGTAATGCTACTACATTTAAGTTAGAAAAGCAAATTTTAAAAGAAAATACAATGTATTAGCAAAGGTTAAAAAAAAAAAAAAAGCAACCCAAAAGCAACCTAAACCAGAACTGTTCCTCTAGCCAGATATTGTGCCATAGCTACAACGCATCATAATGGGCAGGAGCACAGATGATGTGTTCTCTCACATCACCCAAGACCAATCACTAACTTGAAAAGAAATAAGGAAGAGCCAAACATACAATGCTTTCTAATGCTCCTGCTACCTTATCCACGGAGAAGTTTGCAGATTTCCTGGATCAGTTTCTTCATTTTGTGAAGCTCATTAAGATCACTAACACCTGTTCAGTATACTCCCAGTTAAGAATGAGAAGCATTCTGCATTTATTTTGCACAAATGCAAATGCATACACGTTACAAGGCAGTAGTAAATCAGTCCTGCTTCTCTTCACAGACCTCTTAATGCCTCTGATGACATCTTTTGAGACATAGGCTCTGCTGTGTGTTTCTATCTGTCCATATAACTACTCAAATTTTACCAGATCTATTTAGTGTATGAGAACTCCTACATCCCAAAACAGGTGCCCAATAGTATATAAGCAGTATGGACAGAGTCCGAGACTACTGCTAGGAAAAAAAAAAAAATCTCTGAATGTTACTGGCAAGTTTTGGTTTATTTCCCTGGCTTGTTTCTAAAGCAACTGAGATTCACACATAAAGCCCAGAAGCTCTGAAGCTTAAATTTAAGTAGCAATAGATTGCTCCCTAAAATAATTCTGAAATACATTTTTTTTTAATCTAGTACAAGTCTAAAGGAAGAACTCAGACACCAGAGAACTTACAGTTTTCAGAGATGTTCAGTTAGGGATGAAAACATCTGTTACTTGTAGGATGCCAAGAACTATTTGTATTCTGATCTGTGATAGATAAAATGATCTTCATTTGGACAAACTAACCAGAGAAATTCATGCTAGAAGTCACTTGTAACCCACCTTAGCATCTCCACCAAAGCCTAACAAAGCCAATCACAAATCAAAACAAGAGAGACAACATTTTGACTAAAAGACACATATATCTTGTTACCTGAATATACTCATCTAACTGTTCATGAAGAAAATTATCCCCTCTTTTTTTTTTTTTAAGGAAATATGACCATATTTTACAATCAGAGAGAAAAAATCAGGATAAATATACTTCCTCCTATAGATACCTTGATGTAAAATAGCCTCATTTCTTGCAAATTATTTTTCTTTAAAGAGTGCAAAGTTTACCTGTTCTCATGGGTGCTATCAATTCAAAGTGAATCTTATCGTGGGAACAGGTAGAGACAGCAGGGTGACTAGTTAGGATGGATGTAGCTTAGTTCTCATGTGGTTTGACTTACCCTAATTTTGGGTTACAAGCTAGGGAAAAGAAATAACTGACAGAACCTTATAAATGCCATAGAATGCAGGAGGTGGGTGATTTTCATTGTTACTTTTGAATTGCCTTTGCATGTGACTAATATGGGTGTGGTGGCTACAATAATCACAGATCACAATCAGTAAATGAGTTAACATGCTTGACGCTAAAGAATATACAACTTCATACAACAATATGATCTTTATTGATTCATTTTTTTAATCTCTTCTGCAGCAGTTGTAGGTGGTCTATCTAATTACTTGACATGGTTTTAGTTGAATTCTAGTTGAATCACCTGGCATTCACTTGGCTTATTCTTAATACACAAGGTAGTAGGACTGCATAACACCTGACAAAAAACTCTGGTATTTGTATTAACATACACAGAGCTTTATATGTACTGAAGCAGCTAGAAACTAGCTGCACCAACTAACTGCTATTTCAAAATCTAGCCCTTCTGGCAGTACCTCTGTCTGCCAGTAAGTACTCTGTATATTTTTTTTAAACAAATCTTCTTTAAAGGATAGCTCTCAAAATGGGACAGTCAGATATTGGAGAGAGGTCTATAAAAATGCTCTCAAGTGACATTGTCAGCTCATTAGAGGTCTGGCCATTAATAAAAGCGGTGTTGTTTGGTAGTCTGTCAACCAAGGTAGAAAGTTACTTCCACTCATACTGGAACCTACAAATTAGCATTAGGCAAGTGAATTAAGTTGGAAAGGTTGGAACTGAAATTTTCTCCTAATTTTCTCTGACAAGTGACAGTTGTCAGTGTTTTTATTATGGAGGTAGTTTATCAAAATTGAAGAGACAGAACTTCAGTATCCAGCACAACAGTTCCTCTGGCTGAAAGGCAGTAGTGGCTCTAACCTCTATTTGTGTTCTAGAAGGGTCAGTCTCTCTAATGTTTTAGCAAATTTAATTCAGCTTTACTCTTACTCTTTTAAAGAAGTGTGAGAGGTGTTATCCTTCATCATAGCAGCAGCTGTGGTTCCTGCTAAATATCTACAGGGAAAACGTAATTAACATGGACAGATTGACAACACAACAATTTTGACACTGTAAATAAAAAATTACATGGGTCAAATTTTTCTGGTTAGCATCAGGATTTCCATTAACTTGCATGGGTTGAGTGACTACTGACCTGAGGACTGCAATTTTGAAGTCAGAAGCAAGGCAGAACAAAAGCTCTGGGTGAGAGCATTGCCAAACAGGGGCAAACATGCATGGGGTTTTTTGTCTGATGGTGTAAACACAGGTCCAAGGTGGTAGGTAGAGCAGGCAGCCACAGTAAAGAAGCACAGCTCAAAGCTGGATGACAGAAAGGGAGAAAGCAGAAAGTCTTTTGAGGCATAAAAGAATAAGTACTAGAAGTACAGGTTGGAGATGACCTGCCACTTGTGAATGTGTTTCACAGGATTTCGAAATAGTTGTAAGGACAGAGCTTAGTTGTAGAAGGCATAAAGCAAAGGTTCATATTCAATAAAATACATTTAACTTCTAGTATGAACTTTCTTTGTCTTTTTGTGTCAACATTTTTGGTTCTTTTTTGTCCCTTTTTTCCCCCCCATCTTTAGGTGTCACTCCAGCTAATGTCTTATTTCCTATGTCCTAAATCCCATTTCACAGGTGAATAATGAAGCTTCTTCTATTTAAAATGTTACCTCAGACAACCATTTTAGCCATTTCTGCACTGTCCCCGCAGTCTCAGAGTACTCTGGCTGCTGTGCATATAGCCTTGAATCAGGCAGAAGAACTTATGAAGAACTTCATCCGCATCCATAAAAATGCTGACTAATGTTTGCCTGACTATATCCCAGAAGAAAAAATACACACAAAACTCGTGCTCTGTGAATCATGTAGAAGTTCAATTAAGAAACTGAAATGTAGTCATTGGAAGGTTGAGAAAGCTTATTTGTGAAATCCGTTAGATTAGCAAATCCACTCAAAATTGTTTTACATTTTATAAAGATATATTAAATGTTTTAGAAGGACACTTTGAAGGTTGAAACATAACATCTATGAAATAACCAGTTATTAAAATTACTGATTATGTGAGAAATTCTCTGGGATCCACAACAATATCATGTTCGAATAATTTTATTCTCCCTTTGGTAAGTAAAAAGAAACTTCCAAAAAAGATTGCAAAACCTTCTGCACTTTAGCCAGATGTAACTGGGAACCTTAGCTCAGTTCTGCCTTGCTGCAGAATAGATGTAAACATCTGTCTTGTTCCATGGTAACTTTTGTCTGTGAAAGTGCAAGACCAGAGTGAGGCTTTTAATTTAGGGAAAAGCTGCATTTAAGAATATTTGTTTATTTTTCCTTGTGTACAAATGGGAAAGCCATTTTATTCTTCATTCTGCTGAGAGGTTACATACCAAGAAAGAGAATCAAATCCCTCTCTCAAGAATGCCGAACAGGTCCTGCTGAAGAGTGCAGACAGGACCTCTTCTGCAAAAAGCTTTCTCTTCTCTGCTTGCCCTATGAAAGACTGCTGTAGTCATTTCTCGTCGAGTCCTACCTTTTCCACAGTGTAATGTTTTTTCTCTCTCTTTCTCCTATTCAAGCCGGGAGTATGGCTAAAGCACACAACCCAGAGGAAGCAAAACTTCCATAGGTTTTTTCACAGTACCTAAGCAAGTGCAAATACAAGAAAGTAGAATACACAGACATACTGGAGTGAGTCCAGTGAAGGGCCATGAAAATGATGAGGAGAATGAAGCATCTCATATATGAGCAGGGGCTGAGAAAGCTGGGACTGTTCAGCCTGGAGAAGTGGAGGCTTAGGGGGCTCTTATTAATATATATAAATACCCGAAGGGAGGGTGCAGAGAGAATGGACCCAGGCTGTTTTCAGTGGTGCCCAGTTACAGAACAAGAGGCAATAAACACAAACTAAACCACAGGGAACTCAATTTAAACATAAGTAAAAACTTCTGGGGTTGTCAAACACCAGAATAGGTTTCCCAGAGATAAGGTGAAGTCTCCATCCTTGGACATATTCAAAACCCAGCTGAACACAGCGCTGGACACAACCTGCTGTATGTGACTGCTTTGAATAGGTGGGGTGGACTAGACAATTGCCAGAGGTGCCTTCCAACCCCAACCATTCTGTAATTCTGAGCAGCAGCAGTAAATACTTTGCTAAAGCAGAATCTAAGCAAGAAGATGATAGAGGAAAAAAAGACTGCCCACTTGCTGATATGCCCTGTGTGACTGAGAAAGTTTTGCTAATCCTGCCCCCCACCCCCTTTTTTTTCCACCTGAGGGTGATGGTTTTAAAATCGCTGATCCTCAAACCTTTGCTATAAATGAGAATTATTTTGGCATGATTACCCTGTTCCTTCAAACTGCACATTTTATTTTGGGGATTTTCTTCAAACATATATAATTATCTATGCTAAGAAGTTTTTCATATGTTCTAAGGCTTTTGTCTTATTGCACCTAGTTGACGGTTTTATAATTCAGGAGTAATTGAATTGCAATTATTTCTCATGATGCATGGTACGGTTTTATATCACATTGTTGGCAGATATTCTTTATGATGTCGTTTGGTCTAATGGGAAAATTAGAAGTAGCTCTATCATACAGAAAGATGGCTTTTTTGTGTCATGTTATAGTTTGTAGATGGCACTCAGGATATTTTCTTTTGACATATAGATTTTTAGGTAGAGACTGAAATGAGATTCTAAAGCAGGGTTCACAGTTGAGACAATATTATCTGTACATCCAAGATTATTTCAACTATTCTCCCATAGTGACAGTTCATTTATATTCAAGTCCATTTAGTAGACTGTGGTTAGTATTCTAAAGTACGCACATAAGTACAATGTGATGGTGGAGTTTCTCCTCTAAATTCATCCCTGATCCAATGTAACTGGCTTCAGAGAAGCCAGGAAAAGATGTCAGCATCTTTTTAGAAGCAAATATTCGTCGGAAGCGGGGACTGACAGTAGACCTCCCACCTCACTGAAGAGCTTTCCAACCACTGCAGTGCCCAGATAGTCTTTTAATCTCTCCTGCTGGAGCTGTAACACATTGCTTAAAGCTTTATGAGCTGTAGGGAAGCTCACTTTGTAACCTAGAGATTAGGGCTGCTCTCTTGGAATTTGGGGAGAGTCAAGTTCAAGGCTCTTTGTCAATGAATAGTTAATTATATCTACAAAACAGGTAGTCCTCAACAGACAGGAGTAAGAAATTACTATCTGAGAAAAGTACAGTTTGGCATATTGGATGTAGAAGAACGGTAAAAAATGAGAGCTGAATGTTAGAGCCAGCAGAGCATCCTTTTACAAAGGGAAAAGAATATCATATAGGCAAAAAGAGAAGGAAACCTTGGATTCACTCATTTTCTCTCTGACTTTCAATAGTTAGCTGGAGTAAAACACAGTATTATACCACTGTACAGCTTATAATAAAGTACCCTGAGTTGTCTTTAAATATCATAAGGCATAAGCATGTATGCTACTGATTTATTACTGGACATAAGACAGACTGTGTCTGTTACCTGTTATAGGTGATTTGGCTATAATTTCAAACAAAGCATGTTTTTTTATTTAAAGCAGTTCAGTTCTTTGTTTTAAAACCATCAATACATAGAAAAAGAAGAGGGACACCAGATATTAACTTAGTAGAGAGCAAAATCAGTACCTTGCTATGTAAAAAAAAAAAAAAAAAAAAAAAATTTAAGAACATGGCTAAAGAATCATCACTGCAGAAACATGATTTTAAAGGCCAATGACACTCTCAGTAAAGGGTGCTCTGCTCCATCAGGAAGGTGCTTTTGAAAATCAATAGACATTACGAGACTGCGAGGGTGTTCAGTGGCTTGCACTGATGATGTGTGAGAGTAAGGAAATACATTTTGTTAACATGTAAGTGTGGGAAGCATCTATATTTAATTTCTCCGGATGTTTTACAATTGCACATGGCAGGTGAAAAAACCCCTGGTAATTAACTTCAACTTAAACATAGTGGATTAACTTTTTTCAACTTCAGTTGCTTTTTAACCTGACTGATTTTGACTGAAACAGATTAAAGAAGGCTCACATAATCCTTTCCACTGATGGAATTGGTGGGTGCTGTGATGTCTGTCCCAGGGTAGTGATATCTTCAGCTGCAAAGGTTTATGAAGGGAATGTTTGCCCATGCTTCAGATGCTGAGATCAATACATCACGTAACTTTATAGCCAGCTGCACTTCTGGGCCTCTGCTACTTGAAGACTTGAATACGCTTTTTCCTGACTACTTACAGCAGTTTAAAGACATCACTGAATTTCCAAAAGTATAGTTACTCCCACCTAAATTCCAGTCTATGAGATCTGAATTTGTATTTAGAAATAATTGTTTTCAATTAAAAAATATGCTGCAACCATCGATGGCTGTTACACGTGCTGTTCAGCACTAACACAGAATGCTTGTCATGTTCAATACAAGAACCACCTGCAATATCTGTCTGTGCTGTTTTCAAAACACAGAAGCAATTTAAGAGAATGAAAACCAGAATAATTATTAATTTTTTTTATATTTAAGATATTGTTAAGATTAGGAGTTATTGGGTTTTAAACACTGGACTTTGAATTTCAGTCAATTGCTGGTGTGTGAATTTCAGGATGGAAATATAATTGCTTACACAGTATTTTAAAATAATCCTCCCTCATTTCGAGAGATGCAATATACTACATTTAGAAAAATTCATTTTTCAAAGAGGTGCACTTGAATGTGTGATTCCAAAACAATACAATCAGACCAAATAGCTTTATCAAAGATAGTTATTCAAAGCTTTTAGTCCAAATGCATCACAAATGCTTACACTTAGAAATTCTCTTTGTAAGACTGTGTTTACAGACTCTCCCACAATAGGAAAAGAACAAAAACATCTTTGATGATTTAGCAGAGAAAAGGGTACTACTGAAAAAGAGGTGAGAAGGGATGGGATGCAAGACACCACTGACAAATAATTGATACTGTTACAGGAAGAAAGGCTAAACTCAAAAAGAAAGACAGAGAGGGAAGAATAATGAAATAAATTTGGTATTAGGTGTTCACATTTTAGAATTTGATACATAAGTGTTTGTATAGCAGTAAAGCTTTGTCACATTCATACTACACGTTGACCTAAAACCATATTTGAGTTTCTCAGCTTTCCTCCCTATTGCTTTCTCTTTGACAGATTTTTTGAAGATCTTAGATATGAAATCTCTTAGTGAAACGTACATCAAGTAATTATATTTGCGGCAGGAAAGAGGTGCAGGGATGCAAACCAGGTTTTGGTTATTGCACCAGGATCTGACAGAAAAAGAAAAGCAAAGGGACACTCTAATTTCCTCTCCTAGTTCCCCAAGTTGGCCAAGTTGGAATGGAGAAACCTACATGCCAAGTGATGCACAAGGGGACAACAGGGGCTACACTGTGTAACAATGATATAGCCGTATCACCAAAAAACTTGTCGTTCTTCATGTGTAACAGTGGGCATGAATTTTGGAGGGAAGATCTCGGGCTGTAACAGAAAAAAGTCTGGAAGTGGCCCAAGAAATAAATCTGCACACATGTAAAAGGAACCCATACCTCAGCACCTTGCAGAGTTTTAGTACAGATTATATTTAGTTTTTATCACCATGGCATCTCTCTATCAACTATCACTGTTCCATTCAGTCCCCTTTCCCAAACATAACACTGCAGACACACTTTAAGAATAATACTTTAAAAAGCATTTTAAAAATAGTGTTAAACTTTGGATGACCCGTGCAAATCTGTCTCCTTCCAGTCTCCACCTTTTTTCTTTTGCTATAATTTCTGCCCCATCCTCTTCATTTCTCCACCCTGCTTCTATTTGTACTTATCTCCAATTTAACCTGGCCTTTATTTACTTTTTTTCTATCCCTGCACACTCTTATTATTCCTCTGTAGAAAGCAGCAGGAACTGAGATTTCTGTATCGTTATTCCTCTTCAGCCTGTTCCCAGACTCCTTTTTGTTGTCGCTACCTTTTTCATTTTCCCTTTCTGCAGATTTGGTGCCTTTTCTTTGAGGAGAATGGAGAGGTAAAGAAAGATTAAAAAAAAACAGAACCTGGTGACAATTTATTTTCTTAGAATACGGCAGTTCTTTAAAAATTGAACAATTATACTACAGCGGTCCAGATTAGCAAAAATCTCGCAGATTCATGCTCGTCAGGCCAGACTTGTGCAAAACTTGCCTGCCTTGCTGTCTGCCACTCCCATGGCAGCCTGCTGCCTGCACTGCCTTCAAGTCAGGAGTGACAGATGCTCCAGAGCCTGCCTCTCTTCAACCATCTACCAGGGCTGAGATCCTCAGGCCAACAGTTGGAACACATCAGTGTTTCCATTGATGAGAATTTTAAAATGTTTGGGTACTCTTCCAAAGCTGCCACAAACACAATTTTGAAATACTGACTAACTCCATGAAGCTGAATTACTATTTTTTTAGCCCTCTCCATACTGCAGGCTACACGAAGGCTAGCTGGGATAGTTGGGAAATGGCGTTTTCCTCCTCCATGCTTCAGTGCCCAGAGGCCCAGCAGCTTCTGACAGCCAGAAGCACACCTAAAGATGATGGTGCTACAAATCCAACAATCCTTCCAGGGTATACAAACTGAGATTTCAGAGGAATATGCAGTTACTAAATACAGACAGGTATTTAGCATATTTGGTAAGTGTTTCAAGGGATGGGGAAGACAGCTTTAGTTTCAGTGCCTTTCCATAATTTCAAGTTCATGTTCCATGGAAGACTTGCAATGTGTTTATGTCTCTCACATTACCATACCTCACTACATCAAAATAAACATTGAATTCAGATCGGCTTTTATATTTACTTTTTGTTGATAGAGCATATAACTTGCTCTAGATCTTTCAAAGAGAAAAGAATCATGATTCCTGCTTAAAAAAATGTCATAGAGATGTTTAATATGATTGCAACTAACTGTTAATATTCAGGCAGCTGACTGAAGAAAAAATAGCATAGTTATATAGTCTCACTGCAGAGATGTTACATTCATAAGATAATCTCCAACACAGTGCTTGCAGCTCACATTTGTTTGCGTACTTCAGAGGAATGTTTTCTAATCATCCAAAGAAGTTTACAGTGCTGTGTTAACACCAGCTGCAATCAGGTAAGAAAGGGATCCAGCATGAAAACAGCTTTAGAGCATTTGCATGTGCTGCTCATGCGCCCACTGCTTCCAGTTTGGTGATGAAATCATGATAGATGTTTTTCAAAGTAAAGACTTTGGCAGCCACACAAGCATGCTTTCATGGGGTGTGATCTAAGATTGAATCTTTAAGTTTTAAAACTTCTTTCTTCTCATAGTCCATAGTGTGCTTCACCTCTGGATTTTGCAGGTAACCCTCGGCAGGTCTGGCAGAGCTTGCCCTTCTCTGCGAGAGAAAATGGAAAGTATCAACCAAGAATGGGTAGGACTTTAAGTCTTTGGCATTGAATAAGGAAATGAGTAAAAGTTAGGTTTCAGAATAAGCGCATTAAAGTACCCCCTAATATATTCACTATGTGTTTAAAATGCATTTTATCAGGGCACCAAGTGTTTTTCAACAACTTATTTGTGAATTCTTAAGTGTGAATGTGTATCCAGGGGCTCAACCTGATAGTCTTCAGGAGTCTCAATTTTCACAGGATGCCTCTAACTAGTCACTTTTGAAAACATTTTCTGTTGCTAATTAAGTCTGGCACATTTCTGTCAGATAGGCAGGAAATGTTATTTGCCACAGTAAAGGTGGGTCAGTTGTAATACAGAGAATTTGTGGCGCCCTTGCAAATCAACAGCAGGGCCAAATACAGAAATGAAAAATCCTAAATAAGATCAGTGGAGAGTAAGATCCTAAATAATGACCTGACTTACATAAGGATGAAATCAAAGCCATTCCAAATTTAACATGAGAGGGAAAATAAAAAAAAACAGCCACCTTTTCAAAATATCCAACAATGTAACAATCAAATCATGGGCTTGATGTGTGGGGCACACCTTTTAAAGCCTTTCTATCACTGTTTCTGAGCATTATGTTGATGTCTGCCTTGTTGGGAGAATAACTTCTGTCCTGAACCTACAGAATTTTTCCAGGCAGACATTCTTTAAATTGCTCTGCCTTGCAAAAAGGCAATTAATTTAAGTGAATCTGATTGTTCCAAAATCAAGCATTAAAACAAGCCTTCCCTAGCTGTAATCCTTATTGGATGCCTTGGCAAGAATTGTTCTTCGCTGCCTATTTGAAATCAGAAAACAAATACTATACTCCAAGTATTGCAAGATATTTAGCAATTTTTTACAATGGCACGGATTTCTAGTCAGTTCTTAGGAGTGGCTTCATAACATGGTGACACTGTGACTTCTGATAGCAGACAATGGTCTCATTCTGCACAAGATTTGGATCCTGAGAAATTCTCCTGTGTTCAGTGGTAAGGCTGCTGATGCTACTGCCAGAACTCTGACATTTTCCTGCCTCAGCAAAATGCTTTTGTCATACTCCTGCCATCGTTAATGATATTTAATACAGCCCCATAATGTGTTACCATTATCCTTGACCACAGGAAAACATGGTTTGTACCTGAAGCTGCTCACAGTCTTCTGATTTGACCTTATCTGCACTCAAGACCTTTCCCAGAATAACATTTTGGTTGCCATTTTTCTTTTAGCTGTTACTGTAACACCAATAAAAACTTCAGAGTGCAATGCAGTATAAAATCACCACAGATAGCTCCCCTCGCTATACAGGGATCACTACATGACTGAATGCTGTTTTACAGGGCTGTAACAACAACCAGTGGGTTGTATTACTTTAACTACAGTGGTATATTTAAAGTGGCACAACTCTGGAGCACAGACTAAACCTTATTTACCACTTAAGGTATAACAGCTGCATAAAAAATTATATTCCACAGATAAATCATCCCATGATGGTGGCAAAATACTGCATTTAGCATCTCTCTGTGCCAGTGAGAGACTCAACAAGGCTTCAGACACCTGTTAATGGAAAACAGAGAGGCTGCTTATTTTTATTACCTTCAAAGTTTTTTTGATACTAAGCTTGGTATTTATCAGGAATTACTGATTTTATTTCTCCTGTGGAAATTCAAACTTCGCTGAAAAACAAAGAGAAAGAATTTCCAGTGTTTTCCTGATTTTTCAAGAAGCTGTGATACTGAGCTTTTGTATTCCCTAATCCAAACCTGCGATGACTATATCTCAAGAGATGTTATTGTAGAAACAAATACTGAGTTGCAGTGTCCCCCCTCAGTGTGCATTTTGTGCAACTGAGTGACAGCGTACCTGGCTGCTGCTACCTGAATGTCACCTAGGTCCCATATGCAGCCAGGTATCTAGAGTAAACATGAACCTCCTAATGCTGCAATAGTGTCTACTATTTGGGAACAGCTAGAGTGTGATAGGAGCTGTTAGTTTTCCCTTTTCTCAAAAATTCGAAGAGGATGTTGGGCTTTCCTTCAGATCCAGCTTTCTTTTATCTACCATCTGTCCTACCAGTTAGTTAAGCAGATAAGGCTTAAGAAAATACTGTCCAATCAATCATGTTTTTGGGGTTTTGTTGAAAGTAGTTTAGACTATATTCTACTTTTCACAACACAATAAAGAGAGATGCAATCACATGTCACATTGGAAAACATAATTTAGCTCTACATTTCCTCATTTTTAACTGTTTTATGTCTTCAGGCTATCCAGTACCTATTTTTAAGTACACAGTATATGTGTGAGAAGGAGAAACATGTGGGATCAAATTAATATTCCTGCTACTTATGGAACTTTAGCATGGCAGGACTCCATAGCAAGCAAGTCCATGGCAGCGGCATGTACTCTACTGGCTGTGAACATCTTCTGTACAACTCACACAAACTGTACCAAACCAGCAGAATGGATTTCTGATAAATTCAATATTGCTTCTGGGTCATAAGCATTCAACTGATGCCCCACCAAAAAATTTCATTGAGCAGAAGTTTGCCATATGCATGTTGTCCCCTTCTGTACCTGGACGGGGGTGGCTGGGCCATTGAGGAAAAGACCAACACAGAGTTCTTGAACCCCACGAGACATCACCACACTATTCCCAACTGACCAGTGCACCCAGACACCAGTTAAAACATGTGAGCTTCCTACTTCCATGGAAGCCTTTGAAGACTTTCAAGGCTTCAAAGTGACATAGATCTTCAGAAATTGAGGCTATAAGCAAAATTTTGTGTTTTTACAGCTTTGTTAAAGTTTTAGCTTACTATCCTTTTCTATTCAGCTGACTTTTTTCTACTTCAGCTGATGGCAAGGATCTAGTGCAACTCTAGCCTTAAGACAGAAAGATACCGAGCAGGCAGTGAAAAGCTATCAGCTTTAGCAAACCTGTAGATACTATGGTTCGCTGACTATCTAAATTGCATTCATACAGCTCTCATCATAAGAAATATGCTGGGTAAGTTCAGGGACACATCAACCTGCCATTGATTTATGAACTTTCTAGTTTTGTTTTTTTTTTTTCATGAAACAGTTTCTAGAAAAGGGATGATTTTTATTTTTTAAAGCAGTTCTGAAGTAAGTTAGATATCAATGAAAGCTGTCAAATACTCAGTAATAGGATTCTTTCTTTTCTTTGTTATTTTTTTTTGGTTTTGGGGTTTTGGGGGTTTTTTTAACAGAATGGGAAGAAATAAGTTCTCCAATAAACTTGGTGTTTCTAAATGCTGACCAGGACAAGCCCTCTTCAGAAGTTTAAATTCCTGTAGTCCATTCAGCCTGTTGGCTGCAGCTACCAACAAAGTCTTATTTAACGAGTGCCAATTGCGACAGTACATTTTGCAATGCTGAAGGACCAGAGGGTGCACAACTTCCTCTGAGAAAAATGCCTCATCTCAACTGGGGAGACTGTGGAGAAACAAAAAAAAAACCCATGCAAAAATCCCCCTAACCAGTATACCAGAACTTCTGCCTGATTAAAACTGAAAAATATTTTAAATCTCATTAGAAAAATGAAGTTTGCCTATTTCTCCTGTTTCATTCACTGTGCAGGCAATGAACACATATGCTGTCACATTCATATTTTACGGTCTCTTTTTTTCCCCCAAACCTTCGTACCTCAGATTTGAACTTTAAGCTTGTGACAGTGTTATGTTCATTAGAATAAGAATCACTTGCTATTTCCATTGCAAAGCTCCCCCCCAGAGGTTATCTTAGCTGTTTTATAAATCATATCAGGAGGGAAGCTGGCATAAAGGTTGACAGCTCACTCTAGATAATCATTTTCCCTGTCTCTTAAGTGACTTTAAGCAGAAAGGAGCATGTAGCTTGCCAGTTCAGTTTTAGTGGTCAAGCATCCACATATAGCCACCACCAACATACTGACTAAATTAGCTTTTAAGCATTTTACGGATATCACAGTCCTGCTCAGGAGGAAAAGGAGACTCAAACATTCATCAGCTATCACACCATACTTTCTCTGTCCTCTCAGTGCAGAGTTCATTACACAGAACGGCATGAACTCCAAATCCCTTTGACATAGGCTGGCACTTGAAGGCAGGCTGGGGTTTAGATTACTGTTGATTTATCAGCTTCCTCAAGAGCTGGACTGATTAGACTAACAGCTTATATGGGATATGACTTTAGGACAAAAGTCCTCTATCACGGGGCCAGACAAATGAAGCAAGTTAGTTCTTGTAGAAAACAGAAGCTACAATTCAGGGCAACAGCCTATTAAGTAGAAACTTAAAGGGAATAAACAGGCACTGGAGGAATCCCAGGTTTAAGAGAAAAAGTCACCTTCCATATTATACTTTTTCTACATTAATTAAAAAAACTAAATCCTGCACAGAGAGACCAAAGCAGTCTGGAAATGGTGCCAAGTTGTCCCAGACTGCATTAGCAGGGGGAAAAAAAACCCTGTCTCTTTAACACTGCATCTCACCATGACCTGATTACAGGCTTTTTGTAATCAACAGGACTCTTCCACTGTTTCTATTGGACTTTGGAGCCGGTGTGGTTGGAAAAGAAGGGTTCACTATAGCAGTTAAAGTGGGGGGTCACATGCAGCAGATGGAAAGCCTTTCTTGGAAGTTGGTAGTAATAGCAGCAAATATTAAGGAAGGGAAAAAAGCCTAAGAATATTAACTTGAAATGTAAGTACGATTCATCTGCTAATCACTGCATCTATCCCTGAAATTGTTGTGTCTTATTCAAATAAGGATATATATAAAATGAATAATCCCGAAAGTGTGTACCAGTAGCTAAGATATAGGAGCTTATTTTCTCACTGCCTCATAATACAAAATCAGAAATCAAATTCACTTGAATGTCACTAGGAAGAATAAAATCCAACCCTGATAAAACAATATGTTTTTACCCAGCATATAATTGGACTTTGAAACTGATTTCTATTGGAAGCCAAGAACTTGACAAGATACAAAAAGGGACCGGATATTTATGCAGACAATGAAAATTATAAACAGAATTATTGAGGAACAAATGTTTGGAAAAGATGTTAAATTTGGTACTTCAGATATTAACTGTAAACTGACCAGCCCAAACCGAGACAGACAGTGAGTAGTTCAATTTGGTTAGCTGCAAATAAATGGTTAACTGTAGTGGTATGGAAATAAAGGAACTTCTGAAAGTAGAACAGAATCTGAATCTTAGGCAATAACTTGAATGAAATACTGCCAGTTAAAGAGATATGACACAAAGCACAACACATTGCAGATATTACTAATTCTCAGTCTTCCCTTACTTTTCTTCAGCTGAGCTTGTGCAACACTCCCAGGAACCAGAAGAACCTTATATCTAGTACTCCTTGGTAGTTTCAGAGCTTGGCAACCTATTTACATTGATGGAAGTGATTATATATAAGCATTATACAGTTATTTACACATGTAAATCTTAAAAAGACAAAAGATTACAAGAGATGCCAGACAGGTAGGACACCTAACTGCTTCCGCTACCAGCTCCTTGCTACATTGTGCTGGGTCTTTATTTTCCAGAGCTGTCAGGCTCCCTCAAGTCCACGTGAAGATGTTTTAAACTGCACAGATTCCTAGCCTAGTGCAAAACCACTGAGTAATGTTTACCTGATTTTTCGACATGAGGAGCTTTCATTAGCATAACAGAGCTGGGTGTGCCCTTGCTATTAAGCAGGTATTATGCCCAGCTCTCACCGAGTTCAATGCCGAGAAACAGAACTAGGAGGCAAATACAAAATCGATCTTGTGTTTGTTCTAAAGGAAGCAAGGTGGCAAAATTCTGAACCAAAGCCTCTGCACAGTGTCTTCGACCTAACTTGTTTTCAGTGTTGTTACATGGATTACACTAACAGGTAAACTACAGAAAAATGTCACTTCGTGCTCACTGAATGCAAATTCTTGGAAATGAAACATAGGAACTATTTAAAAAGAGGCAATGATTTGGGGGAAGAAGGACTGTATCTAATTTCTAGTGAAACTTCCTTAAGAAGGTAATTAGCTAAAACTGGCTTAATTTTTCATGTAGCCATTACCTTCTTTGATGAGAATCTTCTGGTGCAAAGATGCAGCCATTCCAGAGCCTGGCCGAGTTTTGTTATTGCAGTTATGACCAAAGTGTGCTTTTAACTTTGCAGCTTGTGATGAAAGTAAATTGTTGCATCAGTGGGAGTTCCTGGCAATACTGTGTTAGATTCCGAGAGATGAGCTTGCCTTGGGTAATTTCACAGAAAACAGCACAATGTGGCTGAGATCAGTGACAAGCTTAGGACACAAAACAAGAATCACTTGGGCCCAGCGGACCCAGGAACACAAGGGACATAAAGTGCCTTTCAAGAAGACAGCAGTATTCTTCTCCCACTGGGAAATCAGCTTCTCCCTGTTCTGCTGCTCATTTTTAGCTTTGGTCAGAGATGTGAAGAGGCGAGGGTGGTACTCACTCCCCCTATGCACCTCCCTGGCAGTTTCTAAGGACATAGCTTGATTTCACCATGTATGCTCTCTCAGAAAGATCATTCATGGGTGCCAGTAATTGCTTGGGACAAGAAATGACTGGGAAATAGCCATATGTGTGGGATCAATACATCTAGGCGGCCATTTACATTTTGCGTTTGATTTGGACACTCAAGATATTCTTGTGAAGAGGTAGTTTATGCAGAATTCATAAAAATGCCTGATACTCCAGTTACATCTCTGCTTTCTGAAAGCATCAGGGTGTGCTGTGGGACGAAAATACTGCCTTGTTTACTCCAGACTCACTTTAAACCCAATATTTTACACAGCCTTTTTGCATTTTGCTGTTATAGATGCCAAGCCATTAGTATGCCTACCCTCTTGTACTAACCTGGAATTATTAAATTAAATGTTTATGCTTATGGATGTATTTCATTGTTTCTTGAATGTGGACAGTTCAGTATGATTTCTAACCTGCACATGCTTGCTGCCTGGGGACTGTGAGTCATGTTTGTTTCAAAAGAGGCAGCACTCTCAGACTGTCACTCACCTGGGTTATTAGAAACAGAGCACTTTAAGAATTACTCTGCCATCTCCTCTCCTCTAAATATAGTGAGTGTGCGTGGGTCTTAAGCAATTTAGCTAGTCTGAGAAAAGGTCTAATTCCAAATAATCAACTAAAAATCCATCATTTTAAGAACTATGTGGGCCTCAGGCCAAATGCATCTTGGGTGTAATAACTTTGACTGTCTAATGCTGATAATAATTATTTGTATTACTGCTCCAGATCCTAACTCAGAATGAGATTTCTTTGCACTAGCAAGTAACAAGACCTGTTCCAAAGAGTGAACTATTTAAGCAGGCATGATAGACAAAGAGCAGCAGCAAAAAATCATCGTTATTCCCTGCTTCACGGATGGGAAACTGAAAGACAGATTCAATGACCTGCCAAGGGTCACACAGGAAAAAAAGTAATTCATAAATCCCAGCACAAGGTCTTAAGCCATGAGATTTCCTCTTATTCTTTAATCAATAATAAAACACCACAGATGTCTAAGAATCTAATATCTACAAAATTGCTCCAAGGTCTGTAGGCGCGATACAATTAATTTCCATTAAGAGCAATGTGATGTGAGAGCACTCCGTACTGACCAGAAAAGTAGGCCTTGCAGAACTTGCAGGTTTTTAATATTCTTTTAATAAAGAATATAAAACCCAGGGATAGTCTAATTAAAATAAAAAAGAGAGGTAACAGCTGCCAAACTTTTTACCCAAGCTAAAAACACAGTAACGGATTCAGGAAGTAAAACAATTTAAACAAAAAAAAACAGGCCTAGAAAAAGCAAAGTCTGTAAGTGAAAATATTTATACGGGATTTTCCTTTTTTAAATAAGAGTGCTGTTTCTCAGTGTTATGTATTCTGTTGGCTTGACCTTTAGGGCTGTACTCAGTCACACTTTTTAACTCCCTCCTCCCCTATTAGCACAAAGGATTACCAAGAGAAATTCTCACAGATTCACCTGCCTGGAGGATTTGGATTTCAAGAACTTGCAACATGATCACAAGAATCAACAAGGCTGAACTGCATAAATCAACACCTGCAAGCTATAAGGAAGAAGTTAAGCACTGTGGGAGAAGTTCAACTCACCCAGCTCCCGTAAGGCCAACACAGGGAGCTTCCATAAATACCTGAACTCCTTCTACCCAAATTGCTCTGTAGTTTCTTTCAGGTATTTCCACAAATGTAATAGGAATCATCACTAAGTTGTGCAGTACATGATCAGGCCCTAGGATGTCTAGAGTATAACTTTTGAATCTTTCCGCTATCCTCTCTTATTGCTTCTTAAATTAGTAGTAAAAGTTTAAAAATTTTACTAGTACTTCAACATAAGCCTGAACCTTGCAATGACTTATGATGATGTCTAAATTTGTGCACAATATACACATTATTGACATTAATGCAATTGCACAGCTAGGAATGTATATCCACTTTTAGGTGTTGTGACAGGTCTGACTTTTATTTTAAGCTTTTAAAGCACGTAGCTAAACTAGAACATGTAGCTACTGCTCCAGTTAAAATATCAAATAACAGTACTCATGTTATTTTTAATAAAGGATGCTATATTTAGAGCATTGATGCCACAACAAAAGTGGAGAAATTAAATCACATTTCATTACAACCTGTCCTAATCCTCTACCATTGCTGACACGTAAATCAAACTGACAAAAGACTCTAAGTAAACCCCTGGCTAGTACATTTTAACCACCACTCGTTCTGCAGAAAGACATTACAATACAACACTACTTTCCTTCCTTGCAGTGTTATACAGTGAACTTTGATTCTCTAAGGAACTTACACAGGGAGCCAACCACTATTCTTTGTTAAAACTATTGCACAAAAGTGCAGAAGTGAAAAATCAAGTTTGCTGCTTTGTAAGAGATGTCGAGATTCCTGGCTGGCATCAACTTGCTAAATGGAAACTTTGTTCCATCAGTGTTTATTCTGATAAGTTATCTCTAGCTGTTGTAGGGTAAAGTTCTCAGGAAATAAATGCCATTGCTATCACTTCTGAGAGTTAAACCACAGATAGGTCTTACTCATTCAACACCCACTCTGTGAATCTTCTTTATCACTGGGAAAATTCAGGTTTAAAGGAGGTGCCACTACTTGTGACTGGGCTTATTTTTCAAAATCATAAAAATAACTGAAATCCTTGTGAGCCACTTAAGCTGAGTGTGACACATATTGCACAAGAGAGAAAAAAAAAATCTGTTGGTTTCAATAGGATTTGGATCAGGTCTATTGCACTGAAAGAAACAAGCCAACTGCTCTTATTTCTGCAAGAATGGTAGTCGAAGGACTTCAAGTGAGTCTCAGCCCATTAAGCAATAGTTATATTTTATATGTTTCTGAACATAGAATCATAGAATAATAGAATCAGGAACGTTTTGTGTTGGAAGGGATCTCAAAGATCATCTAGTTCCAACCCCCTGGCCATGGGCAGAGACACCTCCCACTAGACCAGGTTGCTCAAAGCCCCATTCAACCTGGCCTTGAACACTTTCAGGGAGGGGACATCCATCACCATGTCCATGTAAAAGGTTCCTCTCCAGCTTTCTTTACATATTGTAAAAGGTCATGGAACTTTTTAGGTGGCTTGTTTATTCAAAAGAATTTAGTAAAGGAAAGAAACTTGCACCGATGCTCATGGAATTAATGCAATGTCCACAGAGTTTAACAGGGCCTTCTGTGGAGAGCCAGTAGCAGAAAGATCACGTTCAGGCAAATCAGGCCACTGTAATGTGCTCTTGACCTCCCTTATGTAGCATTAATATCAATTTATCACCTGCCTTGTCACAGGAAGAGTAGAGGGAATACTGAGTGGGAGGAAGGAGTGATAAGAGTCACACAGAATTACAGAATCACAGAATGTTAGGGATTGGAAGGGATCTCAAAAGATCATCTAGTCCAATCCCCCTGCCGGAGCAGGAATACCTAAATCACGTCACACAGGAATGCGTCCAGGTGGAGGAACGTCTCCAGAGAAGGAGACTCCACAAACCTCTCTGGGCAGCCTGTTCCAGTGTTCTGTTACCCTTACTGTGAAGAAGTTTTTCCTCATATTTATGTGGAACCTCCTATGTTCCAGCTTGTACCTGTTGCCCCTTGTCCTATCATTGGATGCCACTGAGAAGAGCCTGACTCCATCCTCATGACACTCACCCTTGACATATTTATAAACATTAATGAGGTCACCCCTCAGTCTCCTCTTCTCCAAGCTAAAGAGACCCAGCTCCCTCAGCCTTTCCTCATAAGGGAAATTGAACAGTACAGCACAAAACATAAAAATATATGCATACGTAAAGTCCCCTAAAAGGGTTAAAGAAGGCTTTGAAAAATTTCTCTTGGAGATCTGTTTCCTAGATGATTTCTCTGAGCTCAAATGGGCTATAAAGTTTCAGGAAGAAAATACGAAAAAGGCATATGACTGCCAATGAGTAATTTTTTGACAATTGTTATCAGTAACATCATCTGATGAAACAGAAACAAATTGATTTCTTGGACAAAGTAGTAAATGATTGGATCTGCACACATACGGCTATTTTTTGTACTAAAAGCACCATTTTTAAGCATATTCCCACAAATGCTAACAGTGTGGGTGCACAAACATACAGAATCTTAAGACATTGAAATTAAATACACCACATTTTAAAAGTAGTGAGAATGGAATGAAAACTCACCAAAGCAAATGAACTAAATCTGAAATCAGGATGCATTAGTACTTGGGTCTCTATTGGATTGCTGTGCCCAAATACACATCCATCCAAACATGATTTATGTTGTAGCAGTCATGCACTCTCTCTAAGCAGTTAAGTAACATTATTACAATTTTCCCTTCTCTTAAGGGAAACCCATCCCTTATCTGACTGCATTCTAACCCAGGACTTTTGGAAGGCAAATTACATTTAAAGGTCACCTCCCAATAGCATTAAGAACATGGGTCTCTAAGATTCATTTCACCTTTTGTTCCACACTCCCTCACAATGTACAGATCCTCAGTTTGTAGCTTCTTGTACCTTCTTTACCTCACTTGATCTAAAAGTCAAGGTCATGATCTGCATACTCTGGGACACTTTAGCCAGGACAATATGTCATGGACTAGGAGAAGGATGTATGTCAGGTACCCACGCTTTGTTCAGTTCGTAGGATACAGTCAATGACATTTCTCCAACTCTCTTCTCCGACACTCTTTTGGTGTAATCCCACCAAATCCCATGGAAAATCCTACTGATGTCAAAGTGGGAAGATGATTATTTTTCTTCTAGGAACACTTTCTCATCCTCTCTTGCTGCAGAGCTCCTACAGTCATTTTATACATACACATATATTAATGATTCACTACAGCTACTGTCAAGGATGTATTTTCCCCTCAGCTTCAATATACCCAAATATATAGTAAAATGCCTCAGCCAACAGGAGAGTGGCTCATTCCTGCTGAAAGAAGGTTATTGCTTTACAATCCTTCCCATATAAGGAGGCACATACGATTTTTCATAGCTCAGAAAAGCAGCAGGAAGAAACCTGGCTTTGCTCCATGAGGAAGTGACCTGCCCTAGATCTGTACCATCTCACAATGTGATGACTTTTCCCCCACTCTGAATGCAATACTTTTGGTCAGACTGCTGGAGATGGGAGGAGGAAAGGGGTGAATTCAAGGTCTTTCCCTGCTACAAGGCAGAAAGAGGCTCTCTTCCTCCTGCTTACCTCCACCCCAGGCAAGGCCTGTGGATACCTTCTCTGTGGAAGGGCACAAGGGAGTATTGCAGAGCTCCCATGTGCAGTGCACACAGGTAAGAAAAACTTGCCTTAAATGTGAAAAGACAGATTACAGTGAGGAAAAAACAACAACCCAACAAAAACGTGCACAGCTACCAGAACTATGTTATTGAGGATGTTATTTGTCATCTGCTGTACAATAGAGCACACATTTTGAAACAGGCTGGAAATTCCATCTCATTCACTTCTTCTCTTTCTTATTCCACAAGTGTCATTGAAAGTAAGCAGCAAAGTCACCCTCTTCATGCATTTCTCAAACTGAAATGCTCTCCTGAGGACTGTTATCTTGCTGCTATGTGATGTAGTCTGGAAGCCTGCATGTACCAAATTAAAGAGAACTCTATGAATCAAAGCTGTGAGACTTGATGCTGAGGTATATAAAGAGCATAAGAGCACGTAAGGCCCAGTCCTCCTCCCACAGAAGTGAGCAGCAAGGGTCTGATTCTGATTTTGCTTATCCAGCAATAAATCAAGGGCAACTTCACTGAAGCACACATCAGTAAAAAGCGAACAAGCAGTCCTTCAGCCACTAAATTCCCAACACATCACGCACTGTATTTAGCACAAAACATTGTTCCAGCTTGACTTTGCCTGCAGGGTCATCCTGGGAGAAAATGCCGAGGGAATATTCAAACAGTCTTAAGAGAAAAGTGCTTATGATACAGTGGAGGAGTGGGTTAGCAGAGACTACTGAGCCTCCGCCAACTGCCCGTCTGCAGAAAAAATAAGAAGCAGGGATCCTTCTCAGAGACCAGCCTAAGGAAGAATACTTCTCTCCCTCTGTTAAACTGCCAGATCCTCCCGAGTCCAGAGCTGGAGGCAGGATTTGATGACTAGATAGCTATTAAGAGATTCCATAAAATTGTATGCGTTTATGAGCACTATTTATTCAAGCTAAACAGACAGTGCAGCTGAATATCTCTTTGTATGGTGAGACTTAAAACAACATAGAGCATCAAGCTAAGCCACAATGTGTTATCTCGGCCAAAAGATTTTCACCAGGACTAGTTAGAATTGCAACGGCAGGGAAATTAAATAGTTGCAAGAGAGTGTTACAGAGAAACAGTGGTTATCATGGCTTGGCGGGGGGGGTGGGGGAAAGAACTGGTATTTTTGTTTAGGCATAGTACTCATCAGAATGACAAGGTTGAAGCTATGAGAAAGAAAATTGCCCATTTCTACCACAGGAACTTAGGATTTTGTGATGTTCTTTGTAAATGGGATTTCACGAAATAATATCATCACTACTGGAGAGAATAATTGCATCCCTGTCTTATCACCTCTTTATCTTTTTAATGAGAATTGTCTGGCAATACACCACACACTGGGTCACAACTCTGCCCAAAGAAGATTTGTGTTTGGGTAGTAACTGAATATGAATTTATAGCCTATTATTGCTGGGCGTTACATGGACCACTAAATGAAAAATAGTCCATGTCCCAGTTAAGATTAAAATCACTTATACAACTTTTTTTTTACAAACTAAAATACAGAGTAAGATGCAGATTCTTATCTTACTGCTGTGGTTTGTTTGTTTTCATTTCCCATCCCAGGGCTTTAGGGAGTGCGTCTCTGCTAAGTATTTCTGCAGCTGTTCAAAAGCAATCTTACTGCACAATACAGTATCTGAATAATTGTCTCAGGCGACTATTAAAGTCTATTGCTCTATCGCAAAACCATGTGGAGGAATCTTGCACCACAGCAGAAAACACCCAACAGCCAACCCTGCAGAGTGTCATTCCTGTTAGCAGAGAGCTACCGCAACCAAGCAAAGATTCAGGAAGACAGAAAGAGCACAGGGAAGGCTCTGGAACTTAAATTCTTCCTTTTCTTGCCAACTAAGCAAAAGTTGCTGATTGTTAAATATTGAATTGTCTGTATTCATCCCTAGCCAACTGAAGTCAATGGACTTACATTGGGGAGGACTTTAACCCATTACATGTGAAATGTTTGTCTTCTCCTTTCCCTCTCTGTCTCTCCTTACATCCTTTTATATACTGCAGTAAAGGTATCCCTTTAAAGCCTAATGTATGGTAATACAGTTTAATTGTGGTTTGTTGGTCTGTCGGGGATAAAATGTGCTGGTTCCAAGTCATTTTGCTGACTCTAAACTTGGCTCCGTACAGAGAGCTAATAAAAATAGTTGTGCTACCTGGGAAGGCTCTGCATACTGCAAGGGTACTATCAAAGTAGGGCCTATAATTGCAGATAATTGATTTTTTAAAACAATGATGTTTGGCTCACACTGACTACACAGTTTGCCTCTTAACCCTTACATAAAAAGAACTCACACACAAATTTAATTCCCAGACAAGCACAGTTTGGACACTTGTTCCTCACGGAGCAGAATGTACTCATTCTGCATTCATTACACAACTTCTTTCAAGCTGTGAGTTGGAAACAGCTGAATTGCTGAAGGCAGGAACCTCCAGCCTTCATTTCCTGCAGGATGACAACAGACTCCCAAAAGCTGGGGCTCCTACTTTGTCTCCCCACATCCTCTCATCTAGTACTTGTACAGAATCCCAGCCACAGTCCTACCACCAGATCAGTGATAAATGCCAGCTGACAGGACAGCTGATTACTACTGATAATAGGTTGCTTACATGCAACACTGAAACTCTTTCTTCCAGATGGTTACTCCTCAAAAATAACCACCTGCACAGGAGTGCAACTCTCCTTGCCTGTCTTCAGCTCTCGTAAGCACCTCCAAACTGACAGGCAGAAGTTGCTCTGTTAGCTAAACATGATTCACATCCCACCAGTGATATATACACAGTGTGTTAAGAAACTCCAATTATAGATGACTAATAATGAGTGGCAGGACCATTTAGCCTACCGACATTCACCTGTGATATGAATCCAATCAAGATTAACAGTGACCAAAGGTTCAGACCATCGTGGAGCAGTTTAGTACACTTGTGGAAAAATGTGCTTGCCTCAGTCCACAGGGCTTAGCTCTTTCACTGCTTTACATAAATATGTACACCTACACAGGTGTATGATTTGGGAGCCCTTTAAAAGTTAACGTCATAACTTTACCTATTTGTCTATAGACATATGAGGTCTGTATGTCTACAGATATCCCCAGTAACTGTAAAGCTTTTGCTTGTTTACTTCTAGGAATCTCTTGTCTGCAGAGATACCTTGGCAGCTTCATGCTAGACATTTTTTACCATCGCTGTGTCTTCTCAGTAGCTCACTTAAACTGACGATAAGCCTTCTGTGTGCATCTGGAGCGGCACTGTAGCAAGAAACCTTCCAGACTGGTCTTTGTAATTTTCTTGTGCCACTAGAGCAGAGAAATAGTATACCACCATAGAAAAACTATCTTTACTGGACTCTTCTATTAGTGATTAAACCTCATTGTCTTAGAACACATTTTGATCTCTATACTTCGTCTCCTTTCTGTTCAATCTGTGAAATGAAATGTGATAACCTTTCTGCTTTTATAATGAATGTTTTTCTCCTTCTGCTACTTCTGTGTTATTTTAAAGGATCAGATTTTGTTCTGCAAGCTGTATTTAATAGCGCTTAACAAATAACTCTTCTGGATTAGTTTAAAAAGTAACTTGCTATGGTTTCTGCAAAATCTCTTTTATCAGCACATCTGATCATTTTAATGCTTGTTGACTCTCTCTCATGGCCTTTAATGATACAAAGTATCTTGCTTTCCCAATAAAAACAATTGTACAGATCAAATTGCATCACAAAAGCTGAGGCTAATGCCTTCTTTCCTTCAGCACAGCATGGGACATTAAATACCCCACCATATATGTGTTACTGTCAGTGGCAAAGTCAGTTCTGTGCTGCAGATGAGTTTTCAGAAATGAGACCATTGCTGCAGCATTCATAAGCAGTGAATGAGGAATCAAGGCAAAAAATGGTCCACAATGTGCTTATACACAGACCTACTGAAAAAGTTTGCATATATGCCTGCCAATCCCCTTCTGAGTTGTTCCTCAACTGGGACATCAAGCTGTGCAGGGCAACAGTCTACAGATATTTTTCACATGTTGGAGTAATTTTTATGATATGTCCACATCATGACTTTTGATTGCTGTCATGCACGTTCCTTGTAGCAATGGTGCTACTTGATGGAAGACGTAGCCAACTTTAGAGGATAACCTTATTCCCCCTCTCTTTAAATGACCAGCAAATGAACTTTGTGGGATTTTTGAATAAAGTATTAATGACGCGTAACTGAGCAGACAATCAGCAGACATGACCGTTACTGTGCTTTGTGGAGATTGTCTCCTTTCACCTTCTCCCACAGTTTGTTACACTACGACCAGCAACTTAAATTATATACCATTGTTTCCCTCCCATAAGTGAGCAACTAGAATTTTTAAAAAACCTTCAAATTCCACTACTGAGAACTGCTGTCCTCAAAAAAGTGCCATGAATAAAAGAGACGGACATAGACACAGCTCAACCAAAAGGCAGCTTATGCCAGGGAAGCCTTCACTGAGCTATAACCAGCAGGAAGCATTCCAACCTGAAGAAAGATACTTTCTTGCCATTTTTTAAACAGTTCCCCAGAGAATCAAGACAGCAGTTTGAGATCTTCTGAAGCAGAAGCATGTGAATCACAGTAAAATTACATAGGTGTCAACATTTGATATAGAGAAAGTGCTTTCTAACCAGAAGGTGCAGGTTTTAATGGAGTAGCACAAAAACTGACTCTGGTCTGTTATACTAAACATTTTTGTAACACTTTCCTTTTGGCATTAAAACAGTATTTCAGGTTTTAAATTAAAATATGATCTGAATCTTATTGTTCATGTTTTTGTTTTTTTTTTTTTACTCTGTAAATCATTGGTTGATTTAATGCAGGAGGCATAATTGGTCAATTTTACAGATGAGATATTTGAGGAAACAACTGATTTATGTTAGCAAGGGAGTGGTGAACAGAAGCTGCAGGTGTGGTGAAAACGTATTTTTAGTAACTTCTTTAGAACTCTAATTATGGTGAATAAATGGAACCACAGAAAGAGACAGGATGGAACAAGGCTGATCAATGCATGCCTCTCCCCTCGCCTTCCCTGCAGTCAAAAGAGAATGATTGCACTTATCTGGCCTTCCTGGGGAGAATCTATTCCTTGCTAGAGGTTAAATGAAAAACTCTTGTATTCCTCCTTTTATGCTGACCCTAAATTTGTGTCCTGATTCTACTGTCTCTGACTATACGGATAGTCCTTCAAGTCAATGGGAAAACTGTCATGAAAAAGGGTTGCTCACATGAATGAGGTTTGCAAGATCAAGCCCTTCATGATCAGTATAACCCTGGGCATCGGGCTGATATGGCATCGCTGATTTACAAGAGTAATCCTATTAGCATCAAAGGGACAATTCACATGAGTAAGGACTGTGAGAATGGGCCCCTCAGGAGCAACTATCACCACAGTTATGTATCTAACCTCACTTAGATCACAGTAGTTTTCAAATGTTGTACAGGCACTTCATGCTGCTACTGAACTTTGAGAAGAAAATAGACCTTGAGCACAGGTTCACTACTGCATTACTATGGCCCTGGTGTTGCACTCTACAGAGAACTCTTCTCCCACTCTTAAGTGGTTTAGGATCTGCAAGAAACACTGGCTTCTCTTTCCTTTTCCTTTTCCTTTTCCTTTTCCTTTTCCTTTTCCTTTTTTTCCTTTTTCTTTTCCTTTCCTTTCCCTTCCCTTCCCTTTTTCCTTTCCTTTTTGTTAGTATTTTTTCTCTTTTGATTTGCCTTTTTTCCTTTTTATTTTCTTTTTTTCCCCTTCCCTTCCCTTCCCTTCCCTTCCCTTCCCTTCCCTTCCCTTCCCTTCCCTTCCCTTCCCTTCCCTTCCCTTCCCTTCCCTTCCCTTCCCTTCCCTCCCCTCCCCTCCCCTCCCCTTCCCTTCCCTTCCCTCCCCTTCCCTTCCCTTCCCTTCCCTTCCCTTCCCTTCCCTTCCCTTCCCTTCCCTTCCCTTCCCTTCCCTTCCCTTCCCTTCCCTTCCCTTCCCTTCCCTTCCCTTCCCTTCCCTTCCCTTCCCTTCCCTTCCCTTCCCTTCCCCTCTTCACATCTCGTTTTCATCTTTTTTCTCCTCTTTCTTTTCCCTTTTTTCCTATTTTTCTTTCTTTTCCTTTTTCTGTTTCTTTTTCTTTTTCTTTCTTCCTTCAGTCTTCTTTTCCCTCACTTATTCTCCTCCCTCCTTCCTCATATCTTCTTTCTGTACTTTTCTTAAAATTAAGGGAATTCAATGTTTGTAGGAAAAAAAATTATAAGGTGTTGGCCTCAAAATTCAAAGACCAGGAATGTATAAGCTTTCCTAATTTCAGAAGCATTTTTCAAGCTCACATAACTCAATCTAAATATCCAGGATCTGTAAAACAGGAATGTGAAATCCAAAGGAAAGGTAATTTTTGTAGAATTTCTAGCTACATTTCTGCTTTATAGACTACCTACAACTAATGACAATGGCCTTTCTCCTAGCTTGCTGGTATTTCCAGTTCTAGTTCTAAGAACCATGCATAAATCAATTACCAGCTTTTCTTCTCAACTATAATAACGTGGGTTTAATTTAACTTTGTTAATTTAATAGGTTTACCTTCTTTTTAACGTGGCTTCAGATAAGAATTAGAATGCCAAACAAGCAAAAAAAAAGTGGTAATAGAAAATAATTATAGTTTTATTGCAATAGCACTAATTAAACTATGTGACTGGGACATATTATGTGTTAGGTGGTGCACAAAAAATTATGAAGGTACAATTCCTGCCTTGAAGGAAGTTATGAGCTGCAGAACTGCTTAAATTTTGTTTTAAATAAATCCATTACCTAGGATGGATCCATGCTTACATGATTTGTTTTGTTGACTTCAGTGGAAATACTATTTGCTCTGTCCTTAGTGAGAACAAAGGTAGTTGAACTCAACTTCTACCATCGTTTAAAAGCAGTCCTGATACTACAGTCCTTGCTCAAATAAGTTTTGCTGTGTTTCACGATTAATAAAAGGAGTCTTTAAAAACTTTCTGCCTTTATACATATCTTTAAGGATTATTTCTGAAATCTTTACTAGCCACCTGAGTATACTTATCTTCTTCAGTCGTATTTATCATTAGCTGCTTAGTCACAAGTATTGCCCTGGTTATGAGGAGGAGTGCTCTGGGAATAGCATAATTTTCTCTGAAGAATCAGTGGGAAGCTTGGACACCAGGTTTTCTCCTTTCATCACCTCCTAGTGTGCCGGTAAGAGAAGTCTGTGGCCAGCCCTTAAGTTCCTTTATTTTCTGTTATGCTTTGCAAAGCAACATGATGCATATTGACTGGAACAGCACTAATGGCTTGGCAATGAAAGCATTTCCACATCTTTTTATTCCTTTGGTAAAAGTTCAGGTGCACCAAAACAATGTAGGGGCCCAAAGTACTGAGACTTCAGGTGTTTCACATAATTTATCAGGTAAGCCCTGAGCCCACTCGGGAGTCTGTGCAATCACTGTTCACAGCTTGTCTCTAATGAAGCCTGCCTGGGTAACGATCTTTGGTTTCCCTCCAGGATTTTAATAGTCTCAAAGTCCAAGGCTGTTCAGACAGGAGGGCTCGTTCGTGTTTGCTTTTCCCGTTTTTCCTTATTTTCCTCCCAGGTAACGCTTGCTGGGGCCTGGGCCTGAACCCTGCCTTTTCTGGGTGAGCCACCGCGGACGAACCGCTGGCCCGCCCGCCACGACACTGTCCCGCAGCCCGCGGTTCCATGTGGGGCAGCGGCCACCAGCCCTCATGGCGGCACGGGCCGGGGCCCGCCTCCGCACCCCAGGGGGCGAGGCGAGGCGAGGCGAAACGGGGCGGGGCAGGGCAGGGCCCCGCGGCGGGCGGAGGCGCAGTGTCCGGCCGGAGGCAGCGGGGTTCGTCGCAGTGTGAGGTCTCTACGAGGGGACGGGGGTGAGGTGCGTGGGCGCTGCGCGATGGCGGCTCCCGCTGCCCGGCAGAAACGGAAGGTTCCCCCCGCGGCCTTCCGGGCGCGAAACCCCCCGCGAAGCGGCGGGAGTTGTGAGGGGATGCGGAGCCAGAGCCGCTCCGCAAACGGCGGCGTGTTTTTCCCTCAGGAGGCGGTAGCCGCGTGTGGTGGGAGGCGGTGCGGGGGGCGGCCTAGTGGCCGCGGCGGTGGGGCCGAGGCCTGGGGTGCGGGTCCGCCCGCCCCAGCGGGAAGCATGAGGTAAAAGCAGCGTGCGCGCCGCCCGGGCTGCGCTGGTCAGCGCGGGTCAGCTCGGCCGCGGGGCTTGTTCGGCACACTGCCGCTCGTAGGGAAGGCAGGGTCCGCGCTTCGTGAGAGTGTGGAGTGGCCAGCCCTGCAAGTAGGGAAAATGGGTATATGTGGTTCCAGTGGGAGGAACACAGATGTTGGTGAAGAGTTTCTTTTGACTTTGCATAGTTCTTGGATGTATTTTCAGCATCATTTACTTTTCAGTAAAGAAAAACACTCCGAAGCCCCAGATTTACTTTCTCTTTGTTGTGTGAAACTACGCAGGTTCTGTAGAAATCGCTGAGGAAAATCTTTGCTGAATCACTGGTTATCTCGAGACCTGCTGTACTGTGAAGGGAAAGGAAGGAAAATTGTACTGAAATTCTTGTAATCCCCAGACCCAGTGCTTGGCGCGGTGACCCAAGCACCATTTTGGAAAGGATAAAAGAGGGAGCACCAGAGCCAGACAGATCCAGGCAAGGCCGGATTTGTTTTACTGAGTAAACAGCTGCTTCCTTGCATCCTGCCAACCTCCAATGCCAAGGATGTGCCTTCAGAGCAATAGTCTACTGCTCTCTGCTCATCCAGTTTCCCTTGTTTGGCTATAGCTGGCAGACACTCCGTTCTGAAAGCAAGATGAGAGATTGTTAGAGCTGTAATCAAGTTAATATTATTAACTTTTTATTGCTCTTGTTAAAATGATATCATAGGAAATAATGAAGTTAACAAAAAGTGCATTTATTTTGGTCTAGAGTGGAGCTAAGACATACTGATTTTATGGATTCCTACTCAGTAAGTGCACAATTGAAGCACTTGGTGAGGCAAAAGTCTTGCTCTGTGCAGAGCACGAATGGAATGTGCAAGGGGACATGCTTTTCATTTTACGTGCATTCAGTCCTCATCACATTCTTAACTTTATGTTACTGATGAAAGGCACCTCCTCCATAGGATTGTGGGTTTGATATGGTCTCACGGGAAGGAGACTTCATTAGCTTAGACCTCCCATGATAAAAGCATAAATAGTTCTCTGCTTTTTGTCATTACAACTTAATCTTTGCCCATGAATCATGCTAAAAGCAATTTTTATGAAGAAGTTCTCAAAGGAGAAAAATGCATGTTTAACTCAGTTTGATCACAAGTTATTGCTGGGTGGGAAGATACTGGTTAGTTTGAAAGCCGAAGTGCAATTATAATTGTGTCATTTTACAAAAAAAAAAAAAAAAGGCCGTACTAATTCTCCTCTTTAAACACTACAGTATGTATAGTATGTCATCACATCCTTTCTATCCTGTGAACTGCTTTGGGAAATTCACTGGTTCAAAAGAATTGGTCTAAAGTTGGTCTAACTCATTGTGTTATTTCAAAAGTGTGTAATTTCTGTGTCTAAATTTTGTTTCTGCAATTACATTAAATATTTTGGTGGTTTTTATTTTGACAGTTTAATAATCAAATACAATGGAAGTGAAATATTAAATGATACTATAATTTCTAATCTAAAAGTATTATATTATGCCATTGTGATAATGAATTGAGGAAAAATAAATTTGTTGGAAAATAAACTTTTCACAGTGGCAAAATTACGCTGTCATTGCAGTGATGCTTAAAAAAAAAAATGCTATTCTGACAATCTTGTCAGATCTTTGGATTGCTATGTTAGTCTAACTTTAATGTTTTTTGAAGGTCGTCAGAAGTTGAGAAATGGCTAAATTGACCCAGTTAATTGACAATGACGTCTTCCTGGCCTATGCTACCTATGCAGCTATTGTTCTTCTAAAAATGATGCTAATGAGTCTTGTAACAGCCTACTTCAGAATCACAAGAAAGGTAAGAAATTGGGAATACTGTCTGGTAGAATAGATTGTAATTTGTTTTGAAGTACAGAGTGTGTGTTTGCTTTTCAGCTCTCAAATACCGGTGCAGTTCTTTTCCTTCCTCATCTATCCTCTAATGATATCCTGAGTTTGTCATGCTGGTGCTTTGTTGGTCTCAAATGGATGACATCTTTTAATTACAAGATAATTATGAGACTGTATCTTACAGTTGCATTTAACATACTCCACCATTCTAAAACATTTCTGTTATTTTTAAATAGGAGTTTTTCATAAGTGTAGTTTCCACTGTCTTCTGCAGAAAGCTGGTGTCCAGGGTGCCCAGTTTATAAAGCAAAAATAGTGTGATATGGAGCCATGTTACATGAATAACTAACTAATAGGGTCAGAAGAGGGGGTATGTGGTGGGTTTTTATGCATCTGTAACCCTTTCATTTAGTATTTCTAAAGCTCTTTACATTCCCTGTTTCAGCCTTCCCATTGCAGGTAGGTCATTATCTAAAAAAAAATATTATTTTTTTTCTAGAATAAGAAGCAGGCTGAAAATTTACATAGATTGATGTGTAGGCTAGATAAGTATATAAAAGATCCACTGAAGTTTACTAAATAATGCAGAAGCTGCATCTAGCTTAGGAGAGAGTGCTCATGGGAAGCATTGTGTTGTGTTTGCCCTGTTCTTGGTCTCATCAAGGCATCTGCTCATGGCCACTGTTGGAGACACTTGGTCATGGGCTGAAAGACCTCTGAGTTTGCCCCATGTGGCTATGCTTGTGAGATCTACTTCTGCAAGACAGTGTGTGTTACAAAGATTTTGTTGCAGTCCTGTAGTTGAAATGCTGCTCTTCATTCCTGCTCAGTGCAGGAGAACCCTTCTGAATTTTTCTGTTGTTCATGAGGTCCTAATGGCACAGCATTTGAGCTACTGCTGGGTTCTGGTAGCTCTCTAGGTCTTTGGCGTAGCTGAAGATTGAGCACACAGCCTATCCTGTACGTTCAAAATAGAACATGGATGTCTGTGTCATAACCTTACTTCTTTATGCTCTTGCGGAAGCACGTCAGCTGTACTGGTCCTATATGCAGATCCAGTGGAATCCTGTATTAGTGTTCATATCATGTTATGATCCATATGTATGCAGGTGACACAGATTCTTCATTCGAGTACTTGGTTTTCTTAAGACAGACAGTAATATTACAAACAGACAAATTAGTAAAGTAATTTTTATTTCTGATTTAATATTAAAAACTCTTTAAAATGTTAAGAAAAAAATGGAGGAAATCAGTTAGCAGAGCCCATTCTGTTAACATATCTCCAGAATTTTGAGACTGAGGATATTTCACAGAAAGGGATCAAGGCTGCCTCAGAAAGCAATCATGTAGCTTTCCTAAAATGAAAAGGTTTCTTGACTTAGGCCTGCATAGCCTGAACAGTCCACAGAATGCATGTGTTGCTACATGTGTCAGCAAGGAGAGATCTTCTCCAGTCTGTACTAACTGAATGAAATGTTGTTTTCAAGTAGTGTCTTAAAGTATTTGGAGTTAATAACGGGTCATGTAAGTGGAAAAAATTGTACATAAGAGGAAAGGGAGAAACTTATTTGATCATAAATGAGGATGGGAGTAAGTCTCTTGGATGCTGTTGCTCTGTAGACTTCTGAAGAAGGAAGGGATCCAAAAGGACCTTCAGATAATTTATCAAGAATAGTGGAAAAGAGACATAGGCAGTACAGAGAGGTTTCCAGGTCCCTGTGTTCCTTCAGCCCACTGGCATTACTTCAGACTGAGTGTCAGTCATCTACCATGCTTGTCTGTCTCACAAGAAGGCTTTATCTACATGCATAAATTACATTAGTTTGTCAGCATGTAACCTACATAAAGGCTAGGCTCAAGAAAACACTAATGCAGTGAACTGTACATTATTCACCGTGCATTTAACTTCAGGTAAGTTATGTGAGGTTATAGAGGCATTAGTAAAGAGTGAACTTTGTAGCAAGCTGCCTTGACTAGAAAAAGCATTCTGGCCTTTAATGTCTCTTGTGTGTTTATGTTTGACATAGGCATTTGCCAACCCAGAAGATACAGCATCGTTTGGAAAAGGTGATAGTGCTAAAAAATATCTGCGGACTGATCCAGATGTCGAACGTGTACGCAGGTAATACATAGGAGTCTTTAAAAATAATTTTTAATAGCAGAATAACACTAAATCAAGCAATTAATTTCACCTCATTCTCTTTGGCAAGCCTATGTGTCTTTTGTGTTGCTCTGTGTAGTGATCTAATAAGTTGATTTGTTTAAATGAACGAATCATTGCACATTCATCAGCGTGCATACTAAAAATAATAAGTCATCGTCTGATTATAATAACTAACTCTTGGAGAGTATCCTGTATGCGTGGAGGAAGTGGTGAGAAGATTGTGAAATGTGACTGTAAGTTGATTCAGTATGAAACAGCATCCATTAAGTATAAATCAGCTGCCTATATGATTTGAACACCAGTTACAGTAGCTACATCTTTTCCTAAACTGTGAAGGAAATAACAAGGGGAAGAGGAGCATAAAACTATGTTAAAGTCATGGAACTCCAGGGTCGTAATGAGAGCATTAATCTGGCAAATTGTGCAGAGTGAGAGTCAAAGCCTGTGCTTTTTTTGCTGGATTGAATCAAGGTTACTCACTGATGTGTCAATTGTGCGGGAAAGTTGACCAGCCTTCTGGAAGAATGCTATTAGTAGTATGGCATTGTGCAGCCTGCTGTGTATGTATTCTGTTTTGCAAGATTCGTAGCAGGGTGTAAGATGTATTTTAGTAGGCTAAATCTTCCAATTTATGTTATTTTATTTAGATGGTGCCAAAATTTTCTGTTAAAATCATAACTTTTGAGATGCAGTTTGGTACACCTGTGCTAACAAGGAAAGCTTTAATGGAATGTTTTCTGTGTTATTATTCCTAAATGTAGCTAGAAGTTTATTTGCTATATATATATTTATACCAAAAACTGGAATGTGAATGAACTGCTCTCATTTAAACCACCATTAGGGAAGATCTTGAAAATAAGCATCAGCTCTGATTTCAGACCAGTGCATCCTTGCAAATGTAGATGACTGTGGTTCCATGAAGTCTGCTATGTCTCTGTATATGTCTTCTGGATTAAAATCTCAGGAAGAAGAGTCTGATCTCAGTGGGCTGTAAAGGTTCTCTGAACTGTGGTTCATGGAATTGTTAGTTATTTAATTTCCTGGTTTTTATATAAAGATGGACAATTTTTGGTGATGAACAATTCCTTTCTATTTGTGAATTCTAAGAGGACAACTAAGTTGATACTAACTAAGGGGACTAGATGCCCCTTTAATTGAGGAAGGACGTGACAGAGAAGTGACAGTCAACTCAGAGGCATTTACGCAGATTAGATTTTTGAAATACTGTATTATCAAAGTCCTGTGTTGCTATTTTGCAGAGTTGTTCAGACTTCCCCAGACCTAGTAAGTCAGTTTGATTCTAATTACTCCATTGGTGTTGCAGCATCCATTTTTTCCATCCAACAATGGTTCTTAATGGAAATTTACTATATTTTCTTTTGCAAGCTTCATGGCAACAGATAATGCCACATAGATTTAGCATGGCTTCTGTTCTGCATAAGTGACTGGAATTTGTTCTGTTTGTGGGTATAGAAAAGACATTACCTTCTTCAGTGTACTTTTTTGGAAAAAATAATTAAAAAGCTGGAGGATATATTTCCTTGTAATGATAAACGAGTTCAGAAAGCAGCTGTAAAACAACACTGTGTTCTGATTCTAGTTGACTGTGAAATTTGACAAAATTAGTAAGGCTTAGAGGTTATTTCAGTCAGTAAATTTGGCTGGAAGTATGATTTATCTAAAAAGGTAAAGGGAGCAGGGAAGGTTTAGGAAGAGGTGTGAAAGAATACTTTTAAGATCCTGGAGTTCAGTCTCAATACATTTTCAGTAAATTATATTATGGTTTCAAAATTTCAAACGTTTTTCAGCTATTTTAGTACTTAGTAGTGAAGAAAATGAACCAAAAGCGTAACTGTCACACCTGTTAGATGTTCAAAAATAACTTACTTCAAGATGATTGAACTTCATGAAGATTTGATAGAATGTTTCATATATAGGATATTTTGTATTTTTGTTATGGAGACTACAAACTGAGTTTGTGGGATTGGAATAGACCATCTGGGCCATGAAGTCTCTTAGTTGCAGTCACAGTCACCAAGTTAATTGCTGTTCAGTTGAGAGAGGCTACAAGAAAACTCCAGCTGTCTGTCTTCTCCCCTGCCTTTCCTTACATTCTTGCACACTCATATACCTCATGTAAATCCCTAATATTACCAAGATGCAGGGGAGAAACTGAGATCTTTCATACAGGTCAGCTTAAAAATGTGAGATGTGGCAAGAGAGACCAGAGTTATGTCAGGTGAACATGCCAAAGTAATTTCAGTGGCTGGATCAGGTCCCTGCTGCAGAGGAAGACAAGAGATGTTAGGGCCTTAGCAGTAGCATACTCTGAAGATGCTGAAAAATAATGAGGCTTCAAGTGGTTTATTTGACAAAATGTAACTCTGTAAACCAACTTTGCTTCTTTCCCCAGAGGCCACCTGAATGACCTTGAAAATATTGTTCCATTTCTTGGCATTGGACTGCTGTATGCCCTTAGTGCCCCTGAGCTATCCACAGCCTTGCTGCATTTCAGGATCTTCGCTGGAGCTAGGATCGTTCACACTTTTGCATACTTGATCCCTCTTCCTCAGCCCGGCAGAGGTTTGTCTTGGGCAGTTGGGTATGCAGTCACCATCTCGATGGCGTACAAAGTGCTGAAGACAACGCTGTACCTGTAGCAGAGTCGTAGCTTCTGTGTACCATTTCACATTCCATGTGAAGTTTCCAGCAGTGTGTGTTGATGTCTTGAATGATCCAGAATGAGTTTCTGTGGTGTCTGGAATTCATTTTTTAACAGAGGCTTTTCATTCATGTTCAGAAATATTTTTTTCAAGGAAAAAAAAATTCCCTCTCCCTGTATTCCCTCTTCATCAGCTGCATTGCCAAAATATTAGATTGAATGTTCCCTTTGCCATTTGTCAAGTGCTTGTGATTCTAAACATGCGATGATGCTGTATTGATAGCATGTGTGGTAATTTTCTACAGATGCACTATTTTTGACTGTAGCTTTGAAGTCTAAATCAATAAAGACAAGAGGAAAAAAAAGCGTGTTTGTATTTTTGTTTTCATTTTGACTCTTCTCACTGTAGCCAGCAAATAGCATGTCACTGTGTATCAGGAAGAGATTCCAATCATACAGTTCTTTGAAGAATGCTTACCTTAATAATAAGATGTAACCAATAACGCTAGGCTTGTTGTAAAAAATCTTTGACAAAATTGTTGTTCTTATAATCCACTTTGGGATTAAAAAACCTAAACTGTTGCAGCTCCATTTCTCTTAGTTGAAAAGATTAAAAAGGAGAAAGTATTTGGGCTAAACTCCATTTAGTGACACTGGTGAAAATTTGAAGTAATTTTATTTGTTGAAGTTACTCCAAGTGTAGTTTTTGTGACTGAATAAAGTTTAGACCCTTTGTAGAACTTATTTTTTTAATCAGCATAAAATGAGTGACACTTGCAAATGTATATATCAAGTAATTCAGATGTGAATATATAATTAGTTTGCATGTCATGCTGTCATAAATATGTTGCTGATAGAAAATTTTGCTCTTTATATCTTTCTATGATGTGTTAGTTTGAAATATTTTCTTTAAAGATACTTCCTTGTCTGTTTTTGGTTGGTTTGTTCGTTTCTGTAGCTGTGGCTTAAATAATAGCGCAAGATTTCAAGTAAAAAAGTGACCCAGAAACGTCTTCATATCCAGTGTGCTGGTCACTGATAAGTTTTACACGGTGGAAGTCAGAGTGCAACACGTTTGGTTTGCTTTCCCACCCTAGGAGCTGTGCTGCTAAGGGGTAGCCCAGAGAGGAGCTGGAGAGTTGTCTCTGCTGCCTCTGTATGCCAAAGGGTTTGCTTTTCTCTTTGCTTGGGAGAAGTGGATGTAGTACCACAAGGCATATCACAGGAGGTCCTACCTACCTACCTGCCCACCCACAGTTGAGACGAGCCAGTGGAAGTCCATGCGGTGTTATGATAGGCTGTAACTGAGAAGAGCAGCAGGAGTCAGGAAGGGTGCACACAGACTGCTTTAATCCAAAGAAGGGAGATTTTTATTCCAACAGTGTTTAAGTCATGTCTACTAAACAAAAGAAGGGTGGGACTTGAAATCAAGAAGTTAGCATTGATTTACCAGAAATTACATCTAATGAATGAGTTAAATAATGAAGAGTTGGATACTCTAGAATGAAGATGCTTAAGAGAGAAGGATGAAAAATGTAATATTGTGGAGCTTCAGTTCCTGACATGGCAGAGTAAGTACACGCCTACACCTCTGGGTTACCAGGGACTCCCAATGGGAAACATGGGTGTCTGTGTTACTTCTCTTTGCATCTTTCTCCACCACTTCCTGCCTGTGCTGTTTTCCTCCTATTCTTTCTTTCTCTGCTAGCTTTCCGTGGGATCTTGAGACCTTGGATGGTATCATTGTAACAAGGTAGGATTGGCTATCACCTCTTCCTAGCTCGAGAAGGACTAGTGATGGAGGAAGAAGGGATGAGACTGCAGCCTTGGGCTGGGACCCAAACCAATTTTCAGAGTTAACCTGCCAACTCAGATTTGTCAGTCTGTGGCTACACTTGCCTCCTTATATTGTGATACCAGCATCTGAGCTGCGTTTCCCTCACTTCTTTGTAGCTTGTCTCTTCTCTCCAGCTGTGTTTTTCTGTCCATTTAAAACAAAGGGAAAGTAGCCACCATGCAGAGGGAACCATCTGAAAGTCAGCAGCAGAGCGAGTCCTTTCCTTTAGCATCGAAAAGGCTGTTTTGACAAGCCTAGTTGTCATTGCCAGACATATGCAGAAACGGCGTTTTTTACTCCTTTTGCATCAAACTTCTGTACAGAAATCTCATTCTGAAGAGAAATACCTCGAGCCTGGCTTTATTTCTGTGATCATACATTTGAAACAAAACTAGGTTTAAATCCCTTCCATTTGCTCAGTGGTTTCAAAGCCCTGAACATACACTTGCTATGTGCTGAGAAGTAGAAAAGATAAACAGAAACTTAGAAATAACTAGAGTGATCCAATATTATTCCGTGTTTCTCTTGCAGTTATTTTAAACCTGTATTTTATTTTCCTTTGCTCCCACAAATACCATCTGTGTATCTGGGTGGGGTACATGCTCAATCTGGGAGATCTGCTTTACCAGCTTCAGTCAAACTCCTGGCTGCCAGCTCCATGGAAGTGTGTTGAAGTGGTCCTTGGCAAACAGCTCTTGCATTTCTCCAGGCTGTGCCTTACAGAGGTATACTCTACCTGTCATACAACTGTTTTAAAAGGGTAGCTTATTTTCAGGAGAACTACTAAAGGAAAAAAGAGTATACTAGTTGAATGTATTACTGAGCTAAATTGAATTTTCACCTTTTAAAACATGCACGTGTGGATTTTGGACTGCTATTATCAGGTTCTGCTACAAAATCGTTAAACAAAATAATCTGTAACTCTGATGAAACAAGTGTCTGTTATCAGCAGGTTTGCTGCTTTTGACCTGGTGAAAGTCCAGAACAAGCTAGTCCGTGGGAGATGTATAAAGAGAGGTCAAACCAATGTTTTCTAGGCTTCATTTCCATTCCTTACACCTGTTACTCTCACCACTAATCTTAGGCAACTGGAGAAACTACAAGTTTTCTTCTCTTTGCCAATTTCCTGGCATTTTATACACATACTTCTCCCAGGTACTCTGTGTATCTTTGAAGTGGCTCTAATAGTTGACCATGAGGGACTTCTAAAAATTTAGCTGACATAGCTTGACCTGGTTAGCTGATTTAATCTCTGAGTGAATTTCATGGGCCGTTGCATTTTCAGAAGTGTAAACATGAGAAATCCCTTAATTTAGTTTTTGACTCTCTGGGTAAATGCTTATGTGGCTTTGGCCAAAGTGACTTGTCCTGCCTTTCATGACTGAAGACAGATGAGCTGAAGGCAGTGCATTGTTGAGACAGCTGGTGACTGGCAAAGTCCTCTGAGCTAGGACTTGCCGTTTAAGTGTGACTTCAGGTCCTGTCACAACAAAGCAGGTGCTTGAAACTATAAATGACACATTAAATGTTTCCTTAAATTTTCAGAAGTGAGTGTACATCTGAACTTCACTGCCTTCAAGGTATTTATTTCAAGAAGCTTGGTTGATGTTTCTGAAAGTAGTGGAATTGCTTAAGTCACCAAAATGCAAGAAAAGAAAAGCTTGGGCTCTTAATTCAAATCACGTTGGGGTTTTGAAAAACTCTCTAGTCACATGAAACCTGTTATGGACATTGCTCCATGTTTCACTGTGTCTTTTCCTAGTTATTTACAGAAACAAATAAAATCTAGATTTTTGGTGGGAAATGCTTATGTTTGTCCTTTCTAAAAGGAAAAACAAAACAGCAGAACTTTAAAATTACCCTTTTAAAAGTAATAGAATGTTGGCTGTTATTATTCAAACTAGTATATTTTTCATTTCAAGGCTGAAGTTGAAGAATAACTTTTTTCCAAACCTTGTCCTGCCAACTGACATGGCACATCAAGTGCTCTGTGGAAGGTTGTATCAACATATGTTAAAATACTCTCATGATTAAATACCTCCAGCTGTTGGACACTTGGAAAATGCATCTTTGTGATTCACTTTAAGTGAAGCAAAGCAGTATTAATTAAATAATGATTTTCAAACTTCCAAATCTTGATTAGTAACTCCCACTTGTAGCTTTTGAAGGCTAAAATAATTACCTCCTTCAGCCTGACCTCTAGTGGAATGGCTGCCCTCCTGCTGAGGTTAGTTTAATCACATGACTTCCAGAAAGGTGTATGATCTTCATTCAAAGACTGGGAGACAGGCGTTGATTCATTCTTAGATTCTGTGATATTGTTTCTTTCTGGAATATATGCACAGTGACTCGGTCTTTAAAACCAGCATAAGTTCTTTTTGTTAGCTCTGTTGGGGTTTTTTGTGTTTTGTTTTTTGTTTTTTTTTCTAATCAAGGCAGTTATTAAATTATTGCAGTGCAAGGAGGAATATGGAATATTTTAAACAGGTGCTTTCCACCTACAAAGCACTCTGCTCTTTGCTCCTGTAGACTCCTGGAAAAACAAAAATTTAGATCCCCTTTCCACATGTAAAAAAATACTCTTCTATTTTAAAAGTAGGCATGAGAAATGTGAGGTATAATGCCTCAAGTTTTTGTTCTGTATAATAGTGCTAATTAAGCATTCTTAGGAATGTGTTTTATTGTGAATATACACACATAGGACTTTATTCTGCACAAATGCTGGCAAGGGATGAAGCTGTAACCATGATCCCATGTCATAAATTCTGTAAGTAATACTCCAGTGATGTAGGACATCCATTGCTAGCCTGGGGTGAAGCATCTTGAAGTGGATGCTTATAAAAGATCGGAAAATGACATCTCGAGCATACTTTCTTCAAAGCCTACTGAGTTGTAAGGCATGGTGGGCTGACTTCTGTTAACTAGTCAGCTTCCATTCCTTGACACAGCATTTCCAAGTACTGACCTGCATGCCAGGTAGCTGCTTTTGCCATGGAAACACATTTAAAAGGAATTTATTTTTATGCATTAAAGGACATTATTTTAGCAGTGGCCACATAGTCTCCACAATTGAGTGCTTTTATATTGAGTTTTTCTTTTCTGGTGGATCCCAGTGTGCATCACCACTGACAGCATCTTTCTTTTGTTCTACATCTTACATGTGTTGGTGGACTTCTGAGAGCTTAAGAGGAAGTTCCAAGAAACCTGGTTTTATTTAAAAAAAAAAAAAAGAAAAAAAAGAAAAGAAAATAAAGAAGAGTGTCTCATGGGTACTGCTTGTCCAGTGAAGGGGAATAAATTCAGAAGGTAGTGTCAGTCCTGCAGAAACAACAAGGAGGAAAAAAGAGAGGACTAAAAGGAGGGGAAAACTTTAATGATAGCTTAGCATCAAGCAGCAAACTGGATGAAGACTAGTAGATGAAATGTTACAAGAGAGGCAGGTAGCTTTCTGCTTCTGTAGTTTTATTTTATAAACCCACTTTAATATCTCTATTTAGAATAAGTTCATTTTTAAGAATGTTTTCCCTTGTGCATCCTGTTATTAAATATCTGCGAGGATTGTAAATACCTTAAATCAAAATGAAGATGACCTATGGGGTGGGTCAGCTCAGTAGCTAATTCTGTTGAATCAGTTGCCTCTTGAGGCACCTATGGCACACAGGCTGCTGTGGGAGGCAGGAGTTGGCATTGTGTGACTACGAAGAATAGCCTGTGAAACTACCCCAAAAACAACATCACACCTACAGCATTGGAGAGGATGGGTTGGGGTTTTTTTGCATGAAAAGCCATATATGACACTTATTTTCAAATTTATGGGAAAGTATCCTTGTTCATTGCAATACGTTCATGGAAATCAGAAAGGACCTTCAAAGCAAGAGTGAGTTTGTCTGGGAGCTGGGCAGAAAGGGCTCAGCTTTGCAAAATTGTCCTGCATTTCTTGGAAGCATTTTTGAGCTTCGTCTCTTTAACCTCACTTTAGAGAGGAGCTGTAGGGATTGGTGTATGTGGAATTGCCACAGAAGTGCCCAAGGTAGGTTAAAATTCTTAATCTCTAGGTGTCTAAGAGACCTCTATATAATTGCTATAAAGGTAGAACTTCATCTGCTTCTCTTTTTGTAGAAAGCGACACTAAAAACTCAGTTTTCCTTAGTGAGCCTGACGTTCTAGTGTGCATGACTGCCTCATTTATTTAATACTGGGTAGCCATACAACACAAAGTTGTTTACTGTGGGATTTTCACATCAAACCTGTGAGCAGGTGTGGGCCTTCTTTCAGACTGCATCTCTCAGAGGGCAGGGCTGGCAACTTACGTACTTTTCATGTGTGTGTCCCTTCTGTACTTTTAAAGGGGTGTTTTCATAAGAAAGACCCAGTATTTTACAAATGCAGATACTCTTTGGTTCTAAAGTTACCTGGAACCGCATAACCCATGCTACTCAGCTATTTTGTCTCTCCAGCATTTTGGATTTTGCTGTCTATCTTCTTGTCTTCATCTGGGAGAAGGGTCCAGTGATTCTGATCTGCCTTATTAGCCGATGGGTGGCTTATTCCACTAATATTTCATGAACACTTTGTGATGATTATGATGAAATGTTCACTGCTAACCTAAGTGATAAGCACTAAATCTTACCCTTTGCTCATTGGATGAGTTTTTGGAAGTTTTGTCAAACTGGAATTTAATTTCTGTTGATGCTTAGCCATTGGCTGGAGTTTGATATACCTGTGTACTTTCAAGGTAAATGAAGTTAGTTCTGTGGGTTCTCTTGGTGTTCCTTGGGATTGTTCTGCAAGTGAAAGCTGGGGTGCAGTTTCCTTCTTTGTGTGTGGAGTTCTGTGGCAGCATTGTTTGTTTATGACTCTTTCATTTAGATTCAGTTCATTTTGAGGAATCTGACTGTCTTCAAACAAATTGAACTTACTTAAAAGAAGGACTGTCAGCTTTTGTTTTGCTTCACCTTTCTGCTTTGCCCAAATGGAGTTTAGTGTTAAGTATATTACCAATATGTATGTCTATGTGTTAGACAATAATAAAATGGGCAGAATTTTTCCTTTCTTTAACTTTTCTCTTCCCTTCCATCTTTTTTCATTCCTGATGAGCAACGAACGATTCTGTTAGATCCATAAGCACGACAGTAGATTTTTCCTCCCTCTGCTCGTTCTTAATTTCGTGTATGGTACCACTAGATGTCCCTCTTTGGCTTTTTAATTAGGTTTCAGGACTGTGCCTGTGAAGAATGAAGTAGTTGTGCTCTGCAGCTTTGGCAGATTGAGCTGTGGGGAAAATATTTTCCTAGCTTAGAGAAGAAATTTATAATGTTTATTAAGGCAAAATAGTATCTCTGTACAGTAAACTTGTCCAAAAAAAACTTTATGGGAAAAGTGACCTTTGAGGTCTCTTCCAACCAAGGCTATTCTGTGATTCTATGTGATTCTGTGATTTAACCTGTGGCTGAAGCATTAGAATGTTTCAGTTTGTTTTGCTTTTATAAATTAATAAGGTACCAGGTAATTGCAACATCTAAATTCTACTGAGGTTCCTAGAGAAATACGCTATTTGTATTTTAATTGTCTGGTATTATTTTTGATAAGTAAATACATTTTATTATTTGCATTTAGCAGTAGGGTAATCTGAATGGGACTGAGGCTATTCAAAAACCTGAAGTGAATAAAGAAGCAGAAATAAAACTTAGAAGCTGTATCTGCCTGCCACAAGTTGAGACTTGTGTCTGTCTGCTGTTACACTCAGTGCAAATAGTTTACTTGAAAGTGTCTCGATTGTTACAGAATTCAACTTGCTGATTTAAAGGTGCTGTAAAAAAATGTTGCTTGTGTTTATACAAAACTGGGATGCCCTATAAAGCAATGTGTGCACAGCAGATTTACTTGTCACGCAAAGTGCCAGGAAAGTGGTGGGAGGCATCTCTGAGTGATCCAGTTGGCACAGAGGTGGAGTACAGTGTCAGCATAATGAATAGGACCTTGCTTGGTGGATGGAAAATATTTTAAATTGGGTTTTTATTTAATGGATTTTAACTTTTCATGCCCAATTACCTTTTTCCTGAAAGAGAACAATATAATAATAATAATAATAATAATAATAATAATAATAATAATAATAATAATAATAATAATAATAATAATAATAATAATAATAATAATAATAATAATAATAAGAATAATAAAGTGCAAAGGTTCAGTTTCATTCTAGAAATGGGAAAATGAATGGGGAAATATGCTTGGAGAGCTGTCAAAAGGCACAGTCAGATCTCAGGAGCATGGAGCAAGGTAGCTAATGCTCTGGAGCGGGTGTCCATCAACTTCATTTGTGGCTTTGTATGCCCTTGTCAATGGTAATGTGTCAGAATGGGATGAGTTGTGTACAGGGATGGATGGCAACAAAGAGCTGGTTAAGGTCAGACAAAGTATGTTCTTGCAAGGGGGTTTATATGGTTTTCTTAATTTGTCCAGTTAAGTCTTATAGGTGCACGAATTATGGAGAAACCCACTCTGCAAAATGAAGCTAACAGGATTTAAGGAAACTGTTCCAGGATATATAGAAGAAAGTCCTTCCCACAGAAAGCTTATTCCATCCTATAGCAGGAATGTAAGAAGGGTGAAGAAAAGCAACAAACCCTATTAAATTCTGTGGGTCTTTTCCTTCTGAAATAATAACCTATTCTCAGTGAACTTCCATTTTAGGAATTTTCAACTCCAGGCACATGTACATCTACAAAGAGAAGCTTAGCCAGGATGTGTTGAACTGTACTAAGTAAAAGTGTAGTTTTAGGAGTAGATGTAATGAGAGAGGACACATCTATATGTTATTTATTTAGTTCTCATCACCCTATCTGGTCTACAGTTTATTGACTATAGACCTAATTCTGAGACTGGTGAATTGAATGGAAAAGTTCCCACTGATATTCACTTGCTTTGTATCTAGAAAAGTAGTCTCTATCATATTACAGTCATTTAATTAAGCATGTGCAGGATACAGTCTGCACTAAAATATTTACTGCAAGCAACAGTGTCCAGATAAAATACAATATTTTGTAAAATTTCAGAGGAAAAAAAAATGTCAAGTAGATGCCACCCTACTTCAGCTTTAACTTTTCTATAAGCACGTCTAGAAGTGGCTGGTCCATTGTTTACATATTCTTGATCCCAGCAAGAGCTTTATTGATGGTTGGCCTTTGACTTGGCGTTACTGATGGCTCATATGGTGCAATCCTCAGCAGGGGACATAAGAGAGCATCACTTTAAAACGGATCCTGCTGGCCATGTCTGCTGTTTTGTTCTGTGCACTGCTAAAAGGGCCACTGTCAACTTGAAATCTAGTCAATTAAAAACAAACAGGCTAATAGGAGCATCATGTCCCCAGATCCTTTTGCCAGTTTCTGTAGGATTGCAATCAAGAGGATCCTATTTTTAACCATGTTTTTCTCATCCTTGTTGATGGGTTTTTTTGTGTGTGTGTGAAAGTATAAACCATGCTAAAGGAAATACTGGCTTCCTCACTGACATGGTAATGAAAGAGTGAATATGACTGAACCCAAAGCAAATGAAGTAAATAATCCACATTTGCTTTGTGTATGTCACAAACTAAGAATAAAAGGTATTTTTCCTTTAGCTCTTTCAGTTACTAAGAATTTTGTTTGAAAGTTTACATGGAATGAGCTTAGCAGTAGAATTGACAAACTGCACGTTTTTTATGGCAACATCTAAAAATAGTAATTTTAAAAATTAAATAAAATTTGTTAGGTCTGAATAAACATCTTTAAACTAGTTTTTGAAACCATCTGAAAAAATCATTAAAATTGCTTTGATTGGAGAAATAAAAATAATTTGTTTTGTAAAACACTACAATTAATTATACAATTATTTTTATAATGGACGCAATGGATTTTCTATTCACTTGCGTACAGATAACATTTAACTATGCTTATGCAAACTTCTCTTAGCTAGAACCACCCCCTATGAATTAATAGTTCCAACAGTGCTTAAACTTGGAGTCTGAAGCTGCTCAAGAAGGTCTACATTTTTTCACACAGTGGGGCTATGTACTGGGGCATGCCATGGAGGGCTCATCATTAGGGGACTGATTCCAGAGGCATTAAAGATTACCATTTTCTGTTGACTGCAGGAAATTGGTGCAAATTGGTAGCATTCAGCACTTTAATTTAAGTGTATAGGTTCAGGTCAGAACTACTCATTCGGAATATTGAAAGAGTCTTGGGTTTTTTTTCTGTTCAGAGGACTAGATGACTTCTAGAGAGGTACCCCAGCACCAGCCACAAAAGCAATGCAACCTGTGAACAACACATATCACATCCACTGAAGACCAGAGAATAACTGACCATTGAGATACCAATACAGAAGGTATCAATCTCAGTCATATATTAAGAGGCCCATCACACAACTGAAATTGTTTTTTAGCAGCTAATATAACTGCTGTTTCTCCTTAAGTTTGATTATGAATTTTCTCCCTCCTCTATTTTGAAGTATTAAAGTTAGACTAGCAAACATACCAAAGACTGATCTGACATCCTTGTAGTCTCCAAGGTCTCTGCGCTGTCGGTGGACTTGGTGTTGGCGATAGAAAGTCCATTGCAGCCCTGGCAGAGCCAGTTGATGGAGTGGTTAATGATGCAACACTTTTTTTAGTAATGTGTCTCATCTGGACACCACAGCATATCCTGTTTGTATTTCATCTCCTTTCCCTGGTACTTTATCTATGTCCACTACTCTTGCATTTTGACCCAAGGGACCTTTATATTAATCATTTGCTCTTCCTACCTGAACTTTCTTGTACATACTTAATATTACTTTACTTGGGACTTGAACGTATGGAACAGATATTTTTAATTCTCACAGTTAGCGCTTGATTGCTTAAAAGATATATTTTTCTGCTTTCAAAGAAAGCATTTAAAATCTCCTATATTCTCACTTGCTGCCCAGAAAGATGTTTAGTGCTGACCAGGTATGCATACAAAGTGAAACTATTTTTTTTTTTTTTTTTTTTTCCCCTAGCAGAACACTGACTTTAGTGAATGAAGAAGCCTTATCCGTTGCAGGCTCATTTAGCCTACGCATGGGCCTGGTTTATGTGGTCATATTAAGGAAGCACCAAATGCTGGGAGATAGGTTTTATTAGCATGGCTGCGAGAATCTGGTTACAGACAGCTTTGACCAAGAGTAGCAGCTGCTTGCTTCTGCTCCTAAAAACTTTATGACTGGAGCACCAAAATGCCTGTATTCTATCCCAATCTTATTTTTAACCACGTTGGGTAATGTCTCTGTACTTTTGTTTCCAGTATCCAAACTTCTATTAATAAAATAATTGAAGCTTAAATAACTACTAACTACTGAAATTCCCTGTATACAAGTTGGCTGAGTTGTAGATCCTCACACACACATTCACACACTCTGAAGCATAGAAGTTCAGCTTTAAGGTAAGAGAAGAAGAGACACAGAGGCAAAAGGCAAAGTGCCAAAAAAAAAGTCAAGTAATGTCATACCGTTGACTCGGAATTAGGAAACTTGTTCTACTGTTGACATGTGACATGAGCTGGCCCACCTCTTTTTGCTTTGATTTTTTTTTCTGTCACCTTTATTTTTGCCACTTTGAACAAGGGACTGTACCTTATGATCAGTGAGATTTGTACAGAACCTGGCATAACAGCATCATGTTTCTGATGGAAGCTGCAATTTTAATTCATTGCTATAGGTGGTACTGTAATATTAATGCATATTATACAATAAAGAAGAGGAAACTATAAAAACAAAAGAACAATCAATAAAAAGAATGGTAGAAAAAAAAAGCCAATGTTTCATACTGTCTAAGGAGAGTTCCAGCTGAGGTGATTTTTTTTTTTTTAAGCTTGAAGGGAATATGGTGACATTCATGTGGTGGCTTTTGAACTGAGTAGTGCAAGTCTGTTAGATACTCTGTTTTCAGATCTCTTCTACCAAACCTCACAGAGTCATGGCTAGATTACATCTTACTCCTTTCTCCTCACCTGATATCTGTCTGTGATAAAAATCTGAGCACTTTACAAAAACGTTGTTCCAAGATGACCAGGAATTCTTGAGATAAGACATGAAAGTTAGAAGGTACTTTTCAAAATGAAGAAGTTTCTTGATATAGGCAACCAAGAAAAGTTTGAATGGAGTCTCATCCATAAGATAAGACTTAATCTCCGGAGTCTTCTCCAGTCTCTTCTTGAGCTGGTTTTCCTCTCACTTAGCTTTTTGAGACTATGTTTTTACTTAGAGAAGTACTACTTAGTTTTATTTCATTTTATAGTATTGATGTTTTAAAGTCTATGTAGTGGTTAGATATTCCAGAGAGGAACCAAAACATAGTAAAACTCATGCAGATGTCCCTTCTGAGAGAGTTCTGTAGATCTCCCACTTCAAATTATTCTTTCTGATACATGTGACTTTGGCCAGAAGTGTGAATGTAAGTATCAAGCTCTCCAGCTTTTTCTTAGTTACTGAGTTTGGGAATGCAGTAATATATATCAGTATTCAAGGCAGCTGGATTTTCTCAAAGCTGTTATTTTGACAGGATAATGCTTACTGATCTTCTATAGCGGCATCCATAATAACATATTCTCAAAGAATGGTTACTGTACAATAAAGGTGGTTCTTGAGGCTGTTGAGGTCATCATGGACCTTCTGGCTTGTCCTGCAACCTCAGTGTTTAGAGCTCTCGCATACTGTACAGGCTTTGAGTTGCAGGAGAGCAAAGGATATACGCGTGTCTTTTTAGGACTTTAGAGAGACTTAGAAGGGGTACAGGACTTAACATGTTATCAGCAGTCATGCTTTGTAGAAATGTCTAGGGCATTTGTATACTTCCCTGTATCTTGAAGGACCCATGGACTGTCTTCTGTAAGATAAGAAGTGTTGGGTGAGGATTTGAAAGAAATGAATATTTTAGCATGTCAAGAAAGACACCTGAAGTAGAATTACACAACAGAATCATGAAGTAATTTAGGCTGGAAGGGACCTCTGGAGATCATCTCATCTAACCCCCCTGCTCAAAGCAGGTTCAGTTAGGTCAGCTAGCTCAGGGCCTCGTCCAGCTGTTACACTATTACAAAATAGTGTAACACTTGTAATGGGGATGACCAAACTACAGAGGTGCTGCTGTGTATGTATAAAGGAGGGGGCAGAAGGTAGCAGGGGGAAAAGACAGTGAAGTTCTTGATGCTTAAGGCACTGTCTTACACATGTGAGATGTTTTACTGAGACGGAAAGCTATGTTCTTTTTAATGCCTCTTGGTTGACACACCATGGAGCTATGGGAGTGCCTGTAGGGGAGGCTTATAAGAATAGGGTCCAAAGGAATAGAATTAATTTCTGATGAGTTTGTGGTAAGCCATGCAAAGGGAAGACAAGGATGTAGGTTCAGGTCCCAGTTGAACTACAGCTTTCTGTTCCCTTAGACCAGTAGTTTGGGACCTGATCTGGAAACCATCAGTTACTTGGAGTTTCACTACTGGGTTGGAGTGAGCCTTTAATCTTCTCTGCACCTCATTCCTATTTGATAAAATGCAGATGGTGATACCTTTACCTGTTTTGCTTATCTACATCACAGGATCTTTGGGACAGATACTGCTGCTAATTATTCAGTAGTTCCCCTGCATGGTACCATAACATTAATAATAACAGTAACCATCTTTCAGTATGCAATTACGCATTTCAGTGTAGATAAAATGTTATAGAGAAGATATTCCACAGTGTAAAATGTTTATTGTGTAATCTGAAAGGTCTTTCTTTGTGTGGTGTGTGCAGTTTTTCGGATGTAGTTATGTTTACTCAGTACTGCCTACAAAATATATTTTAACCTTCCCCTTCAAAATATATTCCACTGTATCACTATAATATCCTCGTGAAACAAACGTTTGGATTTTTTTAACAACCAAAACTGTCATCATAAGGCTTTATACAAATGGGAAATGTAGTTAAGATTTATTTATTATGTAAAATGGCAGGGATTATTATGTTTATTACATTTAAATTGCACCATGGTTTTACATTAGGATCAATTTTAGAACACAGGATTAACTACTATAACTACTGGCAGTTTTGGTGCCTTATTACATTCTATTATATTCTGAAGTAATTTTCATTTATTTAATTTAAACTTCTGTCATTTTGCTTTTTCAAGCCTTAATGTCTCAGTTTCTAAAAATCCAGTTGTTGTTTTCCATCTCCGCTGCTAAAGAAGTGCTGTTATTAAGTGATTTGATAGCTTCTTTAGTCCCTTGACTATTCCAAGGCTCACTTTTCTTAATTTAACTACTGTATTTGCCTGCTCCCTCTCTCCTCCCCACCGCCCCTTTTTTGTTCTTAATTGTTTTCAGAGTACTCAACTTCCTGTGGGGAATCAGTCAGCATGCCAGACTTCAAAGCACTTGTTACAGTAGACCAATTTGGCAATATGCTAATTTAAGCCTATTTTTATATCTTTCTACGTTGTTTCTACGCAAACAAAGACCATTTTGGTCATTAGCAAAAGAGCTTTTTATTGTCTCAGATCTTACTGGAGCAAAAAAAGAGAGTGACTCTTAGCCATTGGAAATGGAAAATACAGGATCGCATTTGATACATCTTTCTCTTAATTACTTAATCCATTTTATTTGCTTTGCCCAATCTGGTCCTGGTCCTTCAAGTGAATCCACATACATTGGATGTGGATTTGCTTTAAATTGGGGTAACTGAGGTACAGCTCTTACAGTATGACTGTGAGATATGTGGCTGAGGGGCTTCAGCTGTGCAAAACATTGAGTTCACAGAATGAAAATATGTGAAAACTAAGGAATGCTTAATCAGGTAGTTTGGACCTCTGAAATTTCCAAGAACAGTGAAACAGGTTGAATCTGTGAAGTTTTTACGTGTACTGGGCAAAAACATTGCATCTATAATTACATGCACATTTACTGACACCATACAATTTATCGGGCACCTGACAGGTGAATCTAGGAGATGCATATGAAAATTAAGTACAAATTTATACACGCACACAGTTGTATTACTGAACTGCTTAGAAGGGTCATTGATTCATGTTCTTTCATGGGTGAAGTTACAGAGTGGTTTGGGCATAATCCAAGTAAGATTTTATATGTTTTACTTTAACATCACACATCATCTCAGCAAAGTCAATGAGGTCACAGTTCCAGCTTCATCCATATTGACTGTGTAGATCTTTGAATCGTCTATAAAGATTTGGTCTGGATCCATCACAAAACTATGATTAGTGCTATATCTGTTAAAATAAGGAGAGCTGCCAGCTTTGTGCTTCATACTAGTTGTAGGGTAGAGGATAGATGATCTGGCAGGAAGTATATTGGGACAATTCTTTGAACGAATCTGAACTGGCAAGACACGTTTGTTTGGAGTCTGGAGAGTACGGCATTTTTGTTATGTTATTAGGGGCAGGTGTCTTGTAGAACCATGACCTTGGATTTGTCATGTGCTTATGGTTAGAGATGTTTAGCTTTTCAGTAGGGTTATTGGATGATAGAAAGAGAAATCCTGGCTAGATTCTGCAAGTCTTTAGTGACATCAGAATCTTGTTCAAGGCTGTTCTTAGTGTTGTGTTTAGTAATCGATGCCTTTGCAGTACTTGATTATGATAATTTCATTAGTGATACTGTTCCAAAATAGCACGGATTGATTTTTGCAAGGAGAGTCTTGTATACAAGGAAATGACAGGAATTCTTTTATTCTCATATTCATTTTTCACCATCAAACTGAGGAATGAATTTTCAAAATGCTCTCTCCATTTAAGAAGGCACTTCTGTGCTGGAGGACTTCAGACATGAATGGAGAGGCTACTGTGTCAGCAGAGGCTGACAGCAGAAGCTGTGTGCTCATAAAGGGCACAGGCAGGTCATATTATGAAGAGTTATCAGGAATCTCTTACATGTAACATATAATTTTTATTTAAGAACATGGTGAGCATGAACTCAGTGTAAAGTGCTGACACAAGGACCCTTACGCAAAGGCTACAAAATGGATTCTTGCATCACCTTCTTTCTGCAGAGGGAGCACTGTTCAGTCCTGAAAATGCCAATGTGAAGACTACATCTGAAGGTTGTCCAGCTACTAGCTGAATAATTATCTTGATCTTGTCGCCTGAGATCATGAAGTTCTTTGGGACTTCCATAAACAAAGTCTGAGATCTGGCCCTTTGGAGAGTCTGATGTATTGCTGTGATTAGTAATGCTGCCTTTTTGGATGAGTGTGATCTAAAGGTGGTCTTTTGGTTCACAGTCTCAGCTGAAAAATGGAAAGAAATAGTTAATTACCAAACGGAATTTTATTTGGGGTTTCCTACTCTACACGAGTAGTTAAATGCAACCTGTAACTTCTTTTCAAAATGGAGCTTAACTCCATCAGTTCTTACAAGAAGTAATAAATACTGGTGGATTTTAAAGTGAAAACATAATTTTTAAACAATAAGTTGAAAAATTTTAAAACAAAATATTTTTTAACATTTCCAGAATATTTTGAAATTATTTTCATGTAGCCAAAACTGCTGTCTGAATTCTGTCCATCTGGTAAACAGTTTCAGACTCTAAAATGGCGTTTCTCGCTAGTTATGCCATTAGATATTTATATATGTTGCTCCAATACGGCGTTTCTTCTACATTTAACAGTATCTCTTACACACTTAACCACATCTGTAAGGTGGAGTGATGCCTACATATGCAAAAGATCAAACTATAATAATGTCTTTGGAAATGGAAGATAGCAGACTCTCCAGTAACCCTCATTAGTGGAATTATATAGTTATAGCTAAAAAAATTATCTGAATACTACAGATGGTTCAATGGCTTCTTAGTGCAGGGACAGAGTGAAAAAAAAAAAACTGTAAGCAAAACATGCTGGGAATGACTGAATGGAAAATGAGAAATTTTTTTTCCTGACTCCTAGTAGAAACAGCTCCAAGTCAAAATGTCAGATTCAGATAGCTGCAGACCTTGAGGCTAATGAGATCTGGATCTGTATTTGGTAGCTTGCATCCATAGTTTAAAGTGAATTTGAGATCTAAATTTATATGTGTGATGCAATTTAATATCATTTGAATTTCTGGTTCTGGTTCCAAAGAGCTTGTAGAAAGTGATCTGAGGAGCTTCTGAAGAAGGCAGTGGAACGTATGCCTCACAATTTGCCCAAGTTTTTAAAATCAGAATAATGTTATATTCTTTCTGAACGCAAATGTACAAAAGAAGTGTCTGTATTCTACAAGCACAGGAAAGTAAAACAAGTTCTTTCATAGTAAAAGTTTAGGTCTTGTCCAGTAGATGTTTGTTGTTATTTATTGAATTTTGCTGTATTGATTTCTGTAACTCTGACTATTTATCTTTCTACTGCAACACACATTTCAGTAAAAACTCTTTTTGGGGTCAAAAGGCCAGAATGAAGTCTTTGCATGGCTTATCTCTAAAGGAGGAAGTGTGAGACTCAGAAGTTTCACCTACAAAAACCAGTGGGGACTCTTTGATGTCTCTCTTAATGTGCTGGGTTTAGATTACTTTGTGAGTACAAAAAGGGTGAAAGGTTTGAGGTTACTTTTAACTAACTCTTAGGATCATGATTTGTCCATAGGGTAGTTTTTAATAGAGTGGCTACAAGGGGATGGGCTATCAGATGCAGTGTCTTGAGGCTGAAATCCAGCCAATGTCCACAAAAATCTTGGATGACCCAAAGATTCATGATATTTTCAATATCATACTAATTTAAAAGGGGAAAAAAAAAAATAGGCCACAGCATGGGATATTTTTCTTCAGTTTTTCAGCCCTTTCAAGTTACTTTCTATAACTAACAGCACAAGATCCTCCCTTTAAATTTTTTGTTAATTATGCAGATGGCTCCAAGATGTCTTAATGTAGGACACTAAGTACACAAACTGCAAGACAATGTCACAGGCATAGGCTGCATGATACAGAGGATTTAGCAGGTACCACTTACTCTTGTGATATTGAAGTCCATTTAGAAGTGTTTCTGTTCTGTGGCAATCAGTTCATAGTTCTTTGTTCACCATCTCCTGTATTGTCCATAAGTTTCTGCTGAAATGAAGAGCTTTGTAAAAAGAAGAATTTTAAGGCTAAATTATTCAATCCAGGTCTTGCATTCTTAAAGGGTTACTGTTTTCAGCTGAGTCTGCTAGTTATATTTTGGAGCAAATTTGTCCTGTAAGCAAATGTAAGATAGTGTGACAATGTTTAAATTTCAGTGAGGGAATTTTAAGATAAATAATACTTCTCTGAGTTTTGCACAGGTCAAGAGCATGCAAATTCACAGCTATTGTGGGTCAGCTCATTCATACTAAAAGCAGTAACATAATTCAGGGTTAAGCCTTACAATGGGGCCCAAATTCTGTCCTTTGGTTCATATATTGCTTTCCTTCATATTCTTCCACCTGTATAAGAAAACAAAATACGGTGTCAATAGGCCCCTGAGATCCTAGTTCAAACTGCAAGATTTTCTAATAAGCTGCCAGTCCTATTGCGTATTTATTTTTGCAATAGCACCAAACCCACAAGTTGTATCATTCACTGTTAGATATTCTCTAAATGCAATCAATGATTTTCTTGCACTAATGTAATGACACTGTCCTTTTAACTTGGTTGATTAACACCTGGTTTAGATGCACTGTCTTCAGTTATGCTGTAAAGCTTTCAACTTATAGGTAATTACTTCAAGAATTCTGTTAAGCTGATGTTACGGCAGGATTCCTAACATGAGAAAAAGTACAATGAAGTATGCAAATAAAAATATCATGAAAATTGATCCTTTTAGACACAATGCTGATAGGAAGCCTAAAGTTCGCATCAAAATTTTCTTTACAGAAAATCTGAAATAACTATTAAAATCAATCTATACCAGCTATATAGCTGCGCAACTTGGATCCAAACCTAGCCTTGAGTATTCCACTTGTTTCTCCACTCTACTTACATAGGGAATCTATAATTTCTGGTATTCTTTTTCAAACAGAAATGTTACATTTTCACTCTGTGGAAAAATGTGTTAAGGATTTGTCAGGCCAATTTTGCAGCTTGCTTTTAAGAAATTCACAAACCTTTAAAATGTCATATTGCTTTTATACTTTAAAATGCCTTAAAGTTCTACCTAGGGAAAGGATGCATATTATTTATGACTTCCCTATATATCTTGACTTCAAATATTTAAATATACTAATTACTGGAAGAAAAAGACAGCTGTGATTTCTAAAGAACTTTTAAAAAATCAGACTAAATGTATAGGTTAGGAATATAGGCTAGGTTTGGTGACAATGAGCCCTGAATAATTATAGACTAATTTATCAGATAATTATATAGTCTCAAAATTCTACCTTTTAGATCCATTTTGGACAGACCTGTCAATATATGAATCTTATATAACCAATTCATATATCTCTTGTCTGTTACTGTACTCCTTCTCATGTTAGGAGAAGTAGGGGAGAAAGGACTTTGTCCTTTCAACGTTTCCAGGACTGCAGAGAGAGCACTTCATGTACTGGAACAAACAGGGCAATGCCAGTGGACCAGTTCTCTTCCATAGAGGGATAAACCTACCTCTCCTAGCAGAGGAGCTGGAGAGGATAGGGACATCTTCCTGACCTGCATGTATTTATGTGAGGGACACAGGATGGATGTAATTTCCTGCATTGGCAATGTAATTGGACAGCATTTTGTTTTTTTTTTTTTCCCCCAATGCAATGTTGTCAATATCTTTAAATTTCCAGAATTCTCAAGTAGTGGCCACCATATTCAACAGACAATTGGTATTTGGATTGTTCCATAATTGAAACTAAGATAGGACACTAATTAATCCCTTTTCTGAAGTTCTGTAATGAGTTAGCTAGTTTACAAGTACCACTGTCCTCTAATGGATAGAATCAGAACTGTTCAGTCATTTGTCATGTCTTGTAGGGCACAATTCATGGCAAATCTGCTTTAAATTAAATAGTAAGGGCTTGTACTTTTGGGTCAGGATAATCTAATTTCAAGCATAGTTGCTGCCAGGAAATTCTGAGTGGTTATGGTCTCCAGCTCAAGAGTAGGGTGTCATTAGCAAGCTCAAACGAGCAAGCAGTTACTCATAGGAATGAGTAAATGCTTTGCTCACCACTGTAAGAAAGTTTGCAGTCTGTCCTCAGTAACAAATGTGAAGCTGTAGGTGGTGAGAAATTTGTTACACTATATAAACAGAACATTTCAGAGCTATTATAAAATTTGAGATTTTTGGTGAACAGAGCTCTTTATTATGTCTTTGTTCATTGTGGGCTAGCTAGCAGTGATTCATGGAATATGTACATCTGATTTTAGTAGTTGCCTATTACATCATGTTAACATATTTCAGTAAGTAATCAATTCACTTTTTGGTATGCTGCCTTAATTCGGGTTTCATTCCTTGCCTACTATTTATTTTTGGAGGTATGTTGTCCATCTTCATCTGAGATCATACTGCCTTCTTTGCAATAGCCATTTTAGGATAAAATGCTTAATAAGATTTGCATTTAAAAAATGAACTAAAAGAACTGGACACCCTCCAGCGAGAAACAAGTAATTATATCATTTGTATTGCAAAACAGGAGCAGCTATAAAACATCAGTATACTTTTTAAGATTGATATTCTTAAGAAGCATTGCATTACGATAGACCAGGTGGAGGGGAGAAGTCCTCTCCAGTGTAAGTAATCCACAGACTCATAGGCAGAGGCATGGTTTTTATTCTGGATGCTGTGTAATCAGGAACTCCGAATTTACTGCTTCTAATTTTTGCCTATTACTTTCATGATACCGTGATTATGAAAGCTAGTGAGGGACTTTATTAGACTTTGTCTGTGATCACAAGAATATTTTGGTAGATTTGTCCCAGAAAACCATCCAAGCGCTATATAACATACACAGAAGTCTTTTGTTTGGGTAGTTTATCTTAGATTTCTTCTCCCTACTCCTGCCAAAATATGAGCCACTGAAATTTTTGTCTGGATAGCTGTGGAAAACTGTCATAACTAAGGTGTATTTTGCTCAGCTGGTTAATATAGCAAGAGATATTTTATGTAGCTTAGATGCTCCTGGCCTTAAAACGTCTTGTTGGAAGTAAAAATATGAGAATTGTTATTCCTCCCTGGTTGGATGACTAAACCAGTTTAAACACTCTTCAGGCAAAGCACTGCTTGTGCTAAAACCCATGTAACATTTTGTGAATCTCAAACACAAATGCTCATCAGTTTTTTTAGATAGAAATGCTCATCATTTTTTCGAATACCTGTGAATGATATGTAATCTAATGAACTAGAATCATGTGTTTGGCATTTTATTAATGAAAATATTCCAAAATCAGTGTCTGTTAGCTTGTTTAAATATTTAGTGACTTCTACCCTGAATACAGACCATTTGCAAAAAGCTATTGGGTGAGTATTAATAAATTAATATGTTAATTAAATCTGCATCTGTGTACAGACTTTATTGCTGTTTGCTTTACATCTTTTTTAAATAAAGCTTTTTGAGCTTTTATTTTTGTGTGTAACAAACTATGTTAGAGTTGGTCAATCTATTCACACATTGGCAGAAGGGGATTTTCATTGATCGTTTTCCCTGTATTTGCCTTTTTTCCTCCTTCTCTAAACCCTAGTGCTGTAATGGAGAAGATTTATTGTCAATGATTTATTAAAATGTAATTCTAAGGTGACTCCTTACCATGAAAGTAATCTGCAGGCTATCTTTGTTTAAACTTGCAACCTGCTTTGTCAAAAAAACCAGCCTATGAAATTTTCATTATAATATTACAGGTTTTTATAATGAACTGGGAAAAAGCTATTATGACCAAAACCAAAATTGTTAGGAAACTTATGCATTGAAACAATATGCTCATTAATTGTAATTTTTTTGGTAGGGTGAACAATTCAGTTTAATGGTTACATTTTTCAGGCTTATAAATTAATTTGAATTACCCAATATCACTTAATTTTTCCCTAGGAAAGCTTCTGCGTGCCCGAGCAGTATTGTAACTGCTAATTCAATTACACTGAAATTGTTTAATAGAAAATATGATTGCTTATTCATACAGAATACCCATTAAAGAAGTGCAAAGGCCTGTACCCTAGGGTTACTACATATCAGGACTTTGGGAATTCAGATGGGAATGCTGGGTAGGGAAGGTGCTGACTGATCTTTAATTGTTCATCACCTGCCTCCAAAATAATATGAATGGACCCAAACTAAATGACCACTCATTACAAGTTTCAATTTAGGAGCTTGGCTGGGGTCAGCAGATTGCTTATGCTGATCTCAATGATTTGAAGTTGTGATTACCATAAGCAATTTAAATTTTATTGATCTACCCTTCTGAAAGTTGTAATTGAGCATAGATGTTGGACCCGTAGCTCTCCAAACTAAATTGTACTCTGAAGCCCTTGCTGGATTACTGCAGGAATCAATAAGCAGTCAGTCACATTAACAATGAAATAGCTCCATTAACATACAGCGCTACTGGTGAAACTTTATATAGGAGGGGTGTTAGTTCACTTCATTGTTTTATCAATGAATTTCAGTTGTACAGGGAGAAGTATAGCTTGTGTACGCCTAATGAGCTTGCATAATGATAATCTTACATACTTTAACTATGAGTCTTTTTATTGGAAAGAAAGATTATTTTTTTCTGTGACAGATTTGCTTTATTATGAGCAGAGGAACTATGTAACTGGAATTACAATTTGTTATCTATGATGCACAGAAATAACTTGGGTTCCAAAGAGTTTTCTACTGTGGCATATGTTCACTATTAGTGGGTTTCAGAAAAAAAGGTCATGTCTCAAACAAGAACACAGGCATAGTGAGTTTGTAATTTATATATATTTGGAACTTCCAAGTGGAGTTTAGTGGTCAACCTCCTAAACACTCTTCTCCCCCCCCTAAACTTCCTGCACCTCTGTGACATTGCTGAAGAGATTAGAATAGTGACCAGAGAAAGACTGGTTGTTCTTGCATAAAATAGATAGTAGAAATGACACAGGGGAGGTTAGTAAGATGGATAGTAGACATGTCTGGATTGTGTAAAGCATTTTTTTTCCTATGACTCAAAAGTGACTCCAAATTTTGGAAACAAGATGCACAAACTGGACTGTTTGAAGTATGGCATGGCTGGAAACACAGAAATACCTTTGACTAGATCTTTCATGTATCCTATTTTGCTTTATCTCTGCTTTCATGATATCTGCTATCTTTCTTAGATTGTCCTGACTTCAACTCATTGCAATCTTCTTTACTTTAGTACCTCAAAGCCCTAGCTACTGTACAGCCTGTTTCACTTCCCTCCATACTAGTTATTAAATGAGCAATGAACTAATATTGGTTGACTAGATTGGCAGTGGTATTGTGCTAGTTGGGTAAACTTGGACTTGGGAAAGTGACATCTTGTATTCATCACCATGATAGTAGAAGAGCCATAATGATAGCATTTTATGTTCATAAATTATTTACATTTATACCTCTTTACTACCTAAGGAGCTACTGATTTCATACTATCCCAGACATTCCTACTGGCAAGTCATTCATGAAGAAATGAAAGACACTAGCAGTATACTCAGCCTAGTTTAGGCACTGTTGAAAACCATTGCCGTTAGATATAGTTACTTTTCAGGAACCAAAGATTTCTCTCCTAGTGAAAGGGTTCACATATTTTTTGAAGAAAAGTAATGCTGTCAACTTTGATTGTGATGTTATGTAGCAGCATTGAGAGCAGCAGTGCTGGATTACCAACCCTTACATACTCCTTGACTTGAACACCCCTTGCAGAATACAAACTAAAATTTTACCATCTCACTTCTACAAAATTTGTGGTCTTATAACATTTCACAGCCAAATGCCTAACATATATCTATGCAGAACTGTCACAATTATGTTTGCAATAAAGGCTTACTCCTTAAAATTTAGCAGTAGATCTACTTTTGTAGTTTAGGACATATACTTTTGATCAGTTAGACCAGGCATCCTAAGGGTTGCAGGCATTCTACAGTGAAGAGCACATGCGTCCCTTTTCTAGAAATATACTCCTGAATTTTAATATGAGCTGGTTTTTAGTGTAAGACAGTTCAACCAGCTCTTTGCAGCTATAGCAACAAAACAAATATTTTGTCTTGTCCTACAGGTGTAAAAGTATTTCATAATATTTTTCTACCTTCTCAGGAATGTATTTTTCCCAGGTTTCTGCCACTATATGCCACATCCTCACTGAGACTGTAAACTGTTTTTCCCTAGATCTCGGTATCTCAAGGATTCAAATTAATGCATGTTTACCATGATCCAGCTCTTGGATCTTGGAATTCCTCTCTCATTCAAAAATTCAGTTGGTATGGTTTATATGAGGTTCCTACTCAGACACACATCTACTTTATAGAAACTCATGCAGAGGATGCATGAAAGAAGAACACATAAATCCTTTTGCATTCCTTCAGCTGTGGCAATGTTGTTATCCTGGGGAAGTCATGTGGAACAAAAATACATGCTACTTACAGATAATTTCTGTACCAGCTTCCAACGTGGAGCAGACACAGAGCAATGTAAGATATGGCATTGATTCATAAAGTACTTAATGTGAATGGTCACTTTCAAGTACAGCAATAAGTTTACAATTGATGATACCCTAAAAAAAGACAGCTGATCTTTATATATGAAACATCAGCAAGAATAATGTTCAGTGAAAACTGTCTGGTTGAAATTACAGTTCTTCATATAAGAAATTATACTAATTAGAAGAGCACTTAAGTATTTTATAAACTATAAGATCACTTGTAAAATTGGTAATCAGATACATACTCAGTTTTCAAAAGGGATTTTTGAATATGGTGTTCTACTGCTAATATATTTCTTGCAGAAAATCTGAGAAAAACATGTCTGATTGATCTATATCCTATATAAAATGTCATGCATCAAGAAAATTCCACATGTACAGTCTAAGTGTTATATTGAAGGGTTGAAGAGTTCTCTGTCATGATAGCCCGATTATGAGATATTATATATCAAATTACACTGAGCAAAGAAGATTCTCTTTTAATGCTTGAGATTCTGATCTCTCTAACACCTCTTTTATGTTAAAGAGCTTTGAGTTTTCAGGTCATTTCTGATAGGATCTCTAACCAAAAAAATAAAATAAAATTCCCTTTAATTGAGAGCCCTTTACACCAAAAAACAATTAAGTTTTGAGATCCAGTTAATTTTTACTTGTTTTAAGCACCATTAGAAACATCTGCCACCTGTCATAGAAATTGCTTCATATGGCAGGTGGAGAGATGAGATTTATTTAGAAGTTCTTTGTCTCTGATACTTTTCCCTGCTGTATTTTGCAGTGGAGTAATTTGAAACTGATGGCATTTAAATAACCGCTTATTGCCATAATGCAAGAATACAGTTAAAAATACATAGAGTAATTGCTGTCATTCCAAGATAAGAATACAGCAGTAGACATAATGGAGCAAACCATCTTCAGTCTAGTTTGGCCTCCAGCCATAACATTGGCCAGCACTTTGATCATTCAGAAGAAAATAAAATGCCTTCCACCTCTTTTCTGCACGTGTAAGTAATACATAAATTGATTGATTTATTAACCTGGACAAAAAAATAAAAATCTTTTTCCCTCTGTAGATAGTGCAGGAAACCTCAGATCTGGGAGCTGATTGTATTCAGTTTTGAACTCACCCACAAAATCAAAATTAGTTTTGTGATCTGAAAAGCACAGATCCTCCTTCCCTTGAGTTGCAACCCACCCTGTTCCGTGTACTCCCTCCGTACAGACTTCTTATGTATTTTTCTAATGCCACTGAAATTCCAAAGCAATTTATAAAGATACATGAAGCATTTCTATTGAGAAATTGCAGCACTGTTAGGTAGTAAACGTAAAAAGTGAGGGGAGAAATTAAAGAGAAGACAAGTTCTTCTGGCTATCTTCACTGCCTTGGCTTCCTTCACATTATTGCATACTTTTTGCATGGCATTTTAGGGACAAAGGAATAAAGATACTTCCTATTGTCTTTCTCATGAGACTTTTGATCTCTATAATGGAATCATCTCATAAGATCATCTGTTCTTGCAAAATTTGAAACATCTTGATCAAATGATCTCATCTGAACCGTTCAGCCTGCAAAATTCATACTGAGTCTATTAGGTCCATATGAGCTTAATGCAGAACTAAAACCATACATAAGAAAACTTACAAAAATCTCTAAGTGCACTGTTGGCAACTATAAAATCACCAAACATTGCTTTGAATGCAGCAATAACACTTGATTCTTGTGCCAGTAATTTTCAAGAGCTGAGTATGACTGCAAAACAGTATTTTATATCTGATTAATTTTGATTGGTCTTACATTCAGAGTTGTCCTAAAAGTCCTTCTGAGTATTAAGGGGAGGACAGAGAGTGAAGAGGCTGATTTATGCATTGCAATCCTATGAATTTTGGGTACCTTAATCATCCTTCCCCCTTTTTAATTAGGTTTTTTAAACTTCAGTTTGTCTGTGCTAGCATTCAATAAATAACCTTGTGACTCCATACATTTGCTGAGCAGAAATTTCATGGAAAGAGCAAAGCATGGGTAAATAATAGAAAATATTCTTGAATAGCAAATTGTGAAGTTGGTGATGTGAAAATTTTCAGCAAAAATCTGGCCTCTGTGTCCTCTGACTTACCATTTTTAGTGTGCATAACACACATTGTGATTAATCTAGAGATCAAGATTTGTTAGAATTATTGAGAAAATGATTTTGAGTAAGAAATATATCTGAAGAAAAGAGATATTATGTATAAATGGAGGATTCATTTTATGTTCAGCAACCATAGTTTGTCCTATTTTATTCTTTTTTTTTCCCAACTCTTTAACTGACAAAACCAAAACTGAATGTAAACCACTGTCTTATATTATTGTTAAAGTTTTTTGATTGCTCTTTCTTCTAACTTTATTTTTAACTGCTGAGGGAACTGGGCACATATACTCATTATGGCATTCAAATCAATTCCACAGCATCTGCCTCAGAGGTTTCAACAATATCCGTTGTCCAAGGACCACATTCATCAGTGTGTGAATGTAGATTCATTTTGGCCAGCAACTGTCAGCTTGCCAAGCTTCATCTCCTCTTTATTTTGCCTTCAGAGATGGAACTGAAATTTTCCAAAACTAACAGTCATTTTACATGGAACCATTGTCAAATTTAACCAAGTTCATCAATTTTATGTTTGAGTCATTAATAAATATTGGAGGCAGACAAAGCAAAAGCCAAGTTTCATACTGATTTTGAAAAAAAGTAAGGTCCAGTTTTTATGTATAGGCTTTTGGAAATTCAGGTTTAGTTCTCTGCTCTACTACTACTTCTACTACAGAGATTAATGAGTTAAGGTTACATTTTTAAATGTTCAAATTTAGCCACTGCAATGTCAGTTAAACTACTGGGGTGATTTTGAAAATTCACATAAGCTCTTATGCTCTGGCCCACATTTTCAGATGTGTTTCAGTGTGTGATTCCTACTGATTGCAGTTAATCTTTATGCCTTGGTCCCTTACTTGTGTTTTGTTGTGAGGATATTGTAAATCTGAAGCTAGGTGAGGATTGTTTGCTTTTTCATAATAGACAGAAAAAATTATGAATCTAAATAATTCAGAGAACTGTGATTGTAAATATGGAATGATCAAGCCCAGATACACTGAACTTTGCATAGCAGATTTACTTTTAATATTCAGTTTAGTATGACCCACAGTCCTTGTCTCATTTTCTTGAGCAAACCATTATCATGTAAATTCTTGAACTGTAGTTGATGTCTCAGAATTTAACAGATTCTAAGAGATCAGAGTGGGTTTTTTCTTGCTATTAGAAGAATATAAAAATATTTCTTTTTTAAATTTGAAGATGATAATTTTTTGCTGTAGTGACATAAATTTTAGTAAGATAAATGTTTCTGGGTGTAGAAGTATCCATTCTTTTTTGTGTTTCTTTCCTACCAGGTAAAATTTTCTAAACATTTTCATGACCTTGTTGCATTATTTTCTGTTACACTGCCCATAGTCTCTAGTTTATACATGGAAATATTAAGATACATAATTGCTAAAATAGTGTGTTTTATGCGGCATAACAATCTTGTGCATGTATAAAAAACTGTGAATAAACTTACATACAAGCATCTAATAATTTATTAGATATGTTATTAATCATTTATGAGATATTAGATCATTAATAGATATATGAAATTCAGAACTTGAAAGTCTGAGTCTATTTTAAATAGCCAAAATCTTTCAGCTGGTGTGAATTGTCATGGGTGTCTATTTTTGAGTATCTTCTCTGTATGGCTCAATATCCACATTTTGGTGCTTTCTATTCAGTAGCAGGCTAGGGAACCCAGAAAAAGGACCTGGAAGGTGCCATGAGGATGACTGTCCACCCATGTATTTGTCCTCCAGTGCTGCAACCGTCTAGGTCACTCAGCAGCCACTCAGGCTTCCCCACATACGTACCTCAACCTTAAGCTCCGAGTTTAAGAAACCACAGGGGCTATGTCTTCTGAAGGTGAAATTGCTAGTGTTAGTGGGGGTCTTTATGTCATTTCCTCCTGTCTTTTAGCGAGTATAATGTACCACAAGGGAAGATGGAAAATAAATGAGGCAAGCAAACTTTAGAGAGCAGTTGATTGAAGAGGATATGACAACGTCTAAAAGAAAGAGGAAGAGGATGATGAAGTGAAATGAAAACACAATTTCTTCCATAGTGCAGATCATATCTTAGTAGAGATATTAGTCATGATTATCCACTGACTTGAAGTGGTATAACTGGTGTGCACATTGTGATGGATTTTGCATGGAATTGGGATGATTTCTGCCCTTTGACAATATGGAACATAATTTTGGGGACACATGAAATGGGTCTAATATTCTATTTGCTGTCCTTTTGAATAACAACAGTTCTTTGAAGAGGAAACTTTGTGATTCTTATCTTCCCTGCTTTTTAAAAGCTCTTTTCTTATGAAGTTCAACAACTTTTGAAACAGTTGGAATTAACCAGAAAAGGATAAATGCTTTCGCTAGGTTCACTCTGAAGCACCATTTTGGCAATGGTTGCTGAAACATTGCAGTGATTATTGTAACTGCATAACTGCTGTTTTATGGGCTCTGTTAACTCTCCTAAGCACCGGGCTGCCCTTCTATGACAATTTTTTTTTATTAGTTTAGCCCTTTACCTTTCACAGAACTTAAAAACCTACAGCCCTAAAATAGCTGTTTTGTAGCCATGTCCCTTCCATTTGCTGAGTGCTTGTTCTGTTTTTCTTATATATAAAAAAATACTTTTTCACAACATTATTTTAGGTAGTAAGATACACAGTTTGTGTTGAAGCTAGTTGTCGTTAAGTCAGGAATCTGAAATACAGCTTGATGACTTACAAAATTAGATAGCTGTAAATGAAGGATAGTTCATTATTATAGTACTCCAACAACCTGCCAGCCCAGAGCACAAGAAAAGAAGACCCTGGAAAGCTCAGACTGGAAATAATAAGTGAGCCTGAGAACTTACGTGGTGGGAAGTTTCTGAATTAAAATCACAAGTTTCTCTAAGGGACTCAGGAGAATGAAACAGAATCTTCTTGTAGATAATAAAAGTGTTTTCTTTTTCTTAGCAGAATTTATGAGAAATTAATATTATTACTTTTTTCCAACCTACCCTCTAAAATACTCATTTGTATAAAGAAGTGCCTCTCCACAGTTGTCTTCTGTGATGCTTAGCTAGCTTTGTGATTCCTGTGTCTTGTAGCATAGGACAAATCTAGTTCCTCTTACTTCCAGCTGCACCCTTGAGGACCATACCACCTGCGGAAGGCCTTCTAAAGCACTTTCTTATGGAAACAGATGGTGTCAATTGTTCCTATAAGACAAAAGATTAAAAGAAAATGTCTGTCTGAGTTAGATTACATTCTGGAGATCTGACCCAACTGTGCATAGGCAATCTATGCAACAGAGAGGTCTGAATGACTGTGACCCAAAATCACGTTATACTCCAGTAGCAGGATTCTCGGAGAGATACCTTTTGAAATGAAGCATTGTGTTTGACCAGCTGGTTGGCCTGAATTTCCATTGTTCCACTGGGCTCTCTAGTGATATGCAGATTTCTATATTGCTTTATATTTTCTTACAGCTCTGCCTAGTATTTACATTCAGATAACTCTGATGAAGAAAGTTAAAAAAACAAACATAAAGAAGTTTCAGAAGACATGTTTGTCTCTGAAGTGTGTGTGTGCATTAAAGGTGATATTAGAGGTGTACTAAATAGGTATTAATCATGGTTTGGTTTTTTTTTTTTTTTTTTTTTTTACATTTTACATGAAAGCTGCCACCACTGGGATAAGAGTGAAATGAGCATAAGTATGATAAATGATAAAGTGCTCCTGGGAGTAAATATATCACTCAGAAAGAGCGTTGTTAATCAAGCAGTGCAGCCAGCTAATGCACTCTGAGAGCAAGCACCTCAAAAAGCTTCTAAATTTGAAACATTAAAAACGGGCATTTAGCTTGAGTAGCTTCTGGTTTAAGATGAAACTGCTGCACCAGGGGATCACGGCAGCAAAATGAAACCTTGGAAAGGGCAGAGGCTTGATGTCTTGTATTAAATGACCAACAAGATTGAGGGGAAAAAAGAGAACTAAAAGCCAAATTTGCTACTTGCAAACTAACTGAGAGTTTGGGCAGTCAATAGGATTAGGGAAAGGCAGGGATAAAACCTGGCCCTCTTAGATTCATAATAAATGTATAACTGTTGGTGTCCGCCAGGCTGACCAAGGTGCTGCTTTGTTACAGCTGTAACTTTGAAGGGCATTTGTGAATGCCTTCATGAAGTTTGGAAGCCCAGGTGCCAAAAGGACTTTGGTCTGAAACACTAAAGCAGGCAGTATGCATTGCTTTTAGAGAAAGCAGCATATGTTCTGCTTATGAATTTCATCTGCCACCCACTCTTCAGGAGCGTAACACTGCCCACACGTCTTGCCTGAATGACTTGGAATATATATTTTTATTTCCAACTGTTACTCAAAGTTGGAACTATGTAAGATATGATGGGTCAGGAAAATCATGCAGAAGAGCTTCTCTTTTTTAAAAGGAGCATGAAAAATAATCCTGGCATCAATAAATTGTACATACCTCTATAATGTGTTTTGGGCAAGTATTAGGGAAGTATCTGACAGTTGTGGTTACTGTATGTGTTTGTCAATGTTTAAAAAATTGCACATAAGATGTTGCAAGTGTGACTGTGAATCCATCTAACTTTTTCAGAAAACGTTTTGATTTCACCTAGCATTTATTAAACCTCACTTAATCCTGCAAATTAGCTGTTTCATAACTCCAGGAATGATGGGTGTCCTTCCTTGTATCTTATCTGATCCTACTGTGTGACATGGAGGGAAACAGAATTGCAAGCAATAATCAAGATGTAGTTGCACTGTGTCTAGATTATAATGTTTTCCATTTTAATTTGCATTCCTTTCTCATTCCTGATCTTCAGTTTGCGTTTATGACCAGCATTGACATTGCTGAGCAAACACAGTAACTTCAAGTTTTCCTTCTGTAATGGTAATATCTAGGTTAGAACTTGTCATTGTAATATACATAGTTACTACTATTTTCACTTTGTGCATTAATTTCTGTTTATCAACATTTGATTTCATCTAGCATTTTATTGCACAGTCATTTAGTATTGTGAGATCTTCCTACCATCAGTTTTAATTTTGACAGCTCCAGAGGTTCGAAAAACATGAATCAGGCCTCAGGAAATCATTAGATTTCCTTTAAAATTATTAATCTGGTTGCTCTTTGCTGTCTCTGTTTTATGCACACTTGTAAGATTTTCTCTGAGGCAACCAGGTCTAGAAATACCATTGTTTTTTTAATAAAAGTTTATATTCTGTAATAATCTATTGATTTGGGGATCTGGAGATTTAGGAAACATATTAAGTGTTCCAAGAGTTGTGCAAAAAATTCAAGTATTGGCAACAATGTTCAGATTGTCAATCCATAACTCCATAGGGTTCGAGTAGCTGAATAGTAACAGGGAACGCAACTGTACATGATGGCATCACAGTGGCATTGTAAGTTACCTTATCTCAGCAGAGCTGCTATAACTGGGCATGTACTCTTTAGAAAGTCTTCTCCTGAAATATAGGCATGTTAGAGAGACAATTTATTTCCAAATTGGATCCAGAAATAATTCTCCTGTGGACTGAAACTTATTCACAGCCGCAAACTCAGATGTCTTTTCCATCCATCCCAGATGTCAATGTCTGTAGAGGATGGTTTCACTCTTTAAATGCTTTTGTATTTGTGGGTTTTACTGATCAGAAAGTGATTACTAATGATTAATCAGTAGAAGATAGGTAGCCAAATTGTTTTAGATTTCAACAGCTGGTTTTACAAATATTGAATAATCTAGCTGCCCATATGTGTAAGGACAAAAATGTCTTTGCGCCCTCCCTGGGAATGAGGGGGCTTGCTCTGTTGTTTATATTGTTAAGGGAAGTATTTGTTTGTTATTTCATTTTGTAGTGTCTCCTGAGGACATCCTAGCACAGTATAGTGCTAAGGATCTTGGAAGAGCACTACAGTTTTGTCATCTGTATTGTCAGAACCTTATACTTCCCTGTGCTTGGACTTGCCTTGTTGCCAGCTTGTCATCAGGTAGAATTCCCCTTAGCTACATGGATGGGGCAGCTTTAAAGCCTCTTTTTACATTTCTGAAGTGAAACAAACTAGTCGGGATCCTTTGTAGATGGAGTCAGAGTCCAATTTATATAGACTTTTTGCATTGGAAAATTATTAAATGCTCTTCCCTTAGAATCAGGTTTAAAGATGGAATTGTATACTAGAAACTAGATAATTTTGTAACAGCGCTACTGGTTATATTTTGAACACCTATAAGTAGACCAAAACTAGAGAAACAGTACTCATAAATTATTATTAACTTCTTTTGTTTATCAAAGTGAATAATAAAAGTTGCTTATTTTTAATTTCAGGATCTATTTTTGCAGTTTTCCTTAAGGCAGTAAGACTAAACTGCTGTAATAAATGCACACTTAACAAAAAGATTGTTCCTCCTGAACTTTATATCATAAAAATCTTTTAAAATGTTTCGTATTTATCTGAAGATTTGTTAAGCTGGAGCACTGACATTTTCCAACATTGTCTCTTGCATAAGTGCAGCTGAGAAAGTTTTCTGCATGCTCAATTACTTCACATAGTATAGGTTGTTAGTAAGCGGGACCAAGATCTGGCAGCTTGTAGCTCTATATTAGCTTAGTTTGTGTTATAGCCAATTGCTGTCTGACCTCTCCACACTGTGGAAGAAATGCAATGCCATCTGTATATCTCTTAGTCACATTAAATTATGTCATTTATATTACATTGGAATGCAGAGTTTACTTTATGCTATGCAGCAAAATTAGCAGAAGTAATAAAATATAAGCAGAAGCACAAAGTTGAAAATTCGTGGGCCCATTTCTCTCCAGCTTACTTTGATTCTGCTAGGTGTTGAATTTAGGGAGAGAGGGAGGCTGTTTAAATCTATGGAGGTATTAACATGTGTAAATGTTTATAGGTCTTAAACACCCACTGATCTCCGGAAAGACTTCCACGTGTTTGGTCATACAGTATCAAGTCCTTACTCTTACTACATTACATTCTCAGAAATATGAGCACAAGGAGGAATGAAAAGCCCATTGTTATTAGAAAATTTATATGAAATTGATAAAATGTACCCAATATTAAACAAGAAGTTTTGTAAATTAAAAAACTACTTCAAGTTAATACTACCTGATAAACAATGAAGTATATATCACTCTTTCTTTTTAACAGTCTCCATGACTGTGTCATGCTTGTACTCTGTGAGTACAGTCCTGGAGATTTTTTGCTAAAAGAATCTATAAGGAACCAGGATGTCTCTCCAGGGGAGCTCTTCCAACTCCACTGAAAGTAGACAGAAGAACTGTTATGGAGCTGGGTCCTAGATGTAATTTTTCTGTCTTTAATTTCCACAACTACATTTCTCTTGAAATATACACCTACTAACTGCTGCTCAAATAAAGCATCGCTCTGCCCAGAATGAGTTACATTCCGCATGGAATAGCTTCCAGAAGATACCACTTTTTTACTGTAGTTTTGCATAAAATGGAAAGGCAATAAGGCTGTCAGTTATTTGGTTCATCTCATGCAGGCTGAAACAGGATCCAGCTGCTCTTTGGACATTTATAGCTTCAGTCCTTTCTTGTTAAATGTCCACTGTCATTTTGGTTTTATATGAAACCCTTCATTCAAAAATATGATCACAGGCAAGAAGAACTCGTAAAATAAAAAATTTTTCTATGTGCTAGCTGTTATAAAACTAGACTAGCTGGCTTGATAGGCTTAAAGAAATTTTATATGTTAATTTATTTTCAAAATATGTCCACAATATTTATAAATGGTGGAAATTTATATGAATCTTTGACATAACCTATATTTTGTCTTATAAACATTCAGAAACTGTTCACAAGGAAACAGGATGTGCACTGAGGAACTTTCTACTTTCCATAAAAGGATCTGCTACATGCATATTATAACAGAGCTGTTGTATATCACTTAATCTTAAAAAATTATATATACATAGAAAGGACGAGATTGAAATCCTTGAATTCAATAGGAAAACTCTTATTGATTTAATTGGAACAGAGATTTCACCTCAAATCCTCAAATGGTGAAAACTAGCATAACTTTGTTCAAGATGATGAACTGCGCTGAAGGATGCTCTAGTTGCATTACAGCTGAAGATCTGGCCCTCAGAATGCATGTATTTCTTAGGCTAAGAAAGCAGTCAAGAGGAAATATCTCAGAAGACAAGTAAATGATTCAAATTTAGTTTGCAAGTTTAACCCTGGGCTAAAGAACAGAGCAAAGCCTGTGCCGTAGTCCTCTGCTACCCATTTGTACAGGAGTGATTGTAATTTTAAATGAACAAAATTAGGTAAACTTGTGTTCATGTCAGATTTATATCCTCATTTGCAATACATCAACAAATAAAGTGGAAATGTGTTTATACACATTATATAAGCTGATCCAAAATCCTGATGTATGAACCCACAGATTTATAAATTATACTTGTAAATCAATGGAAATTGCATGGTCAGAATGTTCATGCCTTGCCATTGTAGAAATTAGATACAGAAAAGACTGATTCATCTACCTAGTCTATCTCCCTGCCAGTGAAGAATTATTCCTGTTCATTGTAATCTTTACTAGTATGTTGTCCAGTGTAATTTTGAAAGACTCAAAGATTAGGATATTTCTATTTCCCTATGAGAGATAGATTTTATTTTTTTTACATCTTCGTAATTTAAACTGAGAGAGGTGGCAGCGTTTCAGGACCTAGTACTCAGTGGTTCTGGGATCCAACATCTCCAAAGCACCTATACCATTCTAGAACAGGAATCACAGAATCATAGAATGGTTTGAGTTGGAAGGGACCTCAAAGATCATCTGGCTCCAACCCCCCTGCCATGGCAAGGACACCTTCCACTAGATCAGGTTGCTCAAGGCTCCATCCAGCCTGGCCTTGAACACTTCCAGGGATGGAGCATCCACAACTTCCTTGGGGAACCTGTTCCAGTGTCTCACCACCCTCAGGGTAAAGAACCTCTTCCTTATATCTAGTCTAAACCTACCTTCTCTCAGCTTCCACCCATTACCTCTTGTCCTGTCATTAGAGGCCCTTGTAAAAAATTCCTCCCCAGCCTTCATGTAGGCCTCTTCATGTACTGGAAGGCCACTATGAGGTCTCCCCGGAGCCTTCTCTCCTCCAGGCTGAACAAGCCTAACTCTCTCAACCTGTCCTCATAGGATAGGTATTCTAAACCTCTGACCATCTTGATAGCCCTTCTCTGGACTTGCTCCAAGAGCTCCATATCTTTCTTGTGTTGGGGGCTCCAGATGTGGACACAATTCACACATAAAAATACAAAGTGAAAATGTGAGCTATGTAATCAGCATACTTCTCTTCATCCACACCTATAGCCCCTCAGTGATGAAAAACCCTTTACAACCCCTTTCAAAAATTGGCTTATTTCCATTTCAGAATGTGAGAAGTGAGGAATCTTATAAACGAGTGCTCAAGTAAATCAAAACCTGTATGTCTACAGTTAGCCAGTGCTCAGGGCTAAACCGCAGCAGTTAGTGTATCACCCAAGACTCCCTCCCCAGATGGGAAGGAGAACTGGGAAAAAAAAAGAAAAGGCCCGTGAGCTGAGATGCCAGCCAGTGGGGACGAAGGGTCCCAGTGGGGACCGAATCTGCATATTGCCTCAGTCGAGCCTCCAGGTCACCTACTGTTGGTGCCTCATCATCTTTCTAGCTAAATAATGCCAATACATTGGCATAAACTGGTGGCGCGCTCAACACTCACTTATGCCACATGGGTCCTGTAACTCTAAGTGCATCTGGATCCACTGGCATCTGAGGGTCGTCCACAGTAGCAAAAATCAGCTCCCGCACAGCTATTTCTCTTAGATACTGCACACCACTGTCAATCGTCATCCATCTACTCACCCTGTACACAGCATCGTCTCGATAGGGATACCTGTTTTTCACACTCAGTAAGAGTCATCTCCAAAAACTGAGGGGCCGTGCTCCTCTTGAGAGACTTTTATCAATGCTCACATCCCTTGATATCTGACCCAGCTGCTTAGCTTCATTGCCATCCAGTGCAACACCCTCAGCTCTGTTATCCCAGCACCAGAGCAGCCAAGAAACCAGGGGCTCACCTTCATGCTGACCATAATCATTGCGAATGTCTTGCAGCTCACTAAGTGACAAAGACTAAGTAGTGATTTCTTCCCACCCTGCTCTTCTGGTGTATTGCTTCTTATATATACAGGGGCAGTTGGCACTGGCCGAGTATGCCGGGCAGCTGCACCATCCACCAGTGGAATCAGACTATCTGCACCACTTCCTGCAGGGGCCGAGCTGACTGTAGAGCCTGTGGCAGAAGACGTAGCAGTTACAGAGCACCCAACTCTATGCCATGGTTGCATTCGCAGTGGGACAAGAAACTGGAAAATATTCAAAATACCTCATAACACAAGTAGAACTGTTGAGGCATCTCAAGAGTGTTCCAGGGTCATGGTGCCCATCACCAGGTCCCAGAGATGAGAAATGGGTGTAATGACAAGTGAATTCATCACACCATAGCCTAACACCAAAACACATACCAGGGCAACACCTCTAAGCCTATGGCCAAAAGCAATAAACCGCACCAATCTGAACAGCAACAGCAGTAAGACTGTCCCGTACTCCAAGGGTAAATCCAACACCACATACCCAAGGAGTCCCCCAAGGGACCATCCTCCCCACATCAGCATAGTGAGAGTGAGTTATCCAGTGAGATCTGTTTAAATTTCAACTCTGGGTTTCAAAACACATGTTGGGCACCAAATAAACTGTCTATGGTTAGCCAGTACTCAGGGCTAAACCGCAGCAGTTAGTGTATCACCCAAGACTCCCTCCCTAGATGGGAAGAAGAACTGGGAAAAAAAAAAAGAAAAGGCCTGTGAGCTGAGGTATAGACAGATTTAATAGAATAACAAAACAGAAACAACAATCAACACAAAGCAAAAAGGGTCTGCTCAGCCTGGTTCTCAATGCTGATGGCAGGAACAGAAGACCACCAACAAGGAGTCTCAGGGAGAGGAGGCAGAACCCCACCTTCTCTGAGCTCCCTCCTTTTATAATGAGCATGACTAGGTGCTGTGGGATACACCTGTGAGTCAGCTGACCTGACTGGAACTCTCAGCTGACTTGAGGCTACCCAGGGCCTGCCTGCATGGCTGGCCCATGAGTCTATGCCTGGGGAACCAGGACACTGTAGTTAGGAAATGGAGTTATTACTGTCTTGATTGAGGCTCTTAACATTAAGGGCATACTTGGTTAAGTTTTATCTCTCATTTACACAGATTCCATTTCCCAGTTCTGGGTGTACGGGAGATTACATATAGAGATCTGACACCCCTCTCTCTTTGGCTGTTGAATCTTGGCAACTGAGTCCATTAACCCCATAGCATCATGTACTTCTGGAGTCTACTTGTGAGCTGTGTGATGTTAGATGCAGCACAGTTTACAGGTAAATGAGTGAAGTGTGTGAGCAAACAAGTTCCGCAGTTGTTACTGGCACTGCCTGAATAGAGGCTTCGTCCTGTCGTCTATTTCTGCACAATAGGAAGTTCTGCTTTTTACGGTGAGTGAGTAGTACATGCTGATATCGTTAGCTTATCATGAACTTATCTGTAATACAAACAGTGAAAGAGACAATAGCTACCTGGAAAAATGTTTAGCTGGTTTAGCATTTACTGATCAAACTATCCTTGCTGAGAAGGTTTATACCCATGTGATAACTATTCATCAAATTATAAAATGGCCCTATATGAGTTCCTGAACTAGGACAAGAATGATAAAAGATCTTGCCATTAGATGCAAGACTGGATCAAAAGATCCAGGCCCTTATCCTAGTTCTGGTGCAGATTATTTGAATCTGATTAATATTTCTCAAAGTATCCACTGAAGTTCATGGTGCCTAGTTAGGGGAATTGTTAGCCAGATTTTTCAGAAACTGTGGACATTCATTCTTCCCATTAATTTGCTGGAAATTTTGTTTAATGTAATGCTTTTCTGAAAATCTGATTATTTCAATATTTTTTAGGAACTGAGAGTCCCAAATAATTGATATGATTCTGAAAATGACACCCTTAATCTTGCTTCCTCATTATCTCCAAATTTATATAATGCTTTCCTTAAAGGAATGTGATAATTCAAGATGGTAAAATATGTTGAGATCTTTAGATGGAGAGAAAAAGATACCAACTCTTTATTGTCTATTTTTTTTATTTTTCTTCTGTATAGGTTCATATTTTGTGTACTTTTGAACTGATTTTAGCTCTCCATCTTGGGACTATTCCTCTTCTGAGAATTAAGTCATTTAGTATGACAAAATGAGATTAGTAATGCATACTATTCTTTGATGGAGGGCTACTCTACTTTGATCACCAATAAATGCATTTTCACTCATTTCAATGCTTCGTGTCTGATTTGCTTTTCATTTCCAGTGGCAGAAATCAGGAATAATGTCAATGAAGTCTGTGGAATTAAACTGGTGTAAGTGAGGATATTTAGGCTTTCCTTCTATTCAGACCTCCTTACTCTGACATGTAAATTGACTATCTTTTTACGATAGAAGCCATTTAGAAGTAAATTTCCAATGTGCTGTATGATCATTAGATTGGTATGTAATTCATGTGTGCCATTTTGAAAATGCCAGTGCCTCTTTGAAAGGGTATGAAGGAAAAATGGTTACTTCTATAATGTTCTATAAAAGGCTTCTGTTTGTCAAAACTTCATTGTGTCATGAAGGTAGCGTTCCTGCTTACTGCAGAAAAAGCATACTTGTCTTTGTGACTGATCTATGGAATAACTCTTGAATAATGGAAACTTATTTTGTACGTATAAGAGGGATATATAATCCTCTTCCTGCCCCTTGGAAAAATTAGAAAATTTGGCTTTGCTATTTCTGAATTTAATCTTAATCTTCAGAGCACTAAAACTCTCCAGTGGGGCCAGTGGTTGAACTGAGCTACTGAATATTGCCTACAGAAATCTATTACAAGATTGAATAATACACTATTTTCTCCAAAATATTTTAACCCATTGTATACCATTAAGACAGGAATTTGGAGTCAGAGAATGGGGACTGTCACTTACTTTTGCCTGCACATAGCATTCTCATTTTGGGTGCAACAAAATAATAAGTGATCATAGTTCTGCACTCTTTTTCACAGTTTTCCTTCTTTTGAAACAAAAAGTTATTCCTGCTGCAGAAGTGGCTGCAGTTCAGCTAACAGTGAGGCTGCAGTGTTTCATGTTTTCAAATACAAAAATAATTGCTGTGGTTGTTAACAGAATTTATTTCATTACATGGTATTATACTCCTTAGGCAAGGTCTCAGGGACTTTTCTGCCCAAATTCTTATTTAGCACTTATAAAGTGCTGGCTGATCTTGTGCAAGGCTGGAGTTTACTGTTCTCGGTTGTGAATCATTCTTCACCAGTTTTTCTGAAATACTGAACTATCAAAATGGAAAAGCATTTACAATATACCATAATTTTATATTTGTAGCATCAAAGACTCAGAGGCCTCTAGGCCTGTTAGCTAAATACAGGCAATAAATTATAAATGAAACCAAGAAGCCCAGAGAAGACAGGAGAAAGTATTCCTGAAACAGTGTAACTACCACTACCTTCCAACATGTACACATACCTACTGCATATGCATCCTCCTAGAGATGTTCATGTATGCAAAACACAACAAAGACAAGCCTTCAAAGAATGGAAAACATGAAGCATCCTGAAGGATGCCAGAAACTGGAAGGCTGTAATTTTGTCTCCTGAAGACAAAGAGGAATTCTGCTATTTACACTAATAGCGCCAAAGTTTTTACCTGTGAAGGGGTGTATTTTAAAGTTTTAAAATTTCTCGTATTTCATTGTAATGTAGAGAGAAGGGTTTCAAAACGTTTGGCTTCTCAAATCACATTTAGTCAGTGTTTTTCAAATATTGACAATTTGTATATTCCTCAGAATTATCTGATGAAGCTGTAGATTCTTGTACAAAGACTGATAATGTGCTGAGCTTAGGCATCTTTTGCTAGTACACAAATTTCCAGGATCTCAATCACATGTTGAAAACTGCTAACTGGTATTTTTGTTATCAGTTGCCATATCAAAAATTCTCTTTTTTTGTTTTTAAATTAACTTCTGCATTGGGGTGCAGGTCCATTGAAAAAGAGCACATGCCATCAGTGAGATTTCTGCATGATGTATACATTCAGAGTTCTAGTTGCTGTGGGCTTGATTTAGTTGTTCCTTGACTCTCAATACTACTTTCAAGCAGAAGTGCCATGTGCAGATGCAGTCAAAAGATTTAGGAAGGAGGAGACCTGTAATTTCTCTTTCCAGTAACATACTACCAGGGTATTACATTATTAGCTGACTACTATTCAGGTCTTGATCACAGCAGGAGTATGTTTGTTCTACCAGTTTAAGTAACACTGTTTCACTTTAAATCTGTTTCCTTGATTGTCCTTGATATATTATGTATATCTTAGATTGCTTCTGAGATCCCTTCTGGATCAACTAGATCTCTCTCCAGAGAAAATATGGGAATGGATTGCAAGCTACATTAATTTAGGCACTGAGACAATAGACAGTATGGATGTGATGGCACCGAGTCTTACTCCCTTTACCTCGTCTTTCAGTAGTGTTCCAACCCCCCTGACACCATCTCACACCCTTATATCACAAGGGCTCTTTAATTCATGGCAGTAACTCTTAGGACTCTACTGTCCAAGCACAAGGATGTTTGATTGCAAAAGAGCTCTCTCATTGTCATGGTCATTTTATATGGAAATATTATTTCTTAAGGGTGCCAGGCCAAAAGGAAGGCCACACAGAGCCAGGAGAGTTGGGCCCTTGTAACAGTGTATAGGCAGGGGAAGAGAGTATTTACAGCTGCAGAAATTTCCCTGGACATCTATAGGGATGGCCTTCTGCATGCTGATAAGTTTGGAGCATAGTCTTATACGCTGTTAGAAATAGAAAATAAATGAAAGCGGCCTAGATAAAGGTCCATGGTTGGAATATGGAGGCCATGACCATGTGGCAAACAATGCATGAACAACTGTTGAGCACAGCATAAGCAGTCTGTTAGAGAGACCTGAGAGTGAGTAGATGCAAAGATCTCTGTGGTAAGTATTTAGTCAGAGATCCCTTCAGATATACGTGTGGGCAGAGCACTGTAAATGGCACTGGCTGTGAACAGTGTGTGGGTTACATGTGCTGTCTGGCCAGAGGAACGGGACTGCTCCATGCAGCAGGTCACAAGGACAATGGAGATATAGTGAACAACTACCGCAGCTCTGTATCCCTGTGGTGCCATACCTAGGTCTGTGTCACTGCTGCTGCCTTCTTTGTCTGCCTGCACCTTTCCATCCGTCATCTGGCAGCCAGTGTGATGTGGGCAAGGTTTCTCCTTCCTGTTGTTATCAGAGTATCTGGCTGGAATTTCTGACCAGGCAGCCCATATTGGGCTGTGAAACTCCTTTTCTTATAGAGCTTAGGTATCTGTGTGAAAGCCAAGATCTTTAGAAAGGTGGGGGTGCCCCAGCAGCCAACAGCAGCTGAAACTGTTCGAAGTCAGTGGCATTTGATTTCTGTTTGGAATCTGGAGGCTCAGTTTTGACGTTGAGTCTCCAGTGTTTTTCTCTGCCCTTACTCACTTTGGTCCCACTGATAAAATCTTTGCCGGTCACCAATAGGGCTGAATAGAAGGGAAAGGGGAAACTATGACACAGCCCCAGTAATCTGCCTGTCCTCCAAGGTACAGATCCCGTTAGTTCAGTGACCCTGAGAGGATGATCTGGTGTGTTCACAGTGGCTGGTAAATGAATAAGAGTTTCATGGTAGAAAGATACATTTCACATTGACCCAGGGGTATATGTACGGACTGCTGACTAATGCATTTATCTGGTAATTTCTCTCTTGATTTGTTGAAATAAAAACATGAAGCCATACCTTGGGGAGGACTAGATTATAAAAGGGGAGTTGAAGTTTAATACCTGTGCAAGTAGAAGAGCATGAGGTAATGTCTGTGTATCAAATCTGAACACAGAAAATCCATGTTCTGGAGTTTGTTTTACATGGTTGTAGGAAAATAGCTGATTTGAGTTTGTAAGATTGACCTGAAATATAGCAGCTATTTGTGTCTCCTTCTGATAATTTGTTGAAGCTTTGCTTTAACTTCTATGGCCAGCAGCAAAGAGTCCTTGTGTCAGAAAATAAATTTGTTGTTCTTTCCTTTTAGATACTCTTCTACTTCAGCAATTTTTTCGGGTACTGCAGCTAAATGTAGAAAATCTCAGAAACTCCAGATTCTTTCCTTTCACTGCTTGAGAAGATATGTCCAAGTCATTGGTAAGAGTCAGAATTATACAGAGAACTCTTCTTTGCTTTTCATTTACTTTTTAAAATAAATGCTTTTCCACTTTGCTGTGTCTCAGGTCACTTTAAAAATGGCTTTAATATTTGTAGCAAAGGATATATGACATCAATTTTTTCCTGATAAAAGGAATTAATATATGAACTCTACTGTATGGAAAATCAAGTTTCTTTAAAAATAGCTTAAAACGCCTATTTTTCCCACAACCGTTGTGTTTGTTTTCTTACCCCTCTCCTCCAAACATAGTTTTAACATGGTTAAATCTTCAAGGAGTGAGAAATAACCACTCAGTAACCTGCCTTCATTGATGTTCGATTGTTAATATAGCTTGGAAAATAAAAAGGTATTTGGTGATTATAGCAATTCTTTTAATGATTTGCAATGGAGAAGAAACCGGTTAGGACATACATGACCTAAATTATGTCACAGACCACTGCTACTTTTATTTGTTTTATTTTATTTCTTTTTTGTTTGGTGCATAGCAATTCTTAGAGGCACAAGCCAACCTCTGTTCTAGCCAGGGACTATGTTGCAGCTGCTTGGAATTTCCCACCAAAATTTTTCTGACTACAAGAAAGATTCTCAAAAATATTAAAATAACAAAAAGTAGTTTCCCAGGTAAAATACTTCTAATTTTGTCAACATATGAAAATAGATTTATATTTTTCTTTGACTTTTTTTCAATCATGCACTGAACGATTTAAGTGGACAACTGAAATCGTACAGTTCAAAATGGTGTCACTGAACCTCAGAGGAACTGTCTTGAGGTCTTATTCTCATGTATGAGTATGTTGCCATAAACACTGTTTCTCTGCAGCCCAACTGATATTACTGTTGTCTTGCTGGTTGCCCACAAGCTGGCAGAATTTCCCAGTTCAGAGGTAGTAGCTTTGGTACTGGATATGTCACAGCTACTATACGTGTGCACAGCAGCTGATTTGCACATTGCGCAGTAACCCTGGTGTGGCCTGGACCCATCACACCTGCTGTGTGTGCACAGCATATCTGTGGGTATGTGTTAATCATTGCCAGAAGTAGCCAAGTCTATTTTTCTATGGAAATTTTTGAATTGAATGGGGAAAATCAATTTGCTTTCAGAATAACTTGAATGAATAAAACGAAGAAACAACTTAATTTCTGACCCAGGCTGATGCACATGTTTTGAAACAGATCTTTTCGTATGATATTCCTGAGTATAAGAATAACATTATGAATGAGTGCATTGACATTTGTGCAAGACAAACCAGTTCAAGTCATAGTATACGAGTTGCAGTACTTGGCAGTAGTACTGCAGCTACATTGGTGATGAGAAACCTTTGGACAATAAGGTCCTTGAACCAGAACTAGTTTTGAAGTGTGGATTTCATATCCAGATTTCAGTCTTGTTAAAGTATGCAGGACCTCTGGCTGATTAGTTATGCTAGAAATAGGAGCCAGCTGCAGTACTTGGATATACCTTCCTGTTTGTACTTCAGACTACATTAATGCGGCAACAGCAGTGACCAAATTTCTCAGTGCAGACAAGTCCCGAAGTTATACATTTTTTTAACGGGATACTTTCATTAGTGCCTTAGCTGATATTACTCATAAACCAACCCCTGCTCTACCAGGTTTAATCATTATCTTGAGGCAGAGGCTTATTAGTGCAAGGTCATTCTATACTTTTTTATTTCATGTTTTCCCTTAGAGAAAGTGAGCGATGTCTCCAGAAAAATCACCTGCCTCCTGCCTGGCATATCGACATCCACAGACTTGCTGCCAGCATAGATGTAATGCCTCTTGGTCAAACTTCATGTTGCACCAAAACAGAGTTTACAGTAAAAGACAGATAATGAGATCAAGTCCTGAAACTTGTATGTGGGATTATGTAAACTGTTTAAAGAATTAATGATAAAACTTCTGTTAAAAAAAGTGAACTGTTTCTTAAAAATATTAAATCTCTCATTGTGAATTAAGTGCTTTTGAAATGCTGCATTGATAACTTTGGAGATCAAAGTCCTACACCTGGCTGAGCTACTTACACATCACCATGGCCTTGGAGCACCCCACAGTCTAGCCCTCAGGGGTGGGGAAGTGCTCTGATTCCTTTGCTACTGTTAAGGAACTGAGGTGCAAAAAGGCAAAGTGACATATTTAAGCTTACATTAGAAGTCTGTACTGAAGTAGGGATTTCAGACCAGGCATCTGATCTCCTTAGGTAGCAATCCAAATGGGAACTGTCACCTCTCTCCTACAGAAAAGGCAATGACAGCCAGAAAGTCTCTGAACAAAAAGTGTGGGAGATTTCCCAGTTCAATTAAGTCCCTGGCTCTTCAGGAGAGAAGCAATGAAAAAACAGAATCAAGACAGAGAGAGCAGTTTGAGGTGGCTGACACCAGTGTGTTGGGAACTGGACTGTGGTCTGCCAAGCTTCTTTGTTATAGAATAGTGAATAATGACACATAGCACATTATTATTGGTTTGTGGGTTTTTTTTTATAATTCTTTGTCATATGACCATTCCTTGTTTTGGAGTGTATTTCTAATTGAATTTTAAATAGCTTGAAAATTAGGGAAAAATTTCTGCTGCATCACTGTTCTCACAGCTTATGATGGGAATGTTTTAGATCAAAATATGCCAATTAAATAGGAACAAATTGGTCCCCCTGGAACTGCCATTTTACCTTTTCCTCCTACCTCCCTCTCCAGGCTCCTCAGTGGCACATGGACAGGGTTTCTGGGCTTCTTTGCTCTTTGGTGACTTACTGGACAAGGAACTGAGAGACCAAGATTTCCCACACCTCTATGTTCATTGCTTTCTGATTTTTAGCTCCTGCAGAATATGCTAGGAGGAATCCAAATTCAGCATCTGCGTGACAAATGAAAAATTTCTGCATGATAGAAATTGTAGTTCTTTGATCTGAAGTACTGCTATTGCTTTATTCATTTACATCAGTAGGAAATTCAGCCCATTTTTTTCCCTGTTCTGCACACACCTCTTAACCCCAAATAATAAAAAATAATATTTTAGGAATTAAGCATAATTAATACATCATATTTATAGCCATGTAAATTAAAGAAGTCTCAACTAATAATGTGCATCACAATTTAAAATAAATAAATAAAAGTGGTATAGGCAGAAAAGCAGTTAACCATATGGTTTCACCATATGCTGAAACATACTTACTGTCCCTTATATCCTGTATTCCCTGTGAAAACTGATTAAAAAAATCATCTAAAAAATCTAACCCTGCATGAAAGAACTTTAAAGCTGCAAGATCAAGTGCTCTGTATTTGGACTCTGTGAAAATTCATGCAGTCATAATTTGTCTAATAGATGGATATTGCAAAGATATAGTCTTTATAGGCTTGATCACATTAGTTTTTGCATGGAAGCTCTCTCTTATTCACTGGAGACAATGTATGGTAGTCACTGCATGAGTATGAATATTCACATGATGGCATTGATCCACATCCTAAAGATATGTCATATATATCATCTCCTCTTTTATTCAATGAAGAGGTAGTTACTACAGGAAAAAAATTATTTTTGCAACTGAATTCTCCACTAGGGAAACTTGAGGTAAACTTTTCATTCCAACTGAGGTAAAAATTCTCTGCCTCTTGTACAGCCACTATATACCTTTTAGGATGCAGCCCTGTATGCTGACCTCTTCAGCTAGAAGTGATCTTCATGATGCACTACATTAGTTAGTCTCCACACATAAAAATCTGGGATGTCCTTTGTTTTGTGCAAAGTGTAGCCATTTTGATACTTTGTCCTACTCTGAGAGAAAAATCTATTCTCGAGCAGCAAAATGCCATCAAGGATGGTAAATCCATTTTGTAAGCAGCTCTGTTCAGAAGGGTTGCTGTAGGGCCCTGAAGAAGGCTTCATCTCATGAAGGATTTTGTTTGCTTGTGACTACTCTGGAGTCACTGACAGTTTATCTTCAGCAGCAGTCTCAATACTGACAGCATAAAAGTCAGTGAAAGCTCTTTGCTGGAGCCCACAGTACCACAGGATGCTGCCACTGGTACTGAAGTTTCGGCATGTCCATCACAGAGTGAAGCGGTCTGAGCGGTGCAGCTGAAGATAGCAAGTAGGCTGAGTCCCAAACCCATCAGAAGCAGTGAGCTGTTGCCTCTCCTGGAGACAGGAGCTCGGGAGGTGACCAAACTCAGTGCTGCAACTGCAGATGCGTCTTATTTCCATAACCTTTCCATCAGAGAAGTGATCCTCTAATTCTCATACATTCACCTAATTATTTCCTTACTGTAATTCACTGAGTCAGGACTCAGAAAGTCTATGTGGATCAGTTAAAAATGTAGATACTGCTCATCTTTGAAAAAAATGGAAAAAAGAGTGGGAAGGAGCAGAAATTTTTTTGCATCTTGAAATAAACAGAATGGAATTGGAAATTTAACAGATGAATTATGTTTTTATGTTCATATCTTCTGTGTATCCATAACAATCCCAGGAGGCTTCACATCAACATTTTGAAATCTTTTTGATAAATGCATTCACGTTCGTATCAAAATTGACTTGTGTTTGGATTTCTCATTTTATACTCCAATTAGCATTTGAACCCAACACTGTAAGCACATGATACAGTGATTTCTTGAGTGCATATATTTAATTTACATATTTCAGATCATTACTACTGCTGCTACCGAGTCCTATTTTACTTCTGGGATTTTTCAAGAGCTGATTTTATGATCATTTGGCATACCTTGAAAATGTTTTTTGTTTTGGTTTTTTTTTTTTTTTTTTCCTATAATCTACCTCTAACTACCATTTATGTCTCTTTAGAAATATAGAAAACAATTAAGATTGTGTCACTGCTGAAGATACTGAAGTCTTAGGTTGAAACCTAAACTGGAACCTATCTTTCAAAGAGGGAGAGGTCAAAGGAGTTAATGGCTAATGTGTGACTGAGAGCTAATTTCAATGAAAGAATATGGAATAATGCTGCTATAATCTGCTGATTTTTTTCTCATTCTCCTTTTTTTCTGATCTTGCCTTATGCAGAACATAAAAATTCTTTACTAGGAAGACAAACAGAAAAGAAAAGCCAAGAGGTGACATCTCCAATCTGATGACTGTACCTTGTATAGACATATATACATATAGCAGTGGCTTCTTCAAAAAACGATGACCCATATTCAGTTATACCCAGTATTCTAAATACAAAGTTGTAGTATTTTTTCTAATTTGTCCCTACCACGGTAAGTACCGTTTCTGCCTCTAGCAATATCGAGAATATAGTGAACTTAAAAGACAGAGACTCTTCAAGGCAGATAAGATCAGGCCCCCCTGTAACAGAGACAGAAAATCTAGAAGTTTGTCATGTCCCTTCAGCCAGAAGATGGCCACAATGAGAGACAATGTACTCAATTTGGGGCTCTGGTGTAGCTCTCTTTGTGCTGGCTCAGCTGCTGGAAAGGAGCCACAGGGTGAGATTGATCACCCCATGTGGAATACACCTCACAAGAAGGATGTAGCATATGTTTGGCACAATGACCCCACACTATTCCCTTGATTGGGACACAGGGAGGAAGCAGAGCACTTCAGTGTTCTGGCTTATCACAAGCCATTCAAAGCCACAGTAAATTAAAGCCTTTCTGAGGTGTGTTAATTTATACTGGAATGGGGAAATACACAGACCTAGCAGCCAGGGGGTGTAAAAAATTACTTTCTCTGGTCCCTCTCTCTTCTTTAGTCCTGGGCTGCATCTTCTGACAACTGAAAGTATTACAGGAGTCACCATGGCTTAACCATTTTATTGCTATGAGACTCTGCAAGATGAGGAAAATCATGACTGTCCGGTTAGTTCGAGGGGACAGTAAACTTCAGCCATATTATGCTTTCAAACTCTCCTGTGAAGCTACAGATGATATCCTCTGCCTGAGCAATCTGCTGTGTGAAAAGGAGAGAATTACCTGTCTCTGTAATGCTCTTTGAGTTCTGTGGTTGAAAAGGACATATGTCAGTTATGAATTGCTGTTTCTTCCTATCACTTGCTGTTTCTTCCTATCACTCACTGTACAAGCTTTGCTTTGCATGTAGAATTCAAGCAGCTCCTTGTTTTGCAAAGGACATGGCTGAGAGGAAGGAGCTAGCAATGGGTTAGGATTTAGAAGAACTTCACTTTGCCACAGACTCACTGTGGGACTTCCGGATTTTTATCTCTTTGTGTTTTGGTTCTCCATATGTAAACTAAAGATAATAATGTTCCTCTTGGCTTGATCTTTGTCCTATTTATTTAGTTTATAATCTTCCTGGGGGCAGTGATCATCTCTTAGTATGTATAACACCTACCACAGAGAAGCTCAGATACCATTTAGGGCCTCTATGTACTGCTATAAAATGTCCATTAAATAATTACGTTATGGCAGGTGTTACCAAATGGTCTTGTCTCCTTAGACTTCTAAAATTTTTTTCTTAATGTACAGAAAAAAATTCCATTTCAGACATCTGCAAAACTTTTGCTTTCTGTGGAAGGCTGTTAGTGCAACTGTGGAAAGAGACCTCTCTGGGTTGCAGGAAGCTTTACAGTCAGCTTTGTTCTTGATGAGTGAATTCTTAAGGCAGAATTACTTCTGGAGGGTTGTTGAGCATTGAGGGTATGTGTGTGTTTCTGACCTTATTAAAATGAACCCTGTAGGTAAACAAATGAATAAATAATTATTTTCCTGCATGATGTTTAGTTATTTTGTTGCAGGATCAGTGCATAGGTGTAAAACACCCAGATTCTCCCCACAGACGTTACTCTTCTGAGAAGCCAATCTGCAAAATCTCTGGACATCTGATTCTACTTAACAAATTTGACCAATAATGGGATCAGAAAAAAGACAGTACATTTGATTTGATGTCTATATGAAACTGCATTTAAATGTGTAGAATCTTGTATGTTCTGTATTGGCAAAGAGAAGATAACTCATTGAGATCTTCTGAGGATAATCAATTATGTTCTTTCTAAACAGACACATACCCAAATTCTGGATAAATAACATTTCTTGAACATAATATTGTTTTAACATTTGATAGCTCAAGACTATGAAGGTCTTTCTGTGTCTTGTAGTGTCCTATAAAAACAGAAAAGTCAAGAAAAGTCAACTCCAGATACTCTCAAAAGATTTGTAAGCCTTCTGACAAATTTTGAGCTTCTAACAAAATTGGTGAGTAGACACATTTCCTTGGATTTATATTTTAGGGAAATAATCACCCAACTCCACCGCTGAGCTGTGGCCACAAGACGCTAACACTACCAAACTTTGTTTCAGTTGTGAACCTCTGCTAGATGAAACTAGAGGAGTTGATAAGTGTGAGTGCCAGTTCATTGACACAAGAAATTGGCTGAGAATCAGGCCCAGATAATTATGACACTTTTACTTACTTACATTTTTGTCTTAGATACAAATAAACACAGTTAGATTTAGGGAAAATTGTAACTGTTGTAGTCAAAGATCAAAAAGAGGGAAACAATTATGTGAGGACAGCAGAAACTGGGCTGAAGAAGATGCTCAGCATTCACGTCTGCCATTTTTTAATGTTTTCTCCTTCCTCCCCTCCCCAGCAGGAAATTTCCCCTCTACCTTAAAATAAAGCTGCTTTCCCACCCCACCCCCCTTCCTTTCTTTTTGGTGGTTGCAATAAGACAACTCCAATGAAAGTGGTTGTCATGAGATAATCACACCTCCAGGGATTATAGGCATCTGGCTATGATTTATAAAATCCCTCAGGATTGATTCCCCTTCTCCTTAAAATAACTACACCGCCTGCTGTGTTTTCTGACTTGAAAAAAATGCAGATTTTGTGATTATAATGTACAGATATAATTTACATTGAGTTATTTTGTTCATTGTATTGTGCATTTAAAAAAAAGGGGGGGGAGGGGGGAGTTTACTTTGTTTTGAAGGAGTTCTTGCTGACAACAACAAACAAGTTGCTGATGACTGCTTCAAAATACTTCCTGACCATCCATCCCAGGCTGCACTCCCTCCACCAGCATGAATTTATGAAGCATGTTGATCTTCTTCCCTTCCCTTCCCTTCCCCTTCCCCTTCCCCTTCCCCTTCCCCTTCCCCTTCCCCTTCCCCTTCCCCTTCCCCTTCCCCTTCCCCTTCCCCTTCCCTCCCCTCCCCTCCCCTCTTTGGTGTGTTTTGCTGTACAGTAACATTATTGAAACATATTATGAGCATTTACTTTTTTTGATACATCCTGTGCCACTTCTTAACACTTAAATTGCTTGGCTTATCCTAAGTACACTTCTAAACCTGCCAATAAGCTCTAGAATATCTGTTGCCAACTACGCATACACACAAAATCCTGCAATAATTTGAACAGCATCTTATTCTGCACAGACTTTCTCTCCATTTCTATTAATTGTGAGACTCAGAAATTAAAAATGACTGCTTTCTTCCAGTTTGTGTGTGTGAATAGGAATCACTATAACCAAATATAGGGACACCAAAACAGGAAAAGTAGCAGAATCTGTTGTAGGAACTGATAAAGACTTAGATTTTATTTACACATATTTTACTCTAAATTTAATTCAGAATCTTGACATTTAGGTTTATGAAAGTGTTAAAATCTCCAGAAAGATTTTACTGAAACACAAGGAGCAGTCAGTGTTTTCTTAGGCATCCCTGGTTCTGCATGAATTTAATTATTTGTAACTCTATCAGTTAAAAATAAGAAATAGTTTGCCACAAAAAGAGAATCAATCATTTAAAAAGTAATTAAAAGCATACAAATTTAGACTGTAACAACAACAAAGAAATAAAGGGCAAAGGAGAGATTCAAAACAGGGCATTAATATAATGTACTTAGTACACTGTAACTGCTTTGCTGCTTCTGAAATTCCCTAACAAGGTGAGTGAAACTATTCTAAGAACACTATTATCAAGAGACACCTTTGAACTGATCTATCCTGAAGAATAACCTCCAGAAAGATAAGGTGAGGAGGAAGGGAAAAAAAAAAAACAAACCACCACCAGCAAAAAAAAAAAAAAGAGCAACTTTCATATGTTTTTTGGCCACACAGCACAGCTCTGACTTCTGAACATTTTTCCCCAATTATTTTTGTAAAGTATTGATTGCAATTTAATTTTACAGTCCCAACATGAGAGGCGCTTCATGCTGAATGTCTCACAGGAGATTGTAATCAGGGTCTAGCCTGAAGGTGAAGCACTAGTACATAGGTTTTACTCTATTCCTCCACTCTTCATCAGTTCTGGGATTGGAGCAGAGGGCATTCTCAGGCAGATTAATTTTTGACGATGGGATCGATGGAAGATGTTTTTTCCTCCTGACATTGAGTCATCTAATTTGCTGTTTATCTTTGGCTTATTGAGTTTTGAGCATTGTTAAATCATACCTTTCAGCTGTTTAATTTCAGATGTGAATTTTGCATTCCCCTCTTGTACTTTGGCATAACTCTTTTACGTAAAATGAGCAGGGTGATGGGCCTTTTTTGACATCAGGTTACTGCTTTCGAGTCTGTTAAGTACTCCAAGGTGATGTTATAGTACTTTCTAGCCTTTTTTCTTTGCTTGTGGCCATAGATCAGATCATCTCTAGGGAAATCATTACTTGCCATCATTATTACCCCTAGCACCTTCATCTATTCTCCCTTGTTTCCTGACTCCATTGCTTGATGAAGTGCCTACTTGTGAGGACACCTTTATCTCAGGTCTAATAATTAACCCCTTCATTGCTCAGGCTGGTTCATTTTTTGTTCCCTTCCTCAATAAGTTGTGATCTATGAGTTTAGCTTTTGGAGCAGCTCATAATAACAGCACTCTGGACTTGCCCGTAAAGTGTTTTTTCTTGGGGAGGCTGGTGGTTTTTTCCCATTGTTTTCATTTTAGTAGAAAAGTCAACATTTTTCCACTTACATTGTTAATCATAAATAAAATGAAAATCATCTTTACTTAACCTTTGCTAAAGGGTTGATTGCTTAATTTCAAGGGGAATCCTCTAATCTTGGCCCAGCTCTGAAGATTCTATGAAATATTATTGAAATTATTAATTTTTACTGGCTCAATATATATGCATATAATTATAAACATTTGTGTACTGTAGTAACAATTTAAAGGTGGCTAGAAGCAATAAGTTATCTTTTCATGGGAAGTTGCTAAACTATTATACATCACACTGGCTTTGAAGAGCCCATTTGTAATAATCAGAAATATTATAATTTTATATTGCCATTATCTTAAACTCAAGGCCAGGATGTGATGTGGTTGTTCAGAGAGACATTAAGAGGAGTCTATTCCTCCTCTTCAGAAACTCAACATGATTGGTGCTTTCATTCCTATCATTATGTGTGCATGGAGTGTCTATCATAGTCACAAAGTTCTTATGAATTCCACATGAACCAAAGGATTGAGTCACGCCAGTTTTTATTTCTGCTCAAATCACCCAGGAAATGATGTAACATTTCATCTTGCAGCATGCCTGATGGGTTCTGCTAAGGCAACACATCACCACAACCCTCTCTTGTGGTCTGTGACCACAAGATGTAAATATACTGTAGGGGTGTATCAGTGCTATCTCAGGGGTGTGTGTTGCAATTCAGAGCTCCTCTGTGGAAAACTTAGTTCTTGAAGAAATGTACTGGCTGTCATGTATGCTTAATTTTGCTCCTAGCCATGCTAATCTAGCCCACAGCTGACTTAGAGGAGAAGGGAGTTTAACTCCCAGTCATGTCATTGGTCTCCTGATGCCTCACCAATTTCTTTGCCTGTAAAAAGGGAAGGATCATAGTGTTCAGCATCTCCATCTGACCTTTTGATCCTTCCCTTAGATCCAATCTGGTCCTGTAGTCCTTCATAACAGTGACTCCAGCAAAGCAGCAGCAGGAGTCGATGTCTGGCAGACAGAGAAGTGTGCCTGCCCCTCGGCACACAGCGCAGCCACCAGCCACCAAGCGGAGTTGTGACGGTTGTGTCATGGGCAAAGGGACCCCATAGATGCTATTGGTATATATTTGCATGCACAAAACTATGTATGCATATACATGAATAAATATATACTATGCATATTCATGATGGTCCCTATACCTTAAATAATATCTTCTGTCCTGCTTGTTCTAGCTGGTTCCTTCTGTCCATTTTAATTCACATCATTTCTAAATGTTTTCATCTCTTGAGCAGAAGACTAACCCATTTCAGCTTTGAAAGGCGAAAACCTCAACTCACACTGCTTGGCGTTTCAGTAGAAAATGTTTTGGCCAATTCATGTGAGAAAAATTTTCAATATACTTATATTTTTTACAACTAACTGACATTTCCTTACTTCTAGGCACTTAAAAATTAAGATGAAGGGTTGACTTGGGCATGGTGTTTTCCATAAAATAACAATGAAATGGTAATGAAAACTAAAAATGCTAATTTAATTGATATAAAGTTCAATTGAAAGTCATATAAATGTAATATTAAATTTCATTAACATGTTATTTTTATAGTGAAAAATAAAATATTAGTTTGCACAGGAACTTTTTTTAAATATTGTCTTTGGAAATTAACATGTCACAGTTTGCAATGATATCAAACATCATTGTTTTGTCTAGTCTTTAACTTTTAGAGGTCTAGACAAGACTTAAGGTGAGGCGTGTTTTATCTCACTTTTGAGTGCCTACATTATTCATGTGTTCTAAACGGCGCATCCCAACTGTTTTGCAGTGCATCCATCCTTTGGGCCTGGCTGTATGTACAACCTCTCCAATGCCACCTTTCCCAACTGTTCCCTGCCAACAGCAGCTCCATCCCTTCATGGCAGGGGAGTGAAAGTAGCTGTAATTACTGGCTGCAGGTGTAAATGCTTACTCCCTTGCCCTGAGGGAACTGAACCATAGCCACGATTAAAGGTAGTTAGAAATCCCTAACGACTACAAACATGTGGAGCTGATAATTACAACTACTATTCATTCCACCACCCACAAGGACTGACCTATTGCCAGCAATAAACTTTCTTAAGTTTTATCCTTTTATTTTCAGAATTCAGTTTCATAATTATTTATTTTTTTAATAATTTTTGGTAAGATTTTTCTAATCCTTTCTGATCTTCTTTGAATTTGTGAAAGACAGCATGAGAAAGACAGATATAAAAGATCCGATAGTAGTTGGAAAGGGGAGAATACTGGATGGAGAAGAAATCTGACCTGGTGTGGTGACTTTCTATATTCTAATTTGTGCCAGTCACATCAATTTGTACATTACTTTGATGTTATCAAACCTGTGAAACTCTGGCTAATATTACTTTTTGCATATTAAAGTCAATTACGAGCTTATATATCCTACTGCTTGATGGCCTAAATGAACATATTCAAGGTATCCACAATAAGAATTGGTTATTTGATTATAAAGTAAATTAGGATGTTCCTATCATTAGGCTCTGAGACTGCCTTCTCTGAAAAAGAAAGATATGCAAGTGCTATAAAATGCGTATCTATTAATCAATTGCATTAACATACAATTCCCTTTGAAGATATGGATAAAGGGCATAGTAGTAGCAGCAGAAAGATTTTTTGTTCTGCAACAGAAAGATGTCTCTCCCCAAATCTGCAGCAAATGGTTTCTGGCACTATGGCTGTTACTTATTTTCCCAGAGGATATTTCTGTTCAGAGGGTCTACTGTCACCTGCTTAATCCTTGTTTATGACTGTTGCCACAGAAATGGCAGTCTTTAAAACTCATTGAAATCTTTTCTCTCTGCCTTTACAAAAAGTTAAAGGCTAATTAAGGAAATGCAAACAGGAGCTTCTTCTGAGCCTTCAGTAACAACATAACAGATTGTAACATGAGGAACTGAAGAAGTGAACATGCACTTAGTCCCTCTGGCAAAGGAAAAACAAACTAAAAAACATTATGATCTTTTTGGCATTTAAAAAATATCTTTACTTCCTTTCTATATTGCAGCATATAACCCCCAAAATCAATAATGCAGAGCCACTCTTAAAAAAAAAAAAAAAAAAAAGCTCCAGTCAAAATATCTCTTAACTGGCTCCAGAGGGGCAGAGCCATCCCTCGTCCTCTTCAGCTAGAGCAATTCTGACCAAGAGGTGAGGTTTCATATACAGTAGCAAAGCAAAACTGGAGAAAAAAAAGGAGTGGAAAGGGGATTTCAAGGTTGCAATGTCTGTACAACAGACTCTTTGGAGGCAGGCATAAAACAATCAGTCACAAACTTTCACATGACTCATATTTTTGACAGAGTAGAACTCATTTCAATGCTGTACTAAAGCTTTGCTCTGCAAATAATTATTGTATGTGATCTCACTGTTGGGGAATGTATTTCTTTAATGATAGATTATGAGATAATCCTGTATATTTGAGGACAATTCTGTACAATCTGACCCTGGGAGAAGCAGGACCTTTACCACAGTATGTGATAAGGGAGTCCCCTGAGTTAGGTCTTCATGGGTATAGACTTAAGTGATTTGGGGAAAACTATTTCACCTTCTTAATGGTGGTGATTATTTCTCCCTATTCTTTCTTCTGCAAGCTCTTTGTGCCTGGAACTTTTTTACTGGTGACTGGATAATGCAAAGAACCTGTTTTGTGTGGGTCTTCTGCATATGTAAATCCTGTTGCTTCTAGTAAATAGCAGAAATATTCAAGTCTGGAAAAAAAACAAATGACCCAACACACTGCTTTAGCTAATTTAGCTGCAACTTAGGTAATTAGAACAGTATAAGACTGGTTTTCTGTCTGGAAATAAATACACGTCTGGTCAGCACAGTCTGAGTTCTTAAACGTGAAAATGATGACCACTAAATCTGTGATTTGAAAATGTGTCAGCACAAAGCAGAGAACGATATGGTTACATTCAGGGGGTCACTGCCTTAGGGTCAATTGAAACAAGCAGATCTGTGGGGCACAACAGTGGAAGGAGCAAGCAATCACAGGTGCAAATATGCCCTGGGCTTGTCTATCTTCCATTAAAATATCAAGTTTGATAGCGCTAATAATTTCTATCCCTTTACATTTTAAACAGCCACTGCCATTGCCAAAGCTTTTTAACTGCGTGCTGGCAGAATTGTGGGCTTCGCTAGGAAGTGACATCAGGAAGGGTGATAAAGGGTAGAAGGGAGCAGAGGTGCAAACCTGCATTTTCAGGGTAAAGGATTAAAAAAATGGGACAATTACAGGTCTCTGAGTTTGCACCAGTGACAAATACCTGTCTCCCAGGATTTTCAATTTTTATGCATGAAATCGTGAGATACACTTATGATGGCATGCCTGTCTGGGCTGGAAGGATCAAAACCCCATCTGAGAACCCATGAGACATATAAGTGGGCTCTGTCAGATGAGCAAGGCTGGGTGTAGTACTGTATTTTACCTCTTTCTCCCCAGCAGTCTGTCCCTCGTCTATGCCTCATGTTACAGCAGAGGCTGAACATCACAGCAGTGGACAGGTATGGGGATGCACCTCAGTAGCCCCATGCATGCTGCAGTGTTTTACAGTAAAACTGTCTTCACTGATGGCTTATGCTAAAGGGCTGTCTGTGGTGTCTAGGGGTAGAGAACTGTGGGACAAAGGCAGGGGAGATTGCTAGGAACTGAAAAAATATTGAACTGTTACAGTTGTGTGAGAGGTTAGTTTTGAAAGTTTTGAAAGTCCTTATTCTCAGTGACTTGCTTGCTTAAAGTGTAAGATGCTCTAAGACTACTAAAAGTCAAATTGCCTATATTTGTGTTAATCTGATTGTGCTCAATTTTTGTATGTGAGTTCTTACTGGGTTGCTTTGCTGCTAGTAGAAATTTTGCAGTTCACAGATATGTGTGGATTAGTAATACCTAATGGACTGAAGTCTAATTGGAGAGGGAGATATGTGTATACAGGAGAGAAGCCTCGAGGAAGACCATTTTTCAGTGTCTTTCAGAGAGATCAGGGGGCATGATAACTTATCAGAGCAAGTTTTCAACTGTGAAAATCTACATTCAAATTTTGGCTAAGGTGTTGAGTTAAAGTCAGTTTGCCGGGGCTTGAGCTGACTTCCAATCAAGTTATTCAGAGACCTCCTGTAACACACCATATGCTTTGACTAACTAAAAAGATTAGCCAGTGCTGTGGCAAGCAGTTGATGTAGAATGGCAGAGGGCTGCCTCCTGCTATCTGTTATTCTCCCAGAAGTAAAATCCTAACTCTGCTGCTGTCACCAGCAGCACTTCTTTTGATTTTATTGAGAATGAACCTGATTTATATGGGCCCTGTGTATGATCAGAGATGTGTCCAAATCAAGTCTCTGTAACTGATTTTTGGTCTTTCTGAATTAGTTAACTAATTGTGAACAGTAACAAAAGAAAGAGCAAATGTCAAAGTTCAGATTTTCCAGCTTGGGGCTGCGGTGAGAATGAGGTGTGGATACAGGAGGGAAAATTGAATTTAAAGAGATACTAGTTTATTTCAGGGGGATAGCAGAAGAAGTTTTTTCTATGGTCAAAGCTCCATAGTGGGCAATACTGTTCTACCAGAACTAAATCATCTCTTTGGGGAAGGTAGAGCTGGGTGAAAGAGCAGGTGAAAGAGAAAGACTTGCTATACTAGCTACTGCTATGTGCTTCAACAGAGCCAAAAGAGTGCTCTTTGCCCATGGGAGGTCGGACACAAAGGACCCACTGAGGATGTGGTACGGGCTCAGTTTTGTTTGGCTTTCTTTTTGCTAGGGACCATAAGGAGTCTCAGCCATAGCAGGTCTAAAGGTACCACCCTTTTAAATGACAGCTGCAACATTTTCTTCTGCTGTGAATTTAGCCTCAAGGATCTTATTCACTCTCCCTTTCAGATCTTATCTCATCTGCTTCTGCTTTGTGTAATCAACAAATTAATAATGGCTTGAGAAGCAGCCAGGGATAATTGGCATACACTTTGTAAAAGAATAATCGGGAATGTGAAAATAAATTGTATAGATTTTAATTGTTTTCCTTTCCTCTCTTTCTTTTGCACCATATTAGTCCTTGTAGTACCTCAGGGAAGAATATAATGTAAGATGGCTGTTCTGGGTCAGATCAAAGTTCTCATCTAGCCAAGTGCCTGCCTTTGACAGGGACTATTAAAAGGTGTTTTGGAACTGTGATAAGAAAAAATAAAGGCAGAGCAGTCCTTTTCCCCGTACTTCTCTGATACCTAGCAATTAGTGTTTTGGAGAATTCCTAAGTTAGAATTTGTATATACTGCTGTTGTCCTGCTTAGTATTTTATATGGTTAGTTAGTGCTGTTGCAAAAATCCCACAATTACTGCTCTCACGGATCCTGTGAGGTAGAAAAGTGGTATATTATCTCCACATCATGGATTTTGAACTGAGGAGCAGAGAGACTTGAAATGCCACCATCTAAAAATAGATTAGAGCTGTTACAGTTCATTAGCACAATAAAAACTTTGGAACAAACTGATACCCAGCCTGTCCTTAAAAATCCAACCTCTCTATAAACTTCCTATTACAATACGACATGATGAGACAAGGGTGACTGCAACCCTGAAATTTTATGATAGTTCTGTATTGCTTCACTTTCCCAGTAAATGCCAACAACACAATCCTATATAGTATGACTTTAATTATGCAGAGTTGCTTCCAGATGACTTTCAGACGCCAAGATCACGTACCCCTAATTAAAGAAGAAAAGGTGTATGGACATGTGGGATGTCCACCAGAAATTTGCAGATTGTTTAAATGGATTTTCAGGTTGTTGAAAATGTCAATAGCTTGTAACACTATGACATCATACTACTAAAATAAGTAATTTGTAGGTTAGAAGGACTTTGGATAGATGGGAGAATATATGCGAGGAGGCCTAAGCTGATAGTAGGCAATACGCAGGAGATCTTTTGTCACTTGGACTCCGTTGTCTTGGTGCAGTCCTGCTAGCCTGTTTGTGGAAAGTTTTCAATGCTCTGTCCTGCTTAGTTAACTCATGGCCCTCTCTATCACTGTTATTTGAGCATCGCAAAATTACTAATGTGTTTATCTTCATACCACTTCCAAGATGTAGCAAGGGCCTGAGCATTATTTTCTAAATGGACAGAAAGACAGAGAGAGTAAAGTCCACACTGTGGATCCAGTTGTGTGTTTGCTGATACTACAATATCTGACCTTCAGGTGCTTGGCTCGAGGGTTAACTTGTGCCCTTAGTGAATAGATGGTACTAAGCTTGACTTTGAAAGGAGATGTGTGTCTTGTATCCTTCTCATTTTACAAGCTTACATTCCCATCTCCAGTTGAGCTTGTTAGCTAGGGAACTATACCTCCAGGTAGATCTTCCAGCTGGCCATAGAAAACACCGCAAAGGCAATTTCCTTTACTTAAGAGGTTTTTGAGGGTAAGAAAGTCTCTTGTACTGCTCCCAAAATAAACTAGGATGAGAGGCCAAGGCAGAAATTTTCCTCACAGCTTCAGTCTTAGTGGTGATATTTTATCACTTACGTCATGTAGGAACAAATGTGAGGCTGTCATTCTAAATTAAAGACATTTGTTAGGCATTTATCTTGCTTTATTTTATTTTTTTTCCCAGTTAATATCCACTCATTGTCACAAGGCTCCTGTGCTCCAAAATGGCGTTTTGTATAATAAGTACTGAAATGCTCTGCTTCAACTTCAACAAAAACCATCCAAATACTTTTATAGCTATAGCTACATAATTATTGTTTGCAGCTCATATGTTTGGTTAACTGTGTGGCATCTGGTTTGGATACCTGGGAACCATACTGCAATCATGAATGGCTAATAAGGCTATGTAGTAAGCACCTAGAAGTTCTTACTAGTAACTGTAAGAGTTAAAAGGTCTATATTGCTTTTTTCTTATTCTGTTTATCCAGAAAGCTAGTTACAATACTACCAGTGTACTGGTTGAATGCAACTGATAGAAGTTTTAATGACCTTGCTATAAAGAAAGGCATAAACAAATGTTCTGTGTTTTGAAAAAGAGATAAAGATGCTTAGAAATACTTATGGATAACATAGGATAAAAAACAAGTTTCCTGAAAGCAGAGAAATGTTAAAAATCTGGTCTTTCTTTCCAGATCTGTGCATTCAGTTAGATGAATAAAATATGCATTTGGTTTTTTATTTGGTCTAACAGTCTACTAACAGGGTTTTTCATACCCATTACTTTATATATGTGTCTCCTCATAAAAAAAAGTTGGGAAGAACATAAAGAAAAAGAATCTCATTTATATATCTGTAGACTGTAGGTTGAAAGACTCCTTTTCTGCACTGGAGTTTAGAGACACTTTTGTGAAAGGAACCAGACTTGTCTATGACAAACAAGCACAACCTGGATCTCAGCTGGATACAATGAGAAATCTGTAGATTGTGCTAATGTTGGTGCTTCTTGCTCTTTTCCTGGGCAGCTAGTTTGCTGAAGTATTTTGCATGAAAGGAAAGTCAAAGTTTATGGTGAGATTTAAATCCTGATATATCAGATATCCACATCTTGGCATCTGTGGAGACATAGCGTCAGGACAGGAAAACAAATTTGTCATCTTGTTATCTTTTAATTTGGATTAAAAACACCTCTAAATAGTTGGCCTTCCAATGTGGCTCTTTCTTGTAATTTCTCAATGTCACAGCATGTCACATCACTAAATGTAAATTGCTCTTGGCTAGTTTTTCCAAGTAATTTGACGACATAGTTTGATTTTGCTCTAATATAATCTAGAAGCTGTTTCGCAGTAGTGTTACAAAGGGAATATGAAGAAACTACTATACAGAATTCCTTGCAATTTTCTCCTTTCTTATGATACCAATCATATTTTGCTTAACTACAAGAATTTTCCTAGGTTCAAAGGCCTTACTTAGATGTATTCAGTGATTACATGAACTGTATGGATTTCATACATTAGATGAGACTTTCCTTAGAATACTAATGTTCCAGGCTTTACAATAATGCAGTGAATCCCAATTTGGGTTTGATTGCAATAATCTGGAGTCAAATATGCAAACCCTTGCTAATTTAAGTTGATTTTACCTTTATCGCTTTGCATATTACTTGATCTGGAGCCACACAAACAAAAGCTTGTTTGGACTTACCATGCTTTCCTTTTCAGAAAACAGAATTCTTTTTAATTAAAAAACACTTAAAAAAACCCAGTATGTGTAATTGCTAACACCTGCTATGTGTTACTAACAGATGTTTCTTACTTACCTAAGGGAACTGTTATAATTACACTATAAGCTTCTTGGAATGGCATTTAACCAAGATAGTTTAGGAACTTTAGGTAGTGACTTTGTGTTCTTTTATTTATCTTTCCTCTAAAAAACTTTGAAAAAACCCCAACAACCAGCCCTCCTGACTCGCCTCCCCTGCTCATATTCTCCAAACACAGTTCACCACAATGATGTGTTGGATGTTCCAGCCTAACTTGTTCCTCGGTCCATCCCTGAGCATCAAGGAGGAGTTTGCATGTGTTGCTCCAAGCTTTGCACTGGAGCCTGTCTTGGCAAGTCCCGGGATGGGGTGGTTGTATGAGATCTTACAAGTCATGCTAGTGATGGGGTTTGAGGAACATAGACTTGCTACATGATCTTGGGCAGCCTGCTTAATCTCTCTGCCTCTGTATTAGTCCCTAAGAAATACCAGCAATGTGGCCTGTTGGAAAGCCTGAGTCAAAAGTGTTTGCTAGGGCTTTGAGATCTTCAGATGAAAGTAGAGGTCACTATGACTAGTTCTAAGTGTTGTCCTGTCACTAAGACCTTGCAGTCTGGAGGCAGGCTGGCCTCATGGATGCTGCAGGGCTCGGCCAGCACACGGGCGTTGCAGGACATGCAGTAGATTCCTGCATCTTCAGACCCGTCTGCAGAGCAAAACACTCCACATTCTCCCTCTGTATCTTCATTTATGAAACTAATCACACAATTACCTGCAGGAATGTGTTAAATATGACACCGGTCTCTGCAAAATAATGGGCCAATTGCAAACAATGAATAAAGAGAGGCAGGTCCATTTATAACTGCTGTTTCAATGGAGCTGTGTTGTAATCAAAGTGATCTGAGGGTGACTCATTAATTAATTGATGTTCTTTTTTATTATGTGCTATTGAGTTAATGAGTAATTTGTGCTAGATAACTCTCTGAACACACTGATTACGTGAGATATTTTCTGGGGCTTTCATACCAATGACATGCTGAATAGGTGGAAGATGGTATTTGCTTATGTATACTCATTATTAGCAGGTTCAGGATGAATATAAATCAGCAAAAGGGCATTTTAAAAGGTATTAGATACATGCAACCCTTACTTTAAGGCTTTAAACAGATACTCTTCAGCTTTTAATGCCTCAAATAGTATTAAAATCACTTCCTTTATAATACTTAATCACCCACAATTGGCAGCTTCTAGAAAGGGTGCATACACAAATGATTTTTACTGGGAGTATGTTTGTGTTAATGGCCTATTACCTTGCACGTACTGTATTTTGGTTTCCTTTTGCAAGGTACTGAAATGAGCAGTAAACAGGTTTGGTCTGCGTCATTGGACTGAAGCAGGAGAAATGTATTAAATGAATATGCAATTGGCTTTTTTTATCTAAGATCGTATTTAAAAGAATAAAAACACTGCTCTTATATACAGTACACACTTTGCTTTCTGTAGTCTGAGTTGTTAAAGCTTTTGCTTTATTGAAAGAACAACATCTCCAATGCCATAGGAGGTTTTTATTCATTAAACAACAAATGGCTAAATTGATAATTTAGTCTGACAACAGCAGCACTGTGGAAGCTTTCAGAAGAATCAGCTAAATATATAAAATCATACCCAGCAATCACTACAGACCTTCATTTTTGACAAGACTTGTTCTAGGTACAGATGACTGTAAACTACCTACTGCTGAGAAAATTATAAGAAGCTGCTGTATATGGTGTTGAAGAAAGCCTTTAAAGTACTTTGTACAGGTGAAACCTTGCCACAGTCCCTGTTTATTCATTTCTTTTCCCCACCATCTCCCTTCTCACTGACCGCTTTTCAGTCTGTTTTCCTCAAGTTTTATATGTAGGCAATTAGGAACATTTGAGAAGTTGCTGGATGATTTTTCTTTATTTACATTACATGAACATACATTTGAGCATTTGGGGAGGGTAGGAAGAGGCAAGAAGGTCTACTTAAAAAAAAACCACCCAGAAAATATGTCAAGCAAGATAAAAATACAATTATGAAACAGATCAACTTTTAGCCCTGGTCACTGCTTCTGCAGAATCTGGGCTGTCTTGATTCATCACCAGTCATGTCAGATAACAGGCACAGCAGGTTATGGTTGGCAGAGAAGCTTCCTACAGTTCAAAATCAAGGTTTGAAAATTTTTACTTTTTTACATGGTTTAAAAAACAGCAACCCAAGAAGAATACTACTTTTTTTTTTTTTTTTTTTTTTTTTTTTTTGTCTGGCTAAACATCAATATTTGTACAGATAGGGATACAATATTCAAAAGATAAGAGATTGATACAAGTGGAAGCATTCCTGCCTGGCAAATGAGCATACACCAAGCAATGGTTTACTAGCAGAATGTTTTGCTGTATGCAGACAGAACATGTTGACACACACAGAGATGGAGAAAGAAACCCAAGGTAGATAACTAAAAGCAACCCAAAGGAATGGTCTAGGCCTCTGTCAAAAAGATCAATAAAGTGGCCTGACAGATAATCTCTCTTCAATATTGTCTTATGATATCATACATTATTGGAGTTGCAAATGTTTCCATTAAATATTTCAACTCCCAGTTATTATTTTAACAGCCAGGCAAGATGAAAGTTTAAATACAAGAAAATGTGTAATCAATCTTTGACCTATCTCAAATCTAAATTTATACTATATCCTCTACAAATTATAGATATGTATGTGAATAAGTTATATGAGCTTGAAGTGCTCAAAGCAATACCATACCATTGCACTACTTCAAACAAGCCTATCAACATTTCTTTATCCTTATCCAATTAAGGTTGATAGAATGGTGAGACTATTTTTTTCTTCATAGCAGGACCACCCTCCTCTTCCCTGTTTTGAATATATGTCACGAAACACACACTTGCACATGTGAGTAACAGGGCATGTAACAATAAACTGCTATTTTTCCACTCCACTCTCTTCATTTAGCTCACAGAGAGCTGAGCAGTGGCACTTTGTGGTAATAAGAGAACACTTTAGCATCTACAGCACCATTGGTGTGTAGTTGCCTTCATCCCCAATAAAGCCTTCCACAGGCTTAGTTAGCTTTGGTCCTCTCGTACCTCAGATCTGTGGTTACCTACTGCACGTACGAATGCTCTGCTTCTCCCAGAATGTCCTAGTGCTACTAGTAACAATTGCATGCATAACTCTTGGTTTTCTTAAGAGCCAAAAATGCTTTACAAAAGCAGTGTATGCATTAGCCCCATTCAACTGACAGGGGCCACCGAGGCACAGAGAAGTTGAGTGACTTGCCCAAGCTTACAGCAAGTCAAAGACAGAACCAAGGTCCCTTCTTTCCTCTTCCCCAGCCCCATTTCTGAACCAGGAATGTCTATCCCTTCTGTAGTCTACTAGTGGAAGGCAGAAGAGAGATCTTTCTGGCTTCTGACTGAAGGACACAACAGAGGCTGGAGAAGAATATTGAAACTGGAATCAAAATAAGACAATATGATTTCTTCCTTTCTGACCATGCTCACCCTCATGGAAAGGATAACTTGTTTATTGCACTTGAAGTAGATCTGGAAGAGCCTAATAGTACCTCTGATATCAACTGCTTCGTTATCCCAAAGACATTAAAGGACTGTGGAAGGGAGTGGAAGAGAGATTTGTGCTCAAGGTTAGGAAGGAAGATAATCCACAAAAATAGGGCTAAATCTAATTTTTAAAACTATGTGGAGCTATTTCTTCTAATTAGCAAGAATAGCCTGATGAGTTGTTGCATTTCATACTAGTCTTGTATGAGTAAAAGTTAAGTTTTGTGAGCCATGCTTACTTTCAAAAGGGTTCACAGCCAGAAACAAAACCACACTGTAACAATAGTCATTAGAACTAAATATCCATTTCTAAATCCAGCCACGATGCAGTGTACTCCAAATCATACACTAAAGGAATTACCCCACTGCACTACAAAGTTTCTTTCCTCATCCCCAGGAAAAACATGGTGAAACTGCGCAACAAGGCAGGAAGAGCAGGGAAGAAGAGCACTCAACTTGAGTAGAGGTGGGGATTCTTAGTCTAAATAGAAACAAGATCTCAGCTTCATAGCAGCATTGGGTATAGTGCTGGGTATTTTTTCCTTTTTTTTTTTTTATTTTTTTCTTAATGTTGTTTTTAAAATGCAGGCTGTTCTCCCAGTGAGCTAGATTACAGTGGCAAAGAGGAAAGAATTAAATATGCATTTAACAACTTCTTAAGCATTCATCCTGCTTTCCTTTGCCAAACACCTGTGAGCTCTGTCAGGGGCATGAGCACTTAGGGATATCCTGCTCATGCAACAGCTTCATGGCTTTAAAAACAGAGGTCCACTTCTCCTAAGAAATGGACTAATTGCCAACAGTAGCTGTCAGCAGTGACTGCCCCCCTGTCAAAAGGATTTTAATTGCCAGTATTGATGGGACAAACCTGTAGGATGTTGTCATGGGCAACAGAGTACCTGTGTAGCTGAGTGTGGCAGTTCTCACTTTCTGTATTGGTATTTCAAAGTTTTGTCCCATCTACATCAGCACTTAAATTACCTTCAGCATTCACTGAGGTGGGTAATTAGTAACCAGTCATTTTCCTAGTGTCAGGTCAGGGTCATTTCCTTAATGTAATTAGACCCTCAGAGGGGGCTGTTTACAGTGCCTTCTACTTTCCCTTTTTTCCAGGGTCTGTTGAGGACAAAGCCCCAGAAAACTTTAGGGTTAAGCCCTGATTAAAAAAAAACCAAAACAAACAAAAACAAAAGAAGAAGAAGAAAAAAGGAAAGAGAGAGAGACCCCTCAAATTTTAAGGAATTTTTAAATGTATATAAACAGAAGTCCTCTCCCTTTCCTCCTGTCCAAAAATTAAACTATTTCAGAAATATAACATTTTTTTAAAATATATATATGTATAAAATAAGATACCCGGAGGCATTGGTTTGCAGCAGGGCTTAATTTCCAGCTAAATTAAAAATCAAATCCAGGCATTCTGAATGCCTAAGGGGCACAAAAGCAGCACCCAAAATCATTAACTCTTGCACCTTTTCTAATATATCCCAAACTGGTCAGATTTGTTTTTCAAAATTTTGTAGTAAAATAAAAGTGCTCTTTGAGGAAAATCTATGCAATTAAACAGCAGATGCTTAACCCCTGAAAAATAGAGGCTTATAACAGAAGTGCTGATAGACCCTTAACCACAGCATCATTAGCAGCAGGTGCTGCTAGAGTTCTTAGTTTTCTAAATAGTTTTAATGTAAACAGTATTCTTAAGCTCTAAGTGTAGCATAATGGTTGGGATTTGCTCTTTAATTCTTTTTACTAGAAAGATACAACTCATTTAAAACAGCTGGTAGATACAGAAAGCATAAATATACAGTAAGTAAGTTTAGACACCGATTGTAATAAATGCAACAATACAAACAAGCAAACAGGAACACAAATGGTAACACAATAAAACTGTATTACATTTGTGCTTCAAATATTACAATACATTATATACAATAGTCCAAAATAAACATCTCATGCCAAATGACACAAAAAGAAACAAAAACCCAAACAAACCAAAAACCCCAAGAGCAAGCAAAAAGAATCCAGCTGTATGTACAGTACCTTTTTAATTAACATTCAACTCTGAACTGGAGCAATTTTCACTACACACAGATGCAGTCCGCCTTTTATTTCAAGCAACCATTCTGCCTCCCTATATCTATGCTATTCAGTAAGTTCCTGTGTCATTTCTTATATACATGTTGAGCAAAAAAGATAAAAGAACGTAGTGCTTTGTATTCTTAATGATGTGGCGTCAGATCAGCGAACCTGGGGTGCATAACCTTCTTTCATTAAACCTTCCTCATAGTCTGTCTGGCACAGAATCATGTTGTTCTTCAGGAAGAATTTGTCTCCAACACAAAATCTGAAATTACAGTAATACAGGGGGAAAAAAAGGTGGTTTCAGGATGAATGAAGTGACACAATCTTACATGTAAGGGCCGTACAACAAGCGTTCACGATTTTATTGTACTGACCACACGGCTCACACCTCTGCTGTCTGTTGCAGTGCTCACAGACACATGTGCATGCATGTGAAAGCAGAGGAATTGCTCTGGTATTGGAATTAACCCTGTGCTTTCAACAAAATCTGGTGCATTCAAGCACTTTTGCTTCCTCAGCCAAAGACTTCATTCACAGCCCACCGAATACTGTGGGCGTCTTGGATCAGGTCAGTAGCACACAGATAAAACAGAATAAATATCCCAGGCTACTGAGTTGAGTGAAAAGTAAATGTCCTGCTCTCATGCAATTCAGAATGAAAACAAAATGATTGTCTGCAGTATGGAGCTCATCTGAGGTGTGTTACGTTTGTCTTGTGCAGACATACAAGTAAGAATTTCTAGTTATATTCCAGTTGGATACTTTACTAGAATTGATTTAAACTGCTGGTTCTGAGAACCTTTCCTAGCATGCATACAACTTTACATATATAATTTCGTGCAAACTAGAGACACACAGGCAGGTATGCAGAGAAAGCTTTTTCTTTTTTCCTGACTACTCACTCTCTTGTGGTTTCAGTATACTTACCTTGTTATATTATTATATGCATCGTGATGATTTGTTTGCTGCAAAACACTACTGAGATATTTTATTTGGTTTTCTCTGATGAGTAGAAAAATCATGTAACGTTAACGCCCCTGGCTGGCTGGCTTCAGTCTCCGAGTGAAGTAAGATTTCACAGCTAAGCAGCGTGCTTAAATATAAGACACTTCACTGACACCCCCCTCAACCCTTCTCCCCCAGCCCGACAAAGCCAATCTTCTTGAAGATACTTAGGGAGCAAGTGAATAAGGCCAATGTATAGAAAAAGAGTTTCCCTAGTGATTGCCTTGGCAGGGTTATGTGCCTTTGTTTATAGTGAACTCTCCAGCTACAAAATATATTGGGATGCACTGCTCACATTATTCCAATTAAAATGAAAGAAAGTAACCTAAATGAACCCCTTAACACTGATGTGAATAAATGAAACCAGTTTCTACCAGCTAATTATGGATCCCACTACACAAAGTATTGTTTAATGTGTAAAGGATTATAATGTCCTTTTTTGTGTAATTTCCAAATGGTGACATCTTGGACACAGTTAGGGTCAGATATAAATGCTTGTGTTGTTTACGGTAGATTTAACAACAGAGTAGCTATGGGAATAGCTGTATATGTATTTAATTGTAACAATTTAACCTCCAAATAGTAGTGCCTGCTGCAGCTGACCCAGTAAAACTACGTAAATGACACAGGTTGACCCGCCTGACCTCTGATAGTGGTGTCTCTTTATCAGACAGTCAATTTCTAATGATGTTCAAGCAGAAATCTTGGTGAATTGTCACGGATTAAATTGTGTATTGAAAGCAGTCCTTTAATGTTTTGTCAAGTTGGAGGTTTAAATGAGTAGCAGTTGGACTGATTTACATTTGTGAAGATCTGAATGCTAGACAAACAGTGAACCCATTTATTTTCCAACTGGGTAGCTTTGGAAATTTATCCTTATGCTAGCTAAATAGATAGAGGGAAAATAGTGTAATAAAAAAGTGGATTGAAAAGAATTAGCTCTGCTTTTAAAGGAAAATTGGTTTGTTTATTTGTGAACTTTTTTTTTTTTTTCCTGTAGGATTACTGCCTGCTGATTATGATGATTGAAAATAGAGATTATGGAATGATCCCAAAATCTTTAAGTTATTTATGATCAAGACACTTTTATAGAATTTACAGGTTCCTGCTATCCTCCCCACCCCAATTCTGATATAATAGGCAACTAACAACACAAAAGTATGTTGAGTAGGTGTGTCAAAATGCAGAATTCTTGAAGCAAACAAGTTCTTTGGCAGTTTCTGCAGTTCCATCCTTTGTATTTTTGTCAATCAACAAAAATGTTGACAAAAATTATTTTTTTGCATTTTACCTGATTAGGTAAGAGTCTTAACTAGTACTAACATGTAAAAGTGTTTTTCCTAAAGAAGTTACACTTAAAAGAAATTCTTTTTGGTTTCTCTTATAGGAACATATAGATTAATGTTCCTTTCCATTACAGTTAGCCCAAGGATTACTGATGGGGACTGAGCAGGAGACATCCGGGCAGCAATGCCCATCCCATCAGAGGGTTATTGTGCAGCAGGGCATCTCTCATCACTGGTCAGGCACTAGTGGGAGGTACAAGCACCTCTGCTAGCCCAGCAGAAAGCATCAACTCTGAACCGTGAGTGTTTGTCAGCTACATATTCCTTTGTGCTTCAGCGTAATACAGAACTTAGAGGACTAATTTGTTTAAAATGTTTAGTAAATGAAAACTATGCAACTGAACTACAATTCATGTGCATGGCAATACTTTCACATATGACTTCTTGCAGTATGGCTTGCAATAAAATCGTGGCTGAAGGACTTTTTTTTCCTCAGCCCTCAGAGAAGTGCCACAGGTTGAATTAAATGACACCAGCTACATGAGGGAGCCAGGATGCCTTTCCCAATAAAAAGTGTCAATGCCTTTTGCTTTTGCTATGTTAATATGTCGAGCCAGAAATGCTCTACCTATGTCTACATGGCATTTGACAGCTTTATGCATGAGTGGCTTTAAACATACACAGTTCCACAAATCATTTACCATCCAGGTGTACAGCTCTCTTGCGGAGAGGCTGCCAGTGGCCTATCTAGACACGCTTGGCTGGGTGATAACCTGTGGGGTGGGGGACTGTCTGTGTGGTAAGACACCCTCTGGGTTCATTTGGGGCTGCATTTGCACACTGGGGGGGGTTATCCTCTGTGCCTTGGGGGAAACTTGTTACTCCTGATACTTGCAGTCCAAATTCCGCAACTATTTTTATATTGTGCAAGTTCAGCGACCGAAACACATTGGCAAAGACTGATGGTGAGTCTTGCATGTGCCCCTGGATATTAAATGTGTGAATTATGCACTCATTAGCTGACAAGAGGTAGACACTAGGTGAAAAACATATAAAGGTGGCATGCTAGCTCCCAACTACAATGAGACCAGGTAATTAGATGGCTGAAATATAACAAATTCCATCCAAATTTTCAACCTTATTTGACTCTCACAAGCAGATTTAGCCTCTTCTGAAGTGAAAGAACTAAATCTTGCAACTACTTCAAATTGGTTTTGCACACTCTAGGATTTAAACCTGCCTCAGCTTTAAAATGGAAGGGTGAATTCAAGCCTTGCCTCCCACCTCTGGCAAGTGTTTTATTTTTCATGGAATTGGCATAGGATGTAAATCAGGGCACAATTTGGGCACGTATATCAAATGGAGTCAAGGAGCATATTGAGATGCCACTGGGTTAGGAGTATATAATGAGGCAAGACTATTACTCGTCTAGCAGACAGATGGTAGTCTTTAGCCTTCCCTAAAACCATCAACCAATTTATTTAATAAGCATGCAAGATGAACGGGGGGGGGGAAACATACAATAGGCTGCATTAACATGCCAGATTGGATTTACCCCCATAAATTGATAATACTACTTTTGACACAACTGTGACATTAGTAGAATGACCATTATAATTAACCTACATTCTAGAACTCCTGTCATATTTCACAATGGCAAAAGGAAGGCCATTTAAATTACAAAATGACCTCTGTTATCACCTTGTTTGGAAGGGGGAGGTGTGCCTAGACTAATCACAAGAAGCATAAAACTTCAAATTTGAGAAAAAGCTATTTCATTGTTCAGAACAGATATTTAAGGAGATCTCACTGCTGTCTGTCATATTTTCTGATGTACAGGATGCATGTCAAGGTACCGAAGATTTCTTAAGAAAGCGAGAAAAATATTGCTGTGACAAAGATGGCTGTGTGTAAAGTGCCTCCTCTGGTAATGTCAGACCTTTGTTGCTGTAGAAAGAAACAAAATCTGGAAGCATTTAATTCATTTCCCCTAGGATAAAGAAAGCTCAGGCTTATCCCACCCACACCTTTCTACTTTGTGCACTCAGTGATGTAACTTTGTCCTTTCCTCTTTTTATTTTAAAGCTCCTTTGAGTTTCCAGTATAACTCAAATTAATGTTAATCTGTATGCATCACTAAGAGAACAAAGCCGCTTTTCCACATCACAGTTCATCAGTCCACACCTATGGTTTACTAATTCTAGGGTTCTGTCAAAATGTCCATTTATTATCGAAGGCTGGAAAGTGGGAGCTGTGCCTGGATTTGCACATTTTTATCAGTACCACGTAGTATATAAACACATAGAATCCTAGTTCAATTTACAGTGACAAAACTCAACTTGGTGTGCTTTTCGTTTACTTTTTTTTTAAAAGAAGGTTAATTTTTATCTAAATTTAGAGACACTCAATGAAACTAAGCAGTATTCAGGACTTGAGAATTTATAAAATGTCCAGTCATGCAAAAATCTAATGTTGGTGTTTGAAATAAGAATGTCCCTCGCATTGCATTCCCTCCCTGCCACTTGACAGAGAACAAAGGCAGCATTGTGAAGGCATTTTATAGTTTATACTGGAGGTGTTTACAGCTACATCAGGACAGCAATTTGAATGAGTATGTAACCATTTTCAGTTCAGTTGCCATTAAAATAAAGGCTGTTTTGGATAGAAGGATAGAAGAGTGGATTTAAACACCCCTCAGTGACAGCAGATGGGGGTTTTAAACCATACTCTGAGCTGACTTCAGAAGGCAGAGAGAAAATATCGCAGAAGTATGGAACAAGCTGCTAAAGCAGTCGACAGAGAGTGAAAGGAAGGACACTGAAAATGAGGAAAGTGGGAAAGCCGAAGGCAGACTGAGATCATTGTTGTAGTCAAAAGTGTCAAGCAAAGATACAGCTGAGCCCACTTGCAAAATTTTCCAGTCCATTTTGCTAGTCACACACATGCAACCTGACAAAGTGTGAAAGGCAGTGTCTGTTTACAAGTTTATTTTTCCAGTGGTTTCTATTTTTCCCCCCTTAACATTTTCTGCAGGAATCAACTATATTTGGACTACTGCCAATGTGAGGTGAAGTGCTTCTGAGGAGAAGTTTGATATGTTTACAGGGAAGAAAGAGGAGCATTCACACCACTAAGGTGACTGTCACTAGGCATTGTGGGTGTTTAGAAGATGCAAAAACTCCACATTAGGAGTAGGTTAAAAAGAGACATGAAAGATAAGGAGATGCTAAAACCGTTAGGCTAGGAACAGAGCTTAATAGTCACAAAATCCCTAGAGCTTTAAGCACCAGTATCAAGAAAAAATGGGGGAAATATGTCAAAAATTGGCTCAATGGAGCAATTAGATCCTAGAGGTGAATAGCTTTATGAAAGGGAAAATATGACACAGTGCATATTTGACACCAGGGGACTAGGCTTAGTGGCTCAGGAGATCTCTTTCAGTCCTGTCTATGTCTACAGTCCTGTCTACACTCTGTCTTCCTAGAATACAGCATGTGAGACAATGTGTTTTTCTTCTGACTCTGAAAATCTAGCCTTCAGGAGGCCAATAAAAGGGGACAGGTACATTATGAGTTAGTTTAGAGATGGAGTTTATGGCCCAAACAGAAGTCCCCTGAAATCAAGGGGGTCTAACTACCATCCACACTGAGACTTCAGCTGGATCGTGAGTTATAGATACTCAAAAATAATAAAGCAAACAGTGAAGTTGTACATAAAAACAGAAAAATCACCAGATCTTTCATTAAAAGCACCAGACAGAAGCAGTCAGGCCTTTCCGAACTGTGGAGGCAAGAGGGAAGGTCTGGAGAGATGAAAACTTTCCCTCGATAGAAGAAGACTGCGTTAGAGACCACTTGGCCAAACTGGACATCCATAAGTCCACGGGCCCTGATGGGATGCACCTACAAGTGCTGAGAGAGCTGGTAGATGTTATTGCTGGGCCACTCTCCATCATCTTTGAAAAGTTGTGGAGAGCAGAAGAGGTGCCTGAAGACTGGAGGAAGACGAACATCACTCCAGTCTACAAAAAGGGCAAGAAGGAAGACCCAGGAACCTACAGGACAGTTAGTCTCACCTCTGTCCCTGGGAAGGTAATGGAGCAACTCGTTCTGGAAGTCATCTCCAAACATACTGAAGAACAGAAAGTTATTGGGAGTGGTCAACATGGATTTACCAAGGGTAAATCATGCTTGACCAGTCTGATAGCCTTCTATGGTGTTATAACTGGTTGTCTGGGTGAAGGGAGAGCAGCAGATGTCATCTACCTTGACTTCAGCAAGGCTTTTGACACTGTCTCCCATAACATCCTCATTAGGAAATTTAGGAAGTGTGGGTTAGATGAGGGGATGGTGAGGTGGATTGAGAGCTGGCTGTGTGACAGATCACAGAGGGTTGTGATCAATGGAGCAGAGTCGAGTTGGAGGCCTGTAACCAGTGGTGTCCCCCAGGGGTCGATGCTTGGTCTGATCCTGTTCAACATACTCATCAATGACCTGGACGAGGGGACAGAGTGTATCCTCAGCAAGTTCCCTGATGATACCAAGCTGGGAGGGGTGGCTGACATGCCAGAGGGCTGTGCTGCCATCCACCTGGACAGGCTGAAGAGCTGGGCAGAGAAGAACCTCATGAGGTTCAATAAGGGCAAGTGTAGGGTGCTGCACCTGGGGAAGAAGAATGCCAGGCAGCAGTATAGGTTAGGGGGGGACCTCCTGGAAAGCAGTTCCAAGGAGAAGGATCTGGGAGTCCTTGTAGACAGTAAAGTATCCATGAGCTGGCAACGTGCCCTTGTTGCCAAGAAAGCCAATGCCACCCTGGGCTGCACAGGGAAGTGTGTGGCCAGTAGGCCAAGGGAGGTCATTGTCCCCCTCTGCTCTGCCTTGGTGAGGCCACAACTGGAATACTGCATCCAGTTCTGGGCTCCCCAGTTGAAGAGAGACAGGGACCTACTGGAGAGAGTCCAGCAGAGGGCAGCGAGGGTGACTGGGGGATTGGAGCATCTCCCCTCTGAGGAAAGGCTGAGAGAGCTGGGACTCTTTAGCCTGGAGAAGAGAAGGCTGAGGGGTGATTTAATTAATGTTTACAAGTACCTAAAGGGTGAGTTGAGGGAGGATGGAGCCAGACTCTTTTCAGTGGTTCCCAGTGACTGGACGAGGGGTAATGGGCACAAGCTGGAACATAGGAGGTTCCATCCAAATATGAGGAAAAACATCGGTGAGGGTGTCAGAGCACTGGCACAGGCTGCCCAGAGAGGGTGTGAAGTCTCCTGTGGAGATTTTCCAGCCTCACCTGGATGCAGTCCTGAGTGATGTGCTCTAGGGGATCCTGCTTTTAAGCAGGGGAGTTGGACTAGGTGATCTCTGGAGGTCCCTCGAACTCTGCATATTCCGTGATTCTTACCTGGGCCAGGATCAACTATTTAAAGGGCAGGAATACAAGGGCCATGCAATAACAAGTCCGAAGAATGGGCTGCCTCAAAGATTGGTGTGAGGTGAGTTAATATAATTATTAGCTAGCTTGGAAGGCACAAGGTATTGAAAGGCACAACCAGGCACAAAATGTCAGAGGAAATTCAGTGTTGGCAAAGACAAAGACAGGAAAATGAAACAACATTTAGTCTATTCATGAACGTGGCGTATATTATGTTAGGATAAAGCCTAAGTGGTAGATGATAACTGAAAATCTGAAACATGGAATCAAAGAGAGGGCATTATATACTCTCTGGTAGTACTCCACCTATGTTGTAGCAGTCTAAAGAATGACCTAAAGGATTTAAAATTTAATGAGGGAAGAGAATGTGAAGATGGGGAGTAAGGTCAAATATACATGTCTTGCAATAGCTGGTAAGCCTTACTACCTCCATTGGTAGTTTTTTGATCTCTCTGATGTGATTTATAAATAAAAATATTCTCTTCAATATATAAATTCCACATTATGGATAATGAAAGGGAAGAACAGATCTAAAAAAGCTCAAGAACATTATTTTGCATACGGAATAAAGAAAGAAAATTAAATTGCTATCTTATAAACTCATCCTCACTCGGAATCTGGTTTGGGTTTGATTAGCTTAAACAGAGAAAGGAAAAAGGATCCTGAGAAGGGTAACAGAAATTATTAATGGTGTGGTGACTGACAAGATTATTCAGTTTAAAAGAAAAAGAGGTTTCATATCAGATACAAAAACCCTCCAAAACTGGTGATAGGTCAAGTGTCTAGCATTTTTATGTTTTACTGTTATACAGGTAATGAAAAACAAAAGATTTAAAGCTATTTATTAATGAGAGTATGTAGTCAGTGGGATGCTTTGCCATAGGAACCACATAAGAGATAAGTTGGAGCATCCATGAAATAGGATTTATTATAAAAAACAACCAAATTAATTCTTCAGAGAGCTACTAGCCCCAAATTGCAAGGAAGAAAGGTACCCTGCAGGCAGTCTATTTTATTAGGCTCCATGAGAGCTATTGCAATATAATCAGGATAGGGGCCACTTTTGAGAATTTCTGAAATTCTTTGAAACTTATGGAACTGCTCCCTGTTTTGACTAGATGAACTAGACCATATTTCAGGTAAATCAATTCTTTTGTTCCCAACCTAAGACTCTTGTAAGACTATTTCAGCAGCCCTTTGCCCAAACTACATGCAAAGTAAAAATCAAATGAGACTAGATTGAAGGCTCAGGAATGACAAGGCTAAGAATTATTAAATATCCCAAGAAAACTCTGTTTCAGAAGCATGTAACAGCACTTTTCCAAGGGGATCAGTGGCCCTAGGGCATAGTATGGTGTATATTAGCCACAAAGTGAAATTGTACATTAGTTCATGCTTGTAATGGTAAAAGAGAAATATTAAAAATAATCACAACAGGTTTGCTTTTAGGGGGGAAAAAAAGGAAAGTTCACTTCCTCACATCCAAGAGTGCTAACTATGATGAAAATCTTTTGCACTCAGGGTAACAAACACTGTCTGCTTTGCTTGACTGATGAAGATTAGCTGACTTCTTACATTAAAGAAGTTTGTCTTGTATAGGCTGAAGTGACAAGACAATAACTAAGTGCTAATTGTGCATAACCAACACTAAAGATATGCAGCCCCATTATAGCATGTAATAAATGAAGTGAACAACAGAAATATATTAGGCACTTTAATGATACTAAAATCATGGTTGGAAAAAAACAGAGATGTGAATGGTTTAAGAAACAAAACCTGGGATATGCGTGTCTTACTTAAGTGGGTACTACAAGAGGCTCTGCCTGCCTTACTCAGAATACAGCCTCTTGGTTCTGTGGCAAGACAAAATTGATATAGGACTTTAAATAGCATTAGAACCTATAATTACCTTGCATTATTATATAGTTTAAGCAGTGGTTATTACTTGCCTGGTATTTTAATTTCCCATGCAACATGATGAAAAAGGTCAATTTGGCTTTTTTTAAAGAGCATAATTGTAGTGTGCTACACTTATTAGCAGCTGTACACTTTATGGTTCTTTAGGGAGGTTTGATTTTTAAATGACTACAGTGATACAAAATAATACACTGTAGGACAAGGTGAGTTAGCAAGGCTTATTTAGAGCTGTATCTGACTTTGGTGTGTTCGACTGTTTTCTTCCTAATTTTTTGTTATTTCCCTAGGAATGTACATCTCATGTTTCTTCCCACCTGAAAACAAAAAAAAAATATGAATGCTATAAAACTCTAAATAGGATCATGTAATAACTGAAAAAGCATAATAGGTACTCTAAAGAACGGACATAATTGGTTTCCTCATTTCCTAGACCTCACAGAAGTCACTGGCAAAGCTGCTAGCTGCTGGAGTCAGAAATAGAGCTCTCAGTGAAATCTCTGACAGGATTTGGCCACCACTCTGAATGTAGTTGCTCTAAGTTCAGCTGTATTTGCCTCTGAAAAATTCAGTTGTTAAAATTTTACCATTTTTGACATTCATTCTGCAACTGTACCATACAGGTGATGCTTCAGAACAAAGTGTCAGGTTTGGATCCTTGGGATTTTTATAACTTACAGTTAGGATATGGAAATAAAAATATGGCATAAGAAGTCCAATGCTGCTACAGAGAAAATGGTGGGAACAACATCTTTTTAATTGATAACAGTTCTGGCAACAGGAAGAAACAACATGTACTTTAAAAGAAATACATGTGATAAAAAAGAAAAATTAAAGTGAAATTAATGTAATAATAACAAATGGTACTGCTATACTTTTCTACAGAAAAGGATCTGAAAGTCCTTTATAGATATTAATTAATTAAACTGGAGAGACAGTTTTTTGAAGGAGAGGAGGTAACATTATTCTTGTTTATTGAAGCAGAATTTGAGGCACAAAAAGTTTTCTGGCCAAGGTCATGAAAGGTGTTCTATATCAGTCCCAGGAAAAGTATTCAGGTCTCACTCTCAATCTTAGGTTTCCACTAGTGGTAGATGTTTCCTTTTCACTTGAATATATTCCCGCACTGGTGCCATACTAGCACTTAGTTTATGGAACAGACCCAAGAAATTCTCTTACCTTTGATTACAAAGTTGACATGCAAAACAGTCCAGGTGATAAACATTGTCCTTTGCTCTCATCACCATCTCAAAAGCAGGTATGAGCTTACTGCAGGCAGCACAGTTTCCTGTAACGCCAAATAGCCTAGAGATAGAGAAAGAAATATATTCCTGAAGATGCTTAACTGAAAAGAAAACCTTATTTTAGGTTTTAGAAAATTTTTTTTCCCAGCAGTTGCCTGGCCTTTGATTGACTTCGCAGCACACCTCCCTGTGGAAAGGCTGATCTTCGGTGGTTCAAGTCTGCCCAATTTACAATACAAAGCCATAGTCCTTTTTGCTGGAGAGAGCTTTATGAAGCAGTGACAGACTAATATTGCACCTATTGTGATGTTGGTTTTTTTTTCTGCAGGTTATCCTGACCTTTCTGGATAACAAGAAACATCTTAAACTAAACAAAGAAATAGTAAACACATTAAGGATGTTACATAACTGCACAGGCAGAGGTCAAGCTGTTTGCATATGCGGGAAGAGTCTTCTGCATGGATCCTGCTGTACAGACGGGAGCCACATAACCTTGGCTTTTGCTGCTATTTATTATTAAGGCACACTTTAGCTAGAAAAGAAATAACACTTGAAAAAGCCAATACTCTTTGCATTTTTGACATCTAGTGCTAAAAGCTTTACCACTATTATTAAAAGAACATTTTATGAACAAGTCATTTAAATCGTCAGAAAGCATTAGCGGTTCATGCACCTTACAACCCTATACCATAGTTATTGCTATGATTATGTTATTCAGGTAGCACATTAAAGTAAATGAGGCTGTAAACTATATATAGTCACATCAGGAGTAGAAGTGTAAAATACTGTAAGAACAATATGAAATGCTGTTTTTGCCAGACATCTCTATAGTATTTTTTTAAAAAATTCTCTCTGTTAAAGACTTTTCAATACTTTTTAAGTGGGTGTATTAAAGAAAAGAATCACACATATGCATCCTTTTGTAACATAGAAGGATTATAATGAACAAGAAAAAATACGTTAGCTCTACATGGCAGCAATCTTTGAAACTAAGTTTATTTAAACTACTTAATAGTTGTGATGGATTATTA